>CM055889.1:24158426-25400926 GCA_029582165.1 Portulaca oleracea
CGCCCTATGAATGTAGGAGCCCCCAAATATTTCTCATGCTTGTCTACAACCCTCATCCTCAAGAGTTGGGCCAGTTCCTTTCTTCTCTCCACTGACACTCTTCTACTGAAAGCAACTTCAGATTTCTCAAAGTTTACTTTTTGACCCGATGCTCTCTCGTATATGCTGATGATATCAACTAAGTGGGAGCATTCCTCTTTAGTTGCTCTTGTGAACAGAATGTTATCATCTGCGAAGAAAAGATGGGAGATTGCAGGTCCACTCCTACTTGCTTTTGCTTCGTGCACTTTCCCCGAGGTGGCCGCCTTGTTGATTAGCCCTGAGAATGCCTCAGCCACTAAAATAAACAGATAGGGTGATATGGGATCACCCTACCGGAGTCCTCTACTAGGTGTGAACATTTCCGTGGGATTCCCATTAACCAAGACTTGATAAGTGACCAATGATACACAATTGAGAACCACTTGTACGCATTCAGGTCAAAAGCCCATTTTCAAGAGGACCGCCTTCAAGAAGCTCCATTCAATTCTATCGTACGCTTTACTCATGTCCAACTTGACTGCCATAACACCCTTTCTCCCTAAGGATCTCTTCCTCATCGTATGGAAAGTCTCCGTTGCTACTAGGACATTATCTGTGATTAAGCGCCCCGGAACGAAACCACTTTGATTTACCAAGACAATCGTAGGAAGTATGGTTTTTAACCTGTTTGCCAAAGTCTTTGAAGCTATTTTGTAAATAACATTACATAAACTTATAGGGCGGAACTGGATAATGTTCACTGGTTCTGGCACTTTCGGGATCAAAGCTATCAGTGTTTTGTTTTCCTTTCCTAGGCCAACTCCCCCCCCCCCCCTCCCCCCCAATAAAACAGATTGCACATATGCTACCACTTCATCACCAATTATATGCCAAAAAGACTGATAGAAGAGTGCATGTAAACCATCCGTACCTGGCGCTTTTAATGGATGCATTTGAAACAGTGCCATTCTGATCTCTTCACTGGTATATGGCCTGCTCAACAGTGTGTTTTGTTCCTCAGAAATTCTCACTTCCACCCCCTTGAGCGCCTGATCAAAATCTTGTGGATTGCTTGTCTGGTATATATTTCTGAATATATTACAATATGTTCTTCTATTTCTTCCTTCTGCGTGAGCATTTCACCATCTGAATAGCAAATATTTGAAATACAATTCTTCTTCCTCCTCTGTCGTACCTTATGCTGGAAATAACTAGTGTTTTTATCCCCATCTTTAAACTCTAAAGCCCTACTCCTCATATACCAGAGCTGTTCTTTTTGGCCTAACAATGTTTCAAGCCTTGCTGCTCATTGTCCACTTTCCTCATCCGATACATACTGGCCTTGTTGATTTTGGGCCTGGCCCAATTGTTTCTCAAGCTTCTCAATCTCCACATCAATCCCATTAAACTTCCTCCTCCCCCATAGGCTCAAGTTCTCCATACATTTCTCCACCTTTTGATGAAACTCCATATCACTAACCCATACATCTCTTACAATCGCCTCACATTCTTCATCTTCTAGCCATAGTTTCTCAAATCTCCATCTTCTCTTCCGCCCACTTCGATTCCTCTGCGGGTTCGTGTCAAGGAGAATCTGTGAATGATCTGATTTTATCCTCGTAAGGTTGCGTACTTCTGCCGCTGTGACCTCATTACACCACCCTTCATTTGCTGTAAAACGATCCAGTCGTTCCTTTATCTGCCCCCTCTGCCAAGTGAAGCGCAATCCCAAACAACCAAGGTCATTTAGCTGGCAGTCCCGAAGGGCTTCCCTGAAATCTTCTATTCGCCTGTGGTCTCTCTGGGACCCTCCTTCCTTCTCATCATTGTTCAATATCTCATTGTAATCTCCTCCCACCACAGTTGGGATGCCAGTGTCTGCTGTCAATGTCCTAAGGAGATCCCACGTCCTCCACTTCTCCTGTCCTTCCGGCCACCCATATAACCCGATAAAGTGCATCACCCTCCTATCTCCTTCACAGATATCACCACTAATATGGTGTCTTGAGAAAGATTTTAAGCGAAAATCCACCTCTTCTTTCCAGAACATTGCAAGCCCCCCACTTCTCCCAGTACTACTAACCCCAAATTTATGCGTATACCCACACTGCCTGCCCACCTTCTCTATTTTTTTATTATCCACCATGGTTTCGGACAAGAAAACTATGTCCGGGCTACATTTTTGGCTCCAAAAACGGAGCACTTGAACCGCACGAGGGCTGCCACCCCCTCGGCAGTTCCAACATAAAATTTTCATTGGTTTAGACGGAGTTGGGTCTTCCCAACTTCCGCCTCTGGTCCAATGTCAAGCACCCCCTGAGTAACCCTCACTTTCCTGCCTCCATGTCCGCCATTCCTAACATCTTCTCCTTTTCTTTTGTTTGTTGAGTCCCACACCATGTCCATCCTTCCTACATCGGTTTCTGTCATCACCCCTCTACCTCCCGAGTCTCCAACTTGGGTTTTACTTGCACTGCCTCCTCCTCCTCCTCCCCCACGCAGCTCCAAGAGCCTCCTGCTATCATCAGCCCAACCTTCATCCACCCCCCCCCCCTTTTCTCTTACGTTTCAGCAGTGAGCCCCTTAGCCCTGGCCTATACGGCATATCAGTCTCCTCTATCCTATCCGAATAGTGAGAGCATCCCTTATACACATGGTCAATAATTCCACAAAGAAAGCAATAGTCTGGTATCTTTACGTATTTCATCAGTATCCACTTGGGTACACCATCTATTTTGATCTTCAGCCCACGTCGAATTGGTTTGGCTATGTCAATGTCAATCTTGGAAGATCGATATACTTGAAAACTATAGTAAAACTCACCTACTATTTATAGTACATTTTCAACAAGTGTTTATCAAAATAAAATACTGAAAATTCTTGCAAGTTGAGTATTGAAGAGAGGCAAGAAAATGTACTTACAAACAAATTGAAAAATAACAAAAAAAAAACAAACTAATCCGTGCTATGCACGGGAACAAAAACTAGTTAATAATAATAATATTAATATTACTACCGTTATTATTTTCAAACTATGTCTACATTCAAGCGTAATTTCAATATATTTTCTTGACTTTTTTTACTTATTATTTAAAAATTAAACAAGGGACAATGATGTCCCAATTTTGATTTACAAAACCATCTCTGTTATTTACTTTTTATATAAGTATCAATGCTTATTATTATTAATATTTTATTGTTATTGTTATTATTATTATTATTATTATTATTATTATTATTATTATAAATTTCATTATTATTATTACTATTACTATTACTATTATTATTATATTTTTATCATTATCGTCGTCATCATTATTATTATTTTCAAACCTTTTCTACATATTGTAATTTCAACCTATTTTCTTAGTTTTTTCATATTAATTTATTTCTTGTATTTGATATCTTGATTATTATATTTGAGTAACTTGCAGGGTCATTTATTTTAAAAGGGTTTGTTGAGTCTACTATAATCATGTTCTTTTATAGTAAACTTAGTTCTACTTTTAAATCGATATGTTTTCTCATTGTATAGTGTATAGACAAGTTATAGTTACATCTTAATTATATTATTTGTTATCACAATTACGTACCTATTAAGTATTAGATATTTTATAAGCTTTGAAACATTATGCTATTAGTTGTGTAATGGTGTTTGATATCACTAAAGTTGAAACGTATTGTGGTGGGAAACTTGTTGCTTGAGTCGTAGGATATGAAGTGAAAGAACCCTATAGGGGGGGGAGGTGAATAGAGTTATCACAATTTCTGTACACTTGAGATAAAGGACGTTAGGTCTCTTAATCTTATATAGATTAAGAGATAACTTTTCACAATATAAAGGACAATACAGATATGAATGAAGAACTTCCTTTATTTAATTATAAACAGAATACAGAACAGAGTAAACCTGGTTGCTCAAGGAGTAAGGTCCTTGCAACCACTGCTCGGGGAGTGCCTTATTCAAGGGCACTTTCAAAGGATGTTTATACAAGCACACACCAAATTCACTTTGGTGTTGAACACACTCTCTAATCCTAGATCCTTTAAGGATTAAGAGCCTAACACGCTAATATCCTTGGCTTACAAAAGAACACACAAAAACGTCTCTCAAAGACACACTCAGAAATCCTCACGGATTTCCTAGTCTTCGATTTCTTCCTTGGAATCGCTGAGTTCTTCTATCTTTAAGTCTTCTATTTATAATTGCAGCTTGGTAGTCGTTTGGATGGTAGACGTTTGGAGTTGATTCTTTCCTTCGTTGTTCTTTGCTTCTCTTTCCTTGTTTGTTTCTTGACATCTTCCTTCCTTATTATATCTACATAATCAGAATATATAATATAAGACATGATCTTGATTCTCCTTCCTTTCTTGTTTCCTTGCTCTTCTTTCCTTCTTTGAGATTTCTTTCCTTGCGTATTATATCTACAAGAATCACACACATAATCAGAATATATGATCTAGGATCTGATCCAGATTTCTCTAGTGAAGGATACTTCCTTTTTTTGGATATTCGAATTTTGACTCTCATTCAAAATCGATCTAGTCGCCAAGGTCTTTGAGCCTAGGTCTGTTGAGGTCCTTGAGGGGTTCTAACATGAAGAACAACCACCAAACCCTAGATATAAACTTGGGGTAAAGAAAATTTTACCACCCAAGAACTAGAAAATTCACCAAAGTTGGATAAAGGATTACCGCCACCAACCTCTAAAGAATTTGACTTGCTAACACCACCACAAGCAATGTTGAGGCTAAAGTAAAAGCAAGACTTTGAGAGAGTGTGTGTTTGAGAGAGAGAAAGAGTTTTCTAGCATTTGCATTCAATGCCATTCAATGTTAATTCTTTCTAGCCAATGTAGTTGCCTATAAAAACTGAGAGGGAAGAGTTACAATGGGGCCAAAATTACAAAAAGGGCCCAAACATTACAATAAATGCCCTCTTGGAGAAGCTTTACAAAACATAAGGGAGGGATAAAAGAGGAATTACACAAAAGGGGAAAAGAAAAGGAGAGAAATCGGGAAAAACCTACCTGACATTTCCGGAAAGGTCATGGGCGTGACCTAGTTCTTCACTATGAACAAAATGGATGCATCAAAGAGTGACGAGCGTAACCCTTGGGCGATTCTCGAACAAAGTTCTTCGCACTGAAAGGTCACTGTCGTAACCTTGTTTTGTCACGGGCATGACTTGCCATTTCCCAATCCAAAAGATCAGCTACCCAAGAGACGTCACAGGCATGACCTATTGGGTCACGAATGTGCCCAAGGCCAATATAGCTAGGTCACAGGCGTGACCTTTAAGGTTACGATCGTGATTCTCCTTTATTTATATATATATATAGGAATGTATCACATGAGCATGAGCCTTATATGAGCATGTGAGTATCAAAGCATTTCTGAAGGAGATCAAATATTGTTTTCATGGACATCAAATATCCAACTTGATGTCGACCATTCATATTTGATGTCCATAAAAATAATACTTGATGTCCGCCAGAAATGCCTTGATGCTCACATGCTCATATAAAGTACATGCTCATGTGATCCATTCCCTTATATATATGTATATATATATGTATATATATGTATATATATATATATATATATATATATATATATATATATATATATACATATATATACATATATATGTATATACATATATATATATAGGAAATATGTATATATACATATCTATATATAGGGAAATTGGATTCTAATAATCTCTACTTTTACAAATTGGATGGCAATAATCCCTACTTTAAATTTGTATTCTAGTGGTCCAAAAAAAATTAAAATTGTATTGTAGTGGGACATAATTAAGAGTATACCCTGAATATCATAGATTTTGTGTTGCATTTGATTCAAAACTTTGTATAACACTTTACCACTATTTTTAATGAATTTACAACACTTCTCCCAATTTTTTTGAATTTTTTTCTATTTTTAATGATTTTTTAAATTTTATTCTTTTTAAAAAATCATAATAATTGCTCGGAATCTCAAAAAATAATTAAAAAAATGTTTTAGCAACTACACTTTATTACCTATATGGGGGCAGGAACGAAAAAACAAAAACAATATGGGGTAGGCATGAAATAAATAAAAAGAATGTGGTGATGGATTTGGTACCACTAAAATACAATTTTATTTTTTTTTTGGACCACCAGAATACAAATTGAATGTAGGGATTATTGCCATCCAATTTGCAAAAGTAGGGATTATTAGAATCCAATTTCCCTATATATATATATATATATATGGGAATTGATATAATGAGAAGGGAGGAAAAGTGAGCATGGAAGCATGTGAAATCTCAGCCATTGGTTTCAAGATCTAGGGTAGAGATCAATGGGTTGTTTTATTTTTATTTATAGATATTAGGCTGTTTTTTGATTGGCTGGCCTTTTCTTTTTGTTAGAGGGTCACGTGAGGTGAAGAAAAAGATAAAAGATTGAGAGAGTTTCATTCACGCATGGGAAACATGGTTGTAATGTATTAAACACCACACCCATTCCAAAAACCAAGAAATTGGGCAGACCATTTAGTTTCGAAAAAATGAACAGAATGCCATAGAAAAACAGAGAAAAGTCATATGGAAAGAGAAATCCAGGAAACCCTAGTGAATTCATGTGGAAAATTTGAACGGCAATTCGTGGGTTGTTCAAAGGTTGTTCAATTTTTTTCTACATTCACGGAGTTTGTCAATTTGTGTAATATTTGATTGGAATTGAGTAGTTGAAGGTGTTTTTGACAAGGTTGTATTCGAATGAAGATTTTTGACAGGGAACATGCCAAACACTGATGGAGTTGAGATCGAACTGGAACAGAGCAACAATAGGTTTCTATGTGAAACATGGCAAGCACTATTCAAAAGGTATGATTTTGCAATTTTTTTTCTTTTTGAAAATTCGAGCGGTAATCGGGTATATGATTGTCATTCACAGCAGATTGAGTGAAGTTTTGGTTGAAATTTGAGTTGTTGAAGGTGTTTTTGTCATGCTAGTAGTCGAATTTGAAGGTTGAACATGACATCCAAAGAAGGGATTCAGTCAGAGATGGAACAGAGCAAGAACCCATTGTAAGTGTTGTTTATGACATTTGAAATTCCTTAATTTTGAGCAATCGTAGTGCATTCTTGGCTCATGGCAAACGCTGATGCTCATGGGCTTGGTCATGGTTAGTATAATTGATGTTCATGTTTGATAAGCGAATATTCATGTTTGTCATAGTGATGTTTACGATGGAAATCATGTTGTTCATGAGTCTTTTAGTGGATATTCATAGTATTGAATATGTTTGATTGGCATTGGGGAGGGGGGTATGTACATCTGATGTTTGTTCATAGTATTGAATATAATTGTTCATAGTCTTTTAGTGGATGTTCATTGCAATGAATATATTTATCATAGTTGATGTGAATGATGAGAATCTTGATGTTCATGAGTCTTTTAATGGATGTTCATAGTATTGAATATGTTTGATGGTTATCTGAGCTCCTAATCAATATATTGGATGTTCATGGTTGATATAACTGGGGTAGTGATTGTTCATGTTTGTCATATTGGATGTTCATGCAAAAATTCTGATGTTCATATGTGTTCTGAGCAGATGTTCATATTGTGTGTGTGTGTGTGTGTGTGTGTGCAGTTCATGTTGGTAATGATAGGACGACTGGAATTCATCAATTTTGGGATTTTGTTGTTCAATATGGGGGTTGGGTAATGATAGGACGACTGGAATTCATCAATTTTGACACAGCCTATGGTAGCCTAATTTTTGTCCATTTACTATATTGTTGATGTTCATTGTTGGATAATAGGTGTTGATGTATAATTAGGGCTTTCTGATGGTCATATCATTATGGATTAGACCTCTTTCGTTGTGATTCACACAATAGCTTAATGTTCAAACTTGATGTTCAATTTGACATATTGGATGTTCATGGTGAAATCCTGATGTTTATGTTCAAGATATTGTATGTTCATGGTGAAACCTGATGTTCATGTTCAACATAATGGATGTTCATGTTCAATATATTGGATGTTCATGGTGACATATTTGATGTTCACGGTGAAATCCTGATGTTCATGCTCGACGTATTGGATGTTCATGGTGAAAATATGATGTTCATGTATTTCGATTGGTTGTTCATATTGCGTGTGTGTTGTACTTGTTGAATGTTTTTAAATTTTTTTGGTGGGTCAAAAAAATTAGGGTTTGTTGAATGTTTTTAAAAAATTTTTTGAATCGTATATGTATGTTGGTGAAAAAAATTTAGTTATTGATTTTTTGTTTGAATCGTATGGGTACATCGAGTTCTTGATGTTCATGGCGATTTAACTTAATGTTCCAACATGACACAGTTGTTCATTTTATTATAACTAGATGTCCGTTTGGGGTATTATCTAGTGGCATGTTGTTGTTGGGGCATGTTGATTCGGATGTTCATTTTGATGTCATTTAAAGTTCATTTCATAAAAACATTGGATGTTTATTTTGATGTTGAGTTCCTTAATTCAATTCTCCGTACTAGAAGTTTATTGAATGTTCATTTTGATGTCACTTAATGTTCATTTTGTTAACACCGGATGTCCATTCTGATGTTGAGTTACTTAATTCAGTTCTCCATACTGAAAGTTTATCAGATGTTCATTTTGAATGTCACTTAATGTCCATTCTAGAATGTCCATTAGTTGGATGATGTTCCATGTCCTTCATGATGTTAAATTTCCTTCACGATGTATTTGATGTCCAATACTAGATATTTATTCCATCCATTGTTGTTTTGGTGTTGGTGTTCATTGTAGGATGAGCTGTTGGACGTATTGAGAAAGTGCTATTGCCATTGGTTGGACACAGAACATTCAAGGGTCACTCATTGGAACCTAACAAAGTCACTCGCCCCCATTTAGTGTTGTAGCGTTGTTGTATCTGATGCTTATTAGAATTTTAGGGCATCTTTATCATTACCTCTAATTACGTGGTATTTTGTATAAGTTATATTGTTTCGAATAAGTAATGTATTGTCATGTATTTTTTTATACTATTAATGCTCATTTTGAGTCACAACAGTCATCTACCCCGGTATTGCAAGCATTCATTTTGTGAACGTATATGGGTAATGAAATGAACATCAAGTGAAAATGAAATGCACATCAAGCTGTACTGGAATGAACATCAAACGGAAATGAAAAAATGAACATCAAGTGACAATGAAATAAACATCAAGTTGTATTAGAGTGAACATCAAATGAAAATAAAAAAAATAAACATCAAGTGACAATGAAATGGACATCAAGTTGTACTGGAATGAACATCAAATGCAATACTCAACGATGCACACTAAAAAATGAACTGTTGGGATTGAACATTAAGTGAAAATGAAATAATCATCAAGTTACACTAGGTTTGAACATGTATGACATTTTGGCAGCTAAGACATGTCTTGAGGGAAACTTTGTATGCATTGTGTTACGAACATGAACACCACACCCCGGTATGTAAGTATTCGTTTTGTGAACATATATGTGTAATTAAATGAACATCAAGTGACAATGAAATGAACATCAAGCTGTACTTGAATAAACATCAAATTAAAATGAAAAAAATGAACATCATGTGACAATGATATGAACATCAAGTTGTATTGGAATGACATTAAATGCAATACTCAACCATGCACACTAAAAATGAACTATTTGGATTGAACATTAAGTGAACATCAAGTGAAGATCAAATGATCAATCAATATTAAATTATCAATAGGACCCTAAATGGCATTGAACATCTATGGATAATGAAAATGAACATCAAGTGATTATGAAATGATCATCAAGTTATACTGGCATGAACATCAATTTATAGTCAACATGACCATGAAATGAACATCAAATCTTATTGGGATGAACATCTATGGATAATATAAATGAACATCAATTGAACATTAAATGTACATCCCAGTTGTAACATTTGGGTAAGGATGGTGAATCAGTTGTAACATCAATAGGACCCCAAATGGTATTGAATATCTATGGAGAATGAAAATGGACATCAAGTGAATATGAAATGATCATCAAGTTATACTGGAATGAACATCAATTTCAAATCATCAATAGGACCCTAAACTTGATGTTACATTTCATTGTTACTTGATGTTCAATTTGATGTTCATTCAAGTACAACTGGATGTTCATTTCATTGTCACTTGATGTTCATTTCATTACCCATATATGTTCACAATACCAGAATCACAATGAACATTAAATGAAACGGCAAATGGCACACAAAAAATTGAGAATTAACATTTAACACAATGGAAAATTTGTCCAAACAGAAGAAAAAAATGAACTTGCTTTCTTCAATTGATTCTCCACGTAACATAAACATTAAAACCAACTACTAGTTTATAAAAAAATACATCAAACCAATATGAAACCAACTGGATTATGTGACAAAAAAAAATGCAGCCAACAGATGTTCATTCATCAATCGCAATCCGAACCATGAACTCCCTCTCCTTAGTTGATACAATAGCACAAAATGGAACATATTCCTCGTGGTCGTTAAATTTATAACTCAACGACACAAGTGGGCAACAACATTGGGACTGTACCCAATTGTGAACCACCAGCTGCAGCACTGCACATCCAAAACAATTGACTCAGTAATGAACATCAAAGTAATCAACATGAACAACACACACATACTATGAACATCCACTCAAAACACAAAATTTTCACCATGAACACCAATATGAAAATCATGAACAATCATTACGTCAAACATAAGCATCAACTATATTAACCATGAACATCCAACATATTGATTATGAGCCTAAATACTAACACGAACTGCACACACACACACACACACACACACACTATGAACATCCACTCATCATGAACATCCGAATTTTTACCATGAACATCCAATATGACAAATATGAACAATCACTACCCCAGTTATATCAACCATATGAACATCCAATATATCGACTAGGAGCTTAGATAACCATCAAACATATTCAATACTATGAACATCCACCAAAAGACT
The DNA here is from genome assembly GCA_029582165.1 of Portulaca oleracea. NCBI lineage: Eukaryota > Viridiplantae > Streptophyta > Magnoliopsida > Caryophyllales > Portulacaceae > Portulaca > Portulaca oleracea. The sequence goes on from CM055889.1 coordinate 24,169,503, forward strand.
CATGAACATCAAGATTCTCATCATTCACATCAACTATGACAAATGTATTCAATGCTATGAAAATCCACTAAAAGACTATGAACAAACATATTCAATACTATGAACAAACATTAGATGTACATATCCATCCCCCCAAATGACAATCAAACATATTCAATACTATGAACATCCACTAAAAGACTCATCAACATCAGGATTTCCATCATAAACATCACTATGAAAAACATGAACATTTGCTCATCAAACATGAACATCAGCGTTTGCCATGAGTCCAGAATGCACTACGATTGCTCAAAATTAAGGAATTTCAAACGTCATAAACAACACTTACAATGGGTTCTTACTCGATCTGTTCCATCTCTGACTGAATCCCTTCTTTGGATGTCATGTTCAACCTTCAAATTCGACTACTAGCATGACAAAAACACCTTCAACAACTCAAATTTCAACCAAAACTTCACTCAATCTGCCGTGAATGACAATCATATACCCGATTACCGCTCGAATTTTCTAAAAGAAAAAAATTTGCAAAATCATACCTTTTGAATAGTGCTTGCCATGTTTCACGTAGAAACCTATTTTTGCTCTGTTCCAATTCGATCTCAACTCCATCAGTGTTTGGCATGTTCCCTGTCAAAAATCTTCATTCAAATACAACCTTGTCAAAAACACCTTCAACTACTCAATTCTAATCAAATATTATACAAATTGGCAATGAAAACTCCGTGAATGAAGAAAAGAAAATTGAACAACAAACCTTTGAAAACCTCACGAACTACCATTCAAATTTTCCAGATGAATTCATTAGGGTTTCCTGGCTTTCTCTTTCCAGATGATTTTGCTCTGTTTGTTTATGGCGTTTTGTTCAATTTTTCAAAACTAAATGGACTGCCCACTTCTCCTAGTTTTTGGAAAGGGTGTGGTGTTTAATGCACTGCAACCCTGTTTCCCATGCGTGCATTAAACTCCCTCACTCTTTTCTCTTTTTTTTTTTCACCTCACGTGAGCCTCTAGCAAAAAGAAAAGGCCAGCCAATCAAAAAATCAGCTTGATATCTACAAATAAAAATAAAACAACCCATTGATATCTACCCTAGATCTTGAAACCAATGGCTAAGATATCTCATGCTTCTATGCTCACTTTTCCTCCCTTCTCATTATATCAATTCCCTATATATATATATATATATATATATATATATATATATATATATATATATATATATATATATATATATATATATATATATATATATATCTATAAAGGGTTTTGTTTGACACACGGCATCATCTCATTATAGAGGGTTTTGTTTTAATATACTTAATAGACAATAATAATATCAAAAGAAAGGATGACAATAATAATAATAGTAATGATAGCAGCAACAACAACAACAATAATAACCTATACTCGTATAAAAAGTGAATAACAGACATGACCAAGAGCAATTTTTTAAGGAAAATTGATTCTAATAATCCTGACTTTATGAATTAGACAACAATAATTGTTACTATCAGTTTGAATTTTTGTGGTCCAAAAAAAAAATAAAATTGGATTGTAGTGGACATCATTGAGAGTATACCCTAAATAACATAGATTTTGTGTTGCATTTGATTCAAAACTTAGTATAACACTTTACCATGATTTTTAATGAATTTACGCGTTTCTCCCAATTTTTTTTCAATTTTTTTCGATTTTATCGATTTTTATTCTTTTGAAAAAAATCATAATAATTCCTCGGAGTTTCAAAAAAATAATTTAAAAATTATTTTAGTAAGTACAATTCAGTACTTTTCTAGAGGCAGGAACGAAATAAAAAAAACAATATGTGGTAGGAATGGAAAAAATAAAAAGGACGTGGATGTGAATTTGACACCACTACAATCCAATTTTAATTTTTTTGGACCATTAGAATCCAAATTGATAATAGGAATTTTTGTTGTCCAATTCGTAAAAGTCTAGATTATTAGAATCCAATTTTCCATTTTTAAATCAAAATTGGGACAACCATTTCCCTTATTTACTTTTTATATAAATATACAAGTATAGTTTATATAAGTAAAATAAAGCTAAGAAAAATACAATGAAATTACGCTTGAACGTAGATATAATTTACTAAATAATAATAATAATAATAATAACAATAATAATAGTAACTACTAATGATAATAATAACAACAACAATATCATTATAAAAAAGAAAGAATAATAATAATAATAATAATAATAATAATAAGGATTAATAATAATAATAATAATAATAATAATAATAATAATAATAATAATAATAATCAAAATTAGGACATTTAGATCATTTAGTTGCTTTTTATTATCGTACATTGAATAGATATAATCCATCATGAATATCTATTAATCTATGATGCATTACACTGACAAGTTATCTTAAGATAATTTTCAAGGATTTTATCTCATTTAAAACCTTATACATACGGAGTACTACGTACATATGTAATCCAAAACTTAATTATGCAGCATGGCAGCATTAATTAGGGTGTAAACCGTGATTAGTAGGAAATTGAACAACTAAAGAATGAAGGATTAGGAAATAGAGAGCAGAAAAGACAGCAAACAGAGAGCAGAAAAGACAGCAGCGTAAGGAAGCGTCTCAGGTAATTAAACCCAAAAAGGTCAAACCATATAAACAAGTACAACTCCCAAATACGAAAAAGAAAAAAAAGAAACTCCATTTTCTGTGTCACCCACCACCACCACGACCGCCGCAATCACCGCCGTCGATTCCGCCTCTGGCAGTTCCTCCGGCGATTAACGAAGCTTATGCAATCGTCTCCAACTTCACTGTCCCACAGTCGGTGAGATGAAACAACACCAGACAAAGCTTAACGGTAAGACCAATGGATTTACGCGCAATTCATTCAAATTCATCTCCAACTGTATCAAGACCGTCTCTTCCGGTGTTCGCTCTGCTACTGCATCTGTTGCCGCTTCTATTTCTTCCGATTCTCACGACATCAAAGACCAGGTCATTTTCTCCATCCTCAATCATCGCTTGGTGTTGTTTCATCTATCCTACTGATTTAGTTGTTTGAATACTCCGATTCCTAGTCTTTCTAGCTCCAGTAAAACCGATGCTTGTTTAATTTTCGGTTAGAGAATATCTTCCGATCGAGTGATGGTGATGCCTTTGAATTGGTTGTGTGGACTAATTTTGAATTACATTTCAATTACACATATTGCGGTTTACCATTTCGTGTCTTTGGAGGGATGATCAAGTTTTGGTTGTAAATTGGGCCGGATGAAATCAAATTGTTATTTGAAGCTTCAGAGGAACGTTAATAGAGGGTGATTATAATTTTAATGAGCAATGGCCTGACCGTTTTGAGTAGTTGATCAAAGATTCTGATTGTGGACAAAGTCTTGATTTTTCTTGTTTGAAGCACTGGTCAATGCTGGGTTTGATGAATTATGCTGATTGACTTTTGGTGTTTGTCTCACGTTTTGACAATAGATTAAGGCACCATTTTGTGGATTATCCATAACCTTTTGGTTGAGAGAGGGGTTTCCTTGATGGGGGTTGCCACATCGCTTTTGGCAATTGGTCTTTTGTTTCCTTAAGCTGCCATTTTATTTTATATTCATAGTGCAGAAGTTTGTCATTTCTCATTTCATGGAGCTGAAGACTCATTGAAAAATCGGTGAGGGAGGTTTCAAAGAATCAGTGATATTTCTGGATTAGGATGTTTTCTGCACACTCATTGAAGACTCAATTGTTTCAATCGGTTGATGAACTATTCGAAGGCAATTTAATAATAGTTTTTGAATAGATGGGTGCAAACAATTCTATGGATAAGTTCAAATGAGCTTCTTCCTTTACGCCTCTATACAACCTTTTCAGATATAGAATGGTTATCTAGGATAGGCCTTTTTATATGCCAAAGTAGAGTTTAGATCGGTCGCAACTCACAACCTATGTTGTGTGAACTTTGTGTACTTGTGTTTTCCATGAATATATGTCCTATTGCACAATTTGGCTATCTTGAAGGAAACTTCTTGGGTTTAGCCTAATTTAAATCATCCAATGTGATGTTTGGTTTGATGTAATAAGTTTGTAATGCAAACAATTTTCTAAGTGTATTTCCATTTTCTTTTTAGCTACATGCCATAAAAAGTAGACATTGTGTTATCTTGATTAGTGATTACCACATTATATGTAATCATGATTACAGCTTAAGTTGATGTCATAACATTAAACATCACATAAGGCCCTTTGGAAGTCTAAAGCTCCCCTTAAAGCATGTTTTCCTATTTTGGTGACAAATAAGGGTGACAGACATGCTATGCCCAAAAGAAGAAAGTTCATCGGAGCAAATAGGTGTCCAATGTGCCTGGTTAACGAAGAATCGGTTAATTGCCTTTCGGTTGATTATTACTTTTTCTTATCAATGTGGAATTTTTCTCTAGGTTTGATGAGGGTAGTTGGTTTAGCTTTAGCCCTCGTACATCAAAGATGTTTTAGTCGCTTGGGGGAGAAGATTAATGAAGAGTATAAAGAGTTGGTTTTGTGGTAGTTAGAAGTTGGTTCCTTCGGCTATTTGTAAGGTACTTGGAAAGAGAGGAGTCCATGGATTTTGGAGAGCAAAGCTTTATCCTTATACGAATTCAAGCTTTATGTTTCGATTTTGTGGTATAATTAGAGCTATGTACTCAAAGAGGTATAAAGATGCCTCTTTTGGGTTTGTAGATAAAATTCAGCTAGATAGATTCAGAGCATTATGATTTTTGTACTGTCCCTTTTGTTTATAGATGTCAAATCACGTGAGTGCCGTCTATTGAGATAGAGTATAGATATGTTTACTTTGAATAAAGAGTTGGTAGGAACATTTATTGCAAAACACCAATACATACATGCATAGCTGCTTAGTCCTATCCTCCCCCTACCCTTCTTTTTTGGAGACTAGATTCCATTTCCCAATCAACTAGACTGAACTTTGTCTTCATAATGGGCTACTCTAAGTGCCTTCATGTATTTAACTTTCGTTGTTAAAATTTCTTTGACCTAGAAGTGACAATTGGTATGAGTGGATGACTCATCTATTGCTAAACATATATGAAAAACAATGGAATCGCTAAAGCAAAATCCCTAAATAGTGAGTCTTCTACTTCTTTTGTTCTGAAGTAGCAAGTATGTAAGATACTGTCCTCATATTGAGGATTTTGAGGAAATAGTGCACCTCGATTGTTTTGACACTTCATAAGCATTATTATCCTCCATAGCCTGTCTTATGTAGGCTTAGTCTAAAGAAGTGCATCGGGGTCAGAAAAAGCCCAAAAAATCCTGGGGCACAACCTGTTGCACTTTTTCACATCAAAGCGCAGACTTGTCCAAAAGCCCGTACTTTTTTGTGCTTTTTCGAGCTTTTTATTGGGGCACATGGTTTATAGCTCATGGACTGTTTGCACCCTAAAAGTTTGAGCCCCAGGAACCTTTGTGCTTTTTTGCACTTCACATTCTTTTATTCTAAGTATGTGGGACATCGAGATCTAATTTTGTATGCCTCAGAAATGCAACATAGAACATGTTGTGGCCTTCTAGTTTATCTTATCTTTCAACATGATGCCTTTTCCCAATGCACAAGATGCGTATTCAACATTCCATTGTGTCTGTACAACATTCTCTAGATAGCATTTTAGTATTTGACTTCGGTATCTTACCCAAGGTTGTTAAAATCGGGATCCTAACTCGAAACTATGTGGAAGTTAGGATCGGAATTTAGCCCATGTAGGATCGTGGATCGTGTGTAAATAGTAGAATCGTATCAACGATTTTGGACCATAAAATTGTAGAATCGTAAATCAGGATCGGGATTTTAATAACTATGATCTTACCCATTCATTGACCCATTAATTGTGAAATAATTTAGTGAGGTAGTTAAGGAGATTGATACAAGAGGGAGAGGATTCAAATTGTTTAATTATCTTTGTTGGTTGAGGTAAATTTTTTTTTTTTTTTTTTTAGGGGGGGGGGGGGGGAGGGGTTAATAAGTAGAGAAGTAATAAACTTCCCTAGTCCTTCCTTATTTTATGTAACACCCCAGTGCCTCCCTGGCCACGTTTGTTATCAATAATTGCTTCAAGGGTCGACGATTGACTCCACAAATCACTACGAGTCTTTTCAGTGCGCTTTGTCCTCGCTCACACTCTAACTTCCTAGGAGGTCACCCATCTTGAGACTATTCCCAGCGAAGCGCGCTTAATTGTGGGTCTTAAGGGATAAACTTTTGAAATGGAAGGAGCACCTTGGTGATATGAGGAGCCATTTCAATCCTTTTAAGCCAAACTTTAACCATGTATGGAGATGTTACATTTTAGCTTCATGACTCCTCACGACCTTATCCACCTCCATCACGCCAACCGTACCTCCATGCCCTCGCCTCTTTTTCTTTTTCTCCAAGATGCCCCTCTCTAGCATGTATCCGCTCCACTTCCACTAACACCACCTCTATATGCAAGGCTCACGATGTGCCACCACCTAAACCTGTACAACCTTCAATTCCATAACCACCACCTATCACCATGCATACTCTACTCCCATTTGTTACCATATGTACTCCCTTTAACAATGTTGCCCTGCCCATCCCCACTATAACCACCACCTTATTTGCTATAAGGATGGCTTGTTGGCATAACTTTGCCATGAAGGTCGAGTTTAAGACTGTCTAATGATAGTTTCATAGTTGCTAAGAATGCTATCTCTAGCGTCAATCCACGTCTTGGCACGTTTGATTCAAAATGTGCGTCTTTTTTCATGCTGGGATGTTCAGGGGCACATTTTGGATCTTAGACCTGGCGATCGACTTTCAAGAGCAAAAGGGACGAAAAAGGGGAATAAGTAACCCAAAAAATGAAAAACCTAGTTGAGTCCTACATTCATTCCCACAATTGATGGATCTCTTAGTTTTAAGAAGCGCGCGCCTCGTGCGCTGTAGCACACAAAGCGCACACTTCGTCCCCTCCATGCCTTTTGCGCCTTGTAGTGCGCTTTATGGAGTTTTTACTATTCAACTCATAAAAAAATGAAATGCTTAGTGTATTTTTAAAAACCCCATCTAGGTTGTGAGGAAACCCGAGACTGTGATTCCCTTCCCTTCTACCTCTCTTCTCGTGTGACTATGCTTGTTCTATTTCTTTGTAAGAACATTTCGGTGTTACATCTTATGTTAAAGACGATTTGCGTGATTTTTCGTCGTATTATTAGTGTCTTACCCATTTTTTGATGCCCTTATTGAGCTTATTGCGTTCAAATACAGCTTGGAAAAAGCTGCGCTTTGGTACACCTTGCATGCGTGAAGCGCGTACCTTTTTTCTGCGCTTTGCGTCCTATGCGTTTTTTTGCGCCTTGCGCTTTTTTAATCTAATGGAGCTTAAGCTTGAGTTTTCTAGATTTCGAGTTCTAAAGTCTTGGATGGTAGCTTCGAACTTTTGTCCCACAAAGCGAGCAAGATGAAGCGAGATAATGAATAAAAAGAATAGAAAAAGAGAGTGAGAGAGGAAAATTCTAAGCAACCATGGATTATGCTTCGAGCTCTTGAACTGGAGAGTAAGAGAGATGAAGAAGAATAGAAAAAGAAAGAATGAACGAGAACAAAAGCGAGAATGAGAACGAGAAAGAAAAGTGTAAGAGAAATTGTAATATAAATATTCCTTTCTTGAACTTTGGAAGAGGTGAATGAAAAAAAGAGACAGTTGTAAAGGATGAGTGATGAGGGCAGGAAACAACTATTTAGTAGTTGTCTTTGCCCCTTTGGATTCCTTGTTATTGGTCCAACTGAAGGGGAACTTATCATATGAGCATGACACTTTGGTCAGCATGCATGAACATCAAGTATTGTTTTTGAGGACATCAATTATTGTTTTAATGGACATCAAGTTGGCATGCTGTACATCAAGGGGACATCAATTCTTGATGTTCGCCATTCAGACTTGATGTCTTCCAAAACAATACTTGATGTCTTCCAAAACAATACTTGATATCCATCTATGCCCACATGCTCAGCAAAGTGCCATGCTCATGTGATCAGTTGCCCAGGTGAAGATATATTCACTCTTTTTTATTCTGTTTTACGTTTTTGGTGTATTTAATATTTTTCAACCACTCAAATACCGAAACTACTGTAATTTGTTAAGCACTTTATATTAAATAATTTCGTAAATTATACTATCTTTGAACTATTTACAATGGGGAGAACTGCCTAGAAAAAGTAAATTTCAAGTTTACTAGTAGAAATCTGAAAGAACAAATTTCGTTCCAGAAAAACATTCTAAATTACCCAGCATTCTCATTGTTGGGTAGGTGGCAATCCCTGTTCTGCAATCTGAGCAGTTCTGTGATCCGACCTTTTCAGATCCTGTAACTATGGGTGAGTTAACACAGATGTTGTAAGTGATCAGAGCAACAAAGGCAGTGGAGAGAGAAGACGCCTTGAGGGAGGGAGTCTGGCAAGTGGCAAGTGGCAAGATGGCTCTGGGGAATAGATAGTGAATGGCCTAAATTGTGGGGCTGGGATTAGCTTTGAAAAAAGAGAGAAGATATGGGGAAATGGGTTTGAAGGCGTGGTGCAGATACCAAACAGCATCATAGGATGTGGGGGTAATCTGGTTCTTTCGTATCTCTTGAACCAACACCTTTGCATTTAGTTGATTTCTTTCTTTTAATCTTTCTTAATATCTCTCTCTCTTTCTTGACGGCTATTTTATTCTAGTGTTGTAGTAATGGCATTATGGCCCTTGTATTTCTAATATTGTAAGAGTAAATGCACAATTATGCATGAACTCAACTACAATTTTCTCTACCTGGAGCTGTGCCTCAGTGCATCAAACTGGGTAATCTCTCAACAGTTTTGTGTAATCTCATTTTGACAACCAAATCTAGTGCAGTTAAAAAATACTCAAAATAAGTATAGTGGTACACTTAACACAAGTTTTGATTAAGAGCCTCTAAGCGGTTATAGGAGTGTGGCAGCAATGCTATTTTAGACTTCTAGCAGACATACTAATCATATCCCTACAGCCTGCCTTAGCAGGATGCACTCTGAATGCATCTGACCATGCAAGAGTGAAGTGGAGAGGAGAGGAGATCTGATAGAGAACGGGAAATAAATAAAAGCTAAAGATACGAATTCAACATCCCCGTGTTGAATTCAAGAGGAGAATTCAGCATCCCCGTGCTGAATTCAGGAAAAGATTAGCATCCCCGTGCATAATCAGTAAGAATTGTATGTATTCAATATTCAATATCAATGTAATGTGTTTCATAAAGGCTAACAAAACCCTTATTTATAGGTAAACAACCCGCCTAATACTAAACCTAATAGAAATAGGAAACTAGAGTTATATTCCTAATCAAACTAGGAAACTATAATATTCCTAACAAGAATAGGAAACTAAATATAATAAAATCATAAATCTACTAAATATTATTATTCCTAAATATATTAATATGTATCTCTATCATTCTCCCCGGCTTGAAAAAACTCGCCTCCGGAGAGTTTGCATGAAGGTACTTAGTCAGCAAATCAACGCAGGGAATCTCCCAATTGCAAAACACATGCCCTCGAATTTTGTAGAGTCGTAGAAAGATCACAATCCTACGGAAGAAGAGCATATCCACTTCATAATAAAGATGAAAAATTTGCACAACTCTCAATTTCTCCCGAGAAAGTAGTAATTCGAGGAGGGGATGTCGCTTCTTGCAAGTGAAAAATTCATCAAGGACAAATGAATCCACACAGTCGAATTTTTGTATCCTGTAGTCATGAGTAGTGGCTGAGTACTCGTCTTCAAGAACTACTTCAACATCTTCACCATTAACAACAAAGGGCATAATAGGAGGCAAACTAGGTACCATAACCTCTGAAGTTGTAGGACGACCTAGGGCACAAGCCGAAAACGTAGAAGGTTCAAAAGTACCTTCGGACAATATCAAATCCTCAACATTGGATATAGGATGAATAGATAAATCAGGAGGTAAATAAAGTAAATTCGCATTGGAATGAATTCGTTCACCCTCGGTATGAGTTGAAGATTGGACACAACTTATAGTAGATGGAGGACTCACTTCCTTTCCTTCTTCCTGACTAGAACTTTCATGACTCATGAGTTCCTTCACGATCTCATGAATCGTTTCCTTAAGTGACTCCCGAAAATTACCTAGCCAAGGGGTAATTCTTTTGTCAAGTTCGAAGCGATCTTCCTCACTCTCTTTCTTCAAAGTGTCCATCTTCTCACCGATTCTTTTGTCACAGTTTTCCCTGTTTGCTTCACGTGCCTCGATTTTATCCAAGAGCATCCTTGTTTTAGGAAACATTCTGAAGCCCATTGTGACAGTCATCCCTGGCGACCTTCTGTGGGAGTTCTCGGCAGGAGAGAATACCTCCAAACAGCAGGTACAGAACTTCTCTGAGGGATCTCGACAGTGGGGAGTACCACCAAGCAGCAAGAACAGCAAACAGTGTGCCCAACTTTCACGATTTAGGGTTTCGCAAAAGCAGGACGGACCAATTGCAAGCAATCTATGGGCTGGTTGAGTAGAATTGGTTGAGGGGTTTTTTTTTTTTGGGCAGATGGTTTCAGGCGGGGACAGCGGCTAGGGTTTTTCTGGGCAGATGGGTTTTTTTTTTTTTTTTTTTGAAAGTTTGGCAGCGGAAAAGGAAAAGAAAAAAATTTAGGTGAAGGCTTGGAATCGAGAACTTGCTCTGATACCAATTTGATAGAGAACGGGAAATAAATAAAAGCTAAAGATACGAATTCAACATCCCCGTGTTGAATTCAAGAGGAGAATTCAGCATCCCCGTGCTGAATTCAGGAAAAGATTAGCATCCCCGTGCATAATCAGTAAGAATTGTATGTATTCAATATTCAATATCAATGTAATGTGTTTCATAAAGGCTAACAAAGCCCTTATTTATAGGTAAACAACCCGCCTAATACTAAACCTAATAGAAATAGGAAACTAGAGTTATATTCCTAATCAAACTAGGAAACTATAATATTCCTAACAAGAATAGGAAACTAAATATAATAAAATCATAAATCTACTAAATATTATTATTCCTAAATATATTAAATATATTAATATGTATCTCTATCAAGATCTGTTTGGGGATACTAATGGAAGGAAAATGTTGATTTGTAGAGTGTGACAGGAGGCAGAGTTCTTGCTGTTTTTTGTATCCATTAGTCAATGTTCCATTCTCCATACATCTTCCTAGGAGGGAAGGTTGGATGTGTTTCTGTTTCGATTTGACTTTACTTTTAATTCCCTTGATATCTTGTGTATATTGCTTAGGCTGATGTGATTGGTTGTCTTGTTAAAACAGGTGTTATGGGCTTGCTTCGACAGGCTGGAACTTAATCCATCTACCTTCAAGCGGGTTCTATTGCTTGGTTATATTAATGGGTTTCAAGTCCTTGATGTTGATGATTCCTCAACTGTCAGTGAGCTGGTTTCAAAGCGTGATGATCCATGTACATTTCTACAGATGCAACCTTTACCAGCCAAAACACAAGAATGCGAAGGATTTAGGGCATTGCATCCTTTACTATTAGTTGCGGCAGGTGATGAAACAAAAGGTCCAGATCCAAATCTTAGGAGGAGAGATGGTTTCACTGAATCCCAGATGGGGAATATTGTCAATGCCTCTACTGCCGTTCGTTTTTATTCACTGAGGTCTCACAACTATGTTCACGTTCTGAGATTCCGCTCTGCTGTCTACACAATTAGATGCAGTCCTCACATAGTTGCTGTTGGACTTGCTTCACAGGTGAGCATTAGCATTGTTTCTCCAGCTTCATCATATGACAAACCAGGTTCTTGTTATTGCCGCCTGCTCACAATTAGTCGATAGTTGGACTCGTAGAAGAGGGATAAATACAATGTTTCCTATTACATCCAATTTTAGAAGAAAACAAGCAATTGCTAACTAGGCACAGTGCTGTATCTTTACCATGTTTGTTTGCAGGCTGTTGGCAGCTGGTCTATCTGTTATGAGCCATAGATTGGGGTGTTTTATTAACTCTTTGGTTCTTTGGTCCACCCTCCACCCTACCCTGGTTTTTGTGGCTGGAATCACAGTTAGATACGAGTCTTGTACATACTTTGAACTTGACTGACGGCGTTTGTGTGTATATGCAGATATATTGTTTTGACGCGCTCACGCTTGAAAACAAATTCAGTGTGTTGACTTATCATGTTCCGACTGCTGGACATGGAATGGTTGGTATAAATATAGGTTATGGCCCCATGGATGTTGGCCCAAGATGGTTAGCATATGCTTCCAATAATCCATTGTCAACGAACACAGGGCGGTTAAGTCCTCAAAGTCTGACCCCATCTCCTGGGGTAAGCCCTTCGACGTCACCTAGTAGTGGAAGCTTGGTGGCTAGGTATGCCATGGAATCGAGCAAGCAGTTAGCTACTGGTCTGATTAACCTTGGGGATATGGGCTATAAGACACTTTCCAAGTACTATCAGGAACTGCTTCCAGATGGTTCTAGTTCACCTGTTTCGTCTAATTCTGGATGGAAAGCTAATAAGTCTTCAAGTTCACCCGAGATGGATACTGCCGGGATGGTGGGTACTAATTTTTATTTTCCCCTTTCTTGATTTTGATAGCGATGTTCTTGATTTTCGTATCGCCTTTACAAGAAGATCTCATACTTATCATGAGTCTTATATCTATTTCCTTTGCATTTCCTGTTATGACTTATGAGCTTAAAAAAGCTTGCCTGATTCATGTTTTCTGCTCACTACTGAAGGTTGTCATTAAAGATTTTGTCTCCAGAGCCATTATTGCCCACTTCAGGGCCCAAACGAGTCCCATTTCTGCTCTCTGTTTTGATCCAAGTGGGACCCTTTTGGTAACTGCATCAATAAATGGCAATAATGTAAACATCTTTCGGATTATGCCCTCTTGCTCACAAAATGGATCGGGTAGTCAGAACAGTAATTGGACTTCTTCTCATATTCATCTATATAAGCTTCATCGTGGCATAACTTCAGCTGTAAGTTTTAAACTCAGTTTTCTATCATTATTTTATTTTATGAACCTTAACTTACTGCCCCCCTCCCCCCAACAAAAAAAAAAAGAAGAAAAAAGAAATATATCAGTCTTAGTGGAGTGATTTTAGCCTGGGTCTTCCCCTGTGTCAATGGCCTTTTTTTTTATCTCACAGGTAATTCAAGATATTTGCTTTAGTCAGTACAGTCAGTGGGTGTCCATAGTTTCTTCCAAAGGGACTTGCCACATTTACGTCTTGTCCCCATTTGGAGGGGATTCTGGCCTTCAACTTCAAAATTCTCATGCTGATGGGCCCAATTTTGTACCTGTCCTGTCTTTACCATGGTGGTCTACTTCATCATATACGATAGATCAACAGTCTTTCTCTGCTTCTCCGCCAGCCCCAGTTACTCTGTCTGTGGTCAGTAGAGTAAGGATGGGGAACTCTGGGTGGCTCAACACAGTCAGCAGTGCTGCATCTTCTGCAGCTGGAATGGCATCTATGCCCTCTGCTGCTGTTTCTGCTGTGTTCCACTGTTCAACGCCTAGCGGCCTGCAGCCTGGTTGCTTGAAGACTAATGCCTTGGAGCACCTTTTAGTTTACTCTCCTTTGGGTCATGTTATCCAATATGAATTAATCCCGTCAATGGGTTTGGAGACAACTGATGCGGCTTCAAGAAGTGGATCAGGTTCACTAGTGCATATACAAGATGAGGAGTTAAGAGTGAAGGCTGAGCCTGTTCAGTGGTGGGATGTTTGCCGAAGGGCGGATTGGCCAGAAAGGGAAGGCTGCATCAAGGGAATAAGTTTTGGCGTTGAAGATTCCTCAGAGACTGTCAGGGATGCTTCTGACTTTGAAGATAATGATAGTATTAGGAAGGAAGGGGAGCTCCATGATGGATCCACCTTGTATCTCTCCAAGGCAGAGTTCCATATTGACTCTGGCAGAATACCCACTTGGCATAATTCCAAGGTACATTTTTATTGCTATGTTCATGTGTTGAGAGCTTCCTGCTTGAGTTGCGACTGTCCACTCGTTTAACGATTTGATTATTTCTTTGGTAGATTCATTTTTTTGCGATGAATCCTGTGGCTTCTGACAAGCAGATGTCTTCTGCTGATGGTACTGGAGGAGAAATTGAAATTGAGAAGGTTTCTTCTCTTGAGATTGAAATCAAACGAAAGGATTTGTTGCCTGTTTTTGACCAATTCCAAAACTTGAACCCTGGTTGGAGCAATAGGTGTGGAACCATGCTTGTAATTATTTGTTTACTTTATTCTTTATTTATGATCTCTTATCTTTTATGAGAAGCGATTGCCGGTCCAATATTTCTGTCCACTCATATAACGAGTCTGCAATCCATTTTTGTTGACCCTTCTTAACAAAAATTTCATTTGATCGAAATGGTACTTGTAGTAAGTGAAACTATTTTCAAGTTTGTATGTCTCTTGTAAAGTAACCTCTTTTAAGCTGATAATTATACTAGGGGTAGCATTGGCGAAAGGCATGAGACTTCACCTTCTGAAACTGGTGTTGCCGATGAGAAGCATTCATCTGGTGCTGTGTTCTACCCTCAGTCGGTCCAGAACATCCAACTCCAACATGGTATGATAACTAATAAGTTATTTTTTCTTCCTTTTAACTGCTTCCCTAGTCTGAAAGTTCCCTTCTGCCTTTTGATCAGAGGGACAGATGGATATGACTAAGCCTTATGTGACCACCACGCCAAATTTGAATGTGAAGAATGGGATGAAATTTCCTTCCAGATTTTCACCACCTCAACTAACTCGAAAATCCTTAAAAACTGGCAATTCCAACATGGAGTCCTCTCCAGCAGAGAAGAGTTGCATTGTAAATAGTCCATATTCTTTAAAGAATGCGTCGTCAGTTTTGATTGAAGGAGCCATTCCAAAGGAAGTCCAATCATCAAACAGTGTTGAAACCAGTGATGCATCCAATGGTGGTTCCAACCGTTCTGATTTTAGTATGAACGTTGTTGATGAGGGCTCTGTTCAAGACCGACTTGATCTTGGGGGCTACTTCCAAGAGGAATATTGTAAAGCTGCCCCTCTTAATGGAAGCCACGGAACATCAGAAGCTGTTACTGATGTAGATAGTAGCAGCAGCCCCCGTGAGAAAGAGAAATCCGAGGAGGATGGAGAGAATGATGAAATGCTTGGAGGCATATTTGCATTCTCTGAAGAAGGTATGTTCTTTACTCGCCATACATGGACTTTCACTATACTTGGCTTAGATTAGCATTGCATACTTAAAACAGTGCTGAATGCATGTGGTGTCCTGTTTCCAATTATTTGAGCCAAAAATTCTCGTGCTTGATATAAATGATGCTCATAATTAGCAACATGTTTCGACTTCAACCCAAATGAATTGGTCTAGATTGTCTAAATGACATTGCTGTCTAGACTGCATGCATTGAGATCTCTCCAACCATATTGCTTCATAGGGGCTAACACCTGGTTGATTGTTGTCAGTTGTCACAGTGAATTTGATTGAAAGTCGGCTCCAGGATTCAACCGAGCATGTTTGTCAGGGTTGCCTGGTCGTCGATTGCAATTCATTGTTGCTCTCTTGCTTTCAAACTCGCGTATTACCCACTGTTATTTTAGGTTTAAAATCGAGAGGAGTTGAATTTATGTGGTGTGTGTACCTTGTTTGTAGGATGAAAAGCCGCATCGGTTGGCTATGATTCCCATGCCAACTGCAGGAAAAATGTGGCCCAAAGGCAGTCAAACGGAGGGCTATGATTCCCAGTATTTTCTGCTTCTCTCCATCATAGCCGTTCAATATGTGCATCGACCGGTTCACCAGGAAGATGGTGTATATTTCCTTCTTTTTATTTTAATTTCTTTTTTTTATTTTGTGCCATTGCTGCCTAAATTAAGTGCTGCTGGTTTCCAATTCTTATGGATCACATTGTACATACTGTAGATTAAGACTAGTTCCCATGATCTATGTTTTATGTTCTGTTCGTCCTTTGTAACAGTGAATTATTCAATTCAATCAGAAAAAGAAAAAGTAGAAATGAAAAAGTAAAGGAAAAAAACTGAAATATTGTATTATTGTACATGAAATGAATTTACTATCTTCTGATTTCTTCTGCTCCCCCCCCCCCTTCTGTTTTTCAAAAAAAGATACGCCACTTTCAAATTTATTCACTGTAATGGTGTGTTTGGTTCTTTTTTAGGAAAAATTTCTCTGGAAAGGTTTTTCATGGGAAAGAATATTTTATAATATTGGGTTAATGTTTGAAATCATTGAAAGTTTTAGGAAAGCTTGTAGGAAAGTTTATTTCTCAACTCTTTTTATGGAAAACATTTTCCCATCTAACATGAAGAAATATTAAGACTCATCACTAATGTTGTTGAAAATTTAAATGTTGTCGAAAATTTGGGTCGTGTTGATCAAATTGATAAATGAGAAAATTCGGGCAAGATGAGTTGTTAGTGTCATATATCTAATTTTCTAAGTTGGATCATGGAGCTTGAGATTGAGTCAAAAATTGGATTCGACTAATGAAATCAGAAAAGATTTCCGTTTAAATTTAAAATTTGGAAGAAAAATTTATGTTGGTGTCCATTTAGGTAGGCTAGACAAATTTGACTATACAAGTGACATACTCATATGAATTGTTAGTTTGGGCTATCTAATGTGTGAGGACTCATTTTCAATTACCATGTACTCCGTCGACTATACGTAGTTTTAGGATGAATGTGTAAGATTGTCTTGAAAGCATCGATACTAGTGTAACATCCCTAGGTTACTAACCACAAGATTAGGTTAATGATTCACTTAATCTAATGATTAGCAGCGGATAAACACCTAAGAGTATCACCGCCGTCCACGGAAGTGGACAAGGCTAAGACTAACACCCAATAAAAACAAACAACATAAAACCAACTTCAAACATGAATCATCAAGACATAACTTAACTTAACCATCACAAAAAAATATAACGCAACCCAATAAAAATCATACAAGCCACAATAACAGTGATTTCTCATTCCTTCAGAAAGTGCCTTTAACCACCTTCAATCTCCTTAAGATGCTCTAGGGTTTCGTCCTTCCGGGGCTTTCCCTTCCTCCTTTGTCGAGATTCCTAAAACGAAAACATAAAACTTCGAAGAGTAAGATAAACTCAGTACGTATCCCTCGATAATGTAAGAATCTTTTCGAAGATAATTTTATTAAATTAGCGCAGTTCCAAAATTATTTAAAAACTACATAAATAACCATAACGATAAACAATAACATAACTTACATGGTATGACCATAACTAATTAACCAGTACGTGAAGAATATAACTTAACCTGTAACTTAACTCACAACTTAAATGAAAACATACTTATGAGCTCCTTTCATTAGAAAATAATATAACATTAGAAATAATATAACATTAGAAACGATATAACATAGTTTCAAAAGAAAGTTAACTCATGCATGACTTAACATACAACACACACACAAAGCCATAACATAAACTTGCCTTAAATCCTTATAAATCAAGACTTTTAAAACTTTGGCATGTAATTCTTAAAGCTTTACTTTGGTTCAAAAGATTTGAGTAACTTAAGAAACTTTAAACTTGGTTATCATGTTATTATCCTGAAGGTCCCCTACTTGCGATCATTGGCTAAGCCTCCGTACGCGCATACCCGAACCGATCGGGAGATCCGGATGGTCGATAATTATCCATACTGGCCAGGTTTCCATGGTGTGCAACTAAGGCACTAAAGTTATATTTTTCTTGGGTGCACTAAGGCACGTATATAATTAACTTGGGGTGCACAAAGACACTTAAACATATTTTTCCTTGGTGTGCACTAAGGCACCATAAACGTGGTGTGCACTAAAGCACCATAAACATGGGCGGGGCCTTTACTAATTTCTAAAACTTGGAACTTAAACCTTGATACCTTGACCTTGGATTCTTAATAAAATTGATTCCTTAAACTACCCCTTTCCAATCATAATTTAAAATATAATCTTGTAATCTCCTTGAGTAAGAATTGACTCATAAAGAAAGTTGATTCATGAAATAACTTAACATCTAAAGTATGAAATTATTGTAAAAGTTCCTAACATAAAGGATGCATAACATAAATACTTAAGAAAAAGATAAACTGTAAAATTAACCTGAGAAGTCAACCTGGGGTACTTAAAAATCAAGGAGAACTTGTATCTACTTTTGAACATAAATCGTGAGGATTTTCATATAAACATAAATGATAAAATATACTTTTAGAACTTGGCATAAAAAGATTAAATCATAACAATATACATAAAATCTCGGGCAATATACGTACCTGAAGGCTTAAAAACACGGATTGGACAGGCAGAGACTTGAATAGTAGCGCAACGATCTCGTGAAGGGACTTAAAAGAAAAGAAATCATGAATTAGAACTTAACTTAGGTGATATTATGGAGGAATAACTTAGTGAAATTTCTAAGAATAACCATAAAGAACTCGATTACTAAGGCGTATTCTTAAGATCATAACTTATTCCTCAAATATCGGATCACGTCATAAAAGGACTTTTCGGAAAGCTTAGAACACACCCCCCAACTTTGTAGTGACCGTGAAGGCTAAAAACATTTAAACTTCAATTATTCAGAAAATCGTAACTCGAGCTCTACTTATCGGTTTAGAACGTGTAAGCTGTCTATGGAAAGCTCGTAATACATACTTCAACTTTTATTTTAACCACAAGTTGGTTTGAGCATGAAAAAGGGTCGGATTTCAGCCATAAATGCAGGCAGTCACAAAAACACATTCTGGGGTAACCTCAGATTATTAGTCTCGAGTCGGGAACTCATAACTCTCACTCCCGATGTCCTATGAATGTATACCATACCTTTATGGAAAGCCCAGAATGTTTCCTACAACGTTCATGTTTAGTTCTTAAACCATAGAAGACTCTAATCCAATGAAAAACACTCATCTTTGGACTGACGTCAAATGATCACAAATTTGCGCAACCTCACGGGTTTGGCCATAACTCCTAATATACTTATCAAAATGATGAGCTATGAAAACCGGGTGTTATCTAACACTTTAACCTACCTATTCATGCTTTAAAATATCCCAGAATCACATTCCTCATTTTCTGGAAAATCCATTTACCAACCAGATTGCAAAACACTCACTAAACCCACTTGCATGCATGATTAAACTCATGATTTACCTTAAACACTTATACAATCCTATCCTTCCATCACCAATACAAATTTCCAGGATCAATAATATGAAGAAAACCTTCATCTTTGGCCAAATCTTACACATGCAAAGCCCAATTCAATATATATCATGCTCCTAGACATTATACTTGACACATTCAACATTAAAAGTATTAAAGATCATCTTTTTCCTAATATAAATCCCATTTTAAGCACATGTACTTACATTTAATCCATAAACTCACTCTTTTATAAAGAATCAAACATCCTAAACTACATGCATGCCACAATACATCACCATCCATACTCATTTAATAAAAAAAAAACACAAGGTTATCACAAACTTACCCAAACTCCACTTGATTTCCTTAGTTCCTAGTAAACTTCACGTGGAGACCTTAAAATCCTTGAGTTTACCTTTGGAAAAACATAATAATTACAAGAGGAAAAACTTAGAATATTACTTGATTCATCCTTAAAAGCAGGGAGAAAGATGAAGGGATTTGAGAATGGGAGGAAGAAGAAGAGATGGGATGATGGTGATGTGGTGGTGCGACAATTGCAGGAGGCCAGAGCAGTGCGGCGGCGGCTGGTGGTGTTGGGTGAGGTGAGAAGATGAGAGCAAGAGTGAATAATGAAGGGGTTGTATTTGAGTTACTAGATAATACTCCTTCCTAGTTATTATATAAACACCTCCAAATAATATTAAGGCCCAAAAGAGCCTTCCCTTCCTCCTCCATCTTGGGTCAGCCGGCCATAAGGCCCAAACAAACACATTTTATCAATTTTAATTCTCCCCTCTTATACTTATATCTCCCTAATTTCCAAATTACTTAAATTTATTAAACCATAAAAAAAATATTATGGCGAACCCAAATAAATAAAAAAAATACTCATACACCTCCATGAAAATTCTCATAATTATATCCTAAATTGACTTGGATAAAAGGAGGGCCCAATATATCCGTCTCGTAAAAAGAATTCGTCAACAATCTTGATCACTATAAAAATTATCGGAAGAGATTCATCAAGAAAAGAAATTTAGAACTGATTCATGGATGATTGTTGCACTGTTCAAGTCCTGCAAAACTTACACTGGGTTAGAAAAATGGAACACGCGCTTTAATTATTCGTGATTTTATTTTTAACCTTGATTACTTAAACTAATATATTCGTATTAAGAGGGTGATTCTTTTTGGGTTATTACATCTTACTCCCCTTAAAAGAAGTTTCGTTCCTGAAACTTGAAAATACTATCCTCTTATCTTCGGCATCTTGCCTTAAAACAGACGGGGGGTACTTGTCTCGCATGTTCTCTTCGGTTTCCCATGTAGCTTCCGTCGTGGAGTGATTAATTCAAAGGACTTTTACTAAAGGGATCTCCTTGGAGCGTAAAAGCTTGTCCCTCCGTCTAGAATCTGAACCGACACTTCTTCATAAGATAGATTTTCTGCGATAGCCATTGGCTCGGGTTCAACTGTATGGTTTGGGTCTGATATATATCTTTTCGCATCTGAGAAACATGGAACACATCATGAATATGCTCTAACTTCGTAGGTAATTCAAGCCTATATGCAACCGGGTTAATCTTTTCAATAATCTCATAAGGCCCAATATACCGAGGACTTAACTTTCCTTTAATGTTGAACCTACGCACTCCTTTAGTGGGTGAAACCTTGAGAAACACTTCATCCCCTGACTGAAACTACAATGGTTTCCTTCTTCGGTCGGCATAACTTTTTTGTCGACTTTGAGCAGTCTTGAGGTGCTGCTGGATGACCCGTACTTTATCCATCATATCCTGAATCATCTCGGGACCCACGACCAGAGCTTCATCCAGTTCGTTCTAACATAAAGGGAATCTACATTTACGACCGTAAAGGGCTTCAAAAGGCATCAACTGGATCGTAACTTGGTAGTTATTGCTGTAGGAGAACTCTACCAGTGGTAAGAACTCTTCCCAACTTCCCAGAAAATCTAGGATGCATGCCCGAAGCATGTCTTCCACTATCTGATCTACCCTCTCTATTTGGCCATTTGTTTCTGGATGGTACGAGCTACTGAAGCTCAACGTGGTGCCAAACGCCTTTTGTAGAGTTGCCCAAAATCGCGTTTGAAATCTAGTGTCTCGGTCAGAAATTGTCTTTGGGAATGCCGTGTAACCTTACCACTTCCTTTAAATAAATACCCGCTAACTTATCAACCCTCCAACTCTCATTGATTGGAATGAAATGGGCCGATTTGGTCAATCGGTCCAGATTACCCATATCGCATTCTTTTTGGTGACAATCAAGGGTAATCCCATGATAAAGTCCATAGAGATGGAGCCCCATTTCCATGTAGGGATCTCCGATGGCATTAGTTCTCCTGCAGGCCGCTGATGCTCTATTTTCACCTTTTGGCATGTGAGACACTTGTTCACAAAATTGGTGATGTCTTTCTTCATGTTAGGCCACCAGAACTTCGCTTTTATGTCTCGGTACATCTTAGTACCTCATGAGTGGACTGAGTATGGGGTGTTTTGCCCTTCATGCAGAATACTCTCTTGTAGACCTCGGCTCGCAGGCACACATAGATGATTTTGGAATCTTAAGGTTCCATCTTCGTGAACCAAAAACCCTGGCATTTTTCCTTGTTCCATTCATGTACAGATATACCTTAAATGATCATCATCCAATCCGTTCTTCCTTGATTTCATCCCAAAATGGAGGGTTGTACTTGAAGTTGTGTCAATTGTGCCGTTACATAATCTAGCGGAACTTCTTCAATCTCTGCTTTCCGAATCTCCTAGCTGAGCTTTGATTTGGCCATCTTCGGTGCATCTGTGTCATGTTGATTTTTCCTACTCAAGGCATAAGCTACTGAATTTTCCTTTCTTAGATGGTATTGAATGTCTAAGTCATAATCCTTGATGAGCTCCAACCTTCGTTACCTTAAGTGTATCTCTTTCTGAGTAAATATGTACTTCAGATTTTGATGATCTGTAAAGACTTTGGTAGAAACACCATGTAATAATGCGTCCAAATCTTCAAGGAAAAAACTACTGCCACTACCTCTAGGTCATGTGTAGGGTAATTCAGCCCATATAGCTTCAGCTGCCGGGAGGCATAAGCTATGACCTTTGTCATCTTGCAACACAACACATCCTAACCATCGCTTGGACGCGTCGCTAGATATGACATATTCTTTTCCTTTCACTGGCAAGGCCAAGATTGGGGCCGATGTGTCTCATTTTGAGTTCTTGAAATGCTTCCTCACACTTTTCTGACCAAGTTTTAGCCTTTCTCAACAAACTGGTCAACGACAAGGAAATCTTAGAAAAGTCTTGAATAAAACATCTGTAATAGCCTGCCCTACCTAGAAAACTTCTTACTTCAGTAGTGGTTGTGGGTCTAACCCAGTTCATGACAGCTTCAACCTTCTACGGATCAACTTTGATCCCTTCTTTGGTCACTATATGCCCTAAAAAGGCTACTTCTTCCAGCCAAAACTCATACTTCTTTATCTTAGCATATAACTGATGTTCTCTCGGCGTTTACAACACTATTTGCAAATGCTGTCTATGCTCTTCTCGAGTCCTTGAGTAATTCAGAATATTGTCAATAAAGACTACTACAAACTTATCCAAAAATGGCTCAAAAACTCGATTTATAAGGTCTCTAAATACTGTCGGTGCCTTGGTAAGCCCAAAAGGCATCACTATAAACTCGTAGTGCCCGTAACGGGTCCTAGGAGCTGTCTTAGGTATATCTTTGTAACACCCCAAAACCCTTAACCACAAGATTAACTTAAACCATCAATTAGACCTGTGATTAGCGCAGCGGAACACCAGGGTTGAGGTATTACCGCCGTCCCCACTCGGGATGCACCACCCAGCTACGCACCGGTTTAAGGTACGCAAACTGTCCAACGTTTAACATTTACTCATCATTCAATATATATATATCATTATCATATCAAAGCATGATCTAATATCATTTATCATATTATTTTCAAAAGTGGTCCCGCCTTATTATATACTAGCTAGTTATGTGATGTACTAGTCTTTTACTTTTAGATGCTCCTGATCAGAGTGTCCTAATGACCTAGCCAGTGTCGATTTCCTAGCAGTCACCCAATCCAAATCTAGATCGGTTTGGGCATGCGCGTGTGTGAGGTGCTTTGCATCGATCGTAAGGGATACCGCTCATTTTCAATTATTACAAGTTTATCTCTTTTATTTATACATATACATATTTATCTATGCAACAATCCAGTTTATTCATGTTTGCTTCCCCTTTCCCGTTTTCAAAATGAATTTAAAACGCCGGCACTAAAAACCGTTTTCGAGCGGTTTGACGTGTTGGAGGTTTGTGTATTAAGTGTTTCCCCACTCACTTTGCGTCTGTTTTCAATGTTTTGTTTTAGGAGGTCCGAGCTCACAGGATAAAGCCAAGGCTAAGCAGAAGTAGATCGTTCCGTTCAAGGTCGTTCCTAAGATGGTTGCTGGTCGATCCTCAAGCGCATTTATGGGATTTGGAGACTATTTCATGTTGGGAAATCTTTATATAAATGTTTAAAGGGTTGTATAATTTGTATTTCAAAGTATGTTGATCGATTTGTATGGGGTTAAGTATATGTTATTTTGGGTTATGTTTGGAGTTTTTGTTTGCCTTGTCCCGAGTGGGGACGGCGGTAATACCTCAACCCTGGTGTTCCACTGCGCTAATCACAAGTTTAATTGATGGTTTAAGTTAATCTTGTGGTTAAGGGTTTTGGGATGTTATAGTTATCGTATCAGAGCAGAGTTATAAGAAGTATTTTGGGGATGTAGATTCCCTAGGAATGTGAGATATGAATATGGGAAGTATTAGTTGTGTATGCATGGGATTTGAGTCCCTTATGGATTGGATTGGAAATTGTGAATATGTTGGGGATGAATGTTGAGCTTGAACCTCTAGATGTGTTTATGAAGTGTAAGTTGTTTTCTTGCAGGAATACAAGTTATGTAAAAATTTGGGATAGCTCACTTTATAGGGGAAGTGTTGTCGAAATTTCTCCAGGATTCTAGTAAACCTTAGTAAAAACTTAAGGGAATTTTAGTGAAATTGTGTATAACCTAGTGGATTTGTGCAAGTGAGGCTTGCTAAGTATTTTGGGAATATGAGGCATGTTTATCATTTCTTGGAGAGAATTACAATGGTCAAGGGAAAAGTTTATAATTCAAGTCCCAAGTGGGATTGTTGTAGGGTGTAAATGAAGTGCTTAATCTTAGTGTGTATGTAATCATTTAAAGATATCCAAAATAACATGATTTAATGGGTGCGAAAAATCGCCAAGTGAATTTATGGTGAACTTAAGAAGGGACAAGAGCTTCTTTAGTTGCTCATAAGGGTTAAGTTAGTTGAGTCTTGGACCTTGTCTTAGTTTTCTTTTGTTTATTTATTCTCAACGAATTTTACCAATGTTGAAATTACTACAATCTTGCGTTAATGCTATATATGTAATATAGATGGATCACAACGGTGAACCTCTTCCCAACCCGTTCGTGATATTCATGGAGACCGAAACCAACATTCAAGTCCATCTCAAGAAGCTGCAAGACGCTTTGGACACTCATTGTGCGGCTAATCCGCAATCCGATATCGTGATGACGTGTGCCGAGCTCGTTGCTTACTGGCAACCCTTCCCCACGAGAGCCCGTGGGATGACGTAAGAAGCCGTTATCGCCAACTACTTCTCCGAGGAGAACCCGATCAACACGAGTGGTGCCTCAATTACATTGGGGCATGGAATCAGATCGCCTTGGAAGCTGTTATTGTTCGTGCCGCTCTTCCTATACGTCTACACGTGAGCGACCTAGGGCCTTTCCTTCATGAGATGCTGTCATTGCCTGCTCCTCCGAATGCAGGTCTAGCCCCTCCGCACATTTTTTCCACCACCAGCGGACAAGGTTCAACTACGATTTACACCCCTTATCACGGGTCGTCCGATATCTCCCGTACCATCCCCACGGCGCGAATCATCACCCTCGGGGCACGAAACCGCGAAAGAGAAAGATCTTGACATGGATCTAGACGAAGATGAAGTAAACCAAGAGCCTAAGGGCACTGACGATTATGGATAAGGGACATCTCAACATGTGGAGCAATTGGCGAGGGACCCTAGAAGAAGGGAAGAAGAAGGCTAACCCGGGGCCCATCATTATAAGGACGAAACGCAAGGGAGTCTGCTGAGTAGGCCTTGGATGCCCAAAGGACAATTAAAGAGGAATCCTAATTTTCTCGAACGATTATGAGTGGTTGCGTTGGTATCATGTGTTAAGACTTTTAATCTTCATGTATTGTGATAGCCTTGTGGGGCGATGAGTTGTACGCTATTGTAGGATCATGAGAAATTTATTTGGGGGTATTCCTATTATTAGAACATGCATGTGGGCGTTATAATCTTAGGAAGCAACGAGGACCCTATGGGAATGCACTTGACTAAAATTAAAAATTTCATAGAACAACTTATAGAGGGGAAATCGATTTGATCTGCAAGGTCCTTAACCTAACCCAGGAATAGTCACACATCCTGAGTCATCCCTAGGTTCTATCCCTCTTAATCCACCACCATACCCTGACTACTTTAGGTTTTAATTCAAAAAGTTACTCAGGCGCATACCTTTTCCGCCATTAAGACAGGCAAGCCAGCCTAGGGAAGAGAACTACGCTAATAAGGTAGCCAAGAGAAACCCGACCTCTTATGCGGGATGTTCTGACCCCGCGATATTAGGAGAATGGTTTAGAGATTTGGAAAAGATATTTGAGGTACCTGAAGATAAGAAGCTGACAATAGAGACCTTTTATTTAAAAGGAGAAGCTAATATTTGGGGGAAAACTATTAAGGGAAAGTATCAAGGGACAAGCGAAGCTTGGCGGAGAGCTATTAACGAACAACCATTGTGAGGACCAAAACTCTTCTGCTTGGCCTTTATACTTCAAGTTCATTGCTCGAATTCAACTTTTATTCCATGCTCTCATTGTACATCCTCATAGTAAAGTTCACCCCCTCATCGCAATATCAAACCCAAGCTTCTCGTTTTCTATCATTGTTTATTCTCAAGCATCTTTATCAGATCCTATTGTTATTATCAGTCTACCATTCGGATGGCTCCTTTTGAATTGCTTTATGACAGGAAATGTCGTACCCCGTTGTGTTGGGAAGAATTAGATGAAACCTTAATCATAGGTCCGGAGTTAATCTAGGACACCTCAGATAAGATCAGAGTCATCCAGTAACATTTCAAGACCACCCAGAGTAGGCAAAAGAGCTATGCGGGTGGAAGTTGGAAATTGCTCGAATTTCAAATTGGAAACCGTGTTTTCCTTAAGGGTTCTCCAACTAAAGGGGCTCGGAGATTCAATATCAAGGGGAAGTTAAGCCCTCGCTATATCGGGCCTTACTCCGTTGTGGAGAAGATCAATCCAGTGGCATATTGTTTAGATTTACCTTCTAATCTAAGGCAAATTCATGACGTTTTTCACGTTTCCCAACTCCGAAAGTATGTACCGGACCCGACACACGTTCTTGAAGAAGAACCTCCGCTGATAGCAGAAGATCTCACCGTCGAGCAACAACAGATCCAAATTTTGGATCATAGAATCAAACGACTTCGCTCGAAGGAAATTCCCTTAGTCAAAGTGCTTTGGGCAAATCAAGACACCTCGGAAGCCACTTGGGAAGCCGAGGAAGACATGAAGAAAAGCTACCTGCACCTCTTTTAAGGTGTTTCGAACGCGAGTAATCCAACAACAAGTTTCGGGGACGAAACTTTTTTTTTTAGGGGGGAGGGTGTAACGACCCGCTCTAAACCCGTACTAATTAAAATCTTAATTACGGTAATTAGCTAAAATACGCTAATAAAATTTTTCTACTTTTACGACATGAATATTATTTTTATGGTTGTTACGGTTATTATCTCTATTATTTATTTATTTATGCGTGACAGGTTTCGAGCAAGGCGATGGCTAAATGGGTTGATTTTATGCTATCTCGGATCTAAAGTTATAAATATTATTATGAGTTTATGAATATTTTTACGATAAGTTATATAATTTATTTTATGGTTCTCAATTTTACGTTTTTAATCGAGGAAGGTTATATTAATTTCAATTCCGTTCCTTTTACGATTTATATCACCCAACCTTCCTAAGTACATTTTATTGCCCAATTCATTCTATTAACGTGTCCTACCAATTTATTTTATTTGGTTTAATACTAGTTAATTTTACCCAATTTATTCCCAAGTAATTTTATTTAATCATATACTAAATTAGTTTACCAAGTTTATGTTCATTAATTTTATTTAGTCCATACCAATTATTTTACATAGCAAGTTAATTACACTTTGGGTAGCCTAAATTATTAATTAGAGAGCTAATTGATTAAGGGAGTGTCTTATATATACTAAGGGGATTAGTATACTCATTTCATTTTGAGAAAAATTACAACACTCCCTCACTCTTCCTCCCTCTTCTCTGCCCATTGACCATGTTCCCCCTTTTTCCAGTGAGTTTCCGTGGCGGATACGCCGGCGACCACCAGACGGTGGCCATGCCCCCCTTCATCTCTCCTCTTGTTTTTCTCCTTCAATTTCTTCCCCAAGTGGTATATATTCAAAACCCTAACTCAACTCTTTATGTTTCAAATCTGATTTTCACTTCTAATTTGTGTTATTCTTGTTGTTCTTCATCTCTTTTATGTTTTCTAAGCATGAATTTAGGTTGTGGTTAAGTTGGGTTAATTAGGGTTTGAGTTTGAGAATGATGCATGTATAGTTTGATTGGATTTTGGATGAGTTCTTGCTAAGTTCTTGTTGAATGTTGAAATTCTTGCTTGCATGTGGTTTTTGGATGAGAAATATGATGATTAAGGGACTGATTTGGGTTGTTTATTATGTTAACTAAGTTATTATATACATGGATGATATGAATTTAGTGTGGAAATGGGTGAAAGAGTGTTAATTCAAGTGTCGTTTGAATTACTTATGTTATCTATGGAAGAAGATGAGTACTTCTCTGGGTTTATATTCGGGAAAAATCAAGAGTGATGTTTAATTTGGACTTTAGGTTTGAATTAGTATATGTTTAGTGGCAAAAGATACCATTAAAGGGAATTCAAGAGCTGATTATGCTTCTGGTTGCAAACTGAATTTTCTAGAGGAGTTAAAATGTGAGTTTAGCCCAGATTTTTACTTTAAAAGATAGCCTAAGTTTTTATCTAACTCTCGGCTTTGGAATTTCGAAAATCCGATATGTGTAGCTCGAGATATGAGCAAAACCGTAAAATGGTGCAATTATATACGTTTTCTGAGTCAGTAACTTCTTGCTAAGTTTTCGTCCATTTGAAGACTTTATTGGCTTTAGTGATAAACATAAAAGTTTTAGGTCACTCTTTGAGCTTTCCAGAAACATAAGATTTGCGTCCATCCGATATCGAGAGAGAAAGATATGAGGTCGAGGATAAGGGCTGTTAGTTTAAGTTTCTGGACAAAACATTACTTTTAATTTCCATCTTTAGGGCCATAATTCAATCAATTAAAAGTTTCTAATCAATGGGTGACTCATGTATCAATGTTAGAATCTTAAGATATGGATTCAAGGATGAGAGTATGATCATTTGGAGATTAAAGTATATATTGAAGTTTGACAATGTTTAGTTTAGAATTCGGGATGCTTATCTAGCCAAAGGTTTCCTCAATCTCTAAATAGCCTTAAGGAATAATCTGCTTCTACGTTCTTAACTCTAACTCATCATTCAAACGCTCCCGAAATCCATAGCTCATCTATATGATTATCTTCCTTGTCGCTTGACGACATCTTTCAAATAAATTCAAAGAACATTTTTAATCCTCATATTAACCTTCAACTTCTTGACTCCCATACTTCATCAATCTAATTATCTAAGCTATTTTACAAGTTTCGAGCTTCCATCAATTATTTTCAAACCTCTATTTGAGTACCATATCACAAATTTAAACCGAACGTGTTTTTGCCCTTTCCGAAAAAGTGCGCGTTTGTCAAATTCCGAGTTTTCTAGCTCAAGTTATGCTAAAAACTTTATTTAGTAAAAACCTGAAATTTTCTTATTTAATTACATTACTCCTAAATTCTCATTAGTTCTAAACACGTGTAGCTCACTAAGAACCTTCTTCGGTTCTCGTTTCCTACTCCTTTTATTTTAGTTTTCAAGTCACCCAAGCCGTCCCAAACTCAAGACGCACCACCCAGCTACGCACCGGTTTAAGGTACGCAAACTGTCCAACGTTTAACATTTACTTATCATTCAATATATATATATCATTATCAAATCAAAGCATGATCTAATATCATTTATCATATTATTTTCAAAAGTGGTCCTGCCTTATTATATACTAGCTAGTTACGTGATGTACTAGTCTTTACTTTTAGATGCTCCTGATCAGAGTGTCCTAATGACCTGGCCAGTGTCGATTGCCTAGCAGTCACCCAATCCAAATCTAGATCGGTTTGGGCATGCGCGTGTGTGAGGTGCTTTGCATCGATCGTAAGGGATACCACTCATTTTCAATTATTACAAGTTTATCTCTTTTATTTATACATATACATATTTATCTATGCAACAATCCAGTTTATTCATGTTTGCTTCCCCTTTCCCGTTTTCAAAATGAATTTAAAACGCCGGCACTAAAAACCGTTTTCGAACGGTTTGACGTGTTGGAGGTTTGTGTACTGAGTGTTTCCCCACTCACTTTGCGTCTGTTTTCAATGTTTTGTTTTAGGAGGTCCGAGCTCACAGGATAAAGCCAAGGCTAAGCAGAAGTAGATCGTTCTGTTCAAGGTCGTTCCTAAGATGGTTGTTGGTCGATCCTCAAGCACATTTATGGGATTTGGAGACTATTTCATGTTGGGAAATCTTTATATAAATGTTTAAAGGGTTGTATAATTTGTATTTCAAAGTATGGTGATCGATTTGTATGGGGTTAAGTATATGTTATTTTGGGTTATGTTTGGAGTTTGTGTTTGCCTTGTCCCGAGTGGGGACGGCGGTAATACCTCAACCCTGGTGTTCCGCTGTGCTAATCACAGGTTTAATTGATGGTTTAAGTTAATCTTGTGGTTAAGGGTTTTGGGGTGTTACAATCTTCCTCCTTAACTGGTGATATCTAGACCTTAGATCAATCTTCGAAACATGCCCGCCCCTTGCAACTGGTCGAATAAATCATCAATAAGGGGCAACAGATACTTATTTTTTATTGTAACTTTATTTACTCCCGATAATCGATACATAGTCTCAGGCTTCCATCCTTTTCCTTAAAAAACAACACTGGCGCTCCCCAGGGAGACACACTTGGCCTTATGAACCCTAACTGAATCGACTCACCCAGCTGGGTCTTGAGCTCTTTCAACTCAGCGGGTGCCATTCGATATTGACTGCGTACCTAGTACTAGCTCAATTTCAAAATCGATTTCCCTCCTTGGGGTAAGCTAGTTAGCTCTTTGGGAAAAACATCTGGAAAATCCCTTACTACGGGGATATCTTCGATTTTCAACTTTTCCAGCTTACTTCCCATTACATAACATAAATAACATTCGGCTCCTTGGTGTATGAGCCTTCTTGCCTCCATCATAGAGACGATCCTACAATCAAGCTTTCGTGATTCACCTTGAAAGGAACATTACATCCTAACTGACTTTTCAATACAATAATTCCTTCATCACATTTTATCTTGATTCCATGCTTAGCTAGCCAATCCATGCCTAAGCTAACCTCAAATTCGGCTATATCTATGACAATAAGATCTACTAGGAAGATTTCCTCCGATATTTTGATCGGGACATTCAGGAGGACCCTTTCACATGCTATAACTTAGCCATCTGGTACTCTTATTTGATATGCCACCGCCTTTTCATGATTCTGTAGGCCTAGCTCAGTACTAACATGCGTAGAGATAAACGTATGCGATGCACCAAGATCAAATAAAGCATAAACAGGTCTTGCATTTATAAGAGTTCCATTTCCTCTTGGGCCTAGCTTCGCCTTCCTTGTCTTGATACACCGTTCTTAATTCCTCCTTCACTCTTTCTACCTCAGCTGCACGCTTGTATAACTCCTGCATCGTATTGAAGGGTTGACCCGCCAGATGACTTCGTATGTGTGGGGCCAGGCCGCCCTCGAACCTAGCAATCTTCATCCGCTCAGTGGACACGTACTCTGGCGCGAAATGGGCTATCTTGTTGAACTTGGCAAAGTACTGCATAACTGACACCTCATGATTGGAAATCCTCAGTTCCATGAACTCCTTCTCCTTCTGACGCTGCAAGGAGAGAGGGTAAAACTTGGCTCGGAGGTCGACTAGGAAATCCTCCCATGACAATTCCATTCCTTGGTACTTGCTCTTCATTGTGCCCCACCATAAATCCGCTTCCTTAACCAAATAAAAGGTCCCGATAGTTACCTATTTCTCTTTCCGTACCTCAAGGATCTCAATATCTTTTCATACCTCGGATCCAGTCTTCTAATTCCACAAGGTTAAACCCTCCTGCATATGTTCTAGGGTTCCTCTTGGCTACCCTATCAGCATAGTCATCATTCTTAACAATATTACTTCCTTCCACACTAGGATTTGGGATTCTTTGTAAAATTTCCCGTATCACTTGTCCTAAAAACTCGGGATGGTAAGGGTTAGGTGGGGGCGTAATGTTCGCCGAGGATCCTGATGTCGGATTAACTTGAGGTACCCCTTGGGTTCCTTGTAGCTGTAGGTTCTGCCCTCGGGAATCGACAGTTTCTTCCCCCTATTTATTAGAAGGGTTGTCGTTGTTTGATGCGTGCGACATACTACATTATAAACATAAGATTTTAGTTTAAATCCCAATCATTCCACCCCCTTCACACTGTATGCATTAAAGAAAAAAGTCTCAAGCAATCCTTTCATAACCATACCCCTTGTCCCTTGTTATTTTTGCATAATTTTAATCACAACCCATGTTCCCAAAACTTATTATCCCCCCTTTTGTATCCATGGTTAACTTCAAAATTTAGTGTATACGTAATTTCCCCTCAAGTCAATAACCATAACCATACCTTCTCTTTCTCACTTCTTAAAACATCAAGTTTTAAACACATGCAACCTTGAGATATTAAAAGTTAATTCCCAACCATAACATATGAAAGTCAAACTTGTTCTCAAAATATAAACCACAATACGCATGTAAATCAAGAGATGATTGTTCCATGATTACACCATTGTCCTCAACATAATACGCAACAAAGTACCACTTCTCATTCTTCCTTCGCTCTTCTTGCTTATACAGAACCTGAATTCCCTAAGAAGGGGTATAGTCGTCATCATTATCATCTTCAGTGTCCTCGGTACCGTCACTCTCTTCCACCTTTAACTGGACGGTAAGCTGGGGGCCTAACATATTTATGAAATAGTAGGGAATTTTCCATGGTTGCATCTTCCAACATTTGGCATATTCGTAGACCTTCAGCTCAAAGGTCACCCCGGACCATGCTCTTGAAATCTGGAATCGTTCTTCGTGAGCGCCTTGCTCGAAAGTATAGATAAAATCGTGGTACTTGTGCCGCAATCAAGTATAGGGATGCACGTGCGGTAGAATCGCTAACAGACAGTGAGCCCTCCTCACTGGGTCGTGATACTGAGAGTTCAGATTCTTTCTCAGCGTCCGGCAAGCCTCCATTAACTTCATAATGTGCGAGGAAACACTGTCTTCCAGTTTCATTAACATTACCTAAGGGTTTGGCATTTCGGAGTCGGCCATCTAACATATCATATAGCAATTTACAAATTAATAATATAAAACAAACATTCCATCGACATAAACTTATATCGTAATCCTTGCCCGGACGAAACCCTTACCTATATCAAGTTTTAAACAACTTCATGTATAATAATTGACCTTAACATCACATCACTGTATATCTTAACATTCCTCATATGCATACATAACATCATCATTTACAAAACTTTGTTAAACTTGTGGACTTATAACAAATCTTGAACTTAAAATTTCAACCTAAACTCAACTTTCCCCGTATTCATGCATACTTCTTCATTCCCTAGGTCTTTTCATACCACCATGCACATACTTGGACCTTTTTCGTATCCTGAATTTCATTGTTCAACTTAGGACAAGACTCAAGAATTTCTGCAAGTACCTTATGTACTTCAATTCTAAAAGATCACCTGCACATAAACTCTTATCCTATTGCCTGATTACCTCTATCCTCATCATACACTTTTTCCTCAACACCTAAAGATATCCCAATGTGCTTCTCTCAATTTGTTTTGCTCTGATACCACAACTGTAACACTTCCAAATTACTAACCATAAGATTAGGCTAATGATTCACATAACCTAATGATTAGCAGCGGATAAACACCTAATAGTATCACCACCGTCCACAGAGGTGGACAAGGCTAAGACTAAAACCCAATAAAAACAAACAACATAAAACCAACTTCAAACACGCATCATCAAGACATAACTTAACTTAACCACCACAAAACAACATAACGCAACCCAATAAAAATCATATAAGCCACACCAACAGTGATTTCTCTCATTCCTTCAGAAAAGGCCTTTAACCACCTTCAATCTCCTTAAGATGCTCTAGGGTTTCGTCCTTCCGGGGCTTTCCCTTCCTCCTTTGCCGAGATTCCTAAAACGAAAACATAAAATTTCGAAGAGTGAGATAAACTGAGGACGTATACCCCCGATAACGTAAGAATTTTTTCGAAGATAATTTTATTTAATTAGCGCGGTTCCAAAATCATTTAAAAACTACATAAATAACCATACCAATAAACAATAACATAACTTACATGGCATTACCATAACTTAACCTGTACGTGAAGAATATAACTTAACCTATAATTTAACTCACAACTTAAATGAAAACATACTTATGAGCTCCTTTCATTAGAAAATAATATAACATTAGAAATAATATAACATTAGAAACGATATAAAATAGTTTCAAAAGAAACTTCACTCATGCATGACTTAACATACAACACATACACAAAGCCATAACATAAACTTGCCTTAAATCCTTATAAATCAAGACTTTTAAAACTTTGGCATGTAATTCTTAAAGCTTTACTTTGGTTCAAAAGACTTGAGTAACTTAAGATACTTTAAACTTGGTTATCATGTTATTATCCTGAAGGTCCCTTACTTGCGATCATCGGCTAAACCTCCGTATGCGCATACCCGGACCGATCGGGAGATCCGGATGGTCGATAATTATCCATAATGGCCAGGTTTCCATGGTGTGCAACTAAGGCACTAAAGTTATATTTTCCTTGGGTGCACTAATGCACGTATATAATTAACTTGGGGTGCACAAAGACACTTAAACATGTTTTTCCTTGGTGTGCACTAAGGCACCATAAACGTGGTGTGCACTAAAGCACCATAAACATGGGCGGGGCCTTTACAAATTTCTAAAACTTGGAACTTAAACCTTGATACCTTGACCTTAGATTCTTAATAAAACTAGTTTCTTAAACTACCCCTTTCCAATCATAACTTAAAATATAATCTTGTAATCTCCTTGAGTAAGAATTGACTCATAAAGAAAGTTGATTCATGAAATAACTTAACATCTAAAGTATGGAATTATTGTAAAAGTTCCTAACATAAAGGATGCATAACATAAATACTTAAGAAAAAGATAAACTGTAAAATTAACCTGAGAAGTCAACCTGGGGTACTTAAAAATCAAGGAGAACTTGTATCTACTTTTGAACATAAATCGTGAGGATTTTCATATAAACATAAATGATAAAATATACTTTCAGAACTTGGCATAAAAAGATTAAATCATAACAATATACATAAAATCTCGGGCAATATACGTACCTGAAGGCTTAAAAACACGGATTGGACGGGCAGAGACTTGAATAGTCGCGCAACGATCTCGTGAAGGGACTTAAAAGAAAAGAAATCATGAATTAGGACTTAACTTAGGTGATATTATGGAGGAATAACTTAGTGAAATTTCTAAGAATAACCATAAAGAACTCGATTTCTAAGGCGTATTCTTAAGATCATAACTTATTCCTCAAATATCGGATCACGTCATAAAAGGACTTTTCGGAAAGCTTAGAACACACCCCCCAACTTTGTAGTTACCGTGAAGGCTAAAAACATGGCTATGGAGGGTAAAAACTAATATTTTTACAAGCTTCCCAGAATAATAACCATTTAAATTTCAATTATTCAGAAAATCATAACTCGAGCTCTAGTTATCGGTTCAGAACGTGTAAGCTGTCTATGGAAAGCTCGTAATACATACTTCAACTTTTATTAACCACAAGTTGGTTTGAGCATGAAAAAGGGTCGGATTTCAGTCATAAATGCAGGCAGTCACAAAAACACATTATGGGTAACCTCAGATTATTAGTCTCGAGTCGGGAACTCATAACTCTCACTCCTGATGTCCTATGAACGTATACCATACCTTTCTGGATAGCCCAGAATGTTCCCTACAACGTTCATGTTCAGTTATTAAACCATAGAAGACTCTAACCTAACGAAAAACACTCATCTTTGGACTGACGTCAAATGATCACAGATTTGCGTAACCTCATGGTTTTGGCCATAACTCCTAATATACTTATCAAAATGATGAGCTACGAAAACCGGGTGTTATCTAACACTTTCATCTACCTATTCATGCTTTAAAATATCCCAGAATCACATTCCTCATTTTCTGGAGAATCCATTTACCAACCAGATTGCAAAACACTCACTAAACCCACTTGCATGCATGATTAAACTCATGATTTACCTTAAACACTTATACAATCCTATCCTTCCATCACCAATACAAATTTTCAGGATCAATAACATGAAGAAAACCTTCATCTTTGGCCAAATCTTACACATGCAAAGCCCAATTCAATATATATCATGCTCCTAGACATTATACTTGACACATTCAACATTAAAAGTATTAGAGATCATCTTTTTCCTAATATAAATCCCATTTTAAACACATGCACTTACATTTAATCCATAAACTCACTCTTTTATAAAGGATCAAACATCCTAAACTACATGCATGCCACAATCCATCACCATCCATACTCATTTAATAAAAAAAAAAACTCAAGGTTATCACAAACTTACCCAAACTCCACTTGATTTCCTTAGTTCCTAGTAAACTTCACGTGGAGACCTTAAAATCCTTGAGTTTACCTCTGGAAAAACATAATAATAACAAGAGGAAAAACTTAGAATATCACTTGATTCATCCTTAAAAGAAGGGAGAAAGATGGAGGGATTACCACTTGAGAATGGGAGGAAGAAGAAGAAATGGGATGATGGTGATGTGGTGGTGCGACGGCCAGCCGGAGGGTAGCCGAAAAACGGCGCTGGCGGCAGGAGGCGGCTCGGCTAGTGGTGTTGGGTGAGGTGAGAAGATGAGAGCAAGAGTGAATAATGAAGGGGTTGTATTTGAGTTACTAGATAATACTCCTTCCTAGTTATTATATAAACACCTCCAAATAATATTAAGGCCCAAAAGAGCCTTCCCTTCCTCCTCCTTCTTGGGTCAGCCGGCCATAAGGCCCAAACAAACACATTTTATCAATTTTAATTCTCTCCTCTTATACTTATATCTCCTTAATTTCCAAATTACTTAAATTTATTAAACCATAAAAAAAATATTATGGCGAACCCAAATAAATAAAAAAAATACTCATACACCTCCATGAAAATTCTCATAATTATATCCTAAATTGACTTGGATAAAAGGAGGGCCCAATATATCCGTCTCGTAAAAAGAATTCGTCAACAATCTTGATCACTATAAAAATTATCGGAAGAGATTCATCAAGAAAAGAAATTTAGAACTGATTCATGGATGATTGTTGCATTGTTCAAGTCCTGCAAAACTTAGACTGGGTTAGAAAAATGGAACACGCGCTTTAATTATTCGTGATTTTATTTTTAACCTTGATTACTTAAACTAATAAATACGTATTAATGGGGTGATTTCCTTCGGGTTATTACAATTGGCGAATAGGGTAAGAGGTTGCATGATCCCC
Source organism: Portulaca oleracea (assembly GCA_029582165.1). NCBI lineage: Eukaryota > Viridiplantae > Streptophyta > Magnoliopsida > Caryophyllales > Portulacaceae > Portulaca > Portulaca oleracea. The sequence goes on from CM055889.1 coordinate 24,206,822, forward strand.
CATCTCAAACTACTTATGCTTCACATTGCAAAAGCTTTAAACGTACAACCTTTTCTATCACAACAAAAGAGTGTTATATTCTTTTTTGCTTGATACAAGGAAAATATTATTTCTAAGACTCTTGTTTAGCTGTTTTTATGGATGCTTGAATTTAGTGAGGTGTCAGTAAGTGTCATATGACTTTGCTAGAAAGCTTCTTGTCATGGGCTTGCCATTGTCACCTCTCACTCCCATTTTCCTAATACTCTACAAACCTTGAATTACTTGAAACATATTGCATTTATGTAATAACAGATGTAGATGGAATATGCTACAAAAAATTAAGTAAATATTGTAAAATTATCTTCAACTATAGACAATTTGCACTAGTGAGAAGGGATTCAAGGTACACCCCTCCAAAGTTAGAAACTGGAACCAAACTCCTGTTCCGGGTACCCATTGACCGTAATTAGTTATATTGTTAATAAAAAAAGTATATTGTTAATAAAATTCATAACTTATTCTAAAAAAAGAAAACAAAATATAGTGTATTTTTTTCTAAATCAAAGCATAACATAACTAATTATATTGTTAGGTATTATTGTTAATTGTAACTAGTAATTAATTGATCAGCACTAATCAACATCAATCATCACTGATCAACACTAATAAATATTAAATTACTTATCATAAGTCGAAAAGAACATACCCTAAAAGATAAAACAAAATATGCTCTTTCCTAATTCCTATCGGTAGCTCATCTAATCTTAAGGTAAGTTTCAAATACTAAATTGATTGAGTTTGAAAACAAATGTTTGATGCCATCTAAGAAAAATGGATGGGGGATAATTCACATGGAGGAGGCTATAAAGGTAGTAAATTTGAAAGGTCAGAAGCACAAGGTGACCTAGGATTGGAGTAATGTTTGAGGCCATGGAGCTTTAAATGATACACCAAATTTCTAAATCTTGGGGGTAGATAGCATTGAGATTGAGGCATTCCCCCACCCCCACCCTACTAGTAGTACTAGACATGCCTTCAAACCCATCAATCTCACATATTGTTTGATATGACTCAAATTAAATGAGGGTGGTCCATACCCTCCCTAAACTATACCCATTTATCCATCACCTTTGATGCTTTTTTTTCATCATTTTATCTTTCTTTATGGAAGTTTGCCCTTCTTCAATTGATTTTACTAGCCAACTTGTCATGGTGTATTGATTCATTGTTTTAGAACACCTACCGTTGTTTATTGACGTAACTTTCTCTTCTAACTTTGGCAGTAAAGCAGAATAAAATAATTGTATTTCACGTGATAATAATGATATTCTGTCAGTCCATCAAATCGGACAAAAGCATATGATATTTATGAGACAGTTTCATTGGTATCTCTTTTTGTCATTTATCCCTAAATTGATTCGATCGTGTCTTATCACTACCTATACCATTCCCTACCACAGTACCAAACTCCATGCAAAGTAAGTAATAAATAAAGTGTAAAAAGCTATTCTTTTATTAAGGTAAGATACAATTGTCTAGATAGTCTCTCTTGAGTAAATCTCATCTGTATACATGATAAAAGATAACATATTTAAGTGTAAAAAGTTATAAGACAACATCATTCAAAGAAAATAAAGATTACCAATGAATAACTATGTAAAGCTCAATATTATGTTCAAACTTTTTTCTCAATGTGCTTTTAGAGTTACATACAAACTTCATGTATTATTAATGTGGCAAGTCTTTATCAATTTTATCATTTAGAAGGAAAAACTAGGCAACTATTCATGATTTGTCCTTTACTTGGAAGTTCATCTAGGATTCCAATTGACAAATGTTTAACTTGTTAATTAGTTCAATAAAACAATAGGAATACTATCATACGAGAACATTGTTTCAATTTAATACTTGTTGAGAATTATGATGTATAATATGGCAGATAGCTAGCAAGCAATATGTAATGCAGCCATTATTTAAATACATTTACCCACAAGTTCTGGTTCCTCACCTGATTAAAGACTTGAACTTTGTTATAACTTATAAGTAGGCCATATTTATTGGATGAGTTATTTTTAAGTTGGGATAGTTAAGTAAAAATAAGTTGGGATAAGTTATGATGCTTTTTTGGAGAACTGTGATTTTAGAGTGAATTTTTTTTTTTTTTGGAGAATTGTGTTAGGTTAGGAAAAGTTAGGATAATTAGGTTTAACCTGACAAAAAAACTGAACCGTAGTCCATAGTATGCTATACTTTTGGTATTCACATATCAGCACTATTTTTTGTTAAATTTAAAAGGAAATTTGTCACATCTGGTATGGATTCAGAAGGAGATCTCCAAGGGTTTTCTAGGCCCCCATACTAAATGCCTTTAATGTTTGACACGTTTGCCATATCAGCAATCAGCATCTTCAATCTATCATAAATTGACCAATCACAAACCACAGAATGAAAGCATCAACATCAAACCCTAATCAAGAAATCTTTTATATGATGATGATGATAATCACATGTACAGAAAAAGAAAAGGGGAGAAATTAGTTATATATAGGTTAGAGAGCTCGTCATTTGGTTACAAATATTGTAAGATTTCTTCGCAATGAGAAAGTGTGCATGAGGGTATATAATATCTCAAGCAGATTTGTAACAGGAATATGATAGATTATTGAATAACAAGAAAATTAAATATAAAATAAATCAACATCAATTTAAAGTAGAAATCTAAGTGGAGGAAAGAAATCATGGAGGGCAATCAAATCCATCAATGGTAGTGAGTACACTACTTGCTCTCGCCCTTAAATCAACTCGCATGTTAGTTGTGGAAGTTATATGTTAATGGCAATAAGGCTCTTCCTCATTCTTTTTTATCTCTCCTTTGTCCCACATAGGAAGAGTTGGAGTGCTTTGAGTGGGTTTAGATATTCCACTCTCCTATGGGTTGTTGTATTGGCTTAAAGGTGGGTTTTATGGAAGAGGGTTTGGTTTGGGCTGGGCTGGTGCCGTGGGTTGGGTGGTTTTGATCTGGTTTGATATTTTTTGAGTCATTAAATTGATAGTCGATAATATCTTTGACCGAAATAATTCCGATCCAGATTTTGCGCCTTGCCCTTTATTATTCCTTGATTCATGCCTACCATTAAGTATGTTGTCTCTCTTCAGTTTCCTCTTCAATCAGATCTGTTTTCTCCCTATAAATTGATGTTCTAGTTGTTGTTTGAGAACACAGAAAAATACAACCATCATTCTCTTCTCTTCTTTTCTCTGGGCATACACAGTCTTCCATACTCCAAGTTCATGGCCATGAGTGCACGTGTCCAGGGGCTTGCTGAGTTAACCTTGGGAAGCAACCGACTTTTCTCGATTGGTACCTAGGTCGAGTCGTATTCGCTTTCAAGACAGTGGTCATCCCATGGCTCAGTTTCCTTCTTCCCACAGCCTTGATCTTCTATTTTTCCTAACATCACATAGAGAGAATAACAACACGTACAAACTCTCACCAACTAGAGTAAGAGATTTTTGAATGTATATATGCACGAATTTTTGAATGTATATATGCACCTCCACAATGGGAGGAGTTCCTTAACTTGTCCACCAAAAGGGCACTAAACTTGGTTACAACAAATGAGATAAATAAAATCATCTATTTCAATTTGTAAGGAGAAAATCCTCTAAACCTACTGTTAGGATCATATTCAGATCTGTTATCAGTTATTCGAATGTAGAATAGAGTAATATATATAACAGAAGGAAGAATGATTATAGAATCGATGAAATATTGTCTACCTTTGTTCTTGCCTCTCTATTATGATACTCGATTCCTAAATCATTCTATATTTTGTTGCGCTGCATATATTCCTCTATTTATCCAACATCTACCTTGACCCTACTCCAACTATTAGTTTAATGATGACTCGAAAATATAATACAATTATTGGTCATGGTAAGTCCTTATTTTCTAAAATAAAATTCATTCGATCATAAATATATCAGTAGTCTGTCTTTATTTTTAATAAATTTTTTCTTTACTGAATGAGAGTTAAAATTATACATTTGATTTCCTCACTTTGATGCAAGTTATATTTCTCGCCATGGCTCGTACAGTTCTTGCTTTAAAGGCTCAGGTAGGTCGCTCGTACTTCATCGAAAAGAATGCATTGGATGGATGCCCGGGCATGGCATCCCATAACTCCTTCCTCTCAGTATTAGTCCCGAGGCCATAGATAAATGTTAAATAATAAGAATCCCCCGCAAATGGATGTCTAAGAACCCATCTTCCTAATTAGTATCTTTCTTGAGCCAATTTTCTTCCACATTCTGACCACATCCGCTAAATAGAAATATTAAACTAAAAGCCCATACAAAATGAGCACCTAGGAAAAATAAGACCAAGTCAAGTCAAGCTAAAGGTTGTCTTTTTTTTTTTTTTTTTCAAAGGCAGTCCCCTTCTTTTATCGGATCGATGTGTGGTGCTAAGAGAGAGACAAAAGAGAGCTCTCTTCTCGAAAAGACCCTCGCATAGGTAATAGTTGTGCATCATTAAACTTTTAAGTAGTTGGTATGGGCTTTGGCTTATGTAGATCAAAAATGATGAATGGGATTGTGGCACTCCACTCGCTGCCAATATGGAAGGATGTCGCCGAAAAGAATGGAGCGCTGCTTTACTCGGCTGGATGCGAGCCCCCCCATCTTCCGCATATCTTGCTCATCCGAGATGGCATGAATCACCAAACCCGAAACACATGTTTTAGTAGACTAAAAGGTATTAAGTTGGTGAAGATGGTTAAATCTTATTATATATTAGTCTTGCTTCTTTGCTTGAATGATGATTCAATAATAAAATTTTACATGGTTCTATGATCAAAAGGATCGATCTTGCTTTCAAGAAATATTCATCGCACTAAACAAATTAATATGTAAACAACTTTAGGGAATTATACAACGACTCATTGTAGTTAGGGGTGTTCAAAAGTGGTTAACCACATAACCGCTTTTGCGGTTTACGGATTTTATAAACTTAAACCTAATTTGCTTTATGCTGACACCCTTAATTGTAGTTCAAATAGAAAAGATACAAAAACGATGAAGAATATTACAAGTTCAAAGTTGGTTTCTCCGAAAGGGCGTAATGTAGTCTAACCTCTGCTTGCGAAGTTGTAGGAGACTACTCCCAAAACTCGAACCTGTGATCTCATGATCACACGATAACAATTCAATCATTATGCCTAACATAATTTCCTATAAACTTGTTCTTCTAAAAACTTGTCTTCTAAAAACAATTACTAAAATTATATATATTGTAGCCATATACTTGAAGGAGAGTCTTGACACAATGGTAAAGTTGTTGTTGTGTGATTGTGAAGTTATGGCTTTGAGTCCTGCAGGAAGCAGCCTCGTACCAATAAATTTATTTATATTATTAGGAGCTGCTACCAAAACATAACACATAGTTCTCAACAGTCATTATTATGTCATGTTTTTATTCTATTTATCAAACATTAGTTTAATTCGAACCCATAAGAAGATAAATTTAGAGAAGTATATGAATATATGCAAATATTTAATATTCTTCTAGAAATTAATGCCAAATGAAGCCAAAAATGGGAGTAGGGAAAACATACCCAACTAGAAGTAGAAACTTTGTCTGAAGTTATTTTTGAGCACCAATCACCAATTTCAACCAATCAAACTGCAACAACACTTCTAACAAAGAACACCACAAACAAAATGATGGAGCAGCAATTTCATAAAAGGCAGCCAAAAACTAATCATGCAAATATGAAAAAAGCAAATTTGATGTGAAATAATTGGATCAAGAAGATAAGATTTCAGTACAAAACCCAAGAGTGAAGGGTGTTAGGTAACACATTGCAATACTAATATATCTAGATAAGCATGTTTCTTGAATAGCAAATATACCTTATGCATACTACTCTGATAGTTTGATGTCTAATATTTTATAGCACTTGACTAGCTTTAAAGCTTTCTACAATCTAGAACCATCAACTTTGTGGACTTTGCTTTCCTATAACTTCTTATGACTATCAAGTACTCATCCTTAAGGTATGAACTTTTCTGTATAGAACATGTATGATGAGATTTTACAATTTTCTTGTGAACCAATGAAATTGTCTTATTATTAAATGTCATTGTTGTAAAATATTAAATAGTATGTAGTGTGAATTTTTAAGATGAATATAATCAATTCAAAAGATTGACACTAAAAACTGTAAATGACAGATAAAAAAAGAACGGAAGGAGGACTTCATAAAATATCAAATTTTATCTTAAAAATATTTTTTAATAAATACATCTTTTCTTATATTTTATGAGTTGTATGTGAAACTATATATAAAAATAAAATCTACATAAATAATGAAAGAATGAAAAAGTGATGTGAAAGTGGGACAAAAGTATGTATAAGATCGTAAAATAATAGAGGGAAGAACAATGATATATTGAAAAAAGACATTATAGTTGATGATATCTCATGGAGGTAGGTTAGCCAAAAATGTCATGTTCGTCAATGATTTGGAAGTGTGCAAAGGTTGGGATTCGTGTATCTACTATTTATCCTCCAAGTGTTGGATGTTTATTTTGATAATTATACAGAGGAAATGTTTCTTCGCGTGTCTGGCACATATCTAAAGAGTTTTCGTCCGATACATATCTAAATCATCGTGGAGCCTACAACCGCGCCATCAACTTACTTATAGCTTTTGGTTGAAATTGTTCCACAATTACCTTATAATACTTGGTGTTTATGGACTCTAGTGGTCAAAAAAATTTTCAATTGATCATTTTACACGGCCAATATGATGATGAGAAGATTTGTTATGGCTTCAAGGATTATTAGGCTATATTTTTTGAGGAGATAAGTCTTCAATGTTACATATGGTTCTACTTTTACTATTGTGAGAGTAAGCTTGAAGTTCTTCAATTCCTTAGAAACCTGCCTCTAAATGAGAATTTTTCATGAATCTTTAAGCATTCCTCCAACCCCAAATATCATCTTCTTTTAGATGATATCAACTTGAAATTTGACATATCCAACAAAAAACGATTCCTCCTCAAAGAGATTTCCTTAAAAAATGAATTAAAATGCATTTTGGCGGGCCCTCTCTTGATTTAAACACCATAAACTGAAATATGACAAACACGATATGAGTTGTCAACAAATACGGGAAGCTAAGGAAGGGGATGGGTGCCACACTGCCGCATGTTACTCCCACCGTTCCATATTAATTGTCATAATTTTGACTTTCACGATCTCCAATGTTACTCTTTGATTGATTATTCCTTATATAATATGTTATTAATAATTGCAATATTTTACTTTTATGATAATATTTTTCGTTACGAATCTAATGGTGGTAATTTTATATAGCAACTCATTGTATCTATTAAAAAATTTATGGTCAAATTTTTTGAAATTTGACTACACAATTTACAAAGACGGCAGTTAATATGGAACAGAGGGGGTATTTAATTAGGTTCAATCAAACCTAGATTCATGTAGTGCCATAATCAGGGAGGGATATTTGACCCAATCCTATTATTTTAATATCTACTCTTTCCTCAAAAAAAAAACAACTAATTTTCAATTTTCAATTTTTTATTTTTTATTTTATAATTTTATATAATATTAATTGTTATTTTACTACATTTATCTTACTTTTATCATTCCCCACACAATAATATAATGAAAAATAGTTTGTCAATGCACCAATTTACTACTATTAATATTTTTCTGATATCTTTCCAAAATTAAAAAAACGGACAGTTATTAAGGGGTGGAGAGAGTAATAATTTCACTCCATATTTTAATTATGAGGTATGTATAACCAAAATATGTACATTAAAAATATTACTTCTATGTTAAAAACATTATTTGTATGAAGCTTATTTTAATTTGGAATTTAAAATAATTTCACACTTAAAAGTAAAGCCATCCATCTTATACTAATACATTACATACTATCAATACATTCAGTGTATCGAATTACAAAAATCATTGTGACCCATAATTGAGAAATACTATATAAAGTGCAGACAAATTACTACACAATTAAGTTCTCAAATACACAAAAAAAAACCAAAAAAAAAGAAAAGAAAAAAGAAACAGAAGTTTGAAACGGCCAGTACCTAAAACTTGATTGCTAGCTAGTAGAGGAAAATAGTTGTGACCTGTGAGTTCATACATAACATGTGTGGTCAACTTCATACCCTTTACATTTATTTAATTTTTTTTTTTTTTTGTTTTTTGTTTTTGGTTGTTGTTATAGAAGGCGTTTACCTGGTCTCAAAGTAAGAATGAAATGCAAGAATCTTTTTATGTATTTTTGCATCAGAAATGCCATTTATATGTTTAAATATCAGATCTCCTGTCTGACTTTTGTGTATATATATACTCTGATCTCTGATCACAGTGAACAAATTCTAGACGCAAACCCCATCATCATCATCATCATCATCATCACCATCATCATCTTCATCTTCATCATCTTCTATGCAGGATTAATAGAGAGAGAAAGTTTTAGAGAGAGAAACAAACTGCAACTGGTATATATGGATACTGCATCATCAGTTTCTCAGCTGCAGAAACAGTTTACTGACTACACTGCTTCTTTGTTCAATGAGGTAATAATGTAACTAAGAACCCTTTTAGAAATTCAATCTGGGTTTTTCTTTTGTTTGGCTGGTGATGCTGGGTGAATCATGAATTAATGTTCACATGGTTTTTATTATTTTTTTTGTATAAATAAATTAAAAAAAAAAACAGGGGATATTGAATGATCAATTCAATCAGCTGGTATCACTGCAAGATGAGAGCAACCCAGAATTTGTAGTTGAGGTTGTAACCCTTTTCTTTGAAGATTCTGAGAGGCTTATCAATGAACTTGCTAAATCTTTGTAAGTCTATTAATTTCTCCTATTTTTTTGTTTCTGGAAAGTAAATGATGATGAGGGATAAATGATAATTAACCAATTACAAATCAAAATTTCATGCAGAGAGCAAGAGAATGTAGAGTTCAAGAAGGTTGATACCCATGTCCACCAACTCAAAGGAAGCAGTTCCAGGTACCAATCTTTTTTTTTTTTTTCCCCTCTCTAAAAAAAGAAGCTGCAATTAGTTTATTGTTTATTTAGCAGAAAATTAGATTGAAAATTGAGCCTACTACACTTGTCAAGGTGTAATCCAAAACATTTGGGTGTTATTCCGCAATCAATTACACTTGTTCTTGTTCTTATTACTTGTTACTATTACAAGAGAAACCTTCTAACCTTCATTTTATTTGTTGGCTCAATATACGTTATGGTGTAGCATTGGTGCACAAAGGGTGCAAGACGCATGCATTGTCTTCAGGCATTTTTGTGACGAGAAGAGCATTGAAGGGTTTGCTTTCTTTCTTTTTCACTCTCTGTTTCGTACAACATATATATAATATATATATATATATATATATATATATATATATATATATATATATATATATGGAATGAATCACGTGAGCATGGACCTTGTATGAGCATGTGAGCATCAAAACATTTCTGGCGGACATCAAGTATTATTTTCATAGACATCAAATATGAATGGTGGACACCATGTTGGAACTTTGATGTCCATCAAAACAATACTTGATGTTCGTCAGAAATACTTTGATGCTCACATGCTCATATAAGGCTCATGTTCATGTGATCTATTTCCATATATATATATATATTAGGAATCGCAAAAAATTGCGCATATGATTAACTTTTCGCTAAATTTCCTAATTAAACAGGTGCTTGAAATGCTTGCAACAAGTAAGGGATGAGTACCACCTTGTGAAGGGCAAGCTTGATACTCTTCTTAAGGTTCGTAGACTATATAAAAATTACAATTATGTGGTAACTATTAAGTTAACTTTTACTTTGTTTATTTACACCATCCTTCACGTGTGACTGTAAAAAAATTTTAAGCTTATTCAATTAATAGTATTATTAGTGTTTTTTATTGGTTGAAAGTCTATTTGGATGATGTCTCTTTCAACGTTGTAAATAGCAACCATTGATCATTTTTGCGTATGGGAATTATTAGTAACAGCTGACGTACTACTTGTGTGTATGGTGAAGACTGTTAGATTATCCAAGTATTAATGAGACTATATTAAAAATTTATTGTTGTTAAAAAAAATAAATTATCAATTGTAATTATGTGAGAGGAAGATGTCCAAGTAAGTTATGAACTTCATATTTACTTATTTATTCATGGATTTAATGCAGTTGGAGAAGCAGATTGTGGCAGCTGGTGGGTCAGCTTCATATTGTTAATCTAATGAGAATTTGAGAGGTGATTATATTAAAGTAGAAGTTGTGAGGCAACAGAACATGAATGCAGAATGGGAGCTTTTGGCACTTTATCTCATCAATCAATCCAAAGAAAAAAAAAAATTGTATTTTGTTTTTGTCTAGATTTTAATTATCCTCTAGTATATTAAACTGTTCATCTTAGCTGGTCGAGCTTGCAAACTTTATAAGAGGATGATTACAAATGTGAATAAAATTCCCTTTATTTGTTGGTTATCTTTATTAATATTACTCTGCCTATCTCAAAATATTAATCCTGTTTAACTCTTAAATAACTTCAGGAAACTTTGTTCAACATGTCTCATCATACATAAAAGAAACAAAAAACCATTTTTATTTTTTTCCATTGAAATAAAATTATTTCACATTTCGCTCTGTTATTTTTCTTACTCATGTCTTTTGACTCAATGGTGGGGTTCAATACCTTTGAAAGTTACAATAAGGCAGTCATTTGGAAATATGGATGAGTATGATACTTCCATATTGAGAAAGTGGACTTTATTTTCTACCAACAGGTAATCCATTGGAGACGGATGAGGTATTTATTTTGGGAGATTTTATTAAAGTTACAAAATTTTTCCACTACTATGGCTAAAAAGAGTAATTGTCATTGATACGTTAGACAATTGAAATTGATATATATTGATCAAATTAATTTGTTGCAACAAGTAACCTTATTTGTTGACATAAATAAATTTTTTACAAAATTTTTTTAAAAGGAATTTTACTACAATAGTGTAACTATCATTCATTCTACCTTAAAAATTGAAATGGATATATATTCATCAAAATAACTTGTTGCAGCAAGTAGTCGTATTTATTGAGACATAAACTTTTTCACTAAATGAAACTTATATTGGACAAATTAATAATGTTAAATTTATCACTATCATATTTGAAAAAAAAAAAAAACTATTGTAGATTTGTCTTTTGTTTTGTGTTAATAGTAAGAGCGACTCATCGAAATACTTAAAGCATATACTCTATGTGAGGAGAGTACCCGATGCACAAAGCGTCCCCACAAATGGGGTCCGGAGATGGTAAGATTTGTCCTTTTTCTTTGTATTGGTGAGCGTTAACCAATGAATAATGTGTAGTTATAAGCATTAATCAGTACTCATTTTAAGTTATCACAACGAAAGGACTAATTACTAGTTATAAATATTAATTATTCATCTACTGTTAAAATTATAACATGTAAATATGGGCCAGTAATGATGAATGTAAATGAGCAGTGATCACTATTACATATCCATGCTATATACATGAACATCACAATAACAAAAGTTTCATATATATAAGTCAAATAGTTGCTTATGGGAAAAAAGTCAAAATTTTCTTGTTTAAAAAATAGATCACAATCTTGCTCTGTTATATTATACTAAGTTAGATTTTATAAAAGTCCATATTATCTATTGTCTATTAAAAGGCGGAGGATGGAAGAAAAGCAAGAGAATTGCCAATTTGTTAACATTAAATGCAAATTCAAATAAATATTAACCAAGTCTAAGATTTGGCATTGGATTTTCTAAGACTTGACACAATGCTGCATGCCACTAATTTGGGTATATTCTTTATTCCATGAGTTAATTATTACCCCATAATTAGTTATAATGTTTAGATTAAGAAGGGGCAATTAAACGGTGGTATATTCACTATAAGCAAGAGCATTTTTACTCGGTCAAATTAAATGGTTTTGGCTTTTGGGTATATGCTTAAAAGTACATGACATCCATGATGTTAGCTTAGAAATTAACTTAGCATAGTTTTGCTTATATTTCAAAAATTTATTTTGCTTTTCACCAAGGAATGTATTTGGTACATTCATGATGGAAAATGTTTGACTTTCGCCCCAAAAAAAAAAAAGATGGAAAAGAGAGGTTCGATCGTGAGTATTGAAACAAATCATATTAGAATGTATATATTCAAGATAGAAAGAGTGTTTCATTTTCTTTTTATTTATGTTATCTTTAATATTACTAGAAATTATATGGTTTGACGTAAGAAAATATGCATGAGTTAAAAAATATGACGTCAATATATGTAAATCAACTTAAAAAAGAAAGAAAAATTGAATTTGCAGGTAAAATTGCTGTAACTTAAGCAATAATTTACCACAAATTATTAGATATCACCGAGTGTACACCAGGAAGGTGTGTACGGGAGAGTAATTCACACGCGCTTTAAAATTATTCATATACAAGAATCTATATTTGTTGATAAAATTTCCATTATGCAATGCATACTTTCCCTTATTTAATGTAGATTTTCCCAATTTTGATGCATTATTATGTAGATATGAGTATCAAAATAAACGAAATATGTTTCGGTGATAATTTTTTCCCATACGTAATGCATTTTTCTCTAAATTGAGTACATACATCGGAAACATCAATGCAGTATTCAAATACAAAAATGCATATTTGTTGATAAAATTTCCATTATTCAATGCATACTTTCCCTTATTCAGTACAACTTTTCCCAATTTTGACGCATTATCATCTAGATCATGTGTATTAAAATAAACAAAATATGTTTCGGCGATAATTTATTCCCCTACGTAGTGCATTTTTCTCCAAATTGAGTGCATACTTCGGAAATATCATTGCAATATTCAAACACAAAAATACATATTTGTTGATAAAATTTCCATTATGCAATGCATACTTTCATTTTTTCAATATAGATTTTCCCAAATTTGATGTATCTTCTCCAACGCAGTATGCATACTTTTTCCACAGCGTAGTGCATTTTTCCCTGAATAGAATGCATTCTTCGGAAAGATCAACGCAATATTCAAACACAATAATTCAAACTTGTTGATAAAAATTCCATTATGTAATGCATACTTTCACATCTTTGATGCAGTATTCAAGCACTCCAATGTATACTTATTGCAATATCAATGATTACTGTTTCCCTAACTCAGGAACGTCTTCTTGATGGTTCTCTGTTTCCCGCCATTGTTGAGTTGTCGACACTAGGAGTACAATTGACCAAGCAAGAACACGAACGACAAACAACAGCGGTGCAAGAAGGAGAATATTTGACTAATTAAGGATACGATCGCGTGATAAGGAATGAGTAGATAATAAAATCTCACGTGAAGCGTATATAAACCCTACCCATATATATACCGAGTGTATCATGCTATGTACACTCGGTCCTACCTTATAACTGCTGATAATTTACGCCAATTGAATTTCTCTCTCCTCTTTCAACGCAAAAAATAAAATTTTATGTTTTTTTAAGAAAAGTGGCGTGAGTTTCCTATAAACTTACGCCACTTTTTACAATTTTTTTATTTGTTAAGTGAATTGGCATAAGTTTACACTGTAAACTCACGCGTGTTTCTAGGTGGCGTGAATTTACAATGTAAACCTACGCCAACTGATTTGAAATTACTCCCTCGAGATCTGCGTTTCTTCTTATCAAAATGAAACCATGTGGCGTGAGAATTTGGCGTAAGTTAAGCCAAAATCCACGCCATATGTAAGTAAAATCCAAAAAAAAAAAACCTTCGGCGTCGTCTTTCTCCATTCTCACACACAAAAACAGCAATTTCTACCATTGTCAACTAAAGAACAAGACACCGCCGCCATTAAATCAAAGGTAAGTTTTTCAATTTTTTTTGTTTCAGATTTGTTATATTTTGATTATTATTATGAAATAATGACTTATTTTAGTAATTTGATTGTATAAATTGGTTGAAAATGTGAATAATATAGTTTCGATTTAGTTTCTTTTTTTTTTTCCTGTTAGATGTAGTTTGGTTTTGTGTGAATAAGTTAACAAATTGAGTAGTTTGAGTTAATTTTGTATGAGTTATGTTATATTAGGTATGTTTAATTCAAGTATTATGTGTGAAAGTTGGTTTATATTGTGGATTTAGTGAGTTTAAATATAGTTTTTAGTAATTATAATCTTGTGTAATTTAAATATGTTTAAATATGATTTAGTGTATGTTTTGTGATTTAATGTATGTATATAAATAATGTAATTTGTGATTTAATGTTTGATTTCGTATTTTTAATTCAAGTAATATGCGTTGATTATATTTTATTTTAGATTTAGTGAGTTTAAATATAGTTTTTAGTAGTTATAATTGTGTGAAATTGAAATATATGTTTAATTAAGTACTTGATTATTACGTTTATTTTGTATGGTTTTTAGGAAGTTAATGTGTAAAATATATTTTTATGTAATAGACTGTTATTTGTGATTTAATATTTAAAATTAGATGAAATAATTGACGGTGTAAATTGAATATTTAATTTGTTTGTGTTGTTATGTTAGTCTTTTTGAATTGTTTGCGCTTTAATTATTTATAGGATGAGTGAAATAATTATATTCTAATTCGTGATGATGAAATTTGTTGGATTTTTAATTAATATGATAAATTTAAAATATAATATTAGTTTCTTCAAGTGCGATTTAATTAATTAGTTCAATAAATTTATGAATTTTGTAGATGCAAATGTGTATATATATGATCTTATCAACTCAATAATTAAATAAAATTAATTAATTAATCTAATTACCTCACACTATATATATATATATACACACACATATGTGTGTGTGGGGTACTAGTTACGTACGTTGTTCAATTATGTATATGAATCTTACTATTAATTAAATTCATGAATAGATTGACAATATGGATAGGCCCCCATATCGCCGTCGGATGTATGAGAGGTTTGAACCCCGTAGGAGGGTTATTAGGCAAGAATGCGATGATGGGGTAGAAACGTTTAATGAATTTGCTAAGAGTTCGTCGTATGAGTATTCGCGGACTCGAATGTATTGGTTTCCATGTGTGAAGTGCAAGAATATGAGGGTTTTTAGTCCCGATAAAGTTAAATGTTATTTGTATAGGCGGGGGCTTATGGAACGATATTGGTATTGGACGTGCCATGGTAAAGTAATGGGTAACTTTGAAGATGAGGATGGAAGCGGTGACAATGCCGATGGTGAGTCGGAGCACACAAGTACTCCTCCAACAACGAAGAACCCAATCAGCCAACGTGCATCGACAGAACGGAAGAGATGATGAATGATTTCATCACGGCGAATGAGTCGCCTATTGCACGAGCTCAACATTTCTATGATATGCTTGAAGATGCTCAACAACCTCTGTGGGAAGGGTGTGCAACTCATACTGAGTTGTCCACTGTGAGACTAATGAGTGAGAAGTCGAAGCATAATTTGACGAAGCAAGCAATGAACGATATCAGGGAGCTGATGAGAGAGAGAGTTGTCCCCAGCCGAACCTAATGCCTAAAAACTATGATGAGTTGAAAAAAAAGGTGAAGAAGTTGGGGATGGGCTATGAGACAATTGATTGTTGCTTAGTGGATGCATGATCTACTATAAGGACGATGCTCATCTTATTGAATGCAAATTTTGTTGCCATCCTAGGTAATAGCCACAAAACTCATCAACCAAAACAAAGAAAGACGTCATGTATAAGAGAATGTTCTACTTTCCCTTGACGCCTAGGTTGCAGCGTCTGTATGCCTCGAAGAATACATCAGGGCATATGAGATGGCACGCGGAGAACAAGCGCGAGGAAGGTGTCTTTTGCCATCCATCGAACGACGCCTCTTGGGAAAATGTTTGACATGGTGCATCCAAACTTCGCGGAGGAATCACAAAGTGTGAGGCTAGGCCTGTGTGCGGATGGGTTTAGCCTGTTCAACATGAATGGGAAATCATATTCGATATGCCCGATTGTAGTTACTCCTTACAACTTGCCACCTGAATAGTGCATGACAACGCCGTACATATTCCTCACATGTATCATTCCAGGTTTGAAGAACCCAGGAAATAAAATCGATGTCTTTCTCCAACCCTTGGTAGACGAGCTTCAACGCTTATGGGTTGGGTTTGAAATGTACGACATCTCCAAAAGATAGATTTTCTACATGAGGTCAGTTTTGATGTCGACGGTGGACGATTTCCCAGCCCATGGCATGCTTTTTGGGTGGAGCACACATGGGGCCATGGCTTGTCCTGTTTGCATGGAGGGTTTGAAAGCCATGCACCTGAAGCATGAGTGTAGACACCGAATTTTAGCATAGTATTTGTATATTTTTAATATAATTTTTATTATTTCCTTTTTATGTACTTTAGTTGGAAAATAAGGAAATTAGGGGAGCCAAAGACAAAGTCAAAACCGAAGACAAAAGACTAGCATGCATGCACTTTACATGCTCAAGTTTACATGGAAATTGCATGCACAACTTTTACGTCAAAATGGTTAAATCCTAGCCATGCATGCCATGCATGAGCTACGTAAAAGTAACATGCAAGGAGCTACAAGAGGTCCTAAGGTCAAGCCTCCATGCAAGCATTATTATCCAAGGATTTCCAAGCTAATACAGTTGCTCGCATACACTCTACATGCACGAGTTCGGATGGAAACACATTCCCCATTACATGTGAATTTCCTAGCCTATTGCATGCACAATCTCTACGTATAAGCTTCATTTAGCCATGCATGCCATGCACACACTATAAAAAGGACACATGCAAAAAAGTATCAAGATCGAAATCTCACAAACACACTTATTTGAGCTCAATTAAGCCTCTACCGTCCAATGTGAACCAGCTGACTTCGTATGAATCACATTCACACCCTCACTGTCCAAGAATACATGAACGAGAGCTTGATACATCCTCCCCTTTCCCAAGGCCGGTCGGACTTTAGCTCCATCCACACCCAGAATCAGCCACCCAGCTCTACCGACCACCGAAAACACCACCTTGCCACCTGGTTGTCCGTGCTAGTCAACTGCGCAAATCCAGAGCATGAATGTGCTTGTATGTGCATGTATCCTAATCCTATCCTACACTTATAAATACTCCTCTTTTTTAAGCCAAACTCACTCATTCACTCATTCTCCATCTCCCACCATTTATTCTATTCTCTCTAATCCCTCCATTCTTATCATCATTCTACAACCCTTTTTCTATCATCTTTCCACCTTTCTCATACCATCATAATGTCCATTTCTTCATCTTATCAAACCCCTAATCCATACTCTTATCTATCCTCCCTTATCCCTACATAAATCTTCCATAAAAACTCCCAAAAAACACCATAAAACTATCCTAAAATCCCACCAAAAGAGCTCCTTTTTCGTACCCTTCTTCTATCCTTTTCCATCACTTTTCCTACCATTATCATCTCCATTTCTCCACCTTCTTAAACCCCTAAATATTCATCTTCATATTATCCCCCTTATCCCTACATAAACACTACAAAATCCCACAAAAAAGATTCTTTCTTCTTATCCTTATTTCCTACCCTTTTTCTATCATCTCCATCTCTAATCTCTACCATATTCTTACAATCATAATCTTCATCTTTCTATTCTTTTAAACCTATTATCTCCATTGTTATTCTACATTCCATTCTCCCTCCATAAATCCCTAACCTTATACTACCCAAAACCCCCTACGAAAAGAGCTATTTCTACTCTTTTCTCATTCCTTTTCATCCCTCTTTTCCATCCACTTTTGGTTCTAATTTGGTATATTCAAAAGGAGTATTCAAGGCTTCAAAAGGCTAATTCAAGTGTGAGGTTCAAGTGCCACAACAAAGGCTAGACAAGGCTTCCCTTCAAAATGCATAATGTAAGCTTTTTAAGTGTTTCCCTTTTATGTAAATAAAGTGTACATGTTGTACTTTCTTACATTGTTGTTTTTGCATGTTTAATGAAGTAATTCTGTAAAGTTCTTATTTATCTTCTTTCCAAACTTCATTAAATGCATATTTATAACTTTTAGTAGAGTCTTTCCTTTTGTGAGAGACGAACTCTTTAGGTTCCTACCTTTCGAGCTCGTAGCCTTACTCCTGGATCCATTCTTGGGTTTCGCAGGCAGAGTCTTCTTTGTTTTCTTTTCTAGTTTTCTTGGCTTTTCCTTTAAAAAGTCGGGTGGTGACTCCTTTTCAAAATAAAACACATCGGGTTGCATAAACTATGGTCAAACATGGTTTTAACAATATGCCGATGCAACTTTCGGGTATTATTTATATATTTCTAAATAATGCTTGCCTAAATTGCATTCTTACGAGCCCAGCATCTTGTGAGCCTATTGAATTGAATTTATAAGAGTTTGGAGTAAGTGGATTCACTCTTAGAGGTTTAATTTAATTACTCATAAAATGCACAAAGTAAAGGGAAAGTGATTTTACAACTATTATTCATGAAATGTGCGATTAATTTCTTAAAGAGCTTTTAAAGTTAAATCCTAGTAAAAACCCCAATTCCGTTGGCGTTCAGGAAGTCTGATCGACGAGGAAAAAGGTCCACAATGGGAGGAATGCATCATGGTTTGACTGTCACTGACAGTTTCTTGAAAAGGGGTATGCGTGGAGAAGAATTTGAAAAGAATTTCGAAAGGGGCACACTTTCCCAGATAAAACTATCCCCCCATGTAGAAAAAACGGACATGAAATATACGAGGAGGTGAAACACTTCCCGAAGGTGACTACCCATGGTGACTTTTTGGGAGTTACCTTACTGAAAGGATCACATGGTTCTACACAACTTAGATGTTATGCACATTGAGAAAAACTTTGTGGACAACATCATAAACACTGTGATGGGGGTGGTCGGGAAAATGAAGGATGACAGAAATGCAAGGAAGGACACGACAGACATTTGTGACAGGCCGGAGCTCAATCTAGTACCTGGCCCGAACGGTCGACCCCTACAACTAAGAGCCAAATATGTTCTTCTTGAGGATAAGCGAAATGTCATATGTGAGTGGGCACAACAACTTCGATTGTCGGACGCTTATGTCTCGAACATCGAAAATTGTGTGGATTCCGAAGGTAAAAGGTTTCAAAACTTTAAAAGCCATGACTGTCACGTGTTCGTGCAAACACTACTTCCTGTTGCGTGTTGGAGCCACTTGTTCAATAAAGGCAATGGTTCAAGAGCCTGTGTGCCACAACATTGAAGCATATTGACTTACTCCGATTTGACAAAGAAATTCGCATTATCCTATGCAAACTTGAGACCATATTTCCCCCTAACTTCTTCAATGTAATGGAACACTTGCCCATACACCTGGTTCAGGAGGCATTTTTCGATGGTCCTGTTCAATATCATTGGATGTATCCCTTTGAAAGGTACATTAGGTGGCTGAAGAAGAAAATAAAGAACAAGGCACATCCCAAAAGATCAATGGCTCAAGCGTACCTCATGTTTGAGATTTCTCAATTTGCATCTATGTACTTTGGCCCAGATGTACCGTCGGCAACAACAACAGGTAGGAATAATGAAGATGTGACCCTTAATGCTGAAGAAGATCATACGTCCATGGTGGTGTTCATGGTTCGGGGGAGTCTTGCAGGAGGTATAAATACGAGGTGGCTCAATGAAGAAGAGTATAAAGCAGCACACCTTCATGTTCTACTGAACTCTAGAAGTCACCCCCTACTTTGAGTAAGCTATACGCACAGTCAATTTAAATATGTTTAGTCTTATCCCTTATATCTGTTGATCGATCTCTAATACTGAACTCACATGTCGTCTAGGTTGTTTAAGAATCACAAGTTGACGTCATATCCCAATGCCACAGACATTAATTCGATCAAATGATTGAAGCAGAGTTCAGTTATTGGTTTTATCAGCTAACTGTAAGATTCACAATCTTTTCTACCATTTGAATTTTTGACATTTAATTGAAACTTAAAATATTGAACACTTAAGTTATTTTGATGTGTGTTACTTCATATGTAGGAAAATTTGCAAGCCTTTCGCTTTTACGACGATGAGCGTCATGAACAACTTTACCAGTTAGCTTGTATGCCTTCCCCTAAAGTGACCACCTAGAGTGCATATCGAGTGAATGGTTTTTTTTTTCACACCCAAGCATGGAGTAACTTAGTGGCTCCGTATAGTGCTGGCGTGTGTGTGTCAAAAGCACCGGGGGGTGGATTTGTAGATGACTTATACGGTGTTCTCAAGAAGTTATTGCCTTATGAATATGTTGGCTCTGTCAACAAGAAGTGCATATTGTTCAGATGTGATTGGTTTGACAACACTCCTGTACGAGGTGTATGTTCACCTAGGTTATCACCTAGGTTATGCCCATTCGTTAAATTACACAGGGACAGACGATGTTGGAAGTATGATCAATTCGTTATGCCCATTCGTTATCACCTAGGTTATGCCCATTCGTTGACTGACTGCGCAACCCAAGTGTTGTTTATGAATTATCCAGCAGGCAATCGTTATAAAACTAACTGATGGGTTGTGGTTCCAAACAAACCATCATATGCACAGTACAAGTAGTACACCCTACCATTGGCCCTCCATGATGACCAACCAAGAACTATTGTCCCGGTGAACTCTAACGACGACACCGTTTCCCAAGTGCTCGCAATTGAAGGGGAGTACGATGAGGTTGATGACATGGACAACACCCAAGTAATAGTGGGTGATAATATTTTGGATGTCTCCAATGAGAACAATGAAGATGACTACGAGGACGAAGATGATGATGGTGATGATGATGATGTTGATGAGGACGATGAAGATAATGATGATTGTAACTAAGAATACAATGACATCCAAGTGTAACTCGTGTCTGTAAAAAATATTTTCGAGTTTGGTATATAATATTTGATTGTGCTTTCAAGTTTCTATTCATGTGTTCTATCTTCATTATACTTCATTTTGTTCCCAATTTGTTTTCTATGTATGTAATACTTCACATATAGTAATACATATTGATGGAGTTTATCATGGATGATTTGAATCTAATAGATATTTTTTTTGCTATTTTATTTTGTAGATAAGATGAGTGGTCATGAACAATCTGCACAACAAGGTGAAGGAATTCGTCGTCAATCCCGTAGAGGCCCATGGAGGGTCCTGTCCTAATGTAGGTCATACTACCTCCAACCAGCCACCACTTCCCCCATACATTCCCTATACCTCTAATCAGCCACCACCAGCTCTATACATTTCATCTACCTCTAGCCAGGCACAACCACCTCTATACAATCCTCGTATGGAGCCTGATTCGTATGACTATGATGAGAGCAACTTAAACGCCATCTCCCAGGGTATAGATAGCTCCACCCAACAGTACATGGAGTACTTTGGGAGCAACTTCACATTACCATCCCAGAACAGGGCTGATTACTATGATCATGGGAATTAGGGGGTTGCCCAGACTGATGAGGGGGGTGCCCAAATGGAAACTGAGGGTGGCCAAACTGAAGGGGATGGCGCCCAAACTGAGTAGGAGGGTGGGCAAACAAATCAGGGGGTGGCCAAACTGAATAGGAGGGTGGACAGACTCATCAGGGAGGTGCACAAACTGATCAGGGGGTGCTCAAACATAGCAGGAAGGTGACCAACAAGCTGAGGAGGGGGAGGGGGGAGGGGAGGGTGACCGTTATTGAATTTAGCTTGACCCCCCCTCCCCATCGAATGCTCCAAGGACGCGGGATAATAGGTTGATAATAAAACCTTGTGATGGAACGTAAGTATCAGAACAAACTTTGGTTATATATGTTTCTCTATGTTTATAAGTAATTTTGTATGTCTATGGCCACTAACAAGCCTTTTAATGATTAATATATACATTATAATAAAATCTAATTTTCCAAAAAAAAAAAAGAACATGAAGGGTGCAATATACTAAGCAATGAAAGACTACACAGAAGAATGGTGAGAGTTGAGACAAAGTTTTATATTATATTATTTGTTACTTATATAATAATAGTAGGAAAATAACCAACAAGGGTCCATAGCTCAGTGGTTGAACATTTGACTGCAGATCAAGAGGTCACCGGTTTGAACCCTGTTGGGCCTTTCTCTTTGCCCGTCTAGCTCAGTCTGTAGAGCGCAAGGCTCTTAACCTTGTGGTCGTGGGTCGAGCCCCATGGTGGGCATTCCCTTTTATTTTGGTTTAACATACAACCACATTGGTTTTAATTTCATATCATATGAGATATAACTTTCATTCTACAATATTCAAGTCATGTTATCGTGAGGCATGCATTGGTGGGGCAAACTTTTGACTTTAGAGCAGTTATTGAAGTAACACACACATATATGTTCGCGAACTTCTTCCCAGATGCAAATATTCATGCAGATTTTCTAATCAATCTTGAGGTCCAAAGTATCTAAAGGATGACCTCGAAAAAAAGGACATGATGAAGGGAATTGATATTGCAACTCTTATTAGGGGTGATTGTAATAAGATTAGAGGTTGATATACGCAGTACCCCAAAGGTAGAATATGAGAACAAAATGATGATCTCCATGCAGTTCACTCAAATATTGTATATTTTTAATATGCAATAGAAACAACTGTTTGAATTGGAACATGAAGATGCAATGCAAGCAACTTTAGAGGTCGAGTTTTTTTCCTCGAGGTGTTATTATAAATTTGAGATTATAATGTGCATGTGACATATGACAAAATATTAAGGCTTCACAGATGGTTTTTATTCCATAAGACACGACATATGATACTTTCATTAAATATATAAAAGTAGCTATGAGAGGGATAATTCTTGTAGCATTGTATTCTTTATAACTACTTAGTGTCTATTCTTTATATGTGTGTGTATGTGTGTGTTCACGCGCGTGTGTATTATATGGATTTTTTTATATTGCATTTAACTATTGTAAATATCCTCAAGAATGGGTTAATGAGACATTGGAACAGTACGACCGAATCCTTTGGAATATTGGAACTAGTAAATATACAAAAAAAAAAGGTAACAACGAGAGTGCCAAATACTGAATGTGTCCTAAGTGTTTAGATTGCCACTATACATTGTTATTTGTATTGCTATGTAATATAGGAGAGGAGAACTATATAGATTTGTGTCACCTTCTAGCCCTTCTTTATTCTTTTTTCCTTTTTAACAAACGGATAAAAAAAAAATTTGGGTCAACTAACTGATTGATGCATGTTAACTTCCAATGAATTTAATATACTAATAATCTCCAAGTTTTTACTTGTGGGGTATTTTGGGAAAAAATTGAGATGGAGTTGATCTTGGGACTTTGGGGATGTTCTTGATTAGTTTAATTGATAACATTAGTAAAATATTACTTCTTCTATTTCTTTTTATCCATTCCTAGATTTTCGTGTCAAAAATTCTGATCGTTGTTGTTTGTATAATGATTCATGATATAAAATTTATGTCATTAGATTAAATATAAAATACTACAAAAGATTATAGTATTATATTTATTAATAAATATTTATATGACAAATTATTGGTTAAAGATAGATCTCAAAATGTGTGAATGACTAGTAAAAAAAGCATTAAGTATTATTCAAAATTTGAGTTCAAACTTGCATGCACGAATACGTGATATTTAATTTGTTTTCTTACAAAAAAAATTATTTTCTATCACTCATCAAAAGGGGGAAAAAAAAGAAAAACTATGATTCGAACAAAAAGACTTGAATTGTGTTTTTCACACACATTAACACCAACCAATTACTACATTGGGTTGCCATTAAAGAGCATTGGTAGAATTCTCGGAAATGTTTTTCCTATTCCCTCCCTAGAAAATCTCTATCAGGAATTCAACAATGCATATGAGAGACGAAGGATATATGTGTCGTCATCATTCTGGGACCCATGCCCCTCCCTATTCCCCATTGCACGGGGGGCATTCTTCTTCTATCCTCATCCTCGTCGATTATGTTCTTTACGGTATGAATCCAAAAGGCATTAACTAAACTTAATATTAACATACTATCAAATTCAAAGTTCAAAAATCAAAAATTAAAATTCCAACTTAACCAAAGTGAGTATATGTACATTGGCTTTTTTACAAATTATTGAAAATGACCCTTAATCTATTTGCACAATGCTAACAAAAAGACGATAAATCTATCCTAAAATCTCACAAAAGAGCTCCTTTTTCCTACCCTTCTTCTATCCTTTTCCATCACTTTTCCTACCATTATCATCTCCATTTCTCCACCTTCTTAAACCCCTAAATATTCATCTTCATATTATCCCCCTTATCCCTACATAAACACTACAAAATCCCACAAAAAAGAGTCTTTCTTCCTATCCTTATTTCCTACCCTTTTCCTATCATCTCCATCTCTAATCTCTACCATATTCTTCATCTTTCTACTCTTTTAAACCAATTATCTACATTCTTATTCTACCTTCCATTCTCCCTCCATAAATCCCTAAAAGCTCCACAAAAAGCCTAACCTTATACTATCCAAAAACCCCGCACAAAAACAACCTTTTTCTACTCTTTTCTCATCCCTTTTCATCCATGTTTTCCATCCACTTTTGGTTCTATTTTGGTATATTTAAGAGGAGTACTCAAGCCTTCAAAAGGCTAATTCAAGTGTGAGGTTCAACTGCCACAACAAAGGCTAGACAAGGCTTCCCTTGAAAAAGCATAATGTAAGCTTTTTAAGTGTTTCCCCTTTATGTAAATAAAGTGTACATGTTGTACTTGCTTACATTCTTATTTTTGCATGTTTAATGAAGTAATTCTATAAAGTTCTTATTTATCTCCTTTCCTAACTTTATCAAAAGCACATTTATAACTTTTAGTAGTGTCCTTTTGTGAGAGACGAACTCTTTAGGTTCCTACCTTTCGCGTTCCTAGCTTTACCCCTAGATCCATTCTTGGGTTTCGCAAGCGGAGTCTTCTTGGTTTTCTTTTCTAGTTTTCTTGGCTTTTCCTTTAAAAGGTCGTGTGGTGACTCCTTTTCAAAATAAAACACATCGGGTTATATAAACTATGGTAAAGCATGGTTTTACAATATGTCGATGCAACTTTAGGGTTTTCTTTATATATTTCTAAATAATGTTGGGGCGTTACCGTCGCGTGGGTGGGTGAGGATTAGCTTGAGTGATGATGGATGATCGATGTTCAACAAGAACAAGGGCCTTGAACACCAAAAGGTTGGATATGACCTTGAGCAAGGAGAACTACAACTCTAGGTCTAATACCCCACCATGATTATCCAAGGTAATCCACTAAATAATCACTAAAGGAATGACTTGAAACACCACAAAATCACTTGGATAGAGTTAACAAGATTTTTGAGAAAGTTTGGGAAAACCCCTACAATGCCAAGCATTACATTCAAGTCTACAAAAACTACCAACAATGCCAAGGGAGGGGGTATATATAGGAAAGGGGGGAAAAAATAACAAAACGCGACGACCGGGACATGACAATGACTCGAGCGAGTCACAAGACGACTCGGGCGCGACTGTCTTCTGGGCAGCTTTTCCCTGCCGACTTGAAACACGCATAACTTCTTCATCCAGACTCCATTTTAGGCCTGTAAGATATCGATGGAAAGCACTCAATGTGTAGTTTAAGCTCTCAAACTTTAAGACCCATCGGAGTTGTATTGAAGGAGTTATGATCCGACTAGTGAAGGCACGCGTATTTCATCAATCCACGTTTTCCCGTTTGCGCTTATCTTACCGAAGGACTTCGAACCTTTTTAAAGGCCCGAAGTAGGTCCCGATGAGGACCCATAGCTCCACTCCTATGGTTTGGGGTCCCATTTAAAGTGGATGTCACACGCACCGATGACCCGAACACACCTCCAAAGGTTCCGGGTCCACCTTAAAATGCACCCCGCACTCGACCTTGAAGCGAATTTGCTCGTGATTCTCAAAGATAGTGTGGGAAGGTTTTGCAAACACATAATTCAAAGTTTGGGTCCTCACCCGATACACTCCATACTCCCCTTCTTGAAAAAGAGTTGCCCTCAACTCATGGGAGTAAAAATCGAGGCCCTCTCCACAACTCGGTACCCTAGAACTCCAAACACCCCGATCGCCGTAAACAATCACACGAGGTACCCAACAAGCTTCAAAACCCACTATATATCCATCATGCAAATAAAAGAAGGAGGTTCGAAGCTTGTTTTGTGGGGATAGGGGATTAAGGGAAGGAACGGAAGTATTTTGAGTGCATGGGAACACAAATCCTCACTTGGCTCGCTGCAAGGTAAAGTCAAAGCACGAGATCCATCGTCCTCACCAAGAGCACACTCAAACCGTGTTTCGCTCGAAAGGAGAAGGTTCCTCAACTCACTTCCCACCCTGGGTTTGATTTGATGTGGGGTTAAGGGATTCAAGAAATCAAATTCAAAAGAACGATCTTCATTCGACAAACACTCCCACAAACATTGCATACCAAATTTCCAATAGCACCCAATCAAAAACACATTCTCGAATAACCAATGACACCAAATATCATGTATGGCATACTCAAATAGTTCACATCACAATGACCAACATGCAAGAAATATTCATCGATAGACGACACAAATGAAGAGCTCAAATACTTAGGTTGAATTAGAATCAAGGCATCATCAATCCCAAATTCGCCACTAAACGTCAAATGGACACCAAGATTTCTAGCATGCCACTTCAAGCATAGAGAATCATCAAACTCTGACACCAAATAGTCATCATACAACTTATCATGCCAACAGACAACATCAAACAACCAATGCCTCCCAAATATCATATGCGACTTAATCAAAGACTCCGAAGTACACCCATCATCGATTTTAATCAAAGAGTCTTGGGTTACCTCATCATTCTCCTTGGGAAGATCATAATTGACCAAGCTATGAGAGGTGTTGGTGACAATTTCGTTGTTGCTTGGCTCCTCAAAAAGTGATGTTAAGATGATCGTCGGAACTTCTTGTTGGGTTCCTTCAATAAGAACGAGAGGAAGGGTAAGATCGATGTTCTCATCCCCCTCTTGGCATGAAGCTTCACCAACATCATTAGTGGGCTCACAAGGACTAAGGGAAGCTCCTTGTTGGGCTTTAGAATGACCTTTGCTTGCTTAACTTCTCCATGCCCATCAAGTGATGAAATGGACTCATAGTGGACCCCTCGCTTGTAACCGTTAGGCAAGAATCGTCGATTCATCAATCACTTAAGCCGTGCCCATTAAGTAACCTTTGCTCGACCCTCTTTAGCTCGTTGTACCTTGACATTCTCAATGCAAATGGATGCAATCCCGATGAGTTTCGATCGAGCAATCTTAAAGGCATGCTCATCGCCATACCCTTTAGTTTCAAAATTCCACTCCAAGATTTGGACCCATTCAAGATAGTCTTCCAGGTCGGTGAAGCCATTGAATTCCGGAAGCTTGGCTTCGATATGATAGAATTCATTCCGTGGAGGCTTCTCAACCGCTTCCCGTCGACGATGGCGTCGAAATGAGCCTCTATCATCGTTACTCGACTCGTAGGAAGGAGGAGGACGGATACGGCTTTGGACACGTTTTCGACACTCATTCCGGGGTGGACTGGAAGCTCTTGGGCGAGATTGTCCAACCGCGCCATAATGGCATTAAGGTTGCGATCAATGGTGGAGAACCGTTCGTCATGGGTGGCGAGTCAGTTCTCGATAGCCTGAAGTTGAGGGCTACTCCGGTGGCTTGAATTACTTCGATTGGAGCTAACTTGTTTGGCCATAACGAAAGACAAGATCAAGGACGTTTTGTATTTAGGGTAATTTGTGGTGTTTGAGGGTTCTTTTGTAGTTGGCAAGTGTTTCGCTAAGGGTTCTATGTGTTTTTTTTCACTCAAACATTTCATCGAACACCTTGCGTGCACTATTTTCCAACTTCTTTTCAATGCACCAAATAGCAACAAATCCAACAAATTCAAACACAATACGATATTTTCCAACACACTTTGATAGCACAAGGGATCGGGGTCACCAATATTTGCATACAATCCACAAAATTCAATACTAGAGAACACGACTAGCACAACAATGGAGAAAACTCAAGCTAGATGAAAAACCAAAGCTCTGATACCAAATGGAGAGGATCGTGACCTAGGGTCTAAACAAACCATGTGGATGATGGAAATCAACCTATAGAACTCATAAGAACACCAAACTAATTTTTAGGGGTTTTTTGATTAATGGAGAAAAAACATGAAATTAAAAGATATGAACAATTCTAGAGAGAGAAATCTCACCAAATTGAACTAAGATGTTCAATCTCTAGCACAAGGATCACCCACAAGCAAGAGTCTTGAATCACCCAAGAAATCTCACTAAGAGTGGAGGTAGAATACCCACTCACAAGGAAAAGAAATTACCAAGCAATTTCCACCCAAACGATTAGCTTCATTGATTAGGGTTTGAAAACCCACAATTACAACACTCTCCAATTGAGAGGATTTTTCTTGAGTCTAGCTCCTAATCATTCATCAACATAATCTATGTTGGAAATAAACTAAGGGGGGTATATATAAGAAATGGGAAAAACTAACAAAACTCAGCAGAAAAAAACGAAACATCATGCGCGTGTTGTATACCTGACTCGGGCGTGACGGTGGGTGACTCGGGCGCGAAGGTCTCCTGGCCCGGCAACTCCAACGCGCCATCGTCAATCGTCGTGGGCGCCCAGAACGATGACTCGGGTGAGTCACAAGATGACTCGGGCGTGACTGCCTTCTTGGCGGCTTTTCCCTGCCGACTTCAAACGCACATAACTTCTTCATCCGGACTCTGTTTTAGACCCGTAAGATATCGATCGAAAGCTCTCGGTGTGTACTTTAAGCTCCCAAAATTTGAAGTTCAGTAGAGTTGTATTAAAGGAGTTAAGATTGAAAGCGTGAAGGCACGCACATTTCTAGCCTTTGAACGCCTTCACCGCCTTGTGTTTATTCTTGCCGGTGTTCCGAAGCCCCTTAGAAGGCTCGGGAATGGTCCAATAGAGACGAACCAAAAGTGAACCGATCCCCATACGGTTCAAATGCTTGCCTAAATTGTTTTCTTCCGAGCCCAACATCTTGTGAGCCTATTAAACTGAATTTATAAGAATTTGGAGTAAGTGGATGTTCACTCTTAGAGGTTTAATTTAATTACTCATAAAATGCACAAAGTAAAGGGAAAGTAATTTTACAACTATTATTCATGAAATGCGCGATTAATTTCTTAAAGAGCTTTTAAAGTTAAACCCTAGTAAAAACCTCCAAAACCCCCAATTCCGTCGGCGTTCAGGAAGTCTGATCGACGAGGAAAAATGTCCACAATGGGAGGAATGCATCATGGTTTGACTGTCACTGACAGTTTCTTGAAAAGGGGTATGCGTGGAGAAGAAATTGAAAAGCATTTCGAAAGGGTCACACTTTCCCAGATAAAACTATCCCCCCATGTAGGAAAAACGGACATGAGATATACGAGGAGGTGAAACACTTCCCGAAGGTCACTACCCATGGTGACTTTGTAGTCACGAGATTCAAAGAGAAAGATCATAACTGGAAGAAACAGAGTATTTTTTGGGAGTTACCTTACTGAAAGGATCACATGGTTCTACACAACTTAAATGTTATGCACATTGAGAAAAACTTTGTGGACAACATAATAAACACTGTGATGGAGGTGGTCGGGAAATGAAGGATGACAGAAATGCAAGGAAGGACACGACGAACATTTGTGACAGGCTGGAGCTCAATCTAGGGCCTGGCCCGAACGGTCGACCCCTACAACTAAGAGCCAAATATTTTCTTCTTGAGGATAAACGAAATGTCATCTGTGAGTGATCACAACAGCTTCGATTATCGAACGCTTATGCCTCGAACTTCGTAAATTGTGTGGATTCAGAAGGTAATAGGTTTCAAAACTTTAAAAGCCATGACTATCATGTGTTCATGCAAACACTACTTCCTGTTGCGTGTTGGGGCCGTTTGTTCAGTTAAGGCAATGGTTCAAGAGTCTGTGTGCCACAACATTGATACATATTGACTTACTCCGACTTGACAAAGAAATTCGCATAATCATATGCAAACTTGAGACCATATTTCCCCTGGCTTCCTAAATGTAATGGAACACTTGCCCATACACTTGGTTCAGGAGGCATTTTTCGATGGTCCTGATTAATATCGTTGGATGTATCCCTTTGAAAGGTACTTTGGGTGGCTGAAGAAGAAAATAAAGAACAAGGCACATCCCGAAAGATCAATGGCTCAAGCGTACCTCATGTTTGAGATTTCTCAATTTGCATCTACGTACTTTGGCCCAGATGTACCGTCGTCGACAACAACAGGTAGGAATAATGAAGATGTGACCCTTAATGCTGAAGAAGATCATACGTCCTTGGTGGTGTTAAAGGTTCGTAGGAGTCTTGCAGGAGATATAAATACGAGCTGGGTAAGTGAGGAAGAGTATAAAGCAGCACACCTTCATGTTCTATTGAACTCTAAAGAAGTCACCCCCTACTTTGAGTAAGCTATGCGCACGGTCAATTTAAATATTTTAAGTCTTATACCTTACATCTGTTGATCGATTTCTAATACTGAACTCGCATCACGTCTAGGTTGTTTAAGAATCACAAGTTGACATCATATCCCAATGTCGCGGATATTAATTGGATCAAATGATTGAAGCAGAGTACAGTTATTGGTTTTATCAGCTATCTGTGAGATTCGCAATCTTTTCTACCATTTAAATTTTTGACATTTAACTGAAACATAAAAGATTGAGCACTTAAGTTATTTTGATGTATGTTACTCCATACGTAGGAAAATTTGTAAGCCTATCGCTTGTACGACGATGCGCGTCATCAACAACTTTACCAGTTAGCTTGTATGCCTTCCTCAAAAGTGACCACCTGGAGTGCATATCGAGTGAATGGGTTTTATCTTTTCACACCCAAGCATGGAGTAACTTAGTGGCTCTGTATAGTGCTGGTGTGTGTGTGTGCGAAAGGCACCGGGGGGTGGATTTGTAGATGATTTCTACGGTGTTCTCCTAGAAGTTATTGCCTTAGAATATGTTGGCTCTGACAACAAGAACTACATATTGTTCAGATGTGATTGGTTTGACAACACTCCTGTATGAGGTGTATGTTTACCTAGGTTATGCCCGTCCTTTGAAATACACAAGGACAGACGATATTGGAAGTTTGATCCATTCATCTTTGCTGGCTGCACAACCCAAGTGTTGTTTATGAATTGTCTAGAAGGATTACGTGATAAAGCTAACTGATGGGTTGTGGTTCCAAACAAACAATCATATGCACACTACAAGTAGTACACCCTACCATTGGCCCTCCCTGATGACCAACAAAGAACTGTTGTCCGGTGAACTCTAACAACGACACATTTCTCAAGTACTCGCAACTGAAGGGGAGTACGATGAGGTTGATGACATGGACAACACCAAAGTAATAGTGGGTAATAATATTTTGGATGTCTCCAATGAGAACAATGAAGATGACTATGAGGACGAAGATGATGATGGTGATAATGATGATGTTGATGAGAACGATGAAGATAATGATGATTATAACTAAGAATACAATAACATCCAAGTGTAACTCGTGTCTGTAACAAATATTTTCGAGTTTAATATATAATATTTGATTATGTTTTCAAGTTTCTATTCATGTGTTCTATCTTTATTATACTTCATTTTGTTGCCAATTTGTTTTCTATGTATGTAATACTTCATATATAGTAATGCATGTTGATGGAGTTTATCATGGATGATATGAATATAATGGATATTTTTTTTGCTATTTTATTTTGTAGATAAGATGACATGTCATGAACAATCTGCACAACAAGGCGTTGGAAACCGTCGTCAATCCCGTAGAGGTCGAACCCGTGGAGTGGCCCATCCTAATGTAGGTCATACTACCTCCAACCGGCCACCACTACCCCCATACATTCCCTCTACCTCCAACAAGCCACCACCACCCCCAAAAATTCCATCTACCTCTAGCCAGGCACAACCACCTCCATACATTCCTCCTATGGAAACTGATCCGTATGGCTATGATGAGAGCAACTTGAACGCCATCTCCCAGGGTTTAGACAGCTCCACCCTATAGTACATGGAGTACTTTGGGAGCAACTTCACATTACCATCCTTGAACAGGGTTGATTACTATGATCAAGGGGATTAGGGGATTTCCCAGACTGATGAGGGGGGGTGCCCGAACGGAAACGTACTAAGGGTGGCCATACTGAAGGGGATGGCGCCCAAACTAAGTAGGAGGATGGGCAAACAAATTAGGGGATGCCCAAACTGAATAGGAGGGCGGACAGACTGATCAGAGAGGTGCACAAACTGATTAGAGGGTGCTCAAACTTGGCAGGAAGGTGACCAACAAGCTGAGGAGGGGGAGGAGGAAGGGGAGGGTGACCGTTATTGAATTCAGCTTGACCCCCCCCCCCCATCTAACGCTCCAAGAACGCGGGATAATAGGTTGATAATAAAACCTTGTAATAGAACGTAAGTATCAGCACAAACTTTGGTTATATATGTCTCTTTATGCTTATAAGTAATTTTATATGTCTATGGCCACTAACAGGCCTTTTAATGATTAATATGTACATTATAATATACTGAGCAATGAAAGACTACACAGAAGAATGTTGAGAGTTGAGACAAAGTTTTATATTGTATTACTTGTTATTTATATAATAATAGTATGAAAATGACCAACAAGGGTCCATAGCTCATTGGTAGAGCATTTGACTGCAGATCAAGAGGTCACCGGTTCTAACCCGGTTGGGCCCTTCCCTTTTCCTATCTAGCTTAGTCGGTAGAGCGCAAGGCTCTTAACCTTGTTGTCGTGGGTTCGAGCCCCACGGTGGGCGTTCACTTTTATTTTGGTTTAACAAGCAACCACATTGGTTTTAAATTTTATATCATATGAGATTTAACTTTCATTCTACAATATACAAGTGATGTTATCGTGAGGCATGCATTGGTGGGGCAAACTTTTGACTTTAGAGAAATTTTAACTTTAGAGCAATTACTTTGATTGGAACTAACTTGTTCGGCCATAACGAGAAAAAAGGTGAAGGACGGTTTGTATTTAGGGTAATTTGTGGAGTTTGAGGGTTCTTTTGTAGTTGGCAAGTGTTTGGCTAAGGGTTCTTTGTGTTTTTTTCACTCAGACATTTCATCGAACACCTTGCGTGCACTATTTTCCAACTTCTTTTCAATGCACCAAATAGCTACAAATCCAACAAATTCAAACACAATACGATATTTTCCAACACACTTTGATAGCACAAGGGATCGGGGTCACCAATATTTGCATACAATCCACAAAATTCAATACTAGAGAACACGACTAGCACAACAATGGAGAAAACTCAAGCTAGATGAAAAACCAAAGCTCTGATACCAAATGGAGAGGATCGTGACCTAGGGTCTAAACAAACCATGTGGATGATGGAAATCAACCTATAGAACTCATAAGAACACCAAACTAATTTTTAGGGGTTTTTTGATTAATGGAGAAAAAACATGAAATTAAAAGATATGAACAATTCTAGAGAGAGAAATCTCACCAAATTGAACTAAGATGTTCAATCTCTAGCACAAGGATCACCCACAAGAAAGAGTCTTGAATCACCCAAGAAATCTCACTAAGAGTGGAGGTAGAACACCCACTCACAAGGAAGAGAAATCACCAAGCAATTTCCACCCAAACGATTAGCTTCATTGATTAGGGTTTGAAAACCCACAATTACAACACTCTCCAATTGAGAAGATTTTTCTTGAGTCTAGCTCCTAATCATTCATCAACATAATCTATGTTGGAAATAAACTAAGGGGGGTATAAATAGGAAATTGGAAAAAATAACAAAACTTAGCAGAAAAAAACGAAACAGCATGCGCGTGTTGTATACCTGACTCGGGCGTGACGGTGGGTGACTCGGGCGCGAAGGTCTCCTGGCCCGGCAACTCCAACGCGCCATCGTCAATCGTCGTGGGCGCCCAGAACGATGACTCGGGTGAGTCACAAGATGACTCGGGCGTGACTGCCTTCTTGGCGGCTTTTCCCTGCCGACTTCAAACGCGCATAACTTCTTCATCCGTACTCTATTTTAGACTCGTAAGATATCCATGGAAAGCTCTCGGTTTGTACTTTAAGCTCCCAAAATTTGAAGTTCATTAGAGTTGTATTAAAGGAGTTAAGATTGAAAGCGTGAAGGCACGCACATTTCTAGCCTTTGAACGCCTTCACCGCCTTGTGTTTATTCTTGCCGGTGTTCCGAAGCCCCTTAGAAGGCTCGGGAATGGTCCAATAGAAATGAACCAAAAGTGAACTGATCCCCATACGGCTCAAATGCTTGCCTAAATTGCTTTCTTTCGAGCCCAACATCTTGTAATCTTATTGAACTGAATTTATTAGAGTTTGGAGTAAGTAGATGTTCACTCTTAGAGGTTTAATTTAGTTACTCATAAAATGCACAAAGTAAAGGGAAAGTGATTTTAGCAACTATTATTCAGGAAATGTACGATTAATTTCTTAAAGAGCTTTTAAAGTTAAACCCTAGTAAAAACCTCCAAAACCCCCAATTCCTTCGGCGTTAAGGAAGTCTGATCAACGAGGAAAAATGTCCACAATGGGAGGAATGCATCATGGTTTGACTATCACTGAAAATTTCTTGAAAGGGGTATGCGTGGAGAAGAAATTGAAAAGCATTTCGAAAGGGGCACACTTTCCCTGATAAAACTATCCGCCCATGTAGAAAAAACGGACATGAGATATTCGAGGAGGTGAAACACTTCCTGAAGGTGACTACCCATGGTGACTTTGTAGTCATGAGATTCAAAGAGAAAGATCATTACTGGAAGAAATAGAATACTTTTTGGGAGTTACCTTACTGAAAGGATCACATGGTTGTACACAACTTAAATGTTATGCACATTGAGAAAAATTTTATGGACAACAAAATAAACAATGTGATGGAGGTGGTCGGGAAATGAATGATGACAGAAATGCAAGGAAGGACACGACGAACATTTGTGACAGGCTGGAGCTCAATCTAGGGCCTGGCCCGAACGGTCGACCCCTACAACTAAGAGCCAAATATGTTCTTCTTGAGGATAAGCGAAATGTCATCTGTGAGTGAGCACAACAGCTTCGATTATCGGACGCTTATGCCTCGAACTTCGTAAATTGTGTGGATTCAGAAGGTAATAGGTTTCAAAACTTTAAAAGCCATGACTATCATGTGTTCGTGCAAACACTACTCCCTGTTGTGTGTTGGAGCCATTTGTTCAGTTAAGGCAATGGTTCAAGAGTCTGTGTGCCACAACATTGATACATATTGACTTACTTCGACTTGAAAAAGAAATTCGCATAATCATATGCAAACTTGAGACCATATTTCCCCTGGCTTCTTCAATGTAATGGAACACTTGCCCATACACCTGGTTCAGGAGGCATTTTTCGATGGTCCTGATCAATATCGTTGGATGTATCCCTTTGAAAGGTACTTTGGGTGGCTGAAGAAGAAAATAAAGAACAAGGCAGATCCCGAAAGATCAATGGCTCAAGCGTACCTCATGTTTGAGATTTCTCAATTTGCACCTACGTACTTTAGCCCAGATGTACCGTCGTCAAGAACAACAGGTAGGATTAATGAAGATGTGACCCTTAATGCTAAAGAATATCATACGTCCTTGGTGGTGTTAAAGGTTCGTAGGATTCTTGTAGGAGATATAAATACGAGTGGGTAAGTGAGGAAGAGTATAAAGCAGCACACCTTCATGTTCTACTGAACTATAAAGAAGTCACCCCCTACTTTGAGTAAGCTATGCGCACGGTCAATTTAAATATTTTAAGTCTTATCCCTTACATCTGTTGATCGATTTCTAATACTGAACTCGCATCCCGTCTAGGTTGTTTAAGAATCACAAGTTGATATCATATCCCAATGCCGCGGACATTAATTGGATCAAATGATTAAAGCATAGTTCGGTTATTGGTTTTATCAGCTATCTGTGAGATTCGCAATCTTTTCTACCATTTAAATTTTTGACATTTAATTGAAACTTAAAATATTAAGCACTTAAGTTATTTTGATGTATGTTACTCCATACGTAGGAAAATTTGTAAGCCTTTCGCTTTTACGACGATGAGCGTCATGAACAACTTTACAAGTTAGCTTGTATGCCTTCCCCTAAAGTGACCACCTGGAGTGCATATCGAGTGAATGGGTTTTTTTTTCTTTTCACA
This sequence comes from Portulaca oleracea, assembly GCA_029582165.1. NCBI lineage: Eukaryota > Viridiplantae > Streptophyta > Magnoliopsida > Caryophyllales > Portulacaceae > Portulaca > Portulaca oleracea. Next base: position 24,243,169 of record CM055889.1, read on the forward strand.
CCCAAGCATGGAGTAACTTAGTGGCTCTGTATAGTGCTGGTGTGTGTGTGTGAAAGGCACCGGGGGGTGGATTTGTAGATGACTTCTACGGTGTTCTCCAAGAAGTTATTGCCTTAGAATATGTTGGCTCTGACAACAAGAACTACATATTGTTCAGATGTGATTGGTTTGACAAGACTCCTGTACGAGGTGTATGTTCACCTAGGTTATGCCCGTTCGTTGAATTACATAAGGACATACGATACTGGAAGTATGATCCATTCATCTTGGCTGGCTGCGCAACCCAAGTGTTGTTTATGAATTATCTAGTAGGCATACGTGTTAAAGCTAACTGATGGGTTGTGGTCCAAACAAACCATCATATGCACAGTACAAATTGTACACCCTACAATTGGCCCTCCATGATGACCAACCAAGAACTGTTGTCCCGGCGAACTCTAACAATGACACATTTCCCAAGTACTCACAATTGAACGGGAGTACGATGAGGTTGTTGATATGGACCACACCCAAGTAATAGTGGGTGATAATATTTTGGATGTCTCCAATGAGAACAATGAAGATGACTACGAGGACGAAGATGATGTTGATAATGATGATGTTGATGAGAACGATGAAGATAATGATGATTATAACAAAGAATACAATGACATCCAAGTGTAACTCGTGTCTATAACAAATATTTTCGAGTTTAATATATAATATTTGATTATGTTTTCAAGTTTCTATTCATGATCTATCTTTATTATACTTCATTTTGTTCCCAATTTGTTTTCTATGTATGTAATACTTCATATATAGTAATGCATGTTGATGGAGTTTATCATGTATGATATGAATCTAATGGATATTTTTTTTGTTATTTTATTTTGTAGATAAGATGGCGTGTCATGAACAATCTGCACAACAAGGCGTTGGAAACCGTCGTCAATCCCGTAGAGCTCGAACCCGTGGAGGGGCCCGTCCTAATATAGGTCATACTACCTCCAACCGGCCACCACTACCCCCATACATTCCCTCTACCTCCAACAAGCCACCACCACCCCCATACATTCCATCTACCTCTAGCCAGGCATAACTACCTCCATACATTCCTCCTATGGAGACTGATCCGTATGGCTGTGATGAGAGCAACTTGAACGCCATCTCCCAGGGTGTAGACAGCTCCACCCTACAGTACATGGAGTACTTTGGGAGCAACTTCACATTACCATCCTTGAACAGGGTTGATTACTATGATCAGGGGGATTACGGGGTTTCCCAGACTAATGAGGGAGGGGTGCCCGAACGGAAACGTACTGAGGGTGGCCAAACTGAAGGGGATGGCGCCTAAACTAAGTAGGAGGATGGGCAAACAAATTAGGGGGTGCCCAAATTGAATAGGAGGGCGGACAGACTGATCAGAGAGGTGCACGAACTGATCAGGGGGTGCTCAAACTGAGCCGGAAAGTGACCAACAAGCTGAGGAGGGGGAGGGGGAAGGGGAGGGTGACCGTTATTGAATTCAGCTTGACCCCTCCCCCTCCTCCCCATCTAACGCTCCAAGGACGCGGGATAATAGGTTGATAATAAAACCTTGTCATGGAACGTAAGTATCAGCACAAACTTTGGTTATATGTGTCTCTCTGTGCTTATAAGTAATTTTGTATGTCTATGGCCACTAACAAGCCTTTTAATGATTAATATGTACATTATAATAAAATCTAATTTTCCAAAAAAAAAAAAAAGAACATGAAGGGTGCAATATACTGAGCAATGAAAGACGACACAGAAGAATGTTGAGAGTTGAGACAAAGTTTTATATTGTATTATTTGTTATTTATATAATAATAGTCTTTGCCTTTCTAGCTCAGTCGGTAGAGCGCAAGGCTCTTAACCTTGTGGTCGTGGGTTCAAGCCCCACGGTGTGCGTTCCCTTTTATTTTGGTTTTACAAGCAACCACATTGGTTTTAATTTTTATATCATATGAGTTTTAACTTTCATTCTACAATATTCAAGTGATGTTATCGTGAGGCATGCATTGGTGGGACAAACTTTTGACTTTAGAGCAATTATTGAAGTAACACACACAAATATGTTCACGAACTTCTTACCAGTACCTCAAAGGTAGAATATGAGAACAAAGGTAGAATTGATATTGATATTGCAACTCTTATTAGGGGTGATTGTAATAAGGTTAGAGGTTGATATACGCAGTACCTCAAAGGTAGAATATGAGAACAAAAGGGTGATCTCCATGCAGTTCACTCAAATATTGTATATTTTTAATATGCAATAGAAACCACTGTTTGAATTGAAAATAAAGATGCAATGCGACCAACTTTCGAGGTCGAGCTTTTTCCCTCAAGGTGTTATTATAAATTTGAGATTATAATGTGATTGTGATATATGAAAAAATATTAATGCTTCACAGATGGTTTTTATTCCATAGGAAAATAATAATAGTCAAACATGACGCCACATATGATACTTTCATTAAATATATAAAAGTAGCTATGAGTGGGATAATTCTTGTAGAATTGTATTCTTTATAACTACTTAGTGTCTATTCTTTATATGCGTGTGCGTGTGTGTGTGTGTTCACACGGGTGTGTATTATATGAATTTTTTTTTTATATTGCATTTAGCAATTGTAAAAATCCTCAAGAACGGGTTAATGAGACATTGGAACAGTACGAGCGAATCGTTTGGAATATTGGAACTAGTAAATATACAAAAAAAACAGACAACAACAAGAGTGCCAAATACTGAATGTGTCCTCAGTGTTTAGATTCCCATATACATTGTTATTTGTATTGCTATGTAATATGGGAGAGGAGAACCATATAGATTTGTGTTACCTTTTAACCCTTCTTTACTCTTTTTTCCTTTTTAACAAATGAATAAAAGAACGATCAAATTCAAATTATTATTTATATCGCTCGAAAGGAGAAGGTTCCTCAACTCATTCCCACCCCGGGTTTGATTTGATGTGGGGTTAAGGGATTCAAGAAATCAAATTCAAAAGAACGATCTTCATTCGACAACACTCCCACAAACATTGCATACCAAGTTTCCAATAGCACCCAATCAAAAACACATTCTCGAACAACCAATGACACCCAAATATCATGTATGGCATACTCAAATAGTTCCCATCACAACGACCAACATGCAAGAAATATTCATCGATAGACGACACAAATGAAGAGCTCAAATACTTATGTTGAACTAGAATCAAGGCATCATCAATTCTAAATTCGCCACTAAACGTCAAATGGACACCAAGATTTCTAGCATGCCATTTCAAGCATAGAGAATCATCAAACTCTGACACCAAATAGTCATCATACAAGTTATCATGCCAACAGACAACATCAAACAACCAATGCCTCCCAAATATCATATGCGACTTAATCAAAGACTCCGAAGTACACCCATCATCAATTTTAATCAAAGAGTCTTGGGTTACCTCATCATTCTCCTTGGGAAGATCATAATTGACCAAGCCATGAGAGGTGTTGGTGACAATTTTGTTGTTGCTTGGCTCCTCAAAAAGTGATGTTAAGATGATCGTCGGAGCTTCTTGTTGGGTTCCTTCAATAAGAACGAGAGGAAGGGTAAGATCGATGTTCTCATCGCCCTCTTGGCATGAAGCTTCAACAACATCATTAGTGGGCTCACAAGGACTAAGGGAAGCTCCTTTGTTGGGCTTTAGAATGACCTTTGCTTGCTTAACTTCTCCATGCCCATCAAGTGATGAAATGGACTCATAGTGGACCTCTCGCTTGTAACCGTTAAGCAAGAATCGTCGATTCATCAATCTCTTAAGCCGTGCCCATGAAGTAACCTTTGCTCGACCCTCTTTAGCTCGTTGTACCTTGACATTCTCAAAGCAATTGGATGCAATCCCGATGAGTTTCGATCGAGCAATCTTAAAGGCATGCTCATCGCCATACCCTTTAGTTTCAAAATTCCTCTCCAGGATTTGGACCCATTCAAGATAATCTTCCAGGCCGGTGAAGCCATTGAATTTCGGAAGCTTGGCATCGATATGATAGAATTCATTCCGTGGAGGCTTCTCAACTGCTTCCCGTCGACGATGGCGTCGAAATGAGCCTCTATCATCGTCACTCGACACGGAGGAAGGAGGAGGACGGATAGGGCTTTGGACACGTCTTCGACACTCATTCCGGGGTGGACTTGGAAGCTCTTGGGCGAGATTGTCCAACCGCGCCATAATGGCATTAAGTTGCGATCAATGGTGGAGAACCGTTCGTCATGGGTGGCGAGTCGGTTCTCGATAGCCTGAAGTTGAGGGCTACTCCGGTGGCTTGAATTACTTCGATTGGAGCTAACTTGTTCGGTCATAACGAGAGAAAAGGTGAAGGACGGTTTGTATTTAGGGTAATTTGTGGTGTTTGAGGGTTCTTTTGTAGTTGGCAAGTGTTTGGCTAAGGGTTCTTTGTGTTTTTTTTCACTCAAACATTTCATCGAACACCTTGCGTGCACTATTTTCCAACTTCTTTTCAATGCACAAAATAGCTACAAATCCAACAAATTCAAACACAATACGATATTTTCCAACACACTTTGATAGCACAAGGGATGGGGGTCACCAATATTTGCATACAATCTACAAAATTCAATACTAGAGAGCACGACTAGCACAACAATAGAGAAAACTCAAGCTAGATGAAAAACCAAAGCTCTGATACCAAATGGAGAGGATCGTGACCTAGGGTCTAAACAAACCATGTGGATGATGGAAATCAACCTATAGAACTCATAAGAATACCAAACTAATTTTTAGGGGTTTTTGGATTAATGGAGAAAAAACATGAAATTAAAAGATATGGACAATTCCAGAGAGAGAAATCTCACCAAATTGAACTAAGATGTTCAATCTCTAGCACAAGGATCACCCACAAGCAAGAGTCTTGAATCACCCAAGAAATCTCACTAAGAGTGGAGGTAGAACACCCACTCACAAGGAAGAGAAATTACCAAGCAATTTCCACCCAAACGATTAGCTTCATTGATTAGGGTTTGAAAACCCACAATTACAACACTCGGGCGTGGGCGCCCAGAACGATGACTCGGGTGAGTCACAAGATGACTCGGGCGTGACTGCCTTCTTGGCAGCTTTTCCCTTCCGACTTCAAACGCGCATTACTTCTTCATCCGGACTCTGTTTTAGACCCGTAAGATATTGATGGAAAGCTCTCGGTGTGTACTTTCAGCTCCCAAAATTTGAAGTTCATTAGAGTTGTATTAAAGGAGTTAAGATTGAAAGCGTGAAGGCACGCGCATTTCTAGCCTTTGAACGCCTTCACCGCCTTGTGTTTATTCTTGCCGGTGTTCCGAAGCCCCTTAGAAGGCTCGGGAATGGTCCAATAGAGAAGAACCAAAAGTGAACCGATCCCCATACGGTTCAAATGCTTGCCTAAATTGCTTTCTTCCGAGCCCAACATCTTGTGAGTCTATTGCACTGAATTTATTAGAGTTTGGAGTAAGTGGATGTTCACTCTTAGAGGTTTAATTTAATTACTCATAAAATGCACAAAGTAAAGGGAAAGTGATTTTACAACTATTATTCATGAAATGTACGATTAATTTCTTAAAGAGCTTTTAAAGTTAAACCCTAGTAAAAACCTCCAAAACCCCCAATTCCTTCGGCGTTCAGGAAGTTTGATCAACGAGGAAAAATGTCAACAATGGGAGGAATGCATCATGGTTTGACTGTCACAGACAGTTTCTTGAAAGGGGTATGCGTGGAGAAGAAATTAAAAAGCATTTCGAAAGGGGCACACTTTCCCTGATAAAACTATCCCCCCATGTAGAAAAAACGGACATGAGATATACGAGGAGGTGAAACACTTCCTGAAGGTGACTACCCATGGTGACTTTGTAGTCATGAGATTCAAAGAGAAAGATCATAACTGGAAGAAACAGAGTATTTTTTGGGAGTTACCTTATTGAAAGGATCACATGGTTCTACACAACTTAAATGTTATGCACATTGAGAAAAACTTTGTGGACAACATAATAAACACTGTGATGGAGGTAGTCGGGAAATGAAGGATGACAGAAATGCAAGGAAGGACACGACGAACATTTGTGACAGGCTGGAGCTCAATCTAGTGCCTGGCCCGAACGGTCGACCCCTACAACGAACATTTGGAATATTGGAACTAGTAAATATACGAAAAAACAGACAACAACAAGAGTGCCAAATACTGAATGTGTCCTCAGTGTTTAGATTCCTATATACATTGTTATTTGTATTGCTATGTAATATGAGAGAGGAGAACTATATAGATTTGGGTTACCTTCTAGCCCTTCTTTACTCTTTTTTCCTTTTTAATAAATGAATAAAAAAATATTTGGGCCAACTAACTGATTGATGCATGTTAACTTCCCATGAATTTAATATACTAATAATCTCCAAATTTTTACATGTGGGGTATTTTAGGAAAAAAATTGAGATGGAGTTGATCTTGGGAGTTTGGGGATGTTCTTGATTAGTTTAATTGATAACATTAGTAAAATATTACTTCTTCTATTCTTTTTATCCATTCCTAGATTTTCGTGTCAAAAATTCTGATCGTTATTGTTTGTATAATGATTCATCATATAAATGTTGTGTCATTAGATTAAATATAAAATACTATAAAAGAGTATAGTATTATATTTTTTTAATAATTATTTATGTGACAAATTATTGATTAAAGATAGTTCTCAAAATGTGTGAATGACTAGTAAAAAAAGGAGTAAGTATTATTCAAAATTTGAGTTCAAACTTGCATGCATGAATACATGATATTTAATTTGTTTTCTTACAAAAAAAAAAACATTTTCTATCACTCATCAAAAGTGGAAAAAAAGAAAAACTGAGATTCGAACAAAAAGGCTTGAATTGTGTTTTTCACACACGTTAACACCAACCAATTACTACATTGGGTTGCTATTAAAGAGCATTTGTTGAATTCCCGGAAATGTTTTCTTGTTCCCTCCCTAAAAAATCTTTATCAGGAATTCAACAATGCATATGGGAGACGGGGGATATATTTGTCGTCATCATTCTGGGACCCATGCCCCTCCCTATTCCCCATTGCACGGGGGGCATTCTTCTTCTATCCTCATCCTCATCGATTATGTTCTTTACGGTATGAATCCAAAAGGCATTAACTAAACTTAATAATAACATACTATCAAATTCAAAGTTCAAAAATCAAAAATTAAAATTCCAACTTAACCAAAGTGAGTATATGTACATTGGCTTTTTTGCAAATTATTGAAAACGACCCTTAATCTATTTGCACAATGCTAACAAAAAGACCAAAAAACTATCCTAAAATCCCACAAAAGAGCTCCTTTTTCCTATCATTCTTCTATCCTTTTTCATGAATTTGGGCTACCATAATCATCTCCATTTCTTCACCTTCTTAAACCTATAAATAGTCATCTTCATATTATCCCCCTTATCCCTACATAAACACTACAAAATCCCAAAAAAAAAGAGTCCTTCTTCCTATCCTTATTTCCTACCCTTTTTCTATCATCTCCATCTCTAATCTCTACCATATTCTTACAATCATAATCTTTATCTTTCTACTCTTTTAAACCTATTATCTCCATTCTTATTATACATTCCATTCTCCCTCCATAAATCCCTAAAAGCTCAACCAAAAACCTAACCTAATACTACCCAAAACCCCCCACAAAAAGAGCCTTTTTCTACTCTTTCCTCATCCCTTTTCTTCAATCTTTTCCATCCACTTTTGGTTCTATTTTGGTATATTCAAAAGGAGTATTCAAGGCTTCAAAAGACTAATACAACTGTGAGGTTCAAGTGCCACAACAAAGGCTAGACAAGGCTTCCCTTCAAAAGGCACAATGTAGGCTTTTTAAGTGTTTCCCTTATATGTAAATAAAGTGTACATGTTGTACTTTCTTACATTCTTATTTTTGTATGTTTAATGAAGTATTTCTATAAAGTTCTTCTTTATCTTCTTTCCAAACTTCATCAAATGCATATTTATAACTTTTAGTAGAGTCTTTCCTTTTGTGAGAGACGAACTCTTTAGGTTCCTATCTTTCTAGTTCGTAGCCTTACCCCTGGATCCATTCTTGGGTTTCGCAGGCGGAGTCTTCTTTGTTTTCTTTTCTAGTTTTTCTTGGCTTTCCTTTAAAATTCGAGTGGTGACTCCTTTTCGAAATAAAACACATCGGGTTGCATAAATTATGGTAAAACATGATTTTACAATATGCCGATGCAACGTTAGGGTTTTCTTTATATATTTCTAAATAATGCTTGCCTAAATGCTTTCTTCCGAGCCCAACATCTTGTGAGCCTATTGAATTGAATTTATATGAGTTTGGAGTAAGTGAATGTTCACTCTTAGAGGTTTAATTTAATTACTCATAAAATGCACAAAGTAAAGGGAAAGTGATTTTACAACTATTATTCATGAAATGTGGGATTAATTCCTTAAAGAGCTTTTAAAGTTAAACCCTAGCAAAAACCTTCAAAACCCCCAATTCCGTCGGCGTTCAGGAAGTCTGAACGACGAGGAAAAATGTCCACAATGGGAGGAATGCGTCATGATTTGACTGTCACTGACAGTTTCTTGAAAAAGGATATGTGTGGAGAAGAAATTGAAAAGCATTTCGAAAGGGGATCACTTTCCCAGATGGCACTATCCCCCCATGTAGAAAAACCGGACATGAGATATACGAGGAGGTGAAACACTTCCCGAAGGTGACTACCCATAGCGACTTTGTAGTCACGAGATTCAAAGAGAAACATCATAACTGGAAGAAACAGAGTTTTTTTTGGGAGTTACCTTACTGAAAGGATCACATGGTTCTACACAACTTAGATGTTATGCACATTGAGAAAAACTTTGTGGACAACATCATAAACATTGTGATGGGGGTGGTCGGGAAAATGAAGGATGACAGAAATGCAAGGAAGACCCGACGGACATTTGTGACAGGCCGGAGCTCAATCTACTGCCTGGCCCGAACGGTCGACCCTTACAACTAAGAGCCAAATATGTTCATCTTTAGAATAAGCGAAATGTCATTTGTGAGTGGGCACAAAAGCTTCGATTATCGGATGCTTATGCCTCGAACTTCATAAATTGTGTTGATTCAGAAGGTAAAAGGTTTCAAAACTTTAAAAGCCATGACTGTCACGTGTTCGTGCAAACACTACTTCCTGTTGCGTGTTGGAGCCACTTGTTGAGTTAAGGCAATGGTTCAAGAGCCTGTGTGCCACAACATTGAAGCTTATTGACTTACTTCGATTTGACAAAGAAATTCACATAATCATATGAAAACTTGAGACTATATTTCCCCCTGGCTTCTTCAATGTAATGGAACACTTGCCCATACACCTGATTCAGGAGGCATTTTTCGATGGTCCTGTTCAATATTATGGGATGTATCCCTTTGAAAGGTACATTGGGTGGCTGAAGAAGAAAATAATGAACAAGGCACATCGCGAAAGATCAATGGCTCAAGCGTACCTCATGTTTGAGATTTCTCAATTTGCATCTAAGTACGTTGGCCCAGATGTACCGTCGGCGATAACAACAGGTAGGAATAATGAAGATGTGACCCTTAATGCTGAAGAAGATCATACGTCCATGGTGGTGTTCATGGTTTGGGGGAGTCTTGAAGGAGGTATAAATACGAGGTAGCTCAGTGAGGAAGAGTATAAAGCAGCACACCTTCATGTTCTACTGAACTCTAAAGAAGTCACCCCCTACTTTGACTAAGCTATGCGCACGGTCAATTTAAATATGTTTAGTCTTATCCCTTACACATGTTGATCGATCTCTAATAATGGACTCGCATCCTGTCTAGGTTGTTTAAGAATCACAAGTTGACATCATAACCCAATGCCACGGACATTAATTGGATCAAATGATTGAAGCAGAGTTCGGTTATTGGTTTTATCAGCTAACTCTAAGATTCACAATCTTTTCTACCATTTGAATTTTGGACATTTAATTGAAACTTAAAATATTGAACACTTAATTTATTTTGATGTGTGTTACCTCATATGAAGGAAAATTTGCAAGCCTTTCGCTTTTACGACGATGAGCGTCATGAACAACTTTACCAGTTAGCTTGTATGCCTTCCCCTAAAGTGACCACACGGAGTGCATATCGAGTGAATGGGTTTTTTTTTCACACCCAAGCATGTAGTAACTTAATGGCTCCGTATAGTGCTGGTGTGTGTGTGTGTCAAAAGCAACGGGGGGTGGATTTGTAGATGACTTCTACAGTGTTCTCCAAGAAGTTATTGCCTTAAGAATATGTTGGCTCTATCAACAAGAAGTGCATATTGTTCATATGTGATTGGTTTGACAACACTCCTGTACGAGGTGTATGTTCACCTAGGTTATGCCTGTTCGTTGAATTACATAAGGACATACGATATTGGAAGTATGATCCATTCATCTTGGCTGGCTGCGCAACCCAAGTGTTGTTTATGAATTATCCAGTAGGCATACGTGTTAAAGCTAACTGATGGGTTGTGGTCCAAACAAACCATCACATGCACAGTACAAATAGTACACCCTACCATTGGCCCTCCATGATGACTAACCAAGAACTGTTGTCCCAGTGAACTCTAATAACGACATCGTTTCCCAAGTACTCGCAATTGAAGGGGAGTACGATGAGGTTGATGACATGGACAACACCAAAGTAATAGTGGGTGATAATATTTTGGATGTCTCCAATGAGAACAATGAAGATGACTACGAGGATGAAGATGATGATCGTGATGATGATGATGTTGATGAGGACGATGAAGATAATGATGATTGTAACTAAGAATAGAATGACATCCAAGTGTAACTCGTGTCTGTAACAAATATTTTCGAGTTTAATATATAATATTTGATTGTGTTTTCAAGTTTCTATTCATGTGTTCTATCTTTATTATACTTCATTTTGTTCCCAATTTGTTTTCTATGTATGTAATACTTCATATATAGTAATGCATGTTGATGGAGTTTATCATGGATGATTGGAATCTAATGGATATTTTTTTTGCTATTTTATTTTGTAGATAACATGACTGGTCATGTACAATCTGCACAACAAGGCCATGGAAACCGTCGTCAATCCCGTAGAGGTCGAACCCGTAGGGGGGCCCGTCCTAATGTATGTCACACTACCTCCAACTAGCCACCACTACCCTCATACATTCCCTCTACCTCCAACCAGTCCACCACCACCCCCATACCTTCCATCTACCTCTAGCCAGGCACAACCACCTCCATACATTCCTAGTATGGAGCCTGATCCGTATGGCTATGATGAAAGCAACTTGAACGCCATCTCCACGGGTATAAACAACTCAACCCTATAGTACATGGAGTACATTGGGGGCAACTTCACATTACCATCCTAGAACAGGGTTGATTACTATGATCAGGGGGATTAGGGGGTTGCCCAGACTGATGAGGGGGGTTCCCGAATAGAAACTGAGGGTGGCCAAACTGAAGGGGATAGCGCCCAAACTGAGTAGGAGGGTAGGCAAACAAATCAGGGGGTGCCCAAACTGAACAGGAGGGCGGACAGACTGATCGAGAGGTGCACAAACTGATTAGGCGTGCTCAAACTGAGCAGGAAGGTGACCAACAGATTTTCTAACACAGACATATATGTTCGCGAACTTCTTCCCAGATGCAAATATTCAAACAGATTTTCTAATCAAATTTGAGGTCCAAAGTATCTAAAGGATGATCTCGAAGAAATAGACATGATGAAGGGAATTGATATTGCAACTCTTATTTTTAATATGCAATAGAAACCACTGTTTGAATTGGAAAATGAAGATGCAATGCGAGCAACTTTAGAGGTCGAGCTTTTTCCCTCGAGGTGTTATTATAAATTTGAGATTATAATGTGCATGTGACATATGAAAAAATATTAATGCTTCACAGATGGCTTTTATTCCATAGGAAAATAATAATAGTCAAACATGACACCACATATGATACTTTCATTAAATATAAAAAAGTAGCTATGAGTGGGATAATTCTTGCAGCATTGTATTCTTTATAACTACTTAGTGTCTATTCTTTATATGCGTGTGTGTGTGTGTGTGTTTGTGTTTGTGTTCACATGCGTGTGTATTATATGAATTTTTTTTTTTATATTGCATTTAACAATTGTAAAAATCCTCAAGAATGGGTTAATGAGACATTGAAACTATACGACCGAATCCTTTGAAACATTGGAACTAGTAAATATACAAAAAAACAGACAACAACAAGAGTGCCAAATACTGAATGTGTCCGCAGTGTCTAGATTCTCATATACATTGTTATTTGTATTGCTATGTAATATGAGAGAGGAGAACTATATAGATTTGTGTAACCTTCTAGTCCTTCTTTACTGATTGATGCATGTTAACTTCCCATGAATTTAATATACTAATAATCTCCAAATTTTACATGTGGGGTATTTTAGGAAAAAAATTGAGATGGAGTTGATCTTGGGAGTTTGGGGATGTTCTTGATTAGTTTAATTGATAACATTAGTAAAATATTACTTCTGCTATTTCTTTTTATCCATTCTTAGATTTTCGTGTCAAAAATTCTGATCGTTATTGTTTGTATAATGATTCATCATATAAAATTTATGTCATTAGATTAAATATAAAATACTATAAAAGAGTATAGTATTATATTTTTTTAATAATTATTTATGTGACAAATTATTGATTAAAGATAGTTCTCAAAATGTGTGAATGACTAGTAAAAAAAGGAGTAAGTATTATTCAAAATTTGAGTTCAAACTTGCATGCATGAATACATGATATTTAATTTGTTTTCTTACAAAAAAAAAAACATTTTCTATCACTCATCAAAAGTGGAAAAAAAGAAAAACTGAGATTCGAACAAAAAGGCTTGAATTGTGTTTTTCACACACGTTAACACCAACCAATTACTACATTGGGTTGCTATTAAAGAGCATTTGTTGAATTCCCGGAAATGTTTTCTTGTTCCCTCCCTAAAAAATCTTTATCAGGAATTCAACAATGCATATGGGAGACGGGGGATATATTTGTCGTCATCATTCTGGGACCCATGCCCCTCCCTATTCCCCATTGCACGGGGGGCATTTTTCTTCTAACCTCATCCTCGTCGATTATGTTCTTTATGGTATAAATCCAAAAGGCATTAACTAAACTTAATATTAACATACTATCAAATTCAAAGTTCAAAAATCAAAAATTAAAATTCCAACTTAACCAAAGTGAGTATATGTACATTGGCTTTTTTGCAAATTATTGAAAACGACCCTTAATCTATTTGCACAATGCTAACAAAAACACCATAAAACTATCATAAAATCCCACAAAAGGAGCTCCTTTTTCCTATCATTCTTCTATCCTTTTCCATCACTTTTCCTACCATTATCATCTCCATTTCTCCACCTTCTTAAACCTCTAAATGGTCATCTTCATATTATCCCCCTTATCCCTACATAAACACTACAAAATCCCAAAAAAAAGAGTCTTTCTTCCTATCCTTATTTCCTACCCTTTTTCTATCATCTCCATCTCTAATCTCTACCATATTCTTACAATCATAATCTTCATCTTTCTACTCTTTTAAACCTATTATCTCCATTCTTATTATACATTCCATTCTCCCTCCATAAATCCCTAAAAGCTCAACAAAAACCCTAACTTTATACTACCCAAAAACCCCCCACAAAAGGAGCCTTTTTCTACTCTTTCCTCATCCCTTTTCTTCCATCTTTTCCATCCACTTTTGGTTCTATTTTCTTCCATCGAACGCTCCAAGGACGCGGCATAATAGGTTGATAATAAAACCTTGTGATGGAACGTAAGTATCAACACAAACTTTGATTATATATGTGTCTCTATGATTATAAGTAATTTTGTATGTCTATGGCCACTCACAAGCCTTTTAATGATTAATATGTACATTATAATAACATCTAATTTTCAAAAAAAAAAAAGAACATAGAGGGTGCAGTATATTGAGCAATGAAAGACTACACAGAAGAATGTTGAGAGTTGAGACAAAGTTTTATATTGTAATATTTGTTACTTATATAATAATAGTATGAAAATGACCAATAAGGGTCCATAGCTCAGTGGTACGTAGAGCATTTGACTGTAGATCAAGAAGTCACCGGTTCGAACCCGGTTGGGCCCTTCTCTTTGCTTGTGTAGCTCAGTCGGTAGAGCGCAAGGCTCTTAACCTTGTGGTCGTGGGTTCGAGCCCCATGGTGGGCGTTCCCTTTTATTTTGGTTAAACAAGCAACCACATTGGTCTTAATTTATATATCATATGAGATTTAACTTTCATTCTACAATATTGAAGTCATATTATCGTGAGGCATGCAATGGTGGGGCAAACTTTTGACTTTAGAGCAGTTATTGAAGTAACACACACATATATGTTCGCGAACTTCTTACCAGATGCAAATATTCAAGCTGATTTTCTATTCAAATTTGAGGTCCAAAGTATCTAAAGGATGATCTCAAAAAAATACACATGATGAAGGGAATTGATATTGGAACTCTTATTAGGGGTGATTGTAATAAGGTTAGAGGTTGAGGTTAGAGGTTGATATACGCAGTACCTCAAAGGTAGAATATGAGAACAAAAGGGTGATCTCTATGCGGTTTACTCAAATATTGTATATTTTTAATATGCAATAGAAACCACTGTTTGAATTGGAAAATGAAGATGCAATGCGAGTAACTTTAGAGGTCGAGCTTTTTCCCTCGAGGTGTTATTATAAATTTGAGATTATAATGTGCAAGTGACATATGACAAAATATTAATGCTTCACATATGGTTTTTATTCCGTAGGAAAATAATAATAGTCAAACATGACACCGCATATGATACTTTCATTAAATATATAAAAGTAGCTATAAGTGGGATAATTCTTGTACCATTGTATTCTTTATAACTACTTAGTGTCTATTCTTTATATGCATGTGTGTGTGTGTGTTCACACACGTGTGTATTATATGAATTTTTTTTATATTGCATCTAACAATTGTAAAAATCCTCAAGAATGGGTTAATGAGACATTGGAACAGTACGACTGAATCCTTTGGAACATTGGAACTAGTAAATATACAAAAAAACAGACAACAACAAGAGTGCCAGATACTGAATGTGTCCTTAGTGTTTAGATTCCCATATACATTGTTATTTGTATTGCTATGTAATATGGGAGAGGAGAACTATATAGATTTGTGTTTACCTTCTAGCCCTTCTTTACTCTTTTTTCCTTTTTAACAAATGAATAATAAAAATATTTAGGCCAACTAACTGATTGATGCATGTTAACTTCACATGAATTTAATATACTAATAACCTCCAAATTTTAACATGTGGGGTATTTTGGGAAAAAATTGAGATGGAGTTAATCTTGGGACTTTGGGGATGTTCTTGATTAGTTTAATTGATAACATTAGTAAAATATTACTTCAACTATTTCTTTTTATCCATTCCTAGATTTTCGTGTCAAAAATTATGATCGTTATTATTTGTATAATGATTCATCATATAAAATTGGTGTCATTAGATTAAATATAAAATACTATAAAATAATATAGTATTATATTTTTTTAATAAATATTTATGTGAAAAATTATTGGTTAAAGATAGTTCTCAAAATGTGTGAATGACTAGTAAAAAAAGGAGTAAGTATTATTCAAAATTTGAGTTCAAACTTGCATGCACGAATACATGATATTTAATTTGTTTTCTTACAAAAAAAAAACATTTTCTATCACTCATCAAAAGTGGAACAAAAAAAGAAAAACTGAGATTCGAACTAAAAGGCTTGAATTGTTTTTTCACACACGTTAACACCAACCAATTACTACATTGCGTTGCCATTATAGAGCATTGGTAGAATTCCCAGAAATGTTTTTCCTATTCCCTCCCTAGAAAATCTTTATTAGGAAGTCAACAATGCATATGGGAGACAGGGGATATATTTGTCGTCATCATTCTGGGACCCATGCCCCTTCCTATTCCCCATTGCACTGGGGGCATTCTTCTTCTATGCTTATCCTCGTCGATTATGTTCTTTACGGTATGAATCCAAAAGGCATTAACTAAACTAAATATTAACATACTATCAAATTCAAAGTTCAAAAATCAAAAATTAAAATTCCAACTTAACCAAAGTGAGTATATGTACATTGGCTTTTTTGCAAATGTTAGTGAAAAGTGAGTAGGAAGGTAACAGCGGAAGCGAATAATAGAATCGAAAACGAGATGACGGATATTACGACGAAATTTAGGAACGAAAAATAAGCGATAAAATCAAACACCAGAATTACGTGGGAAACCGAAGAACTGGGAGAAAAACCCACGGACGGCGACAGCAATAAAATAATCCACTATGAGAAAGGAGGAGTGCAACATGATCACTATCACAGGGTGTGATGCGATCCGCAAAGGAGATTACAATAACAATCTCTCAACAGTCAACTCACAATCTCTCAGGATACACTGGGGAAAATATTGGTGAGACCCCTTTCTCTCTCAATATTTTCTCTCTTTACCGATGTGTTTTTGGTGTAGAAACATGCACCCTATTTATAGGGAGAACTCCCTATAACCTAACTTGACTCCCGCTCCAAATAGATTTAGAATCTAATACAATTATGATACCCAACACAATAAGGAAACCTAAATAATATTCTAATACAATTAGGAAACAAATAATTGTGAGATCAAGAGATTTGGTGATTTTAGGAAACTTTCCTAACAAACTCCACCTTGGACTAAAATCAACGAATCATCGGTCCAGATAAACATCTTGACTGTCGCCATCAACACGCCTCTCCGCAGGCGTGGCTTGAGCAGGGCTCTCACATGCTTAGAACACCAACTAAGTCCAAACAATGTTCGAACTTAGCTATAGATAGAGGCTTGGTTAACATGTCTGCAGGATTATCAGAAGTATGAACCTTCTTCACCACGATCTCTCGTGTAGCAACTGTATCTCTGATGAAGTGATACCTGACGCTTATATGCTTGGTCTTCGAATGATAAGTGTCATTCTTTGTCAAATGTATAACACTTTGACTGTCTGAATAAACCACAGTCTCACTCTGTGGTACTCCAAGCTCCATGACCAATTCCCTCAACCAGATGGCCTCCTTCACTCCTTCCATTGCAGCAACATATTCAGCCTCTGTAGTAGACAGGGCTACTATAGATTGAAGTGAAGCTTTCCAAGATATTGCTCCTGCACACATGACAAACACATACCCTGAATTTGAGCGTCTCCTATCCAGATCTCCACCATAATCAGCATCAACATAACCTGCAACATCAGACATTGCAGCACTACCTCTATCATACAGGATGTCCTTCTCCAAAGTACCCTTCACATAACGAAGGATCCACTTTACTCCTTCCCAATGCTCTATCCCTGGATTCTGCATATATATCTACTCACCACACTAACTGCGTGGGACAGGTCAGGTCTAGTACTGTAACACCCCGTGTTCTTAAACTTAATTTACTACGCTAATCAAAATTTTAATTTCAATTATGGTACATTATTTGTTTTACCTTGCTAAACTTCCTCTACTTTTAAATTTATTTTATTTACTCTAATTTGAGTAATTTCAATAGTTAAAATTCAACTCTTACTAACCTTAAATTCTACAAAATTAGTATTACACACATTTTTTCATATTCTACCTATTTTAAATTTGCAAAATAGTAATAAATATTTTGTATTTGACACATTTTACATATTCTATAAATTAATTATAGTATTGTTTTACTTAGTTTTTGGTGAAAGCTAAAGCAACTCCACCACCATCCTTCTCTCCCTCTCATGTCCATCTTCTTCTTCTTCAAGCTTTCTTCATTCAATTATTTTCTACTTTTTGTGTATCATTGAGAGTTTTAATATTAGTAATTTTGTCTTACCTTGACTTTCTAATCTTTATATTATTATCAAAAGTATTTTCAATAATTATGGCCAAGTTATATTTTAAACCTCCTTTAAATTCTCCATAATTATTGAGCATATTATCATTAGCCAAAATAAAAATGATTTGATCTTATTTATACTACCCTTTTATGGTTAAATTTTGCAAAAATTACTTTTTAATATATTTTACTAGTTACAAAATTTTAATTTTCTTCCAATAATCTCTTTAGACTTCCTAGTTTTCTTACCAATAAAAACAACCATAATATTTCCTTTTACCCAACAAAAATCCTAAAAATCAGATTACTTTTTCTCAATTATGCAATCTTTGTTCCCCTTTTTGCCACCCCTCCTAGTTTTCCTCTAACTTCCTCTTCAAGCTCTTGCTTTTTCATCAATGGCCTCCTTTATCAACCCCTTTATCTAACAATAGAAGCCTTTCACCAACCATCAACTATCTTTATACTTCTATAAATCAAATTGTTCAATTAAACTTCCAAACACCATTTCCATAGCCACACCAATCTCTCTCTACAAATTACCCCAATCCATCCTCTGTTTCTCCTTCTTCTCGGGTCCCCCTTACCTTCACCACCAACGCCACCCACCACCACCAACTCGACCCCCAGCAACAACACCAAGCCACCGTCGCCATCAACCTGAACTCGCCGGAGAAACACCAGCAGAACCACCCAAAAGCTGCCCAAAACCCCAACCCAGAACCACCCATCTCTCTCCTCTGTTCGGTTCTGTCTCGACCGAACCTCCGAACCCACCTCCACCTTGCGCCGCCCAGACCTCCATCGTAGCTCCGGCGTGCGCCATCGAGCCTCCGGCGCCGTTGTCCCTGGCCATCGTAGCTCCCCTGTGCCCCTGTTTGTGTTTATACGTGGAGTAAAGAGGGAGGAAGAGTGAGATTAATACCCCTCTTTTGAATTTTTAACCCAAGTCAAATCTACCTCTTCTTGGGCCCAATACATAATCAGCCCAATCTTCTTATTTTGGTAAACTCCTACCCTATTATTCTTATTCCTAACTAATTTATTAATTATCACTATTAATTATCATATTTTTATTACCCAAATTTTATTTATTTACTGATTATGATTTTTATTATATTGATACTTGCATTTTATAAAAGTGGGGATATTTCCTAATTTCAATTCAATTCATCAAGGATCGGGAAGAAAGGTACATGCAATGACTATTCTTTTTATCATCGCAATATATATCGTTTCATGCTCAAACTCTTTCATGCAAAGTCACGAATTCAATAATCAATATTTCAATATCAATTTTCTTGGCTAAATTATGTGGACCCTTATCAGCACACCCGGTACCGGAGCCTGAGTTAGTAACCGACTCAGATATGCGCATAGTTAAGGACAAGATCCTATGGTTATTTCAGAAGCATCAATATTATATCATATAGATTGGCCTAAGAACCAATCGGGGGATTCCACTCATATAATAAATGAGCAAATCATGTTTTAATTATTTCCCTCTCTACCTCTTGCAAAATGAATTTAAATGATTGAACTAAAGTGAATTTTACGTGTTAGTGTTGCATTGTACTGAGGTCAAAACTCATGTTTTATGTTTTGGTTTAGATGGCAGGTACCTTGGGGATTTTCGTGATGAGAGTGAGCTGCCACCAGTGTTAAAGCTAGCTGTTCAGGCTTTGTTAGGATTATATTAAAGATTACTGTTTTATATACAATATTACTATTTTCTGGTGTATTATTGATCCACCTAGAAATGGCTCACCATAGTCTTTCTTTAATCATTATTATTAGTATTATTATTAGAATATTATTTTTATTTTATCAGATAGCGCAGTCAAAAGCCTTTGCTTTCTCGATATACGAGAAAGTGGCAGTAACGTCCTCGGCAATAAGCTTCCGCTAACATGAGATTAATTATATTAAAATTTGATAAGTGACACCCTAAAAGTCGAGGCGTTACAACTTGGTATCAGAGCCGGTCGTGCCATAGGGTTAAGAAGTATAAAACTAGTTAGTTAAAATTTATAGACTTAAGTAAGAGAGCGCGGGGTTGGGTTTGAGTTTTGTTTCGCATATTGTTTTGCTAAGTGTTGAATTTCATTTGAGTTGCTCAAGTTGTGAATTATGTGCTATAATCTCTCGTCATGATAAATATCTGCTACACTTAATATGTTATTAGAACTATTTTGTTGGGTATGTTAGGTATGTGAATGAATGTGTTATCTACCTATCTCCCATAAATTACTTGATAAATATTTGTGCTATATTCTTAATAGAAGACTATATATGTCTATCTTCTTATAAAATTTCAATTATTGATTATGTGCTAAATGGATTGGATATTGTATGATCGTAATATTATTAAGAAATTTTTTCTTCACATAGTAATGCATGGATTGAGAAGCATGAGTATATGTTACTATATCCTCGTTTTGTTGAATAGATAAGTTTATATTCTGATTTTTTTTTTGAGTTGTTTATGTCTCGTAACGTGTATACAAGTGATTTTGTTAGCATAATTATGAGATACTTTAGCAAATAATATGAAGCACATTTATACTTGTTAAAATTAGGAAAATCGTCCTGTGCATGTTGCAAGTATTGACTTAGAGTTTACGTGGTCAAATTACATGCACCAATTTGGTCATGTGGTTAATTAATAATTTACTTTATCATATAGATTTGGGGTGCTTAAATTCATATTGCAAAAATATTAAATTGCCTACTGTAGGTATGATCTAGGTGGTTTGTCATCTAGTCAATTTTGATAATTATATGGTTGCCGAACTTGCCGATGATATGTTGATCTGATACAATTATATTATATGCTCTTGTGATTATTTTTGTTTAATGTATGTGTGTTATTCGTTGCATATAACTAATCAATTTTATCTTAGCACATAAAATGAAAGTTTATGACGTGTAATTATTTTCCTATGAATATGGTAGAATTTCCTATATGTACATGGATTATTTTTCCTATGTGTAACAATTTTATTGTTTAATTTGTGCTCAAATGTTCATTTGTTTAAAGTTCTAATTTTTCTTAATTTCATATGAACATGGTAGAATAATAATCCATGCAGTACATTTTCGTAAATCATGATTAGTCAGGATATTTGTGCCAACATGTTGCGATAATTGGTGGAATACATCTACCATGAAAGGACCAAATGAGTTAGTGATGTACCCTTTGTGAGGAATTTTGCTTGCATGATAATTGTCCATTTACATGTAATATGTTAGATTATTAGGTATGGAAAATATTTACAGTATATATATTGCACATGTTCCAAAGAAGAAAAAAAAATATAGTTTTCCTTTTCTAGCAATATGTCGTCATATGATTATATATATGCTCTATGCTAGATTATATAAGTTTATTATTATGTGTGTATTTACTTAAAACAAATCATGTCAATATGTGCTTATGTGCTAATTATATTGGAGGTTGTGAGTCTTTAATTTTCTTGTAGGGTGATACATGGTCATCAATTAGAAGAGTCAATTGAGTCAAATGTGTGGTAGATGTTATGGGTTGTTACCTTGCCATGCATAAGGCTAATATTCTTTCTAAGTCATGTTCTTGGTTCATCTGCTATATATACATATGTGCATATGTTATTGATTGTTTATAGTATGATATAATTAGTTGGGTATTAGGTAAGAATACTAGCATTGTGAGGTCATTAAAATAAAAATAGTCATACTTCATATTGTGCTCTTTAATTTGTTGCATATTTCATGTTTGAGTGGGTAATTGGTCTAACTTGATAAATTGTGTGATGTTATTTCTTACGTATTAATCATGTATAAAAAAAATATAAAAGAAATCTATATGCATGTTCCAGTTATTAATTTATTAACGTGTCGTGATCATTAAACATGGAGGTGCATATCGCATTCATAAGCTTTATTTAGCTAGTCTTCACCTGTACTACGTTTAAATATTTTTGTAGTTGATTAATTACATTCCCTGAAATTGCGAGACAATAAATGAGTTGTTCCTTCGTGGTCAATATGTTATGTGTTAGTATATCTGGTTGCATGAATGACTCGATGAAGTGTCTTAATTACTCCTAGAATCATCATTTGTTTCTACCTAGGATTACTTATCTCATACGTATGGTTTTATCAGTCAATTATATTATCCAATGTGTGTATGGTTGTGTTATGTTGTAGATTATACTTTACTTAAGTGTAGCTTGCTCATAAACTGCTTGACAATGATTCATGCGAGTCTAATAAATCAATTAAGGTACCCGCGCTCGATTAAGGGTATGTGTGTATGCATGATATCTGGAAATGCTTGTTGCTACCCACCATAGGAATAATAATGCTTATTATGCTATCCTTACTAGAAGATTTCTTAAAGGATTCATGAGTTTGAGTTGTCAACTTTTCACCACCACTCCCTGCATGTTTAAAATCTAAGACCAGATAAAGCTTTGTCAAGTACGTGATTTTGTGTTACTTAGAGGGTTGTTAGATACTTAGGCATTAAATAATTACTCCGATCAATTTGTTAAAATTATGTTATATTCATGAGGTAACAATACATGTTTATTTGAATTCCTTATTGTACAAGTTGCCTGGTGATTAAACATCATGCGTGGAAAATGTGATTTATTGGTTTCTTATACTTCGAGGGTATATATATAGTGTGATTCCTAATGTATACTTTCAATCATGTGCCAAAACGTGTTTGACATCCCATATGATGTCTCTTGATTTCTCTATTATCCACATGAGTTTGCTTGCTTCATGACCATGAGAATAGTGTGGAATAGCATTTTAGGTCGATTAAATTCAGTCTCTCTAAATTACAAAAAAAAAAAAAAAAATTAGGGGTAAGACTGCTACATCCAGCATCTTCATGTATGACATGGATAGGATTTTGGGGTATCGATTTCATGTTGCAAGGTTATGAGAACATTAAAATGCAAGCATGTACATGTTACTACAGTCGTAAAGTGGTAGTCAAGGGTCGTGCCAATTATTTGCCAAAGCTATGTTCTGCATTATTTGACTGGGTCAGCTCTTTGTCACGTTACATGCATTGTTGTATTGAAATTAGTGACAAGGTGTTATGTAAGGTTACATGAAAGTAAGATGATTGGGTATAGGGGATAGAGATAATTATACATGCATGAATATATTTTTTTATGCAACTGAACACTGCATCTATCTGATTGCGATAATTTGATATATACCCATCTCATAATGATTTAGTCATTCGTACACGACTTATTGTGGTGTAAATTTGTCTTCTCCGTACACGCCGCACATAATTATACATGCACTTTAGCTTATTTATACTTGGTCCATACTAACCTCATTAGTTTGGTAGCAAATGCCTATACAACATAATACTTATGTGTTTTGTGAGGGGTAATAACATTCCTTGACTTTCATGAACAACCATGTTTGAAAATATAATTGACATTATTTATTGGTTTATGGATGCATCATGATAAATTAAGTTATGTGTTATTATTTATTTATTTATTTAATTTTCCAAGGTGAATCCTATGTATCTTTAACATGAATTACCAGGTCTATGCGCTCTCTTAATTTCTATAGTTAGCCCCCAACTCGCCTAGAAATTTTGTCCATGTCATGGCATTCGTGATTATTTCAAAATGGTTGCAAGTATAATAACATTGCCAAGTAAAGTGGGTTTTCGTGACCTTAGTATACAATATTTTTACCATAGAATTTACTGTTCCAAGACCTATGCATAAGCACATAATTTCATACAGTATGTTGAATTTCAAATCTATGGTACATCATGCATATATGGAAGGTTGTTTTATCTTTATATACTTCTTTGATACGTGTTAATTTGCAATAAGAAAGAACTCGTGATTGCCTCGATAGTCATTGCATACATCTTTGACAATACCTAAATCAGTATATTATAGTCAAACATCAGGGATTGAGCTTCGTAGTTATGGAAATTCCTTGTGACTGGCCAGCATAAGGACGAGCAAGACTGCAAGATCTATCCTTGATTCTATTGAAATATATATTATATTATGTTATATTATTATTATTATTATTATTATATATATATATATATATATATATATATATATATATATATATATATATATATATATATATATATATATATTTTTCCAAAAGTTTCGAGGACGAAACTTCTTTTAAGGGGGTAGGATGTAACACCCCGTGTTCTTAAACTTAGTTTACTACGCTAATCAAAATTTTAATTTCAATTATGGTACATTATTTGTTTTACCTTGCTAAACTTCCTCTACTTTTCAATTTATTTTATTTACTCTAATATGAGTAATTTCAATAGTTAAAATTCAACTCTTACTAACCTTAAATTCTACCAAATTAGTATTACACACATTTTTTCATATTCTACCTATTTTAAATTTGCAAAATAGTAATAAATATTTTGTATTTGACACATTTTACATATTCTATAAATTAATTATAGTATTGTTTTACTTGATTTTTGGTGAAAGCTAAAGCAACTCCACCACCATCCTTGCCTCCCTCTCATGTCCATCTCCTTCTTCTTCAAGCTTTCTTCATTCAATTATTTTCTACTTTTTGTGTATCATTGAGAGTTTTAATATTAGTAATTTTGTCTTTCCTAGACTTTCTAATCTTTATATTATTATCAAAAGTATTTTCAATAATTATGGCCAAGTTATATTTTAAACCTCCTTTAAATTCTCCATAATTATTGAGCATATTATCATTAGCCAAAATAAAAATGATTTGATCTTATTTATACTACCCTTTTATGGTTAAATTTTGCAAAAATTACTTTTTAATCTATTTTACTAGTTACAAAATTTTAATTTTCTTCCAATAATCTCTTTAGACTTCCTAGTTTTCTTAAAAATAAAAACAACCATAATATTTCCTTTTACCCAACAAAAATCCTAAAAATCAGATTACTTTTTCTCAATTATGCAATCTTTGTTCTTCTTTTTGCCACCCCCTCCTAGTTTTCCTCTAACTTCCTCTTCAAGCTCTTGCTTTTTCATCAATGGCCTCCTTTATCAACCCCTTTCTCTAACAATAGCAGCCTTTCACCAACCATCAACTATCTTTATACTTCTATAAATCAAATTGTTCAATTAAACTTCCAAACACCATTTCCATAGCCACACCAATCTCTCTCTACAAATTACCCCAATCCATCCTCTGTTTCTCCTTCTTCTCGGGTCCCCCTTACCTTCACCACCAACACCACCCACCACCACCAACTCGACCCCCAGCAACAACACCAAGCCACCGTCGCCATCAACCTGAAATCGCCGGAGAAACACCAGCAGAACCACCCAAAAGCTGCCCAAAACCCCAACCCAGAACCACCCATCTCTCTCCTCTGTTCGGTTCTGTCTCGACCGAACCTCCGAACCCACCTCCACCTTGCGCCGCCCAGACCTCCGTCGTAGCTCCGGCGTGCGCCACCGAGCCTCCGGCGCCGTTGTCCCTGTCCATCGTGGCTCCCCTGTGCCCCTGTTTGTGTTTATACGTGGAGTAAAGAGGGAGGAAGAGTGAGACTAGTACCCCTCTTTTGAATTTTTAACCCAAGTCAAATCTACCTCTTCTTGGGCCCAATACATAATTAGCTCAATCTTCTTATTTTGGTAAACTCCTACCCTATTATTCTTATTCCTAACTAATTTATTAATTATCGCTATTAATTATCATATTTATATTACCCAAATTTTATTTATTTACTGATTATGATTTTTATTATATTGATACATGCATTTTATAAAAGTGGGGATATTTCCTAACTTCAATTCAATTCATCAAGGATCGGGAAGAAAGGTACATGCAATGACTATTCTTTTTATCATCGCAATATATATCGTTTCATTCTCAAACTCTTTCATGCAAAGTGAAGAATTCAATAATCAATATTTCAATATCAATTTTCTTGGCTAAATTATGTGGACCCTTATCAAGACACTGCAGACGAGCTGAGTTAATGTAGGCTTCGGATATGCGCATAGTTAAGGACAAGATCCTATGGTTATTTCAGAAGCATCAATATTATATCATATAGATTGGCCTAAGAACCAATCGGGGGATTCCACTCAGATAATAAATGAGCAAATCATGTTTTAATTATTTCCCTCTCTACCTCTTGCAAAATGAATTTAAATGATCGAACTAAAGTGAATTTTACGTGTTAGTGTTGCATTGTACTGAGGTCAAAACTCATGTTTTATGTTTTGGTTTAGATGGCAGGTACCTTGGGGATTTTCGTGACGAGAGTGAGCTGCCACCAGTGTTAAAGCTAGATGTTCAGGCTTTGTTAGGATTATATTAAAGATTACTGTTTTATATATAATATTACTATTTTCTGGTGTATTATTGATTCACCTAGAAATGGCTCACCATAGTCTTTCTTTAATCATTATTATTAGTATTATTATTAGAATATTCTTTTTATTTTATCAGATAGCGCAGTCAAAAGCCTTTGCTTTCTTGATAAACGAGAAAATGGCAGTAACGTCCTCGGCAATAAGCTTCCGCTAACATGAGATTAATTATATTAAAATTTGATAAGTGACATCCTAAAAGTCGGGGCGTTACAAGTACACACCATAGCATACATCAAACTACCAACTGCACTAGCATAGGGAATATTAGACTTCCTCCTTACCTCCGAATCAGATTTAGGATAGTTCTCACCAGACAACTTGAAGTGTGCAGCTAAAGGAGTTGAAACTGCTTTATAGTTTTTCATGTTGAATCTGTCCAACGCCTTCTCCAGATATTTCTTCTGAGACAGGAACATCTTCCCTGCCTTTCTATCCCTTTGGATCTCCATACCCAAAATCTTCTTCGCCGCTCCGAGGTCTTTAATCTCAAACTCCTGGTTGTGTTGAGATTTCAGTTTCTTTATTAGTGACATGTCCCTGGAGGCGATCAACATGTCATCCACATACAATAACAAATAATTGAAAGACCTTTCTTCAAATTGCCTGTAGTACACACAATTATCATAGTGACTTCTTGTGTACCTTTGCCCTACCATAAAGGTATCTAACCTTTTGTACCACTGCCTGGGTGCCTGTTTAAGTCCATACAAGGACTTCCTTAATCTGTACATTCTGTTTACAGAACGATGAAACCCTCTGGCTGCCTCATATATATTTCCTCCTCCAACTCGCCATGGAGGAAAGTTGTCTTGACATCAAGTTACTCCAACTCCAAATCAAATAGAGCAACAAAGGCAAGCAAGGTGCGGATCGACGTATGCCTCATGACTGGCGAGAATACTTCGTTGTAGTCGATTCCTTCTTTCTGGTTGCAACCTCTTACCACTAATCTGGCCTTCCACCTTGCACTTTCTACACCAGGGATACCTTTCTTTCTCTTGTACACCCATTTCGCAGTAAGAGCTCGTCGCCCTTTAGGCAACTCACATAGCTCCCATGTATGATTTTTCTGCAGATTCTCCATCTCCTCTTGCATAGCTCCTATCTAATTTAAGGCATTCGGACAAGAAATGGCCTCCTGATAGGTAGAAGGTTCAGCACCTTCAGGATTCTCCTCTGCAACACTCAGCGCATAAGCAATCATAGCATCATCTTCTTCAGTATATCGCGCTAGTCTCCTGATCTCCCTCCTGGGACGATCTGTAGCAATGCATGGTTGTTCCTCCACCAGAGGAACATTCGTCTCAATCTCAGGCTCATCAACCTGTGTTGGTTCAGGAGCATCGATGGTTTGCTCGATTGCAGTTCCAAAGACTCCACTCGAGCTGCTCCACCTCGAACACCATTCTTCCTGCATCCTTCTCCTGATTTCCTGCATCATCAGAAGTACCGGTAGAATCCATTCCAGATAGCATAGTAGTTTCATTAAAGGTTACATCTCTAGACTGAATAACTTTCATCAAATCAGGACACCACATTCTATATCCCTTAGACTCAGACCCGTAACCTAGAAACATGCATTTAACAGCCCTGGGAGACAGCTTCCCATCATTCACATGGACATATACAGGACATCCAAAAATTCTCAAATTAGAATAATTAACTGGATTACCTGTCCATACTTCCTCTGGAATCTGGTATTCGATAGAGGCATGAGGTGATCTGTTCAGCAGGTAGCAGGCAGTAGATATCACCTCTGCCCAGAACGATTTGTTCTTCCAAAGCCCTGCATTTGAGAGCATGCAGCGGGCTTTCTCCAGGAGTGTCCTGTTGATTCTCTCGGCTACCCCGTTTTGCTGAGGCTTACCCACCAAGGTTCGATGCCTCGCAATCCCATGCTCCTCGCAGAATTCAGTAAATTCAGAATCAACAAACTCCAACCCATTGTCAGTCCTGAGTTTCTTGATTTTCCTGTCTGTCTGGTTCTCCACAAAGCTTTGAACTTCTTAAAATATGAGAATGTCTCATTCTTGTGCCGCAGGAAATAAACCCAAGTCTTCCTCGAGAAGTCATCCAGGAATGTCAACATGTAGCGCTTGCCACCCAATGATGGCACTCCAGTAGGACCCCACAAATCTGAATGAATATAATCAAGGATCCCTGTTGTTGTATGTTTAGCCCTTGAAAAGCTAACCCTCTTCTGTTTCCCGTAGACACAGTGATCGTAAAACTCCAACTTGCCGATCTTTGCGCCTTCAAGGTATCCCTTCTTGCTCAACATTGACATTCTCTTCTCGCCCATGTGGCCTAGTCTCATGTGCCACAATTTTGTGCTGTCGGACTCATCAAGATTTAGGATCGCATTGCAGATCTGTCATCAGAGACCCTGCAGGATGTATAGACTGCCCTTCCTGATTCTCTTCATAAGAACCATGGAAGCCCTGCACACTTTCAAAACACCATCTTCTCCTTTGTACCTGCAGCCGTTAGCTTCAAGAGTACCCAAAGAAATTAAATTTCGAGTCATGTTAGGGATATAACGAACCTCCTTGAGAGTTCTAACGAAGCCATCATGAGTCTTGATTTTGACGCTACCGATTCCTGCAACCTTGCACGCTGTGTCGTTACCCATGACTACGACCCCGATGTCAACACTCTCATAAGACTCGAACTAGTCCTTATGAGGACACATATGATAGGTGCACCCCGTGTCAAGAACCCACTCATCTCTAGCTATCCTACTCGATGTGGTAGCCAAGGCATCATCCGTATCTACAAACCCATCACCATCTGACTCGGACTCTACGCAGTTTGAGGTATCAGGTTTGGTGTGATTATCCTTACTTTCACCTCGGTCTCTATTTTGCCCAACAGTCTCTCTCTATATGCCCCAACTTACTACAGTAGTTACACTTCTTATTCTTGTGAGGATTCCTAGACTTTGAACGGTGTTTAGACCTCCCTCTAGACCCGTTTCCCTTACATTCAGTATTTCTACCCCTTACAACCATAACATCACCACCCTGGTTATCACCATTGGTATCAAGTTTCTCCTTAGACAGTAAACTAGCCTTTACTTCACTAAGGTTAAGGTCACCACGATTCCCATACAACATGATTTCCTTAAATTGTTTATGTGATGCAGGTAGGGACAAAATTAAATGAAACGCCTTATCCTCATCAGTGTGTTTTATATCCATTGATTCCAATTCAGTAATAATAGAATCAAATTCACTAAGATGTGTCTGAATAAAAGTACCTTGGGGCATCTTAAGCCTGTAGAATTTCTCCTTCATTCGGTACTTGTTTGCACGACTCTTCGACATGTACAGCTCTTCCAGTTTGGTCCAGAGCTCCTGAGGTTTCTCGATATGCATCACCTCTCTCTGAATGTGCTCCGCCAAGCACAGCTGAATCCCTTCCAGAGTCTTATCTTCAAGCTTCTTCCACTCCCTTGGAGACAGATTTCCCTTGATATCCTTCTGGAGTTTTTTGAATTCATCATCGCTCATTATCGCATCAGTCTTCGTGTCGGGATACTCAATCACATCCCATAACCCGTGCTGAATCAGGACCGCCTTCATCTGCAGTCTCAACATAGTAAAACTCCTCATTCCATCAAATTTTGGAATATCGCACTTCATGATTGAAGCCATCTCCACCTTGCTCTGATACCACTTGTTAGAGAAAAGTGAGTAGCAAGGTAACAGCGGAAGCGAATAATAGAATCGAAAACCAGATGACGGATATTACGAAAAATTTAGGAATGAAAAATAAGCGATAAAATCAAACACCAGAATTACGTAGGAAACCGAAGAACTCGGAGAAAAACCCACGGACGGCGACAGCCAGAAAATAATCCACTATGAGAAAGGAGGAGTAAAACCTAATCACTATCACAGGGTGTGATGCGATTCACAAAGGAGATTACAATAACAATCTCTCAACACTCAACTCACAATCTCTCAGGATACACTGGGGAAAATATTGGTGAGACCCCTTTCTCTCTTAATATTTTCTCTCTCTCTAGCTCTGCGTGTTTACCGATGTGTTTTTGATGGAGAAACATGCACCCTATTTATAGGGAGAACTCCCTATAACCTAACTTGACTCCCACTCTAAATAGATTTAGAATCTAATACAAGTAGGAAACCCAACACAATAAGGAAACCTAAATCATATCCTAATACAATTAGGAAACAAATAATTGTGAGATCAAGAGATTTGGTGATTTTAGGACACTTTCCTAAGAGCAAATTATTGAAAATCACAGTTAATCTATTTGCACAATGCTAACAAAAAGACCATAAAACTATCCTAAAATCCCACAAAAAGAGCTCATTTTTCCAATCATTCTTCTATCCTTTTCCATGAATTTGGGCTACCATTATCATCTCCATTTCTTCACCTTTTTAAACCTCTAAATAGTCATCTTCATATTATCCCCCTTATCCCTCCATAAACACTACAAAATCCAACAAAAAAGAGTCTTTCTTCCTATCCTTATTTCCTACCCTTTTTCTATCATCTCCATCTCTAATCTCTAGCATATTCTTACAATCATAATCTTCATCCTTCTACACTTTTAAACCTATTATCTCCATTCTTATTATACATTCCATTCTCCCTCCATAAATCCGTAAAAGATCCACAAAAAGCCTAACCTTATACTACCCAAAAACCCCCCACAAAAAGAGCCTTTTTCTACTTTTTTCTCATCCCTTTTCTTCAATCTTTTCCATCCACTTTTGGTTCTATTTTAGTATATTCAAAAGGAGTATGCAAGTCTTCAAAAGACTAATTCAAGTGTGAGGTCCAAGTGCTACAACAAAGGCTAGACAAGGCTTCCCTTCAAAAGGCACAATGTAAGCTTTTTAAGTGTTTCCCTTTTATGTAAATAAAGTGTACATGTTGTACTTTCTTACATTCTTATTTTTACATGTTTAATGAAGTAATTCTATAAAGTTCTTATTTGTCTCCTTTCCAAACTTCATCAAAAGCACATTTATAATTTCTAGTAGAGTCTTTCCTTTTGTGAGAGACGAACTCTTTAGGTTCTTACCTTTCTAGTTCGTAGCCTTACCCCTGGATCCATTCTTGGGTTTCACAGGCAGAGTCTTCTTTGTTTTCTTTTCTAGTTTTTCTTGGTTTTTCCTTTAAAAGTCGGGTGGTGACTCCTTTTCGAAATAAAACACATAGGGTTGCATAAACTATGGTAAAACATGGTTTTACAATATGCCGATGCAACGTTAGGGTTTTCTTTATATATTTCTAAATAATGCTTGCCTAAATTGCTTTCTTCCGAGCCCAACATCTTGTGAGCCTATTGAATTGATTTTATAAGAGTTTGGAGTAAGTGAATGTTCACTCTTAGAGGTTTAATTTAATTACTCATAAAATACACAAAGTAAAGGGAAAGTGATTTTACAACTATTATTCATGAAATGTGCGATTAATTCCTTAAAGAGCTTTTAAAGTTAAACCCTAACAAAAACCTCCAAAATCCCCATTTCCGTCGGCGTTCAGGAAGTCTGAACGACGAGGAAAAATGTCCACAATGGGAGGAATGCGTCATGGTGTGACTGTCACCGACAGTTTCTTGAAAAAGGGTATGCGTGGAGAAGAAATTGAAAAGCATTTCGAAAGGGGCACGCTTTCCCAGATGGAACTATCCCCCCATGTAGAAAAATCGGACATGAGATATACGAGGAGGTGAAACACTTCCCGAAGGTGACTACCAAGGGAGACTTTGTAGTCACGAGATTTAAAGAGAAAGATCATAACTAGAAGAAACAGAGTATTTTTCGGGAGTTACCTTACTGAAAGGATCACATGGTTCTACACAACTTAGATGTTATGCACATTGAGAAAAACTTTGTGGACAACATCATAAACACTGTGATGGAGGTGGTCGGGAAAATGAAGGATGACAGAAATGCAAGGAAGGACACGACGGACATTTGTGACAGGCCGGAGCTTAATCTAGTGCCTGGCTCGAACGGTCGACCCCTACAACTAAGAGCCAAATATGTTCTTCATGAGGATAAGCGAAATGTCATCTATGAGTGGGCACAAACGCTTCGATTATCAGACGCTAATACCTCGAACTTCGCAAATTGTGTTGATTCAGAAGGTAAATGGTTTCAAAACTTTAAAAGCCATGACTGTCACGGGTTCGTGCAAACACTACTTCCTGTTGCGTGTTGGAGCCTGTGTGCCACAACATTGAAGCTTATTGACTTACTCCGGCTTGACAAAGAAATTCGCATAATCATATGCAAATTTGAGACTATATATCCCCCTGGCTTCTTCAATGTAATTGAACACTTGCCCATACACCTGGTTCAGGAGGCATTTATCGATGACCCTATTCAATATCGTTGGATGTATCCCCTTGAAAGGTACATTGGGTGGTTGAAGAAGAAAATAAAGAACAAGGCACATCCCGAAAGATCAATGGCTCAAGCGTACCTCATGTTTGAGATTTCTCAATTTGCATCTACGTACTTTAGCCCAATTGTACCGTCGTCGACAACAACAAGTAGAAATAATGAAGATGTGACCCTTAATGCTGAAGAAGATCATACGTCCTTGGTGGTGTTCAAGGTTCAGGGGAGTCTTGCAGGAGGTATAAATACGAGGTGGCTCAATGAGGAAGAGTATAAAGCAGCACACCTTCATGTTCTACTGAACTCTAAAGAAGTCACCCCCAACTTTGAGTAAGCTATACGCACGGTCAATTTAAATATGTTTAGTCTTATCCCTTACATCTGTTGATCGATCTCTAATACTGCACTCGCATCCTGTCTAGGTTGTTTAAGAATCACAAGTTGATATCATATCCCAATGCCACGGACATTAATTGGATCAAATGATTGAAGCAGAGTTCGGTTATTGGTTTTATCAGCTAACTGTGAGATCGCAATCATTTCTACTATTTGAATTTTTGACATTTAATTGAAACATAAAATATTGAACACTTAAGTTATTTTGATGTATGTTACTCCATATGTAGGAAAATTTGCAAGCCTTTCACTTTTACGATGATGAGCGTCATGAACAACTTTACCAGTTAGCATGTATGCCTTCCCCTAAAGTGACCACCTGGAGTGCATATCGAGTGAATGAGTTTTTTTTTTTTTCACACCCAAGCATGGAGTAACTCAGTGGCTCCGTATAGTGCTGGTGTGTGTGTGTCAAAGGCACCGGGGGGTGGATTTGTAGATGACTTCTATGGTGTTCTCCAAGACGTTATTGCCTTAGAATATGTTGGCCCTGTCAACAAGAAGTGCATATTGTTCAGATGTGATTGGTTTGACAACACTCCTGTACGAGATGTATGTTCACCTAGGTTATGCCCGTTCGTTGAATTACACAAGGACATAGGATATTGGAAGTATGATCCATTCATCTTGGCTGGCTGCGCAACCCAAGGGTTGTTTATGAATTATTCAGTAGGCATACGTGATAAAACTAACTGATGGGTTGTGGTTCCAAACAAACCATCATATGCAGCGTACAAATAGTACACCCTACCTTTGGCCCACCATGATGACTAACCAAGAACTGTTGTACTCGCAATTGAAGGGGAGTACAATGAGGTCGATGACATGGACAACACCAAAGTAATAGTGGGTGATAATATTTTTGATGTCTACAATGAGAGCAATGAAGATGACTACGAGGATGAAGATGATGATCGTGATGATGATGATGTTGATGAGGATGATGAAGATAATGATGATTGTAACTAAGAATACAATGACATGCAAGTGTAACTCGTGTCTGTAACAAATATTTTTGAGTTTAATATATAATATTTGATTGTGTTTTCAAGTTTCTATTCATGTGTTCTATCTTTATTATACTTCATTTTGTTCCCAATTTGTTTTCTATGTATGTAATACTTCATATATAGTAATGCATATTGATGGAGTTTATCATAGATGATTGGAATCTAATGGATATTTTTTTTGCTATTTTATTTTGTAGATAACATGACTGGTTAGGAACAATCTGCACAACAAGGCGATGGAAACCGTCGTCAATCCCGTAGAGGTCGAACCCATGGAGGGGCCCGTCCTAATGTAGGCCATACTACCTCCAACCAGCCACCACTACCCCCACACATTCCCTCTACCTCCAACCAGCCACCACCACCCCCATACATTCCATCTACCTCTAGCCAGGCACAACCACCTCAGTGGAAGACTACACAGAAGAATGTTTAGAGTTGAGACAAAGTTTTATATTGTATTATTTGTTACTTATGTAATAATAGTAGAAAAATGACCAACAAGGGTCCATAGCTCAGTGGTAGAGCATTTGACTGCAGATCAAGAGGTCACTGGTTCGAACCTGGTTGGGCCCTTCTCTTTTCCCGTCTAGCTCAGTCAGTAGTGCGCAAAGCTCTTAACCTTGTGGTCGTGGGTTCGAGCCCCACGGTGGGCGTTCCCTTTTATTTTTGGTGTAACAAGCAACCACATTGGTTTTAATTTTCATATCATATTAGATTTAACTTTCATTCTACAATATTCAAGTCATGTTATCGTGAGGCACGCATTGGTGGGGCAAACTTTTGACTTTAGAGCAGTTATTGAAGTAACACACACATATATGTTCGCGAACTTCTTCCCAGATGCAAATATTCACGCAGATTTTCTAATCAAATTTGAGGTCCAAACTATCTAAAGGATGATCTCGAAAAAAAGGACATGATGAAGGGAATTGATATTGCAACTCTTATTAGGGGTGATTGTAATAAGGTTAGAGGTTGATATACGCAGTACCTCAAAGGTAGAATATGAGAACAAAAGGGTGATCTCCATGCAGTTCACTCAAATATTGTACATTTTTAATATGCAATAGAAACAACTGTTTGAATTGGAAAATGAAGATGCAATGCAAGCAACTTTAGAGGTCGAGCTTATTCCCTCGAGGTGTTATTATAAATTTGAGATTATAATGTGCATGTGACATATGACAAAATATTAAGGCTTCACAGATGGTTTTTATTCCATAGGAAAATAATAGTCAAACATGACACCACATATGATACTTTCATTAAGTATATAAAAGTAGCTATGAGTGGGATAATTCTTGTAGCATTATATTCTTTATAACTACTTAGTGTCTATTCTTTATATGTGTGTGTGTGTGTGTTCACGCGCGTGTGTATTATACACATTTTTTTTTATATTGCATTTAACTATTGTAAAAATCCTCAAGAATGGGTTAATGAGACATTGGAACAGTACGACCGAATCCTTTGGAATATTGGAACTAGTAAATATACAAAAAAACAGGCAACAACAAGAGTGCCAAATACTAAATGTGTCCTCAATGTTTAGATTCCCACTATACATTGTTATTTGTATTGCTATGTAATATGGGAGATGAGAACTATATAGATTTGTGTTACCTTCTAGCCCTTCTTTATTCTTTTTTCCTTTTTAACAAATGAATAAAAAAAATATTTGGGCCAACTAACTGATTGATGCATGTTAACTTCCTTGAGTTTAATATACTAATAATCTCCAAATTTTTACATGTGGGGTATTTTGGGAAAATAATTGAGATGAAGTTGATCTTGGGACTTTGGGGATGTTCTTGATTAGTTTAATTGATAACATTAGTAAAATATTACTTCTTCTATTTCTTTCTATACATTCCTAGATTTTCATGTCCAAAATTCTTATCGTTATTGTTTGTATAATGATTCATCATATGAAATTGATGTCATTAGATAAAATATAAAATACTATAAAAGAGTATAGTATTATATTTTTTAATAAATATTTATGTGACAAATTATTGGTTAAAGATAGATCTCAAAATGTGTGAATGACTAGTAAAAAAAGGAGTAAGTATTATTCAAACTTTGAGTTCAAACTTGCATGCACCAATACGTGGTATTTAATTTGTTTTCTTACAAAAAAAAAAAATTTACTATCACTCATCAAAAGGGGAAAAAAAAAAAGAAAAACTGAGATTCGAACAAAAAGGCTTGAATTGTGTTTTTCACACACGTTAACACCAACCAATTACTACACTCGGTTGCCATTAAAGAGCATTGGTAGAATTTCCGGAAATGTTTTTCCTATTCCCTCCCTAGAAAATCTTTATCAGGAATTCAACAATGCATATGGGAGACGGGGGATATATTTGTCGTCATCATTCTAGGACCCATGCCCCTCCCTATTCCCCATTGCACAGGGCCATTCTTCTTCTATCCTCATCCTCGTCGATTATGTTCTTTACGGTATGAATCCAAAAGGCATCAACTAAACTTAATATTAACATACTATCAAATTCAAAGTTCAAGAATCAAAAATTAAAATTCCAACTTAACCAAAGTGAGTATATGTACATTGGCTTTTTTGCAAATTATTGAAAATGACCCTTAATCTATTTGCACAATGCTTACAAAAAGACCATAAAACTATCCTAAAATCTCACAAAAAGAGCTCCTTTTTCCTACCCTTCTTCTATCCTTTTCCATCACTTTTCCTACCATAATCATCTCCATTTCTCCACCTTCTTAAACCCCTAAATATTCATCTTCATATTATCCCCCTTATCCCTAGATAAACACTACAAAATCCCACAAAAAAGAGTCTTTCTTCATATCCTTATTTCCTACCCTTTTTCTATCATCTCCATCTCTAATCTCTACCATATTCTTACAATCATAATCTTCATCTTTCTACTCTTTTAAACTAATTATCTCCATTCTTATTCTGCCTTCCATTCTCCCTCCATAAATCCATAAAAGCTCCACAAAAAGCCTAACCTTATACTACCCAAAATCCCCCCACAAAAAGAGCCTTTTTCTACTCTTTTCTCATTCCTTTTCATTCATTTTTTCCATCCACTTTTGGTTCTATTTTGGTATATTTAACAGGAGTACTCAAGGCTTCAAAAGGCTAATTTAAGTGTGAGGTTCAAGTGCCACAACAAAGGCTTGACAAGGCTTCCCATTAAAAGGCATAATATAAGCTTTTTAAGTGTTTCCCTTTTATGTAAATAAAGTGTACATGTTGTACTTTCTTACATCCTTATTTTTGCATGTTTAATGAAGTAATTCTATAAAGTTCTTATTTATCTCTTTTCCTAACTTTATCAAAAGCACATTAATAGCTTTTAGTAGAGTTCTTTCCTTTTGTGAGAGACGAACTCTTTAGGTTCCTACCTTTCGAGTTCGTAGCCTTACCCCTAGATCCATTCTTGGGTTTCGCAGGCGGAATCTTCTTTGTTTTCTTTTCTAGTTTTTCTTGGCTTTTCCTTTAAAAAGTCGGGTGGTGACTCCTTTTCGAAACAAAACACATCGGGTTGCATAAACTATGGTAAAACATGGTTTTACAATATGTCGATGCAACTTTAGGGTTTTCTATATATATTTCTAAATAATGCTTGCCTAAATTGCTTTCTTCTGAGCTCAACATCTTGTGAGCCTATTGAGTTTAATTTATAAGAGTTTGGAGTATGTGGATGTTCACTCTTAGAGGTTTAATTTAATTATTCATAAAATGTACAAAGTAAAGGGAAAGTGATTTTACAACTATTATTCATGAAATGTGTGATTAATTCCTTAAAGAGATTTTAAAGTTGAACCCTAGCAGAAACCTCCAAAACCCCCAATTCCTTCTGCATTTAGGAAGTTTGACGACGAGGAATAATGTCTACAGGATTTTTGGCGACTCCACTAGGGAGTTTTCTAAAGTAGATAAAACTTGAAAAAAGTTTAGTGTGCTTTTAAATTTTTGAAAGGAATATAAAGTTTTACTTTATATTATTATGTCATTCCTTTTTAGGCATAAATGCATTGCATATGGCACTCCCTTGACATGTAATATGTCGTAGGAGTACGTAAATCGGCAGTTTAGGTTTTCCTCTTTTAAACGACAAAAAAAAACAAACGGATGCCGAACCCATTGTACTCGCTTGGTGCATTTACACCAATCGAGCCTTAGTCACCACATCCACTCATGCATCACTCTATGAGGTCTCCACTCGAGCCTCTAAGAGCAACATCCCACACATCCAAGTTCAACTCACAACAAAAATGCACCGGGGCGAGTACATGAGTCGATAATCCTTATCCAGCCAATAAACCCTTTTGTACATAGAGCCTTGGTTTAGGGTACCCTTGTTCATATGTATGCTATGTGCTATATGTTTTTTTCGTTGTAAAAGAGTCAACCCAAGTTTAGGGATGTTGTCATAGTCCATGTATTAATCATTGGGCTGAGAAGAGTCATGTTTACCAATTAAGTTAATTAACCTTAAAAATTATGGTTAACCTAGTGATTGGCCCCATCTATCTATAAAGGTTAATTATCTTGGTTCACAAAGTAAACTCAACTCGCTTTTGATGGTTCTACATGGCCCTTCATAACATTCTCTTAATAAAGGTTCAAAACCCTGACTAAAGTTAAAACAAAGCTATTGGATAATGTTTTAGACTGCGTAATAGTCGATAGGCTTGAGTAATTAATTTATCAAATTAATTATTCAATTCGTCATACTTATTGCCGGCCCGCGATTAGGTCAAATCATACTAGATTTGGCAATTAAGTCTATAAATTAGTTATAACTCGCCTAGTGTTTGTTTTATTCAGTCCTTTACACTATCTGCTTTCCCTGAGTAAATAAAAAAAACTTATTGTACTATGTGTAAATGTGTGATTGTGTAAATATGTGTTTGTGTTTATTGAGTCTTCATTATGCGTAAGGATGTGTTTGTGTTTGTTGAGTCTTCATTATGTGTAAGTTTGTGTTTGCGTCAGTTCAGTCTTCACTAGAGTAGGACCTAATTTTGAGATACTGTTTTGGTCCGCGTAATAATCGTTGGGTTTGAGAAGAAATGAGTTTATAAACTCGGTTAATCAACCTTAAATTTTATGGTCGGCCCGATTGTGAGGCCCATCTGTTTTAAAGGTTAACTACCCTTGTTTATCAATTCATTTTAACTCACCTTTGATGATTTTATTCAGCCCTTTACAATATTTTCTTAATTAGGGTCCAAAGAAAAATGATTAATAATTAAACAAAGTTAGTGTGTGTTGTTCTAGCCTGCGTAATAGTCACAAGGTTAGAGAAAATAAATTTATAAATTCGATTATTAAGTCCAAAGAAAATCTATGGTTGGCCCGTTGGTAAGCCCATCTATTTAAAAATTGGGTTTATAAGTCTGTTTTAACTCACCTTTTGATAGCTTTATTAGGTCCTTTATGACATTCACTTTCCATGAGTTTAAATAAAAAAATTGTCGGGTCGTAAAAAAAAGGAATGTCTAAATAAAAGTCAGGTTGTCAGTCCGTGGAGCATTATTCTAGTCCACATAATAGCCAATTTAGCTTGAGTCAACACAAGTTTGTTAGTTCAAGTGACGGATTCTCCTTAAAACGGTCGGCTTATGGTTTAAGCCCATCTGAATTGAGAAACACTCACTTTCACTTTCCAACTTATGTCGACTCGCTATGTTTGACTTTATCCGACCCTTTATAATGCTCTTGTTGCAAAAAAAGTGTTGTTGTGTGTTAAGAGTAGTATAAAGGATAGGACCGGCAAACCTGTGTCACAATTGAGTCGTTTCCTGAGTCAGTAAATAGGTGTCTTACACGTTAGGAGGTATCGTGTATGGTTTAGTAAACCCAGGTCATGGGTGAGTCTTTATTTTAGAGTCTGCATGTAAGTGTCTTGCATTCTTTTGGAGGTCTCACATAGGTTCGTAGGGCATGCAAACCCAAGTCATGGGTGACTCTTTGTTTCAGAAGTCAGCTTGTCAGTGTTTTTCATTCTTTAGGATGTCTCATATAGAGTCGAGTTCATATAAACCCATGTCATGGGTGAGTCTTTGTTTTAGAAGTCAGCATGTAAGTGTTTCTCATTCTTTAGGATGTCTTATATAGAGTCGGGTTCATATAAGCCCATGTCATGGGTGAGCCTTGTTTTAAAGTCAGGATGTAAGTGTCTTTCTTTTTTTTAGTAAGTCTGATATAAGGTCTAGGTCACAGGTGAGTCTTTTCCTGAGTCAATATGTGTCTGTTTTTTTTTTTTTTTGAAAAAAAAAAGAGTCTAGTGAAAACCCATGTCATGATTGAGTCGTTTTTCCAGAGTCAGCATATGGATGTCTTGCATAATAGAAGTCTTATACAAGGTCTAGGCCATGCAAACCCATGCCATGGATGAGTCGTCGAGTCGTTTCTCGAGTTAGCATGTAAGTGTCTTTCGTTCTTTAGGAAGTCTCATATAAGGTCTAGGTCATATGTGAGTCTTTTGTTGAGTCAATATATGTGTTTTAGGAAGTCTAATGTAAACCCATGACCTGGGTTTGTCTTTTCGAGTCATATATAGGTGTCTTACACTTTAGAAAGTTATTATATAGTTTATGGGTTATAGGTGAGTCTCTTTTTTGAGTCAACGTGTGTCTTACATTTTTTTATAAAGTCCAATGTAAACCCATGTCGTGAGTGAGTCTTTTCCCTTGAGTCAGCACATAGATCTTGCACTTTAGGAGGTTTCATATAGGTCAGTTAGGTCATGCATTCATCGGGTTGGGTTTGGTTAATAAGAGGTCAATCTCTGAACTATGTGTTGTTTCCTTTAGTCAGAATAGGAGACCTGAGTGTAGCTTGGATCCCAGGATTGTTAGGTTGTCTAGTTCGCAACCCAAACTTCATCCCACCGACACCTAAGTCCAAAGCTTCTCGCCGTCTGTAATTTGACATGTTTGCAAGTGAGAACAATGGTGAGGACCAGTTCAACTCTGTATTGGCTAAGTACTTGGAGGAGAAACTCAATAAGGTGGAAGGTTCGATCACTTTACTACCATTCAATAAGAGGAGAAAGTTGAGGAGCACATTCCTAGGCAGCAGGTACTCATTGAGCAACAAAACGGGAAAAAGGAGAGAATAAAGTTTCTAGCCCAATGCCTATTGTTGATAAGGGAAAAGTCAAAATAGGGGAAGGTCCCAGTACGAGAGTGGTCATCCACATGATAGATGACCCAACACTGAAGCTACCACCACCAGTAGCTACCCCTCGCTTTGCTCCAATCAAGGCTGAAGTGAAGTTAGAGGATAACCCTGTCATCCAAGAGATGAAAGCGGAGCTCGACAGACTCGAGAATGTAGTGAGTCAGATGCCTGCATTCGCTAATCAGTTCATTGAGTTTGAACCACCTGCTGAGGTCAATATCGATGTTTCTGGA
The DNA here is from genome assembly GCA_029582165.1 of Portulaca oleracea. NCBI lineage: Eukaryota > Viridiplantae > Streptophyta > Magnoliopsida > Caryophyllales > Portulacaceae > Portulaca > Portulaca oleracea. The sequence goes on from CM055889.1 coordinate 24,284,743, forward strand.
AAGATGGATATACCACTTAGGAAGTTCAGTCCATCTGAGAATCCGATGCATCATGTATGGGAGTTCAACCGGTTAATGCCGCTCAAGGACATTGGTACTGAGCACTACAAGCGAGTTTTCCCATCATCGCTGAATGATGAAGCTTTGGATTGGTACTACACCCTTCCTTCGATGGTACGAAGAGATTGGACGGCCTTATGGAATGCCTTCATCGAGCATGACAGTAAAGTCCAGACAGACAAGGTGACTCTATCGGATATTATGGCGATTCGTTAAGGAGCTGATGAACCATTTCTTGCTTATTATGAGAGATCGCATGCCAAGCTATCCCAAGTGACAAACATCATTCCTACCAAGATGCAGCTAGATACCTTTGTTCGTGGTTTGAAACCAAGTCTAACACAGCAGCTGGACTTTCACGTGGTGGAAAGTTTTGACTATCTGAAGAAGTTGTGCCCTAAGCTGGAGGCACGAAGGGAAATAAATTTCGCCTCACAAGGATAGGAAAGTGCTAGTTTAAATTAGGTGACCTTCAACGATATTTCAAAGGTTGTGGAAACCAATGCTCAATACTGAAGCCTTGTCTCAAAACCTCCTGTTAAATACGAGTCTTTTACACCTCTTAATTTTACCTACTCCGAGGCATTAAGCAGGTTGCTGAAGAAGAATTTGGTTGAGTTGCCGGTGCCGAATCCAGAGCCAACAATAAAGGGAAAGAATTGGGATGACGGGAAATTTTGCGACTACCATAGAACCTAGGGACACGACGCGGAGAATTGTTGGGTTCTGACGAACAAGATTGAGGACATGATTAAGTCAGGGAAATTGCCCCTACCGAAAGCAACACCAAAGGCCAATTAAAGCATGAATTCCCTAGATGAAAACAAGGAGGGCGCAACATCAAAGGAGCTTTAGAGTCAACTAGGGTTTTGGTTGTTAAGAATTTTGTTTCTGAAGTCTGTTAGAGTTAAAGTCAGTTCTTAAATTCAATAAGATGAGTTGCTCTTGTTGCTTTTTGATTACGCAAAAATTTCGTGCTGTGTTTCTGATTTGAATTGAAAAGTTTTCTTATCCATTCACCATCCTTACAAACCAAGTCTGACAAATTCACCTTCTCTTATCCTTCCATCTTTTTCATATACTTCGTTCTCATCCTTTCATTTCTTGAATCCAAGGTTAGAGAGATAAAAAAAGAATTCAAAAAAAAATGAATTCAAAACAAAGAGTGAAAAACTATAGAGTGGTCAGTTTGAAAATCTCCTTGAGGCAAACCGGGCAAAAGGAGAGAATAAAGTTGTAGAGAGAAGTCACCCTGCACCTCCTGAGGAAAAAGGGAGAACATTGTCAGGAAAGACCTGGTCCGGCAATATCTATAAAGTGAAACACTCCTCATTAGAATTGTCGCAGCTTAACCAAATGTGCTGAGGACAGGGGGCTTTAACCTCGCTTTCATTTCACCAGCCATATTACCCTCATTTTCATCCAATCTCAACTTACCACCTACCACTTACATTTCTAGCCATACCATCAAACCTCAACCTTTTCGAAACCCTTTCCTCCATTAACCAAATCCATAAGGTGTGCTATGACCAAAGGAGAACAGGAGGCAACCCATGAAGAAGTTGAAAAAAAAGAGCAAAAAAAAAAAAAGTGAAAGCAAAAAAAAAAAAAAAAAAGAGAAAGCAAATAAGAGAGAAGAGAGAGCTCTTAGTTGGTCCACCAACATGGGTCGACATGAGTGGTATGACACTCTTGTCCCTTAAGCACTTTGTTTGCGTATGGAAAAGCTTGTGCTGGGAGAGTAAACCCCTTTCGGGTTGTCAATATCTCGAAACATGCCAATGAAAAAAAAAGAGTGAGAGAAAAGGCAATAAGAAAAAAATGAGAGAGCAAAAAAAAAAGGAGAAAGAAACAAAAAGAGAAGAAGAAGAAAAGAGGGGAGGATAAGAAGCTAGAAGGCGGAAATATGGTTCATGTATACCAGAAAAATCCCATAAACCTTTCACATCTCAAACCTACACCTCATCAAACCTTTTGACCTTCAACAACCTTCCCCATCTTTCAATGACCATCCTTTACCTACATATGAACCCTTCAACCCTTCAAGACCATCTTTTTAAACCATTAAGTCCTCCTCGTGCGATTAACCCTTCAAAGTTGTGCCTAAAGAACTACGGCTAGCCTGATTCCACCTAGGATACGTAGGAGAACCTCTTCGAGGTCTGACCCATAATTTTCACTTTAGAGAACATTTGTCGCTGAATAAATGGGTCTTTGTGAGAATAAAAGAGAGAATAAAAGAGCTACCCTGAAAACCCCACCCAGGGTGGGGTAGGCAAAATGAGAGGAAACCTTGGGTTCTATCATCTATCATCTATCATCAACCTTCCACATTTCTTTCGTCAAACTTGGACATCATTCCATCAACCATGTTCCAACATTTTCCTAAGAGATGATGTCTATCCCATTTGATCATCTCTTCTCCCTTTTAAGACATGATCATCCTCACGTGTCTCCCTATCCCATTCATTAATAAACTCTCGTTCACCATTTTTTTCACCAAAAACTTTCTAACCAACCTTTTCAAACCATTTCATCCTATATCACCCTTTGAGGACTTTTCAGTTCGATCATTACTACAAGTATGAGGTTCTGTTCTTAATGCCCACTCTCAGCACACCTGAGTGCGGCTAACTTCTCAGCAAGAGCAAAAGCCGTCCACATCAAATCAGCAGCTGATTGGCACATACATGATCATGAACAGACTCAGAGACAAGCTACTCTAAACTGGGGGCTCGCGCAACTCTTGTGACATCGTTGAAGACATTTACCGGAGATAACTTCTAAGAGCGACACCTACTCCCTATCCTTCAAGGTCCTGAATCTTCATTCTCATTGGCATCCTAATAGTGGTCTCGAAAGAAAAAAGAAAAAAAGAAAAGAAAAAAAAAGAGAAAAGAAAAAACAAAAGAAAAAAAAAGAATAAAAAGAAAAAAAGAAAAAGAAAAAAGAAAAAGAAAAAAAAGAAAAGAAAAGAAAAAAGAAAAGAAAAAAAAAGAAGAAAAGGAAAAACGAGAGGCTAACTTGAAAACCCTTGAGGGCTAGTTAGGCAAAAGGAGAGATCGAGACTTACGACTAAGGACATACCAGACTTCCATTAGTGCACTATAAGAAGCAATGTCTCCTTCTATTCCATAGTCTCCGTGCCTCATACCTTCAGTCCATATAAAACTGGGGGCTTGCAAATCCCCAAGTTCCTCTCGGAAGCAGGACAATGTCATCAATAGTCTACAGTAAATCGGGGGCTTGTCGTACATCAGCATAGATTTGCAAGCAAACAAGGTCATCTGCATGAGCATCCAAGAAGCACTTCCTTCAGGCCAAGCACTTCCGCCATCATTCCCTGTCCCATGGACCGAAATACTACTTACCCTGAATTTTCCTAAAATTCCCCACAAGTGGCTTGACCCTCTTAGGAAGTCATTGTCCTAGAAACGCCTCGTCTTAGGAAAATATTGTTTTAGAAAGTCATTGTCTAAATGAAGAGTCAGGGGGTTACCTGCATGAAGAGTTGCATATATAGAATCATAAAGCATCATGTGTGTGTCCTATCTAAAACATAATAGGTTTGCATTGCATCCATAAGTCGTGTCAGAGTAATATGGAGTTAGTCTATCGTGTATAGAGTCAATAGTCGTGCATAAATGCATAAGTGTATGAACGCTTGTGTCAAAAAAAAAAGCCTAAAATGCATTGTTTGTATAAGAGTCTAGTAGATCAGTTGCATGTATACCTGCATACCAAAAGAAAAAAATGGAAAAAAAAAACAAAGTGCCACATCATTCCAAAATGCAACACTGGGGGCTAGTTAAGCCCATAAGTCATCTCATTCAAGCAGGGTTTTCAATCACTAAGAGCAAGATTAGAGCAACCTTTAATCCAACTCTAGCAAGTCAAGCTAGAATCCAATTAAGTCATAAATCGTCAGCCAGGAATGAATGGCACCTGTCCGACACGAAGGGAAAAATCTTCATCCGCCAGACACAAATGGTGCCTGTCAGACACGAATGACATGATCATCATCAACTAGATACGAAGGACAAAATCATCATCAACGACACAAATGGCACCTGTCCGACAAGGATAGAATCTTCATCTTCCAGACACGAATGGCGCCTGTCAGACACGAATGACAGGATCATCATAAGCCAAACACGAATGGAGACTGTCCAACACGAATGAAAAAATCATCATCAGCCAAACATGAATGGCGATTGTTCGACAGGAAGGACAAAATCATCATAAGCCAAACACGAATGGCTATTGTCAGACACGAGTGGCTATTGTCAGACACGAGTGACAGGATCACATCGAACCTAAAGCCATCAACAGCGTGTCCGGTGAAGTCTCCCCAGCAAATAAGGCGTCATTCTCGCCTGAGATCGTTAAGGCGTAAGTTCGCCAACCTGGACACAGGACCTAGCTTCCAAGTGTCAGTCCATCCTTTCAAGTAGCGAGTCATTCTCGCCTGAGACCAGCCCCAAATGGCACAAAATTCATCAGCAATCAAGTAGGGCATCTTTCTTGGTCGAGATCACCCAAGAAGACGCAATTCATCAACAGTCAGGCGCAGGACTCCAGATTCCAAGCGTTGCCCCATGCTTTGCACTCCACAAAGTCATATCCCAACCGGTGTCCATCAAATCAGTTCTACTTTGATTTTCGTCCTACTCGAACTCAATCAAAGTGATTGCTATCTGTAGACATAGGCTTTTAGCATAGTATTTGTATATTTTTAATATAATTTTTTATTATTTCCTCTTATGTACTTTAGTTAGAAAATAAGGAAATTAAGGGAGTCAAAGCCAAAGTCAAAACCGAAGACAAAAGACTAGCATGCATGCACTCTGCATGCTCAAGTTTACATCGAAATTGCATGCACAACTTTTATGTCAAAATGATTAAATCCTAGCCATGCATGTCATGCATGAGCTACGTAAAAGTAACATGCAAGGAGCTACAAGAGGTCCTAAGGTCAGGCCTCTATGCAAGCATTATTATCCAAGGATTACCAAGCCAAGACTGTTGCACGCATGCACTCTACATGCACGAGTTCGGATGGAAACACATACCCCGTTACATGTGAATTTCCTAGCCTATTGCATGCCCAATCTTTACATATAAGCTTTATTTAGCCATTTATGCCATGCACACACTACGTAAAGGACACATGCAGAGAATCTCCAAAGAAGTATCAAGATCAAAACTCACAAACAGACTTATTTGTGCTCAATTAAGCCTCCACCGTCCAATGTGAACAAGCTAACTTTGCATGCATCACATTCACACCCTCACCGAACAAGAATACATGAATGAGAGCTTGATACATCCTCCCCTTTCCCAAGGTCGGTCATACTTTAGCTCCGTCCACACCCAAATTCAGCCTCCCAGCTCTACATACCACCGAAAACACCCCCTCACCACCTGGTTGTCTGTGCCAGTCAACTTCGCAAATCCGGAGCATGAATGTGCTTGTAAGTGCATGTATCCTAAGCCTATCCTACACCTATAAATACTCCTCTTGTTGAAGCCAAACGCAATCATTCACTCAACCATTCACTCATTCTCCATCTCCCACTCATTCTTCATTCCACCTCTCATTCTAATATCTCTAATCCCTCCATTCTTATCATCATTCTACCACCCTTTTTCTATCATCTTTTCACCATTCTGCTTCCATCCTAATCTCCATTTTTTAATCCTCTTAGACGCCTAATCCATACTCTTATCTATCCTCCCTTGTCCCTACATAAATCTTCCATTAAACCTCCCAAAAACACCATAAAACTATCCTAAAATCTCACAAAAAGAGCTCCTTTTTCCTACCCTTCTTCTATCCTTTTCCGTCACTTTTCCTACCATTATCATCTCAATTTCTCCACCTTCTTAAACCCCTAAATATTCATCTTCATATTATCCCCCTTATCCCTACATAAACACTACAAAATCCCACAAAAAAGGGTCTTTCTTCCTATCCTTATTTCCTACCCTTTTTCTATCATCTCCATCTCTAATCTCTACCATATTCTTACAATCATAATCTTCATCTTTCTACTCTTTTAAACTAATTATCTCCATTCTTATTCTGCCTTCCATTCTCCCTCCATAAATCCATAAAAGCTCCACAAAAAGCCTAACCTTATACTACCCAAAATCCCCCCACAAAAACAGCCTTTTTCTACTCTTTTCTCATTCCTTTTCATTCATTTTTTCCATCCACTTTTGGTTCTATTTTGGTATATTTAGCAGGAGTACTCAAGGCTTCAAAAGGCTAATTTAAGTGTGAGGTTCAAGTGCCACAACAAAGGCTTGACAAGGCTTCCCTTTAAAAGGCATAATATAAGCTTTTTAAGTGTTTCCCTTTTATGTAAATAAAGTGTACATGTTGTACTTTCTTACATTCTTATTTTTGCATGTTTAATGAAGTATTTCTATAAAGTTCTTATTTATCTCTTTTCCTAACTTTAACAAAAGCACATTAATAACTTTTAGTAGAGTTCTTTCCTTTTGTGAGAGACGAACTCTTTAGGTTCCTACCTTTCGAGTTCGTAGCCTTACCCCTGGATCCATTCTTGGGTTTAGCAGGCGGAGTCTTCTTTGTTTTCTTTTCGAGTACTTTTTCTTGGCTTTTCCTTTAAAAAGTCGGGTGGTGACTCCTTTTCGAAACAAAACACATCGAGTTGCATAAATTATGGTAAAACATGGTTTTACAATATGTCGATACAACTTTAGGGTTTTCTTTATAAATTACTAAATAATGCTTGCCTAATTTGCTTTCTTCCGAGCCCAACATCTTGTGAGCCTATTGAATTGAATTTATAAGAGTTTCGAGTAAGTGGATGATCACTCTTAGAGGTTTAATTTAATTACTCATAAAATGCACAAAGTAAAGGGAAAGTGATTTTACAAGTATTATTCATGAAATGTGCGATTAATTCCCTTAAAGAGCTTTTAAGGTTAAACCCTAGCGAAAACTCTAAGACCCCCAATTCCGTCGTCAATCAAGAAGTCTGAATGACGAGGAAAAATGTCTACAATGGGGGGAATACGTCATGGTTTGACTGTCACTGACAGTTTCTTGAAAAGGGGTATGCGTGGAGAAGAAATCGAAAAGCATTTCGAAAGGGGAACACTTTCCTGGATAGAACTATCCCCCCATGTAGAAAAAACGGACATGAGATATACGAGGAGGTGAAACACTTCCCGAAGGTGATTACCCATGGCGACTTTGTAGTCACGAGATTCAAAGAGAAGGATCATAATTGGAAGAAACAGAGTATTTTTTGGGAGTTACCTTACTGAAAGGATCACATGGTTCCACACAACTTAGATGTTATGCACATTAAGAAAAACATTGTGGACAACATCATAAACACTGTGATGGGGGTGGTCGAGAAAATGAAGGATGACAGAAATGCAAGGAAGGACACGACGGACATTTGTGACAGGCCGGAGCTCAATCTAGTGCCTGGCCCGAGCGGTCGACCCCTACAACTAAGAGCCAAATATGTTCTTCTTGAGGATAAGCGAATTATCATCTGTGAGTGGGCACACGAGCTTCGATTGTTGGACGCTTATGCCTCGAACTTCGCAAATTATGTGGATTCAAAAGGTAAAAGGTTTCAAAACTTTAAATGCCATGGCTGTCACATGTTCATGCAAACACTACTTCTTGTTGCGTGTTGGAGCCACTTGTTCAGTCAAGGCAATGGTTCAAGAGCGTGTGTGCCACAACATTGAAGCATATTGACTTACTCCGACTTAACAAAGAAATTCACATAATCATATGCAAACTTGAGACAATATTTCCCCCTGGCTTCTTCAATGTAATGGAACACTTGCCCATACACCTGGTTCAAGAGGCATTTTTCGGTGGTCTTGTTCAATATTGTTGGATGTATCCCTTTGAAAGGTACTTTGGGTGGCTGAAGAAGAAAATAAAGAACAAGGCACATCCCGAAAGATCAATGGCTCAAGCGTACCTCATGTTTGAGATTTCTCAATTTGCATCTACATATTTTGGCCCAGATGTACCGTCATCGTCAACAACAGGTAGGAATAATGAAGATGTGACCCTTAATGCTGAAGAAGATCATACATCCTTGGTGGTGGTCAAGGTTCGGGGGAGTCTTGTAGGAGGTATAAATACGAGGTGGCTCAGTGAGGAAGAGTATAAAGCAGCACACCTTCATGTTCTACTAAACTCTAAAGAAGTCACCCCCTACTTTGAGTAAGCTATATGCACGGTCAATTTAAATATTTTTAGTCTTATCCCTTACATCTGTTGATCGATCTCTAATACTGAACTCGCATCCCGTCTAGGTTGTTTAAGAATCACAAGTTGACATCATATCCCAATGCAACGGAAATTAATTGGATCAAATGATTGAAGCAGAGTTTGGTTATTGGTTTTATCAGCTAACTGTGAGATCGCAATCATTTATACCATTTGAATTTTTAACATTTAATTGAAACTTAAAATATTAAACACTTAAGTAATTTTGATGTATGTTACTCCATATGTAGGAAAATTTGCAAGCCTTTCGCTTTTACGACGATGAGCTTCATGAACAACTTTACCAGTTAGCTTGTATGCTTTCCCCTAAAGTGACCACCTGGAGTGCATATCGTTCACACCCAAGCATGGAGTAACTCAGTGACTCCGTATAGTGCTAGTGTGTGTGTGTCAAAGGCACTTGGGGGTGGATTTGTAGATGACTTCTACGGTGTTCTCCAAGAAGTTATTGCCTTAGAATATGTTGGCCCTGTCAACAAGAAGTGCATATTGTTCAGATGTGATTGGTTTGACAACACTCTTGTACGAGGTGTATGTTCACCTAGGTTATGCCCGTTCTTTGAATTACACAAGGACAGACGATTTGAAAGATTAGGGCTATGACTGCTCTGTGCACCCAATATTTGATGTTTTATTAAAGTTTGATTATGTGTACCATATTTTGCGCCGAGGTTTCTGAAACCTCAATGTTTTAATTGTGATAAAAGGCATGAAAGATTATCTACAGTCATGCACATGGAACTTGTTTATGGCATGCTAATGGCTACTCATTCTGGCCGGTTTGGGCATTCGTGTCTTGTAATGGAATGCAAAAGTTTTCCACTGTGGCAAATTCTTTTTCTCGACTTTTTGCCATTATATCGTCTGAATTTACTGTTGTCTTTTAATTGTGTTATAGGTGGTACTTCTAGGACGTCCAACTAAATATCGATCTCGGTGTGATGTTATGGCATAGGCTTTGCAACACTACTGAGTACTCATCTTTAGAATCAATTTTTCACTCAACTTCCCGAAGCATTCTTTAAGATTACCGCAAAGACTTTTATATTTTGTATTCAATTAAGTACATTCAAAGCAAAAATATTTAGAATGTATGGACAATAATATAATATTTTATTTGAAGCTCATATTGGTTTTTGTTATGTAATTAATGTTAATGCATGGTTGTCTTATTTTGAAGACGCACACTTGTAATGTAATTAATGTTAATGATTGTCTTATTTTATACACATTGATATATTTGTTTAAGATGCATGATATATATATTGGTTGTAATTTACATGCAACTTGTTTATAAAGTATGACAATTATTTATAATTGTTTTACTTTTTGATTAATAAGTTGTATATTAATTACAACCTTTACTTTTAAAAAAAACAAACAAAATATTCATTGACAACACTTGTTTGTGTGGTGGAAATTATATCTTGCCGCACTTCTATGAGTTTGCATAGTGTAAATTGGCCACACATGATATGTGGGGTTAGCAATAACTCTCCACAGTTGTAAGTGTGGGCAATGGATCTCTACCTACATTTTTAGTAAGTGTAGGGAGAATTTCCACACACTTACCTTCCCCACATTTGCTTTAAGTGTGGGCAACCACTATTTCCACATTTATAAGTGTGGTTGGAAGCTAAATTAAGTGTGGAAGGAAGCAAACTTTTTTGTAGTATGCCTATGGAGTCTAATGAGTTTCCAGAAATGGCTGACAGTCATAATGATGTAGATAGAGGCCAAAATGATGAACCATATGATATGCACTGTGAAGATATCATTGTACCTCAACAAGCTGAGAATGAAGAAAATGAAGAAGAAGGCAGACAATTTAGAAGATCATTTAGAACCAGAGAAACTCCAAGATGGCTCAATGACTATGATCAGAACAAAACCAAGAAATCTATTTCTTCACACTCTCACAGTCTTAATTCTCAGCTTGCACATCCTTTATTTCATACTAATGACTTTTCTCATTTCTCACAGGAGTATGTCAGTTCCTTGTCAAGCATCCTCACCTCTCCTGAACCAAGTACTTATGAACAAGCAAGAAATATCCTGAATGGAATACAACAATGAAGGCAGAACTACAAGCTCTAGAATCAAATGGGACTTGGATCCAAACAAAGCAGCGACCATGTCAGATCAATCTCTCAAGACTGGCTTTTCAATTCATACCTTACACAATAGGCTTGGGCATACTTCTATGTCAAAGTTGATGCATAGCTCTAATACCATGTGCAAATGATAGGAGAAATTGTATTAAGAGAATATTTTCTACAACTTGATTAAGGAGGAAACCACGCCCTTATATACACACCTAGGACAAGAAACGAGAGAGAGGCTAACCACCTAACTAACCAAGAAACTAAAGAAACAAAAACAAAAGAAAAAGAATGCAGCTTAAATACAACAACAGTAGCAAGATAGCTCCTAAAATAATAGTAGCTCACAGGAGCAACTGTATATTTCACAGATCTCCATGCAGTTCACTCCAATATTGTATATTTTCAATACGCAATAGAAATAATTGTTTGAATTGGAAAATAAAGATGCAATGCGAGCAACTTTAGAGGTCGAGCTTTTTCCCTCGAGGTGTTATTATAAATTTGAGATTATAATGTGCATATGACATTTGACGAAATATTAAGGCTTCACAGATGGTTTTTAGTCCATAGGAAAATAATAATACTCAAACATGACATCACATATGATACTTTCATTAAATATATAAAAGTAGCAATGAGTGGGATAATTCTTGTAGCATTGTATTCTTTATAACTACTTAGTGTCTATTATTTATATGTGTGTGTGTGTATGTGTGTGTTCACGCGCGTGTGTATTATATGGATTTTTTTTATATTGCATTTAACTATTGTAAAAATCCTCAAGAATGGGTTAATGAGACATTGGAACAGTACGACCGAATCTTTTGGAATATTGGAACTAGTAAATATACAAAAAAAACAGGCAACAACAAGAGTGCCAAATACTGAATGTGTCCTCAGTGTGTAGATTCCCACTATACATTGTTATTTGTATTGCTATGTAATATGGGAGAGGGGAACTATATAGATTTGTTTTACCTTCTAGCCCTTCTTTATTCTTTTTTCCTTTTTAACAAATGAATAAAAAAAATATTTGGGTCAACTAACTGATTGATGCATGTTAACTTCCAATGAATTTAATATACTAATAATCTCCAAGTTTTTACTTGTGGGGTATTTTGGGAAAACAAATTGAGATGGAGTTGATCTTGGGACTTTGGGGATGTTCTTGATTAGTTTAATTGATAACATTATAAAATATAACTTCTTCTATTTCTTTTTATCCATTCCTAGATTTTCATGTCAAAAATTATGATCGTTATTTTTTGTATAATGATTCATCATATAAAATTGATGTCATTAGATTAAATATAAAATACTATATAAGAGTATAGTATTATATTTTTTAATAAATATTTATGTGACAAATTATTGGTTAAAGATATATCTCAAAATGTGCGAATGATGACTAGTAAAAAAAGGAGTAAGTATTATTCAAAATTTGAGTTCAAACTTGCATGCACGAATACGTGATATTTAATTTGTTTTCTTACAAAAAAAAAAATATTTTCTATCACTCATCAAAAGGGGAAAAAAAAGAAAAACTGAGATTCGAACAAAAAGGCTTCAATTGTGTTTTTCACACACATTAACACCAACCTATTACTACATTGGGTTGCCAACTAAGAGCATTGGTAGAATTCTCGGAAATGTTTTTCCTATTCCCTCCCTAGAAAATCTTTATCAGGAATTCAACAATGCATATGGGAGACAGGGGATATATTTTTCGTCATCGTTCTGGGACCCATGCCCCTCTATATTCCCCATTGCACGCGGGGCATTCTTCTTCTATCCTCATCCTCGTCGATTATGTTCTTTACGGTATGAATCCAAAAGGCATTAACTAAACTTAATATTAACATACTATCAAATTCAAAGTTCAAAAATCAAAAATTAAAATTCCAACTTAACGAAAGTGAGTATATATGTACATTGACTTTTTTGCAAATTATTGAAAATGACCCTTAATCTATGTGCACAATGCTAACAAATTAAAAGTATTTTGTCTTTTCATATAAGTTGAGGATAGAGATGCAGAGTTGGGGAGCTGCTAATTTTCTCCAACTAGAAAACAGGGATGGGGGTGGGGAAAATTTTTCCCTATACTCGCCTTGCATGGGGATTTAAAACTTTCCTCCTTCTTTCCCCTCCCCCCCCCCCCCCTCCCCACACACAAAATTCCCCAATAGGGACATGGATTTTTCTCATAGTGGGTCGGTCTCCATTGGTGTTAACATGAAGATCCCCACCTCATTGTCATCCCTATTTTTTATTGAGTTTAAATATGAAATAATTGATCTCACATAAAAGTTTTCCACCCATTATACTCAATCAAATATGAAATGGTTTGGTCAACTTGGAAAAATTGGAAAATTTGACAATCAAATACTCCCTAAGATTTAATTTTGAATCATCAATTCCAAATGAAAGATGAAATTCATAATATTTAAAAATCCCTACTAAACAATACTTAGACAAAAGATAATGGTTTAGGTAGCGAACAGAGGTTTAAAGCATGTAGTTACTAAGTTATTCTAGTTTTAGTGATTAGCGAATAATAGTTCAGATTAACATTTGAAGATAATGTGTTCAGAAAATTTAGATGGTTATTTAGTTGTTTAATGCAAACATACGAAAAAGGTTATTGATTCAAAATCCAAAATCAAAATCAATACTCCAAAATCTCACACAGAAAGAGGTATAGTTTCGTTGAATATGGCAATTTCCCCCCTAAATTTTTCTACTTAGAGAGATAGATTCTAATTGACCCATGTTTAGATATCATTCGATATTTACTACTTTATGAAAATAATCTATAAAGAAAGTATTCATTGGATATGAGAAGGTGCATGAATGTTCAATGTATTAGGAAGATATGATTCGTTGTATTTGGTAAAGATGTCAACTATAAATACCCATTTACAATCCAACCAATTCAAGTAAGCAACTCAAACAATATTCATTGTATTAGGAGAATAGGATTCATAGTATTTGTTAAAAATGTCAACTATAAATACCTATATATAATCCAACCAATTCATTCAAGCAATTCAAAGAAAAACAACTGTTGGGGAGATCCAAGACGGGAGCCCACTTCAACCAAGGCCGATGGTACACAAGTTAGATGAGGTTCCATCTTAAAACCAATTGGTGTTAAGAGGAGTAGCCCACTTGACTTATAACCATATCCTTTCTCTTTACTTTTCCGATGTGGGATATTTTTACTCCTAGGTGAATCCCAACAATCTCCTCCTTCACACATGAGTCTCTCCCCCTTGATCGGAAGCCTCTTTTTGCCACGGTTTCACCTCACCATCAGGAACCCATCATAGTTGTACCTTACTCTACAGAGCCGCACTCTGCTCCACCTGAGTCTCATGTCACCACTCTGCCTCAAGAGTCCCAACCGAACCTTACTACACAGAGTCGCACCCTACTCCACCTGAGTCTTATGCCATCACTGTGCGCCTTCAGGAGACCCAACCGCGCGCACGCTATGGCCCTTACTCCTGTCCATAGTGATTTTTGCAGGACCACCTTCCCGCACCTTGCGCCCAACCGAACGAACAATCGGCTCTGATACCACTTGTTGGGAGATCCAAGGCGAGAGCCCACTTCAACCAAGGCCATGATACACAAGTTAAGTGAGATTCGATCTTAAAACCAATTGGTGTTAAGAAGAGTGACCTACTTGACTTATATACCATATCCTTTCTCTTTGCTTTTCTAATGTGGATATTTTTACTTATGGGTGAATCCCAACAACCACAACCCTGTCTTCCTTATTATCTTCTTCTTCCATTATCAATTCAACATAATCAAATATATAATCAATCTCTCTTTCAGTAACCTAACAATGGTATCAGAGCAAATCTCAAATACATTTCTCTTCGAAAAAATAAATGTGACCCTCCTCCTCCCCAATTCAATCTTCAACCAAAACCCTCAATTGTCTTCCAATTTTGAGGTCACCCATCCTAATAGGAATAATTATCAAATATGGAGTAATCAATTGAAAACATTCTTAATGACTCCTGGAGTATGGAGTGTGGTGGAAAAAAGTATGAGAAGCCTCCTAAGAGTTGTGAAGAAGATGATACAAAAAAGGGAAGATAATATGGGATGATAATAAGGAGAAGAAGTATAGTGAAAATGAGAAGAATGATATTGTTGCGCTTGCATATATCCACTAAGCCGTCACTCCAATAATTTTTTTTTTCCCGCATAATGGTTGTACCAAAGAAGCATAAATTACTCTAAATGAAGCATATAGAAGCTTTTTAAAGGGAATATCTATCAAACTCCAAACTCTATAGAGAGAGTTCGATAACATTTTAATGGAAGAAGAAGAGACTATTCATATATTTTCACTCGTGTCTCCAATATAGTCAATCAAATTAAATTATATGAAGACAAGGTAGAAAATAGAAAGGTGATCCCTAAGATATTATGGATTCTTCCTACAAAATTCGATCATATAGTTGCTGCCATTGAAGAGTCGAAAGACTTATCAACACACGCTCTAAGTTGATGGGTTCCCTTCAAGCATATAAAGTGAGGATGGATAGATTTAATAAGTCACTAGAATAATCATTTTGAGAAACATTACAATTAATAGGCGATGAAGAAAACAAAAAATAAAGTGGCTTTGATCGAAATTTCAAAGAAAGAAAGGGGCCATCAAATAATCGATGCCTTGGGAGAGGAAATTATAAAATCCAACAAAGTCATGATAAGAATTCTAATGCACATTATAGATTGTACAAGTGAGCAACCACAATACCAATGATTTTTGGTACAAGTATAGAAAATGCACATGGCACACCCATCATATACGTGATTGTCGAAAGCGACAACATGATGAAGCAAATTTCACATAATAAGGTGACTCTGATGGATCAATCGAAAGCATCTTCTACTCATGCCTTAAAACTCAGCAAGGGAAAAGAGATGTATGGTATGTAGTTAGAGAGTGTTCAATTTATATAACTTGAGATAAAAACTCCTTTGCTTAACTAGATGAAGGAGCGAAATCAAATATCACACTTAGTGATAGAACCATACAAGAGGTCACCAAAAAATTAACGATTATTGCCAAGGCTTGAAATGGGTTAACCAAATACATCCAAGATGTCTTATATGTCCCGGATCTAGCACAAGACCTTCTAACTATACTCTTGGAAAAAGGATATGCCACCCATATCGCCAATCTCTTCTTCTGGGAGATAGTGAGGTTGCATGGCATCCCGAGAACCATCGTCTCAGATCGAGACACGAAGTTCATTAGCCACTTTTGGAGGTCCCTTTGGAAGCTTCTTGACTCTAAACTCCTTTTTAACACGTCCCACCATCCCCAAATCGATGGGCAAACGGAGGTAACCAACAAGACCTTCTCCTCTGTGCTTAGAGGGCTTGTGAGCAAAAGCTTGCGGGATTGGGACATCAAACTTTGCCATGTCGAGTTTGCTTATAACTGAGCTCCTTCCTTTGCCACTGGCCACTCGCCATTTAAAACTTGCTATGGAGTGAATTCACCCACTCTCATTGAACTCCTTCCACTGCCTTTGGAGTCAAGAGCGAGTTTTGAGGCTAGCAAGAAGGCTAAGGAAATTCAAAATCTTCATCAACAAATCCGGGACAAGATTGAGAAAACCAATGAGTTCTACAAGGCACGAGCCAACAAACACCGCTAGGGCATCACCTTCAAGCTCGGGGACTTAGTTTAGCTCCATTTGAGGAAGGGACGATTTCCATCACGGAGGAAGAACAAGCTTATGCAATGGAGTAATGGCCTGTTCAAAGTCTTGGAGAAGGTGAATGACAACGCATACAAGCTTGACCTTCCGGGAGACATGGGCGTATCTTCCACCTTCAATATTGGCAACCTCTCACCTTCCATCGAGGGTGACGAACCCATTGAGGATTTGAAGGCAAATCCTTTTCAAGAAGGGGAGGATGAAGAGACCCGGGTACCGTATTCCTCCCTCGTCTCCTACGCCAAGAGGTTCACATCCACTTCCCCGAGTCTCGAGGTTCAATTTCCCGTGGAATCTGGAGACCACAAGTTTTTCTCGGCCATCCACTTCCCCGAAGGCCTTGGGATCTAGCATTATACCGAGTCGTCCCAGGAAAGCATGGATACCTCGACATCGAGGTTCGGGAGTGGATCCGTTGAAATAAACACAAGGCAAGGAAGTGGATGAAAGAGGGATCATCGCCCCCGCTATGCTTTTGTAGCGGGCGCTACACTTGAATGGGAGAAAGTGGGAACGTGACCCGAAGGTCGTGCCACCCGCGACGAAAGGGGATCACACCCGCGACAAAACTTCCTTAATGAAGAGCAAATCCGTCGCGTTCGCGATCCCGCGTGATTTCAGAATCGCCCCTTTCGCTCCCAGATTTGTCGCGCCCACGATGGCATTATTTTTCTATTTTTTTCGGCTGAAACGACTGCGTTTTAGTGGAACTAATTCCCTTGTATAAATACGCCTTTCTCGTAATTTTCTAGAGTTTTTTACTAATTAAACATTAATTAAGAGCAAGGGTTTCTCTCAAATCTTGTTCTTACTTTATCCATTGTTAATGGTGGTGTTAGTAAGTCATTCATTTATTGATTAGTGGTGCTTAACTTTATCTAATCATGGTGGGGTGCTAGGTTTTGGTGGTGGATTCTCCTTTATCCAAAATCATACCTAAGTTCCCTTTTGTGTGCAAGATCCTTGTCGATTGGCTTCTTTTGGGTTGTGATTCATTTATTATATCTCATCATTCAAAAATACTACCATCTACAATCAAGGACTTCCAGTGCAATCTCATCCATCTTCTTCATATCCATTGCTCAAGCAAGAAGGATATCTATTACCTATTATTCTCCAACTCAAGCCCCCTCCATTCCCACTACGCACACGCTCCACCATACCTCCTCAAGTACCTTCATATCTAATGGTACTGATGGACTTTTGTTGATTAGATATGCTGTTGTGTTTACTGCTTCTGCCCACAAGTACTTAGGAAACCCAGCATGAATCCCCATGCTCCTAGCTATCTCATTCAGAGTCCTATTCATCCTCTCTGCTATCCCATTCTGCCTTGGTGCCCAGGGAACTGTTCTCAATAACCTAATGTCATTATGCTCGCAGTATTTCACGAACTCCTTCTTTTTATACTCCCCTTTATTGTCCTTCCTCAAACACTTTACCTTCAACCTAGTCTGTGTCTCAACCTGTGTTTTCCACTTCAAAAAAACATCGAACACATCAGATTTGTTTTTTAGAAAATAAACTCATACCTTCTGACTATTATCATTGACGTAGGTGACATAATATTGAGCACCACTCATGGAGTTGACTGGTGCAGGCCCCCACACATCTGAATGCACCAACTCCAACCTCTCTAGGTTTGGTTTCTTGCCAGTTTTGGTGAAACTGACCCTCTTCTGCTTACCGAGGACACAACTCTCACAAAGCTCCATGTCAACGATTTTCAGATCCTCCAAAACGCCCTTTGAAGCTAGAATCTTCATGCCCTTCTCACTCATGTGACCAAGCCTGCAATGCCATAAACTAGAACACGAAGCATTATTAGGCTTAGAAATCACATTAGCGTTATCCCTTGTGGAGTACAAAGTACTGGATCTCAATCCCTTCGCCACTACCATCGCACCCTTCACGATCTTCCATTTTCCATTCCCGAACCCTGTAGTGTAACCTATCTCATCAAGTTGATTCAATGAAATCGGATTCCTCTTAATACCAAGAACATATCTCACATCCTCCAGCTTCCAAAGACCACCATTAGCAGTCTTAATATTATCCCCATTTCTTTTCGTCTTCATTTCCACATGGGGATGGGTCCTTTTCAAGGGGGAGTTGGGGGAAACCTCTAGGGAAACCTTGTCGCCTTCTAGGGGAGTTGAAACAGGACATTTATTAGGGGAAATTTATGCCAATCCCCAACTGCCTTTGAACAGCTTAGGGGGAGGGGAATCGTATATATATGAGAGGGGGGAGCCTAGTTTGTTGGGCTCGGGCGATCTTGAAAGTGGGGAGTTTGTGGCGAAGTGTTTCCTAGGCATGTTCCAAGTCTTTTCCAGGTGTCGGATTCCGAACAGGAACCGGGACAGTGGTTTCAGTATACTCCAAATTCACCGTCATCAGAGGATACTCTGAGTATGGGAGGGGGTGGTGGAGAGAGTCTTGAGGAGGAAAATTTGAAATGGCCTCCTGTGTTTAAGAGAGTGGGGGATAAAATCAGGAAGGAGAAGGGGGAGGAGGAGGAAACTTATGTAGGGCTGACCAAAACTATAACTTTTAAACCTTCTGTTTCCTCAAAGTCTAGTTCTTTGGACTCAACTGTGGGCAGGGTGGAGATTTTTTTCAAAGAATCGATAGCGAAGAGCCAGGAGCGAGGAGCTGGATGGGGAGGATCAAGGGGATGAAGCTTCTTCGGCTTTTGCTGAGGAAATCCTCCAGATTCGAGCTAAGAGACAGCGGAGGGAGCAAATGGTGATGATCTTACAGAAGGAGTTTGACGCTTTTTTGAAGGTTGACGAAGAGAAGAAAGGAGGCCAGTGGTGGGAGTTGCTTGCTGAACGGGTTGCGGAGGCAGCCCAGAAAATGCCTCCTCCATCGCCATGATTATTGCAGCTTGGAATTGCTGAGGTTTGGGGCAGGCAGACCTCTCTGCAATTCCTTATGTCCGCTGGGTGTCGTCTTTTTTGCATTTGGATGTAATTTGTCTTTTTGAGTCAAAGTTGCCTTTAGACATTACTAGGGGTGTTGTTAAGCACATGGGGTTAACCTGTTCTTTTGGGATGGATGCTGTAGGTAGGTCAGGGGGTATCATTGTTGGTTGGAAGCAAGAGTCTGTGTTTTCAATAGTGTGTTGTGATGCAAACTTTGTAATCTTGCAATCGTGTGGAATGAATGTTGCTTTGTGATACGTTGTGTTTGTGTATGGGTGCCTTGCTTATCAAGGCAGACAGGATGTGTGGGATCGTCTGGCAAGGGCTGTACTGGGGTTACAAGGGCCTGTTGTTGTCATGGGCGATTTTAATCAGATTGAGGATAGTACTCAAAAAGCAGGGGGATCGGCCAGAGTAAGAGGGGAACAACAGTTCTGGGACTGGAAAACCATGTTGGATTTGCATGATATACCCTTCACTGGGGCTGCGTTCACATGGACTAATAAAAGGAGGGGTGAGGAGTGCATATGGGAACAACTTGATAGAGCCTATGGTTCCTCTCAATGGATGACTGCGTTTCCAAATTCGTTTGTTCACAACTTTCCAATCATCTTCTCTGATCATGCGTTGGTAGGTTTGCATATCAAAACAGAGGATAGACCTAAAAGGACCTTTTTTAGGTTGGACCCTTGGGTGACAAAGTGGAACAAATTCAGGTCTGAGGCTGAGAAGCTTATTCAGTCCAACCATGTTCAAGGAAGCGCATCCTTTCGGTGTGTCACCTGGTTAAGGTTAATCCGGCAGATGGGGAGGGCGCTTTTGTTTGAGCCAAAAAAGACATAGCTTCAACCCACTACAAATGAGATGGAAGAACTGAAGGAGTTACAACATAGGGTAGCTACGTTTGGTATGTATGAGTCTGCATTTGCTAGGGCAATGCAACAGGAGGAGTCTGTGGAGACTATGATTCGGGAAATTCACGAATTCTGGGTCAATAGGAGCAAAGTCAAGTGAGTTGGGCTTGGGGACCAATCTATGGCCTTTTTCTTCCAGAAGTATAGAAAGCGACAGGCTTACAACCAGATCCAATGTTTGACGCTTACAAATGGTCTATAATCCTTTAATGAACTAGATTTTGTGGGAGAGTTTTATCGGGAGTTCTCTGGGCTGTTTAGGCCCATAAGCCCTATGGAGCAAGTACGGACTTCTCTTATGGGCCAGGTAGTGGGGAATATTAAAAAGGCCCTTACAGATGAGGAGAAAGAGGGGCTTCTAAAACCCTTTTCTCGAGCTGATGTTGAAGATGTTATTTGGAGTTTGAAGCCGGGGAAAAGTCCTGGTCTAGATAGAATACCCGCTGAATTCTTCCAGAACTGCTGGGATTTGGTTGGCGACAATATTGTTGAGACGGTGTTGGAGGCGGTTAATCATGGTGCGTTTGTGGGAGAACTAAACAACATCAATATTTTTCTATTGAAGAAGAAGCCGAAAGCGCAGACGGTGGCCGACTTTCGCCCAATTAGCCTTTGTAATGTTATATATCGGGTCATTGCAAAGTGTTTGGTTGGGCGCTTGAGGTGAGTTATGGGGTCTTTAGTCTCTGATGTTCAAGCTGCCTTTTTTCCTGGTCGACTGAAGGAGGACAATATCCTTGTAGTACATGAGGTTCTTCATTACTTGGCCAATAAGCGTCAGGGTATACAATACGCCGCTTTAAAAGTGGATATGAGTAAGGCTTATGATAGGATCCAATGAGATTTCCTCGAAGCCGTTCTGAGGAAAATGAGGTTTCCAGATAGATGGGTCTTCACCCTTATGAGGTGCGTGACTACTGTCCGATATTCTGTGCTTGTGAATGACATTCGCTCTGACCCAATTATACCAACTGTTGGGCTAAGACAAGGCGATCCTCTTTCGCCTTACCTTTTCCTCCTGTGTATGGAGGCTTTGTCTGCCACGATTGCGGAGGAGGCTCGAAATGGGAGGGTGAGAGGAGTTAAGATTGCCCGGGGGGCTCCGCCGATCACGAATCTGTTTTTAGCTGATGATGCGTTGTATTTTACTGAACTGGAGGCTGGTTCCTGCCTGGCTCTGAAGAGTGTTATCGACAACTATAGCCTGGGTTCGGGCCAAGTTATTAATTTACAGAAGTCATATATGTGTTTCTCTAAAGGGGTTGGGCAAGAGGAAAAAGAGGGGATGAAAGTGATTTTTGGGTACCCGGAGGGAGGGTATTTTGAAAAATATCTGGGGGTACCTTCTACTGTTAGGAGGAAACGTACTGATCATTTTGGGTTTATGGTGGATGAGATTCGTCGACGGCTTGATTCTTGGAGATTTCACATGTTGTCAATGGCGGGGAAGGTGATCCTCATTAATGTTGTTTTGGTAGCTCTTCATCAATATGTTTTGAGTGTTTATCTAATTCCTCAGGCCGTGGTCAACAAGATTAACTCTATCATCCTTAGATTTTTATGGGGGAAGGTGGATGGGAGTCGCTCCATACACTGGAAGGATAAGCAGATGGTGTTCAAACTGAAAGGAGCGGGAGGGCTGGGAGTTAGGCATGTGGGGGCGTATAATAAGGCGTTATTACTAAAGCAGGCTTGGTGCACTTACCACAATCAGGACTTGCTGATTTCCAAATTGTGGAAGGCTAGATACGACGTTTCTTCTCCTATTGATTACCAGGAAGGGGCTAAGGTCAAAGGGACTTCCTCGACAGTTTGGAGAGGGTTGAGTTCAGTGGTTGCTGCAGCAAAGGGACGCTTGCGGTGGAGTGTGGGAGATGGAAGGAGGATACCTGTGCTAGATCAGAGATGGCTTCCTGGGGGGCTGTTAGACTTAGGGAGGAAATAGAGGTTAGGGACCTATCGAATCTGAAGGTGCATGACTTGGTGGAGTGGGGGGACAGGGGAAATGGCATCTGGAAATAGGATATGTTACATAATATATTTACTGCAGAAACGGTGGACAGGATTGCTAAAGTGTATCCGCCTCAGCAAGGAATCCAGGACTTGCATGGATGGCCCGGTAAGAATTCCTCAATCTATTTTGTAAAGAGTGGTTATTTTGAATTCCTTATGCAGGGGAAGTATATGCAAAAATCGAAAGAGGAGGAGACTAGATTCTGGAAAAATATTCGGCATTGTGATGCTCCTCCTAGAATAAGAACCTTCGTCTGGTTGCGTATTGATGCTCTCTGATCAAGTTAATAGAAAAAAAAAAGGAAACTGGTGGAGGAGGAGGGATGTTGGTGTGGAGGGGCAGTGGAGGATTTGGGGCATCTGTTTAGGTTTTATACGATTGCTAAACACATGTGGAGAGGAGCACGATTAGGGATCTATTCGGAGGTTAATCAACATGTAGGCTGGTGGCAGTGGATAAAGGACTGGGTGATGTATCTCGCGAAAGGAAAGGAGGATGGGAGGGAGAAGGTTGGTAACTTCTGCTGCTCAATGTGGGCTATATGGAAAACAAGGAATAGGGTGAGCTTAAATGATGAGAGGGCTTCATCTTGGCTTTTAAGTGAGACCCTGGGGAAGGAAATGGGATGGTGGAAAAAGTTCCAAGAGTGGAACAAGAGGAGTAAAAGATCCAGGGGTGTGAACAGGGCGCCTTGCTCATACAAGTGGGGGAATCAGGATGTGCAGGAGGAGGATGGTGTTTTTTTGGTGGATGGAGCCTATAGAAAGGATGATGGAAAGTTAGCAGCAGCATGGGTAATGGTGGGGTTGGAGGCGCAGGGCCAAAGCGAGGTCTACACGAGAGTGGGGGAGTGGCTTTGGTTAGTGAGTTGCTGGCCCTTCGGTTGGCTTTGCAAGAAGGGAATAGAAGAGGGTTGAGTTCTATTGTTATCTGGACGGACTCGGCTGTGGCAGTTGAGGCCCTGTTTGACGTGCATCGGGCTCCTGTTGAGTGCAGAAGTCTGGTGTGGGCATGTAAGTTGGAGATCAGCAAAATTGATAGTGGGAAAATCTTAAAGGTGCCGCGCCTAATGGTTCAACCTGCACACCGGGTGGCAAGACAGGCGGTTCATGGAGGCGGTGTTACCTAGATGTTCGCTTGTGTAGTTTTAGGTGTTGGTTTGTTTGTGTGGTTTTCATTTTGTGTTTTGTGTTGTTGTTGCTGTCTCTGTCTCTGTTGGCAAAAAAAAAAAAAAAAAAATCACATCTCCTCTACCTTTTATCTAATAACACTTGTCAATAGTAAGATACACCTTGCCAAAATTCTCACTTCTGAAATTATGAAATAACTCCCTATTAGAGGAAACATGAAAGGATGCACCAGTATCAACTATCCATGACTCTTCAGGACTAGACAAACTCAAAATTAGAGCTTCACAGAGGTCTTCGGCAAAGTTGATAGAGGACAGGTCATTATTATTACCCTTCCCCTTCCTAGGGCAATCACTCTTATAATGACCCTTGTCACCACAACCATAACACACAACTTCATTCATGTTCCTAGGCTTGCCCCTACCCCTGGACTTCGATTGTCCCTTGGAATTATTCGAATTCCTATTGTTCTTCCTACCCCTTACACTTAAAGCACTTCCGGAAGATTCACCACTAGAATTCTTCCTACGAAGGCCCTCATTGAGCAACACAGATTTGACCTCATCAAATTTCATCTCGTCACTACTCTTAGCACTACTGACAATAGTTACAACTGTTTCCCAAGAATCAGGCATAGAAGACAACCAAAAAATTACTTAGAGGTACCCTAACTTTTGAAAAAACAATTTTTTGGTACCCTAACTTTCCAAAACTAATTTTGGGGTACCCTAACTTTTAGGATTAGAAATTACTAGGTGAATTTCCGGCGAAACTCCGATTGATTCAAATCATTTTCGTCCACGGAAACAAAGGGCATTTTCATCCACAAAGACACTTAATCAATTTCCCGCCTAAAATCACCGTTGAATTCAAATAATTGGCCGAAAATTCACCTAATTATTTCTAATTCTAAAAGTTAGGGTACCCCAAAATTAGTTTTTAAAAGTTGGGGTACCAGAAAAATATTTCACCAAAAGTTAGGGTACCCTTAACTAATTTTTTGGAAGACAACAATATGCAAGTCTTAACATTCTCAGCAAAAATCATCTTTACTGAAGCAAGTTGTGATAATATCTTAGTAATCTCATTTATATAATCAGCCACATCACCATCTTCAGACATCTTACAGGCTACAACTGGTTAATTTTCGGAACAAATATACTTGATTTGTTGCGTTTGGCTTCTGATACATCTCCTCCAATGCCTCCAGCAATTCCTTCGTTGTCTTTTTTCGATGACGTTAACCTAACATTCCGAGCCAATGACATCCTGATCAAGGACACCGTCTGTCGATCGAACATATCGTACTTGGCCTGATCCATGACATCTGGCTTCTTCTCCAGCAGTGGAAGATGCAACGACTTTGAGTACAGTAGATCCTCAATCTGCAACTTCTAGTAGGTGAAGTCAGATCTGTCAAATTTCTCGATTTCATACTTATCTCCCGACATTATTTGAAATCGAGTTCTTTTTCAGCAACATGCAGGCTCTGATACCAGTTGTTAGGATTGAAGAGCACTCAAGCAACAACAAATAATGAGAAATAATAGCGAAAAAGAAATCATAAATTGACACCATAGGTTTAACGTGGAAAAAACCTAAAGTAGGAAAAAACCACGGAATCGATGCATTAGAAATATGAGGATTACAATTACAAAGGTTGTGTTTCTCTCTATCTCACTTGATAATTTAAGAGGAAAACCTTACCCCAATACATACTAGGAGATACAAGAAGGAACCCTAGGTTACAACCTAGAAACCGCCGCACAAGAATGTGGGCCTTCAACGACGCGACCTCGACCCAAGGAGACACGGTGGCGTTTAAGAGGCGCGGGTCGCGCCTTCAATAACGTTTCTTCTGTGAAGGACGCGCCCAGCGTCCAAGGCCCGAGACTCGCGTTTGTGACGGACGAAATAATCTTGTGTCGAGCAAAAGGCGCTACAAGCGCTGAATGAGTGGCGACTCGCGTCTCTCTTCTCATGCCTTCTTCTGCCTATAATTGAGGCGTTGTGGTGTCGACACTCGGCACCGGTGGCGCCTAAACGCTGCTTGCATCTAACTTCTTCATCTCGCCTTCTTTCTCGTCCTCCCAGTTTACTTCCTCCTTCTCCTCATTTGGTCTCCACACACAACAATCATGTATATAAACTTAAACATGTGAATCATATAGATTGACATATATGCTAACACATGTACATATATGACTACTTAAAAACACATACATGCTTGTCTTATTAACAACTTGAAAAAGGCCAAGTACTCAAAAATAAATAATCATGATAAATTTAACCAAACGATTATCATGCTTTATATTCAACAAGGCAATTTATATATGAACAACAGATATATTTAAGCATGGGAAAACATGCCGTAAAATTCATAAACTCACTTAACATGGCACTTTGTGATTAATTTGATACTAATAAAATCACACTTTAAAACTTGGCAATAAGAATAATGGCAAAGAAATATGTATTCATAAAACACCCTAACACACTACTTTCTTGGAAAAACTTGTAAATAGGGACTTAACATGGCGTAAAAATCATAAATCTCAACATGTTTCTAATTAATCCTCCCATTTGAATTAACACAATTCAAATCAAAGAAATCTATGCCACTTAAAATCAAATAAATGTTAACTTTAAAATAAACAACTTATCTCGATGAAGGCAATCTCATCATATACTCCTTGAACCTCTTGAGTATATACATCAACCACCATTGCCAACCATAGATCAAGATTCTAAATATACCAATTAAATAAATTATGATTGATTAATACTAATCTTGATAATTGAAATTAATAAACTTGAATAAACAAAACTTGTATAAAGCAACATAAACTTATCTTTTCTCACTCCATAGCATCTTGATCTTGATTTCCACCCCTCAAGTTGCCCTGTATGATCCTCAACTCGATCATCCATTGTGAAAATAAGTTTTAATATTGTTGGAAATATGGGGTAACGTGGTCACTTACACAAGATGAGGGATCACTTGGGTAGCTAAGAGTCGAGGGTCAATCCGTCTTCCCTTAAGACTTATTCACTGGACCGCGAATAGACTTAAGGGTAAAATCGAACCTCTTGTAAGCAAAGTAAAGATATCTCAAGAACTCTCAAGAATGTTGCTGGATTTCAACACCTTAAGAGTGTGTTGAAGCTCTCAAGGAAAGTTAGATAGAAGTGATTGAGGTGGTGTGGATGAATGAAATTCAACAACTATTTATAGGGGCTTTTGGAGCATTCAAACCTTCAAACTTGCCAAATAATGAAGCAAGATCTTAGGGCATTGTCTATAGGTCATTAAGGATTGATCTTGAGTGAAAATTCAATCAAAAATCATCCCTAATGATTCCCCAAGCAATTAATACCGGAGGCAGAAATCAAGGGATCTTGTAGAAAAGCTTGACTAGGCATCACTATAGTCCGTGGTGGCCTTAACACGTCCGTGGTGACCCAGTACTCCTTTTTCTTACTCTCTAGACACCAACACGACTCGTATCATACCTGACACGGTCTGTGTTGGGTTCCTTTTACTTATTAAGCTAGATATTGACCTTTCCGATCAATCCTAACCTTATAACTTGAGCCCTTATTTATCTTAACTCTTGAAATACTACAATAATATTTTGACAATGATGTTTATGATAAATTCTTTCTTTTAGTGCATACAATATCTTGAAAATAAATATCCATATCAAGGATTTTATATTAAGCTCATTAATCTTAATTAATGTGAAATTTTCTTAATTCAAATTTCTCCCTTAGTTTTTCTTTCTTAATAGAATTATTATTTCATTTAATAATCTTATTAAATAATAAAACATTGTACATTACTTCTACAAATAATTTATCTAAACCCTAAACATTCTGATAATGTTTTTGATTGAACCTCCACCACTTTCCGGTCACTGGAAAAATGACGTGGAATTTTTTGTGCTGACGTGGACTGTTCTATATGATTAAAAATAAAAGAAAAATGTTGATGACATGTGCTTGCTATGTGACTCACTAATTATGTCACAGAAAAAAAAAATCCCAACCAAAATGTTAATAATCACTCAAAAAAAATTACTTTCTCATTTTCCTAAACCCTAAACAGAAAAAATTAAAAATTAAAAAATCCTCAATGTCTGGAATTCCATGCTGTCATGCAATTGAAACAATGGATGCTGAAGGTTCAATCAAATTTTTTTTTTTTTAGATTCCAAATTTTCCATTAAAAAAACTAAGTAAATTTTTTTGAGTGATTATTAACATTTTGGTTGGGGTTTTTATTTTTTATATGACATAATTAGTGAGTCACATAGAAAGCACAAGCCATCAACAATTTATCTTTATTTTTATCATATAAAACAGTCCACCTCAACACAAAAAATTTCACGTTATTTTTCCGGTGACCGGAAAGTGGTGAAGGTTCAATCAAAAAAGTATAATGTTAAGTATGATATGTCTGTCATTAACAAAAAGGTAAGTTTGGTTTGTTAGATCAAAATGGACATAAAGTTTGGTTTATAAAATTCCAATTTTCCAAAATTGAATTTCACATTTGAAATTCAATTATTTCATACATTTTATTTGGACATCTTTATTTTTTATTATTTATGGGCTAACAAGCTTATATGTTTTTTATTACATAGTTTTCCAACTAAGTAATGCATACTTTAATTTTTACATCATTTCAGTATTATTATTATATATCTACTTTAATTATTATTAAAGAGCACTTTATTTCATCCTAGGTAGCTAAATATTTAAGATATTTTCATTAATTACAGTTTTATCTATCCTACATATCATCCTAAAAGGAGAGTCTCATGTCACTCATACATTGAGTGTACTCAACTTTTAATATGTTAACTAGTCTCTAATATCTCGCGCGATATACGGGTAAGTTTTTAATAATTTTACGTTATTTATTTTCTAAAGTAATTTTATGATAATTATTAATCCAATCTTATAAAAATATTATTTTTTGTGGAATAAACTATTATTTGAGTTTATTTTATTTCATGACCATGACAATTATGGGTAAATAGTTTAATTTTATTTTTCACCGTAAGAAGGATGTTTGTTTTTTTTGAAAAAATTGTTACGACAACAACTACGTAACAATTCTATTTTCTTATTATTTTCCATTTTATATTTGTAGCTTTTAACTTCTTTTTTCAACTTTTTAATCTATACTTATTCCAATTTCTTATTCTTTTTTGTAGTTTACATATAATTTGAATTTTTTATTGTTAAAAATATATATATATAGCAGTTTCATTGAAAATTTTATTTTCTAAGATATTAAAAAAAATACCAAATAATAGTATAGCTTTTTCATGAAAATTTTAGTTTAATATATATTATTATATTTTATTTTTAAGGTTTTGGTCATAATATTATAATAATAAATTGTTGAAAGGAAAAATAAAAATTGCTCTAGTTTTGTATTAGAGATTTTATGTATGTATGACCTTATGTATTTCTTTTTCTTTTATGAAAAAATTTAAAATGTTCTAATTGTGTATGCATTAAATATTGGTAATTTATGTATGACTTTAGATATTTCTTTTTCATTTTTATTAATATTACATTAATGAATGAAGTAATAAATTATGTAGGTTTGAAATTTCCTTAGGAGCTTGTTAGGGAACAGGTCCAGTAGGAAGGAACTTTAGGTAGGAAGGTAGGAATGAATAATCATGGCCATCCATTCCGGATCCAACGACTGGGATTAAAATCTCACACATGTGCCACTTAACCCCGAAAAACCACCTATCCATAGTCAAAAACCACTAGTGGTTTTGCCAAAAAAAAAAGAAAAAAGATAAAAATCCATATTTGATCCCATAATAATAGCGGCTATTTACTACTGCAAATTAAAGAGAATATTTGCCAAATTTAGAAGATCACGTTGGAGTATATTGAGTTTCAACTGGGGAAAACCCTAATAAGTCAACGACGAACATTGATCGGAATCCCAAACAGCGGTTGGTCGGTTGATATCACACAGCATACAACCCCACATTGATCTCATCAATGGTGGACAATAGGTAAGTATGTTTAATTTTCTCTCTCTTTTTTTTTGTTGTTTATAGAAAACGATTAGGACGTTCTGTTTGCGCAGTGCGAGAGGGGGTGGGTGGTGTGAGAGGGGGCGGTGTTAGTTGGGTGGGGCGATGTCGAGAGGCATGGCAATATTAGATGGCGGCAATAACGAGTGAATTAGATACATACACGCATCTATGGCTGTTTCGGATATGGGATATATTTGGCGACTACTATGCATACAGATGCAATAGTATTATGCAAAGGGGTTTGACGTGATGGGTCTGATCAGTACCATATGTTATCGACAAACACTTGACCACAATAGTCATGCATGTATATGTTTTGTGACTGACACCCGCTTGACCATAGTAGTAATGTTTGTGGTCAGCTCATCTAGGTTGGGTTGGGTCATGCGCAAGGGGCAAATATATGGGGGGGGGAGGACCGTCGATGTTTAAATGGGTGCAATTACATGTAATAACGCGACCAACGTGGATGAAATCGTCAACCATTGGTGAGGACGCACAATTGGTTGACTCTGCCAATCAGTCCACATCGGTATTATGTCGTTTTGGGTAAATGGAAATGGGTGGGGTGGTACATACTGATGGTTGGGTGATGGGGGTGCCGTTTTGGCATCAATGTGACATAGATGGTTTGCTGGGTAGATGTCCACATGTGAGTGTGTCATGGTCATTGGTTTTACGGTATATCAGACAACGAGTGTCTGTTGTCCTGTCAAAATAAAAAAGTAGATGTGTTACACGTCACAATCATGTCCGTTGCTGACCCTTGACCCCCCCTTTGTTGTAATACAGCGGCGCAAGTGGGAGTGCACCAATTTATGTGTCACCGCCGCTTGTCTCTGATGGCGATGAGTCTAGCGTAACGATATACTTGCCAAAATGCGAATGGATGTGGTTCGGGTCCTTGAGCGACGCAAACGAGTTGACAGTCGGAAGAGACGTCACGAGTAATGGGGGGCAGCAGCTGACATTGAAACATGTTTTGGCGTGCCAGTCCCTAGAGAGGCTACAATAAAACCACCAACCGCGTCGAAGCCAAAGGGGCGTGCGAAAAGAAAGAAGAGTGGTATTGAGGTTACGGTACAGCAAAAGGCGACGACCCAAAGATGCAATTTCTGTAAACGAATTGGCCACCACGACACAGGAACTGCTCTGAGCGGTTCCAATGATATCCGGTGTTCGCCGTCCCCCCCGGGGCGGGGTGTGCATGGCATTTGGTGTTTTTGTTTAATTATATGTCGGCTGAGTTTTCTTTTCTCAAACGTTGATGATTTAAACTTACGTTGTGTGCTTGCAAGACATTACATGTGATACAAGTTTTACATACTACGTATAATAAAGTTTGAATGTGTGTCAATGCCTTATTAAATACATTATGAGTACGACATCGGTCTCTTACGACGGTGTTCGCAATTCAGTTGGTGGTCAATGTTTATTTATGCCATGCAAAACCTACCATTGTTGGCCACTTAAGGCATGCAAGACGTCGATGGTTAGTACGTGTTTTTGACGATGTGGCAACGTAACAGCTAATTATGGTCTTATGGGTGTAAAATGTGACATGGTACAATGTGATGAACACGATAAACAAGTTCGTGACCACGTCGACCAACAACAACAATGTATGTCGTTGTTCCACATACGCACTGTGTACGCAAGATGGTATCAAAATACACACTTTAATCGATAATGTTTAATATAAGACAACAGTTGATGACACGTGGTCATCGCATATGTTATACCTGCATCATTTAGTGTAAGACCACAGATGATAACACGTGGTCACTGTATATATTACAGTTGCATATTATGGTTTGATCTCGTTTAACACAATATGGTATTAAACGTGGTCACCGGATATACTATACTTGCAAGACAAATACACACTTCAAGTGACAATGTGTTATGTAAGACCACAGTTGATCACGCGTGGTCATCGCATATAGTATACTTGCATTATTTGGTATAAGGTCACAGTTGATGACCCGTGTTGCATATTATGGTTTAGATCTCGTTGGACACAAGATGGTATCAAAATACAGTGACAACGTTTAATATATGACCACGGTCGATGAAATGTGGTCATCGATATACTAGCATTTTATTGTTAACTAAATACACACTTTAAGTGACAATGTTTAATATAAGACCACGATCGATGAAATGTGGTCATCGATATACTAGCATTTTATGGTTAACTAAATATACACTTTAAGTGACAGTATTTAATATAAGACCACAGTCGATGACACGTGGTCATCGTATATATTATATGACCACGATCAATGATGTGAGGTCACGGTATATATTATAGTTGCATATTATGGTTTGATCTCGTTGGACACAATATGGTATAAAAATACACACTTTAAGTGAAAGCATTAATATAAGACCACAGTCGATGAAATGTGGTCATCAATATACTATACTTGCATTTTATGGTTAACTATAAACGCGCTCTAAGTGACAATGTATAATACAAGATCACAGCTGATGACACGTGGTCATCGCATGTATTATAAGACCGCTATTAATGACGTGTGGTCACGGTATATATTACAGTTGAATCCGGTAATATATGGTAGAACATTGAAATCTAATATATTCTAAAGTTGCAATTTGCTTGCGTTACATGACCAGAGTGTTTGACACAATTGCACCCGTCCGACACAATTAAGTTCAAAAGGTAGCTACATTGCACAACGTGTGCCAGGTGCAGTGCTAGGCATCAACTGTATGGTATTGGTGGACCGCTTCTGTTTGTTACCGCATCACCTCCAATTTCGATGGTCTCCCCCCGCGGGGTTTGTTTTGCGCCATCCCCGTTGTGATCGCCACACCCTGCGAACATCGCAACCATCGCACGACTGACGCCTTTCCACCTTCTTTGGTATGTCTGTCTGATTGTGCGACCACCAACTGTGCGCACAACACCATCCTCATCGGCAATAGCAGCTTTCCGCATCAATTCGCATAGGTCTTGCTCATTGTCAGACATTTTGGTACGCAGACTGTCCTGGTCCTTGTCGTCGTGTTTGCCCTGCAAAACGTTCAGTCGACATCTTGTCACAACCACTACGACAAATAGACATCGTTTTAACGAATCATTGACCCATGAATAACGAATGATTGTGATACCTAAACCATTACTAAATCTATCGGTAATAGGGATATGGGGGGCGTAACTCGAGGATGAACTTACTAACTTACTTATCAAACGAGTCCCCCTCGCTCGGAGATCGCAATACATCTGCAACAACTTGAGAACACACGTCTATTGACCCCGCGTGTTGCCTATAAAACGAACACAAACAATAGAAATATTGGTTAAAATTGTGTTAAATTTGGCAGTAATAGAATGACCAATACGACAATTAAATAGGATCACGGTGTTTGGTCAAGTGTGTCCGAGTCAAAGGGTTCAGCGTGGTTTCGCATCATAATCATGACCACACACATGTCCATATGGACCACAATGTTCGATTAACAAAAAACAACCAAACTTGAAAATCTAAACTAAACACACTCAAAAGACAACTCAAGGACATGATACCACACCAACCAATATGACACTCATCATGTCTCGAAGCAGTAACTACCTAATGACCCTATGCATGTTCATTTGGACCACAGTTTAGCGGATATGACATTTATCAAGTATGACCATAATAGGGACCTTCTGATCACACGCATGCCCACTAGGGGTGTCCAACAAAAACCAAAACCAAAAACCAAACCGCAAAACCGCATAAACCAAACCAGTAAAAGCGGTTAACAATTTGGATTTTTTGAAAATTGCGGTTTAGGTTAACCAAACCGATATAAGCAATTTAGGTTTCGGTTTTGCATTTTTGTGAAACGGTTAGCAGGTCTTGATTAAATTATGTGTAAAATTTGAAATTTTAAAGCAAAATATTAATTTTTCTTCCTTACTTGTTACTTTAAATTTTTAGAAACCGACGGTTAACCATGGTTAACCATAAATCGGACCCAAAAAGCGGTTAACCATGTTATCAATGCGGTTTCAGTTTGGTTTCAGTTTCTAGTTTCTAAAACCGGTTAAACGCATAAAGCAATTTAGGTTTAGGTTTATAAAATTCGTAAATCGCAAATGTGGTTAACCACATATGCGTTAACCGAAATTGCGGTTAACTTGTTTTGGACACCTTTAATGCCCACCTAGACCACAACGGTCTATCCACCAACATTAAACACATCTCAAAATACCAAGTAATGACTATATGACCACATGCATCATTAGACCCCCCGGTAGATTGACACTATGTGAA
Organism: Portulaca oleracea; assembly: GCA_029582165.1. Classification (NCBI taxonomy): domain Eukaryota; kingdom Viridiplantae; phylum Streptophyta; class Magnoliopsida; order Caryophyllales; family Portulacaceae; genus Portulaca; species Portulaca oleracea. The sequence goes on from CM055889.1 coordinate 24,318,308, forward strand.
ACTAGAAATACATCAAAACCCAGCTTCACAGCGAATTCGAATAACAATCATGACCACACTCATGTTCATGTTGACAACAATAGTGAAACGACAAATACATGCAATGACCACACAAGATCATTGTTTAAACCCATTTTTGGGCCTAAATAACGCATTTATATTTAGTCTTTTGACTCGTTTCCGGTCTATTTTCGTGCCTTTTAGTTTGCTTTTGCTTATTTTGTAGGTTTTTGGTGCTTTTACACGAAAGCGTAGCAAAATAGATTGTTTTTTAGGCTTTTTGGAGATTTCCCGAGCCGAGCCGAGCCGAGAGCCGAAGCGGAGTTATCCCGGGACAACTTTCCCTTCATTTGGTGCAAATCAGTGAGGTAACACCCGCTACGAACTTTGTAGCGGGCGTTACATGCCTTAGTTAGAAGAAAGCAATAGGGGGAAGAAAATAGGAGGGTAGCGCCCGCTACCCCACTGGTGATACCCGCTACCTTGGCTGGACAAACGAAAAACAGCTGTGGTATCCCGGACAGCACCCGCTGTCTTACGAAGCGAAGAATCGCCTGTGGAATTCGCCAGCGTAGCGCCCGCTACCCTGTAGGTATCGTCCGCTACCCTCCAGGATACCACCCGAACCTTGCTTAAGGTGTAGCGACGACAAATTTGATCCCTTGAGTTGCCCCTTGACTTGAAACCCGGATGAGAAAATGTGGATGGTTTAGGAAAAGTGGTGTATGGATGATTGTATGGTTGTGAAGAATATGATTTGAGAAAGGGATTATGGGAGAAAAAGTAGTATAATATGGATGTGGTGTGGGAAGGTGATTTTGTGATGGAGGTATAATATGGAGATAATGGGAGGATAGAATAATGATAGGGGATGAGGAGAGTTTGAGAGAGTGGTAGTATAATATGATGGAAGAGTAGAGTAAGTGTATTAGATGATGATTGTTGGTGAAATGAAGGTGGAATGGAGGGGGTATTTATAGGTGAAGGAGTATGGGTTTTGGAGGGAAAAGGTGGGGGCCGTACCCCAAAAATCATGCCATCAGAGTCCAAAACCCAGGCGGGTTTTGGGGTGGTCAAGGGGAAGGTCAACCACGTGGGCAAAAATCAAGGAATTGCATACATGCAACGATTTTTTTGGCACCAGATTCATCAAAGCCTAGGCGGGCTTTGATAATTTCATCACACGGATCGCTGACATGGCACAAAACGACGTCGCATGCAACTTCGCTCAAACCCTATGCGAGGTTTGATTATTTTCTGGGCCGGATCAAACCTTAGGCGGGTTTTATTTGCTCTGGGCCGGGGCGCGCGACCGGCCCGCTTCCTGTTTGGGCTGGTGAATACAAAAAATAAAACCCCTTTGGGTTTTAATTATTCCCGGCTTGATTTATTTTCTTTTGGCTCGGTTTATTGATCTTTTTGGGCTCGTTGACCCGTTTCACTTGGCCCATCCATCTTGTATATATTTTTTGATGAGTCGGGTTTATACCGGTACAAATTCCGGTGTCTACTTTGATCGAGTCCGAATAAGACGAAGGTCAAAGTAGTCTGAGGATATGACTTTGGTTTGCAAGGTCTGATTTGATACTTGGAAGTTGAGTCCTGCATCGCGGTTGCGGGCGGCATGCGCCTCCTTTGAGATGATCTCGAGCAAGAATGATGCTCTACTCGTTATTGGACACAATGCCGATGGTCGATGGAATTTTCTAGTCTTTCCCTGTGTCGCTTCCAGTCTTTCCCGGTGTCGGTTCCAGTCTTTCCCGGTGTCGGTTCCAATCTTTCCTGGTGTCGATTCATATTGGTTCCAGTCTTTCCCGGTGTCGATTTGAGTCTTTCCTGGTGTCGGTTCCAGTCTTTCCCGGTGTCGGTTCCAGTCTTTCTCGGTGTTGATTCATATTGGTTCCAGTCTTTCCTGGTGTCGATTCCAGTCTTTCCTGGTGTCGATTCATATTGGTTCCAGTCCTTCCCGGTGTCGATTCCAGTCTTTCCCCGTGTCGATTCCAGTCTTTCTCGGTGCTGGTTCCAGTCTTTCCCGGTGTCGATTCATATTGGTTCCAGTCTTTCCCGGTGTCGATTCCAGTCTTTCCCGGTGTCGATTCCAGTCTTTCCCAGTGTCGATGTTGATGATGGTGGGCATTTTTGGTGCCGAAAGACTTCATCAGACGCGTTGCTGATGGCCTTGGGGGTTGAGACTTCATCGGGCACGATGCCGATGGCTTGGAGATTGAGACTTCACCGGACGTGATGCCGGTGGCTCGGGACTGCATCAAAACTCCGCCGATGGTTCGGATTAATGATGGTAGTGATCTCTTGTCCGGTAGCTGAGTGATGGTGGTCCCTTGTCGGCGACCTGCGTGCCGCAAAGCCTGAGTGTGTGCTCCGACTGTGGACCAAAAATTTGGGTTGTAGGCGCTCCAAAACCCAGGCGGGTTTTGGCGACCTCCATTGGGCCGTGTATGCGCCTAGACCGCGTCCTCTGGGCCGCTTCTTCTGGATCAAGCAAAACCCAGGCAGGTTTTGTATATTTTTCTTCTCTTTTTTTTTCTCGTGAAGGAATCAAAGTGGGGGTCGTTTCACTTGCGGTCATAAATCCTCCATGTCGCCCTGCCTCTCTTTTGGGTGACAAAAGGATAACCTTTCGGATTTTCAACCAATCGAATGCGTTTGGCATCTCGAGGCGGTTACTAAAAACGAGCGGCTCACACTCACCCGCCCTTTCTATAAATTCAAGTGCATTTCCTTCATTTCCTTCACATCTTCATCTCCTACATCTCTCTAGCTTACTACCTCTCTCTCTAGAAAAGAAACTTTGCCCTTTTTTGAAGCAACTCTCGGGTTTGAAAAGATGCAACCTCGAAGTCACAGAAATCCACCGCTTCCTCATGCGGCGGCTTGGCCTCATGAGCAGTCTTCGCGACGCAACTTCGTTCCCGACATGGAAATGGCCCCCTCTGATCTCGTTGTTGAATCTTGGAACCATGCTTGGTTTTAACGTTCCCATGACAAGGTAATCCTTTAAACCTTCTTATTGTACTTAGTTTAGCGTAAAAATGAGCAAGCATGAATTTATTTTTCATACTTTGTCGATTTTTAGCTATTTTAAGTATGCATGTTAGGATGTAAGGTGACCCATTTTCTGCATTTTGACCCAAAAAATATCTGCGAATAGTTTGCAAAATTGGACCAAAAATATTTTGTACGCGTTCTGGGCCAATTATCCGAGTAGCAGCCCACTAGGCGGAATAAAACCCAGGCGGGTTTTTATGTCCGGCTTATTGGGTCGTTTGCGTGTTTTGGGCCGGTCAACTGGGCTAGGCAGAGTCAAACCCCAAGCGGGTTTTGACTCGCCTTCCCCCTTTTGCTGGGCCGCCTCGTGGGCCTTCACTTTGGGCTTGATTGAGTCAAAGCCTAGGCGGGTTTTGGACTCAAATATCCCCAATTTTGTTGCTAAACCGGCTCGAGCCGGGATATTTGGACTTGTTTGTTTGCTTCATGGGTCGTGGCTGTGAGCCCAGTGTCCATGCTGGGTCCAGCTTGGGTCCATGAAATTATGCTTAGAGCCCCCATTCTAAAATGACGCCTTTAAATTTTACCCTTAGGAGGATAGCCTGAAAACTCCCGGCGCCTTAAAAGAGCCACTTAAGGCAGCAAAATCAATCCCGGGGAATTTTGTCCAAGAGACTTTAACTGCGGCGGGTTTCATGCCTTTCTGGAAATGCTTGGATGCTTGGAAGAAAAGGACATTCCCCACTATTGGTCGAGCGATGGCAAAGAGGTTGTGGGATTCTACCAACACATTCTACTTCCCAGTGGGTGAGATGACAGTCACACCTAAAGATTTTGTCATGATCACCGGTCTTCCTTGGGGCGGGCAGGACCTGGTCTTCGACGCAGATGTTCCTCCTGTAGTTCTGGATTTGTTGACTCCCGTGTCTGCGCGTTTGGGGCGTCGACAAGGTCTCCCTAACCTTGCCTATAAGCACTTCGAGATGACCGTTCGCGATGCAAACTTTCAAAACCTGCCTCTAGAGCAACGCTGCTTTATTTTTATGGCGTATGTCATCTCTGCTACACTCTTTGCCAACCATGGGGATAACATTTCTCTGTCCTAGTTTCGGAACCTCCTCAACTTTGATAATATCCGAAACCTGAATTGGGACAAGGCGGCCTATGCCAACTTCATCCATTGGCTCCGTCGTGGCGTCCGTCTTTCATCGGATGCGGATCTAGTCTACCTCCATGCAGCCCAGGCTCGCTACCACTACGGTCCTTCCTTGTGGAAAGTGCTCGAGGTATGTACTCGATCCTTCTTTTTTTTAAGGTTCTTATTCATCTTTCATTCCTGGTTTGACATGTCGTGCATGCAGTCGTGGGCATATGAGTATATCTTGGCCCTGGGAATTCGCTCAAAGAAGAACAAGACAGTGCCAGCTGCTGAATGCTGGACTATTGAGGGCATACATGATAAGAAGTACAAGTCAGGGGCTCTTGACCTTATTCGCGGCATTTTGGATAACTTGCAACCGGTATCTCCTTACTCCTGATGTCTTTTCTATCTTCTTTGGCATGCCATGTTTAAATGTATCCTTCTTCTTGTAGGACCAAATAAATTGGCGTCCTTGGGCAGACTTTGACATCAGAGGGTTGCCACAACCTCTGGATCGGGTGGAACACGACACCCGTCTTCGCCTCTTGATTGAAGGGCCTTACGGCTATGTGTGGTATTTAGGGGAGAGGGCCTCGAGACAATTTTTGGAAGGTTACCCTGGCCTCATTCCCCTAGATCCTCCAGTACAGAGGTTTGAGCCATGGCGGATTGACCCGACCATTTTGAGGGATCTAGTCCGGGATCAAGCATTTGACGATTTCATACACAACGTTCCCCAGGCTCAGTTCGATGAAGAGTTTCAGCGTTATCTTAGCCGTTTGGCTCCTCGAGTGGTATGTATCTTCCTTCTTCGTGCTTGTCATGTTTTGGCCGTTTTCTAACTGGAAAGTCTACAGCTGGGACCCTACGCTAAAGCTGCCGAAGTGAGGGCTCCTCAAGAGAGGCGAAAGATCGGTGGCTTCCTGGAAGTGGAGCACAGTAGTGAGTGCTCCGCACTTAAAGAATTCGACCATAAACCTATAAGACTCGGTTTTATGTTGCCTCCTTTTACCCTGTATACCACTTGTGAATGACCCCTTGGTTTTGCTATTTTGCAGCCGCGGTAGGGAATTCTCTGGTAGCTGACTAAGGAGTGGAGCACCATGAGGAAATTCATTGATCGGGGCCTCACTGGTTCGGGGAAATACCAAGGTGGCGCTGCCAGAGGGGCCGATATGGAGGCCGGCGCAGAGTCTGTTCCTAGAGAACCACCTCGACGTTCCACTACAAGCGCTCCTCGTACAGAGCCCCCACGTCGCTCTTCGGTTGGGGAATATTCCACTCGAGGTCGATCTCGGGAGGAAGTTAGGGGGTCTTCTCGTCCTCCTCTAGTAGCTGTACCAAAGGGTCGGGGCAAAGGCATTCTGATCGAAGGCCAGCACTCCACTGGATCCCATCGTAGCAGGTCTGGTAGCAGAGGCCGTCACCCTCCAAGCATGGAAGAGGACATGGCTCAGATGTCCTTGGAGGAACCATTGGGTCATGGAGGGTCATATCACAGCACTGGATATGGTGAAGCTCACCCTCATCCTTACTAGGTGGAGGATGCTTCTGAATCAAGCGCCCCGTACCGGCCTCCTCCTTCTCGTCATACCCCGGCTTCAATGCGCTCTGCTAGTCGTGGTCCTGAAATGGTAGTGTATCCTGGCGGCCACGCCCTAGCGGATGACGCTACTTCGCGTCCTGCATCTTATGATGCTTTATCTTTTGGTTCTGGTTCTGCGGGATGGCCTATCCCTGCTCCTGAGATGGGGCCCAAGAGTGGATTGTGCCTCAGCACTCTTGGCTGGGTGGATCTGCTTCTTCCGGTTGGCTCGTCCCTAGTTATGGAACTGGTCCGGTATGGCCTACTCCCTCTGCTGAATGGCAGGTTCCTAATCATTCCTGGCTGGCTGCTTCGCAGGAACACTCTGTGTCTTTGCCGTCGAGTGTGCATCCTTCGGAAATGCCCTTGACCGGGCCATCACCTCCTGTGCAGACTGCTCCTGGACCTGACTATTACTCCTGGGATACCTACTTTGGCACGGCCGGTACTTCCAACGTCAGGAACTTCACATGCAAGGGGCAACTTGGCGGAGGACGGCGGCGATTCCGGTTCCCTGTGGTGATCACCTTTATGCAATGCAAGACTCTTTTTTTTATTATTTTTATTTTATTTTATGCGAGACTCTTTGTAATGTATTTTTATTTTATGCAAGACTCTAAATTCATGGACTTTTATGGTTGGGTATATAGCCTACCGCATGCCTTCGCTCCGGTTCTTCATACCATAAGGTAAGCAGTTAGGGTATTTCTCAAAGAACTTCAAGGAAGCTCTCGGAGTGTGACATCGGGAGAAGAGCGACCAAGTGCTTAGAGATGTAGAGTTCATCCCTATAGTAGTGGCCTCCCGCTCTCAAGGGAAATCTTAGGTAACTTAAACCGTCGCCTTTGTGCTAACGTGTCAAAAGACCCGATTAGTGGTCCGGTATGCAAGGGATGCCTAAAAGAATAATAAAGCCGCGAAATAAATTAACTTCTCCCTTTTACATTTTCAAATCAATTTGATTTTTTCAAGTTTTACCCTCTTTTTAAAGTTTAAGTCCCCAGTGGAGTCGCCAATCTGTAGGACCCGGAAAAATTTCCGTTCGGAGAAATGTTTTTTCGGATGCGCTACATTTGTGATCGGGAGCCGACTAAGGTTTCTTAATCCTTAAATAAGGATATTTTTATTTTTCAAAATTCGTTTTCGAGGTCATGAAACTTTATTTATTTACAAATCCATTTTTTATTATTTAAATTATCCGTAATTACACAAAGTAATTTAACAATAATTTAATCGCGGCCCACTTAGTAAATCCACGCCCAAAAGAGAACCAGTGGGCCACTAGAATCAGCCAAAACTCGCCTGGGTTTTAGCGGATTCTAGGCTGGGCCACTGATCTCTTCGGCCCAAAGGGAAATTGGATTGAAAATGATAAAACCCTCCTAGGTTTTATCATTTTCTGGCCCATTTCTCTCGGGACCGTCCTTAGATAAATGTTGGACATGAATTAAATTATTTTCTTAAATTAATTTTGTGTAAGAAATCGAATACTTTAAATAAATAAACGAGTTTATAAAATTGTAAAAGAGTCGCCAGCCGATTTAAGGAAATCGACAAACCAAAAAATAAGAAAAAGAAAGACTCCGGTCTACGAACCCAATTTCTAGATTCGAGGGTAAGGTTACGAATTCGAGAGTTATAAGAACTCTCGAATCCGCCTGTTATAAAACAGACTCTACTAAAATCAACATTGAAAAGAAAGAGAGCGGGGAGAAGTTTGATTAATTTCGCGGAATTATTATTCGAATCATGCAATATAAAACAAATGCGGTTTTATTTTACAAAATATGTACAAGCACGGAATTAAATAAAGGATTACATGATTAAATACAATAATTTAAATCAAAGAACCGAACCTTGCTTACGGTGTATCGACGACGAATTTGATCCCTTGAGTTGCCCCTTGACTTGAAACTCGGATGAGAAAATGTGGATGGTTTAGGAAAAGTGGTGTATGGATGATTGTACGGTTGTGAAGAATATATGATTTGAGAAAGGGATTATGGGAGAAAAAGTAGTATAATATGGATGTGGTGTGGGAAGGTGATTTTGTGATGGAGGATGATGGAGGTATAATATGGAGATAATGGGAGGATAGAATAATGATAGGGGATAAGGAGAGTTTGAGAGAGTGGAAGTATAATATGATGGAAGAGTAGTGTAAGTGTATTAGATGATGATTGTTGGTGAAACGAAGGTGAAATGGAGGGGGTATTTATAGGTGAAGGAGTATGGGTTTTGGAGGGAAAAGGTGGGGGGGCATACCCCAAAAATCATGCCATCAGAGTCCAAAACCAGGGTGGTCAAGGGGAAGGTCAACCACATGGGTAAAAATCAGGGGATTGCATGCATGCAACGATTTTTTTGGCGCCAGATTCATCAAAGCCTAGGCGGGCTTTGATAATTTCATTGCACGGATCGTTGACATGGCACAAAACGACCTCGCATGCAACTTCGCTCAAACCCTAGGCGGGGTTTGATTATTTTCTGGGCCGGATCAAACCCTAGGCGGGTTTTATTTGCTCTGGGCCGGGGCGCGCGACTGGCCCGCTTCCAGTGTGGGCTGGTGAATTCAAAAAATAAAACCCCTTTGGGTTTTAATTATTCCCGGCTTGATTTATTTTTCTTTGGGCTCGGTTTATTGATCTTTTGGGGCCCGTTGACCCGTTTCACTTGGCTCATCCGTCTTGTATATATTTTTTGATGAGTCGAGTTTATACCGGTACAAATTCCGGTGTCTACAGCATTGTATATAAAGCCCTTTGTTGCGATTTCTTTAGAGGCTGGGAGGAGAGTCTCCTTGAGGGAGAGTTAGTATAGGTTAGCTTTTAGGTAGTTATTAGGATTTAATTAGTGAGTGATTAGTTAGATTTCCATTGAAATTGTTACTTTGATTTGGTTTTGTATTGAAGATTGAAGTATTGGTGATTGAAGCTTCTCTTTTCTATTGTTCATCCTTGCTCTTTGGTATCTTTGATAGGTGAATTCCTTCCTTAAACCCTCTTATTATTACTTGTTGATTTAATTGCTTTCCTTTAATTGCTTCCTTGTTGCTTTGATGTTCTTGTTGCCATTTTAATTGTTTTGGTTGAGTTTTGTTTATTCCTTAGTAGAATCCATGTCAAGGGTTGGTTTTGTTGATGCTAGCTTAGTTGTTGTGATGGATAGTGGTTAGAACCCTAATGGGTTAGAGGGTAATTAAGGGTGTGAGTGGGTAATTAGGAATGGGTTAGCAATTTTAGTGAGTAATTAGTTGAGAAATCACTTTCCCACTCCAATGCTTCCCTCAAGTGGGGTGTATTTGGTTCCGAAAGCTTCCAAATATATCCAACACTTGTGTTGGAAGGTTGGAATTGGGATAGTTAGCACTCACTCACGAGAGTGAGTAGAGTCTAACTAGGGAATTTCGTTTCATTAACCCTCCGGGTCCGTGGAAGACTTTGGGGAAGTTAATCCGAACTAACCACGGAAGTGGAAGCCTGGTGGTATTTTCTAACGAAATTGCCACTTGATTTCCCTCCATGTTGCTCTCTGTTGCAAAACCCATCTCCTTGTTCCCGTTTGCATCGCGAAAAGCCTCCGAAGCCAATTTCCCCTTTGACTTGACCTTAGTTTCTTTGTTCCATCGTGTTTCCTTAGTTTAGTTACCTAAACCTCACCTTTTGCGACCTTAGCGATCTAGACCCGTTCTTGACTAATACTTTAGCCAATGCCCCTAGCTCCTCGAAAAGAACGATATAAAACCTGGGTTAAAACCCACGTTACACAAAATGACGCCATTGCCGGGGGAGCAAGCGCCCGTAGCTTTAGGTTCTTTTGGTTAAGAGTAGTTTAGATTGCTTTCATGCTTGAAATCAGTTTATTCCGATTCCAATGAATTTGATGCTTCTTCGTTTCTTGTAGGAGTTCAAGTTCTAATGGCTGAGGGTCAAGCTGGTTCACCCCGTACCCTCCTTTCATATTCCGTTCCATCATCGGGTACGGGAGGCAACCCTATCGTCCTACCGCCATTACCACCTACCGCAACATTTGAGTCCAAACCATGCCTACTTGATGCTTTTGAGAGAAACCAATTCTATGGAGATGGCTTCGAGGATCTTGTTGATCATATTAGAAGATTTGAAGATCGGATTGGTTTTTTGCATATGCCAAAGGTATCTTTGGACTTCTTGAAATTGAAGCTCTTTCCTCTCACCTTGGGGGGAAAAGCTAAGCCGAGATTTTCTTCATCATTTCTTTCCGGTTGATGAAACGCATAGGCTTCGACAAGCCATCTTAAAGTTCAAGCAACAGCCGGGAGAAACTCTTTTCGATTCATGGGCAAGGTTCAAACGTCTTCAAAGCGATGTCCACGTCATAATCTTTCGGATTGGTTATTGTTACATCAGTTTTACCATGGGCTTCAAGACGATCTTAAAAAGTCGATTGACATTGCATCGGGAGGAATGTTCCTTATGAAGACCGAGCATCAAGCAAATGTTTTTTTTCATGAATTATTTCAACATTCTCCTTCTTGGGGAAGCCACCGAAGTTCAGGAAGTGGAGGTTATTCCTTGGAGAGCGAACCTACTATCAAACTCCTTATGGGCGTCGTCCAAGAGATGCAACAGAAGATAGTATTCGATGGAGCAAGCAACCAATTGGGAATCATGCAGGAGACCCAACCCTCCACCAAAAACATCCAATATTTCTCACCCAATTACCAATACCAACAAGTGTGGCAACCTACTCATCATCAACCTACCCCTCAACTTCAAGAATCCCAACCATCTCAAGAGTCCAACATAGAGAGTTGCTAAAGCAAATTGTTGAAAACCAGGAGAATGATAGGGCTCGCCTCGAAATCATTGAAAATAAATGGGCCCAAATCGCTCAGCAAGATCATATTCCTCAAACCGTCCCCATCTAACCTCAACCTCAACCTACCCCAATGGTGCCGGTGAATCTTATTACCCTCCGGAGTGAAGCGTAAGCCATAATACTGAATTTTGTGGAGGAGGGATGTTTGAGAGAAGAAGAGAAAGAGAGTGAGTTGGAGATGAGTCAAGAAAGGGAGGTGGTGTTTGAAGAAGCCAAAAGTGAGAATGAGGAGAAGTTGAGTGAGGAAGAATGCAATGAGGAAGTAGGTGGGTGCTTAATAGAACCTTATACTTTTGAGCTTCCATGTGAGAGTCCTTTGGAGGAAATCCTTCTTGAGCCAATACAAGTGGAGCCCAATGGTAGTGAGGTTGCCTTCCTCACTAATCTTATTGATGGGGCATATACTAGAGAGGTGGAGGATGTTCCCTTGGAGGAACCTTTATTAGAGCGTATGGAGGTTCAAGATTTTATCGTCGATGATGCGACATCTCTAAAGTTTTCTCTTCCCAAAGTGGAGTTTGAGTACTTCCCGATCACATTGAACTATTTTATTGAAGAAGAATTCAAGGAAGGGGTTGAGAATAAAGAAGAATTTTTGAAGGAAGATGACCGTCATCAACCCATGCTTGTTCCCGAGGCTCCAAAACTCCGGGAACCAACTAAGGTGGAGTTTAAATTGCCTCCTCATCTATTTCACCTGATTCGACCTCCGGAAGAACAACTTGCTTGGTTCACTATGGTGGTTGGGAGATGTTGGAAGAAGAGAAGGAAACGAAGGTCGAGGAAGCATAAGAAGCCACTGCCTCTCTTCACCCCGAGGTCGACTACAAACTGGTTAGATCATCTTGACCTTTATGCATGTAAAACGGGGAAATGCTGGAAAGGGAGGAAGAGGAAATGGTGGAAGAGATGGAAGATGCTCCTCTCTTGTGCACCACGTCTTTCAAGGATCAAATGGGTATTAGGTCAAGCTACGGACCTAATACAAGCACTATATGGGAGGTAACCCATACTTTCTTTTTGATTAATTTCTTTTCCTTTCTTTATTAGTTTCTATTTCTTATTTCTAATCTAGCATGTTAGGACCTATGCATCTAGGTAGTTTAATTGCTTATCCTAACCCTATGCTTGGTTCTTTTGGATCGTGGATTGAGAGTGTTCTATTTGAAGATATCGAGGTAACCTCTTTCCACTCTCTTTGGATGTGTTATATTTTTTATTCGTTTGCATGCTTGATTTTTCTTTTGGTGGCGAACCCCTAGTATGTGCTTGATGGGTTTATCTTGTTGTTGGAGCTGTGTGGGCTCGGGTCGCCACCACTTGCTTGCTAGTTGTTTTTATTTGTTTGCTTTTTGTAAGTTCTTTACCCTTTTTCTTGTGACACCTCCCCACAATGAGAACATTGTGGCGTTTTAAGTGTGGGGGCGGGGGCGGGGGGAGAGTTATATTTGTTCAAGGGTAGATCACCTAGCTTTTTATCTTATTTTTGTTCTTTTTAGGCCAAAATTTGAAAAAATTTTGTGAAAAGATAAAAGAAAAAAGGGAGAAAAGTTGTGAAAAAACCCTAAAGTTTTCTGTTTTTTCTTTAGTTTTGCCTTGTTGTTAGAATCGCGTAGTCAATGGATCGAAGTCGTTGTTAATCTTCTTAAAAGAAGCCGGTAGGAGTGTTGTAGGCCCTAGTCCGAGTGTTGCCATGACTCATCTAATTAGATTCCCTTCGTCGATTGCAAAATGAGGTTCTTGTTTTTTCACTTCCTTTTCGAAACCGTGAGACCTTAGTTTTTCACCCTCGAGCTTGTTGAAAAAGTGAAGCTTAATTAATGAATTAATTGGTTTTGTGTCAGTCGAATCCAGCATAAACCAACATAAAGTTAGTCGACCTACATGGGACTGGTATTAGTGGTACGGCGCTAATACCCCTTAAACCTCCTTCTACTATCGTTCGCGACGAAGAGGTGTATGGAAAAGCCTGTGTTGGCAAGGTAAACCCCGTTATGGGCCATTCAACTCCCAAAAAGCTAACGCCGACTTTAAGCTAAATCGAAAATGTTGGGCCTTAAATTTCTAAAACCCAACCCAAGTGAAAATTATTACAAATAAAGTGAGGAACCTTTCCTTGCATCTCCTACGGCCCTCACCAAGCCAAGGGCGACACAAGCGGGGGAGGGTGACTCTTTGCTAATTTTGTTCGTTTTGAAATGAGCTCGGGTGGTGATTTTTGCTATGGATCAATCGGACTCAACTAGGACACACAAGCACTTGCGCACAAAGGACCTTGTCTTGTAGGAAGCGTTTGGGAGTCGAAAATATCTAAGATTGGCAATGCTTTGGATTAGGTGTCCTTGATATGCTCGTATCCGCTCCTTTTTGTTGATTAGCATTGATTTCTTCTCTCGCCTTTTTCCTTTTTCTTTGGCTATTGTGGGTATAGCCGCTACAAACCCTCACGAGACCGCCTCGTCCACCTAGGCTGCCAGGGGGTTTAAAGGGCTTGGTGCATACGCTAAATGCACTCGTTTCCTCCCACGACAAAGGAATTGGTGTTTAGTTTTTGTTTTGTTTTGTTTTGTTTTGCTCGGGACGAGCAAAAGTTAAAGTGTGGGGGGGTGTTTAGACCCATTTTTGGGCCTAAATAACGCCTTTATATTTAGTCTTTTGACTCGTTTTCGGTCTATTTTTGTGTCTTTTGGTTTATTTTTGGTTATTTTATAGGTTTTGGTGCTTTTACACTAAAACGTAGCAAAATGGGCTGTTTTTTAGAGATTTCCTAAGCCGAGTCGAACCGACAGCCGAAGCGGAGTTGACCCGGGACCACTTTCCCTTCATTTGGTGCAAATCAGTGAGGTAGCACCCGCTACGATCTTTGTAGCGGGCGTTACATGCCTTGGTTAGAAGAAAGCAAAAGGGGGGAAGAAAACAGGAGGGTAGCGCCCGCTACCCCACTGGTGACACCTGCTACCTCGGCAGGACAGACGAAAAATAGCTACGATATCCCGGACAGCACCCGCTGTCTTACGAAGCGAAGAATCGCCTGTGGAATTCGCCAGCATAGTGCCCACTAACCTGTAGGTAGCGCCCGCTACACTCCGGGTAGCACCCGCGACCTGCCGCGCAAGACAGCCAAGGTTTGTCGGCTGGGAGAAGGTAGCGCCCGCTGCCCTTCAGGTAGTGCCGGCGACCTGCTGGTCCAGAAGAAGAGTGCACCTGCAATGTCTAGGACAGCACCCGCTGTCACTCGAACGCCCAAAATCGCCTCGACACTTTTCGCAGGACTGTACGCGCGGTGTCCTAGACCGCACCTGCGGTCCCCTTGCTTCTACGCGTTTCTTCGGCCAGTTATGCGCTGCGTTTTGGGCAACTATTCTGCATTGTATATAAAGCCCTTCGCTACGATTTCTTTAGAGGCTAGGAGGAGAGTCTCCTTGAGGGAGAGTTAGTATAGGTTAGCTTTTAGGTGGTGATTAGGATTTAATTAGTGAGTGATTAGTGAGATTTCCATTGAAATTGTTACTTTGATTTGGTTTTGTATTGAAGATTGAAGTATTGGTGATTGAAGCTTCTCTTTTCTATTGTTCATCCTTGCTCTTTGGTATCTTTGATAGGTGAATTCCTTCCTTTAACCCTCTTATTATTACTTGTTGATTTAATTGCTTTCCTTTAATTGCTTCCTTGTTGCTTTGATGTTCTTGTTGGCATTTTAATTGTTTTGGTTGAGTTTTGTTTATTCCTTACTAGAATCCATGTCAAGGGTTGGTTTTGTTGATGGTAGCTTAGTTGTTGTGATGGATAGTGGTTAGAACCCGAATGGGTTAGGGGGTAATTAAGGGTGTGAGTGGGTAATTAGGAATGGGTTAGCAATTTTAGTGAGTAATTAGTTGAGAAATCACTTTCCCACTCCAATCCTTCCCTCAAGTGGGGTGTATTTGGTTCCGAAAGCTTCCAAATACATCCAACACTTGTGTTGGAAGGTTGGAATTGGGATAGTTAGCACTCACTCACGAGAGTGAGTAGAGACTAACTAGGGAATTTCGTTTCATTAACCCTCCGGGTCCGTGGAGGACTTTGGGGAAGTTAATCCGGACTATCCACGGAAGTGGAAGCCCGATGGATATTTTCTATAGGAATTGCCACTTGATTTCCCTCCATGTTGCTCTCTTGTTGCAAAACCCGTCTCCTTGTTCCCGTTTGCATCCCGAAAAGCCTTCGAAGCCCATTTCCCCTTTGACTTGATCTTAGTTTCTTTGTTCCATCGTGTTTGCTTAGTTTAGTTACCTAAACCTCATGTTTTGCGACCTTAGCGATCTAGACCCGTTCTTGACCAATACCTTTAGGCAATGCCCCTAGCTCCTCGAGAAGAACGATATAAAACTGGGGTTACAAAGCCACGTTACAATCATGCTACCACACCAAGCCATAAAACCCAACATCTAGAAACAGGAAAGACCACATTGGTCCATCCATCAATATCAAACTCAAATGAAAAACCCACCTATAGTCCACATTGAACTATCATGGCATTGGGTCAAAATTCAAAAGTATACTGAAGCACTACATGCCAAATTTTCGAAAAGTATTAGGGCTAAATTCGAAAATTTCTCAGTTAAACTATTAAGGCAAAATTCGAAAATTTTCGAAAGTATATTAAAACACAACATGATAGAATTTTGCCCTGATTTTGAACTATTAGGGTAAAATTCGAAAGTATATTGAGAATGCTCTGATTTCAACCCGGAAATTTTTTAAAAACTTCGAAAGAGTTGCACCGAGAATCAAGATATCAATGCTCACCAGGAAGAATAATGACAAGTGACAGAGAAAGGGGGGAACTTGTGGTGGTTCAATCAAACTTCTGTTCGGCGACAATGGTGGTTTCGCTGAGCAAATCAATTAGAGAATGTCTTCCAAGCATTCGTCGGGCAACCTCCTTCTTCTGCAGAAATTCAATATCAGAGGGAGAGTAAAAAGGCTGCTAAAAAACTCCCCACCCAAATCCCTATAATCACACATAGTATATATCCTATCCCTTTTAATTTTATTTTTTACCCACACGTGTGGCGGTTTTGAGGGGGGAGGGAGCTATTTTGATTTTAGTCATTGGATCGAAATCGAACGTATTAGATTATTCCTTCCTACCTTCCTACCAAAAGTTCAATTTAAAATATGTAAATTTTACAATTGTTTTAATTATGGTATGGTGGTGCATAATCTAAAAATATCTAATAAGTTCAATTTAAAATATGTAAATTTTACAGTTGTTTTAATTATTTATACATTTAATTAAACTAGTCTGATCAGCGTGTGTAACCCAATAATTGTAAGTAAAAATTTTAATATATTACTACTGAATAAAAGTTTCCTAAATATTATAAAATTTTAATTTATTTTAATTTTATGAAAATTAAAATTTAATTTTAATTTTATTAAAATTAAAATTTAATTTTAATTTTATTAAAATTAAAATTAAAATATAATTTAATTCAATAGTCAACTATTAGCTCATAGGAAAATGAAATAGACATCTAAATTAACTAAATGTAATTAAATAGTATAAACAAATATTTTGTTTGGACCTTTCCTAAAATATTTCATACAAATAAAAGTGTAAACTAAAATAAATAGCATTATTATTTAATGATTAATGGTTTATGATACATATTGAAACTATGTTGCAAATAGGTCAAAACAAAGTTATATTCTTTACCTTTGGTACCATAGAAGCGTGGCTTAGTGACAGTTGTAATCAAATCACACAACATACAAGGTCTTGTTTATGAATTAAAAAAAAAAAATTATATTTCTTGTACAATGAAACACTTATAATTTAAGGAATATTATTTAAAAAAATAATGTTATTTACAATTAATATATAATCATATCTATGATTGAATAATTATCGATGTAAGAACAATATATAATTCACTTTGTCTTTTCCTATCTTCACGTACTTATACAGCTAAATTTTAAATATAATATTGATTAAATTTATGGTGATATATTCATCTTTGGATATTATAATCTCAATAAAAAAAATTAAATTTACAATACAATCATAAAATAAATAGCTAACCATGTTTTATTTAGGCCCTGTTCGGCAAAATTAGTGTTTTAGATAGCGAATAACGATTTATGTAGCATATAGCGGTTTAAGTAGCGGATATCGAATGACTGTTTAAATGAGAATTGTGTCCGGTAATTTAGCGGTTCAATTAACAGATTAATGTGAATTGACATAAAATGGTATCAATAATTTCCAAAGATAAAATTTATAAAGGGTATTGTTTGACCGAAAAATATGAAACGCTACTCCATACGCTAAACGTTAACTTTATTAGCGTTTCACAAAACGCTCCTTAAAACGCTAAACGCTCCTCAAAACGCTAACTTACTGAACGCTAATATTTATGCATTTAGAGTTTTGACTTGGGCCTTGTTCGGAAAAATTAGCGTTTTAGATAGCGGATATCGGTTTAGGTAGCGGATAGCGATTTAGGTAGCGGATAGCGGTTTAAGTAGCAGATAGTGGATGAATGGTCAAATGAGAATTGTGTTCGGTAAATTTAGCGGTTGAATTAGCAGATTAATGTGAATTGACATAAAAGGATATCAATAATTTCCAAATATAAAATTTTCAAAGGGTATTTTTTGACTAAGGCCATGTTCGGCAAAATTAGTGTTTTAGGTAGCGGATAGAGGTTTATGTAGCGGATAGCGGTTTAAGTAGCGGATGGCGGATGACTGTTCAAATGAAAATTGTGTTCGGTAAATTTAGCGATTGAACTAACAGATTGATGTAAATTGACATAAAAGGATATGAATAATTTTGAAAGATAAAATTTTCTAAGGGTATTTTTTGACCGAAAAATATGAAACGCTATACTCCAAACGCTAAACGTTAACTTTACTAGCGTTTCACAAAACACTCCTTAAAATGCTGAACGCTCCTCATAACGCTAACTTACCGAACACTAATATTTACGCAATTAGATTTTTGACTTGGTCAAAACGCTAAACGCTACCCCAAACGCTACTGCCGAACACAGCCTAAAAATTATGAAACGCTAATCCAAACGCTAAACGTTAACTTTGTTAACGTTTCGCAAAACACTCCTTAAAACGCTAAACGCTCCTCAAAACGCTAGTTTATCGAATGCTAATACTTATGCAATTAGAGTTTTGATTTGGTCAAGACGCTAAACGTTATCCCAAACGCTTCTGCCGAACATAGCCTTGGCCACGCCACTAAACGCTGCCCCAAACGCTATTGTCGAACACAACCTTATTGAATATGATTTAAATCATACTGATATTCTTATTTCATTAACGCAAAGTTACATCTTTATATATCACAATTATGTTTAAAGGATTCATATAAAATATCTATACTATTACTGAATATTTAGGCATGGCAATATAATTAGGATATCATGTTAAATGATTGAACAAATTAAATAAAGTAGTATTCAAATATTGATGACAAATAATAGCACTACTAACAATAACAATTAATACAACAAGGAAATAAGAGTGAAATAGGTAACTTTTAATGAGGTAGATTAATAAAAATGTATTGATGATAATAATAATAATAATAATAATAATAATAATAGTAATAGTAATAGTAATAGTAATAGTAATAGTAATAATAATAATAATTGTTATTATTATTATTATTATTATTATTATTATTATTATTATTATTATTTAGGCCTCACAATATAATTAGGATATCATGTTAAAAGAGGAAATAAGATAAAATAAAGTAGAATTCAAATATGAGCTGCAAATAATATATAGCACTAACAACAACAAGGAAGTAAAAGTGAAATAGGTAGCTTTTAATGAGGTAGGGTGATAAATATGAATTAATAATAATAATAATAATAATAATAATAATAATAATAATAAGAAGAAGTAGCCGTAGCAGCACCACCACCAACAACAACTACCATAATAATAACAATAACAAAAATGGGTAGGAATGAAAATAACAACAACAACAATAATAATAAGCATTAATAATTTTGGATGAAATAAAATTTGAAAAAGTGTAGAAATGAAAATTTCAAAAATGGTTAAAGTATTTTGGAAAATCAATATGTATTACATAGATTATCTTAGACTTTTAGCTTTTTTCTATAAGGATGGTAGAACGGTGGCTAATTTGGGCTTGCTGTTTCGCGGAAGAAGCCCACGGGTTGTGGCTTGAACTTGGGGTGCTATTTGGCACTTGTGTTAGATCTTAGCACTTTGATGATGAATAAATTTGGGCTTAAGCCCTATTAATCGAGAAAAAAAGATGGTAGAATGGAACTATGGAAGATTACATAATGGGCCTAGATGACCACTTTTATAGAACACTAGTCTGGCCAGCGCGTGCTACGCACGCGCTGACCCGACAATAATAACTGTTGATTGCAAGCGTCCGGTAATTGCAAGTGTTCATTAATATTGTTCAGGAAAGTAAATATGTATCCTAGAAGGACATAAACAAAGACATCCCAATCGCCTGCAAAAATATTGAGGAGCTTTTGTAAATAAAAGTTGCCGTAAAATAGTTGCATTACCAAAATTGACTACTCTTCAATGTCCTTCCAAGGCAACTTCTGGAAATAAGACTATGGCTTTGCACCTTCTAATTCCAAGCAGTATCTAAGAAAGGTGGATCTTCAAAATAGTTGCATTACCAAAATTGACTACTCTTCAATGAATAGTTGCAACCACCATCTCTCTAACTGAGACATGTCCAATGAACCACACTGTCACAAATAAGCAAGTTCATCATAAACAATCTGTATGTAGTGTCCAAAACCACAAGATATATTGTAAACGAATCTGTTCCTCTTTTGTAGAAAAAAAAAAGAAAAAATTGAGCAGATAAACCTAGACATAAATCATAAGAATATACGTCTCATGGATCCATCATTCTTGACAAGCTCATCATATAAACCCTGACACAAATCATAAGAATATATTAAAAGCCAACCCTCCAGACATAAGACGCATTAATAAGGGCTTAAAAAAAATACATTCCAAGAAAAGTTACATGTCTGGTCAAACTGCCAAGATTTATCATAGCCAGGACCCTAACTGTACACCAGTAGACCTGGTGGTTTCTTGCTTTTCAACTCAGTAATTTCCTATCGCATTAATAAGACGCATTAATAAGGGCTTAAAAAAAATACATTCCAAGAAAAGTTACATGCCTGGTCAAACTGCCAAGATTTATCATAGCCAGGGCCCTAACTATACACCAGTAGACCTATTAGTTTCTTGCTTTTCAACTCAGTAACTTCCTATCGCCATGCAATTACTTCATCAAGATATGATAATGGTATGACACCTACAATGACATTAAAGATTTTCAATAAGTAGGTAAAGTTTCGGAGTTCATCACAATTCGACATAGGTTCATTTCAAGTTAAATAAGGAAAAAAAATATACATAATTAAATATCTAAACATGCTATTTGTAAACTAATAGATATAAATTCCTAAGTAACATATAATAGTTGACTATTTCAATCGCTAAATTTTTCGTTTCTGATATCTTATAAACTATAGACCCCCAAAACATACCAAAAATACAAAAATCAACCAATTTCTTATAGATAGTCAAACAATGCATACAACATAAGTTCAATATTAAGAGAACCAATACATGTAAATAATGACGTAAAGAATCAGAGTGAAAGATGGGGCAAGTGACCTAAACAAGGGGATTGTTGACTTAACCATAATATCAAATATTCAAAACAATGAAAAGAAGACGAGTTAGCTTTCTTCAAATAGTAACTTATCATTCTTCATGGCATTCCTATTTGATAGTCATCCTCAAATATTACACCCTTGGCAAGGCTGACATAAGTCCAGGCACAAGTATTTCTAGACTCTTAGATCCATTGGCAAGGCTGACATAAGTCCAGTCACAAGTATTTCTAGACTCTTAGATGATGTTGCATTGGTTCAAGTGGTTGCGATAAGCATTCAACATAATTCATGAGGACATAGAGTAAAAGCATGAGACATGCACGACAAATTAGTATGAGAAAAAGAGGACATGTCAGGAAGATGTGAGCTTCATGCTGAACAAATGCTCTGGGTAAGATTGGTTGTGTTTCTATGAAAAGGAAGAGAAGATGTCCTATTCACTATACAAGGCTTTACTGTATTCAAATTATGGAGGTTGACCATCCATTTGGAATCCAAATTACAGGGATCAAAGATCACAATTGCATCCACTGGAAGGGTTGCATTGCACCTGAAAATGAAATTGTCAAGGTGATGTTTCTAGTGTCACAATAGGCACAAAACCATCAAAGGAAGATAAATAAGTGATCTATTTAACGACTAATATTTATGGTGATTCTTATGTTCGAGGAAAAGCCAGGGTAAAAGCTGTCAGAAGAGGAGATTTGAGCAGTCAAGTAATGAACAATTTGCTGGGCTTCTTCCAAAAGTAATTGAAAATGCAACGGGCATTTAGTTGACGAAATCAAATCATTGACAGCAGGGTTTCGAGGGCCTAAAGACATCAAGTTCAAATGATTAATTATGTTCAGTCCAATCCAAGTTCAACCTTCCTACTCTCGAACACAAATGAACATTGTCGACGTGTCTAGATGCCAAATCATTACCATACTAATTAATCTCCCTCAATTAACAAAGCCCCTACATAACAAAATTAAAATATAAATGAAGACAGTAAAATGTAGTGAAGTAAAAGTAATTCAAAGTTCAATATTTTATTGGTAAATATAGACTTATCTCATATATACCTGCTTAAAACAAAGAAAGGGCCCAAACCTTTCGAATGTTCGGCTCGAAAATCCTCCTCTGTCAATTAAGTGCCCGACCAGTGCAGTAGTACCTCCTCGCCCAACTTCAGTCCCCTTTAAGAGGAGGGGAGCACAATCAGCAGAGATGCCAATTAACTAAATTTCCCAAGAGTTTTATACCTTCACATCCAAGTAACATAATCAAATATTATGTAGGGAGTTCTAACATTAATTCAAACAGGAAAGAGTGGAAGGGGATCTTTCTCCAAAATATGATTTCTATCATCTACATGATGACGTAATACAAATCGTGAGAATAGCAATGGAGGTCACAAGTCATAAGTCACAGAAAGTTAACCGTTTTATCATTCATATAATATTGTCTTTCCATCTATCAACCAGGACTCTTTAAAAGCATACCATTTTGATTTTTTCATCCTCGGTTTAGGCTACTAAGTGGTTATTGGTCAAAATAGAATATGCGTATGGCAAGATAGTGAGTCGGTGATGACTTGTACAACATCAACAATTTTTTTTCCCTTTTTGAAACGAAAAAGACACAGAAATTAGAAGTGAATATGCATATCCTACAGTCTACACATATAGATGGATCTAAGACGACAAGTATGAATAGCCCTGAAACAACCAAATAAAATACAATCGCATGTACAAACAACCAAAGAACGAACTTAAGCCGTAAACACCATTAAAACTCAAAACCCATAATTCAAATGCATGTAAAACCATGAACTCATGAATTTTTTTTAAAAAAAACAAAGAAAAATAAATAAATATCAAGAAAAGCTAAAATCATGAATAAATAACCCAAATTGGCAAATCATCTATGAATCAAAAACCCACCAAACAATCCACTAAAATATCAAATCAATACCCAGAAAAGCAAAGATCAGATTTTTTGTTGCAAATTCTCAAATTACCTATTTAAAAAGCTCGATATCATTGCCACTGGGAACATGATCTAACTTATTATCAAATACTTATGCAAATTAGATAGATATAGTTTGAGCTTAGTAAGCTAATAATCCATAAAGAAAAAGAGGATAAAGAGAAATACTTTGGAGACATTAGGGCGACCAGGATGAAGCACATCAATGATTTGCAAAATCAAACACATACCCATATAACTAAAACACAAAATTTCATCGGCAGAACATCGAATTCATTACCACTGAGCCCTTGATAGTAAAAAACTAAGAATTACAAGAAAGATCATGGAAGCGATTGCTTCTTGTAAAGAAGACAATTGGTCATCAACTTGCGAGTCTGGATCATGTCTGCCTTGTCCGCCATTTTTCTCCCTTCTCTCCAACAACCAAGAAACAATGGCTTAAAACCCAACTCGTAGAACAAGTAACATAGAACAGAGAAGAGGGTATACAAGGCTAGATGCTAGACGGTTAGTGTTCGGTTGTAATTTTTACGGTTTTTAGTAGGGGTTGTCGGTCCACAGGGATGGGTGTTAGGCTTGATTGAGGTAATCAGTTTGTGTTTGGGTTTCTCACAAGTGCGGAAAGCGGTAAATTATGTAAATTAAGCAATAAACTAACCTAGACATGATAATAATCAAGGAAGCAATAAAAGATGAAAGCAATTAAGAACAAGAAATAAGAAAGTAATAAAAAGCAATGTAATAGAAAGCAATAAAACTAATAATGAAATTAGGCACAAGAGATTATACCTTCGATGATCTAATCTTTAAATCTTCAATCTACATTTACAATTTCCCCAAACAAACAAGAAATTGTGGATTGGATTACCAAGGATCCTCCAAATTCCCACTTTAGAGTGAAATTTGTGACCCTTAATCCTCCTCCTCACTAAAAGTTTTGGTATTTTTGTGACCCTTAATCCTCCTCCTCACTAAAATTTGCGAGTCTGTATTCAAGGCGGAAAATGTGTAGACTTGTAATTAGGATGTTGGAGTCATTCTTCAAATAATTAATAAATAAACTCATGAAGTTAGCAAGTAATGTAATGCAAAGTAGGACAAACAATAAACTATCAAAATTCCCTTAGCTACAAGGCGATCGTCACCACCGTGAAGTATGGACAAGTTCCATTAAAGTACATTATAGTTAGAAATCTTGTAAGAAATAGAGATCAGAATTGCTAAGGCTTCACTAAAAAACTTAAAGTTTTGATTGGTATGCTTTTAAATGTTAGTGCTTTGCCTAAAAGCATGCTTGAGATGTTGGACATATGCTTGCCTTAATAGTTTCCTTCAAATTTCATGCAACATAGCAACTAAACCAAAGAAAGTTGGCTTAATTTTGACTTACTTGCAACACATGTAGATGTAATCATATCAATATGAGTCAAGTTAAATGCTGAAAATTGAAAGTGACATGCAAGGAGGGGTAGCAAGTAGCAACAACCAGCTACATAATTCAACCACCAAAAGTTGCAAAAACCACAATACTATTCCTGTAGGCTATATATACCTGGACAATGGTTATAAATTGAGGGACTAACCATACACACACATAGATTAGAAGGTTTTTGAGCACAAAATCAAATATTATCTCAACGTTAGTCCACATATTAGAGTAATACAGAATGGTAGTGCCAACATTCAATGGAGCTAAACAACATAAAATACAACAAATCAACTATGTTTTGCAAATAATGGAAATTCCAACAGCAAAAGTTCTACACCTTTGATAGCAGGGAAAAAAAAATCAAGATCAAGCAGAAAAAAATGGAGGCATGACAAATCAATTGATTACCATAAGAACATGACAGAAAGTGAACAGAACAAGCCATAAAAACCAAACCAAAATCTACCAACGCCTAATTAACCCCCTCCCCTTCACCATTTTTTTAATATTACACATGCAGGTATTAAAATCAATTTTAAAAAAAAACAAAAATCATCTTGATTCTAATAGAGAAATGCAAAATCTCGCCCAAATCAATTGAAATAGCATAGAAGCTCCATGGTGTGTTGCACAACTTCCACTGTACAATCAGTGACAAACTGAAATCGCGTTTATAATTGGTTTAGCTACTCATATCCAGGTACAAGCTCATAAATATTTATTTTCTATTGACATGCAAAGGTTCTCAATTAGATAAAACATGAATTCTGATAATGAACTCTAAATTCACAATTATCACTCCTAACTAATCTATAAAACCTGCAATTAACGTACAATAAGGGAAAATAGAAATTAGTGTAGGGTTCTACTTCTTACCACTACTGTTGAAAAAAACTCACAAGATTTCTCTGTAATTAATCTTCAATTGTTATCCAGTGTACGATACCCATGGATAAATACAGCAAGGAAACCATAACTCACATATTAAGGATGGGGAGATAAATATAGAGAGAAATCGCAGAGGACGGAGAGAGAGAGAGAGAGAGAGAGAGAGAGAGAGAGAGAGAGAGAGAGAGAGAGAGAGAGAGAGGTTCAGATTAATTCTGGAAAAATTTGAACCCTTGTCATAATAGAATCATGAATGAGGAGATACGATGCGATAATGGGAAAAAATCGAAAACGGAGATGACATGCAACACCGAATCCCGACAGAAACTTTCAACAAATTCAATTATCTGCATTCTTTCAAATGAAATTCCAAATCAATTGATTTTTTTATGAAAGATTTCAAGAATAAAATTAATCAGAGACAACTCCCCACAAAAGTATCCAGAAATTTACATGCAGTGCAGAGAATTCAACCGATTTGGGGTCTGATTATAGCATAGGTAACATACATAGAGAAGAGGAGCATACCTTTCCGCTTCAGTCAAAATAATTTCGGTTGATTGATCAACTGCGTAAAAATGAGAGTCCATGTATTATGATCAGAGCAAGGAAGATGAAGGTAGCAAAAGGCTAAGAAGAAAGAGAGAGTATTGCATGCAAACATGATATGAGGGATGGGAGGCCAGAGGCTTCTACCTTATGGGATGGGAAGAATGAAGTTAACAGGTGCTTGGGAAGAGAAAGAGAGTTTAGTATTATAAGGGTTACAACGCTAGTGACATCAGTAGGGGCAAATATGGAAATCAATAAGTGTGACAAAACTCTCCTTAGCTGCTTTTATAGGAATGGTAGATTAAGCTCAATTTTAGACGTACATTACAAGATGCATATATTGATGTTGTAAGATGTAATCTAGTGATAGTATTTATGAAAATGGCACTAAATAAAGTTTATTTATATTTTGTATGTCTACCTGCTCCAAATTAATTAAAATAGATTTTCTGTTTTTCAGGAAAAGATAAGGTTTTTGTTGCTATATAGCCCCAACCAATTTACATAATAATCAAAATTTATGAACTTTAATTTCTAATTTGGTTTCAGAGAATTTCTAAATTTCACAGCTACTTAATTTTTAATTTGATGTTAATTGTTTAGGATCAATTAACCAGTTACTAATTAATGTTTAGGCCTGACGCATGTGGTTACTAAAACTAAGGACCGGTTTAAATGGAGTGTTGGCAGTGGTAGGGAAATTAAGGCTCTGGATGGAAGGTGGATACCTGAGAAAAGGGTTCAACTCCTTAATGATCAGACTCATGATCAGCTTAAGGATATGACGGTGGATGCTTTAGCAAATTGAGATGCAAGTGGTC
Organism: Portulaca oleracea; assembly: GCA_029582165.1. Taxonomy (NCBI): domain Eukaryota; kingdom Viridiplantae; phylum Streptophyta; class Magnoliopsida; order Caryophyllales; family Portulacaceae; genus Portulaca; species Portulaca oleracea. The sequence goes on from CM055889.1 coordinate 24,344,274, forward strand.
GTTTGGCATGGAGGTGCGATTTTTTACGTCAAGTGTTTACAAGGGATACAGTTGAGAGGATTGCCCGTGTGTTCCCTCCACAACCGGAGGTTACAGATTTGCTGATATGGCCGGGTAAGAATTCTTCTGGTTACAAAGTTAAGGAGGGGTACTATGTTTTTTTGCTAATGGAAACAGGGTTGAATCCACCAACAGAGATGGAGACAAAATTTTGGAAATTGCTATAGCATAGCCAGATTCCGCCTAAATGAAAAACCTTTGCTTGGAGGTGTGCTGTAGATGCGCTGCCAACAGGTGAAAATAGATGGAAGAGAAAGTTGGTCGAGGCGAAGGACTGTTGGTGTGGTGAGGGTGATGAAGATGTTGGGCATTTGTTTCGGCAATGCACTATCACCAAGCACATATGGAAGGGCTCATCATTGAGATTAATTTATGATGCTAGTCCTTATGTTGGGTGGTGGGACTGGATGAAAGGCTGGTTTGCTTACCTAGCTAAAAGGAAGGAAGATGGGAAGGGGTTAATTTGTGAGTTTGTAAGAAATATATGGACAATATGGAAAGCGAGGAATGCGGTGTGTATGGGTAATGAGGTTGTATCTCAATCGTTCTTGGAGAGATTGATCTGCCAAGTAGTGGCTGATGAGGATAGATGGAGGAAGGGTCGGATGGAGGAGGATAAGAATGCTGGGCAGGGATCTATGGAAAGGGTGGTGGAATATAGATAGGGGGTAGAGGAGGCTATGGAGGGGAACAGTGTGTATGTTTTGGATTGAGCTAAAAGGAAGGGGTCCTAGGCGATGGCTGCTACTTGGGTGTATGTAGAAGATAGGGTTTGTGTGGAGAAGGGTGCTCAGGTAGGGGTAGGGGAGTCTGTGGTGTTTACTGAGCTCCTTGCTATTTTTTTGGCTCTCCAGGAAGGGGTGAGAAGGGGTTTGCATAGAATCGTTATTTGGACGGACTCTACCTTGGCGGTGGAGTGTTTGTTAAATATTAAAAGGGCTCCTGTGGAATGCAGGGCTCTTGCTTGGAGTTGCAGTTCTGCAATTGGGAAGTTTGGATCAGGACATATTTTGAAGGTTCCAAGACAAGGAGTTCATCCAGTGCATCAGGTGGCCAAACAAACGGTGCGGAGCTTAGGCTCAATTACCTAAGTGTTGGATGTTTATTGTTTTCTTTGTTTTGTGTATTGTTTGTGTTTGTATTGTGTTGTTGTCTGGTTTTGAAAAAAAAAACAAAAAAACAAAAAAAGAAAGAAAGAAAAATCATCATCTAACTCCATTTTCTTTGTTTTTTTTTTAAAGTACTCAAAGCCCTAATGTGATGGGTCAAATACAAAAGCAAAGGCCAACCCTTTCAGCCTATCTACAACTGCAAAGGAAATAAACACAAATTGTAAAGGAAATACAAAAGCAACAATTTTCACCTTGTTATAATTTGAATTGTAATTTCAACAATTGAGATAATAGATTGAGATAAGAGAAAATACTAAGAAGAGAAAATAGGAGAAATAAGGGAGATGAATATATTCTTATTGCTGATACAACACTTGTATTTATAGGGATACAACCTTGGACTCCAAGTTATAAAAAATATAAACTAATACAATATAGCACATGAAAAATGGATATTCACTAATAATATATTTCATAACACTTCCCCTTGAATATTCATTTTTCAAAAGAGTATGCCTCGTTAAAACCTTACGAGAAAAAACTCATTGGGAAAAACCCTGGTGAAGGAAAAAGAGTACATAATTCTTGATATGTCAACATATGCTGCCTCATTAAAAACCTTTCCAAGGAAAACCCAATGGGACAAAGCCTCGGATAAGGGAAAAAGAGTACAACGCGTATAAACTCCCCCAGATATGAGCATCAGCAGACATCTCTGAGACGACGCAACTTGATTTTACTGACTAACTTCTCAAAAATTGTAGTCAGAAGAGACTTGGAAAATAAATCCGCCAAATTCTTACTAGAACAGATTTGTTGAACCTTAATCTCACTTTTCTTTTGTTGATCATGAGTGAAAAAGAACTTCGATGAGATATGCTTTGTTCTATCACCTTTGATGTATCCTCCTTTCAATCGTACTACACAAGCAACATTATCCTCATATAAAATTGTGGGAATATCCTTACCTGATGATAAACCACAAGATCCCCGTATGTGTTGGATTACATATCTTAACTAAACACATTCTTTGCTAGCCTTATGAATTGCCAAAATTGCAACAAGATTAGAGGAGGTATCTCTTATGGTTTGATTCATAGAGCGCTATAGAATGACAATTCCACCATAAGTAAACACATACCCAGTTTGCAATCGGGTGTTGATGGGGATCAGATAAGTATCCGACATCCGTATAGCCAACCAAATATGCTTTTACTTCATGAGGATAAAATATATCATATCAATTGTACCTCGAAGATACTGAAATGATGTATAATTAGCGAGATACATCAATGCTCAAATAGCATTTAAATATGGTACTTCAAGACTCATATTGGGATTTCAGGAACCATAACAGTACTTCAGAACTTAAATATGGTACATACAAAGTCAAATACGATACTTCAGGACCGTTATATAGTACTCTTGGACCTAGATACGATACTTCAAGACCATAAATTTTCTCATCATCCTTTCAGGGTCTAAAAAAGAAGATCTCATCATCATTTACTGGTGTGCATAGTCTATATAAAACCTTTTATCACACTTGCTATATGACTTGATTGATGCACAAAAAAACATCCCCAATTTGTTCAACTTGTAAAGCAAGACAACATTCGCTTTTGGGATTGTCTTTCATTTCAAACTCTTTCTTTAAGGAAATAGTTATGAGACTCTTCAGGAGTCCAAAACTTGGTTTTACCAAAACCTTTTATCTCAGAGTATTTCTTTAAGCAATCTATTGCTTTTGAAATCTCTTCTAAAGTTTCGATATCATTCAGATCTTTTAATACTTCCTTTGATTATACAATATGCGTCCATATTGTATAAACTCATATAAATATCTACTCAATTTCACTAAGTAATTCTCTCGAGAGTTTCAATGTATGCTTCAGGCACCATTTGAATCCTTCAGGGATTTTCATGTAAATATCTTTATCAAATTTATCATGAGCTACAGCAACATTCGAATCTTACAGGTTTTATACCTGTTAGTTTACAGACTGCAGGTCTGATACTTCCCCTTTTATAAGGGAATCTAATTCTACATTAATAGCATCTTTCCATTTTGTCCAATCTTTTCTTTGTCTGCCTTCCTCAACAGACCTTGGCTCATGATCCTCATTTTCATTCATGATATTCAGTGTTATATTATATGAAAACACTATATCGACGTAGATTTCACTTCGGTTCCATATTGTACCAGTCATGACATAATTGATTGAGATCTGATCATTATTGCAATTATCAGGTACCTGAGTTTGTGGTGCAACTTCCACATTTGTCATGTATGGGGACTCTTCTGGAGTCAATATTTCCTTGTGTTGGTTATCATTATTCTTTGCTCCTTTTCTTTTTCGAGGACTTTTGTCTTTGGAACCTACCGGTCTTCCACGCTTCAAATGTGGTCTAGACTCATTAGCAATATCACTTTGTCCTACTGGGAGATCAATTCTAATAGGAGCATTAGCAACTGGAATGTAAGATTTAGTGACTCTCTTTGGGTCAGTAAATGCGTTTGTCATTTGATTCGCTAGAGTTTGTAAACGAATTATGTTTTGAACTTCCAGTTCACACTGCTTTGTACGAGGATCAAGATGCTTTAGAAGTAATTCATTTCAACTTATCTCTTTGCCCAACTGCTTAGATTCTCCCCCTAATGTTGGGAAAACTGTCTCATCAAAATGATAGTCGGCAAATTGTGTCGTAAACAAATCTCCAGTTGATGGTTCTATATACTTAATTATAGATGGAGATTCGTACCCAACATATATTCCCATTCTCCTTTGGGGTCCCATCTTTGTGCGTTGTGGTGGGGCAATAGGTACATACATCGCACATCCAAAAGTTCGTAGATGGGAGATATTTGGTTCATGGCCAAAAGCCAATTGTTTTGGAGAAAATTCATGATAAGCAACTGGCCTTTTGTGGATCAATGTCGCGGCATGCAATATAGCATGTCCCCAAGCACTTAGTTTGAAGCTTTGCTCTCATTATCAATGGCCTTGCAATTAGTTGCAAGCGCTTAATAAATGATTCTGCAATACCATTTTTTGTTTGAACATGCGACACAAGATGTTCAACTTCTATGCCAATTGACATACAAAAATCATCAAAGGCTTTAGACCTAAATTCACCAGTATTATCAAGACGAATTCTCTTGATAGAGTGATCTAGAAAAATGTGCTCGTAGTTTAATCAATATATTGAGCAAGCAATCTTGCAAATGCCAAGTTGCAGGTTGACTATAAACACACATGTAACCATCTAGTTAATGCATCAACTAATACCATAAAGTATCTAAATGGTCCACATGGTGGGTCTACAGGAAAACAAATGTCACCTTGTATACGTTCTAGAAATGCAGGGGATTCAGCCCCAATCTTAGCCGGTGATGGCCTTGTGATTAATTTTCCTTGAGAGCAAGCGGCATATGAAAACTCATTAATTTGAAGGATCTTCTGGTCCTTTAAATTATATGCCCATATGAGTTCTTTAGGATTTTGCGCATCATAGTTGATCTAGGATGCCCCAATCTATCAAGCCATATGATAAATTCTTATCACTAATAAACTTCTGGTTTACTAGAGTATGTGCTTCAATTGGGTTAATTATTGTGTAATATAACCCGGAGGAGAATGATGATAATCTTTTAACACACATATTTTGCCCAAGGCAATTTTCGTGATATGCAAATACTCAATATTATTTTCACTAGTTGTCTCAATATGGTATCCATTTCTGCGGATATCCTTGAAACTCAGTTTCTTTGAGACTTGGTGAATATAATGCATCATTAATGTGTAAGATTGTTCTACCAGATAGCACTATATATATGAGCTCTTCCGGAGCCTTCAATTAAATTTGAGCTACCCGATATAGTACTAACACTTGCATCTCTCATTAATAAGTAATAAAAGTATTTCATAATGATGTGTGCTATTATACTACCTTCAGGGCACATACATCCTCCTTCGTTCATGACACAAAACAAAGAAGTATTCATGAAGTTTAAGTAACGGAGTGGTTGTAATCATCATTAGCACATTCTTTATCTCTATTTGTTTTCTTTCGCTCTTTAATGATACTTGATAGAGGTCAACAAGATGTTTTGACGCACGACAGGTATGTTCCCAATGTCCATTTTATCCACAATGATGTCATGGACTTTCAACAGTATTCTTGCCTCAATCATTCTTGCTTCACAACTTCTAGTGAGAAGATGATCTTTTAAAGGATTATAACTGTTCGTCACAATTATGTCATATCATGACTTATGGCATGACTTTTCATTTATCTCATAATCCTTCGGGCTATATATGCTACCACATTCACTTCTAGGAATGAGATAGAATCAATTGGATGGAGTTTAATAGTTTAACAACTCATTTATTTTGAAAATAATAAAATCATGTAAATCTCCAAAGATTGAACTCCACATATGAACATACAGTCATACTTAAATACAATAAGACAATACAAATACTTGTAAGTCAAAATACTAACTTTAGCAAGTTTCATATACTTTTTTAGTCTCAAGTACACCATATATGTCCTTTAACAATTGGTATGCCAATTAACAATTATACACTTCCAATTGGCATTTAATGGCATGACACCAAATAATTATTACTTCTACCGTCCACTTTAATAATAATTCACATCATAAAGACATGTATAAATTGGGTATTCACAAAGATAAAAACATATATATCTTTGACCCTTTTATGTGTTGATACGCCGCAAGTGCACGGGTGTACGTGTAGCAAGTATCAAGGTCGATCCCACAAGGACTTTGCTAACTACTCACCAAACTAGCTTCCAAGGTGATTTCTTAACCGGTCGGGTTTTGCTTTGGATCAATCTAATTCTATTTCTATTCGCTAAAAAGGGCAAAACCAACAAATATTCACACAATTTACTTGGATTAATCAATATGAGAAAGACGTTCAGGGATAAAACCTAAGTAACTCTATGAATCAAACAAGTGGATTGAACATGTAAGTCACTAATTTGGTACATTTTAGGGTCGATAATCGCATAATGTATTCCGTAGGGAGCGTTTGGCAATGAAACAGATTGCATAGTAAAATTGATCTCTTGGACTCTTTATTGTGTCAATTTTATCTAAGTTAAATATCAAATTATCCAATGACCCCTAGTTACAAAGTCCTCTATCTCTAGTTAACTTCTTATACCAGTTTAATCCTAAGGGTTCTGATTAATTATCGAATTTCTCCGTTCGATACTTCACTCAAAAATCTATAATCATGATAATGGTGCGCAAACAAAAGCAATGACATACATATTCAAAGGATAAATAAAATGCATTCAAACTAAATTAACAAACTTGTTCAATCTAACAATACTCAATCCATAAAAGAAACTAATAAGGGTTTATCCCCCAAACTAAAAAGAACTACTCATTACTCATGTTCAAAACACAAATCATATCGAAATCTATTCTAGAAAACATGAAATCAATAAGAAAGATGAATAAACCGAGTTGGAGTTCAATCCTTGCTTGAATGATGATCCACAGGGACTTTTGCTCCTCCACTTCTCTCCAATTCTTGAGAACCGATCTTCCAAAACTCAACCAATCTCTCTATCTTCATTAGGATGAATGTGGATGGAAATATGGGTGAAGGGATGGATGAATATGATGATGAGGATGATGATGAATGAGAACGAATTACAACAAAAACAGCCGGACATGCAATTATATAGCAATTAAGGGCAATAAACGACATTTTTGCATTAAACAGAGCCAACACGAGTGATTCCAAACCAAACGGACCGTGTTAAAGTGACATGGACCATGTTGCCCACTGGAATCCAATTCTGAACTTTTTGACCCTTGAAACGACCCGTTTTGCTCCAAATGACACCCATGTTGGGTTCTAACGTCCTCCTTATATTGTTTTGGGCCTTAGCTTGGACCTGGGGTGGATCTCCCTCTTGATTTGTGATCTACTTGGACTCATTTGACTTGGTTTTGAGCTTGATTTGATCCAAATAAGTCAATTTTCCTACAAAACTTACCAAACTCCAACCAAGCATAATATAGAGAATTCGGGTATAAAAATAATACATTCATAACTAAAATCACCCAAATTAACTCTAAATAATCCAAGATCACATATATATAAAATACACTTATCAAATCGCTCCATGCTTACACCTTGCTTGTCCCTAAGCAAGGCTAAACTCACAAACAAAATGGAAAATAAAGAAAAGAACGAAAATAGAAAATAAATGAGACAAAATGACTCAAGTCAAAAGAAAAAGTTTCAAAGGAAAAAGAAAAATTTATTTACAAATCTCCTCAGGAAAGCATTGACAAGATACTCAATTAATCCAACTTAATCAAGCATAGCCCAGGTATGAATGAAAGTTTATATATATACAAGAGAAAATGAAACCATAGAAAGAATTACAAAAACTATACCTATCAAGATCAAACTAATCACCCTCCTAATCTCTAATGAAACAAGCGAGCACACCATTATGGATGAAACTAGGTAATTAAGAGCAACCTCACTTTAGGAAATGTGAAAACACTCATCTCATGTGTTTGAAAATGAATAAATCAATGATGGCACACTCAATACTCAATCACATAGCAACACTCTACCTTAAGCTTGCAAATAATCTCAATTCTCTACCGCTAAAATGCAATGCACAATGATAATCAAGAGGACTTTAAAATGGGTTGTAATGGGGCTAAGGTTAAGGGTAAGGAGTGGAAATAAATTTGGGAAAGTGGAGCTAAAAGCCAAAGCTTGGAGCATAAACCTCACCAGATTCTCAAAAAAACTCTCACACCTTATATTCATATCAATGCATCTCAATACCCAGTGGAAATGCCTCAAATCAAAGAGAACAAACTAACAAACCATACTTTTTTTTCATTTTTCTGATTTTTTTCCTTCTCTTTTTGCTTTTTTTCTTTTCTTTTTTTTTAGTTTCAACTCAAACTCAAAGATATATATATATATATATATATATATATATACACACATCAATAAGGCAATTCCAACTCAACCCATATCAAGCTACAATGGGGGAACAATCTCATGATATTCATCCTTCACAACATCCCCAACAAAACCAAACCACAAAATTCACCACAATCAACCCAACTTTTCACACTCTACAGTCCAAGCATAGACTTAAGGGTAGGAAATTCAATATTTGGCCATGGCTTAAGATGTAGGTAATCAAAAGAAAGAGTGATACAAGGCTAAAAGAGGGTTAAAGGCGGATATTCACATATAAAGGGGTGGCTATTTAGCTTTGTAGCTAAAATATATATACAAAAGAATGCCTCTATCATATTACCAATGCACAAGCAAAAATGCAGTTTCAAAGAGATACATCGCAAGTTCTAGAGAATGAAAACTATGGATGAGTCACACATTGAAAATGAGACTAATAAAAATGTTTAGTCATTTAAGGCTTATGTTGTCTCACGGGTAAAAGCTCTCAAATAAACCTAGCTCTAATAGATGTATGTGTGCAAAACTCATTCCAATAGATCATAGAAAAGGCAATCAATCTTCACTATCAAAGTATAATTTTAAACTCTCTAAGTTTTCACGACTCTTTTCAAAACTTTAATTTGCAAAAGGGCTACACAAAACTAAATCAAATCAAAAGAAGACTTATCTAGCTTTAATTCATCACCGGAGAATTTTATTCACTAAACCTATCCTATCCTAATTTTTTTCTTTTTCTTCTTTTTCAATTTTTTTTAATTTTTTCTGAAGTTTTCTGGTTTTTTTGGTTTTTTCAAAAACTAAAATCAAAAGTCAAATGAAAAACTAGAAAAGAAGAAACTATAAACTAAGAAAAAGAAAGAAAATAAAATCTAATATGATACTAACTAATGCAAACTAAGTGAATGCAAAAGATTTACAAAAGATAGCTAAAAAAACTAACACTAGAAAAATCAAAGCTGAACAAAATAAGAAAATAAAGAAAACTAAAACTTAACAAACTAAAAGAAACAAATAAACAAAAATTAAAGAAAAACAAAAATAAAATCATATACACAAAGACGAAAACCCAAAATTTTCAAATTAATCTCCCCCATGCTTGGACAAAGCATTGTCCTCAATGCATAAAACAAGAATAAACTAGCACAAAGGGGAAAAACAGGACAATTACTGAGGTGGTGGTGGAGGAGGTGGATAAGGATATTGGTGAGGGTAGTTCAACTGCCAATCGCGCATCGCTTGCATCATCTCGAGCATGCGTGTTTGTTCGACAGCTTGGGCGGCGTTGGCTTGGTCTAGAAGGTCTACCCTCTCAAAAAGACGAGTTTGATTTTGCAAAATTTGGTTCGAAGTGGTTCTAAAATAACCAAACTCATTTTCGCAATAAGTTCTAAGGGAGGCATGGTCCGCACACAAAGAATTAAAACTATCCTGGAAATCAAACGCGGCGGCAGGACCTTCTTCATCATCCCCGTCACCCTCGTGAAGAGGAGGCGGAGGAACAGTACCATAAATGTCTTTAATGGCTCGAATATATAGTTCTGGCACCCTCTTCGCCCTCAAGCACTCCCACATTACTTCCCTAGGTACCCTGTCATAAGCTTTTTCTAGATCTATGAACAACATATAGAGATCCTTTTTCCTTTCCCTATAATGCTCCATCAGTCCGCGTAAGAGGTGAACAGCTTCTATAGTCGACCTACCAGGCATAAAGCCGAATTGGTTTTCAAACACGTAAACAGTGTCTCTCAGCCTTCTCTCAATCACTCGCTCCCAAATCTTCATTGTATGACTCAGAAGCTTAATCCCTCTATAATTGTTACAGCATTGAACATCCCCTTTATTTTTGTATAGTGGTACAACTATACTACTCCTCCATTCCTCTGGCATGCTAGCCGTCCTAAGGATATCGTTAAAGAGCTCTGTCAACCAACGTACACTTTCATCTCCAAAATATTTCCACATCTCCACAAGGATCTCATCAGAACCCACCGCTTTGTCCCTCATTAAAAAGAGCATAGAAATACTCCCTCCATATATATATATATATATATATATATATATAGGATAATTGGATTCTAATAATCCATACTTTCACCAATTGGACAATGGTGTACCGTACTTTCACTTTGTATTCTGGTGGTCCAAAAAGAAATAAAATTGGATTGTAGTGGTACCAAATCCACCTCCACATTCTTCTTATTTGTTTCATTCCTACACTATATTATTTTTGTTTTTTTTCCTTCCTGCCCCTAGAAAGTTAATGAATTGTAGTTTCTAAAACATTTTTTAAATTATTTTTTTCAGACTCAGAATAATTATTATGATTTTTTAAAAATAATAAAAGTGAAAAAATCGTAGCAAATAGTAAAAAAATGAAAAAAAAGGGAGAAACGCTGTAAATTCATTAAAAATCATTGTAAAGTGTTATACTAAGTTTTGAATCAAATGCAACACAAAATCTATGATTCTCTCGAAAATATCCCACTACAATCCAATTTTATATTTTTTTGGACCACCAGAATACAAAGTGAAAGTACGGTCCACCATTGTCCAATTGGTGAAAGTAGGGATTATTAGAATCCAATTATCCTATATATATATATATATATATATATATATATATATATATATATATATATCATTTTTTTGTTCTGAGACAATTATTACATTTCTTAGTTGCATTACGTACGTTATATTAATTAATATTAATATTAATTATTGTAATTTATTGCACAATCTATACTAATTGTAAGTCTTGTCACCATGATTTTGTTATAGTATAAAGATTACCCAACCACGGTACTCTTGTGGCTAGAAACAAACTTGTCATGGAAGTTGGTTTCTTTAAAAGGTAGATTGTCACGGAAGTGGTTGTAGCTAGACATGTACTTGTTACGGCCCTTAACATGGCCTAAAAAGTGATTGCCAAGGGACTTCGCGTGGCAAGAAAAGTGATTGCCACGGGACTATACGTTGCTAGAAAAGTGATTGCCACGGGCCTTCTCGTGGCAAAGGACAGTGCTTGCCATGGGCCTTCCCGTGGCAAAGGACAGTGCTTGCCAGAGGAGCTCCCATGGCTACGATTTTTCATTTAGCCACGGTAACAAATTTCCCATGGCTACATCCTTGCCACGGCCACTTGTGCCACGGGGCTAATTTTAAGAAAACCCGTGGCAAGACGGCTTTGCCACAAGAATTTCGAACTTGTGCCACGGGTTTTACGGGGCTAATTATGGATGTCTTGTCGCAATTATTAAAGAAAAACCAGGAAAGAGGTATAATTAAAAGTATTAAAGTGACAAGGGATGGTCCAGAAATTACACATTTATTTTTTGCGGATGATTCTATTTTCTTTACGGATATGAATTCGGAGCATTATGTCGAACTAAAGAATGTCCTGGTAAAATTTAATTACTGTTCAGGGCAAATGATTAATGTGGAAAAGTCTTCTGTGATGTTCTCGGCGAGCACTCAAGATATAGCAAGGACGCATTTTAAAGTATTATTTGGATATCAGGAGTGTCAATTTTTTACAAGATATTTGGGTATACCACCGGTGGTAAAAAGAAATAGAACAGCTCAATTTGATTTTTTTGGTAGAAGTGTTTATGAAAAAGCTCCAAGGGTGGCAGGCCAGTTTGCTTTTACCAGCCAGAAGACTAGTTTTAATACAAGGGGTGCTTTCAGCTCTTCATCAACATATCTTCTCAGTTTATCAAATTCCACAAACTATTCTCGAAAACATGAATGCTTTGATGATTTAGTTTTTTTGGTTGAACTCAAGGGGAAGGAGATCTTTTCATTGGTTGGCTAAGGATCATCTTTTTAAGTTGAAAGGTATGGGTGGATTGGGTGTTAGGGAACTCAATAGTTTCAACCAAGCACTACTACTCAAGCAAGCGTGGAGAGCAACTTTTGCGGGTTCATCTCTCCTAGCTCAGATTTGGCGCAATAAGTATAAAGTATCCTGGTCGCTAAGTGTCTCTTCAAATTATAAGCCACCAATAAATTCTTCGTATGCATGGAAAAGTATCATAAAGGCCACTTCGTTAGTCCAGGATCGCATTCGATGGCGAGTGGGAAATGGGCAAACAATTAAGATTGGAGATAAAAGATGGTTGGGTCAATGGACTCCTCAGCTTAAGGATAGTGCAGACGTGGAAATTTTAAATCGACCGGTTGCTACTCTTGTGAAAAAAGAGAGGGGAGTCATATCGTGGAACAAATGCTACATAGCTTCGAATTTTGATTCACTTACAGCCAAACATATCCTTCAAACACTAGTACCAGCTGAGGATACAGTAGATCAATTATGTTGGGGAGATACACAATCTGGTGAGTACACAATAAAAACCGGATATAGAGCTTTTTGTATTATTAATGGTGTATTTACTGCAGATAAACAATTGGACGGGGATAGACTATGGAGTAAGTTTTGGCATTCTAATATACCCCCAAAATGGAAAACGCCGGTTTGGAAATGTGCGAATAATGCACTCCCTCTCGGACAAAATAGACAAGCTAGAGGGTTATATGAGGGGAAACTTATGCTGGCATGATGAGGAACTGGAGACGGTTACACATCTCTTCCGAGATTGTAGTATAGCAAGACACTTATGGAAGGCTAGCCCTCTTAGGTTACAAGATGTGGGAACAGACCTTGAGTGGAGGAAATGGCTAGAAGATTGGTTGCGATATCTAATGAATACAGATAAGGATGGAGGTACACGACTCATGGTTTTTACGGTAATAATTTGGGCAATTTGGAAGATGCATAACACTGTTAAAATATCCAAAAATAAAGTCAGCGGAGCGGTAATCGAATTCTATTTACAACGAATTCTATTTACAACATACTTTACGAGAGGGATCTCAATGGATACAACAGGCACATGGAAGCACCCGGGAAGTTGACAAGGTTACAATCTCTTTGGAGTTTGCAAAGAATATTAACACCACTTCATTTCCAACAGTCAAGTTTATAGTTGATGGAGCTTGGATGCACGACTCAAGTAAGGCGGCGACGGCATGGGTACAAGTTGATGAATATCAACATTATGTAAATAAATATGGAGGACATGCATTTTGGGCACTCTCGGCAATACAAGCAGAGCTGGAAGCAGTGAACTTGGCTATACAAGCAGCAAAGACAAATAAGTACACATCAGTTGAAGTGGCTATGGACTCAAAGTTGGTTACAAAATTTCTGCAGAATCCGAATGTTTGTTTTTTTCCGTAGTTATGAATATTTTGGATTGCTTAAAAGAATTCAGTATGTATAGGATTTATAAACTTCCTAGGAAAGAGGTTCAACAAGCTCATAGGTTAGCAAAACACATGCTAAGACATTTTGATGTTTCCTAGTTCCTTTTATTAACTACTAGTGATGGTGAATGTGCCTTGCATAGGCTTCCGACCGTAAAAGTTATCGATATGTGACAGTACATATGTAAAATGAGGTGAAAATCGTTAACTCTTGTACTGAAATGTATGATGTGGAAGGGGCATTTAGGTTACAAAGTTTGACAAAGGAGTTCAGTTATACTTGGAAGATATCAAAAAACCACCCATCTGGAAATTGAATACGAGCATATCACGCGCGTCTTAGATCCAAAAATTCAGAGACAAACAATTTGTAGTTTGCTATAGTGAGCATAGGAGACTCGATCAAGGAGAATATATAATTATGGATTACCTGTTTATAGATCCATAGATATTTGATCAATGGAATTGAAAATTCTTCCAAAGAGCCACAGCTAAGCATATAAGGGCTAGGAAATTATAGTTTACCCACTCAGGCATCCCCCAGATAATAGCAGCTGCACCCAAAGTACTGTATGAGATTTTCCTGTTTCTCCACAACAACATATCTATAGCTGCTCTCGTGAAGAAGCAGTAAAAGGTAATCTACAAGCAAGTAGAAGATGGATAGTACAATGAACGTTGAGTATTAAAAGGTAATCAAAGGAAAAAAAAAAGAGAGAAGAATATTACATTTTCTACCTCCCAAGAGACTTACACATGTCTTCCTCCTTGTGTGAAGTAGTTTTGCACTAATAAACACCTTCAGCTTATGTTTCCATTATATTGTTCTGAAGATTCTCGACTGTAATATTGTGAAGTATTTTTCCTGCAGATAAGAACCCAAGGTCATTTCATGGAACTATAAAGTTTTTGCTTCTTTATTGCATTTTCTTGAGTTCATTCTAGAGTACTATGCAAACCATTAGCTAGTTAATACCTAACATCAGTCTCCTATTAATCCAAAAAGATTGGACCCTGATTCTGTATGTAGACCTTAGCAAGTTGTCTGCGAGCAACCCCCATAATGAAATCAACGGTAATTCACAATCTCATAGCGTACAACATCAGAACGCTTGTGCCGCCTTCTTAGACCAATCCCGCCCCTTGTGATTCTGGGTCAAGCTCCATAAAGTTGTTCTAACTCCATTTAGTTTTTGCTAGTAAAAGCTATTGATAAATGTAGAACTAAGGATAAACCAATCAACCATTGTAGAACCAACAACCCAAACATGAATAAATATCAGTTCACTATGTTAACAGAGACTACTCCATTGTTTCTCACCATTAGGCTCTTTCTTAATTCTTGATAAATTACCACACAGAAGCTGTTGGAGGAAAGGGAGTAAAGGTATATAAAACAATGGAAACTCGCTAGGATAACGCTAAGAGTTGTGGCTTAATACTCACTTTCCTTAAGAACTATTTACGATACCGTAAATGTTCAAAGGGATAAAACTTAGCACTTGTAACACTCAAGAATAATAGTTTCTCTCTTGAATCACTCAAGTATAGCTGCAGTCTAGACAAGAATGAAGATGTGATTGCTTAGAATGGTGTGTCTCAAATAGCCTAGGATGTCTCCTATTTATAGGAGAACACCAACCCACTTAGGATGCCCTAGTCAAAGGACAATCAAGAGACTTTAATGGAGGATCACAATCTTAATATGACCTTGACCAAGTCAAGCCATATAGCTGTTGGAATATCATTATAATCGGGCTTAATTATAATATCAAACACTAATTACACAAAATCATATAGCCGTTAGCATTTAAAACAATCCTGGCTTTCAACACGACCCGTGTTGGATCAATATGGTCCGTGTTGGGTGCAACACGACCCGTGTTGTTCCAACACGACCCGTGTTGAGCCCAGGAAAGTTTTCCTTGCTCTCTGGAAGACAACACGACCCGTGTTACTTCCTGTTTCACCCGTGTTGATCATATTCTTATTGTTTCACTTATATATGATCCTTATACTTGATATACTTTATTCTTTAGGCTATATAATTGTCTTATACTCTTGAAATATTTCCAACAATCCCCCGCTATTTCAAGAGTATGTAAAACCCTTGAAATAACTTTACTTAAGGAGCTTTTTCCCCCGCTATTTGAGATATACCTTAACTTGTAATCACTAGAGAAACTCACAAAACATATGCTTAATGAAAAGTAGATTACTCTTTGAACTTTTCAATTAGTGTATATGAGCCAAAATTGAATCCAAATCACAAAGTAGACATAGCTTTGAACTTTGGATTTATATTGATCAACTATACTCATAACACACATATATTTTAAATTCTTGAGTGTAAATACCTTGACACTATTATCCGGCCTTGTGTCCTTATCCTTCATAAGTGTTTCAGAACTATAGCTCATAGTTCCTTTATGCGGCCACACATTACACTTATATAGGTAGACTTTGTAACTATCCCACCCCTGTAATTAGGCTTTCCACAAAGTCAATTAAGAGTACTAATACTCATCCTCTTATCATTATAGATTTCTAAGCATCTCTTGACCTTGGGATAAAAACGATGCTTCCTACTAACGTAAACAACTCCGTACTCATTTGAACTTTAGAAATTGGTGGTATTCCAATTCATAAAGTTGAGTCTTTGTTCTGATTAGTAGATGAGCTACACTTAAACTCATCCCCTTTGAAGTACTTTTTATCAAATCTCTAGACAACCCTTTGGTTAAAGGATCGGCTAAATTTTCCTTTGACTTGATATATCTTGAAGTCACTACTCCATCTCTTATAAGTTGATGTATGTAAGCATGTCTTAAACCAATATGCCTTGACTTGCCATTATAGACATGACTATATACAACATCAAGAGTACTTTTACTATCACAATGAATTGTGATTGGAGCCATTGGCTTATACCAAACTGGTATTTCCAACAATAAGTTCCTTAACCATTCCGCTTCCTTACAAGCAGCATACAAAGCTACTAATTCCGAAGACATAGTGGAGTCCGCTATGTTAGCTTGTTTCTTAGATCCCCAAGAAACTGCTCCACCTCCTAAAAGGAACACCCATCCACTGGTAGAGGAGAAAATCTCCTTTATTAATCCAACTCGCGTCCGAGTATCCTTCTAATACCGAAGGATCTCCTTTATATGTGAGTTGGTAACTTTTAGTACCAGCTAAATATCTTAATACTCTCCGAATTACAAACCAATGCATATTACTCGGATTGCTTGTAAACCTACTTAACATGCCAATTGCATAAGCAATATCTGGCCTTGTACTTGTCATAGCATACATGAGAGTTCCAATCAACTTAGCATACTCAAGTTGATTAACCGAAGAACCCAAATTTTTCTCTAGTTTCTTACTCGGATCATAAGGTGTCATTGCCGGATATACCTTATCACCTCCAAACTTGTTCAATATTTTCTCAATGTAATTCTCTTGAGATAAACTTATCTTATCATTATTTCTAATGATCTTAATACCAAGAATTACATCCGCTTCACTCATGTCCTTCATAGAGAACTTCGAGGATAGAAATTCTTTGGTCCTATTAACTTGTTCCATGTCGGTCCCAAAGATCAACATGTCATCAACGTATAGGCATATAATCACCCCTTTTCCATTCTCAAACTTAGAGTATATGCACTTATCCGATTCATTGATCTTATAACCACTTGAAAGCACTACTTCATCAAATTTTTGATGCCATTGCTTAGGTGCTTGCTTAAGTCCATATAAGGACCTTATGAGTTTACAAACTTTCTTTTCTTGACCTTCAACAACAAACCCTTCGGGCTGTTCCATATACACTTCCTCTTCTAGTTCTCCATTTAAGAATGCCGTTTTGACATCCATTTGATGGATAACTAGCTTATGGATAGTAGCTAAAGCTAACAGTACACGTATTGAAGCTATCCTAGCCACCGGTGCATATGTATCAAAGTAGTCAATTCCATACTTTTGAGTAAAGCCCCTTACAACCAATCGAGCTTTATATCTCTCAACGGTACCATCTACTTTTCTTTTCCTTTTAAAGATCCACTTAGAGGTAATTGGTTTACTTCCCGGAGGAAGGTCAACCAATATCCAAACATTGTTTTCCATTATTGAATCAATCTCATCTTGTACCGCTTCTTTCCACAAAGAAGCATCATGAGATTTCATAGCTTCTTTAAAAGTTTTAGGATCCTTATCTATGTTGTACATACATAGGGTCTCACTTTCAATTGAGTCCCTTGAACCTTCTACTAAATAAACATAGAAGTCCGAACCAAAGTCTTTTGGTTTCCTTGATCTTTTACTCCTTCTTAACTCAATACTTTCATCTTCTTCATCATGAATAACCTCATGAGTTGGAAGAACATCTTGTATGGATATACCCTCATGATTTTCATCTTGAGGCTCAATTAGCGGAACAATATCTTGAGTTATTTCTTTCAGTCTAGGAATTGAAGAGAACCTAGTCTCATCAAAAATTGCATCTATTGATTCCATTACGGTATTCACCGAAATGTACTCATTTGGCTCAACCACCAAAAACCTATATGCTTTGCTATCTTGAGCATAGCCTATAAAGATGCACTTAATTCCTCTTTCACCTAATTTTCTTTTCTTAGGTTCCGGGACTCTTACAATAGCCCTACAACCCCAAATCTTAAAATACTTAAGACTTGGCTTTCTTTTGTTCCATAACTCATATGGGGTACTAGAATTCCCTTTGAATGGAACTCTATTCAAAATATAACAAACCGTTAACATGGCTTCACCCCAAAATCCATTACTTAAACCGGAGTTTGACAACATAGAATTCACCATTTCTTTTAAAGTTTTATTTTCCCTTTCCGCAATCCCATTTTGTTGTGGTGTATACGGGGCGGTTGTTTCATGAACAATGCCCGTGTCTTGGAAAAACTTTGGATCATAATATTCCCCTCCCCTATCGGATCTTAAAGTTTTAATCAAGGTCTCACATTGAAGTTCACTTCTAGTTTTGTAAACTCTAAACTTTTCAAGTGTTTCATCTTTAGAACTCAAAAGATAAACTTGACAATATCTAGAATAATCATCAATGAATGTCACATAATACTTCTTACCACCAATTGAAGGTGTACTATGAAAATCTCCTAAATCATTATGAATTAAATCAAGCAATTTAGAAGTTCTTTTTACACTTGAGAATGAACTTTTGGTGATTTTATTTAGCATGCATGTCTTACACTTTTCTATGTCATCATTCAACTTAGGAATCAAATCAAGATTAGACATTTCTTTCAACTTTGTAAAGTTCACATGTCCTAATCTAGCATGCCATAGAAAAGACTTATTCAAAGAAGACACATGCATATAAGCGGAAATCATGCCATCTTTATTACTTTTCGCATTCAACTTAAACATCTCCCCATAAGCATATCCCTTCCCTACAAAAGTCCCACCCTTGGAAATTATCTCCATCATAAACTTGCATAAAACCAAACTTGCTAAGGAGATAACCGGATACAAGATTCTTACATACTTCCGGAGCTAAATACACATCATTTAAAAGCAAAGATTTACCGGAAGTGAAAACAAGTTCCACTTGCCCAATGCCTTCAACTTTGACCGGATGGTTATTGCCCATGTAGAGTTTCACACCATCATCCGCCGGTTTGAGAGACTTGAATAAACTCTTGTCAATGCAAACATGCCTTGACGCACCCGAGTCTATATACCAATCATTACAACCAATGGATACCATGTTAATATGATCCTTAATCATGGCCACGAAGGAATTGGGTTCCTTCTCCTTACTCTTACCCTTAGATGTATCTTTGTTCAAAAGACCATGCTTCTTTTTCCATTGGTAACACTCTCTCTTTGTGTGCCCCGGTTTGCCACATTCCCAACAAACTTGCTTATGCTTTTGAATTCCCTTGCTAGTTTTGTTATGGCCTTGTTTCCCTTATTCTCTTGCACCATATGGACCTTAGATTGCTCTTTGGTACCATCTTGTAGGCGTAACTCCTCTTCAATCCGAAGATGGCTAGCCAAACCTTCAAGAGACATAGCCTCTTTCCGGTGCATGAGAGCCCTTTTTGTTTCATTCCAAGAGGAAGGTAGCTTGTCAATAATAGAGGATACGATTATGGTTTCATCCATGTTCAAATTGTGTTGCTTGAAGTTACTTAAAATACGTTGAATCTCATGGAATTGGTCTAGAATTTTCCTGTTATCATCCATCTTAAATTTCATGAATTGACTAACAAGAAAATTCTTACTTGACGCATCTTCCGACATGTACTTAGCTTCAAGCATCTCTCAAAGCTTCTTTGTCGTCTCCACATGTTGATAGACATCGAAGAGGGTGTCGCTCATCCCGTTGAGAATGCATCCTCTACAAATGTAGTCGTCATTCTCCATCTTGAGCCTTTGCCGAGTAGCCTCCGCATCTTCCATGGGCATCTTGTCTTTTCCTTGTTCCTTGCCTCCATCTCCCGTGGAAGTCTTGGCGGTTGCATCTTCTTTTGGAGAATCCTCGATTGTCACCTTCTCGGCCGAAGGTTCTTGAACCACCTTGGGAGAAATCTCAATGTTAAGCACATATGCCACATTGAGAGTCGTTCGCAAGAAATGCATCTTGCTTTGCCAACGCCGGAAATCTACTCCTTCAAAGCGCTCTAGCTTTTGGAAATTGCTAGACATATCACGTAGCGAGGCCATTCCTAAATATTTCTTAAGATTGTTGGAGGAAAGGGAGTAACGGTATATAAAACAATGGAAACTCGCTAGGATAACGCTAAGAGTTGTGGCTTAATACTCACTTTCGTTAAGAACTATTTACGATACCGTAAATGTTCAAATGGATAAAACTTAGCACTTGTAACACTCAAGAATAATAGTTTCTCTCTTGAATCACTCAAGTATAGCTGCAGTCTAGACAAGAATGAAGATGTGATTGCTTAGAATGGTGTGTCTCAAATAGCCTAGGATGTCTCCTATTTATAGGAGAATACCAACCCACTTAGGATGCCCTAGTCAAAGGACAATCAAGAGACTTTAATGGAGGATCACAATCTTAATATGATCTTGACCAAGTCAAGTCATATAGCTGTTGGAATATCATTATAATCGGGCTTAATTATAATATCAAATACTAATTACACAAAATCATATAGCCGTTAGCATTTAAAACAATCCTGGCTTTCAACACGACCCGTGTTGGGTGCAACACGACCCGTGTTGAGCCCAGGAAAGTTTTCCTTGCTCTCTGGAAGACAACACGACCCGTGTTACTTCCTGTTTCACCCGTGTTGATCATATTCTTATTGTTTCACTTATATATGATCCTTATACTTGATATACTTTATTCTTTAGGCTATATAATTGTCTTATACTCTTGAAATATTTCCAACAGAAGCATACAGGAAAGTCAGAGATTGCAGTTCCATATTCAAAATTATGTACCCCAAGACTCTCTACACTGTGTGCTTATGGTTAAATTAAGATATCTAGCACGATGAAAAAAAAAAATTGGCAGGAAAATTACTCTTTCGAACATTGGTGAAACACAGGGTGACATTGAGGTTTTCTACGAAATCACCATGATTCTGGAAACTTGAATCAGCACCAAACATTTGTTAAAGAGAGACAGATTTAAAGCAAGAAAACACAACTACAAAAAAGTAAAAACTAAACGCTAAAAACAAATACAAAAAATTGTAGAAACGGAAAAGACAACCTCGGCATGGGTAATTTACTTGAACAAATGTTAGTGGAAGTACTTGACACTACTCTCTGGAATTATTGAAAGCTGTTTAATGTGCAGCTTCTTATGGATAAGCTTGGAATAGAAGCTGTTGTCTCCTTTGGCAATCAGCTCGTCATGGGTTCCAATCTCAGATACATTTCCCTGTTGAAGTGCAGCTACAAGGTCAGCCTTGCGTATGGTGGAGAGACGATGGGCAATCACAAGAGTTGTTCGGCCAATCATAAACCGGCGAAGGGCCTCTTGAACAAGCTTTTCTAATTCAGAGTCTAATGCACTTGTTGCCTCATCTAAAAGCAGTATTTGTGGGTCATTTTGAATCAAATTTTAGTTTTATTCATCTATCTATTATTCTTTATGATTGTAGATGGGATCCTTCTCTATTTTTTTGAGCTATATTTTGCAAGTGATTATTCCAAGAAGTAGCTTGTTTTATCAATAACGTATGATTTTATTTTATTTTATTTCATGTATTACATAAAGTTACTTGGTAACACTCGACTACTATTAATTGAAGCTTAATGATTTTTATTTATATCATTGACCCAAATCCATGGCATCCCCTTTCAAAAAATTTTGGTTCCGCCCCTGTTCCAATGGGTACACGAGATAATGACCAGTATAAAGAGGAAAAACAAAAAAATTGATTTTGTGACAGGGACAAATTAAGCTGGCAAGGTTCATGTCCAGATTGAATTCAAATTGGTCAAAGTCATGATTTGGATGACATATTGATGTCCGATATCCAGATTTTTTCCAGATTGGATAAATTGGATGAGTCTTAAAATAGGTCAAAACCAGGTTCGGACAGTAGAAATAGGAGGAAAAAGTTGATGCCTGAATTCTAAATATGGACAAAAAATCTTAACCAATCCACTTTTTTTTTTTTTGTAGGGTAGACAAATTTGGATAGTTAGGTCCCAAAAAAAATTGGTCAGCTCTACTTGGAATGGTTGACAACCAAAATATACAATTTTCCTGCTCCCATTACATTTACATGAAATTTTAAAACAAGCCCTCCCACCAAATATAGTCTTGACTCTTGAGGAGATCGATAAGCTAAAGATACTCAATTTTAACTGCAAAGCCCTTTCAATTTGGGATCATAACAACCTATTCATCCGACTTTCGGTCATAAAATATTTTCTACAGTTTTTGGGGCACAAATGTACTTCTATGTTGGCCTACCTACCCCATTCCTCTCACATGACATGCACGTTACTAAAACACAAATTTTCCAACCACACAATTACCCTATTCCCTCAAGTCCCCTCAAACCACAACTCATTTGATCCTGTATAGAATTTCTGCATGCTTCGAGACAGTCCGTATCACAATATCACATTCCAGTTCCAATCCTACTCACCAACCAAAATCGGATTTAGATGAAAAGAACAAATATGTAAACAGTTTATTCGTGCTTAGGTAGAGATAGCATCCTCTATAAACTCATCTTGTCATTACATAACAGCTGAGATGTTAAGTAAATGGTTTGCTTCATAAGAAATGTGCTCATAGTACTGAAATATATGGTATCAATAAATTCAATGTTAACAGTAATACAATATTTGCTCCCGTATCATCTGTAAGTAGCATACTAAGATCCAAAACTTGCTTCACTACCCGATATCCGGAGAAAAAGTGGCTAACTTCAATTGCAGAATCACATGTCTTCAAAAAGCAGTCCAATCATGATCAACAACTCCAAAATAAAAGAAACTCATTCTACTTTATCTCTGTACCTCACAGCTAAGATAGCTAACATCTACGGCTCTACTAAATTACGCCGCCCTAATGAAGCAAACCAAACCTCACACAAGATCTGAGATAATGGGCCCAATTTGACCCAATCCAGATTGAACAGCTTTTTTATACCTAACTGAATTGAAAGCTGACTGAAAATGCTAATAGCATACCCAAACTTAACTTAAGCCAAAAACCAGACACTACAAACTCAAAACAGTCCCATTTTGCAAGCGTGTCCAAACCGTGCATCTGCCCCTTTTTTTCATTCTTTTTTTCATGAATTAAGACTTAGAATTTACAAACTCCAAAAGTTTGCATCATAGTCAAACAACCTGTGGGTGATGAAAAATAATCAACGCTCATTTCGATAATTGGAAATAAGATGGATAGGGGAAAAGAAGTTTAAAAAGTTACATTTGTTCATTTGGGTCTGTTAAGACGGTTATAGATATTAGTAGATATTTTTGGTTGTTTTTTGGGTTGTTAGAAGAGGTGCCAGTCTGTCCCTTGTGCTGGGCGGTCCTCTCATTCTGTATATATACTCTGTATTGCTTTGTTTTTGGGATATCACAAACAAATCAAGAGAAAAGGGCTTTCTCTCTCTATCTTTCTGCTCTCTGCTCCCTTTCTCCTCTAACTCCATTGCATGCTAATTCTCAGATGATCAAATCAATTTGTGATCATCTTCTTGATCAGGCATGATCCTGTTTTATCGACATGGTATCAGAGCCTTGATAGAGATCTGATCAAGTTTTTTTTAAGTTCTAAATCCCTAATTTCATCATGTCTGGTGATCGGGGACGCCTCAATTACGCGGAACTTCAAAATCCTTTGTTCATTCATCCTTCTGATGGTCCAAGTTCTCTCAATGCTGGAGAGAAATTGATTGGCGCTAAGAACTACAGAACTTGGAGGCGAGCAATGGAGATTGGTTTATCGACAAAGCATAAGCTGGTGTTCGTGCTTGGGACTTTTTCAAAGCCATCTGATGATGAAATCAAGGTCGTGATGGGAAGCGTGCAGATGCCGTAATTTCTTGGATCATCTTCAATGATTACGATCAAATTGGAAAATCCATTTTGTACATTCAATCACCTTGTGATGTGTGGAGATATCTTGAAAAACGATTCTCTCTCAAGGATCAAGGAAATATAAGTTGAATCGTGATGTGTATGAAATTAAACAAGGAGACTTGCCAATCGAGAGTATTACACTCTGTTGCAAGGTCTTTGGGAGGAATTTGATGCAATGAATGAATTGCCTCGACTTACCACTCTTGGTGACGATATTCTGCTTTCGTAAATGCTATGATGAAGCGAAAGAGGAATTGAAGTTGTTCGATTTCTTAATGGCACGGATGACAAATATCAAACACTTCGTAGTCATATATCGATTATGACTCCTTTGCCACAAGTAGACACAAGATGTGCTATGATTCACAGAGGAGATGCAAAGAGAAGTGTTGAGTACAACTAAATCGATCTGAAGTATCGACTTCAGACTGAGAAATGTTGATGAAAAGTGCGGTGTGTGTGGAAATAGAGGCCATCCTAAGGAACGATGTTGGCAAGTCATTGGATATCCTAGCCGCATCCCAAGAGTAAGAAGTTTCCTCGGAAGAAAGGCAATAAGAATTTCAAAATGTTAGAGGCAAGGAAGGAAATGAGCCCGAGAAATGTTTCTGCCGCCACTATTCAACCGACTGAGCACCAAGCAGGATCCAACCAAGCCTCAAATTCTTATGGATTGACTCAATATCAGATTGAACAATTGTTGAAGCTCATTCCTCAACAAGAGAAGGCATCTGGATCATTTTCTCATTATGATACTGATGAGGAGTTGGATAATGCTTTTGCAGGTACTATTTTCTGCTCTTGTTCTTCAATTCATACAAATGATTGGATCATGGATACTGGCGCTACTGATCATATTACTCCCAAACTTCCTTCATCTAGTGTTGCATCTAATTCTAGACACACTGCTCAGATAAATCATCCTAATGGTGCCAAAGCACCTATCACTTCTAAGGCAGACATTGTGCTCCAAAATGGTTTGAACTTGAGAAATACTCTTATTGCCCCATCTTTCAAGTTCAAACTGATGTCTGTATCAAAACTGGCGAAGGATAATAATTGCATGGTAACTTTCTACCCTGAGTATTGTGTTATTCAGGACTTGTATACAAGGACTGTGAAGGAAGTTGGTAAGGAGCGAGGAGGGTTGTACTACTTCACTGACGAAGTGAATGATATTGCTGCTAACTCGGTTGTTGACGAACACTCCGCTCCGCTCAACTGTGCAGTGAACAACGTGGACTATGCCCTTTGGCATCACAGACTTGGTCATGCTCCTTTCTCTAAGTTGAAGTATGTACCTCACTTGTCCATGTTGGAGTCAAATAAAAGTCAGGTTTGCATTACCTGCCCTATGGCAAAACACACAAAATCACCTTTTCCTGTTCGAGAATCAAAGAGTCAGACACTCTTTGAAATTGTCCATATTTATATCTGGGGACCCTATAAAGTACCTACCAAAGGGAAATACAGATTTTTCTTGACTATTGTAGAAGATTGTAGTCGGTGTACATGGACTTATTTGCTTGAACATAAGTCTCAATCTCTCTCTATTATTGAAGCTTATGTGCGATTTGTCCTTACACATTTTCATAAGAAGATCAAGATCATTAGATCTGACAATGCTCTTGAATTTGACTCTGATTCATGCAAACAATTTTTTGTGCATCATGGTATTGTTCATCAAACTACGTGTGTTGATCGTCCTCAACAAAATGGTCTTGTTGAGCGCAAGCATCGACACTTGCTTGAAATCAGTCGAGCATTACGATTTCAAGCAAGTTTGCCTCTCATGTATTGGGGTGACTGTGTTCTTACTGCCACACATATCATTAATAGGCTACCTACGCCTGTTCTTCACAACAAGACTCCCTATGAAGTACTTTTTGGGACATCCCCCTCTTACAATCACTTGCGGGTTTTTGGTTGTTTGGCCTTTGCTTCCAACCCTCAAAGATCTCATGATAAGTTCGATGCTCGGGGTGTTCCTTGTGTTTTCATGGGGTATGCTGATACACAGAAAGGCTATAAGTTGCTTAACATGCTCACTAAGCAAATGTTTGTATCTCGTGATGTTACATTTGTTGAGTCTGTGTTTCCTTTTCAACATAACAACATGTCCTCTTATATGCAACCTTTGCCTATTATCACCACCACCTCGCCTACTTGGGACTCATCTTATCTTGATGATATTATGCAGTTTAATCCCCTTCCCCCTCCTGATATCACATCACCTGTTTCTCTTTCTCAATCTTCTCCTAATATTTCTCCTCCTGAGCCTGTTCTTTCTGCCATCCCTCACCATAATATTGCTCCTGTGCGGCAGTCCACTTGATTCAGAAAAACACCAGGTTGGCTACAGGATTTTGTCTCCTATGCCACTCCATATCCTATGGCCAATTACATTCACTACAATCACCTTGACTCGTCACTAAAAAGCTTTGTTGCAGCTGTTGATTCAGCAGAGGATCCTTCTTATTTCTCTGATGCGATTAAACATCAGAAATGGTGTGATGCAATAAATTTGGAACTTCAAGCTCTTGAAGACAATGCCACTTGGGTTATTACTGATTTACCGCCAGGCAGGAAAGCAATTGGCAGTAAGTGGATATTTAAAACCAAATATCATTCAGATGGGACTGTGGAAAGACATAAGGCCAGATTGGTTGTGCTTGGAAATAAGCAACAATATGGGGTTGATTATCAAGAAACCTTTGCTCCTGTAGCAAAGATGACTACTGTGAGGACTGTTCTAGCTGTTGCTGCTATGCGAGGCTGGAACATTACTCAAATGGATGTTACAAATGCCTTCCTCCACGGGGATCTTCATGAAGAGGTGTATATGGCTCTACCTTTGGGATACTCTCACGAAGGCAGTCGTGTTCATCCCACAAATGATTTTTCTGCTACTGTAGACAGGGGGAGTAAACCCAACAAAGTTTGCAAACTCCTTAAGTCCCTTTATGGACTTAAACAGGCCCCGAGACAATGGTTTTCTAAGCTATCTACTGCTCTTTTGGATTTTGGGTTCAAGCAATCGAAGGCTGATTATTCTTTGTTTTTTAAATGCTCTCAAGGCAAGTATTGTGCTGTGTTGGTGTATGTTGATGACATGCTTGTGGTAGGAGATGATGCTGAAGGTATTGCTCATCTCAAGCATTGTCTGAACTCCAGATTTCATATGAAGGATTTGGGGACATTGCGTTATTTTTTGGGGCTGGAAGTTGCCCATACTGCCCAAGGTCTTGTTCTTTGTCAGCGCAAGTATGTTCTTGATTTGTTGGAAGAGCTTCAAATGACGGATTGCAAACCTCTTCGTCTCCCTTTGGATCAGAATGTCAAGCTTGGCATTGATCTTGGTACGCCACTTGAGGATCCAAATCAATATAGGCGACTGATTGGGAAGCTCATCTATCTCTCCATCACTCGTCCTGACATAACCTTCAGTGTGCAACTTCTCAGTCAGTTTATGCAAACTCCTACTGATTTGCATTGGCAAGCAGCTTTACAAGTTGTGCGGTATATCAAGGCTGCTCCTGGTCAGGGGATTTGTCTTTCCAATTCGTCTCGACCTAATCTCGTTGCCTATTGTGACTCTGATTGGGCTAGTTTTTCTATGGCCCGTAAATCTACCACAGGTTATTGTATCTTGCTTGGTCAATCACCTATTTCTTGGAAAACAAAGAAGCAAGCTGTCACTGCTCGTTCTTCATGTGAAGCTGAATATCGTGCCATGGCCGTCACTTGCTGTGAGATCACTTGGTTGCTGAGTTTGCTTAAAGATCTTCAAGTGGACAATCTTGAACCTGTTACTTTGCTCTGTGATAATCAAGCAGCTCTTCACATAGCTGCTAATCCCGTTTTTCATGAGCGTACCAAGCAAATCGAGATCGATTGTCACTATGTTCGTGACAAACTTGAAGCAAGACAGATACAACCCATGTATGTGCCCTCTCGTGATCAAGTTGCTGACTTCTTCACTAAAGTTGTTACTACCTCTCAGTATCAACATCTCTTACCTAAGTTGGGGGTTGTCAATTTGTTCCAACCCACAACTTGAGGGGGAGTGTTAAGACGGTTATAGATATTTAGTAGATATTTTTGGTTGTTTTTTGGGTTGTTAGAAGAGGTGCCAGTCTGTCCCTTGTGTTGGGCGGTCCTCTCATTCTGTATATATACTCTGTATTGCTTTGTTTTTGGGATATCACAAACAAATCAAGAGAAAAGGGCTTTCTCTCTCTATCTTTCTGCTCTCTGCTCCCTTTCTCCTCTAACTCCATTGCATGCTAATTCTCAGATGATCAAATCAATTTGTGATCATCTTCTTGATCAGGCATGATCCTGTTTTAACGAAATTGTAAGAACTTAAATTTTGATTGCAAAACAGATTTACCTCTCAAATATTGTTCACATTTTGCAGTAGATATGAGGCGGTTAGGTTTAGCAAAGATCAAGACAGACACTCGATGCATGAACGAAGAAAAAAGATTGAGGAAACCAAATTAACATCAATCACAAGATATGACATGAATCGGAATCGAAATTAGATTCACCTTAAACCTGCAGTTGGAGTTGAATTGCAGGTGGTGAGGCGGTTGGCGGCGACGGTAACAGTGACCGTTAATTGCAGTTGTTCAATTCAACGTCAACAAAAAGTGATGAAAATGAAAAAGATACTGAAGCCCATGCCGAATGGGGAAGAAACAGAAAGAGGCAAACAAATATGGATTGAGAAACGTCTGATCAATTTGTGTGAAAGCAAAAGTGGTGAAAGTTAATTGAAAAGAGAAGCAGGCAGACTGGAGTAAAGGAGATGGAGATGAGGACTATGGGCAACGTGTCTTTTTAGGAGTATCTGCTAAGAATGTTGGCTGTCTCCAATTGGACGAAGACCACGGCATAGGCATCCACGATAGCAGCAAAACACAAAAACACTGTTGCCTGCAAAACACAAAAATGTTGTTGCCACTTTTACTATAGAGTAAAGGAAAGGAAAGGATAAAGGAAAGGAAAGGAAAGGAAAGGACTCTGGCAAAAAAAAAAAAAAAACAATTATTAGAATCCAATTTCGTTTTATTTTTGGAAAAGAAAACCTAAAAAATAAGTAAAAAGTTTAACTGACCCAGTGGGTCAAAAACCCACCTACCAGGTCATAAGGCAGTATGACATGGCATTACCAGCTGGCATATATTATTACCCTCCCTCCTCTATTAAATACTGCCTGTCTCTCTCTCTCCTATTTCCCATACAGCCGCCCACATTTCCCAAAACCCACGCATGGAGATCCATCATCATTGTCCTCCCTTTTCCATATCCACAGCCAAAAGAAACCGCCAGACTGCCTCTCCCCCCACATCCATCGACGGCGACGAAACCGTAGACGTCGGAGATATCGACGACGGCTCCCAATCTCCCCAGAGAGACCCTAACCACTCTCCACCACCCACCAGTACCATAAAAATAAGTCGGAGATGTAGATGACGTCGGAACCATAGACGTCGGAGAAAGTAGAAGATGGCGTATCCGACGACATATTCCTTCACCACCACCATCGATGAAGACGGAAATTTTATTGAACGATTCAGATAAGTTGATTCGTTTCTCTTCAATTGTTTAGGGTTTTTGTCCTGTTTTTTTATCCCTACTCTTTTCTTGGTTCAGATTCCTTCGTTTTTGTTAAATTTTTACGGTTTCTTGTGTTGATTTGTGGTTTTCGTGGTTCAGATTTATTTTTTTCAAATTTTTTCGGTTTCTTTCGTTGATTTGGGGTTTTGTGGGTTAAGAAGTATTTTTTTCTGGGTTAAGATGTATTTTTACCTTTTATTTTCAGAATATTTTTGAATGAAAGGAACTAAAGGCAATGAAAGCAATTAAGAAATAGTAACAAAAGAAGCTCACTTCATTGATTAGCTTCAGAAAAATA
Organism: Portulaca oleracea; assembly: GCA_029582165.1. NCBI lineage: Eukaryota > Viridiplantae > Streptophyta > Magnoliopsida > Caryophyllales > Portulacaceae > Portulaca > Portulaca oleracea. The sequence continues at coordinate 24,374,222 of CM055889.1, forward strand.
ACAAAAGAAAGGCAACATAAAAACCGGAAAATAAATTAAAAAAAGAAAAAAACACTGCCAAATTTTAAAGAAGCTTAACCAACACAAACATTTTGATGGGGGAGTGGGGGATCTAATCAATTTCAATTACTGGGGTGCCTTCTGGAACTGGGGATGAAGCTTGAGGGGTTGACTTCCTCTTTCTTCCCAGATTACTTTCTGGGGAACTGTAGGGGTGGAGTTGCCTTGCAAAGCCCCACCGTCCAGGAGTTGACTGGGCGTCCTTCAGTATCATATCCAGCTCCACCAATGGGTTCCCACGCCAAATGAAGTCATTGAGCATCCCCCATTGTCATTTTGACATAATCGTGCGAACAGCTCTTGAATGTCACCCCTTAGACTTTCGTATTTCAGCTCGTAAGGTTTGGCCTCTGGTTTTGGAGTTCTTGGGGTTAGTTGTCTCCTAGCATTTTTTGGTGTGCTTGGAGATGGTTTGGGCGATGGGTTTGGAGATGGTTTTGGCGATGGGTTTGGTGTTGGTTCCGGTGTTTCTTTTTTTACTGTCGCAATAGTCGGAGGAGGTGTAAGATGAACATTGTCATTTTGGGTGGGTTGGATGGTTGGAATTACGTTAGGAGAATCCATTTGAATTGGGGAAAAGAATTTGTTTGAAAGATAATGGTAGAAGAGATGTGCTTGTATGAGAAGAGGTAGTAATATTTATAAGGTGATTTGTTTGATTTGAATTGTGATGATAAATCTGCATGCTGAAAATTAATTAAGGCAGGATTGATTTTGTTGTGGAAAACGAAGGGTCATGTCTGAATTTGCATGTTTTATCTTTTTTTAGGGTTAAGTTGGGAGGGTGTTAGATGGATTTGAAGAGACATTTTCGATTTTTCACTACAAACTCTGGTGTTATGTTTTGACAAAAAAATTGTTTGTGATGTTATTTTGAAATTTTAAGATAGAGTTAATTTATATTTTTCAAATCTGATATTTGCAGTTGATAATCCATGGAATGAAGGCACGGATATATGGAGCTTTTCAAATCAGTTTAGCAAATGTTAGCTTTTCTGGCTTGTATGTTGGAAAGTAGCTGGTTGTAATCTTATTTATTATTCAATCAATTTGTATTTATTTTTGTCTCAATTTCCCAATCTCTATTGTTACTAAAATTTCTGACAGTTTTTTTTTTTTGTCCAAATCTGTATTATTAGTAACAATTTGTGTTTTTTTTTGTCCCAATTTGTATTCTTACTAACATTTCAAGTCACTGAAAGCACTGATATATTATTCAATTTGTATTATTACTAACATTTATTTATTTGTCAATAGTAGAATATTGTTAAATATAAGTAGTATGCTCAGTATAAATAAACAATAAAATGTTGCCTAAATCCATATGTTACATGACTTTCATGATGAACTACAAATTATTAGCATAAATAAACCCATTTCCCTAATCTACAAACTAAGCACATCATCTTCATCTTCATGTTCATCATCTTCATGTTCATCTTGTTTGTTTGGAATGATGTGTTTGACCTTGAGCATACGTGTATAAATATTGTTATGTTTAATGCTCTTGGCATGCATCATTGACAGAAAATGCGGTTATATCAAATAATAATCTTACCAGGGTAAAATGAGTAGTAGGAATAGTTTGGGGGTTGTTGAACAATACCTGCATAATTATAGGTGAAAAATTATTTGTAATGTGAATTTTTTGATAATCATTACTTTGTAAAATAAAAGGGTTCTATTACATTACCTGGGGGTACATTTGGAACCCATTTGGAGCGTTAGATCCTTGCGGCATTTGATACCCAAAGCCAGGTGTCATTTGGAATCCTAGGTGAACAATGGCGCCAGGTGGCATTTGGAAGCTTGGTGGAACCCTGGAGGTCGGAGGTGTTTGTTGTGTTCTCCTTCTGGTACGGGGCTGTTCATTGTGATAACCTGCTCTCCTTGATTGTCTCCTACCTCTACCCCTTTTATCGACGGGGTCGTTGACATGGATAGAGTCGTTGGTGTTGTCATTGGCACGTCTTTCTTGTTGGCTTACTGGTGGAGTGGGTGATGGTGGTGGTGGTGGTAGTGGTGGTGACTCTAGTTGGGGTGATGGTGGTGGTGGTGGTGGTGGTGGTGGTGGTGGTGACTGAGGTTGTTGTGGTTGTTGTTGTTCTTCTAGTTGTTCTTGTGGTGCTGACTGAGGTTGTGTTGGTCTCCTTGTGTCACAAACAGGTATAGTTGAATTACAAATTGTGTAAAAGTCAAATTAACTTAACAATAGCAAACACATTAATTTCATATTACCTGTTGTTGCGATACTGATGATGGAGCTTTGTCATAACATCTCTTATTGTGACCTACATCTCCACAAAATGAGCAATGCATTTTTTTCCCAACCCTGCTGACTCTCCGTTGACTAGGTCCAGGCTTTTCACTATCTTTTGGCCTCCTAAAGTACTTGGAGGTTGTCTTCTTCTTCTTAGGCTTAAAATAAGGTGCATAAACTGTCTCACCTGCTGCTTTGGGCCACATTCCTTCCTCATTAGTTGACTTCAATGTATGGGAGTATGTTGTCTTCAAATGTTGCAGTGAGTAACACTCATGCACATAATCTTCTGGTTTCAGTCTCTCTTCCCTAAAAACAGCAACTACATGAATACAAGGGATGCCACTCAACTCCCAAGACCTACATGTGCATGTTCTGTTGTTCAGATCGACAACAAACTCATCTCTTCCATGAGTGGCACTATACAATCCTCCCCCTACCCTCACAGCCTCCTAATATCTTGCATGGTCAATTCTTTTGTCCAATTTCTTCCTTATCCTAGGTGCTATTGGACCCTCAAGTGCGTCTGCCCATACTCGCTTCTGACCAATCCTCTTCATCACAAGTTTGAAAATAGTTCTAAGCATGGATAATATTGGTTGGTACATAGCCTTATTGATAAATTCATTGAAAATCTCAGCCATTTTGTTGTCAACAGAATCACATTGAGCATTAGTCCCAAAGTACCTTCTGCTGAAATGTTGAAGACCTTTATTTTTCAGAAATTCAAAGGCATTGGGATCTAGACCCTTCATATCATTCACATACCTCTCCAATTGATAATCATTGGTTGCCTTTGTCATCCTCCAAAAAACAATTCTAAATGTTTTACCTGTCCAACCCTCTCTAAAATTGGCATACACATGCCTTACACACATTCTATGCTCAGCTCTAGGGAAAGCCTCCTTGATTATAGAGTCCAATCCCTAATTACAAAAGAAGAAAAACACAGTGATCACAAAATCAATCAACCAAAAATTAAAAATTAAAGAATTTAAACGATTACAATGATATAAGGTCAATTACCTTCTGCTGATCTGAAATGTAAGTCCATTTGAAACCATCACCGATGTTCAAATCCCTTTCTAATTCCTCCAAGAAACAACGCCAACTATCATTTCTTTCACTTTCCCCAACCCCCCATGCAACAGGGTACATTTGATCATTTGCATCTCTACCAACAGCGAAAAACACTTGACCATCCCACGGTCCTTTCAAGAAACATGCATCCAAAGAGACTACTTTCCTACATCCTTGTAAAACCCTTTTAAAGGGCGGGGCATATGTACGAAACTTGAATACATGCTTCGCTCTTCATTCGTGGTTGTCATCGCCTTCACTCGTCGTCTGGTTCTTATTGCACACCTCAGCTAGGTAGTCCCTGAGTTGTTCAAACTGTGTCCTGTAGTCACCTAATATTGTTGACAAAGTCATCCTCCTTGCTCTAACACACATGCAAAGTGTTGCACTGAACTTCAAGTCTTTCAGTATTTTGGCCTGTAAATCCCTTCCTCTAAATGAAGGTTGCAGTCTAAAAAGGCCAACATATTTCTCTGCCAACCACTTGGTTGAAAAGGTCCTCTTCCCTGCCTGGAAACTGAAGGGTGTGCATGTGTGTGGCTTATCTAGTGTCTTCACTTCAAAAGACAACACATTTTTCAGTTTGGCAGCATAAATTCTCCATTCACATCCCTCACCCAAACATTTCAACTGGAGTCTCCCCCTGTCACTCTTGGTCACCCTCAAATTGTACCCCCCCTTTAATCCTGTAGTCATCAACTACCTTCTTGAATTATCTCTTGTCAAGAAAGACCATGCCAGCCTTTAACATTTTCAATCCATGATGGTACATTCCAGACCTAACTCTCTTCTTCATCTTGTTATTAATCTCATCAATCCTACTCATATCCTTGTTCCCTTTGTTTCTAACAGCTCCAACATCACTATCTGTATTATCTGAATCATGGTTTTCAGCATCAACTTCCCCAATATTCTCATCTGCAATCGTCTCCCTCTCAGCTTCAACTACCTCTTTCAATTGAATAGTCATATTCCTGGCCTCTAATTCCTCTTCATCATCAACATCAGACCCACTATCACATGAAAAATCCCAATATGTATACTCCTCACCATCTTCTTCAGGAAAATATTCATCATCATCATCATCATCATCATCATCATCATCATCATCATCATCATCATCATCATCATCATCATCATCATCACCACCACCACCCTCCCTGTCCACCTCTATGTCATTCACCCCCTTCCTTAGATCCTGTTTTTCATGCTCCACATATACAGAAACAGAATCATTACGAACCAACAATTCCATAAGATCCTTCATCTCAATGTCTCCATCAATAGCCACTAAACCACCCTCTAATCCACAACCAGGTTTAATATAGTGCAATTTTTTAATACTCTGCCTTCTGTAACCTCTCTTCAGAACCATCTCCTTTAGGTCCTCTAGACTAATATAATCTGTGTCACAAACCAATTCACTGCACTCTCCTTCACTGTACGCTAAATGGGGAGCCTTATCAAATTCACCACCATGGAACAACAATATTTTGAATGTCATTATATTATGGGTTCTGCAATAAAACACTATGTTCAAACCATCAAACACAACCACATCTCATCAAATTCATTCTCAACAGTTTCAATTCTAGCAAAACACAAACCAATACAAACAAAAAATTCACAATTTTTCCCACAAATCAGACCTCCATACAAATTTATGTTACCTTATTCCAAATTGCACTGTTTCATCACAAGCTGATCGATTACAACAACATCAGCATCGTCGACCTGAACCAATCCCGACCACCAGTCAACTGACCTGAACCAATTCCGACCACCAGTCAACCTTCCTTCACTTCAGCCGTTATAGACTATGCCAGTATAAGGGTTTTGGGTTTTAGGGTTTAAGGGATTGGGGTTTACAGTTTGTTCTTTCGGGATGGTTGTTTGTATGAACTACGAAGACGAAAGAATGAAGTGTGGTCAGTCAAGACAATAATGGAGGGAAGGTAGGAAGAAGATGTACAATTTTCTTCCTTTTCCCTATTTCTTAATACTTTTTCAAATTATTTCAAAAAAAAAAAAAGTACTCAACATGGTTACCGGTAGTTACCGGTTAAGATACCATTCAGGGGCATTTTTAATTATTATGTAAACTTCAGTGGTGTTATTGAATAGTTTAATAGTTAAAGGGGCATTTTTTTGGTATTTTTTTCCAATTCAGGGGCAATTTTATCAAATCTGGCAATGTGTTCATTGATCTGTGAACATTTAAATCTTCATTGGCCCCCATGGTCACAATCCAGGGCATCACTTCATAGTTTAATAACTAAGGGCCATAGTTTGCTATTTTTTTTTTGGTACTATATGACTAATTTGGATGAAAGTGCAAGTGAATGAAAATATCATATCACAATGTGCCATTACCAAGTGAATGTAAACCAACAATACATTAGTTTAATAAACAACAATACATTAATCTCAATACCAATACATTAGTTATGGATAATTTGTCCCTATTTAACACCATTACCACAAGTAATACTAAATACAACATCCCACCAAACTTAACCAAAAACCAAAAAATATCGTACAACTGTTTATGCAAGTCTTTTACAACTACAACAAATTCCTTTAATTCATCAATATTATCAACACGAGAATTTGCACCACAGTAACCATCGTCAAGACGAGAATTTGCACCGAAGTAATCATCGTCAATCACATCCCTTGAGTAACCCAATCAACAAAACTATTACCAACGTCGCATTTGAAGTACAGTGAGTTAGGGTAGGGTTTTGATGTTGAAATCGCCAAATCAGCTTTCCGACCACAACAATATCAATACTTTATTCGTAATCGATCCTGCATGTTCAAGCTCGAGTTCCTTGATGACATTGCCATATCTTACAAGTATCAACAAACAAGTTCAAGATCGAGTGAGTAAACATATGAACAATTAATAACCACAATTTAGACTAATCAATGTCAGTCATCACCATAGCATACTCAATTACAGTCATCACCTATGGCAGACATCAACGACATTTTTTACTAATCATACTAATAACCCCCATATCAAAATTTAGACTACTCATACAAGAATTTATACTTATCCAACAATTTTCTCTCGTCAATCCTAACTATAGTCAAATTTGAAGGGAGGAGATCTGAAAAATAATCAATTTCCAGTTCAGAAAATTGAATCCTCAAATCAATTATTATGTTCAAATGTTGAAAAAACCACACCCAAACCCTAAAAACTGGAAAACAAGATCCACAATATAAATAATGGAGATTAATTATATTTTTTCGGAACAACAAAAAATGGACATTCAAATTCGATACATACCTTTTTCTAAATTTTATCTATCTGATCTGCTTGATTTGGATTCGAACGGATGAAGTTTCCTTTTTATAAATTTTATCTATCTGATCTGCATGATTTGGATTCGAACGGATGAAGTTTCAATCAGAGAAAGAATCCTAAACAAAATGAAGTTTGAATCAGATAAAGAGAAAGAGAAAGAGAATGAAAACAAGAAAGGGATAGCAGAGAAAGAGAGAGAGAACGAAAAAGATGAACTCAAATTTCTGTCCAGAAATTCGAATCAGATAAAGAGAAAGAGAAAGAGAACGAAAACAAGAAAGGGATTTTCAATTTTTGGGAAGTGGTTTTTTGGGGATGAAATTTTAATCATAGAAAGAAATAAATGTTATCATTTCCCAAAACCACGCCTAGAGAGATTGGAGCAGAAAAAAGATGAGAAAGGAAGGGAATTGTCACATCAGAATCCATGTCATTTGCCACCTGGGCTGGGTCAAAAACCCACTTGGTAAGTGCATCATTGTCGAAAAATAAGGGCTTTGATATACGTCGCCCACCTTTTTACTAATGTCGCCCCCCAAAAGACATTTTATACCCTTGACCCTCTCTCTCCTCTCTCTCCCCTCTCTCTCTCCTCTCCCTCTTCCTCTCAAATTCTCTCAACCTAAAATATTACATTTTTGAAATTAAATCTAAAATGTCAATGGAAAGTGGAAATTCATCTGAAGCGGAGGAGGTTAGTTTGTAAAATTACATTTTTTGTACTAAATTTTGTTAATTTTCGAATTTTATGAAAAATTAAAATTGCGGCGTGCTGCAATCGGCAAATCACCGCAGACTTACCGCGCGAGGATCGCGGCAGCACGGCGGTAAGTGCCGCGCAAAACGCACGGCAACACCGCGGTCATGCTTCGCGGCGTGCGCAGTCTTCTTGGCTACGACGCTTGGCAGCGGTGATTTTCCTTTTTTTTTGAAATAATTTTTATTATTATTAATTTTTTAGTTATTATTATTAATTATTAATTATTTTTAATTGTATATGTGTTATTATTTTTTAATTATTATTTTTATTTTTAATTATATATTGTGTTATTATTGTTATTATTGTTGATTATGTTTTTGTTATTATTAATAATGTGATGATTTTTAATGATAATTTATTTCAAATTATATGTTTTAATAAATAATGTGTTGAAGTGTTAAATGTTATGATTATTAATAATTAATGTGTTTATTGAAATTGTTACTTGAATATTAATAAATAATGTGTTTATTGTAATCCTTATTTGAAGTGTTAATTATTATGATTATTAATAACTAATGTGTATAGGAAATTGTTACTTGAAGTGGTAATTATTTTTATTATTAATAATTAATGTGTTTAGTGAAATTGTTACTTGAAGTGTTTTTATTATTAATAATTAATGTGTTTAGTGAAATTGTAATTGATAATTGAAGCGTTAATTGTTATGATTATTAATATTATTATTAATAATGTTTAGGGTTTATTGTTTAGGTTTATGAATGTAATTGTTAATATTATTGTTATTAATATTACTGTTATTGTAATTAATAATGTTATTGTCATTGATATTCTAAGTGATTAGTTTTATTGTTAATTATTTTAGTATAATTGGGTAAATATTGGGGTAATTAATGAATGTCACATTGTTCTGCAGTTTGAGCTAGAGGAGTTTGGCGGAGACGGTGTTGATTATTCCTCGTTCTTTGTGACACAAGATGTGTTTGAAAATATAGAAGCAGTTCTTGAGTGGGCCAACGATATAGCTCGGGGCATTGGGTTTAGGTTTGTAAGGGCATCATACAAGCAAAAAGATTTAGATAGTGCGCGGAGGTGTTACTTGAAGTGTTATAGGTACGGAAAATATCGCGGGAAAATGATTGATCTTGATGCAGCAGCGAGTGGTCGGACGACGTCGACGAAGGCGTGCGGTTGTAAATTTGCCATTGTAGCGTGGACACGTAATGAAACAGAATGGCGAATTCGTGCTTGTGATGGAGATAGGGGGAAGCACAATCATAGGTTCATCGTGTACGAGGAAGGACATCGTCACGGAAACCCATTGAACTCTGAGATGAAACAACATGTGCGTGAAATGACCGGCACGGGGTGCACGCCGGCCACTATACAGACTTCGCTGAAGATAAAGTTCCCTGGTTCTAATTCAAACATTCGACAAGTATACAACGAGCGGGCGAAGATGCGCGCCGAGGGTATAGATGGGAGGACAACTCCCCAACAATGTCTCCACTTGGCTAAGGCTGGCGGGTACATCTCCTATACAAACTTTGATGATGATGGCAATCTTCGTCAACTCTTTTTTATGTCACCCGTACGCATTGAAGTTGCTCGTCGTGCGAATGTAATTCTCATCGATGACATATAAGACAAACAAGGCGAAGTGGCCCTTATGCGAGCTGGTTGGCGTGTCACCAACTAACAAAAACTTCCAGATTGCTTACTCATTCATGCGGGACGAGAAGAAGGAATCCTATGAGTGGTTGCTTTGGAAGTTGCATGAGTTGTTGGGTCCCGATGTTACTCCGGGTGTGTTTGTGACGGACAAGGAGTACGCGTTGAGTGGAGCTATTGCCAGAGTTTTCCCAAGTGTGCCTCACCTTTTGTGCATATGGCATATTGGGAACGATGTGGAGAATAAAGTCAACGCACTTACTGGGGGGAAGAAAAATGGTTGAGGGCTACATTTCAAACATCATTTCTGGAATCCCATTGTTTATGCCGCGACTGTTGAGATTTTCGAGATGAAGTGGATGACTCTCCAAAGCGTGTGGATTGGAAAGAACAAAGATGTTGTGAAGTATCTTAATGATACGTGGATGCCGTATAAGGAGAAATTTATTTGTGCTTTCACCGACAGGGTCCCTCACTTTGGGAACACTGCGACTTCCAGGGTGGAGAGCCAGCATTCTACTCTGAAATATTATAGCGGAAGTGGGAGAGGCACATTTGATCGTGTCTTTGTGAGGATTCACCATCATTTGGAGAATCAACATACCGAGATTAAGAGGTTGCTTGAACAGTCTATGAGTGCGCATAGATATCATACGGAATCTCGATTCTTCATGCATTTGCACGGTCATGTTTCTCACTATGCCATTGATTTATTAGCGTTGGAGTTCAGTGAAATGGTGAAGATGAGGAAAGCTACAGGCACCCAAGTGTGATCACAAGTTGTGGTCAACCCACCACCTTCCGTGTGCGTGTTCTATTATGCACTTGTACAATAATGGAGAGCAGTTGCAGTATACAAATTTAATAATGTTCTGGAGACAACTCACGGTCATTGGAGATGGTGACACCCCGGGGTCAAATGATGATCCATCGTCCCGGGACTTGAAGCTGTTTGAGTTCCTCGTGCAACAGGTTCGGGAGAAAGATCCAGCAGTGATACGCAACGTATCCCAGGTCATCCACGAGAGGTTGAATCCCAAGAGTATCGATATTCCTGATCCAGAGATCAGCCCCCCGCATATCGGGAGACCCAAAACTTCCAGATCCACCAGACGCGAACCCAGTGGGTTTGAGTACGGCCGAATATCGGGTCGTGGTAGCAAGACTAAGTCGAACTCCTCGAGGAAAAACAGAACCAGTTCTTCTTCCGTCGGGATGGGTGAAACAGGTTTGATTTTCATTATCTATTTTTTATAATATAACAAAAAAACTAAATGCTCTTATTTATAAGACAGATGCGTCTTTTGATGTGCAGTTATTTCCAAGATGTGTATAGATCCGTTCCCGTACAAAGACGATGTGCCACATTTCTTTCTACCTTATATTGTTGGTTGGACGGATGTTGAGTCGAATGGAAACTGCGGGTTTAGATGCATTGCCGAGGCGGCTTATGGGGGCCAAGAACAATGGCAAACTGTTAGGAGTACAATGGAAAGTGAATTGCTGGCGCGTCATAACATGTATTTGGCGACACACTTTGGGTGTCAGGAGGAGTACGATAAATCGCTCAACCAGATAAGTGGTAACATGGCTGGACCAGCCAGAGTTCAACATTGGATGTCGACTCCTGCGGATTTATTTCCAGCAGTGACAATGTTGAACATCATGTGGATTAACATTGCAACACCACCTGGTGAATTTGAGCAGCTACCTGAGTTATGTATATCAGTGTTACCCTTGAGAGCAGCAATTGGAATGAGGAGACCTGCCAAAATATTCGGAATAGTGCATGCATACAAGGCTCATTACATTCTTCTTCATTTACACGATCAATGCCCTCTACCACCGATTCATACTGGGTGGCACCGAGGGAGAGACCGTACTGTTGAAGGTTGGGATGAGCCGTTTAAGGCTCGTATTGATCAATGGAAAGGTCTTAGGGCTACTCAAACAAGTTCTTTGTCTTAGGAATTAAACTGTACGGTCATATATGTATTTGTATGGCATGACATTGTCTCCACGGCGCTTGTTAAATTCTTGTTCATTTTATTGTGATAATTAGTGGTGCTGAATTACTTTAAATAAACTGCACAACAGTAAAACCAACAATTAAAATACCGCACAATACATCAAGTCTACGATACAACCACACAAATTTAAACTTACACCAGTCTTAAAACGACAGACAATCAACCTAAAAATTAAAATGTTCGACACAAATTAAAAATTAACAACTAATTCTACTCCTCCTCCTCCTCCTGGTCGTCTTGTTGCACGGGGACCTGAATATTCATTTGTGCACACCATTGAGCATACATATCAGACATAGTTGTGAAACTGTGATCACTCACTAGCCTTGTCGCTTCGTTACGACTAGGTGGCTGCAACATCGTATTCGCTAGTTCCGCCCACACATATGACCACTATGAAAAAAATAGAAAGTTATTTAATAATAACATTTGTTAGCTTATAATTGAGTAAAATATGCAAAACTACTATTAAAGCATGTTTAGGGGTTTGTACCTGTTCGAGGGAACGCGGCTCATCGATTGTGGATTGGCTAGTGGAGGTGTTGTTGATCAAAAACTTATGAGAATGTACCACAAACCAATCATTATATGCATCATCCACTTCAAAAGGCACACGTTTTGTGCGTGGCAAAGCCGTCAGGGACAACATGTAACCAAAAGGAAATGTCCCCCAAGCAGTGTTGACGCCGAACTCATCAAACTCCAATCTGTACGGCCCCTTGGCCGGTCGTTCAGCTTTCCTAGGGCGGGGCAACATTGGGGGAACATGTTGTCGGTGCCCTATCTGACGGACAACGCGATCAGGCATGTACCACTCTGTCACGTCATATGCACGAATGGGGCCCATGTACAACGTCCTCTGGCAGGTCCTGTAAGGTGTACCTCCATAAGGGCACCAACACACCTTATCGGGCGTCAACGCGTCCAGGGAGGCCCTCAACGCCCGTAGGCGTGTCTCCGATCTAGCCATGTGAGTGGGAAACCACCTGGCCGCGCGCGGTCCCCGAACCGGTTGCTCACTGTGTGGCCTAAATGATGGAAAATACTCATATATCGGGCTCGCAAAGGGTCAAACACCCGGCTATCTTATTTGCCCCACCGCCGCTATCCCTAATCGTCGACAGTGCGCTAGTGTAATCGTACCCCAAGCAACTGTATCGATAATATCAGTGCTAGGCCACGGATGCGGACGTACTCTATCCCTCGATTTGTCCACGAGGATAGTGTTTCCTAACAAGCTCAACAACCATGCACGTGTCCTATGGGGAAGGGGGTACATGGGCGAAACAGCAATCGACCTCAAATCGACATTAGCCATGGCACCCTTGTCATAAATGCCCATTTTCTTTAGTTCCGGCATAGGCTTCATGAAAATAGCCGAAACGAACTCATTAACCGCTGCCCGAGCAAGACAATCAGGCATCATACCATCAACTGGAAGGCCCAATGTGTTCCACATCGCGAAGATGATAGTCATTTCACCAAAGGGAAGGTGAAATGTGTTCGTGTCGGGTTGCCACCTCTCAACGAAGGCCGAGATCAGCGTCATATCGATGTTTTCATACATCAAATCTACCAAAGCGGTCAGTTGGACATTTTGCAGTGCACTCTGGCATACGGGATCCATTGCGGGCCTCATTGACCTCAATTCCCTCAACGCATTCCTCTTCGCCACGCGATCAAGAAGCGCCCCGACGTAACGCTCCGACCATCCCATATTACCCGGCGATGTGACCTCCAAAGCTCGGTATAATGTCCCCAATTGTGGTCCCAGAACATTACCATCAATCTTCCAGTCTTCCTCATTTCTCGCTCTTCTTACTGCACTGCGGCTGCTGCTGCTTGCAACCTCGCCACTGCGTCTCCCCATGTCGCAGATGGGCAAACCTCCTCGACGCATCTCTCAACGGCTCAACCCGTTCACTGCATAATGAAGAAGTAGGATCGCCCCGGGACTTCGTGCTCGTCTCGTCGCCCCGTTGTCTCGTGTCGGTTGAGTAATCAACATGTTCATTGATATGGTCAATTAAGCCTTGCGTGGTCTGACTGTGCGTGTCCTGCTGCCCAACCGCATCAACAGGTGCTTCAGTCCCTCGGCCCCTACGTCGTCTTGGCGCGATCACATTACGTCGGTCACGGGTTCCCGTTCACCCCCTCCAACTGCACGGAAGCCGTTCGACCTATCTAGAAACCCGGAAGCCCTGCCCCTACCTGCCATATTAGATCACCTGCATAATAATAATAATAAAAATATTTAACTATAGATTGATAATCTAAACCCTAAAATCTAAATTAAATAATAACAATAATATTAACATTTAGATTGATAATTAACATAATAACAAATAAATTAAATAATAACAATAATATTAACATTTAGATTGATAATTATCATAATAACAAATAAATTAAATAATAACAATAAAAATTAACCTAAATAATAACAGTGACAATTAAACTAAATAATAACAATAACAAATAAATTACATAATAACAATAACAATTAAATTAAATAATAACAATAATAATAATAATCACAATAATAATAACATTCATATTTAAATATAATATATAACTTTTATAACACTATTGAGAATAGATTTACAATTAATAAATATTCATCTTTTACAACATTATAATTATTAATATTATTAATACTAATATTATCATAAATACCTAATTAATAAAATACATTAACAATAATAATAAAAATTATATTAACATTAATATTAATAATATTAACATTTACAGTGATAATTAACATAATAACAATTACAATTAAATTAAATAATAACAAAAACAGTCACAATATTAATATTAATACCATTCATCTTTTAAATATAATTTATAACAAAATTACAATTATATTAAATATTCATATTTTACAATATTATAATTATTACATTTATCAAAAATAAATATAAATATTTGGAATTAATAAAAAAAAATCCGGCCGTGCCGCGTGCCGATCTCGGCAAACCGCGGCGGACTTGCCGCGTGCCTATCTTGGCAAATCGCCGCGGTTTGCCGAGATCTGCGCGCGACAAGTCCGCCACGGTTTGCCGAGATCGCTGTAGCCGCAAACTGCACGCGGCACGGGCCATTTTTCCGGAGTTTTCATGTTTTTTTTTCAAATTAATAAATTCATATTTAACAATTAGAAACACATAAACTTACAAGAATATCGTCGTTTTCAATCTCCGGGAAGATGTTGATGTTGTAGCGTCCCTCGTCGTCGTTGGTAGAAAGCGTTTTTTAGAGAGATAAACTAGAGAGAAGGTGGAGAGTAAGATTATGAGGGTGAAGGGCGTGATTGGAAATTAAAATGAAAAGGTGGGCGACATTAGTAAAAAGGTGGGAGACGTATAGTAAACGGGAAAAATAATACTCCCCCCCGGTCACTTGTGTGAAACAAAAAGCCATGACGTGGACAACACGTGGCACTAGCTAAGCCCTAGTTTGCGGCTCCCAACGTCTCCGAAATGTTTAAAAAACATTTTGAGAGGAAAATGAGAAAAGAAAACATGGTTCATTCCCTCGAAACAAATTTGGAAACATTTGAATTTCTGAAAATCCAAACCTCCATGTGTTCACTCACCTTTCCCCAAAACCCTATCAATCAGCCTTCCTCCCAATAAAAGCCCATACCAGAAAGATCTCCATTTTTTTCTCTTTCTTTCCCCTCAAAAATTCCCATTATCTCTTTGTCTCTGAGTGAAGTAAAGCGAATCTCTCTCCTATATCCTACGCCATAGAAACCCTACAACCCCCACAAAGCCTCACATTTCCAATCTTCCCCATAAACATACATTTACATACAACAAAAAAGAAGAACCACATCATAATTCATGGCCAAAAAGAAATCGACACAGCAGAATAATTCGACCCAAACCCAACTAAATCCTACGCAAACTGATTCTGAGTCCCAAAATCAGAAAATGGAGCCCAACCATGAAGAAGAACAGCCCCCCACTGCCGCCATGGAAGACCCGGATGAGAAGCTCTCGAAGTTGAAGACCCTTAATGAGAAACTCCTCAAGGATGTCGCTGAGAAGCGGCAGGAGTTGATGTCTTTGTTGGAATCAAAGAACTCACTCGAGTCTGAGTTGACTCGGTCCGAGTCGGAGATTGAGTCCCTGAAGGCCGAGTTGGCTAAGGTGAAGGATGGTGAGGTGGAGACTGAGGTGGGGAAGGAGGTTGTCTCTGCTTTCGTTGAATCCCAGGTGGACCAGTTGAGGAGAGATAAGGAAGAGCTAGAGAGAGAAAATGAAGGGTTGAAGAGAGAGAAAGAAGGGGTTGAGAAGAATCTGGAAGATGTGCAGCTAGAGATGGGTGACATTGTTAAGGCCAGGGATGAGATTGAGAAGAAGAAACTTGAAGGTGACTTGGAAATTGGGTCCATGAAGAAACTCGAGAATGAGCTCAGAGATGAAATTGAAAGGCAGAAGGAAGTTCTGAATGAATCAATCCTTGAGAAAGATGCTTTGAAAAATGATTTGGATGCCCAGATTGAGGAGAGGGAGAAATTGAAGGAAAAACTTTCTGAGATTGAAGATAAAGAGAGGAAATCAGCTGAGGAGTTGGAAGTATTGAACTCCAAATATGAAGCTTCAGTGAAGGAGTTAGAGGAAAGTGAGAACAATGTTCACAAGATCAAGACTGAATTGGGTTTGTTGGAGAACAAGTGTGAAGAGTTGAAGAAAGAAATTGAGGGTTTGGATGCAGAGAAAGAGTCAATTTTGAGAGAAAAAGATGAGTTGCAAAAAGAGAAGAATGATCAAGAAGTGAGAGTTAAGGAGTTAGAGAAGGAAGTCTCGGACTTGAATGGTACGATTTCGAGTCTCAGAGAGGAAGAGGAGAAATTGAGGATGAAGCTCTCTGAGTTGGAGAAGATCAATGCTGAAATGGCAGAGAGATTGGATGACATGAGCAGGGAAAGAAACGCAATAATGGAGGAGAAGAAGGAGAAGGAGAGGGAAATTGAGAGTTTAACCGAAGAGAAATCAGTGGCTTTGAAGAGCTTGGGTGAGTTGGAGAAGGAATTAGGGAGCTTGAAACAAGCTAAGCAAGCAATTCTTGAAGATAAGAATTGGTTGGAGCAGGCGAAACTAACGCAAGAGACTGAGATTGTTGAGCTTCGAAGCAAGTTGAACGAGCTAGAGACCCTGAAGAAGGCGTTAGAACGAGTCAATCTTGAGCGCGATGAGGCCAAGAGGGCCTTGGAGGAGGAGAAGGCAAAAGGGGTGAACTTAGAAGCCAAGGTTGCAGAAGTTTCAAAGAAAATGGAGGAGACTTGGAGCATGATGGAGGGCTTAAGATCAGCAGGAGACACCCTTTCAGTGCAGAAGAAAGAGCTTGAGGAGAAGCACAACACATTATCCGAAGAAAAGGCTTGGATTCTGAAGAAATTGGAGGATGCCCAGATGAAGATGATCGAGTTAGAATCCTCAATGAGATCGAAAAGTGACATGTTCGAGTGGGCACTGACAATGCTTAAGAACACTTCCCACCAACTGTCTACGGTCAACGGAGAGAATGGTGTGGGCAAAGAAATGGATCTGAGTGAAGAAATGAAGCCATATTTGGAGGAGTTGGAAGCATTGAGAATGGCTTTTAGAAACAGGGAAGCAATGGTGGGGGAGATGGAGCAGGAATTGGAGACATTGAAGTCATCTGTGGTGGAGGCTAAAAAGAAGAAGAGTTTCTGGAGAAGGGTTTCTTCTGCTACCACCGTTTTCGCTGCTGTTGTTTCCTTTGCATATGCTGCTGCTAGAGCTCGTTGATGGGGCTCCCACTTTTTTCTTTTTCAAAAAAAAATAACGTCTTTATAGTGTTGTTGGAAGAGACATTTTGACACACCTACAGGCTTTCTTCAGACTTGAAGGTGGCATTTTTTTTGTTATGCCAAATCTTTGCCTTTTTTGGTCATGATGTTAACTGTCTCGTTTTTGAAGGCAAATATGAAATAAATAAGGATGCATCTGTTTATGGTGCTTGTAAATGTGGGTGATTTTTGTTATGCCAAACCTGCTGATGTCCCACTATTTATTCAAGTTTTAGAAGCAGAATCAACTGGGTACTTGTGGAGGATTATAGGCATTGCAGGCTTTTCTTTATTCATTTCAAGTGGATTGGTGTTGATTTCATTTTGTTACTTGCTGTGCTGTGGGTATTATGTGTGGCAGTCTTCTGATTCTAGATTCCATTGATGAGTATTACTGAAACGAGGTAGGTAGTTGTTGATTGCCATAGTCAAGCGGACACACTATTATTTGCAATTCCAAGAGAGTAACGAAAGAACTAGACAAGGACATGATCAACAGTAAGTCTCCTCTCAAGAAAGGAAAAAGCGGGGTTGTGCTCATTTCAGAAATAGTTAGCCACTCTTCTTTGGTTACGTTGAATATAACTCTCCCATCTTATCTACACTTAATATTGTATACAATTCTCCAAAAAAAAATATTTATTCTAAAAATACAATTCTCCAAAAAAAATATTATAATTTATCTCAAATTATCCAACCTATTCATCCAAACCTTAAATAACATAACCAAAAAATAGGGCGTAGCAAAAGAACTAGACAAGGACATGAACATCAGTGCATCACTACATCAGGAAAGAGATAAAATTGCAGTTATACTAAATTAACAAAAAATTAATCAAGGTACCCAATATTTGGAAAAACTATTTTTCCGTACTCCAACTTTTCAAAACAAATTTTGAGGTATGCTTAATTTTTGGGTTAGTAATTATTTGGTATTTTTCCGGCCATCAATTTTATTAAGTGACCGAAATGCCCTTATTCTTCTTCTTCTTCTTCTTCAAGGGTATTTATTCAAAAATGGAAGAACAAGAGTATTTCGGTCACTTAACCAAATTGATGAGCAGAAAAACATCTAATAATTACTAACCAAAAAATTAAGGGTACCTCAAAAGGAGTTTCAAAAAGTTAGGGCATCGAAAAATAGTTTTCACAAATATTGGGGTACCTCCGAGCAATTTTTTGCTAAACTAATTGCGTGTTTCTTTGAGAAAGTCTTTACTAGGAAAGTTTTTCATCAAAAAGAATATTTGACAGTGTTTGGTTTACTTTTAAAATCATATAGAAGTTTGTAAGAAAGTTTATTCAAAATATCTAAATTACCCTCAGTTATTTATTTATAAAATAGTTTTTAGGGGGTATTTTGTAGAGTTTGATTAAAATACTTCCTCTTTCCTATGGCAAAAAAAAAAAAAAAAAAAAAAAACTTTCCCAACCTCTTCCACAGGAAACTTTTTTCAATCTAACATGAGAAAATATTGAAACCCAACAAAAGATTTTTTTATTCTTATTTTGTAACCAAATATGAGAAATTTTAATAAACTTGAGAAAGTCAAAAAATATTCCTAAAAAAATCCCTCAACCAAACACTTCATACGAAAAACCAACTCCACATAACAATACCAATTCAAGCCAGCATGCACTAACAATGCATAGGACATGACTCATGCGTGGTCATTGAGCATTACCATTGAAAGGCGTTGGATTACAGAAACCGAAATTTATTGTTTTTTCAACCTTAGCTTATGGGTTGAAAATGCATCTACAAATAGCTTGGTGGTTCGTACTTTTGTGACAAAATACTAATTAATCCAATTAGACCCCTCTTCTGTCAATGCGTGCTCTGCTCGCTCCTTCAGGCCCCATTTTTTTATATGGTACCGCACTTTGTGATATCGTAAGTTAGCGCAACTCACCACAATTTACCACAATCCACCACAACTTACCACAATCTTCTTTTTAATTAATATATTTCAACACCCACTTTTTAATTTCCACCACAACTTACCACAACTAACCGCAACTTACCGCACTCTACCACACCACAACTTACCGCATCGCAGCGGTACCGTATAAAAGAATGGGGCCTCAGTCTAGTGTCTGACATGCTTCTATACTCAATTACCTATTGTCCTTTATTATTTGTCCCTTTGGGGATCCATCATCATAAGTCTATTATGATTATATTAAAATACGATTTTCTAACGAAAATCTAAATTTAAGAAAAAAATTTTGAGAGGTTTAATTTTTCAAAACCAAACTCCAAACTTATTAATATTTTTCTTCAACAGAAATATTAAAATATTTTACTTCCACCAAGACTTGAACCATGAGAAAGAACATGACAATTGAACATGTTATCACTTGACTATCACCTCTTTAATGTACTAACTGTCAACGTAAAAAGAAAAAAACAAAATCATACATATATGTTACAATAATATACAAATAAAACAATATTCATTATTCTTTTTTATAAATAATATTCATTTGTTAGGCCTCATTCTTTTATGCGGTGCGGTTGGTTGTGGTGTGGTGAAATTTGAAAAAGTGTGGTGAAGTGTTGTGGGTTGTGGTAAGTTGTGGTGGGAGTTATGGTAGGTGAGGTAGGTGATAAGAGAGAATGTAAAAAGTAGAGGAGAAAAATGAGGAGAGAGAAAAGTGAGGAGATATTTTGGTATTGTGGTAAAGTGTGGGGGAGTGTGGTGAAGTGTGGTAGAATATTGAGTAGTGTAGTGTACTGCATAAAAGAACTGGGCCTTAGTCTTTCTTCCACCAAATTTAATAACCAAATATATCAATATTGCCAATATAAAAATAATCTATATCAAAGTAAAATTTAAGAGATATTAAAATATAAGAATTTCATAAAAATCTATATTATTGTTTTTTTTTCGATTATTGCAAGCCAAAGGCTTAAAGGTTTGCAGAATATAACAAAACCGCAATACAAAACAGCAAACATCTCACTTCAAAAAATACATTTCTGCGATGAAACAACTAAACAAAAGCAATACAGCAAAGATTAACTACCACCAAAACACTTTCTCAATCGACAACGATCACAAAAGAACAGCTTCCCTTAGGTGAGTCATTGAGGAATCTCACGCCTATATCCTTGCCAATAATCCTTTTTCTGAGCTCAACCTCGGCATCAATATCATCAAGAATGTCATCTTCCAAGTTGTTTACGCGCCTAGTCTTCCTAACCTTCAGTCCATCCGTTTGGCCAAGAACAACTCTACAAGTTGCTTCTCTGACAAGCTGTTACTTAGATTTCATCAACATGTTATGTTTTCTCTTGCTCCTGGCTTTACCCTTCCTGGTCTTAAGAATGGAATCCTCAAGATCTATAAGTAAGTAAGTTGCACTCTTCCACATCATCAAAGGACCCAATTGGGTTACTATGAGTGCACTGACTGTCAGAGTTGGTGCCCTGATCCCTTTCTTCTACCTGATTGATTTTAGATCCACTCAGAAGAACATCCTTGTAAGTTAACTTGCTTACCCGCTTACTGTTATCCACACCATCGATGGGATCTGTAATGGTCTTGCTAGAAGCAGCCCCAGACCCATCACAATCTAGAGCCTCTAGAGAATTAGGCACAAATGTTTCATCCATACCCCAATTCTTCAACCTATTGAAAGCCTCACGACTAGGGAAAGAAAAGTGTACATCATTCGTATAGTGACCACCAATAGTCTTCTTGGGAATCCACTTTTGGACAAATTTTACAGCATCAGAAGGCTTAACTGCACGCTTTTTAATGTATTTAGCCCACAAAACAAAGATCTTCCTCTGATCAACAATTCTAAAATTCATCCCTTCAATAGCTTTCCTCCCCTCATCCCTGTTGGCATACCGCACAAAACCAAATTTTCTACCATTTTTGCCAACCTTTGCAGGGATATATGCATCAACAACACCATCGAACTTGCTAAACAAACGTTTGAGCCTTGAGTTGCTAAAATTGATAGGCAGATTATCAATAAACAAGGAGAACAGATGCATTTCCTTGACAGGCCTTTCAGTCACAGAAAGGTCAACCATAAGAGGCAAACCATTTGCAACAACATTTTCATGAACCCCCCTCAACTCCTTTAAAACAGCAAGAATTTCACAAGCCCTTTTCAGAGATGCCATACTCACAAAATTTGAAGCAATATCATTCAAAGAAAGGGAGGAAACAAGACCTTCAAGCTCAAATTTCAACGACTTAAACCTATTAAGCAAAACATTCCCAACAACCATGACTAATGAAACTAGATTGAAACACCAGTCCACAGTAGGAAAGAGCACTAAAAGACTAAAGGAAGAAAGATTGTAACCAAACCAAAACACTGCAACACACAAGAACCTGAGCAAAACACAACCCCGAAAACCACCCAAACACCAAGAAACTAAAAGCAGAGGGAGGGAACCTGGAGTCCCGAGCAGCGGCAAGAGCGAAGTCCTAAGCAGAAAGATCCCGGTGAACAACTGGAGACTAGCGGCGACGTCAGATCCGAGGGCCAGCGGGGACGGCACGAACTAACCGATCAGAACCAAACATGAACACAGAAAACAGAGAGAAAACTGACCGAAGAGAGAAGGAGGAGAAGCGCGTGGCCACCCCGGCAACCGGAGCACCGACCTCCCGGGAGGCCGATGAACCCCCCGACGACCGGGACGACAGCCAAAAAGAGGGTGGGTTTGCAAGAATACGAAAGGGCGACTGGTTGATTGAACTGGGTTTCCGTATGCTACTTCAGCGCTCTTTTCTTATCTATAGAACATAATGCTAAATAAACAAATATTAAACTTTAATATAGTTTTAAACATATTCTTAATTTACAAAATAATCTTTTATAGTATTTTTTTCCTCATATTGGTCATTACAAAATAAGAATGTCACAAGCAATATATATTTGTTTCTGTATCATACCACATAGTTCAAAAAATTAGTATTAAAGAAATATTTGCATTAAGCATATATATCATTTTATGATAGTATAATTTTTTTCTAAGATATTAATATAAAGTTATAATTTACTACTAAAAATAAATTAGCTAAATTAATAAAAAAATTCACTATGCATCGCATGGGAAGTCAAAGCTAGTTCTATATTTATAGTAGTCTTAGTTATATGTGTTTGCAGTAAAATGTATATATTTGCCTTAGATCTACTCCCTGCATTCAAAAAAAAATTATTTTTTAATTAGGTCAAAATTTATAAAGTTTGTTCCAATTATATGTTGAGTTATTGTGTAAAACTATCAATATTAGATTCGTGATAAAATAATATTTTTACTTAAACATAATATTACACATCATGTTATGATAAAACATAAAATATTAACGATTATAATATGACATTGAAGACCTTAAAAGAGTAATATGAACCATTTTTTGGGATGGGGGGAGTATTTCATTTATATGTTGACATGCTTTTGTATTGTATGGTTATGATAAGCCAAAAAAATCTTTTATTCACTAGGTATAATAAAGATAATATTGGTTATAAAACAACCAAAATTAGAATATAATTAAGAAAAAATAAATTTTACTATAGTAAATTGCAGTATGACATGTTTTGCATTTACTTCCCACCCGCAATCAAGGCCGATGGTTAATTCCCCATTTTCCTCCATCTTCTGTAACTGCCGCTCAGTTAACGGCTGACAGTTATGAGTGACAATTCTCTTATTCTACATTGCACCCACACTGTTACTAGAGTTGTAACTGCCCAATCTTTCTCATTAACTTCTTCTCTATATATAATTTAACAATTGTCCCAGATTGTTCCCTCCTTCAATGGTGAATTCTAATGCGATATACAATAACAGTCGATAGATTTCAAAGATCAAATCTCAACATTCAGTCAGAGAATAGTAACTACCTACTTCCCACATCCAAACAGCAAATCTTGATTGAAGCGGTGATGAAGGCGTTCCATGGGGGGAGGAAGTCAGCACTGAGGGTGAAGATGATACTTTAATTTGTTGACACTTTAATTTTTCCTTATTAATTTCAACAATCTTGATTGCAGGTTTTATACTTGAGTAAAATCAGTAACTTCCGCAATTTTTATCCCTGCTATGATTATTTAGTAATTATCAATTTAAAGCTTAATTATGATTCATTGGTTTTGTTGAGTTGTCATTACATGATCATTTTTTTTGGACAATGACCCACCCCAAGTGGCAAATAACATGGATTCTGATGTGGCAATTTCCTTCCTCTCTCTGTTTTCTGCTCCAATCTCTCTCTAGGCGTGGCTTTGGGAAATGATAACATTTATTTCTTTCTCTGATTGAAGGATTGAAACTTCATCCCCCAAAAAACCACTTCCCGAAAATTAAAAACCCCGATTCAAACCAATTTCTATCATCTTTTTTCGTTCTCTTTCTCTTTCTCTGATAAATGTTAACATTCATTTCTCTGCTCTCCCTTTCTCGTTTTCGTTCTCTTTCTCTTTATCTGATTCAAACATCATTTTGTTTAGGGTTCTTTCTCTGATAGAAACTTCATCCGTTCGAATCCAAATCAAGCAGATCAGATAGATAAAATTTAGAAAAAGGTATGTACCGAATTTACATCTCCATTCTTTGTTGTTCGAAAAATATAAATTAATCTCCATTATTTGTAGTGTAGATCCTGCTTACCAGTTTTTAGGGTTTGGGTGTGGTTTTTTAAGTTTTGTATCTGGGTTTGGGTGTGTGATGGAAATCAGCCCTCGCAACCTCATTTGGTGCCAACTTGCATAAAGGTCATTCGTGAATCCCATATGGACCTTGATGATACCGAAGGTCATCCACCATATGCGAGGCCATCTTTACAGTCTCAATCCCTCAGATCTGAGACCTCATCTTATTGTGCCCTCCATGATTGTCGAAGAGTCGTTCATAATGTGCAAGCTTACATGGTCCGAAGGTCATTTAGGTTCCATAGAGCTATTTCAATCTAGGCATGCGTTGAGGACGTTTATCTGGAGCTGGTTGTTCTTTTCAACTTGGTTTATGTTTCTCTTCTCTTTGGATGTCAAGGACGTTTAATATTGAGCTTTCCTAAATGCCAATGGTTGATCCAATTGGAGGTCATTAGCCTTCTATGCAATCAGAATATACGCATGAGGACCTCCATCTTAAGTCTGCTGAGAATTTGGACGTCCAAGGACGTTCCCTACTGGAGGAAGACTATTTGCACATTTTTTACTTTACTTCCTGAGTTGTTGAGGTCTTTCCAATTCAGTGAGGTGTTTGCCATTGAGGTCCTTTATGAAGACGTCACTTTCGAGCTGTTGAGGTCCTTACAGCTTGTCAAGAGAATATCTAGCCTTGCCCACGTGAGGAATGATGCTACAATAAGAAAGCGCCATGTGTGATGTTTCTAGAGCCTTCCAATTCTTCTAGAAGCTTCATGAAGATGCCATGTGTGACGTTTTTATTAGTCTTCATTACTATAGTCCTAGAAGCTTCATAAATTAGTTACATATTATCTATTTATGATGTAATTAGTTTAATTCAGCATAATTAGGACGTTTTCTTTTTGCTCAAGAAACTCCTAATTAGCTTTAGCTGAGATTTTATATATACCCCTCTGTAATGTCCTTCGGGAAACAGTGAATTGATGAAATAGATGAGCCTTGAGCTTGCTTTGTTTGTGAGTATCTAACAACTCTCAAATTCTACCTCAGTATCTTGATTTGGCAATCAAGTGGTGAATAGGTAAGACTTGATTTGATCCTTAGAAGGTGTGTCTGTCACTAAGGATTGGATTAACGTTGCCCTTGTGAGAATCGGTCATGGTGTGTCTGTAGTGATCGGTAATCACTTGTTTCTATCCTTTATTTTTTGTATTTCCATCCTTTAGTATCGATTTCATTCCATTTGATCGAGTTCCCAAAACCTTTGTGAGTTTTTGATGTTATTTTGCTAGTCGAACCTCATTTACCCTGCTGTTCTGGATCAAATGCATGTCCTCTGTTTTGTTTGATGTTTCTCAGCCTGCTGAGCAGAGGTCCTCTGGCTGGGATACATCAATGTGGTTTTTTAAACATTGGAACATAAGAATTGATTTGAGGATTCAATTTTCAGAACTGGAAATTGATTATTACCAGTTTTTAGGGTTTGGGTGTGGTTTTTTAAGTTTTGTATCTGGGTTTGGGTGTGGTTTTTTAAACATTGGAACATAAAAATTGATTTGAGGATTCAATTTTCAGAACTGGAAATTGATTATTTTTCAGATCCCATCCCTTCAAATTTGGCTATGGTTATGAGTGACGAGAGAAAGTTGTTTATTTGGCTTTGGTAAAGATACAGATTTTTGGGGTTCTTTTGGGAGGATTAGTGACATTAGTCTAAATTATTGTATGATTAGTCAAAAGTTGGCTATGAGGATTATTCGTATTATTATTCAAAAATGTTGTTGATGACTGGCATGGGTGATGACTGCAATTGAGTATGCTATGGTGATGACTGACATTGATTAATCTAAATTGTGGTTATTAATTGTTCATATGTTTACTCACTTGATCTTGAACATGAAGGAACTCGAGCTTGTTGATACTTGTAAGATATGGCATCGTCATCAAGGAACTCGAGCTTGAACATGAAGGTTCGATTACGTATAAAGTATCGATATTGTTGTGGTCGGAAAGCTGATTTGAAGGTTTCATCATCAAAAAACAACCCTAACTCATTGTACTTCAAATGCGACGTTTGTAACAGTTTTGTTGATTGGGTTACTTCAAGGGATGTGATTGACGATGGTTACTCCGGTGCAAATTCTCGTCTTGACGATGGTTACTGTGGTGCAAATTCTCGTGTTGATAATATTGATGAAGTAAAGGAGCTTGTTGTAGTTGTAAAAGACTTGCATAAACAGTTGTACGATTTTTTTTGGTTTTTGGTTAAGTTTGGTGGGATGTTATATTTAGTATTACTTGTGGTGGTGTTGTTAAAATAGGGACAAATTATCCATAACTAATGTATTGGTATTGAGATTAATGTATGGTTGTTTATTAATCTAATGTATTGTTGGTTTATATTCGCTTGGTAATGGCGCATTCTGAAATTATTTTAAGTTTTTCATTCACTTGCATTTTCATCCAAATCAGTCATATATTACCAAAAAAAAAAGCAAAATATGACCCTTAACTATTAAACTATGATATCATGAAGTGATACCCTGAATTCTGACTCTAATATGGGGGCCAATGAAGATTTAAATGTTCACAGATCAATGAACACAGTGTCAGATTGGATAAAATTGCCCCGGAATTGAAAAAAAAAACAAAAAAATGTCTCTTAACTATTAAACTATTCAATAACACCACTGAACTTTACATAAGAATTAAAAATGTCCCTGAGTGGTATGTTAACCGGTAACAACCGGTAACCATGTTGAGTAGTACTTATTTTTTGAAATATTTTCAAAAAGTAATAAGAAATAGGGAAAAGGAAAAAAATTGTATAGCTTCTTCCTATCTTCCCTCCATTATTGTCATGTCTGACCACACTCCATCCTTTTCATCTTCATAGTTCATACACACAACCATCCTGAAAGAACAAATTGTAAACCCCAAACCCTAAACCCTAAAACATAAAATCCTAAACCCTTATACTGGCGTAGTCAATAACGGTTGAAGTGAAGGAATGTTCACTGGTGGTCGGAATTAGTTCAGATCGACAATGCTGATGTTGTTGTAATCGATCAAAGCATGTGATGAATCAGTGCAATTTAGAATAAGGTAACATAAATTTGTATGGAGGTATGATTTGTGGGAAGAATTGTAAATTTTTTGTTTGTATTGGTTTGTGTTTTGCGAAAATTGAAACTATTGAGAATGAATTTGATGAGATGTGGTTGTGTTTGATGGTTTGAACATAGTGAATGCAATTTGATTAGAGTGTTTTATTGCAGAACCCAGAATATAATGGCATTCAAAATATTGTTGTTCCATGGGGGTGAATTTGTTAGGGCTCCCCATTTAGTTTACAATGAAGGAGAGTGCAGTGAAGTGGTTTGTGACACAGATTATATTAGTCTAGATGATCTAAAGGAGATGGCTGAGAAGAAAGGTTACCGAGGGCGGAGTATAAAAAAAATGCACTATGTTAAACCTAGTTGTGAATTAGAGGGTGGTTTAGTGGCTATTGATGGAGACAATGAGATAAAGGATCTTATGGAATTGCTAGTTCGTAATGATTCTATTTCTGTATATGTGGAGCATGAAGAACAAGATCTAAGTAAGGGGGTGAATGACATAGATTGTCATGAGGAGGTGGACAGGGATGGTGGTGATGATGATGATGATGATAACGATGATGATGATGATGAATATTTTCCTGAAGAAGATGGTGAGGAGTATACATATTGGGATTTTTCATGTGATAGTGGGTCTAATGTTGATGATGAAGAGGAATTAGAGGCCAGGAATATGACTATTCAATTGAAAGAGGCAGTTGAAGCTGAGAGGGAGGCAATTGCATATGAGAATATTGGGGAAGTTGATGGTGAAAAGGTAGAGGGTCATTACCATGATTTAGATAATACAGATATTGATGTTGGAGTTGTTGTAAGAGATTTGGTAAGAAACAAAGGTGACAAGGATATGAGTAGGATTGATTAAATTAATAAAAAGATGAAGAAGAGGGTTAGGTCTGGAATGTACCATCATGGATTGAAAATGTTAAAGGCTGACATGGTCTTTCCTGACAAGAGATCATTCAAGAAGGCAGTTGATGACTACAGGATTAAAGGGGGGTACAATTTGAGGATGACCAAGAGTGACAGGGGGAGACTCCAATTGAAATGTTTGGCTGAGGGATGTGAATGGAGAATTTATGCTGCCAAACTGAAAAATGTGTTGTCTTTTGAAGTGAAGACACTAGATAAGCTACACACATGCACACCCTTCAGTTTCCAGGCAAGGAAGAGGATCTTTTCAAATAAGTGGTTGGTAGAGAAATATGTTGGTCGTTTTAGACTGCAACCTTCATTTAGAGGAAGGGATTTACAGGCCAAAATACTGAAAGACTTGAAGTTCAATGCAACACTTTGCATGTGTGTTAGAGCAAGGAGGATGACTTTGTCAACAATATTATGTGACTATAAGACACAGTTTGAACAACTCAGGGATTACCTATCTGAGGTGTGCAATAAGAACCCAGGCACGACAGTGAAGCTGATGACAACCTGAATGAAGAACAGAAGCATGTATTCAAGTTTCTGTACATATGTCCTGGCCCTTTAAACCAAGGGTTTTTACAAGGATGTAGGAGAGTAGTTTCTTTGGATGCATGTTTCTTGAAAGGACCGTGGGATGGTCAAGTGTTTGTCGCTGTTGGTAGAGATGCCAATGATCAAATGTACCCTTTGCATGGGGGGTTGGGGAAAGTGAAAACAATGATAGTTCGCGTTGTTTTTTGGAGGAATTACAAAGGGATTTGAACATCGGTGATGGTTTCAAATGGACTTACATTTCAGACCAGCAGAACGTAATTGACCTTATATCATTGTAATCTTTGAAGTTCTTTAATTTTAAATTTTTGGTTGATTGATTTTGTGATCACTGTGTTTTTCTTCTTTTGTAATTAGGGATTGGACTCTATAATCAAGGAGGCTCTCCCTAGAGCTGAGCATAGAATGTGTGCAAGGCATGTGTATGCCAATTTTAGAGAGAGTTAGATAGGTAAAACATTTAGAAATGTTTTTTGGAGGATGACAAAGGCAACCAATGATTATCAATTGGAGAGGTATGTGAATGATATGAAGGGTCTAGATCCCAATGCCTTTGAATTTCTGAAAAATAAAGGTCTTGAACATTTCCGCAGAAGGTACTTTGGGACTAATGCTCAATGTGATTCTGTTGACAATAAAATGGCTGAGATTTTCAATGCATTTATCAATGAGGCTGGGTACCAGCCAATATTATCCATGCTTAGAACTATTTTCAAGCTTGTGATGAAGAGGATTGGTCAAAAGCATGCAAGTATGGGCAGACGGACTTGAGGGTCCAATAACACCTAGGATAAGGAAGAAATTGGACAAAAGAATTGACCATGCAAGCTATTAGGAGGCTGTGAGGGCAGGGAGAGGATTGTATAGTGCCATTCATGGAAGAGATGCGTTTGTTGTCGATCTGAACAATAGAACATGCACATGTAGGTCTTGGGAGTTGAGTGGCATCCCTTGTATTCATGCAGTTGCTGTTTTTAGGGAAGAGAGACTAAAACCAGAGGATTATCTACATGAGTGTTACTCATTGTAACACTTAAAGACAACATACTCCCATACATTGAAGCCAACCAATGGGGAAGGAATGTGGCCCAAAACAGTAGGTGAGACAATTTATGCACCTTATTTTAAGCCTAAGAAGAAGACAACCTCCAAGTACTTTAGGAGGCCAAAAGATGGTGAAAAGCCTGGACCTAGTCAAGGGAGAGTCAGCAGGGTTGGGAAAAAAATGCATTGCTCATTTTGTGGAGATGAAGGTCACAATAAGAGATGTTGTGACAAAGCTCCTTCATCAATATCGCAGCAATAGGTAATATGAAATTGATGTGTTTGCTATTGTCAAGTTAATTTGACTAATACACAATTTGTAATTCAATTATACCTGTTTGTGCCACAGGGGAGACCACCACAACCTCAGTCACCACCACAAGAACAACCACTAGTACAACCACAACCACAACAACCTGAGTCACCACAACCACAACAACCTGAGTCACCACCACCACCACAACCTGAGTCACAACCACCACAACCTGAGTCACCACCAACACAACTACCTGAGTCACCACCACAACCTCAGTCACCACCACCACAACCTGAGTCACAACCACCACAACCTCAGTCACCACACCACAAACTCAGTCACCACGACACCATTCTCCTGTACCACCACCACCACCACCCCCTCCACCAGTAAGCCAACCAGCACAACCCCCACCCCCATCACTACCAGAAAGACGTGCTAAGTTTAAGGTACTATATTTGTTTGTTATATTTATTTTTTAATTTGTTTAATTTATTTTTTATATTCATAATAATATTGGAATTCACATCATGTCAAGGTTGTTCGTGGGAAAAATTCACATCATGCCAAGAAGCCACGTATGATAATGACACCATCAGGGACAAGGATCATCCTTCCCCGCAGCTGCAAGCCAACAACTAACAAGACTGCATCCGAAGCTACTTGTGGCCCTTCTGCTGATGTTGCTCCTACTGATGCTGCCCCAAAGATTGGCAATACCTCAGTTTTGTCTTGGTTTAACTGTTATTCATCTTCAGCCAATGTCTCAGCTGCTGCAAACGATGCAACCTCAAATGCTCCTCCCAAACCAAAACCACCACCAAGGAGATCTAGAAGGCTGAAGACAATGAAATATCCTAAAAAGACTTACATTACCATAGACAAGTGATGTTTTTATTTGAGTTATGTACTTTGGAGGAGTTTTTAATCTCTTTTTAATTTCAATTCTGTTCAATTAGTAGTGAACACAGTAAAATATTTAATGTCAATTTCTGTTCGATTCTCAAAATGCATTAGCAAGGAGATATTGAAGGATATGAGTTGTGATAATCCATTTAGCCATTTATAATAAAAATATTAAAATGAGAAAGTAAATGGGTGAAGATGATGAAACATAGGAGGATAAAAAAGAAGAAGATTAAGATGTTGATGATGATGATGATGATGACGATGATAAGGTGATGAATAAAAATAGATGAAAGCAAAAAGTAACTAAAATGTACTGGATTTAAACCCTCAACTTTCTTGTTATCTCAATACAAATTTTGCCATTGTGCTAGTACCAAGGTGTAGTATTATTTGGGAACAGTCAGTATTTATTACTAGTTTTCACCCAAGTGAGTGAAAAGAAATGCAAGTATATGTTGAATTTTTCATATTATTTCCTTTGTTTTTTATTCACAAGTTAAGTTTAGGGTCCATTTTCATTCACATTGATTTCATTATATGTTTTCTCTGCAAATCTTCATAATAAGGATGAACAAATTTTATTTTCCATAATAATTCTTTCTAAATACGTACATTGGCGTGCCCCATAGCAAATCCACACATGTAGGCCAAAAACACCAACAGGGTAACATTAATCAGCGGCTGTTTCTTCTTGGCCTCCTCAGATGCCTTAAGCTTGTTGCTTAATTCTGCCTCCCTCTGCTCAGTTTTTTTAAGCTCGTCTTCCATCGTTTTCTTGTTCACCAGGACCTCCTCCAAGACTAACTTCAGAGCATTGAAGAATGTCTAATCGACAGAGCTTTGATCGAAGGTGAATGACATTTTTTTTAAGATTAGAGGATGAAGAAACTAGATGACGATGAAGAATAATAAGTTAGTGATGTTGAAGGTAGTTCGTGGGCAATGGTTCATGGGCAGTGCTTACAATACTACATGGGCATGTGCTGCTTATAAAGAAAAAAATTGACATGATGGTGAACAGTTTTGTGATGTGTGAAACTGTGAATGACAAATGTTGAAAATGGCAACCCCTCACTGACATGACTGACGGTGTTGGAATAGGAAGAAACCTCCCCCATGAAAAATCAATGCTTCTCTAGTAAGCATCCGTTTTTTTTTTTTTGTTTTGGTAACCTGATGAAAACGTTGGGTTACCTGTGATAACAGGTAAAAAATTTTGGGTTACGTGCAAGGTTCCAACTTCTTCTTTCATCATCCTGAACAGAGAAGAGAGACAATGAAACTGGTTGTCAAAGAGATAGGCATTTTTTTATTATTAGAAAAATTGAAATGGTATTATTGATCAGGTGAATAGTGTTGGGGCGTTTTATAAAAACTTAACTGGTAACTTCAAGAGTAGATTAATATCAACATTAAAAATATTATAACTGTTGATAATCTAACAATGAAACCGGATTGGTGTTTTTCTAATTTTTCGAAAACTCAAGGGTCGTCTTACAAAAATTTTGAAACTGAAGCCGGCTATTCCTTAATGACGTTTTCTTCCTCGGTAACAATGAAACTGATTAGACAACTGCATGGGGAGTTAATGATTATTGCTTCCATCATATCTTACTCTTCTTAACCCCCAAGTCACCACCATCAGGATCATTCATCTTCTTCATCCTTCTCGACCATTCCTATGTTCTTCACCCTCCATCCACCCATTACAATTTCCTTCCCTTCTGTCTCAATTTTCCAAAAATGGATGGCCAACAACCCACAAACAATGATGCATAGAGGGCATGTAAAAGATGTCATTGCTTAACCAACGACCTACCTTATGAAATCCTCAAAGATGTCGTTGCTCGTATTGCTGCCTCCGACATTGTTGATCTATGTCGTTGCAAACAAAGGTTAAAAAAAAAACATTATCAACATATATGTATATACTTCCATTGTTTACTTTTAAGTTTTGTTTTGAATATTATCTGATTTTTTTTTTGTAAATTGTTTGCATGTTATATACTTCCATTGTTTACTTTTAAGTTGTGTTTTGAAGATTATCTGATTTTTTCCTGTAAATTGTTTGCATGTTATATACTTCCATTGTTTACTTTTAAGTTTTGTTTTGAATATTATCTAATTTTTTTCTGTAAATTTTTTGCATGTTATATACTTCCATTGTTTAATTTTAAGTTTTGTTTCGAATATTTTCTGATCTTTTTCTGTAAATTGTTTGCATGGGCATGGATTATGAAGTTGTAAAATATTTAACCAAATCGGAAATGAGAGTTATGTACTGCAACAAGCTTCATTAGAGAACTTTTCCCAACATCTATGGCGTCACCCGGTGGAGGCTCAACAATTCAGAGAGAAGTGCCGGGAGAACGGCAATTGTGAAGCCCTTTTTCATATTGGAATCGTATGTTCTTGATTCATTTCATTTCGTTCCTTCAATATTTCTGCATGAATTAAATTTATGTTTAATGCATACATACTTTGATACCAACATATTGAAACTATTGTGCAGAAAAAATACTTCACCAAATTAGAGGAGGAACAAGGGATCACAAGCCTAGACAAGGCAGCAAAAAAAGGACACAAGGCAGCTGCTTATGTTCTCAACATAATTTTCTTGTGTGGTGACGATCACGATCGCAGGAAAATCGGGGTTTCGCTTGTCATGGAGGTGTTCAAGGCACGAGCACTCGTCGAGTGCAGGAATAAAGTAACCCACACGATGTCGAGCATTTGGATGAACAATGCTCGAATTCTGGAAAATAAGCCCCATTCCGAGTGCCCAATGTATGAAGAACATAATGCATGGTGGAAAGGATTGTATCACGAGTGTTACGACGACAAAGATTTGGAGCAGAATCTTGTGTGTTGACACTTGCAGATGTGGTCGTGAAATTAGCTTCTGTAGGAGGCAAAAATTTGTCGGCAAATCAAAAAATGACACGTGGAAAATAATTTAAATTTATTTAGCTGTCACGTGCTAAATTAATTACGGCGGTCCATTTAATTGAATTTTAAATGGAAATATATAATGACCAATGGCGTCGCAACACGTGTCAATTATTATGTAGAAAATCATAATTATTTCTTTATTTTAAATAAAGGGATAATTAATGGGCCCAAGCCCAAAGCCGACTCAAACCCTATGCAACCCTAGGCCTCTAGAGCCTATAAATAGGAGTCTTCTCCCTCATTTTCAACACACTCTACAATCTACCCTGGCGGCATTCGACATTCTGCACTTCAGAGGCTTCAGAAGATCAAACTGCCAGCAGTCTCCAGCTACCAAGCGCCAAGGACCAACGTCTGCTAGTTCGACAGCTTCGGTTCTTCACATCAAAGACTGCAACCATCTTCTTCGTTTGGTTCATCAATCAAGATCAAGCACTCAAGCCCTCACATCCAAGAACCTGAAGAACTACTGTTCAAGACCTTCGGCTATCAAGCAAGGATTAATGTCAAGACCTTCAGCTCAAGAACTGCTACAAGAGTTCTTCGGCTAGACCTACATTTGAGATCGAGATCAAGCGTCCGCGCCCTCAACTCACCCAAATTTCAGGAGATCGAATCAAAGGACTACTTTATTGCATTTAATACAGAGATTGTACCCGCTTACTTTCAAATATCAATAAAAATTAGTTTGTTTCTCATATTTCTTGTCTTTATTTATTTCAGGCTCGAAATTCGTGTTTACAAATTTGGCACGCTCGGTGGGACATCTCTGCCTCTCATCTCTTTCTCCAAGAAGTCAAATTCGACCTTCGTCCAAGCGACGTGATGGCTGTTAACATGGAAGTAAAGATAGCTGAACTTGAGGCTATGTTAAACAGGCTCGCCATGGAAAGTGAAGAGAAAGACAAGAAGATCAGCGAACAAAGTGAGCAGATCGCAAAACTGATGAAGAAGATAAAGAAGCGCCCGTATCAAGACTCCGATAAAGATTCTGACAAAGAGTCTTCCAAAGGTGATGGCGATGGGGAAGACTAGAAGAGTAACTCATCTTTAGAATCACTGACTGTGGAGCACATTCAAAACTTGGTGGAAAATGTAGTGCGCGCTCAACTCGGAGAGAGATCAAACAAGACCCACTTGTACATGAAGCCATACACGAAGAGGATCGACGCCCTTCGAATGCCATAAGGATATCAACCACCAAAGTTTAATCAATTTGATGGGAATGGTAATCCTAGGCAGCACGTCGCTCACTTCATCGAAACTTGTAGTAATGCTGGCACAGAAGGAGATCGACTAGTGAAGCAATTTATCCGATCTCTGAAGGGCATCGCATTCGACTGGTATACGGATCTAGAGCCTGAATCTATCAATAGTAGGGAACAAATGGAGAATGAGTTTCTCAACAGGTTCTACTGCGCTCAGCGGGTCGTCAGCATGACAGAGTTGACAAACACCAAGCAGTGGGAGGGCGAGCCACTACTTGACTATATCCATCGTTGGAGGGCTCTTAGTCTTGAATGCAAGGATCGCCTCACCGAAGCTTCAGCTGTCGATATGTGCGCTCAAGGTATGCACTGGGATTTTCTCTACGTCCTCAAGATGGTCAAGCCGAAAACCTTTCAGGAGTTGGCAACTAAGGCACATGATATGGAGATCACCATAGCAAGTCGACGGGGAAGGTCTTCATCTTCAAATGATGCAAGGAACGACGATAGGTATAAAAAGAATGGCAAGTGGCCAAAGACTTCAAAAGAAGAGTCAATGGCTATTTCAACAAGCGAATCTCTGCTAAACCTAAACCCAAAAGGGAGAAAGTCACTTCTTCGAAAGATGCTGAAAGGAAGCGCCCTACACTAAAGGAGCTTCAAGAAACGAAGTACCCATTTCCAGACTCCGATTTGTCAGGAATGCTCGACAACCTGTTAGAGACGGGAGTTATCGAACTTCCACAACCAAAGAGGTCGGAAGAAGCGGGAAGAACCACAGACCCAAGATATTGTCGCTATCATAGGGTACTCAGTCACCCTCTTGAAAAGTGTGTCACACTTAAGGAGCATATCATGAAGCTAGCTGAGGAAGGACAGATAATATTGACTTAGATGACAACGTCGAAGCCAATTATGTTTCAGCACAGTCAATTCCAGCCAAGAGAAATGAATTCTTGATGATCCAGTTTGGATGTCAAAAACCAGTTCCTCTTGCTGTACTAGTCCAAGCCCCTCAAGATGCACGTGAGCAAGAAGTAGAAGCTTCTGGTGACAGTGGAAAATGGATCTCCGGCACTCGAAGGAAAACTAGGGGGCAAAGGGAAGTTCGAACACCACCACCTCGAAAGCATCAAAGGAGAAGAAACAACCTGCAACCTTCAATGGACAAGAAGAGACTTGAAGTCATCAAGAAACAAGAAGTTGGTTCAACCGAGTTAATTGAGCAAGACCCTCGTGCTCCTATCACGCTGGAGGAATACTTTCCGAAGTACTTCTTTGGAGAAGTTAACAATGTTGCAGCTGTGAACATAGTCTCCTGCTTCGAGATCGAAGAAGATGATAGCGAAGGAATGGAGTATCAGCCCAAGTCAAAGCTCTCTGTGTTCGATAGGTTGGGTCGGTCAGCTTCCCACAGACAAACTTCTGTCTTTGAGCGGATAGGGTGTTGAGGAAAGCGCAAAACCTCGGTCTTCAGCAGGATCAAGGATGGTTCGAGATCAAAGTCTTCTGTATTGTCAAAGATCAAACAAGCTGAAGAGGTGGCAAACTCACAAACCGAGCAGGAAAAGAGTTCCACATTCAGCCGCCTTGGAGTCATCAACGAAGTTCAAAGCACCATCCCATCTCGCATGAAGCGTTATTCAACATTGGAGGTCAAGACTAAAGGATCCCTTAGGGTGAAGAGACACATTGTGATCTTCACTGGTCATCAAAGCAAAAGCAACGTCGATGAAGGGTTTGAAAGAGAGGAGACGCTTTCTTCTTCCCAAGTCAAAATCTAGGAAAGTGAAGATATAGCTCCCGAGCAAGAGCCTAAACTGTTCACCAAAAAAAAAAAAGATTTCATTTTCAGCTCATTTGCATTTTAGTTCTTTTCAGTTTTATCATTGTAATACTCCTGGCCCGCAAGAGTATAAACTGTGTACGGCTAAATTAATAAATAAAATTTTCATTTCTCCATCTTTAAATTTGAACTACGTTTGGCTTGATCCTTATGGATATCCTATCCCTTAAGGTACGTAGGCAGTTTGGGTCTAAACCCAAATACAGTCATACTAAAAATAAAAAATAAAAAAAAAAAAAACTCAATCCCAAGTCACCAAATTTTGAAGACTTTCTTGGTCAACCAACTCCGAGACTTTCAAGTCAACAAACTTTAAGGACTTACAAGTTAGCAAATTCAAGACTCACAAGTCAAAATTCAAGACTTTCAAGTCAAAGACTCCCAAGTTGTACAAGTAGAGCTCACAAGTCCAAACCCAAAACTTCAAGTCAGACTCTCAAGTCACCAAAGTTAAAGACTCCCAAGTCGAAATTAAAGACTTTCAAGTCAAGGACTCCCAAGTCAATTAAATAAAAGACTCTCAAGTCACCAGATTCATCGACTTCCAAGTCAACAAAAATTAAAGACTTCCAAGTTAGCAAAAATTCAAGACTTTCAAATCAACAAACTTCAAGACTCTTACGTCACCAAGTCTCTTGAATCCCAAGTCAACAATAAGACAGAGACTTCCAAGTCAATCAAATTCTCTCACCAACAGGTTTCTAGACTCCCAAGTCGATAAAATGAAAGACTTACAAGTCAACCAAATTCAAATCAACAAAATACCAGGACTCGCAAGTCAAGGAAAAAATCATGACTCCCAAGTCAATATTCGAGATTCTCATGTCAACAATGCATAAGATTCTCAAGTCAGCAAATCCAAAAACTTTCAAGTCAACAAACTTCAAGACTCTTAAGTCATCAAACCCACCGACTTCCAAGTCATCAAAAAAATTGAACACTTTCAAGTCATCCAAATTCAAGACTACCAAGTCGTCAAAGTCAAATTTTAAAGACCTTTACGTCATCACAATAAAGACTCTCAAGTCAAAAGTACAAGAAATAGACTAACTTCCAAGTCATTATGATTGTAGGCTTTCAAGTCGCACTCTAGCTTGCCAAGATCTTCATGTCAGTGGTTTACTTCAAATCAGCACCATCAATGAAATACTCAAGTTGGTTGGCAACTTCCTTAAAGGATGCAATGTGGGGGCATCGTAATCGTGTCGGCCGACTTCCGCTCCAAGACGATGTCATCATCCTTTAAATCAGCGGCACACTCCTTTGGCTAAATGGTAGACTCTTCCAAGCTGGCAACATCGACGTCTCATTCAATTCAATAATGGGGGCAAGCCAGCTGTCGATGTCCTTTCTTTCAATCGATGACGCTTGTAGCCGAGAATAGATCAGTTGGCTTATCGTGGATCTTCAAAAGAAAGTCCGACTGACCCATCATGGCTGGACAAAGAATTCAACTTCACTCTTCATAACACATAGACAATATAAACTTCAGGAGAAGTAATCTACGGAAGCTGAGGTGGTGCGACGACTCTGTCGACTCAAACTGTACTGTCGTTTTTGAGAGAGTTGTCTATGACAACTCTACGTCAGTATGCTGAGGAGTAAACCACGGATGCTAAGGTGGAGTGGTGACTCTGTCGACCCAAACTCTACTGCCGTTTTTTGAGAGAGTTTTCTAGGACAACTCTACGCCAGTAAGTTGAGGAGTATTCCACTTGAGGTCAAACAATGACTCAGTCGACCCAGACAGTCCTGAAGAGAGTAAGTCTATGACCACTCTACGTCAGTACGCTGAGGAGAGTTCCACTTGTGACGATGCAACGACACTGTCGACCCAAACAGTCCTGAAGAGAGTAAGTCTATGACCACTCTAGGTCAGTACGCTGAGGAGTGTTCCGCTTGTGACGACGCAACGACACTGTCGACCCAGACAGTCCTGAAGAGAGCAATCTAGGACTACTCTGCGTCAGTACGCTGAGGAGTGATCCACTTGTGGCGAGATCATGACCCAGTCGACCCAGACAGTCCTGAAGAGAATAGTCTAGGACTATTCTACGTCAGTACGCTGAGGAGTAGCCCACGGAAGTGAAGACGGAGACACTGTCGACCCAGACAGTCCTGAAGAGAATAGCCTAGGACTACTCTAC
The DNA here is from genome assembly GCA_029582165.1 of Portulaca oleracea. Classification (NCBI taxonomy): domain Eukaryota; kingdom Viridiplantae; phylum Streptophyta; class Magnoliopsida; order Caryophyllales; family Portulacaceae; genus Portulaca; species Portulaca oleracea. The sequence continues at coordinate 24,412,768 of CM055889.1, forward strand.
GTCAGCACGCTGAGGAGTAGCCCACGGAAGCGAAGACCGCGACACTGTCGACCCAGACAATCCTGAAGAGAATAGCCTAGGACTACTCTACGTCAGTACACTGAGGAGTAGTCCAAGGAAGCGAGATGGCGACACTGTCGACCCAGACAGTCCTGAAGAGAATAGTCTAAGATTATTCTACGTCAGCACGCTGAGGAGTAAGCAAGACTGTGACGATGACGAAGGTCAACTTCAAGCACACGATGACAATTAATCTCAGCTCCCTGTACCGAAAATATGGCAAAAAAAAAATTGAACATGAAAAAGAAAAGATCAAATTATATGAAAAAAATAAAAAATAAAAAAGAAGAAGAAGAAGAGAAAGAAAAAGAAGATACTGTAAAACCTGTGAGTTTTGCAGATCCAGGGAGAAGACGAGGAACAGCGGATGAATGGAAGAGGCGAGGTTGATGCGTTTATATAGTATCTAATTGGCCAAGTTTCAGGATACTATTAGAATTCTCAGTCAAGTCTCCAACTCCATCACCATCTCCAACTCAAATTCAAACTCAAACTCCAACTCCAATTCCAACTCCAACTCCAACTTCAACTTCAACTCCAACTCCTTCTCCAACTCCAATTCCAACTCCAACGCCAACTTCAACTCCAACTCCTTCTCCTTCTCCAACTCCAACTGCCAAAACTTTATCCGGCTAAATTTCTGATGAAATTTTTATCCAAACTGAAAAGTTGTGATAAAAAAAAGTTATTGTCCTTAAATATTCGAGACTCAACCGCTTAAAACACCCAAAATTTGTGTCCGCGGCTGAGTCTCGAAGGGGGCATCTGTAGGAGGCAAAAATTTGTCGGCAAATCAAAAAATGACACGTGGAAAATAATTTAAATTTATTTAGCTGTCACGTGTTAAATTAATTACGGCGGTCCATTTAATTAAATTTTAAATGGAAATATATAATGACCAATAGCGTCGCAACACGTGTCAATTATTATGCAGAAAATCATAATTATTTCTTTATTTTAAATAAAGGGATAATTAATGGGCCCAAGCCCAAAGCCGACTCAAACCCTAGGCAACCCTAGGCCTCCAGAGCCTATAAATAGGAGTCTTCTCCCTTATTTTCAACACACTCTGCAATCTACCCTGGCGGCATTCGACATTCTGCACTTCAGAGGCTTCAGAAGATCAAACTGCCAGCAGTCTCTAGCTACCAAGCGCCAAGGATCGAAGTCTGCAAAAGGCTCAAGATCAAGTCTCCAAGCCTCTACCACAGCAAGATCAAGAACTGCTTCAGAGTTCTTCACCAAGACCTGCAAAGCCTTCAGAAGATCGAACTACAAGCGACCTACAGCTACCAAGCGCCAAGGACCAACGTCTGCTAGTTCGACAGCTTCGGTTCTTCACATCAAAGACTGCAACCATCTTCTTCGTTTGGTTCATCAATCAAGATCAAGCACTCAAGCCCTAGCATCCAAGAACCTGAAGAACTACTGTTCAAGACCTTCAGCTATCAAGCAAGGATCAACGTTCAAGACCTTCAGCTCAAGAACTGCTACAAGAGTTCTTCGGCTAGACCTACATTTGAGATCGAGATCAAGCGTCCGCGCCCTCGACTCACCCAAATTTCAGGAGATCGAATCAGAGGACTACTTTATTGCATTTAATACAGAGATTGTACCCGCTTACATTCAAATATCAATAAAAACTAGTTTGTTTCTCATATTTCTTGTCTTTATTTATTTCAGGCTCGAAATTTGTGTTTACAGCTTCTTCTTCAAACTATTATAAAAACTGAACTTTGATGTTGGTGATGGTTCAGTCTTTTTTTGTTTTTTGAATTGTAGTAAAGAACTATTTGGTCTGCCATTATAGTTCCATGGTAGAGAAATATTACACGTTTTCTAATTTACTTTCATTTATCTTTTACCTTTGATTTTTTGGCTTATTGAAGGATATTATTTCCTATCCTTTTTCAATAAAATTCAACAACATACCAAAACTAAACCTAAACCAATTCTAATCGAAAAGATTCTGGTGCCCAAGGAAGGTAATTCATTAATTCATATGTGATCAATCACCATCATTTACATTAATTGCAACAAATATAAAACCTTCAACACTAAACATAAACCTAAATTAAACTAAAACTTAAAGGCATATGAAAACAGAGTACCCTAAAAACTAAACATAACCCTTAACAACTGGGAAAAAGACGACAAATTTCACGACAAATTCTTCATCCTCCTACTGCTGCTGCTTCATCATGACCCCTACCAGGACCACCATGACCGCCATGAACACACTGATCAACACAAGAATCCTCTTTCGAGACTTGTTGAGTACCCTAACTCAATCATTTGCCCATATGTCTCCTCATGTGCTCTCCTCAGATGAGAGATTTGACTGGTTGAACTTGATATTTGAGCAGACAATGAGGTGATTCTGCCGATGGTGGCGACGACGGGTTCACTAAGTGTAGGACAAATGGGGTCTTCCACCCATTGTTCATATCTGCACCCTCAGGGGGTCCCAGCATATCTGCACCGGGCGAACCTCCGTAATGGGTCCGTCTCTGTCGTTGACACAATAACCTCACAGGGAAGGCCGCAGAAACAGGTCCGATCAGTGTTAGAGTTACACGGACAGGATCTGCAGGCCAATATATCGGCATGGTCTAAGTATCCGTCTGCCATTTTTGTGTTGAGGCAGGGGAAAGGTTGAAACTTGCAGAGGGGAAGGAAGAAGGAGAGGAAACCCTAACTAAAATTTGGAGAGGGAAGGAAGAAGGAGAAGAATAAAAGACGAAAAGGACGAAGATGACGTTTGAAAAGGGAGGCAGGGTTTTTAAAGTGCAATGTACCGTAATATTTTTGACGGTTTGGTTTTTAATCAGAGTTAATGTAATATTTTTCAAATTGTGTACTGAATAGTCATCTAGAAAAAAATTTTGTCAATGAAATACCCTTAAACTGGGTAAAATTGTATCAAAATGCCCTTTCAGTGACTTTTTCCCGGGAAATACGTAATTAACTGTGACTGGACATGTGAGTAGACCACCCTTTAAACTTCTGACGAATTTTCTATAATAACTCTTCCTCCCCTGTCAAACTTCATGTTCATCCACTTCTCTCTTAGGGTTTGCTCTCCTTCATCCTCTGCAAGTTTCAACCTTTCCCCTCCCTAAACACAAAAAATGGATAACAGCATTTCGACCATGCCCAGATCATTGCATGCAAATCGTGTCCGTGTTATTCATACACGGATTAGACTTGTGAATGCGGTGTTCCATGTGTTGTTAGACTATCAATGACACCGATGGAACCATTTCGGAGGTTTATCTAGTGCAGGTTTGCCGGGACCCCCCAAACGTGTGGCTTTAAAGACTGGGTGGACGACCCCATTTGCCATACACTAAGGGAACCCGTCGTATCTGTCATCCAGAAAAGCACCTCTTTGGCTGCTCAATTAGTTATGACAAACAGGAAACTCTCTGACTTGAGGAGAGAACATGTGGAGACGATTCGGCAATTGATCGGTGCAAGGAACCAAGGTAGGGTACTGAAGTAGAATCGAAATAGGCTTCTTGTTGCAACAGCCTAGTTTGGTGGTGGGAGGCGGAAAGTTCTAGAAAGATGAAGCAACAGCAGCAGGATGAACAAATTGTTGTTTTTTTGGTTTCAATTTTGGTGGTGGTTTGTATGATAGTTTGCATGGCATACTTTGTTCTAATATGCCTTTCAGTTTTAGTCTAATATAGGGCTAAGTTTAGTTATGTATGTGTTTAATTTGATGTTTATGGGTTTTTATGGTGGTTTGTATGATGGTTTGTATGGTGGTGTTGAATGGAATGTAACGCATTATCAATTGTTGTTTACCTATCTCTTTGAACGTGTTTTAATATGTTGATCAAACCCTTCTCTTTGACAATCCAGAATAACAAAATCAATCAAACCTAACTTCTTGGTCTGATATGGTATTTTGTTGAATGAATGTTCTGATTTGGGCACCAGAAACTATTTCCATCATCAGTATCTCCATCATCATCCCCATATTCTTCCTCATATTCTGATTTGGGCACCGGAAACTTTGAAAATATCCACATGATCTTCGGTGTTTTTTAAAAGAAAAACTTTTGACTACATAAATTTATTAATAAATAAAAATTGTTTCCAATTAATGCTACACCTTGGTACACTAGCACATTGGCAATATTGGTATTGTGATAACAAGAAGGTTGCGGGTTCAAATCAAGTACATTTGATGTTGTTTTTATCATTTTCTTCATCATCTTCAACTTCTTTTATCCTGTTATGTTTCATCTTCATCCTATTTTTTGTTTTGTTTTTAAATTTGTTTTTTAAAATGGCTAAATGTAAAATTGTTAATTGTTAATAGTTTGATTAAATTCTTTTACAACCATCCGTCTAGAGTGAGAAAAAATAAAAAATAAAGTCACAATCTTGTCAAATCAGAACTTTTTGTCAGCAAGCTCTTCATCTTCCAAAATTCATTTTCTATGTTCCTCTTTTTCTATGTCAAATATGTTGTTTTTATCATTTTCTTCATCATCTTCAACTTCTTCTTTTTATCCTTCTATGTTTCATCTTCATCCTTTTTTGTTTTGTTTTTAAATTTGTTTTTTTAAAATTGCTAAATGCAAAATTGTTAATTGTTAATAGTTTGATTAAATTCTTTTACAATCATCCATCTAGAGTGAGAAAAAATAAAAAATAAAGTCACAATCTTGTCAAATCAGAACTTTTTTCAGCAAGCTCTTCATCTTCCAAAATTCATTTTCTATGTTCCTCTTTTTCTATGTCAAATAAACCATTTCCAACCTTTATTCTTCCATTATTGAAGCCACAGTTTAAAATTTTAGATTTGAATTGAATTAACAGATAGGGAGAGAAGCAGATACAGATAGGGAGAGAAACAGATAACAATTAAACTAAAACTGATTCATTCATTGATGATATTCATTAAAAAACCAAAAACAGACAAAAGCAAGAAAGGAAACAACATTAACAACACTGAACCAATTGAGCAAAAAAAAACCACTGAATCTTAAGGCTTCACACTATTCTTGAGGGGGGGGCATCGTGCACCGTTGGGACTGGAGGAGGCGCTGGAGGATTAACAAGAAGTTTAGCCATGCGAACTATGTCCTTGAGGGCATGGAAGAGAGTCTTGTTGATCATTGCAGTGCCTTGAAGAGCGCAATGCGTATCCTGAAGAGTCTTCATCTTTTCTTTCAGAATTTGGACTTCGTTCTTCATCATATCAATGTGAGCCTCAATGTAACTGAACACTTGCTTGGCTTGAACCATAGAATCGGAGGAGGAGTTTGTGGATGTTGTGTTGGCTGTGCAAGGTTCTTTGCCTTTACTGCTCAAGCGTGGGCGTTTGCCTACGCTCGGGGGGGTTGATTCACGGTTAAAGCGTTTTCTCATGGTGAAACTGAAAGTGAAAGTGAAAGTGAGAGTGTGAAAACCTAAACAGATGATGGTTGTAAAAGAGAAGGGTGTGGGGACCGACTTAAATAGGGAAGAGAAGAGCAAGAAACGGAAGTTGAGGAGATGGAGAGAGACGTGCATTAATTCTGATAAAAATGCCTTTGGGAATTATTTTTTGTCATTAATATACACTTAAACTGGGAAAACCGTGTAAAAACTGCCTTTGGGAAATATTTTTTGTCATTAATATACACTTAAACTGGGAAAACTGTGTAAAAAAATGCCCTTTCATCTCTCTGAATAATGTCATTGATGAGTTCAGGCTCAAATTCGTACCCATTGATTTCCACATCATCATCTCCTTCAGGTTTAAGCCCAACTTCTCATTGATCTTTGAGATGGCCAACAACATGCCATCCATCACTTATTGTTGCTCATAGAATCTTTTCCCGATCTTTTGTTCTTGTTCAAGAGAGTTTGCAAAGACCAAACCCTGCATCTTGTGTAAAGGTCCTCCGGCTGCTTAGAAATGTTAGCTTCAGCACCTTGGACAGGGATCTCCTGGAATCGATCTTCAGTCATGATAGTATCGCAAGCTCTGGATTGGGATATGGATGGGTTCTAGTTTGGATTCGAAATGAGTCGACTGGTATGCAGATCTCTGATGCGGGCACGGAAGCGATCTCCTATCTTGCCTGTATGGAAATTTATTAGTGACTCAATAATTGACTCTGACATTGTCTACTGATGTATGCATGTCTTAAAGGACCTATATGGAGATCCTGATGAACTTGAAACCTACATGCTGACACAAGGGTGACTCACCCACTTTTTGGGAGTGCATTGACTAACTCTATATGGACCTATATGATGATGTACAACACAAGTAAGCAGATCCTTACTTGGATCTAGTCACAATGGGCTTGTTTTGCACATTTTTCTTTTATGGGCTCAGATCCTAGTAAAAGATGCAATAGAAATTCAGATACAGGGATATCATAAAGGACCAGACAGAACCAACACATATAACCCGGACCTAAGAAGCCCAATTGGGTGATCCAGCAAGAATTATTGGGCTAGAATTGGCCAAAAGCCATCTGGCCTTTAATTCTTGTATGGGCCACACAATAAGGCATGTCGGGTCAGAAACGGGCCCACAAAAGAGGAAGGTTGAACGGCCTTGCTGCTATTCTGGGCTCATTTCTTGGGTCATTTGTGATTCTATGCGGGCTAGTACAACACCCGACATGAACTTGGTTGACTCGATTCTCTATTTTATATTTTCTTTTTACAAGATGTGTACAACAAGCACATAGCATACAAATGCGGGGTTAATCTTAACCAAGACTCTAAGTTCATTGATTACTATGTTCGGGATAAGATGAGGTACCATATGTTCTCGCCTCGGTGCACTTTACCTATATAGAATTTATAGGTAAAGTGTGTGAGGTGTTGCTCGTCGGTCTTCAAGGAAGCCTTAGTATAACATAGGTGAGAGAGACCAAATGCTTGGCGATGTAGAGTGCATTTCACAAGTAGTCATCGCTCGCTCTCGGGACAATTCCTAGGTTAATCCTAGACCAACACTTTTGTGCTCCCCAGTCAAAAGACCTCGGAGTAGCCCGGTATGCAAGATGCCTAAAAGAATAATAAAATCGTGAAACAAATCAACTTTCTCCCTTTTACAATTTCAAAATAAATCAAAATTTTCAAGTTTTACCCTATTTTTAAGTTTAAGGCCCCAGTGGAGTCGCCAACCTGTAGAACCCCGAAAAAAGGGCGTCGAAAGACTCTTTTCCATTGCGCTACTTAGGTGTGATTGGGAGCCGATTAAGGTTTCTTAATCCTTAAATAAGGATGCCTTTCCTTTGAAATAAAAAATTTTGATTCTTTACGTATCCTAACGTTGTATACTCATTTAAGGGCAAGCCTTTCGAACGTCAAGTACTAAACCGTGTCCAGTCTGGCACCCTCATCATGGCCAAAAAAGGGGACTGAGGCCACTGGACTGACCCAGTAAGCCCGACGGCTTTTCCTGGGAAATGGGCCAGAGAATAGGCAAGGTTGTCTTGCCTTGCCTGATTCCTAACCCATTTCCTCTTTGGTTGGCTCTTTAGTGTTGGACTCAGGAGGAACATCAATTTAGCCTACCAAACAGAAAGGAAGGCCACGAAAAATGAGTTTTGTAAGTTACAATAGAAAAGGAGTTGCAAGTTGATTTAAGGAAATCCAGAACAAAGGAAAACGATAAAACTTCAGCCTGTGAACACGAATTTCAAGCCTGGGAGTAAGGTTACGAGTCCAAGAGTTAAAGAACTCTCGGACTCACCTGTTTGAAAACAGACCCTACTAAAATCGACATTGAAATGAAAAGAGCGGGGAGAAGTTTAAAAGAGTTTCACAATGTTATATTCATGTCATGCGAATGTGATGATTATTTACAAAATGATGTACAAGAATGTCATAAAGGGCTTACAAGATTACATGATGACAAATGAATAATCTAACCTTGCGTGAATCACAAAGCATGCAAGGGATTTAGGTGGGACGAGAGAAAACCGAAGTCAAAACGTTAGAATTCTTTCAAAGACGATAATACCGAAGCTTGTTTGTGTGAGAATGGTGAGAGATGAGAGGGGGATTTCTTGGATGATTTTTGGATGCCCCGAATGGTAGAATAGAGAGGGGTATTTATAGGTGAGGAGAGGGGATACTCGGATGGAAGGATGAAGACATTATCCACATTTCATACCCATAATCCACCTTAAAAGTTGTTTGGCTTTTGACTCTGCATGAGTCAACGGCGCCAAAATGGGTATCACAAGATTTTGACTAGGCGAAGGCACGAACTGCTGAAGTGGTAACATCAAAGGCTAGATAGCTTTTGTGTGTTTCATCACACGGATCACTGATGTGGAAACACGCGCGGGCCGTCTATAGGCCAGCGAAGGCCAGACAGCTTTTGAAGCCTATTCTAGGTTGTCGCCTTGCTTTGGGCCTGGTCTGAAGGATGGTGAGAGGCCCGGTGGCTTTTATTTGCGTGCAGTGGCTTTTGCTCAATAAAAGCCCAATGGATTTTGATCAATTCTAGGTTCTTTCTTGCTTTCCTCGGTTTTGCTTTGGTGCGCTCTTCCCGGCACAAAATCCGATGTCTACACAATGTCTCTCAAAAATCTAACTTGCAAGCATTGTCATTGATCTTTGCCAAAACTTTGAAAGGCCTATCACTCTTTGTCATAAGTTTACTCTTTCTTCTTGATGGGAACCTCTCCTTCCTCAAGTGCAACCACACCAAATCTCCAGGTTTTAAGGTGATAAGTCGCATATGCTTGTTCGTCCTCGCCTTGTATACCTCATCGAAATTCTCAATCCTAACCCGGATTTGCTCATATAGCTTCTTCACCTCCTTATCCTTCTCGTTGGCATCTACACTCACCCTCGACTCAAGAGGTGAGGGAATCAATTGAGGGGTGTGAGGGGATTCACTCCATAGCATGTCTCAAAAGGAGAGTGATCCGTAGTGAAAGAAGAAGCCCAATTGTCAACAAACTTAGCATAACTCAATTTTAAATCCCAATCCCTCAAACTACGACTAACGGACTAAGTAAACCTCAAAGTAAAGTAGCGAAAGTCTTGTTAACTACCTCAATTTGGTCGTCAGTTTGTGGATGATGAGAAGTGCTAAAAAGTAACTTAGTTCCCAATAACTTCCACGGCGATCTCTAAACATGACCAAAAACATTTATATCCCGATCTGACACGATGCTTCTTGGAATCCCATGGAGCCTAACTATCTCTTTGAAAAAGATAGAGGCTATGTGAGTAGCATCATCGGTCTTCTCAAATGCAACAAAGTGAGCAATTTTCAAAAGTTAGTCTACCACAACCATGACCGCATCCTTTCCCCTTTGTGTTTGGGATAGTGCTACTATGAAATCCATACTCAAGTCCTCTCAAGGACATTGAGGAATTGGAAGAGGTGTATAAATACCTTTATGAAATGTGCTCTTGGATTGTTGACAAGTGACACACCTCGAAACAACATCGAGGACATCGCCTCCTATCTTGGGTCAGTAGAAGTGTTCTTTAAGCATATCTATGGTCTTGCTGATGTCGATGCTCGACAGGACCTCCTCCATGGACCTTCTTCACCAATAGTCTTCTCAAAGGACACCAATGTATGCATAGTTGTTTCGCTTGAATAGATATCCACCTTGAAGCACATAAGGACGTCCATCTCCACTCAAATGAGGTTGGAAAACTTCATCTTCCTTGTAATATTCTTGAATGACTTGGAAGCCTAAGACTCGAGTGTCCATCATGGACAAAAGAGCATGTCTTCTTGATAAAGGATCTGCAACCACATTCACACTCCCCTTCGTATGTTTCGCTACAAAATTGAAACTTTGAAGGAACTCAACCCACTTAACATGTCGGAAGTTGAGTTTGCGTTGTCCGTTCAAGTACTTGAGTGCTTTATGATCGGAATGTAGCACAAACTGACTCGACCGTAGATAATGTGACTAATGATCCAAAGCTCAAACAAGGACATAGAACTCCTTGTCATAGGTTGAGTAGTTATTCCGGGAGTCGTTCAACTCCTGACTAAAGTAAGCAATGGGCATTGGTTTCACATCAATACGACCCCAATGCCGACTCCACTTGCATCGCAATCCACCTCGAACACTTGAGTAAAGTTGGGCAAGGCTAGGATGGGGGCCTCATAAAGCTTAGCTTTCAACTTCTCAAATGTAGCTTGTGTCGGCTTAGTCCACTCAAAAGTGCCCTTCTTTAAACACTCGATGATAGGAGCAGTGATCGTGCTAAATCCTCGAATGAACCTCTGGTGAAATGATGCTAAGCCATGGAAACTTCGGACTTCGGCAATGGAAGTAGAGGCCACCCCAAAGCGAATGGCCTCCACCTTGGATAAATCCATGGAGATCCCATCCCCCAAGATAATGTAAACCAAGAAGACAACTTGGGTAGTGAAGAAATATCAACCTTTCCATAGAGTTTTTGCTTCCTCAATATATTAAAAACCTCCTCGAGATGGCCAATATGCTCACTCTCACTCCGAGAATACACAAGGATATCATCAAAATCTACCACAATAAAATTGCCACAGTAGGGCCAAAATACCTCATTCATGAACCTCAAAAAGGTACTTGGAGCGTTAGATAACCCAAACGGCATGACCATCCATTCATATAATCCCCCATTTGTCTTGAATATGGTCTTGCACTTATCACCTTCTGTAGGACCTGGAAAATCATCCCGTTCGAATAATCGGTTTTCGGACGCGCTGCTTGATGATCGGGAGCCGACTAAGGTTGCTTAATCCTTAAAATAAAGATATTTTTATTTTCGAAATTCATTTTCAGGGTGATGAAACTTTATTTATTTACGAATTCATTTATATTATTTAAATACTCGAAATTGCACCAAAATATTTTATCAGTGACTTAATACTGGCCCATTACCAATTCCAGGCCCAAAAGGAAGCAGATGGGTCGCCATCAAAAGCTGCAGGGGTTTTGATGATTTCTTGGATGGGCCATGCGTTTCCTCGGCCCCGAGGAAATGGGTGGAAATTAGCAAAAGCCGCGTAACTTTTGCTATTTTGCTAATTTCTGTGCCCATTTTCTCTTGGGTTGGCTTTAGATTAGTGAAAAAAGGTGGGATTAAATCATTTATAATTATTTTAATGCAAAGACGTGTATTTTAAATAGTTAAAAAGGATTGTAAAATGAAGAAAGAGTCGCCAGCCGATTTAAAGGAATCGACAAACCATAAAATAAAATAAATAATTCCGGTCTACGAACCTGATTTCTAAGTTCGGGGGTAAAGTTACGAATTCGAGAATTATAAGAACTCTCGAATCCGCCTGATAGAAAACAGACTCTACTAAAATCGAACTTGAAACGAAAAAGAGCGAGGAGAAGTTTAATTAATTTCACGAAATTATATTCTCGAACATGCAATATAAAACAATGCGGTTTTATTTTACAAATACAAACATGTACAAGTAAGGAGATTAAAGCATAAATTACATGATTAAAAATAACAATAATAATAGTGAAATCAAACCTTACTTAATAGTGGTGGATGAGATGAAAATTGATCCCTTGACTTCCCCTTGGTTTGGAGCTTGAATGGAATGATGTATGTGGTTAGAAGGGTAGTGTAAGAATGATGATAAGAGTGATTATAAGATAATTAGAGAGGGAGTATGGATAATGGAATTTTGAGAGAGTTTAGGTGGAGTGATGATAATAGTTGGTGATGAATGAGTGAAAATGGTGGCGTACTTATAGGTGGAGGATGGGTGTTTTGGAGGGAGATGGAGGGAGACATATCCCACCAATCAAGCTCTTTCACCATGCAAGAATAAAACCCCAGTGGGTTTTGATCAGAGTCAGACGAAGTCAAACACGTGGGCTAATATCATGGGGATTGCATGGGGATGATTATGCCGCCAAAATCAGAAAAAATCAGTAAAACCCAAACGACTTATAAGATCAAAGCGCACGGATCGATGACGAAGCAGAGGCGGGACGCTACTGAAAATAAAACCCCAGCGGCTTTTGTGAATTTTCCTGGGCCAGATTCGTGAATTTGCACTTTGGGCCTGCTTTTGGTCTTCTAAAACCCATGCGGCTTTTATTGTGTCTATGCGGACTGTTTTGATCTGTTGGGCCCACTTTGTGATTCCATGGGCCCAGTGATCCATTTTGGTGTTCGACCCAAATGCCTTGTTGAGTTTCAACGAGTCGGAATGGTGTCGGTGCAAATCCCGGTGTCTACACCTTCACGCATCCGAATTTGATGGTAGCCACTACGAATGTCTACCTTCGAAAAGATATGGGATCCATGTAACTCATCAAGCATGTCATCAAACCTTAATATAGGGCATCGGTACTTGACTGTGATATTATGGATGGCTCCACTATCCACGCACATCCAGAATGATTCGTCTTTCTTCGGCACAAGTAACACTAGGACGGAGCCTGGGCTCATGCTCTCTCGCACCTCACTCAACAAGCTCATCCACTTGTCTTTGCAACTCCTTGGTCACTTTCTGGTTGCACCGTTAAGCCGCTCGGTTCCGAAAGTGGAGCTCCAGGAATGAGAGATGTTCTATTCCATGGATGGCGATAGACCGGGTGGCAACTCAGCCGGTAAAACGTCGACATATCGACCAATAAATGAGGCCACTAGAGGGTGAATGGGTTTCTCTTCCTCACTTTTATTGGATTCAAGGAGGAGCATATACACCCTTGCCCTTTCGTAGAGCCTCTCCACCCGTGTTTCACTCAAGTGTTTAGGCTCCTCACATCCCACCCCAATTTTTATTAGAAGTACTTCATAAGGAACTAACAGTGTAAGTTTGACCCTTTTTTTGTTAGTGGTAAAGGTATATGTGTTCTCAAACCCGTCATGTACATCATGTCTATCAAATTGCTAAGGTCGCCCCAAAAATATATAACATGCATTCATCGTACTACATCATATAATATTGAATCTCATTACTTGGAACCAATGGAAAGAGCAGCTAAAACATGTTTTGTTACCTTGATTTTACCTTTGTCATTCAACCACTTTGCGTAAGGAAGAGGGTGCGAGACAAGAGGTAGCCCCGACTTCTCAACTACATAAGTAGACACCACATTTGTGCAGCTATTGCCATCGATTACCAATGTACAAACCTTCCCATTTACAATACATCGGGAGTGAAATATCATTTCTCGTTGGGCTTTGTCTATCGTTGCTTCATTCACATGTAAAACTCACCTCAAAACAAGCATCTCACCACAATTGGGGACAAGAGTTGTGGGAACATCATCATTAGATTCGCTACAATCTTCCACTAAACTCTGACTCTTCTTGAGTATCCAACAACTCATTCTCAATCTCTTGGACCTCTTGAACAATCAATGTTCTTCTTGTAGGGCAATCAGCTTAAAAATGTCCATATCCTTAGCATTTAAAACACTTTTCCCTTCCATCTTCTTTGGCGAGGTCGTGGGTGAAGGATAACAATTCCTTTACCCTTATCAACTTAGGGCGGTGGTGGAGTACATTGAGGAGTGTCTTATAGCCTATGTGTAACCAACTAACCATAGGGTTTGGCCTTGGAGGAGGAGGAGCAAACGAACTGTTGAATGGTCTAATACTAGCCTTCTCCTTTTTTTTTCTCCTTTCAATTTTGATGGCTATGTTACACAACTCATCCAAAGAGTGGTACAATTGTATCTCAACCTTCTTGGCGAACGGGGGAGATAATGTTGGGAATGTCCCGACAATGTTTGATATACACGGAGATTAAACTAAAGTAATATAGTAATTATATGTCTTGCTAGAGACCTCTATAATTAGTGAATAAATATGTTTAATTACAACTATATTAATTGGTCCTACTGGGTCACATAAGTCAGTGCCCTGGAACAATGTATGTAACCTAAGTAATATCAGACATGCTTTAGAAAAGTTGAAATCGATTGTGAGAAATCAGCCCAACACGGACCGAATTGGATTCAACACGGACCGTGTTGAGACACCACGGTCCGTGGTGTCTATAGGCTGAATTAATGGACTTTCTAGAGGCCAACACGGACCGTGTTGTTTCACACGGACCGTGTTGGGCCTGAAAAATCCGTCATTGCGTTAAGTCGGCCCTTTAGGGTTTTGAACCCTTTCCCTAGGTTTTCTAAACACTATATAAAGGGGTCTCTGTGAGAGATTATTCCACACCAACTGGCTAAGACTCTTAGAGAGATACCAGGGTGATTTTCTGAGTTCCTCTCTCTTTTAGTTTGCAGTTCTTGTTTCAGGAAACATTCTCTGTTTCCCGAAACATTCTCAGATACATCTTAGATTGAGATTCGTCTCGATCGGGTCGATCTAGCAATCGGATTCCCAGAGTGCTGCGTGGACTTTTCAGTAGAGGGTTTCAGCTTTGGAATCTGGAAGGTCAGCCTCTTCTTCAGTCGGAATTAGCGATCAGGTATAATTACTAAACCATCTGCAATTGTTTTGATTAATTGTTTATAACTGTTATAAATTTTCCGCCAATTAATCTGTATCTTTTAGGAAATAGATAACCTAAAACCTAACAGTGCTATCAGAGCCACCAATTACATGCTAAAGTATTGTACTTGAATTCATAAGTAATTTTGTCAATAGTTGAATTATTTTATGAATATGCTAGAATAGATTTATGCCTAAAATTTTGAAACTTTATGAAAGTTTTAATCTTTATTATTCATGATAGTAAATCTGGAATTTTATTGTAAAATTTCATTCTTTGTTATTGTTTATTTCTTATGGTCTTTAATTAATCGATTTTATGTTTGTTTAATCGTTAAATATAGCATAAACTTGATTTAATTTTGAATGTTTTAGAAACAATCATGTTTAATATTGTTAAACAGTAGGCAATACATGAAATAGGTATAAATTCGCAAAATAGGATTTTGTAGAATTATTTTCTGATTTAGTTTATTTACGGTAAATTTAATGAAAAATCATAAAATATCAAACGAATTCGAAAATTTCTGAAATTTTTACTGGAGGTGTCTGGAAGTGTTCTGGACTTTCCGTAATTTTTGTAGATTTTTTCCAATTAAAATGAATTTTTAATTGAGTTTTCAGATCTGAAAAGAAATAAAATTCGTTTATTCTCTGAATTTTATAAATTTGCAGAAATTTGTAAAACTTCTGAAATTTTTACAGTAGGTTCCTGGGTAACCATACTTTTAGAAAAAAAAAACTTTTTCGTTAATTTATCCGGTCAAATTATATTTGTTAATTTAAATTTTCAGATCTGAGAGAAATAAATTTGTTGCTTCTCTGAATTTCGTATATTTATAGAAATTTGCAAATTTTCTGAAAATTTTACAGTAGGTTACTGGGTAACCATTTTGTTATGGATAAAGTTTTCGTGATTTTTCAAAATCGTTAACTAATTTTTCTTTAATTTTCAGATTAACAGAAAAGTAAAATTGTTTATTTCTCTGATTTTTATTCTAATTTTAGAAATTTGATAAAAATCTGAAATTTTTTACAATATCATATTGGATGAACCTACTGTATGGGAAAATTATAAAATTTGATTTTTAAACTTATCGGACTGTTATTATTTATTTTCCTCTTAAACGGAGAATTAAAATGTTTAATTCCCTAAAATTTTACAATCTTTTGAAAATTGTTAAAATTCTGGAAAATTTTCATATTGGCTTATTAGATAACACTATGAGATGAAATTATTAAATTCGATAAGTTATGATAATTTTATTTAAGTTTTTCATTCACGAAATTAACCGAAATTGGGAAGCAACACGGACCGTGTTGATCCAACACGGACCGTGTTGCCAGCAATTTTGATGAATTCGTGTGTTTTAGGGTTTGTAATTAATTTTAGAAATTAATTATTAAATCCTATTACTACTAAACCTGTTGATGGGCATAAAATCTATTAGTTTGTAAAGTTTAGGAAACTTACAATATCTTTAAGGAAAATTGGAATCTAATAAACCAACCTTTGTGGGTCCTTTAAAATAACGAACTAATCTTGCAAATTAATTTACAACGAATCCATCTTAACATGTTAATTTTTCTAACAAACCTCCGGCGAGTCCCACAGGCCTGAAAGTTGACGTGGCGGTGTTTTAGCCAAAAAAAAAGGAAAATATTTTTTTAATCCAACTTAGTAAAAAAAAATATTTTCCTTTTTTTTGGCTAAAACACCGCCACGTCAGTTTTTCGGCCTGTGGGACTCATCGGAGGTTTGTTAGAAAAATTAACATGTTAAGGTGGGTTCGTTGTAAATTAATTTGCAAGGTTGGTTCGTTATTTCAAAGGACCCCCAAAGGTTGGTTTATTAGATTCCAATTTTCCTATCTTTAAAAGATATAGTATCTTTTAAACTTCTTGATTTTAGGAAAATCGAGTATTTTGTGTGTATAGGTATAAAATCCTAAATCTGTTTAGGTAATTAAGATAAAATTTGGAATTTTGTTTATTTTATCATGCAATCTTTTAGGAAACCATATTTAGTATTTGTTTCCCTATATGTGTTGTGTTGCAATTATGTATGCCTTTATAATTTGTTATTTAAGCATGTGTTATATTTGATATAATTATTGCAATATTACATGTTTGCATGTGCTTCTAGTATGGCCATAGATAGTCAGTTTTACCGGTCTGCGTACCGGGTTGGGTGAAATACGGTCTGCGTGCCGTCGTTGAATTAATTTTAAATTTAAATTTTTAGTTAAGTTTATTTTAATTCATGTAATGCCTTAACTGTGAGGTCCACTTTGTAAATTTGTTGTAATTGGAGACATCAATTCGAGTGGGAGCCCAACAGCAATGGAGGTGGTGATTCGAGTGGAAGCCCATCCAAGTAAGTTGCAAAATCCAAGAAGAGTTTCTTGAAGACTGTCAAGGCTTAGTTAAATTAGTTTGATGAACTCTAGGTGGCTATACTAGGGGTTTTATTTTATGCTTTAATTTGTTATAGCATGTTGTTTTATTATTCCTTTTATGCTTTTCGAAAGAGTCCACCTAGAATTGCATGCTTAGGATAATAAAACTCACTCTCAAAAATGAATTATTGCTCAACCTATCGAAACACCACTTAGATGGAAAAATAAAGAAAGTCGAAGCGAATTATTTGTCCATCATTAATAAGTAGGGTGGGAGCTAGGTCAATTCAAATTGGCTATCAAAATAGTTTTGGGCCAAGAGCAGAGGAAGAGAAATATTGTACTTGATACAAATTTCTTGCCAAGAATCATTTTGAATGATCGATCATAAGATGATCCATCAAAAATAACATGGGATCGAGTTTTGTTGGGCCAAAGTCCACTTGAGCCCATGAGTCTTGTGGGTCTTGGTTAAAATTAAAACACTAAATGAGAGTTGATAAAGTGTTTTGATTTGAAATTAAAATTAGTTTAATTTCTTTTGATGAATAATAACAAACATGAACCAATTTTGTCTCGTAGAATTATTTATGTCTTTTCACTCAAACATCCACCTCTAATAAAATATTGTTTTCTCCTTTAGAAAGAAAAAAAACAATTACACCAATTCCTTAATTGGCATCGCTATCACAAGATTGTCTTGGGCGAATTAAAAGAAACATGTCTTTGATATAACATTGAGTTAGGCATCAATATTAAGAGGTCAATCAAGCCAAATGAATACATGTAATGTCATAGTATTCATACAACTTTAACTTCAAAATGTTTGAAGGTTAGAGGAAGGTTTCAATTTTTCCAAACTCAAAACCAAGTTCTTCGAACTAGTTAGAGTTGATAAATATGAAACCAATAACCAGATAGTCTCGGTTAAGCTAGATCAAGGCCAATTGATGGCACTCATGTTATGAAATAATTTGACTATTTTGAAACATGAGAAACCTCAGATCCCCCTTTAGCCAAAAGGTTGGCGACCAAAGATAGTCTTTTAGTAAAAGGGAAAATAAGATTTAAGAAATCTATCAAAGACAAGAAGTCAAAGGAAAAGTAAGGACAAACAGTTGTACATACCCAACCAATGACAAAGGTTAACAACGGATCATGTATGACACTGGGAGCGTGAATAACTATAAGGAAGACTTGAGATATGATTTCATTTCTAGGAAAATGCGTATATGATACACACTACCCTTATTAAACCCACTGTGAGTATAAGATACCGGCTGTGAAAACTCGCATTTATGCAAATGTGCAGGATCTACAGCAAAATAGATGTGCTTTGAAGGATGAGAGTCAGCATACAAAAGGGAACATGCAATTAGTTGTAGTTCCTTATGAAGAGTTGGTTGTTTATCCATTTCCTCAAGACTTATAAAAGAAATTTATAGGTGATTCTATGTTCTCATTATAAGTAGAAATTTGATTTCTTACTCTCAATTAGAGAGAGAGAGGGGATCTCGGATAAACACACACAACACATCGAAAGGTTTAAAAGGAATAACTCATGTTCAAACATAAAACTTGTAACTATCTATTAAGTCATGCAATCAGAGCGCATTCAGAAGCGTCACAGTGATAAACTTTTGACTGATAAGACTTTGAAACATGTGATGTCTGCAAAGCATGACTGTACCTTTTACAAGAAAGGGTGAACGTGCCAACAAACACTCATGCATATGGATGTATGTAGTCCAATTGAGCACAAGTACAAGGGATGAATTACTTCAAATCTTCAAAGATGAATAAAATAGCACATGGTGATTCATGTCTATGAGATTCATCTGAAGTTGGAATGTTAAAGTAGTTTGAAGAGTTCCAAAATGAAGTAGTCTTGGCGAAACAATGAGAGCACCTAGATACGATCGAAAAGGATGCTAATGGTTGAGCCAAGAGTTTGAACAAATGACTCAAATTAAACATAATTCTGGCACTATAAGAAGTCATATTAATCAGAAGTGCATTCAGAAAACTGCATAGTGCAGGATTTTGGAAAACATAAACTTTATAAAGTTCAATGTTTGTAAAGCATGCCTGATGGGTAAGATGACTTAAATCACCTCTTATTGGAATTGGTGAACAAGCTAATGACTTATTATTAGGATGCAAGCATATTGATGTATGTGGGCCTATGAGCACTAGTGCTAGAAAAAGGTTCATTGTAATAATTCATCACTTTTAGTGACAATTTTAGTAGATATGGATATGTCTACTTAATACGCCACAAGTCCAAATCCTTTGAAATGTTCAAAGAGTTTCAAATTGAAGTACAAAACCAACTTGGCAAGAAAATCAAAACCCTTCAATTAGATTGAGGAGGTCAGTATTTGAGCCAAAGATTTCATTGACCATTCCAGAGAATGTGGAATTGTTTCATAACTCTCTCCTCTAGGAATACGACAATTCAATGACGTATCTAAAAGAGGAATCACACCTTATTAGATATGGTGCGATCAATGATGGTTGAGTCAACATTGTCGGTTACCTTTTTGGGATACACGCTGTTAACCATAACTCTAATTACTGAATAAAGATTATCTGAATCACTAGAGAAGACACCATATATGATATGGAGAAGAGAGCTTCTTGAACCATTTTCTGAAAGAAAGGAGTATCACTTCTACAAACTGTTGTAGAGGAAAGTGTTTGTGTCTCAAAATGCTTTCTTCTTAGAGAATATGTTATTCTCTAAAAGAAAGAGTGGGAGAGTTTTTTGAACTTACTGAAGTTCAAGAGACACAAAACACTATAATCATCATCTAAACTCCGCTACTTGACCCTAGTTCAAAATTTTCCTATTGGTTGGGAAATTAAGAACAATGTTGAGGCGGTTGAAGTTCCTCAAAACATTGAGGAGAAGGTGCCATAAACATTACTCCAAGCAAGGTCAACTAAAGAACTCCGTCAGCCACAAAGATATCGATCTTCTATGGATGAGCGTGAGATGTTACTTTTAGAAAGTAATGACTCTACCTACATCAAAGAAGCTTTAAGCAAATCAAGATTCCATGCAACCAAGTCTAAAATGGACTCCATGTATGCAACCAAGTTTAGAACTTGGTTAATTTGTCTGAAGGTGTGAGCCATCAGGCATAGGAGGGTTTTAAGGAAAAACATGGGTTCATTGAGATAGACATCAAGACTGACTTCAAAATTAGATTTGGAAGAAAGGTGTGTACTTGACACAACTAAAAGTTTTTTGTTGGAATACTTGTAAACTTCAAGAGGCCATCTGTGGTCTTAAGGAAGCTTCTAGGAGTTGGAATTATTGACCTTCTTGACCAGGATATCAAAAAGGTTTGATATACTGGGAAGTGCCAAAGATAATATTGTGTTTACAAGAAGTTCAGTGGGAGCAATGCGTTTTCTGATATTGTATGTGATTGACATGCTGCCTACTGAGAGAAGGATTCCCATGTTGCGTCTACTGAGGTTGACTTGGGAATAATTTTCAAAGTGAAGGATTGGTGGGGCTAAGAATTTTCTTGGAGACAAAATCTATAATGATAGATTAAAGATTTTGATTGTTTGAATCAAAGTTGACTAGGTGTTGAATATGTTCAACCCACTTCGAGAATTGATTAATTTCCATAAATCATGGCATATCCTTAGAAAATATGATTGTCTCAAAACAATCAGAGGTTCTAAAAGGGATGAGACATATAGCTCACGCTTCAAGCGTGAGATTAATGTATGCCACGAGATGTTCAAAGCCCAACATAACATATACATTGTGTATATGTATAAGCAAAACTAAGGATGTGTCCTAAGTCTAAAGTGGTTGATTAAAGCTAAGTGTGAAGAGTTGCATTGATGCTACACTTATGTCAGAGAAATATGATTATCTGAAAGGTCAGAGAAATTATACGATCTAAGTAGTATTGAGGTGAGCTGGAAGATGTTCCTAACATGACATGCATTTAATTCTGCAAATAAGACAAGCATGACACGACTTTAGAAGTTGTGACAGAAACTGTTAGGATTGTAAAGTTCGTTTTAGAACTGGGTGATGTTTATAGCCTTGCGAGAGAAATGGAGCCTTGTTGGTAGGAGTCATCACTCAAGCAAAGGAACTAAAGCTCACTATGAATCCAAACATGAGTTCCGGAACTCTCCTTGTATGAAAGGTCATTAGTGAAATGGTATATGTGCGAGGTTCATTACAAGTATTATGTACTAAACCCCTGTTGTAGTTATAGCATGATAGTCATTCATGGGCAATAGGTATTGAACACATTCCGGAATAGTAACAAGTCAAATTTACATGAATTTTTCATGAATTATGACCTTGTTGATTCATCATTAAGAATAAGATTCTAAAGTTTACATTAATTGTGGTTTAGAATTATGTAAATGTCCAAAAAGGATTAGCAAATTCAAAATGGGAAATTGGATGAGGTTCGATTTCTGAAACCCCATTAGTGAACTTGATAACACTAGTCTTGGTCGAAAGTCGACCTAGTTCCTAACTGTATTATCACGTAGGAACAGTGATAATATCGACACAATTAGCATGTAGGATTGAGGTGATGATCAAGTTTCGTGATCATAATGATGTGATGACATCATAAATCAATCACATGGGTATTGTTGAGAAAACCTACCGAACTGACCCGCAGTGGGAGCTCTTTAAGTTGAGAATTGTCATAGGAGCTCTCACCACTCAAAATTCCTGAATCCTGAGTTCAGTACACAGACTGCATGATCTGCTGTGACTTTGGAGCTAGGGATGGCGGCGGGGCAGGTTCGGGGCGAGTAGAGTCGTACCCTTACCCGTACCCGTTTCCAAAATCACTACCCTTACCCTTACCCATATTTAGCGGGTACTAAATATTTGTACCCTTACCCGTACCCACCGGGTATGCGGGTACAACGGGTACTATGCGAGTATACATAAAGATTAAATTTTACCACTCATTTTATACCCATATGCACAAATTAACGAGTTGTATTCGGGTAATTTAACCACTGTTTTCGGGGCTATGATATGATATTTTCAGAAATCAGAATGATATGATATTTTCATAATAAAAGAACCTTTAGCAGCGCAGAGAGCATAAGAAAAGAGCCCTGAGGGAGTGATGGGGAAAAATTAGAAAGGGCATTAGGGCAGAGAGGCAGTCTTTCTAGGCTGAAATCTGAGTGGGCCTCAGCTAAATTCTGGGCTTCTTATTTGCGGGCGGGGCGGGTTAGATGCGCACGGGTACTCTGCACCATACCCGACCGCACTGCGTGCCGTATTTTTAAAAAAAATTGTACCCTTACCCGCTTTTGTGGGGCGGGTAGAAGCGGATACCCGCGGGTACGGGTTTTATTGCCATCCCTATTTGGAGCGCGTCAAACGCCTTTCGTAACAGTAGGCTATAAAGGCGGTGTCTGGGTTACAGTTAGATCATGTGAGAATGTGTGTCTGAACATGATGACATTGTCCTCCCTATTAGGGACAATTGTCTTATTGGCCACTCGGTGAGATTGGACTGACAATGCTTGGCCGAGCTCAGTTGAATCAAAAGTTGATCATCTGCTTTTCAAAGTCTAAACTCGGAGATCGAGGAATGTTTTGGGTCTTACATAAGGATGACATCAGCTTACCTTATCCGAACATGAGACAGTAAGTGACAAGGGAATTAAAGGAATCGAACACTTGTGGGACAAGTGGGAGATTGTTGGAAATGTCCCGACAATGTTCGATATACACGGAGATTAAACAAAAGTAATATAGTAATTATATGTCTTGCTAGAGACCTCTATAATTAGTGAATAAATATGTTTAATTACAACTATATTAATTGGTCCTACTGGGTCACACAAGTCAGTGCCCTTGAACAATGTATGTAACCTAAGTAATACTGTATTATGTTTAGAAAAGTTGGAAACTGATTTCTGTGAGAAATCAGCCCAACACGGACCGAATTGGGTTCAACACGGACCGTGTTGACCCAACATGATCCGTGTTGAGATACCACGGTCCGTGGTGTCTATGGGCCAAACTAATAGACTTTATGGAGGCCAACACGGATCGTGTTGTTTCAACACGGACCGTGTTGGGCCTGAAAAATCCGCCGTTGCGTTAAGTCGACCATTTAGGGTTTTGAACCCTTTCCCTAGGTTTTCTAAACACTATATAAAGGGGTCTCTGTGAGAGATTATTCGACACCAACTGCCTAAGACTCTTAGAGAGATACTAGGGTGATTTCCTGAGTTCCTCTCTCTTTTAGTTTGTAGTTCTTGTTTCAGGAACATTCTCTGTTTCCCGAAACATTCTCACATACATCTTAGATTGAGATTCGTCTCGATCCGGTCGATCTAGCAATCGGGTTCCCGGAGTGCTGCATGGACTTTTCAGTAGAGGGTTTCAACGTTGGAATCTGGAAGGTCAGCCTCTTCTTCAGTTGGAATTAGCGATCAGGTATAATTACTAAACCATCTGCAATTGTTTTGATTAATTGTTTATAACTGTTATAAAATTTCCGCCAATTAATCTGTATCTGTTTAGGAAATATATAACCTAAAACCTAGCAGATAAATTGTTCAAAAACCTCATCATCGTTTGTTCGGGAGGTTCTTGAAGCTCACTCTTAATCAACAATTGCTCAAACTCTTGGATGTATACCATAACACTTTTTTTTCCCTTGCTCAAGGGCGAAAGTCTTCGAATGATATTCTGCTTATAGGTGCTTGGTAAAAACCTCTTGTTCATTAACTTCTTAAGCTTCTCCCAAGACATGATCTTCCTCTTACCATCCCGAGCCTGTTGTGCCTACTCTCAAACCACAAAGAAGCCACCTTCGTCAATTTCAAACTAGCCACCTTGAATGCTTTCTCATTGCTATAATCCTTAATCTCGAAGATGCGTTCCACCAATTGTACCGATTCCAAATACTCGTCCGAGTTAAGAGAGTCATTGAACTCCGAAAGCTCGACCTTGGTGTCATGCAAGTCATCTCTTAATAGTTGCTCACCTCTTCCCCTTCGATAGAACATATGAACGGGGTCTCTATCTTCGTCACTCGACTCAAAGTTAGGAGGGCGGATAGTACTTAAGGAGGGTCTCTCTCTTCTTATATGTTGAGGTCGAACCTGAAGGTGTGCATCAATTTGAGCAAGTCGTGCAATAATGGCCTCAATAATATTTTCAATTTTTGAGAACCGACTCTTGTAGCCTGGGTTGGGGGCCTCTTCGAGTGGGGAACTTATGTGTGTTCTTTGATGCCAACTTGATTCTTCGAGCGGGGAACTCATCCGTATCGTTAATGTTATCCATACCAAGATGAACGGATGATGTACGAATTATGTTTGGGGAATTTTTGTAGATCTTGAGGTTCTTTGTAGTTAGGAATGTCTTTGGGCTAGGGGTTCTTTGTATTTTTTTTGCACAAGAGAGACAAGGATGCACAAATGAAGCAATACCAATCACAATTAACAAGATTCACCCTTCACAATAACCAAGCACTCTAATGATCCCAAATACTTTAATCAACCACCAACAAATTCAATGTTCATAGGGAATAAGGGTTACCAACATGTTCTTATACAATAAAAACAACAATAACACCAATTCCCGTCAACACCCAACAATACCCACAACACTCATGATCATATACTTCAAACATTCAACTCCCAACATTGCAAAAACAGATAAATAAACCTAAAAAACAAAGCACCATCGATTTTCACCCAAAAGATGAACACAAAACCGAAAATTCGATCAAAAGAATAATACCTCAATCAAGAGCAAAACTTGGATATTTTGATACCAAATAAAGTGTGCACGACGATGGTGGGAAGTATAGATTAAGGATTACTATTGATGCATCAATATAATACCCTACTATATGAAGAAGCTTGAAGATAGATGAATAAACTTGCAAATAAACCTTGAAGAACTTGAAAACTTAGCAACATTCAACAAATAAACACCTTGAATTCATTGACATGGGCTTGGGATAAAGATGATCACCACCTAATGACTGAACATCCTACCATTATCTTGATAAATAATAATCACCACAAGAGCAATAAATGAATGAAACGTCACCAAATCATACAAAATTTGAATAAAGTAATGAGATTTTTGGAGAGAGTTTGAGTTTGTCTCAAAATATCATGTATTAATCATCAAAAGTTAGTGTCTTTCTTCCCAATGCCCGAGTTAAATGACAAAGGGGCTGGAGCCTTCCCCAAGAAACACATAACTTACATCCAAGGGTCAAAATCAACCCAAAGGATTACAACCAAGGGCTAAGATACACCCATTACAAATGACCTAACTTAAGGGTATTTCAACTATACATTAGTGGGGGTAAAGGGATCATTACAATGGGGGATTCAAAGAAATTAAAAGAGAAGAGAATAGTGTCAAAAATCGTAGAAAAACAAGCGGTGCGATCGTGAGGTCCATCAAAATCCCCAAAAATGGTCTGAGATCGAAAACTGCACGATCGTTAGCATTGTAAAAAAAAAACTACCTCGAAATACCCGATCCGAAAACCCACTACATGGACAAAAATTGTTGGTACCCGAATCGAAAAAATGGTTTTAATTGGGTCAAGTACTCGAACCGGGAAAATTTCCAGGTAATTGATTCGGATACAAGTCGCCCCCTGGCTAAAATCGAGTATCCGAATTCCCCGAAATTAAAACTAATATTAAAATTAAGGTGCAAATTAAGGTCATCTTCTTTTCTTTCCATTTTTTTTTTGTTGTTTAATTTTGTCTTCACTTATATCTTCATGTGAGATTCTAAAACTATATATTATGAGATGAGGTGGATATGTTAGTTGAATTTAAACTATATATTAAGGTTTTTTTCTTTTGTTTCTAACTATTCTATATTAAAAAAAATAAAATGAATATAAATTTTACTTGCTTTAATAGGTCAAAATCTCATTGGTGGCATTTTTGACAAATTTTTAAAGTTATGTGTCATTTTTTGATAACTTTTCAAAGTTATATGTAATATTTGATAAATTTAAAAGTTTAGTGACAAAATTAACAAAAAATGAAGTTATATAACACAGACATGATTTAACTCCTCCAAAGTTGAAACATTTCGAGCGGAGGATTTGTTAAAAATCGAAAAAGAAAAAAGAAACATTTTTGTGTGGGAACTGGAAGCTTTGCAAAGCGGGAAAGGGTGAGAAGTCACAAAAACACCAAAATTCGAATCCTTCAAAATTCATTTTCCGGGTGGGAAGTTTCCCGCGAATTACAAACACACCCCCTGCCACGTCAGCGATCCGTATGCTCGTCCATCATCCAATCACAGCACAGCGCGTCCTCCTATATAAACCAAACATCCCTAATTATTGCTCCATTGTCTACAAGCCCTTTCAAGTGATATATCCGCTCTCCCTTGGTCTTCCCCCTCCGATAAGTTCCTCTCTCCTAGGGTTACGATCGTCGTTACTTTTCCGACGCGAAAATGAGTGGCAAAGAAGGGGGTGGTGGCAGAGGCAAGCCTAAGACTTCCAAATCTGTTACGAGGTCTTCTAAGGCCGGTTTGCAGTTCCCCGTCGGTCGTATTGCGCGTTTCCTCAAGGCCGGAAAGTATGCCGAACGTGTCGGTGCCGGTGCTCCGGTCTATCTTGCTGCCGTCCTTGAGTATCTTGCCGCTGAGGTATTTCTACACTCTTGTCTGCAGGACTTTCTCTCAATTCTTCCAAAATCAGCGAATCCCATTACTTTTGGCAGCTTTTAGTGTTGATTATTGCGATCGATATTTTGGGTTGTGCTGGGAGTTTGGTTGGTAGTCGGTTATGTGTATAGATTACTTATCTCAAACCTGATTTCTAGTTTTTGGTATGGTTGCGCGATTGTTATTGATTTCTGCAGTTCCCTCTATCTTCACGCATCTTTAGATCCCTAATTTGGTTGTAAGGAGCTAATGATGCTGATTCGTGCCAGACATCCTGAATCTGTATTCAATTTTGTTAATTGAATGTTTTGAAATTTGTAAAGTTTAGGGTTTAGAGTGTTTACTGAATGAAATATTGGTCAATTCAGGTGTTGGAGTTGGCTGGAAACGCAGCAAGGGACAACAAGAAGAACAGAATCGTACCTCGTCACATCCAATTAGCGGTGAGGAACGATGAAGAACTGAGCAAGCTATTGGGGCAAGTTACCATCGCCAATGGTGGCGTGCTACCCAACATCCACCAAACTCTGCTGCCAAAGAAGGCTGGAGGTGGCAAAGGGGAAATTGGGTCTGCCTCTCAGGAGTTCTAGATTCTTCTTTAGTAGTGTACACAGGTTGGGGGAAAAAGGCAAAGTGGAAGGATTTTGTTTCATCAATTAGGATTTTGGGTGAATGTCACTTGCACTTTCACTTGTTCATCCTTTGTTTCTTTTTCCCAGAGGTTACAGTGATTGATGAGATGAATGTAATGTAGTAGTTAGTAGTTTGTATTGGCATTTATCTTGGTTTAGTTGAATGACATTTTTCTGGGTATATTTGTGCTTGCAGGAAGTGCTTTTCTTTTAAAATTTTTGTATCTGTTATAATTTCCAAGTTGTTATAGGTGAGGATTTTGCAAACAGAAATTGGGTATTACTTTGTAGACAGAAATGTAGGTAATTTGTCATTGTTCTAATCTTGTTAAGTGCTTGTTGTAATATTGATTATGTTAGCGTAGTTAAGTGGTAGTTTTGTTTGAGAACTTGTTTTGAAGTTTGATTTGTATAGGTTAGAAACTTAGAAGTGTTTAGTAGTTAAGACCATGTCCAATGGTGTCCCCAAGTGGGAGGGATAAAGGAGAGAGAAGAAGAAAAAAAAAAAGGAAAAAGAAAAGAAAAGAGGGGAGAGGGATGCTGGTGCGTCCCTGGGGAAAAAGGGGAAAGAGTGGGGGGAATGGGCCACGCCGGTTTTTTTTGTCTCAGGCGCGTGTGGTCCACGTTCTCTGGGGCGCGTCACGCGCGTCAGGTGGTGGGGCCCACCACTGCCGAGTTTTTTTATTTTTTTTCTTTTTTTTTTTCGTTTCTTTTGTTTTTCTTTTCATTTTCTTTTCCTTTCTTTTCTTTTCCTTTTCATTTTAACAATTAATTTAATTACAATTATTATAATAAATTATTAATTTAAATATTATAATTAAAATTAAATAAATTATTTTTGAAAAATAATTATTTTGTTAAATTTTAATAAATTATTTAATTGTAAATATTATAGTTACAATTATTTTAATGTTTTAATTATGTTTTATTTTAATAATTATTTTAATAATTTTTTTAATTATGTTTTTCAATAATTTATTTTAAAAAATTATATGAAATTTGACATGGATATATTTAGTATGTATTAGTTTGTTTTTTTACAAAATATTTTTTTGATAAAATGACATTTAAAATGTCAGAAATCGATTCAAAATTATATTCATAATATGCAAAAAAGCTATATTTCAACAATTACTTTTCCAATGTACTATTTTTTCCAACGGTATATTCCAACGTCTATTTTTCCAATTACTATATTCCAACGGCTATTTTAATATTTTAATTATGTTTTGTTTTAATGTTTTTAAATAATTTATTTAAGTATGTGTTTAAATAATTTATTGTAAAAATTATATGAAATATGACATAACTAATTTAGTATGTATTAGTTTGATTTTTACAAAATATTTTTGATAAATTGGCATTTAAAATGTTGTGAACGATTCAAAATTATATTTATAATATGCGAAAAAACGGCTTATATTTCAATGATTCTTTTTCAACTTTTATATTCCAACTAATTTTTTTCCAACGACCACTATTCCAACGCTACTTTACAACTAGCTTTTTGAAATGGCATTGACTATATATACAAATTGCATGTTTGTTGGTCACTCATCTTCCATTTCTCTACAATTCTCTCCTTCAACACAATTCATCTTATCGGTTGTTAAAAATTTACCCTGAGGCGTGAAATGGATAGAAGATCGGTAATAGCCAACAAAATTCTCAAAGCTCCGTCCTACTCCTCCTCCGAAAATTATTATCCTCAATATGGTAGTTATTACGATTACAATGCGAATTACTACCATAATCCCTCCCAAACTTCAAACCCACAATATTTTCCTCAACCAAACCACCCATTTGTCCCTCCTCCTTCGTGGTCCTTCATTGGGATCTTGTGAGAGGATGGAAATGATACGTCCGCTTGGATCTCAAAGCCAACCATTCGTTGTTGAAGACGACAACGAGCATAACAAACGCAGGCCGCTCCATCACGGCCAGAGAGCTAGAAAAGGTGCAATGGAGTGGGTACGAGGAGGATGAAATTGTCATCAACGCATGGTTAAATGTGAGTAAGGATCCTATAGTTGGTACGGGTCAGAAGCAAGATACATTCGAGAATAAGCTGTATCAATACTTTTGTGAAGCGAAAGCGAATCGCCCGGATGTTGATTGGCCAGAAGGAAGAACTCCATCAACCATGAAGGCTCGCTGGAAGAGGATTAGAGTTCCTGTGACAGAGTTCTGCTGCGCGTACGCAAGTGTGGTACGCCGTAACCCGAGTGGCTGCAGTGAGGCTGACTACATCAACCAAGCCAAGGAGACATACAAAGCGTTGCATCAGGGAAAGACATTCACGCTTGACAAATGTTGGCAACTGCTGCGCCATGAGGAAAAATGGAAGATGCACGTAATTGAAGAAGAGCAAAAGACGCAACGGTCCACGAAAAGAACAAAGAACACAGCCAGCGGGGCGTACACAACTTTTTTTTTTTTTTTTTATACTTTAAAAACCCAGTTTACTAAGACCAATGATGCAAGGCGGTGTATGGGCACTCTCCTTACAATTATACCTTTACCCCCGAACCTAGACTATGGTTCAAAAGTCATGGAGTATTTAACTTAGTTTTGTTAGTTATTCGCAAAACTGACAAGCGACTTTATAGTTTTTACCCTTCATGCACGTCGTCCGCTAATTTTAGTGATTTTGGCCCTAATAAATGTTTTGGTGATGATTAAGAATCGCATGCCCAAAGGAGTTCACCAGCTAGAAATCCTAGCAGAGTTCTAGTCAATAAGCCTATTCTGGTTGCCATGTTGAATCCCAAACGGGCACCGCCTGCAAGACAACAGGTCAACCGGGCCATACCGACATTAAATATTTAAACCCTAGCAGATTTTTAGCTAGTAGGGTTGGCTTGGCCCCCGTCTAAGCAGATAGTGATCCACATCCTAATCCCACCTTGAGTCTCGTAATACCAAGGTTTAGGAATCCGCTAGGACTCCTCTTTTAGGATTCTGACCAATCTTAGGCTAGTATTGCCCTAGCGTCGTCAACCTTTTTTTTTTTTTTTTTTTTTAAATGACCCTGAGTTGGTCAAATTAAAGATTCTGACTACATGAAATAGTACTTGAAATATCAATATTTTTGTGAACAATAATTAGAAAATGCATTCTACAAAACATAAGCGACCACACGTTGACTCAATACTCCGTGGGGACCATGCCCTCTGGGATGCAGGCCCTATAGTAGCTTTATCGTATAGAATCTAAATTTTATTTTTTCTAATTTGTAGGGACAAGGTTCAAAAAGTTAAAATGTTTAAGCTGAAACACACATAAGGGTCGCTCAAGGATTGGAGTAAAGTAACCTTTACAAATTTTAAACAAATATAGAAGAGAACCATATACGCTACAAGCAACAGAACTTAGATTTGTAATTGATCTATATAATGTTCATGTAAATGACCAACAAACTCAACTAATTAAACAAAATGCTCCTTTTCAACCAAAAATACTAGGGGATGTGTAAACAAAAAGAAGCGATTAGCAGAAAGAGACTGCAACTTGATGTTAAGTAGAAATTCAAGATAGATTTATCAGTGAATTCACGTCTCGTTATATAATGACAAATATGACTCCTCTGTTGTATAGTTTTATCCTCCCTCAACTTTCATAGACACAAAGTGAACGATAGATAACTTAAATTTTCAATGAAGAAATAATAACGACTACTTTTTAAATGGACCTAGCCAAAGCACCAAGCTTGGATGGTTTTGGTGGCACTTTTTTTAATCAAGAACATTGGGATGTTATAGGGCAACAAGTTTGTCATTCCATTTAGGTGGGTGGCCGGGGAGGGGAGGAGGGGAGGCATTTTCATAATGGAGGATTCCTTAGAAAAGTTAACCACACTTTCATAGCACTTATTCGAAAGATAGATGATCTTGTTGAACCTAGCCAATTCAGAAATGATTAGTGTTTATAACATACTACATAAAATTACTGCAAAGATCATGTTAATAGACTCTGAACGTTACTTGACAATCTTATTAGCTTAGGCAAAGTGCGTTTGTTCATAATAAACAGATTCACGATAATGTTCTTCTAGCTCATGAATTCATGAATAAATTTAGGTAATCCTGTAGGACCCGAGAAAATATTAAGTGTTCTACTCTAGTAGGGCTATTCATCGTCCGCATCGACCGAATCGACTGACCAAGACCGAACTAGAGGACTAAGCCGATCGAGGATCGACTGAACTTTTTCGGTCGGATCGACCGAACCGAACTTTATTCGTCGATCCTTCCTCGATCCCAAGACCGACTATACATAAGGAAACCCTATAATTTTAGTAACTTCAGTCCTTTAGTTCGGTCCATGGACTGGACCGAGGGCCGAGCATCAAATTTTTTTGGACCGAGGACTGGACCGAACTTCCCTCGGTCCAGTCCAGTCCAGTCCAGTCCTCGGTCCAGTCCGGTCCAGTCCCATTTTCGGTCCGAACTGGACTATGAACAGCCCTATACTCTAGTTTGGAGATTTGAAAGAGGTGTATTCGTTTTTAAGGGATTTGAATTGAATTTTATTAATCATTATTTCATTTTTCTTCATTAAAATGTCCAAATGAATGCTTTGAACTTTATTTTGAATGTTAGAATACATAGTCTTCCCCCAAACAGTAGAGTAACGAGAAAACAAGTCCAAACAGAGATGACACGAAGAGGCTTGGGAACGTACACGGGTCGTCTGCCCGAGAGATATGTTGCTTTGCATGACCATGAACAATATGCTCATGGACATTAACTCTAGGCCCTTTCTCTAAGAGGCAAAGACTCTCTATTTCAGGGGAGGAAATTTATATGCCAATGCTCATGCTGTCCTGCATGGCCATGGCCCATGAGTAGTGGATTAGAAATCCACACGTTCCACACTTAATTTTCTCTTGTTTTGTGATGGAGATCCATCCGCGTCCAACCCACCAGGTCCAACTAAGGAGGTCCAATTTGTTTAGGTGGAAGTAGAGAAGGCCCTAGAAGAAGGATCCATCAAGGAGGCCTAACGTCCAACCCATGTTGTGTGCTCTATCTTCAAAGAGGACGTCCAAACAAGCTAAAGAAGGCCCAAGCCCACGTACAAGAGGCATCCAAAAGAGAATTTCACAGTTTTGGCATTTCAAGAAGTTCATAGTATTCACATTTTCAAGAAGAAGTTCACATTTTTGGCATTTTCAAGAAGAAGTTCACAGTTTTTGTGTTTTCCTTATTAGTAGCAAGTTTATTATTGTATTTTTATTATTATTAGCTGAGTGTGATGCCAAGTAATATCTAATAGCTTAGGAATCAAGTTAGAAGAGTCTAGAAGGATCTAGAGGAGTCTAGAAGGATCTAGGAGTGTGGAATCCAATTCAGATTCAAGGTGTGTGTTTTGGCGCCACTTTTTGTAAATAATCCAATTAGGATTAGGAATTCACAATCATAGAAGGATTCATTCGAACTAATCCAAATAGGATTAGGAAAGAGGAGTCCTAGTAGGAGTATGGATTGCTTTGGCGCCAAGTTATGAGTCCTAGGATGTTTAGGACTTAGTCTAGTATAAATAAGGAGGTTTGTAAATCAGTCTAGAGACACAACTTTGATAATGAATACATACAAGCTTTGCTTACCCCTTGAGTGTTTCCCAAACTCTCGTTTGATCTCTACTATTGTATCTTGAATTGGCTATTCAAGTGGTGAAGTAGAGCTTGTCTCCTACTCTTAGAAGGTGTTTCTATAACTAAGAGAAAGAGCAAGTAGCCCTAGGGATTGTCTTGTGGTGTTTCTTTATCAAGTTCAATTCCCTTGAGCTATCCCTTATCTATCTATCTATCTATCCTTTAGTTAGATATCCTACAACCCTAAGGCTATTTTCGAGAATCCCTAACCCTAGGATTGGTTTCACGTCATCCTTTGATGTGTAATTGATCAAAACCCTAGTCTTTGATCTAGTTATACATCAAAATTGGTATCAGAGCTTAGGTTTTCGCCTAGTGCAGCCCAAACGGCCAACATACATGCCAAACACATCCCAAACACGTCCCAAACACATTCCATCTAAACCCTAAACACATTACCATCATCATGGCCAGTAGCAGCACCCCTCAACCCACTCGTGAGGAGCTAGAGAAGAAGGTGGAGTACCTTTGCAAGCAGCTGGAATGATAATGCATCTACAACGAGAGGAGACTAGAGATTAAGATGAAGAGGAAAGTGAAGAAGTCAAATCATTGAGCTCACATAGAAGGTTCCGTCCACCACGACGTGAACCAAGGGAAGAAAGGCTTGATTTCAAAATTGATATCCCTGAATTTGAAGGTAATCTTGATCCTGAAGTTTTACTTGATTGGATTCAAGCTGTGGAGAAAGTATTTGATCTAAAAATGTTCCTGATGATAAGAAGGTAAAATATATTGCTCTTAAGCTTCGAAAACATGCTAGTGTACGGTGGACTAACTTACAGAAGAAGAGATAACATGTTGGGAAAGAAAAGGTTCGAACTTGGGAGAAGATGAAGAAGAAACTTCACTCTAAGTTTCTTCCTGTGAGTTACTTCAAAGATAACTACTTTAAGCTTCAACAACTCACCCAAGGAAGCAAAAGTGTCGAAGAATACACCAAGGAATTCGAGGACTTACTGTGGAGATGTGATCTAAAGGAGGATGAAACTTAAACACTTGTGAGATACTTAGTCGGATTGAACGAAAGGGTAAGGTATGTTGTGGAACTTCAACCCTATACTACACTTGATGAATTGAGTACTTTAGCTCATAAAGTTGTACAACAACGAAAGAGAAGGGGGAAGGAGATGTCAAACTAAAACCTTACAACACCTAAAGAACCTGTTCCATATTCCTCACAAGTACAGCAAACCCCCACAAAATTTCTAAACCCAAGAAACCCTACATCCCAACAACCCTTAAACCCACAAAGAAACCCACCCCCTGCTGTTGATACAAGGGGAAGGTGTTTCAAGTGCCAAGGACTTGGCCATATTGCAGCCGAATGTCCAAACTAGAAGATCGTATCCTTGGCTGAATTTCAAAACACCCTCTTTATTGAAACTGAATCAGATTGTGAGGAGGAACAAAAGGAAACTAAAGGAGAGGCAGTTTATGAAGAAGTTGAAACGGGTACAGATGAAGGAGAGCTATTGATCCTTCATGGTTCTCCAATGGAGGAAGAAACACAAAGAAAGGCCATTTTTCGAACTCAGTGTATAGTCAAGAACAAGCCTTTTTCTTTGATTGTAGATGGAGGCAGCTAAGCTAATGTGATATCAAAGTCTTTTGTGAACGAGTTGCAAGCGCCCAACACACCCCATCTAGCTCCATACACGATCCAATGGATCCATCAAGGCAAGGGCATTCCAATTACTAGAAGATGTTTGGTGCAATTCTCTATAGGTAACATGTATCATGATTCAATTTGGTGTGAAATAGTACCGATGGATGCGTGTCACATCTTATTTGGCAGGCCATGGATATTTGATAGAGCCGTGAGTCATGATGGGCGTGCAAATACTTATTCATTCATGTTAGACCAAAAGAGGATCATCCTTAAGCCCATGAGGAGTCAATTCATCCAGCCGAGTTTGAGGGCATACTCTTTGCAACAAGGGGAGAATGATGGAAATTCGCCTAAAGGCCTCACCTTTGGGGACCCAAGGTTCATGGAAGGTGATGGAGGCCAGCCCCAGTGGAGCGTTACCGCCGCGTGGATGGGTGAAGATTAGCTTGAGTGATGATGGATGATCGATATTCAACAAGAACAAGGGCCTTGAGCACCCAAAGGATGGATATGACCTTGAGCAAGGAGAACCACAACTCTAGGCCTAACACCCCACCATGATTATCCAAGGTAATCCACTAAATAATCACTAAAAGAGTGACTTGAAACACCACCAAAATTGATTGTATAAAGTTAACAAGATTTTTGAGAAAACAAGGGAGAACCCTAACAATGCTTAAGCATCACATTCATATTCAGCAAAAACTCCTAGGAAAATAAGCTAGGGGGTATTTACACTAATGGGGGGGGGGGGGGGGAGGGGTAAAACAGTAAAACACAACATTTAACACAAAAAACACGCGCAAGGATCAGAGGTGTCGCGGGCGGCACGGGCCTATCGCGGGCGCTACGCAGCAGACAGACGCAGCCGCAGAACTGGACAGGGGAGGATCGCGGGTGCGACCCCACATGTCATGGGTGCGACGTCCTTCTGGATGCAGCAACATCATCTGAGCAGCAGAGTGTCGCGGGTGCGACCAATGCTTCGCGGGCGCGACCGTCTTTTGGGGCAGTTTTTCCTGCCGACTTTGAACGCGCATAACTTCTTCATTCGAACTCCATTTTAAACCCATAAGATATCGATGGAAAGCTCTCGGTGTGTACTTTAAGCTCCCAAAATTTGAGACCCATCGGAGTTGTATTGAAGGATTTATGACCTAAAGAGTGAAGGCACGTCCATTCCAACAACCAACGTTGACCCTTTTCCGCTTATTCTTTCCGAAAGACTCCGAACCCTTTTAAAGGCCCAAAGTAGGTCCCAATGAGGACCCGTAGCTCCACTTCTATGGTCCTGGATCCCATTTGAAGTGGATACCACAAGCATCGATGACCCGAATACGCATCCAAGGTCCTGGGTCCACCTTAAAATGCACCCCACACCCGACCTTGAAGTGAATTCGCTCGTGATTCTCAAAGGTAGTGTGGGAAGGTTTTGCAAACACATAATTTGAAGTTTGGGTCCTCGCCCGACATGCTCCACCCACGTACCCAATAAGAAGGTCTCATTCATTCAACAGAGTTTGAGGACAAACTCTCTTTGCAACAAGGGGAGAATGATGGAGATCCATCCGCGTCCAACCCACTAGGTTCAACTAAGGAGGTCCAATTTGTTTACATGGAAGTAGACAAGGCCCTAGAAGAAGGATCCATCAAGGAGGCCCAACGTCCAACCCATATTGTATGCTCTATCTTCCAAGAGGACGTCCAAACAAGCTAAAGAAGGCCCGAGCCCACATACAAGAGGCGTCCCAAAGAGAATTACACAGTTTTGGCATTTTCAAGAAGAAGTTCATAGTTTTGGCATTTTCAAGAAGAAGTTCACATTTTTGGCATTTTCAAGAAGAAGTTCACAGTTTTTGTGTTTTCCTTATTAGTAGCAAGTTTATTATTGTATTTTTATTATTATTAGCTGAGTGTGATGCCAAGTAATATCTAATAGCTTAGGCATCAAGTTAGAAGAGTCTAGAAGGATCTAGAGGAGTCTAGAAGGATCTAGGAGTGTGGAATCCAATTCGGATTCAAGGTGTGTGTTTTTGCGCCACTTGTTTTATAACTAATCCAATTAGGATTAGGAGTTCCAAATCTTAGAAGGATTCATTGGAACTAATCCAAATAGGATTAGGAAAGAGGAGTCCTAGTAGGAGTATGGATTGCTTTGGCGCCAAGTTAGGAGTTCTAGGAGGTTTAGGACTTAGTCTAGTATAAATAGGGAGGTTTGTAATTAGTCTAGAGACACAACTTTGATAATGAATACATACAAGCTTTGCTTACCCCTTGAGTGTTTCCCAAACTCTCGTTTGATCTCTACTATTGTATCTTGAATTGACTATTCAAGTGGTGAGGTAGAGCTTGTCTCCTACTCTTAGAAGGTGTTTCTGTAACTAAGAGAAAGAGCAAGTAGCCCTAGGGATTGTCTTGTGGTGTTTCTGTATCAAGTTCAATTCCCTTAAACTATCCCTTATCTATCTATCCTTTAGTTAGATATCCTACAAACCCTAAGGCTATTTTCGAGAATCCCTAACCCTCGGATTGGTTGCACGTCATCCCTTGATGTGTAATTGATCAAAACCCTAGTCTTTGATCTAGTTATACATCATTTTGGGTTTATAATTCTTGAGTAAATATAAGAATACGAAAATTGAAACAAAATACAATTAATTCAAATGAATCAAAATAATAAAATTCTAAAGAATCGACAAACAATTTTTGGGAGAATTATTCAACTCTAACTTAAACTCCACGTACTACGAAACCATGAGATTCAAATTCCGGAGGTAAGGTTACGAATTCAAAATTAATGTTGTTTAGATGCGTGCAAATAATAATTAAAATATGGGAGTAAAAATAATAACGAAAAGAACATAAACATAAGAAATAAATGTTGGGTGTGGAGACCAAATAGGAGAAGGAAGAAGGAAGAAGGAAGAAGGAAGAAGGAAGAAGGGAGGAAGAAGGAGAAGCAGAAAAGGTGGAAGAACGGAGGGCAACAAAGTGACGCTCATAGCGCCGAAGACCGAAGAAAGACGCTGCCAGCGCCTCTTCCAGAAGGTGTATATTGATGCCCACTGCCAGCGCCATTCATCCGCTGCCAACGCCTATGGATTTCAGGGATCTCCTTGAATAGCGCCGAGATATTTTTTTGTTTCCTTTTCTACTGTTGTTTCCTTTTTTTTCGATATTTCCTTTTGCTACAGATTTCTATATTTTTAGATTACTGCCATATTGTAGCCTAGGCTTTCTGATGGAGGTCCTCCATCAGACATACAAAGTCCAGCACCAAGTGATCAGGGGCCAGCATCAGGAGCAACAACGACCTCACCATCATCAGCATCAAACATTGACATCCAGGAGTGTTTCATGATGGTTCAGCAGGTCATGAGGTCATCCAGCAGAAACAACATCAGCATTAACAACAGCAGCCAGCTAGTGAGGTTATTTCTCAATTCCATATCTTTGGATTGAGGTCCTCACCCATGTTTGAAGACTTCACTTTAGAGCTGTTGAAGACATTCCAGCTCAGTAGAGATATTTTGCCAGTTCTCAGGTCCTCTTTGAAGACATCACTTCTGGACTGTTGAGGATATTCCAGTTCTATGAGGTGATCCTGCATTGAGGTCCTCCATGAAGACTCACTTCCGAGCTGTTGAGGCCATTTCCAGCTTGTGAGGTGATATAACCATTTATAATAAAGAAAACGCGTTTGTTAGATTTTATTTTATTTTATTTTGATGTTATCCGGTTTGTAATGAGGCTTAATTAGCTTACTAAGTTAGTTAAGTAGCTTAATGGTTAATTAGTGAGTTTCTTGAGCAAGGGGAAACCCTTAATCCTCTAGCTCAACCCTAGGTTTATATAGCTTGTAATCGACAGCTTGTGAGGATCATCTATCAGTGAATTTAATAGCATTTTGAGTGCCTTGATTGAGCCTCTTGTTTGTGAGTGTTTAGACCCGATTTCGTGTCTAAATACCGCCTAAATCCTTAGGATTTTGACTTGTTTCGTAGCTTATTTTAATAACTTTTAATGCGTTTTGGTTACTTTTGTAGTTTCCGAAGGGTTTCACTCAAAACGATTCTAAATGGGCCAATTTTACACCAATCTTGGGAATCCCGAGATTCCCTAAGATTCCACGAGCCCTGGATGTGTCAAAGGCCGCTTTAAGCAATGGTTGAAGAGCCTCTGAAAAAGCGTGAGAGACAGTGGCGCGCCGCCTTGACCATAGCTACGGTGTGATTGAGCCATGACCTAAGGAAGAAGCCTTGCAATCGAGATAGACCGTGGTCACGGTCACTCTGACCGTAGCCACGGTGGGATCCTACCCTGCCCAAGGAAGAAGCTGGCCGAACTATACCGTGGCCACGGTCTCCCATGACCGTACTGCGGCGGCTGAAGGCGAAAGTTGTCAGCCCTAATCGCCTAGATCGTGACCACGGTGCTTGGGGACCGTACCCACGGCGGTGCGAAGCGAAGAGGAGAAATCGCCTGCCGTACGCAGGACCGTGGCCACGGTCCACTGGCCGCGCCATTTTATGCATTGTGTAAAATGATGAGTTTTGAGTAACAACCTTGATTACTATTTAATGTACTTAGGTCATTTTAGATTGGAGGAGGAGACAACAGTTTTTATCTATCTTTTATGATACTTTAGCACTCTTTATCACATTTTGAAGTCTTAGATTAGGGAGATTTAGGAAGATCTTTGCTGAGATTATGGGTTCTTGTATTGGATTCTCTTGATTATTATTGGAAGTTTGAAGATTATTCTCAACTTTGGAGCATTGGAGCTTGATTATTCTGAAGTTTTCTCCCTTGTCACCACAATCCATGAGAATTTCTTAATCTCTCTCTCTAATTTATTGCTTATTTATTAATCTCTATTTTTGATATTATTGTTGTTGTTGAGTGTTTATTGTTATCTTGTTTACTCGATTAAGCATGAATGAAGTTGTTGATGTTATTATCATGATAGTTAGGATGTTTAGTGGCTAGAACTTTAATGGGTTAGGGAGATATTAAGGGTGTGAATGGGTGATTAGGTTTGGGTTAGCATTATTAGTGAGTAACTAGTTAGGAAATCAACTTCCTAATTCTATCCTTCCCTCAAGTGGGATGTAATTGGGTGCGAAAGCATCCCGAATACATTCAACGCTTGTTGGACGGTAGGAATTAGGATAGTTAGTATTCTAGTTCGCGAAAGCGAATAGAAACTAACTAGGAAATTCCGTTCTATTAACTTTCCGGAGTCTGTCGATGGATTTTGGGGAAGTTAATCCGGACTATCCTTGAAAGAGGAAGCCCGATGGGTATTTTCTAACGGAATTACCATTTGATTTCCCTTTCTCGTTACTCTCTTGTTGCGAAACCCATTTCCTCATTCCCGTTTGCATCCCGAAAGTCTCCCGACACCCATTGTTTCACCTTTTTGACTAAACATAGTGTGTTTGTGCCGTTTTTACCCTAAATTCTGTCATCCTTTCATGATCGTAAACCATACCTAGAGTCAACTAGCTGCAGCTAAGGCCCCTAGCTCCCTGTGGAAGAACGATAAAATCGTGGTCTTACAAACCATTCGACTAACAGTGAGTGACGTTAAACTCTCATTCTTGGTTAATTCTACTACAGTAGCAAGGATTTGGCAATCCTTGTGGTGGGTGTAGAGCTTGATAATCTAGATGGTGGTGTGCCTGTATCCATTGAGGTCATCCAGTCCATTACCCTTGAAGTTCTAGCTGTGGTGGGCCTGTATCAGCTCGAGCCTTAAGACTATCTTTGGTTACTGTTTGATTGTAAGTTTGTTCATCCGATCATCATTTAATCATCATCCATTTAATCCAATCGTTCATTGGTGTTTGTGCTCTGTTTTGAGGAGGTTGTAATTGATTTCTTGTCGTGAGGTTTTGTTTTGGGTGTATTTGTGTTTGATTCTCTGTTATAAGGTCAGATTGTGTGTGATAAGTGTTAATGTGATGTACTGTGAGGTCAATACTCTGATCTTAGCGAACTTACATACATCATAATTGGTATCAGAGCTGAGTTTCATCTTGGAGGAGGGTCTGTTTGTGTTATTTGTGTTCTTCATGATGTCGGGTTGTAGTAAAACACCTCAGGAAGTAGCAAAACAAGCGTTGAGGTAGAAGGAGGAAATGGAGGGGAGAATGAAAATTATGAGTGAACAGTTGCAATATTATATGATGTATGCTAGCTCACAAAGATCAGAGTATTGAACTAGAATGCATCATACACTCACACACACACACAGTTGCTGACTGAACAAACAATAGCTAATTGGAAATAATTAGCTGGACTAGATGACAAACCGATGAGGAAATAAAAGGATATACTTGCTTACAACTGATACAGACACACCACAGTTGCAATCAAGGGCAAAGGACTCTCACACTCATGCTCCTACAGACACACTAGAGCATGGATGATCAAGCACAGCTGACACTTGCTGGATTCTTGCCAAAATCCAATGACAGGAGCTGATTTCACCAAGGATTGAGAGTTATCTAATACTCTCAAACATACAGAGATACTAAGACACTCGAGAATACTATTGAAGGAACACTGAGATGCCTTACATTGATGGAAAACTTCAGAATATAAAGAAAACTAACAGTTTGATTAGCAACTGCTTAACATAAGCTAATCTGCCTAATCTCCCTTATTTAATCTAACTTACAAAGCTTAAAATAAATACAACTGATTACATCCTAATCTATCTAATATGATCCGGATTACGTTTTCTTAGAAAATAAAAGAAAATGCTAGCTAAATCCTGATTGGACCAATTTGCCAAAGGGTGGCAAAATGAGCCAATGGGAGGCTTTCCTGCCCAAGGGGGTAAAATTTGGTGTTACTGAGGTAATTCCCGCGCAACTACTAACCTGGAAATAATCTCAACAGGTTAATATTAGGCTAGAAAGACCAAAACAACCCTTAGGGACAGATAACAAAACATATAGCCTCAGAACTGAGGTTCTACAAAAACTGATAACAAGCAACCCTGCTGGGAATGCTTATTCTGGCATCTGGAGTTTACTGTTGCCATGCTCGATCATGCTAGGACTTGGCTTGGACTTGAAAATGGTATGACAAGGAACAAAATACTCCTAGGGAACCTTGGCTGAATCTTCCTTAATCAATAGATATGACATTGACAAAGACTTACGCTTGGGTATTCTTTCTTTGAGGCCTGGAGTTGGTTGGATGACCAATCTTCTTTGGTGAATGGCTGTGAGTGCCCGGACTTGCTTAACAAGTGTGTAGCAAGCCTGGATGGATGTTGTGGATGGATTGATGGTTACAGGTGATGCTGTAATCCTCCTGCTGGGTATCTGAACTGCTGAGAAACATCTTTGAATAGCTTTCATGCTCTTTGGGATTTGGAAACTGCTTTGTTTCTGATGGAAATGCTTCCTTAGCTGTTGAGTTTGGTAAATCAGCATGGTCTCCTCCTTGTGCTGCTGCTGAAAGTGCTGGTGAAGCTCCTATAGATGCCTCCTTTGCTGATGAAGCTGCTGCTGCTGGTGGTTGTTCTTCAGGATGGTCTCCATCATCCTCCCCAGGTTGAGGAAAGTTTGTCCTCAAACTTGGAAGGTCCTCATCTGCTGGATAGTATGGTCGAAGATCTGCTACATTGAATGTTGCTGAGCCTCCATATTCTTCAGATAGGTCCAACCTGTAGGCATTATCTCCAATTTTTTCAAGCACTTCAAAGGGGCCATCTGCTCTTGGTAGTAGCTTGCCTTTTCTCTTGCTGGGGAACCTGTCCTTCATTAGGTAGATCCAAACTAGATCTCCTGGCTGGAAAGTCACTTTCTTCCTATGCTTGTTTGCTGATGTAGACACCTTTTCAGTATACTTTGGAATTTTCTCCTTCACTTGCTGATGAAGCTCCTTGATTTGATCTGCTCTTTTACCTGCTTCAAAACTAAATTTGACAGAAGTAGTTAGTAGAACTAAATCCAAAGGAGAAATTGGATTTTTACCATAGACTACTTGGAATGGAGAGTAGCCTGTGGCCTTGGATGGTGCTTTGTTGTAAGCAAACTCAGCATGGGGCAAAAGAGTATCCCATCCTGCTTTATTTTTGTGGATCAGTGCTCTCAATAGGACTCCAAGTGTTCTATTAGTAACCTCTGTCTGACCATCAGTCTGTGGGTGGCAAGTGGTGTTATACTTGAGCTGGGTGCCCAATTTCTTCCATAAAGTAACCCAGAAATGGCTCAAAAACTTGGTATCTCTGCCAGACACCACTGTCTTTGGCACTCCATGTAACCTGACAATCTCCTGGAAGAATAATTCAGCAACTCTTGTGGCATGGTATGAAATGTGCCATCTTTGAAAATCTATCAACCACCATCATGATTGAATCCTTCCCTCTCTGAGGAAGACCATTTAATGAAAGCAGATGTTTCAGATGTCAAGGCCTGGGGCACATTGCCTCAGAATGCCCAAACAAGAGAATGGTTACTCTTGCTGAGTACCAGGCAGCTTTGTTTATTGACTCTGAAAATGTGCAGGAAGAAGAACAGGTTTATGAAGAGCCTTAACATGATACAGTCTATGATAATGCCATAAAGGAGGGTCCAGATGAAAGGGAGTTGTTGGTAATCAGGAGAGTCTTGAGCAGTTCAGCAGTAGCAGAAGCAGAAGAGCAGAGGGAGAATATCTTTCATACAAGGTGCACTATAAAAGGAAAGATGTGCTCTGTGATTATTGTGATGGAAGTCTGTATGCAATGCGACCTCAGCACTATTGTGAAGAAGCTCAACTTAGCACCAAGCCCCACCACCTCCATACACCATTCTGGCTCATCGGAAAGGTATCCAAATTTCGATAGATGCCTTGTGAGTTTTTCAATTGGTCAATCATATAAAGATGAGGTCGGTGTGATGTTTTGCCAATGGATGCATGCCATTTACTTTGGTCGACCTTGGTTATATGATAGATCGATGAAGTTATTGTGGTAGAGCTAATACCTACACGACCTAAACCACGAAAGATCATTCTTACCCCATGAAACCCTCACATTAGCCAAAAATCCAAGAGCCTATGTCTTGAACCTAGTCTTGATGTGTTGCTTTTAGCTGCTCAACATGAATATAGCACACAGAAGGACTTAATCCTTTTAGACCTTGAATAACCCTCAGCCCCACAAAATAACCACCCTTTATTTTTACCTTTGCTCCAGTGATTTGCCATGTATTTCTGAGGAAATGCCACCAGTTTGCCACCTAAAGAGATATCCAAAGACAAAATTGATTTAGTGCACGGATCGTGTTACTAATAAGCCAGCTTATAGGATGACACCAGCAGATACCAATGAGACACAAAGACAGGTGGATGAGTTGTTGGAAAAAGGAATGATTAGGGAGAGTTTAAGTCCATGTGCAGTCCCAGCCTTGTTAGTGCCTAAGAAAGATGGAAGCCAAAGAATGTGTATTGATTGTAGGGCCAT
Organism: Portulaca oleracea; assembly: GCA_029582165.1. Classification (NCBI taxonomy): domain Eukaryota; kingdom Viridiplantae; phylum Streptophyta; class Magnoliopsida; order Caryophyllales; family Portulacaceae; genus Portulaca; species Portulaca oleracea. The sequence goes on from CM055889.1 coordinate 24,456,705, forward strand.
TAACAAGATCACAATCAAGTATAGGTACCCTATACCTAGGCTTGAAGACATGTTGGATGAGTTACATGGGTCAGCGGTCTTTTCTAAGATTGATTTGAGGAGTGGATACTACCAGATTAGGATCTATGAAGGAGATGAGTGGAAGACAGCTTTTAAAACAAAGGGAGGACTATTTGAATGGTTGGTCATGCCCTTTGGTTTGACTAATGCTCCATCTACATTCATGAGGCGCATGAACCAGGTCCTTAAACCACTCATAAGCAAGAGTGTTGTGGTGTACTTTGATGATATACTTGTCTATAGCAGATCTGAGCAAGAGCATGTCAAGCATTTGCAGGAGGTTTTATCTATTCTGAGAAAGGAGAAGTTATTTCGCAACCTCAAGAAGTGTCACTTCTTTACAGCCCAAGTGAACTTCTTGGGATACATTGTCACAGCAGTAGGTATCCAGGTTATTGAGGAGAAGATCAAGGCAATTAGGGAGTGGCCTGTGCCCACTTCTATTCAGCAAGTCAGGAGCTTCCATGGCCTGGCTTCAATTTACAGGAGATTTGTCAAGAATTTCAGCACCAATTTGGCCCCAATGACTGAAGTGGTGAAGGGAAAGTCCTTTATTTGGACAACAGCAGCCCAAAGAGCCTTTGAAGAAGTTAAGGAGAGGCTTACTTCAACACTAGTAAGAGCATTGCCCAGCTTTAGCAAAGTTTTTGAGGTAGAATGTGATGCTTGAGGAGTTGGCATAGGAGCAGTATTGACCCAAGAGGGCAAGCCAGTTGCTATTTCAGTGAGAAGTTGAATGATGCAAATAGAAAGTACAACACCTATGACAAAGAGTTCTATGCCATCATTAGAGCTCTTCAACACTGGAGGCACTACCTTATTGGAGCAGAATTCATCCTACACAGTGATCATGAGGCCTTGAAGTTCATTCAAGGGCAGCACAAGCTCAACACCAGTCATGGTGCTTGGGTAGAATATATGCAGTAGTTTCACTTCATGATTCAACACAAGTCAGGAGTGCTAAACAAGGGAGCAGATGCATTGAGTAGAAGTTATATGTTGCTTCATATACTTGTTTCTAGAATTTTGGGTTTTGAGCATTTGAAAGCTTTGTATCAGGAGGATGGAGATTTTAAGCAGGTGTACCAGAAGTGCCAGCAACAACCCCAGGGTCTGTATCACATAGACCAGGGTTATTTGTCCAAAGGGAGCTACTGATCTCCAAAGTCCATGGAGGGAGTTTAGCAGGACATTTTGGAGTCGAGAAGACATTGTCTATGTTGAAAGAGCATTACAGTTGGCCAAAAATGAGGAAAGATGTGGAGCATTTGTTGAAGAGGTGCAATATTTGTCAATTGGCTAAGTCACACAGCCTACCACAAGGCCTGTATACACAGTTCCCAGCAGTCCTTGGGAAGATGTCAGCCTTGATTTTATTGTGGGTTTGCTGAAAATTCATAGAGGGAAGGATTCAATCATGGTGGTGGTTGATAGATTTTCAAAATGGCAAATTTCATACCATGCCACACCACTTTTGATGCCACAAGAGTTGCTGAATTATTCTTCCAGGAGATTGTCAGGTTACATGGAGTGCCAAAGGCAATGGTGTCTGACAGAGATACCAAGTTTTTGAGCCATTTCTGGGTTACTTTATGGAAGAAATTGGGCACCCAGCTCAAGTATAGCACCAATTGCCACCCACAGACTGATGGATAGACAGAGGTTACTAATAGAATACTTGGAGTCCTATTGAGAGCAATGATCCACAAAAATAGAGTAGGATGGGATACTCTTTTGCCCCATGCTGAGTTTGCTTACAACAAAGCACCATCCAAGGCCACAGGCTACTCTCCATTCCAAGTAGTCTATGGTAAAAATCCAATTTCTCCTTTGGATTTAGTTCCACTAACTACTTCTGTCAAATTTAGTTTTGAAGCAGGTAAAAGAGCAGATCAAATCAAGGAGCTTCATCAGCAAGTGAAGGAGAAAATTGCAAATAGGGTATACAGGCCTTGTGGTAATAGGGTATACAGGCCTTGTGGTAGGCTGTGTGACTTAGCCAATCGACAAATATTGCACCTCTTCAACAGATGCTCCACATCTTTCCTCATTTTTGGCCAACTGTAATGCTCTTTCAACACCAACAATGTCTTCTCGACTCCTAAATGTCCTGCTAAACTCCCTCCATGGACTTCTGAGATCAGTAGCTCTCTGAAACTGCTCTTAGGGACACACAATCTGCTCCCTTTGAACAAATAACCCTGGTCTATGTGATACAGACCCTGGGGTTGTTGCTGGCACTTCTGGTACACCTGCTTAAAATCTCCATCCTCCTGATACAAAGCTTTCAAATGCTCAAAACCCAAAATTCTAGAATCAAGTATATGAAGCAACATATACCTTCTACTCAATGTATCTACTCCCTTGTTTAGCACTCCTGACTTGTGATGAATCATGAAGTGAAACTGCTGCATGTACTCTACCCAAGCAGCATGCCTGGTGTTGAGCTTGTGCTGCCCTTGAATGAACTTCAAGGCCTCATGATCACTGTGTAGGATGAATTCTGCTCCAATAAGGTAGCGCCTCCAGTGTTGAAGAGCTCTAATGATAGCATAGAACTCTTTGTCATAGGAGCTGTACTTTCTCTTTGCATCATTCAACTTCTCATTGAAATAGGCAACTGGCTTTCCCTCTTGGGTCAATACTGCTCCTATGCCAATTCCTGAAGCATCACATTCTACCTCAAAAACTTTGCTGAAGCTGGGAAATGCTAGAACTGGTGCTGAAGTAAGCCTCTCCTTAACTTCTTAAAAGGCTCTTTGGGCTGCTGTTGTCCAAATGAAGGACTTTCCCTTCACCACTTCAGTCATTGGGGCCAAAATGGTGCTGAAATTCTTGACAAATCTCCTATAAAATGAAGCCAGGCCATAGAAGCTCCTGACTTGCTAAATAGAAGTGGGCACAGGCCACTCCCTAATTGCCTTGATCTTCTCCTCATCAACCTGGATACCTACTTCTGTGACAATGTATCCCAAGAAGTTCACTTGGGCTGTAAAGAAGTGACACTTCTTGAGGTTGCCAAATAACTTCTCCCTGCACAGAATAGATAAAACCTCCTGCAAATGCTTGACATGCTCTTGCTCAAATCTACTATAGACAAGTATATCATCAAAGTACACCACAACACTCTTGCTTATGAGTGGTTTAAGGACCTGGTTCATGACCCTCATGAATGTAGATGGAGCATTAGTCGAACCAAAGGGCATGACCAACCATTCAAACAATCCTCCCTTGGTTTTAAAAGCTGTCTTCCACTCATCTCCTTCATAGATCCTAATCTGGTAGTATCCACTCCTCAAATCAATCTCAGAAAAGACTGCTGACCCATGTAACTCATCCAACATGTCTTCAAGCCTAGGTATAGGGTACCTATACTTGATTGTGATCTTGTTAATGGCCCTACAATCAATACACATTCTTTGGCTTCCATATTTCTTAGGCATTAACAAGGCTGGGACTGCGCATGGACTTAAACTCTCCCTAATCATTCCTTTTTCCAACAACTCATCCACCTGTCTTTGTATCTCATTGGTATCTGCTGGTGTCATCCTATAAGCTGGCTTATTAGGCAACACTGATCCAGGCACTAAATCAATTTTGTGCTGGATTTCTCTTTTAGGTGGCAAACCAGGTGGCATTTCCTCAGGAAATACATGCTGAAACTGCTGGAGCAAAGGTAAAAATAAAGGGTGGTTATTTTGTGGGGCTGAGGTTCTTCAAGGTCTAAAAGGATTAAGTCCTACTGTGTGCTATATTCATGTTGATTAGATAAAAGCAAAACATCAAGACTAGGTTCAAGACATAGGCTCTTGGATTTTTTGGCTAACTGTGAGGGTTTCATGGGGGTAAGAATGATCTTTCTGTGGTTTAGGGTCAGGGTGTAGGTATTAGCTCTACCACAATGACTTACTGATCTATCATATAACCAAGGTCGACCCAAAAGTAAATGGCATGCATCCATTGGCAAAACATCACACCATACCTCATCTTTATATGATTGGCCAATTGAAAAACTCACAAGGCATCTATCAGAAATTTGGATACCTTTCCTGGTGAGCCCTTTGAATGGTGTATGGAGCTGGGTGGGGCTTGGTTGCCAAGTTGAGCTTCTTCACAATAGTGCTGGAGGCTGCATTGGTACAGCTTCCACTGTCAATAATCACAGAGCACACCTTTCCTTTTATAGTGCACCTTGTATGAAAGATATTCTCCCTCTGCTCTTACTCGCTCTCTTTGAATCGCTCAGACTCTCCTGATTACCAACAACTCCCTTTCATCTGGACCCTCCTGTATGGCATCATCATAGACTGGATCATGTTAAGGCTCTTCATAAACCTGTTCTTCTTCCTGCACATTTTCAGAGTCAATAAACAAAGCTGCTTGGTACTCAACAAGAGTAACCATTCTCTTGTTTGGGCATTCTGAGGCAATGGGCCCCAGGCCTTGACATCTGAAACATCTGCTTTCATTAAATGGTCTTCCTCAGAGAGGGAAGGATTCAATCATGATGGTGGTTGATAGATTTTCAAAGATGGCACATTTCATACCATGCCACACCACTTTTGATGCCACAAGAGTTGCTGAATTATTCTTCCAGGAGATTGTCAGGTTACATGGAGTGCCAAAGACAATGGTGTCTGGCAGAGATACCAAGTTTTTGAGCCATTTCTGGGTTACTTTATGGAAGAAATTGGGCACCCAGCTCAAGTATAACACCACTTGCCACCCACAGACTGATGGCCAGACAGAGGTTACTAATTGAACTCTTGGAGTCCTATTGAGAGCACTGATCCACAAAAATAAAGCAGGATGGGATACTCTTTTGCCCCATGCTGAGTTTGCTTACAACAAAGCACCATCCAAGGCCACATTCTACTCTCCATTCCAAGTAGTCTATGGTAAAAATCCAATTTCTCCTTTGGATTTAGTTCCACTAACTACTTCTGTCAAATTTAGTTTTGAAGCAGGTAAAAGAGCAGATCAAATCAAGGAGCTTCATCAGCAAGTGAAGGAGAAAATTACAAAGTATACTGAACAGGTGTCTACATCAGCAAACAAGCATAGGAAGAAGGTGACTTTTCAGCCAGGAGATCTAGTTTGGATCCACCTAAGGAAGGACAGGTTCCCCAGCAAGAGAAAAGGCAAGCTACTACCAAGAGCAGATGGCCCCTTTGAAGTGCTTGAAAAAATTGGAGATAATGCCTACAGGTTGGACCTATCTGAAGAATATGGAGGCTCAGCAACATTCAATGTAGCAGATCTTCGACCATACTATCCAGCAGATGAGGACCTTCCAAGTTTGAGGACAAACTTTCCTCAACCTGGGGAGGATGATGGAGACCATCCTGAAGAACAACCACCACCAGCAGCAGCTTCATCAATAAAGGAGGCATCTATAGGAGCTTCACCAAAGACTTTCGGCGAAGACAAGGAGGAGACCATGCAGTTACCAAACTCGGCTAAGGAAGCATTTCCATCGAAGCAGAGCTTCCAAATCCCAAAGACAGACGAGCTATTCAAAGATGTTTCTCAGCAGTTCAGATACCCAGCAGGAGGATTACAGCATCACCTGCAACCATCAATCCATCCACAACATCCATCCAGGCTTGCTACACCCTTGTTAAGCAAGTCCGGGCACTCACAGCCATTCAGCCCAGCAGCATTGGTCATCCGAACCAACTCCAGTTCCCAGCAGCAACAGTCCAAGCAGAAGTCTTTGTCAATGTCATATCTATTGATTAAGGAAGATTCAGCCAAGGTTCCCTAGGAGTATTTTGTTCCTTGTCATGCCATTTTCAAGTCCAAGCCAAGTCCTAGCATGATCGAGCATGGCAACAGTAAGATCCAGATGCCAGAATAAGCATTCCCAGCAAGGTTGCTTGTTATCAGTTTTTGTAGAACCTCAGTTCTGAGGCTATATGTTTTGTTATCTGTCCCTAAGGGTTGTTTTGGTCTTTCTAGCCTAATATTAACCTGTTGAGATTATTTTCAGGTTAGTAGTTGCGCGGGAATTACCTCAGTAACACCAAATTTTACCCCCTTGGGCAGGAAAGACTCCCATTGGCTCATTTTGCCACCCTTTGGCAAATTGGTCCAATCAGGATTTAGCTAGCATTTTCTTTTATTTTCTAAGCAAATGTAATCCGGATCATATTAGATAGATTAGGATGTAATCAGTTGTATTTATTTTAAGCTTTGTAAGTTAGATTAAATCAGGGAGATTAGGCAGATTAGCTTATGTTAAGCAGTTGCTAATCAAACAGTTAGTTTTCTTTATATTCTGAAGTTTTCCATCAATGTAAGGCATGTCAGTGTTCATTCAATAGTATCCTCGAGTGTCTTAGTACCTCTGTATGTTTGTGAGTATCAGATAACTCTCAATCCTTGGTGATCCTGTCACTGGATTTTGGCAAGAATCCAACTAGTGTCAGCTGTGCTTGATCATCCATGTTCTGGTGTGTCTGTAGGAGCATGTGTGTGAGAGTCCTTTGCCCTTGATTGCAACTTTGGTGTGTCTGTATCAGTTGTAAGCAAGTCTATCCTTTTATTTCCTCATCGGTTTGTCATCTAGTCCAGCTAATTGTTTCCAATTAGCTATTGTTTGTTCAGTCAGCAACTGTGTGTGTGTGAGTGTATGATGCATTCTAGTTCAATACTCTGATCTTTGTGTTCTTTAGGATGCTCCTATAGTTGGCCAAGGATTGAGAGTTATCTGATACCCACAATAAAATCATGGCTGACATCTTCCCAAGGATTGCTGGGAACTGGCAATAGGGTATACAGGCCTTGTGGTAGGGCGTGTGACTTAGCCAATTAACAAATATTGCACCTCTTCAACAGATGCTCCACATCTTTCCTCATTTTTCGCCAACTGTAATGCTCTTTCAACATCAACAATGTCTTCTCGACTCCAAAATGTCCTGCTAAACTCCCTCCATGGACTTCTGAGATCAGTAGCTCTCTGAAACTGCTCTTAGGGACACACAATCTGCTCCCTTTGAACAAATAACCCTGATCTATGTGATACATGCACTCGGGTTATTCTGGCACTTCAGTACACCGCTAAAATCTCCATCCTCCTGATACAAAGCTTTCAAATGCTCAAAACCCAAAATTCTAGAATCAAGTATATGAAGCAACATATACCTTCTACTCAATGTATCTACTCCCTTGTTTAGCACTCCTGACTTGTGATGAATCATGAAGTGAAACTGCTGCATGTACTCTACCCAAGCAGCATGCCTGGTGTTGAGCTTGTGCTGCCCTTGAATGAACTTCAAGGCCTCATGATCACTGTGTAGGATGAATTCTGCTCCAATAAGGTAGCGCCTCCAGTGTTGAAGAGCTCTAATGATGGCATAGAACTCTTTGTCATAGGAGCTGTACTTTCTCTTTGCATCATTCAACTTCTCACTGAAATAGGCAACTGGCTTGCCCTCTTGGGTCAATACTGCTCCTATGCCAAATCCTGAAGCATCACATTCTACCTCAAAAACTTTTCTGAAGCTAGGAAATGCTAGAACTGGTGCTGAAGTAAGCCTCTCCTTAACTTCTTAAAAGGCTCTTTGGGCTGCTGTTGTCCAAATGAAGGATTTCCCTTCACCACTTCAGTCATTGGGGCCAAAATTGTGCTGAAATTCTTGACAAATCTCCTATAAAATGAAGCCAAGCCATAGAAGCTCCTGACTTGCTAAATAGAAGTGGGCACAGGCCACTCCCTAATTGCCTTGATCTTCTCCTCATTAACCTGGATACCTACTTCTGTGACAATGTATCCCAAGAAGTTCACTTGGGCTGTAAAGAAGTGACACTTCTTGAGGTTGCCAAATAACTTCTCCCTGCTCAGAATAGATAAAACCTCCTGCAAATTCTTGACATGCTCTTGCTCAGATCTGCTATAGACAAGTATATCATCAAAGTACACCACAACACTCTTGCTTATGAGTGGTTTAATGACCTGGTTCATGACCCTCATGAATGTAGATGGAGCATTAGTCGAACCAAAGGGCATGACCAACCATTCAAACAATCCTCCCTTGGTTTTAAAAGCTGTCTTCCACTCATCTCCTTCATAGATCCTAATCTGGTAGTATCCACTCCTCAAATCAATCTCAGAAAAGACTGCTGACCCATGTAACTCATCCAACATGTCTTCAAGCCTAGGTATAGGGTACCTATACTTGATTGTGATCTTGTTAATGGCCCTACAATCAATACACATTCTTTGGCTTCCATATTTCTTAGGCATTAACAAGGCTGGGACTGCGCATGGACTTAAACTCTCCCTAATCATTCCTTTTTCCAACAACTCATCCACCTATCTTTGTATCTCATTGGTATCTGCTGGTGTCATCCTATAAGCTGGCTTATTAGGCAACACTGATCCAGGCACTAAATCAATTTTGTGCTGGATATCTCTTTTAGGTGGCAAACCAGGTGGCATTTCCTCAGGAAATACATGCTGAAACTGCTGGAGCAAAGGTAAAAATAAAGGGTGGTTATTTTGTGGGGCTGAGGGTTCTTCAAGGTCTAAAAGGATTAAGTCCTACTGTGTGCTATATTCATGTTGATTAGATAAAAGCAAAACATCAAGACTAGGTTCAAGACATAGGCTCTTGGATTTTTTGGCTAACTGTGAGGGTTTCATGGGGGTAAGAATGATCTTTCTGTGGTTTAGGGTCAGGGTGTAGGTATTAGCTCTACCACAATGACTTACTGATCTATCATATAACCAAGGTCGACCCAAAAGTAAATGGCATGCATCCATTGGCAAAACATCACACCATACCTCATCTTTATATGATTGGCCAATTGAAAAACTCACAAGGCATCTATCAGAAATTTGGATACCTTTCCCTGAGCTGAGCCACTGAATGGTGTATGGAGCTGGGTGGGGCTTGGTTGCCAAGTTGAGCTTCTTCACAATAGTGCTGGAGGCTGCATTGGTACAGCTTCCACTGTCAATAATCACAGAGCACACCTTTCCTTTTATAGTGCACCTTGTATGAAAGATATTCTCCCTCTGCTCTTCTGCTTCTGCTACTGCTGAACTGCTCAAGACTCTCCTGATTACCAACAACTCCCTTTCATCTGGACCCTCCTGTATGGCATCATCATAGACTGGATCATGTTAAGGCTCTTCATAAACCTGTTCTTCTTCCTGCACATTTTCAGAGTCAATAAACAAAGCTGCTTGGTACTCAACAAGAGTAACCATTCTCTTGTTTGGGCATTCTGAGGCAATGGGCCCCAGGCCTTGACATCTGAAACATCTGCTTTCATTAAATGGTCTTCCTCAGAGAGGGAAGGATTCAATCATGATGGTGGTTGATAGATTTTCAAAGATGGCACATTTCATACCATGCCACACCACTTTTGATGCCACAAGAGTTGCTGAATTATTCTTCCAGGAGATTGTCAGGTTACATGGAGTGCCAAAGACAATGGTGTCTGGCAGAGATACCAAGTTTTTGAGCCATTTCTGGGTTACTTTATGGAAGAAATTGGGCACCCAGCTCAAGTATAACACCACTTGCCACCCACAGACTGATGGCCAGACAGAGGTTACTAATAGAACTCTTGGAGTCCTATTGAGAGCACTGATCCACAAAAATAAAGCAGGATGGGATACTCTTTTGCCCCATGCTGAGTTTGCTTACAACAAAGCACCATCCAAGGCCACATTCTACTCTCCATTCCAAGTAGTCTATGGTAAAAATCCAATTTCTCCTTTGGATTTAGTTCCACTAACTACTTCTGTCAAATTTAGTTTTGAAGCAGGTAAAAGAGCAGATCAAATCAAGGAGCTTCATCCAAGTGAAGGAGAAAATTACAAAGTATCTGAGCAGTGTCTACATCAAACAAGCATAGGAAGAAGGTGACTTTTCAAGGGAGATCTAGTTTGGATCCACCTAAGGAAGGACAGGTTCCCCAGCAAGAGAAAAGGCAAGCTACTACCAAGAGCAGATGGCCCCTTTGAAGTGCTTGAAAAAATTGGAGATAATGCCTACAGGTTGGACCTATCTGAAGAATATGGAGGCTCAGCAACATTCAATGTAGCAGATCTTCGACCATACTATCCAGCAGATGAGGACCTTCCAAGTTTGAGGACAAACTTTCCTCAACCTGGGGAGGATGATGGAGACCATCCTGAAGAACAACCACCACCAGCAGCAGCTTCATCAATAAAGGAGGCATCTATAGGAGCTTCACCAGCACTTTCAGCAGCAGCACAAGGAGGAGACCATGCAGATTTACCAAACTCAGCAGCTAAGGAAGCATTTCCATCAGAAACAGCAGGCTTCCAAATCCAGACAGACAAAGAGCTATTCAAAGATGTTTCTCGTGATTCAGATACCAGCCAGAGGATTACAAAGATCACTGCAACCATCAATCCATCCACAACATCCATCCAGGCTTGCTACACCCTTGTTAAGCAAGTCCGGGCACTCACAGCCATTCAGCCCAGCAGCATTGGTCATCCGAACCAACTCCAGTTCCCAGCAGCAACAGTCCAAGCAGAAGTCTTTGTCAATGTCATATCTATTGATTAAGGAAGATTCAGCCAAGGTTCCCTAGGAGTATTTTGTTCCTTGTCATGCCATTTTCAAGTCCAAGCCAAGTCCTAGCATGATCGAGCATGGCAACAGTAAGATCCAGATGCCAGAATAAGCATTCCCAGCAAGGTTGCTTGTCCCAGTTTTTGTAGAACCTCAGTTCTGAGGCTATATGTTTTGTTATCTGTCCCTAAGGGTTGTTTTGGTCTTTCTAGCCTAATATTAACCTGTTGAGATTATTTTCAGGTTAGTAGTTGCGCGGGAATTACCTCAGAACACCAAATTTTACCCTTGGCAGAAAGACTCCCGTTCGCTCATTTTGCCACCCTTTGGCAAATTGGTCCAATCGAGATTTAGCTAGCATTTTCTTTTATTTTCTAAGCAAATGTAATCCGGATCATATTAGATAGATTAGGATGTAATCATTGTATTTATTTTAAGCTTTGTAAGTTAGATTAAATCGGGAGATTAGCGAGATTAGCTTATGTTAAGCGATTGCTAATCAAACAGTTAGTTTTCTTTATATTCTGAAGTTTTCCATCAATGTAAGGCATGTCAGTGTTCATTCAATAGTATCCTCGAGTGTCTTAGTACCTCTGTATGTTTGTGAGTATCAGATAACTCTCAATCCTTGGTGATCCTGTCACTGGATTTTGGCAAGAATCCAACTAGTGTCAGCTGTGCTTGATCATCCATGTTCTGGTGTGTCTGTAGGAGCATGTGTGTGAGAGTCCTTTGCCCTTGATTGCAACTTTGGTGTGTCTGTATCAGTTGTAAGCAAGTCTATCCTTTTATTTCCTCATCGGTTTGTCATCTAGTCCAGCTAATTGTTTCCAATTAGCTATTGTTTGTTCAGTCAGCAACTGTGTGTGTGTGAGTGTATGATGCATTCTAGTTCAATACTCTGATCTTTGTGTTCTTTAGGATGCTCCTATAGTTGGCCAAGGATTGAGAGTTATCTGATACCCACAATAAAATCATGGCTGACATCTTCCCATGGATTGCTGGGAACTGGCAATAGGGTATACAGGCCTTGTGGTAGGGCGTGTGACTTAGCCAATTGACAAATATTGCACCTCTTCAACAGATGCTCCACATCTTTCCTCATTTTTGGCCAACTGTAATGCTCTTTCAACATCAACAATGTCTTCTCGACTCCAAAATGTCCTGCTAAACTCCCTCCATGGACTTCTGAGATCAGTAGCTCTCTGAAACTGCTCTTAGGGACACACAATCTGCTCTCTTTGAACAAATAACCCTGGTCTATGTGAATGAGACCACAGGGTTGTTCTGCACTTCGTACACCGCTAAAATCTCCATCCTCCTGATACAAAGCTTTCAAATGCTCAAAACCCAAAATTCTAGAATCAAGTATATGAAGCAACATATACCTTCTACTCAATGAATCTGCTCCCTTGTTTAGCACTCCTGACTTGTGATGAATCATGAAGTGAAACTGCTGCATGTACTCTACCCAAGCAAAGATGCACAGTGTTGAGCTTGTCTGCCCTTGAATGAACTTCAAGGCCTCATGATCACCTGTAGGATGAATTTCGCTCCAAAGGTAGTGCCTCCAGTGTTGAAGAGCTCTAATGATGGCATAGAACTCTTTGTCATAGGAGCTGTACTTTCTCTTTGCATCATTCAACTTCTCACTGAAATAGGCAACTGGCTTGCCCTCTTGGGTCAATACTGCTCCTATGCCAAATCCTGAAGCATCACATTCTACCTCAAAAACTTTGCTGAAGCTGGGAAATGCTAGAACTGGTGCTGAAGTAAGCCTCTCCTTAACTTCTTAAAAGGCTCTTTGGGCTGCTGTTGTCCAAATGAAGGATTTCCCTTCACCACTTCAGTCATTGGGGCCAAAATTGTGCTGAAATTCTTGACAAATCTCCTATAAAATGAAGCCAAGCCATAGAAGCTCCTGACTTGCTAAATAGAAGTGGGCACAGGCCACTCCCTAATTGCCTTGATCTTCTCCTCATTAACCTGGATACCTACTTCTGTGACAATGTATCCCAAGAAGTTCACTTAGGCTGTAAAGAAGTGACACTTCTTGAGGTTGCCAAATAACTTCTCCCTGCTCAGAATAGATAAAACCTCCTGCAAATGCTTGACATGCTCTTGCTCAGATCTGCTATAGACAAGTATATCATCAAAGTACACCACAACACTCTTGCTTATGAGTGGTTTAATGACCTGGTTCATGACCCTCATGAATGTAGATGGAGCATTAGTCGAACCAAAGGGCATGACCAACCATTCAAATAATCCTCCCTTGGTTTTAAAAGCTGTCTTCCACTCATCTCCTTCATAGATCCTAATCTGGTAGTATCCACTCCTCAAATCAATCTCAGAAAAGACTGCTGACCCATGTAACTCATCCAACATGTCTTCAAGCCTAGGTATAGGGTACCTATACTTGATTGTGATCTTGTTAATGGCCCTACAATCAATACACATTCTTTGGCTTCCAGCTTTATTAGACATTAACAAGGCTGGGACTGCGCATGGACTTAAACTCTCCCTAATTATTCCTTTTTCCAACAACTCATCCACCTGTCTTTGTATCTCATTGGTATCTGCTGGTGTCATCCTATAAGCTGGCTTATTAGGCAACACTGATCCAGGCACTAAATCAGTTTTGTGCTGGATATCTCTTTTAGGTGGCAAACCAGGTGGCATTTCCTCAGGAAATACATGCTGAAACTGCTGGAGCAAAGGTAAAAATAAAGGGTGGTTATTTTGTGGGGCTGAGGGTTCTTCAAGGTCTAAAAGGATTAAGTCCTTCTTTGTGTTATATTCATGTTGATTAGATAAAAGCAACACATCAAGACTAGGTTCAAGACATAGGCTCTTGGATTTTTTGGCTAACTGTGAGGGTTTCATGGGGGTAAGAATGATCTTTCTGTGGTTTAGGGTCAGGGTGTAGGTATTAGCTTTACCACAATGACTTACTGATCTATCATATAACCAAGGTCGACCCAAATGTAAATGGCATGCATCCATTGGCAAAACATCACACCAGACCTCATCTTTATATGATTGACCAATTGAAAAACTCACAAGGCATCTATCAGAAATTTGGATACCTTTCCCTGAGCTGAGCCACTGAATGGTGTATGGAGTTGGGTGGGGCTTGGTTGCCAAGTTGATCTTCTTCACAATAGTGCTGGAGGCTGCATTGGTACAGCTTCCACTGTCAATAATCACAGAGCACACCTTTCCTTTTATAGTGCACCTTGTTTGAAAGATATTCTCCCTCTGCTCTTCTGCTTCTGCTACTGCTGAACTGCTCAAGACTCTCCTGATTACCAACAACTCCCTTTCATCTGGACCCTCCTGTATGGCATTATCATAGACTGTATCATGTTAAGGCTCTTCATAAACCTGTTCTTCTTCCTCCATATTTTCAGAGTCAATAAACAAAGCTGCCTGGTACTCAACAAGAGTAACCATTCTCTTGTTTGGGCATTCTGAGGCAATGTGCCCCAGGCCTTGACATCTGAAACATCTTCTTTCATTAAATGGTCTTCCTCAGAGAGGGAAGGATTCAATCATGATGGTGGTTGATAGATTTTCAAAGATGGCACATTTCATACCATGCCACACCACTTTTGATGCCACAAGAGTTGCTGAATTATTCTTCCAGGAGATTGTCAGGTTACATGGAGTGCCAAAGACAATGGTGTCTGACAGAGATACCAAGTTTTTGAGCCATTTCTGGGTTACTTTATGGAAGAAATTGGGCACCCAGCTCAAGTATAGCACCACTTGCTACCCACAGACTGATGGCCAGACAGAGGTTACTAATAGAACACTTGGAGTCCTATTGAAAGCACTGATCCAAAAAAATAAAGCAGGATGGGATACTCTTTTGCCCCATGCTGAGTTTGCTTACAACAAAGCACCATCCAAGGCCACAGGCTACTCTCCATTCCAAGTAGTCTATGGTAAAAATCCAATTTCTCCTTTGGATTTAGTTCCACTAACTACTTCTGTCAAATTTAGTTTTGAAGCAGGTAAAAGAGCAGATCAAATCAAGGAGCTTCATCAGCAAGTGAAGGAGAAAATTACAAAGTATACTGAACAGGTGTCTACATCAGCAAACAAGCATAGGAAGAAGGTGACTTTTCAGCCAGGAGATCTAGTTTGGATCCACCTAAGGAAGGACAGGTTCCCCAGCAAGAGAAAAGGCAAGCTACTACCAAGAGCAGATGGCCCCTTTGAAGTGCTTGAAAAAATTGGAGATAATGCCTACAGGTTGGACCTATCTGAAGAATATGGAGGCTCAGCAACATTCAATGTAGCAGATCTTCGACCATACTATCCAGCAGATGAGGACCTTCCAAGTTTGAGGACAAACTTTCCTCAACCTGGGGAGGATGATGGAGACCATCCTGAAGAACAACCACCAGCAGCAGCAGCTTCATCAACAAAGGAGGCATCTATAGGAGCTTCACCAGCACTTTCAGCAGCAGCACAAGGAGGAGACCATGTTGATTTACCAAACTCAGCAGCTAAGGAAGCATTTCCATCAGAAACAGCAGGCTTCCAAATCCCAGCACAGACAGCAGGCTATTCAGCATGTTTCTCAGCAGTTCAGATACCCAGCAGGAGGATTACAGCATCACCTGCAACCATAAATCCATCCACAACATCCATCCAGGCTTGCTACACACTTGTTAAGCAAGTCCGGGCACTCACAGCCATTCAGCCCAGCAGCATTGGTCATCCGAACCAACTCCAGTTCCCAGCAGCAACAGTCCAAGCAGAAGTCTTTGTCAATGTCATATCTATTGATTAAGGAAGATTCAGCCAAGGTTCCCTAGGAGAATTTTGTTCCTTGTCATGCCATTTTCAAGTCCAAGCCAAGTCCTAGCATGATCGAGCATGGCAACAGTAAGATCCAGATGCCAGAATAAGCATTCCCAGCAGGGTTGCTTGTTATCAATTTTTGTAGAACCTCAGTTCTGAGGCTATATGTTTTGTTATCTGTCCCTAAGGGTTGTTTTGGTCTTTCTAGCCTAATATTAACCTGTTGAGATTATTTTCAGGTTAGTAGTTGCGCGGGAATTACCTCAGTAACACCAAATTTTACCCCCTGGGCAGGAAAGCCTCCCATTGGCTCATTTTGCCACCCTTTGGCAAATTGGTCCAATCAGGATTTAGCTAGCATTTTCTTTTATTTTCTAAGAAAATGTAATCCGGATCATATTAGATAGATTAGGATGTAATCATTTGTATTTATTTTAAGCTTTGTAAGTTAGATTAAATCAGGGAGATTAGGTAGATTAGCTTATGTTAAGCAGTTGCTAATCAAACTATTAGTTTTCTTTATATTCTGAAGTTTTCCATCAATGTAAGGCATGTCAGTGTTCATTCAATAGTATCCTCGAGTGTCTTAGTACCTCTGTATGTTTGTGAGTATCAGATAACTCTGAATCCTTGGTGATCCTGTCACTGGATTTTGGCAAGAATCCAACAAGTGTCAGCTGTGCTTGATCATCCATGTTCTGGTGTGTCTGTAGGAGCATGTGTGTGAGAGTCCTTTGCCCTTGATTGCAACTTTGGTGTGTCTATATTAGTTGTAAGCAAGTCTATCCTTTTAGTTCCTCATCGGTTTGTCATCTAGTCCAGCTAATTGTTTCCAATTAGCTATTGTTTGTTCAATCAGCAACTGTGTGTGTGTGAGTGTATGATGCATTCTAGTTCAATACTTTGATCTTTGTGTTCTTCAGGATCCTCCTATAGTTGGCCAAGGATTGAGAGTTATCTGATACCCACAATAAAATCATGGCTGACATCTTCCCAAGGACTGTTGGGAACTGGCATTATGGTATACATGCCTTGTGGTAGGCTGTGTGACTTAGCCAATTGACAAATATTGCACCACTTCAACAGATGCTCCACATCTTTCCTCATTTTTGGCCAACTATAATGCTCTTTCAACATCAACAATGTCTTCTCGACTCCAAAATGTCGTGCTAATCTCCCTCCATGGACTTATGAGATCAGTAGCTCTCTGAAACTGCTCTTAGGGACACACAATATGCTCCCTTTGAACAAATAACCCTGGTCTATGTGACACAGACCCTGGGGTTGTTGCTGGCACTTCTGGTACACCTGCTTAAAATCTCCATCCTCCTGATACAAAGCTTTCAAATGCTCAAAACCCAAAATTCTAGAATCAAGTATATGAAGCAACATATACCTTCTACTCAATGCATCTACTCCCTTGTTTAGCACTCCTGACTTGTGTTGAATCATGAAGTGAAACTGCTGCATGTACTCTACCCAAGCAGCATGCCTGGTGTTGAGCTTGTGCTGCCCTTGAATGAACTTCAAGGCCTCATGATCACTGTGTAGGATGAATTATGCTCCAATAAGGTAGTGCCTCCAGTGTTGAAGAGCTCTAATGATGGCATAGAACTCTTTGTCATAGGTGTTCTACTTTCTCTTTGCATCATTCAACTTCTCACTGAAATAGGCAACTTGCTTGCCCTCCTGGGTCAATATCGCTCCTACGCCAACTCCTAAAGCATCACATTCTACCTCAAAAACTTTGCTGAAGTTGGGCAATGCTAGAACTGGTGCTGAAGTAAGCCTCTCCTTAACTTCTTAAAAGGCTCTTTGGGCTGCTGTTGTCCAAATGAAGGATTTCCCTTCACCACTTCAGTCATTGGGGCCAAAATTGTGCTGAAATTCTTGACAAATCTCATATAAAATGAAGCCAGCCAGAAGCTCGACTTGCTAAATAGAAGTGGCATGTGCCACTCCTAATTGCTTGATCTTCTCCTCATTAACTCGGATACCTACTGCGACAATGTATCCCAAGAAGTTCACTTAGTGTAGAAGTGACACTTCTTGAGGTTGCCAAATAACTTCTCCCTGCTCAGAATAGATAAAACCTCCTGCAAATGCTTGACATGCTCTTGCTCAGATCTGCTATAGACAAGTATATCATCAAAGTACACCACAACACTCTTGCTTATGAGTGGTTTAATGACCTGGTTCATGACCCTCATGAATGTAGATGGAGCATTAGTCGAACCAAAGGGCATGACCAACCATTCAAATAATCCTCCCTTGGTTTTAAAAGCTGTCTTCCACTCATCTCCTTCATAGATCCTAATCTGGTAGTATCCACTCCTCAAATCAATCTCAGAAAAGATCACGACCCATGTAACTCATCCAACATGTCTTCAAGCCTAGGTATAGGTACCTATACTTGATTGTGATCTTGTTAATGGCCCTACAATCAATACACATTCTTTGGCTTCCACTTTATTAGACATTAACAATTTGGGCTGCATGGACTTAAACTCTCCTAATTATTCCTTTTCCAACAACTCATCCACTGTCTTTGTATCTCATTGGTATCTGGTGTCATCCTATAAGTGGCTTATTAAGCAACACCGATCCGCACTAAATCAATTTTGTCTTTGGATATCTCTTTTAGGTGGCAACCGGTGGCATTTCCTCGAAATACATGTCAAAAGCTAATTGGAGCAAAGGTAAAAATAAAGGGTGGTTATTTTGTGGGGCTGAGGGTTCTTCAAGGTCTAAAAGGATTAAGTCCTTCTGTGTGCTATATTCATGTTGATCAGATGAAAGCAACACATCAAGACTAGGTTCAAGACATAGGCTCTTGGATTTTTGGCTAATCGTGAGGGTTTCATGGGGTAAGAATGATCTTTACGTGGTTTAGGTCGAGTGTAGGTGTTAGCTCTACCACAATGACTTACTGATCTATCATATAACCAAGGTCGACCCAAAAGTAAATGGCATGCATCTATTGGCAAAACATCACACCAGACCTCATCTTTATATGATTGACCAATTGAAAAACTCACAAGGCATCTATCAGAAATTTGGATACCTTTCCCTGAGCTGAGCCACTGAATGGTGTATGGAGCTGGGTGGGGCTTGGTTGCCAAGTTGAGCTTCTTCACCATAGTGCTGGAGGCTGCATTGGTACAGCTTCCACTGTCAATAATCACAGAGCACACCTTTCCTTCTATAGTGCACCTTGTATGAAAGATATTCTCCCTCTGCTCTTCTGCTTCTGCTACTGCTGAACTGCTCAAGACTCTCCTGATTACCAACAACTCCCTTTCATCTGGACCCTCCTCTATGGCATCATCATAGATTGGATCATGTTCAGGCTCTTCATAAACCTGTTCTTCTTCCTGCACATTTTCAGAGTCAATAAACAAAGTTGCCTGGTACTCAGCAAGAGTAACCATTCTCTTGTTTGGGCATTCTGAGGCAATGTGCCCCAGGCCTTGACATCTGAAACATCTTCTTTCATTAAATGGTCTTCCTCAGAGAGGGAAGGATTCAATCATGATGGTGGGTGATAGATTTTCAAAGATGGCACATTTCATACCATGCCACACCACTTTTGATGCCACAAGAGTTGCTGAATTATTCTTCCAGGAGATTGTCAGGTTACATGGAGTGCCAAAGACAATGGTGTCTGACAGAGATACCAAGTTTTTGAGCCATTTCTGGGTTACTTTATGGAAGAAATTGGGCACCCAGCTCAAGTATAGCACCACTTGCTACCCACAGACTGATGGCCAGACAGAGGTTACTAATAGAACACTTGGAGTCCTATTGAAAGCACTGATCCAAAAAAATAAAGCAGGATGGGATACTCTTTTGCTCTTTGAGTTTGCTTACAACAAAGCACCATCCAAGGCCACAGGCTACTCTCCATTCCAAGTAGTCTATGGTAAAAATCCAATTTCTCCTTTGGATTTAGTTCCACTAACTACTTCTGTCAAATTTAGTTTTGAAGCAGGTAAAAGAGCAGATCAAATCAAGGAGCTTCATCAGCAAGTGAAGGAGAAAATTACAAAGTATACTGAACAGGTGTCTACATCAGCAAACAAGCATAGGAAGAAGGTGACTTTTCAGCCAGGAGATCTAGTTTGGATCCACCTAAGGAAGGACAGGTTCCCCAGCAAGAGAAAAGGCAAGCTACTACCAAGAGCAGATGGCCCCTTTGAAGTGCTTGAAAAAATTGGAGATAATGCCTACAGGTTGGACCTATCTGAAGAATATGGAGGCTCAGCAACATTCAATGTAGCAGATCTTCGACCATACTATCCAGCAGATGAGGACCTTCCAAGTTTGAGGACAAACTTTCCTCAACCTGGGGAGGATGATGGAGACCATCCTGAAGAACAACCACCAGCAGCAGCAGCTTCATCAACAAAGGAGGCATCTATAGGAGCTTCACCAGCACTTTCAGCAGCAGCACAAGGAGGAGACCATGTTGATTTACCAAACTCAGCAGCTAAGAAAGCATTTCCATCAGAATTAGCAGGCTTCCAAATCCCAATGCAGAGCAGTTATTCAAAGATGTTTCTCGATTGTCAGATACTCAGCAGAGGATTACAAAGATCACCTGCAACCATAAATCCATCCACAACATCCATCCAGGCTTGCTACACACTTGTTAAGCAAGTCCGGGCACTCACAGCCATTCAGCCCAGCAGCATTGGTCATCCGAACCAACTCCAGTTCCCAGCAGCAACAGTCCAAGCAGAAGTCTTTCTTAATGTCATATCTAATGATTAAGGAAGATTCAGCCAAGGTTCCCAAGGAGTTTTATGTTCCTTGTCATGCCATTTTCAAGTCCAAGCCAAGTCCTAGCATGATCGAGCATGGCAACAGTAAGATTCAGATGCCAGAAAGAGCAGTCTCAGCAGGATTGTTGGTTATCAGCTTTTGCAGAACCTCAGTTCTGAGGCTATATGTTTTGTTATCTGTCCCTAATGGTTGTTTTGGTATTTCTAGCCTAATATTAACCTGTTGAGATTATTTCCAGGTTAGTAGTTGCGCGGGAATTACCTCAGTAACACCAAATTTTACCCCCTGGGCAGGAAAGCCTCCCATTGGCTCATTTTGCCACCCTTTGGCAAATTGGTCCAATCAGGATTTAGCTAGCATTTTCTTTTATTTTCTAAGAAAATGTAATCCGGATCATATTAGATAGATTAGGATGTAATCAGTTGTATTTATTTTAAGCTTTGTAAGTTAGATTAAATCAGGGAGATTAGGTAGATTAGCTTATGTTAAGCAGTTGCTAATCAAACTATTAGTTTTCTTTATATTCTGAAGTTTTCCATCAATGTAAGGCATGTCAGTGTTCATTCAATAGTATCCTCGAGTGTCTTAGTACCTCTGTATGTTTGTGAGTATCAGATAACTCTGAATCCTTGGTGATCTGTCCATTGGATTTCGCAAGAATCCAACAAGTGTCAGCTGTGCTTGATCATCCATGTTCTGGTGTGTCTGTAGGAGCATGTGTGTGAGAGTCCTTTGCCCTTGATTGCAACTTTGGTGTGTCTATATCAGTTGTAAGCAAGTCTATCCTTTTAGTTCCTCATCGGTTTGTCATCTAGTCCAGCTAATTGTTTCCAATTAGCTATTGTTTGTTCAATCAGCAACTGTGTGTGTGTGAGTGTATGATGCATTCTAGTTCAATACTTTGATCTTTGTGTTCTTCAGGATCCTCCTATAGTTGGCCAAGGATTGAGAGTTATCTGATACCCACAATAAAATCATGGCTGACATCTTCCCAAGGACTGTTGGGAACTGGCATTATGGTATACATGCCTTGTGGTAGGCTGTGTGACTTAGCCAATTGACAAATATTGCACCACTTCAACAGATGCTCCACATCTTTCCTCATTTTTGGCCAACTATAATGCTCTTTCAACATCAACAATGTCTTCTCGACTCCAAAATGTCGTGCTAATCTCCCTCCATGGACTTATGAGATCAGTAGCTCTCTGAAACTGCTCTTAGGGACACACAATATGCTCCCTTTGAACAAATAACCCTGGTCTATGTGACAGACCACGGGTTGTTCTTGGCACTTCTGGTACACCTGCTTAAAATCTCCATCCTCCTGATACAAAGCTTTCAAATGCTCAAAACCCAAAATTCTAGAATCAAGTATATGAAGCAACATATACCTTCTACTCAATGCATCTACTCCCTTGTTTAGCACTCCTGACTTGTGTTGAATCATGGAGTGAAACTGCTGCATGTACTCTACCCAAGCAGCATGCCTGGTGTTGAGCTTGTGCTGCCCTTGAATGAACTTCAAGGCCTCATGATCACTGTGTAGGATGAATTATGCTCCAATAAGGTAGTGCCTCCAGTGTTGAAGAGCTCTAATGATGGCATAGAACTCTTTGTCATAGGTGTTCTACTTTCTCTTTGCATCATTCAACTTCTCACTGAAATAGGCAACTTGCTTGCCCTCCTGGGTCAATATCGCTCCTACGCCAACTCCTAAAGCATCACATTCTACCTCAAAAACTTTGCTGAAGTTGGGCAATGCTAGAACTGGTGCTGAAGTAAGCCTCTCCTTAACTTCTTAAAAGGCTCTTTGGGCTGCTGTTGTCCAAATGAAGGATTTCCCTTCACCACTTCAGTCATTGGGGCCAAAATTGTGCTGAAATTCTTGACAAATCTCCTATAAAATGAAGCCAAGCCATAGAAGCTCCTGACTTGCTAAATAGAAGTGGGCACAGGCCACTCCCTAATTGCCTTGATCTTCTCCTCATTAACCTGGATACCTACTTCTGTGACAATGTATCCCAAGAAGTTCACTTAGGCTGTAAAGAAGTGACACTTCTTGAGGTTGCCAAATAACTTCTCCCTGCTCAGAATAGATAAAACCTCCTGCAAATGCTTGACATGCTCTTGCTCAGATCTGCTATAGACAAGTATATCATCAAAGTACACCACAACACTCTTGCTTATGAGTGGTTTAATGACCTGGTTCATGACCCTCATGAATGTAGATGGAGCATTAGTCGAACCAAAGGGCATGACCAACCATTCAAATAATCCTCCCTTGGTTTTAAAAGCTGTCTTCCACTCATCTCCTTCATAGATCCTAATCTGGTAGTATCCACTCCTCAAATCAATCTCAGAAAAGACTGCTGACCCATGTAACTCATCCAACATGTCTTCAAGCCTAGGTATAGGGTACCTATACTTGATTGTGATCTTGTTAATGGCCCTACAATCAATACACATTCTTTGGCTTCCAGCTTTATTAGACATTAACAAGGCTGGGACTGCGCATGGACTTAAACTCTCCCTAATTATTCCTTTTTCCAACAACTCATCCACCTGTCTTTGTATCTCATTGGTATCTGCTGGTGTCATCCTATAAGCTGGCTTATTAAGCAACACTGATCCAGACACTAAATCAATTTTGTGCTGGATATCTCTTTTAGGTGGCAAACCAGGTGGCATTTCCTCAGGAAATACATGCTGAAACTGCTGGAGCAAAGGTAAAAATAAAGGGTGGTTATTTTGTGGGGCTGAGGGTTCTTCAAGGTCTAAAAGGATTAAGTCCTTCTGTGTGCTATATTCATGTTGATCAGATGAAAGCAACACATCAAGACTAGGTTCAAGACATAGGCTCTTGGATTTTTTGGCTAACTGTGAGGGTTTCATGGGGGTAAGAATGATCTTTCTGTGGTTTAGGGTCAGGGTGTAGGTGTTAGCTCTACCACAATGACTTACTGATCTATCATATAACCAAGGTCGACCCAAAAGTAAATGGCATGCATCTATTGGCAAAACATCACACCAGACCTCATCTTTATATGATTGACCAATTGAAAAACTCACAAGGCATCTATCAGAAATTTGGATACCTTTCCCTGAGCTGAGCCACTGAATGGTGTATGGAGCTGGGTGGGGCTTGGTTGCCAAGTTGAGCTTCTTCACCATAGTGCTGGAGGCTGCATTGCACGACTTCCATCACAATAATCACAGATAACACATTTACTTCTATAGTGAACCTTGTATGAAAGATATTCTCCTCTGCTTCTTCGCTTCACATCTGAATCGCCAAGACTCTCCCGATTACCAACTCCCTTTCATCCGACCCTCCTCTATGGCATCATCATAGATTGGATCATGTTCGTGCTCTTCATAAACTCGTTCTTCTTCTGCGCATTTTGAGTCAATAAACAAAGTTGCACGGTACTCGAAGAGTAACCATTCTCTTGTTTGGGCATTCTGAGGCAATGTGCCCCAGGCCTTGACATCTGAAACATCTTCTTTCATTAAATGGTCTTCCTCAGAGAGGGAAGGATTCAATCATGATGGTGGGTGATAGATTTTCAAAGATGGCACATTTCATACCATGCCACACCACTTTTGATGCCACAAGAGTTGCTGAATTATTCTTCCAGGAGATTGTCAGGTTACATGGAGTGCCAAAGACAATGGTGTCTGACAGAGATACCAAGTTTTTGAGCCATTTCTGGGTTACTTTATGGAAGAAATTGGGCACCCAGCTCAAGTATAGCACCACTTGCTACCCACAGACTGATGGCCAGACAGAGGTTACTAATAGAACACTTGGAGTCCTATTGAAAGCACTGATCCAAAAAAATAAAGCAGATGGGATACTCTTTTGCCCCGCCGAGTTTGCTTACAACAAAGCACCATCCAAGGCCACAGGCTACTCTCCATTCCAAGTAGTCTATGGTAAAAATCCAATTTCTCCTTTGGATTTAGTTCCACTAACTACTTCTGTCAAATTTAGTTTTGAAGCAGGTAAAAGAGCAGATCAAATCAAGGAGCTTCATCAGCAAGTGAAGGAGAAAATTACAAAGTATACTGAACAGGTGTCTACATCAGCAAACAAGCATAGGAAGAAGGTGACTTTTCAGCCAGGAGATCTAGTTTGGATCCACCTAAGGAAGGACAGGTTCCCCAGCAAGAGAAAAGGCAAGCTACTACCAAGAGCAGATGGCCCCTTTGAAGTGATTGAGAAAATTGGAGATAATGCCTACAGTTGGACCTATCGAAGAATATGGAGGCTCAAGAACATTCAATGTAGATCTTCGACCATACTATCCAAATAGATGAGGACCTTCCAAGTTTGAGGACAAACTTTCCTCAACCTGGGGAGGATGATGGAGACCATCCTGAAGAACAACCACCAGCAGCAGCAGCTTCATCAACAAAGGAGGCATCTATAGGAGCTTCACCAGCACTTTCAGCAGCAGCACAAGGAGGAGACCATGTTGATTTACCAAACTCAGCAGCTAAGAAAGCATTTCCATCAGAATTAGCAGGCTTCCAAATCCCAAAGACAGCAAAGAGTTATTCAAAGATGTTTCTCGTGATTCAGATACCCAAGCAGAGGATTACAAAGATCACCTGCAACCATAAATCCATCCACAACATCCATCCAGGCTTGCTACACACTTGTTAAGCAAGTCCGGGCACTCACAGCCATTCATTTCAAAGAAGATTGGTCATCCGAACCAACTCAGGTTCCCAAGAGAATACCCAAGCGTAAGTCTTTGTCAATGTCATATCTATTGATTAAGGAAGATTCATCCAAGGTTCCCTAGAGAATTTTGTTCCTTGTCATGCCATTTTCATGTCCAAGCCAAGTCCTAGCATGATCGAGCATGGCAACAGTAAGATCCAGATGCCAGAATAAGCATTCCCAGCAGGGTTGCTTGTTATCAATTTTTGTAGAACCTCAGTTCTGAGTCTATATGTTTTTTTATATGTCCCTAAGGTTTGTTTTGGTCTTTCTAGCCTAATATTAACCTGTTGAGATTATTTTAAGGTTAGTATTTGCGAGGGAATTACCTCAAGAATACACCAAATTTTACCTCAGGCAGAAAGCCTCCCATCGCTCATTTTGCCACCCTTTGGCAAATTGGTCCAATCAGGATTTAGCTAGCATTTTCTTTTATTTTCTAAGAAAATGTAATCCGGATCATATTAGATAGATTAGGATGTAATCATTTGTATTTATTTTAAGCTTTGTAAGTTAGATTAAATCAGGGAGATTAGGTAGATTAGCTTATGTTAAGCAGTTGCTAATCAAACTATTAGTTTTCTTTATATTCTGAAGTTTTCCATCAATGTAAGGCATGTCAGTGTTCATTCAATAGTATCCTCGAGTGTCTTAGTACCTCTGTATGTTTGTGAGTATCAGATAACTCTGAATCCTTGGTGATCCTGTCACTGGATTTTGGCAAGAATCCAACAAGTGTCAGCTGTGCTTGATCATCCATGTTCTGGTGTGTCTGTAGGAGCATGTGTGTGAGAGTCCTTTGCCCTTGATTGCAACTTTGGTGTGTCTATATCAGTTGTAAGCAAGTCTATCCTTTTAGTTCCTCATCGGTTTGTCATCTAGTCCAGCTAATTGTTTCCAATTAGCTATTGTTTGTTCAATCAGCAACTGTGTGTGTGTGAGTGTATGATGCATTCTAGTTCAATACTTTGATCTTTGTGTTCTTCAGGATCCTCCTATAGTTGGCCAAGGATTGAGAGTTATCTGATACCCACAATAAAATCATGGCTGACATCTTCCCAAGGACTGTTGGGAACTGGCATTATGGTATACATGCCTTGTGGTAGGCTGTGTGACTTAGCCAATTGACAAATATTGCACCACTTCAACAGATGCTCCACATCTTTCCTCATTTTTGGCCAACTATAATGCTCTTTCAACATCAACAATGTCTTCTCGACTCCAAAATGTCGTGCTAATCTCCCTCCATGGACTTATGAGATCAGTAGCTCTCTGAAACTGCTCTTAGGGACACACAATATGCTCCCTTTGAACAAATAACCCTGGTCTATGTGACACAGACCCTGGGGTTGTTGCTGGCACTTCTGGTACACCTGCTTAAAATCTCCATCCTCCTGATACAAAGCTTTCAAATGCTCAAAACCCAAAATTCTAGAATCAAGTATATGAAGCAACATATACCTTCTACTCAATGCATCTACTCCCTTGTTTAGCACTCCTGACTTGTGTTGAATCATGAAGTGAAACTGCTGCATGTACTCTACCCAAGCAAAGATGCAGTGTTGAGCTTGTGCTGCCCTTGAATGAACTTCAAGGCCTCATGATCACTGTGTAGGATGAATTATGCTCCAATAAGGTAGTGCCTCCAGTGTTGAAGAGCTCTAATGATGGCATAGAACTCTTTGTCATAGGTGTTCTACTTTCTCTTTGCATCATTCAACTTCTCACTGAAATAGGCAACTTGCTTGCCCTCCTGGGTCAATATCGCTCCTACGCCAACTCCTAAAGCATCACATTCTACCTCAAAAACTTTGCTGAAGTTGGGCAATGCTAGAACTGGTGCTGAAGTAAGCCTCTCCTTAACTTCTTAAAAGGCTCTTTGGGCTGCTGTTGTCCAAATGAAGGACTTTCCCTTCACCACTTCATTCATTGGGGCCAAAATGGTGCTGAAATTCCTTACAAATCTCCTATAAAATGAAGCCAAGCCATAGAAGCTCCTGACTTGCTAAATAGAAGTGGGCACAGGCCACTCCCTAATTGCCTTGATCTTCTCCTCATCAACCTGGATACCTACTTCTATGACAATGTATCCCAAGAAGTTCACTTGGGCTGTAAAGAAGTGACACTTCTTGAGGTTGCCAAATAACTTCTCCCTGCTCAGAATAGATAAAACCTCCTGCAATTGCTTGACATGCTCTTGCTCAGATCTGTTATACACAAGTATATCATCAAAGTACACCACAACACTCTTGCTTATGAGTGGTTTAAGGACCTGGTTCATGACCCTCATGAATGTAGATGGAGCATTAGTCGAACCAAAGGGCATGACCAACCATTCAAATAATCCTCCCTTGGTTTTAAAAGTTGTCTTCCACTCATCTCCTTCATAGATCCTAATCTGGTAGTATCCACTTCTCAAATCAATCTCAGAAAAGACTGCTGACCCATGTAACTCATCCAACATGTCTTCAAGCCTAGGTATAGGGTACCTATACTTGATTGTGATCTTGTTAATGGCCCTACAATCAATGCACATTCTTTGGCGTCCATCTTTCTTAGGCACTAACAAGGCTGGGATTGCGCATGGACTTAAACTCTCCCTAATCATTCCTTTTTCCAACAACTCGTCCACCTGTCTTTGTATCTCATTGGTATCTGCTGGTGTCATCCTATAAGCTGGCTTATTATAACACCGATCCGCACTAAATCAATTTTGTGCCGGATATCTCTTTAGGTGGCAAACTGTGGAATTTCCTCAGAAATACACGTGAAATCTTTGAGCAAAGGTAAAAATAAAGGGTGGTTATTTTGTGGGGCTGAGGGTTCTTCAAGGTCTAAAAGGATTAAGTCCTTCTGTGTGCTATATTCATGTTGATCAGATGAAAGCAACACATCAAGACTAGGTTCAAGACATAGGCTCTTGGATTTTTCGCTAATCGTGAGGGTTTCATGGGGTAAGAATGATCTTTCGTGGTTTAGGTCGAGTGTAGGTGTTAGCTCTACCACAATGACTTCATCGATCTATCATATAACCAAGGTCGACCCAAAAGTAAATGGCATGCATCTATTGGCAAAACATCACACCGCACCTCATCTTTATATGATTGACCAATTGAAAACTCACAAGGCATCTATCGAAATTTGGATACCTTTCCCGAAATGCCGAGCCATTGAATGGTGTATGGAGTCAGCGGGCTTGCCGCTAAGTTGAGCTTCTTCACCATAGTGCCGAGGTCGTGCATTGGTACTTCCATCAATAATCACAGAGCACACCTTTCCTTCTATAGTGCACCTGTATGAAAGATATTCTCCTCTCGCTTCTTCTCGCTTCGCATCGCTGAATCGCCAAGACTCTCCTGATTACCAACAACTCCCTTTCATCTGGACCCTCCTCTATGGCATCATCATAGATTGGATCATGTTCAGGCTCTTCATAAACCTGTTCTTCTTCCTGCACATTTTCAGAGTCAATAAACAAAGTTGCCTGGTACTCAGCAAGAGTAACCATTCTCTTGTTTGGGCATTCTGAGGCAATGTGCCCCAGGCCTTGACATCTGAAACATCTTCTTTCATTAAATAGTCTTTCTGCTGGAGCTGAGGGTCTTTGTGGATAGGTTTGTGGCTGATTTTGTGGGGGTTTCGGTTGTGGGGGTCTATTTTGTGGAGCTGGGTTGGACTGTGGTCTAGAGGGTGGATTTTAGGCTGGCTTTTGGTAAGAATAGGGCTGTTTTTGGGGGTAGGTTTTGGGTTGAGGCTTGGTTTGGTACTCCTTGAACCTGCTCTTCTTTTGCTGTTCCACCTTGTGAGCCTTAGAGCTCAATTCTTCTAAGCTGGAGTAGGGCTGAAGCTCCACGACATGCCTGATGCTGTCATTCAAACCCATCAAATACTTCACCAAGATCTGCACATCATTCTCCCTTAAGTCACACCTCCACAAAAAATGGTCAAACTCTTTAGTGTACTCTTCCACAGATTTCCCTCCCAGATTCTACTGCTGAAACTTAGTATAGTTAGACTGCAAGTAGTTTTCAGGCATAAATTTTTCTTTCAACTTCTTTTTCATTTTCTCCCAAGTTCTGATCTTATCTTTCCCAGGCTTTTCTACTCTTCTTTTCTGTAAATTACTCCACTAGGTTGAAGCATGTCCTCTCAGTTTGAGAGCAACAAGCTTAACCTTACTCTCATCAGAAACCTCCTTAAGATCAAACACTCTCTCAATGGTCTGCAACCATTCTAAGAAAACTTCAGCATCTAAATCTCCCTTAAACTCAGGTATCTCCACCTTAAAGTCTAATTTTTCCACTCTTCTTTCTTCCCTATCCTCCCTGTCTTCTCTATCACTTCCTCTTCTATCATATTGACCTCCTCTATCTCCTCTCATTCTATAATTTCTCCTAATGAACCTTCTATTTGTTGGAACCCCTCTACCAACTTCTCATATGAAACCAGAGTCACCAAAGGGATTCTCCTCCTCCTCTTCCTCATAGACATTCTCTGCTTCTTCCTCCTCTTCATAACCTTGCTCTTTCTCAAGCTCATCTTCCTGAATCTGCTTTTGCTTCAAATAAACATAATGATTCAGTTGATCTTTTAGATACTTCACTTGCCTCTCCATTTCATGCTTTTCTCTCAAAGCCTGCTCTGCTATCTCCTGGGGTGTCTTACTGCTGCTCGACATCCTGAAAGATTAGAAACAAACTTCCTCCAAGACAGAACACAATGCTCTGATACCAAGATGATGTATGCTAGGTCACAAAGATCAGAGTATTGAACTAGAATGCATCATACACTCACACACACACAGTTGCTGACTGAACAAACAATACTAATTGGAAACAATTAGCTGGACTAGATGACAAACCGATGAGGAAATAAAAGGATAGACTTGCTTACAACTAATACAGACACACCGCAGTTGCAATCAAGGGCAAAGGACTCTCACACTCATGCTCCTACAGACACACCAGAGCATGGATGATCAAGCACAACTGACACTTGCTGGATTCTTGCCAAAATCCAGTGACAGGAGCTAATTTCACCAAGGATTGAGAGTTATCTGATACTCTCAAACATACAGAGGTACTAAGACACTCGAGAATACTATTGAATGAACAATGAGATGCCTTACATTGATGGAAAACTTCAGAATATAAAGAAAACTAACAGTTTGATTAGCAACTGCTAACATAAGCTAATCTGCCTAATCTCCCTAATTTAATCTAACTTACAAAGCTTAAAATAAATACAACTGATTACATCCTAATCTATCTAATATGATCCGGATTACATTTTCTTAGAAAATAAAAGAAAATGCTAGCTAAATCCTAATTGGACCAATTTGCCAAATGGTGGCAAAATGAGCCAATGGGAGGCTTTCCTGCCCAAGGGGGTAAAATTTGGAGTTGCTGAGGTAATTCCCGCGCAACTACTAACCTGGAAATAATCTCAACAGGTTAATATTAGGCTAGAAAGACCAAAACAACCCTTAGGGATAGATAAAAAAACATATAGCCTCAGAACTGAGGTTCTACAAAAAGTGATAACAAGCAACCCTGCTGGGAATGCTTATTCTGGCATCTGGATCTTACTGTTGCCATGCTCGATCATGTTGGGACTTGGCTTGGACTTAAAAATGGCATGACAAGGAACAAAATACTCCTAGGGAACCTTGGCTGAATCATCCTTAATCAATAGATATGACATTGAGAAAGGTTGCTGCTTGGACTATTGCTGCTGGGAATTGGAGTTGGTCCGGATGACCAATGCTGCTGGGCTGAATGGCTGTGAGAGCCCGGACTTGCTTAAAAAGTGTGTAGCAAGCCTGGATGGATGCTGTGGATGGATTGATGGTTGCTGGTGATGCTGTAATCCTCCTGCTGGGTATCTGAACTTCTGAGAAACATGCTGAATAGTCTGCTGTCTGTGCTGGGATTTGGAAGCCTGCTGTTTCCGATGGAAATGCTTCCTTAGCTGCTGAGTTTGGTAAATCAACATGGTCTCCTCCTTGTGCTGCTGCTGAAAGTGCTGGTGAAGCTCCTATAGATGCCTCCTTTGCTGATGAAGCTGCTGCTGCTGGTGGTTGTTCTTCAGGATGGTCTCCATCATTATATGAGGTTGCACAGGAGAGATATGAATAGCGAATCTGATGTGGAATATGAAGAAGAAGAAGAGGAGGAAAACCCTTTTAGTGAAATTGGGAGAGGAGGTAGAGGACCTAGATATCATAGAAGAAGAAGGTATGTAAAGAGGTCACCTAGGAGTAGTGGAGGAGAATCTGGGAGTAGGAGTGAAAGAGAAGAAAGGAGGGAGGATAGAAAAGTTGAGAAGTTGGATTTCAAAATAGATATTCCTGAGTTTGGAGGGGAGTTAGATTCTGATGTGTTTTTGGATTGGTTGCAAACAGTGGAGAGGGTGTTTGATTTGAGGGAGTTGTCTGAGGAGAACAAGGTGAAGTTAGTTGCATTGAAGCTGAAAAAATATGCATCTACATGGTGGAATAACTTGCAAAGGAGGAGAGAGGAGATAAATGAACCTAAGGTCAGTACATGGGTTGAAATGAGGCAAAAGCTCAAGGAGAAGTTCTTACCTGAAAGTTACATGAAGGAGAATTATTTCAAGCTTCAACACTTGGTCCAGGGCAGCAAGTCTGTTGAGGACTACACTAAGGAGTTTGAACATCTACTGTGGAAGTGCAACATGAAGGAGAATGAAGTTCAGACTTATGTGAGGTATCTTGCAGGATTGAATGACAATATCAAGAATGTTGTTGAGCTATAGGTGTATCATTCACTTGATGAGCTGAATTCTTTGCCTCATAAGGTGGAACAGCAGAAAAAGGCCCAAAGGAAGGAGTATCGAAGCAAGTATCCAGCCAAAATCTATCCTCAAACCAAATCAGACCATTACCACAAATCCTGTAATCCACCTCAAAGAACCTATCCATCCCCACAACCACAAACCAGATATCCAGCCCCTAAACAACCTCAAACACAACCCCAAAATCCCCCACAAAGAATCCCAGTCCCTACTAATCGACCATTTCCTGAGAGGAGATGTTTTAGATGTCAAGGTCTTGGACATCTAGCATCATAATGTCCAAACAGAAGAGCAGTGACCTTAGCAGAATATCAAGCAACACTGTTTGTTGAACTTGAGTCAGTTGTTGAGGAGGAACAGTTTGATGAACCTGAAGGAGATCCTGTGTATGATGAAGAGGAAGTTGAGGCCAGACCAGATGAAGGTGAAATGTTGGTGATCAGGAGGATCCTTAGCAGCACAGCAGTTGATGAAGAAGTTGAGTAGAGGGAGAATATTTTTCACACTCAATGTACTGTTCATGGGAAGATATGTTCCTTGATTATTGATGGAGGCAGCTGTACCAATGCAGCCTCACAGACTATGGAGCAAAAGCTGAACTTGCAAACCTGTCCTCATCCATCACCTTACACCATCCAGTGGTTGAGTCAAAGCAAAGGTATCAAAATCTCATCCAGATGCCTTGTGAATTTTTCAATTGGTTCTGTTTATAAAGATGAAGTGTGGTGTGATGTTATACCTATGGATGCATGTCATTTGTTGTTGGGAAGACCTTGGTTGTTTGATAGATCTGTTAACCATGATGGAAGAGCCAATACATATTCCCTTAACCTGAACCACAAGAAAATGGTCCTCACCCCACTTAAACCATCCCAGATCACAAAAAGAACCCAGAACCTCATTGTTGAACCATCTCTTGATGTGATCTTACCAGCTGAACATCATGAGTTCTGTGAATAGAAGGAGTTTCTTTTGCTTAACCTCGATGAAGAACCAACCTCACAAAATGAACCAGCCCCACAAAATAGCCATCCATTATTTTAACCCATCCTCATCCAGTACATACATGTTTTTCTAGAAGAAATGCCATCAGGTTTACCCCCTAAAAGAGACATCCAGTATAAAATTGACCTCATCCCAGGATCTGTCTTACCAAACAAACCAGCCTATAGAATGACCCCAGCTGAAACCAATGAGATCCAGAGGCAAGTTGATGAGTTGTTGGAGAAAGGAATGATCAGAGAGAGCTTGAGCCCTTGTGTAGTGCCAGCTTTGTTGGTTCCTAAGAAAGATGGAAGTCAGAGGATGTGTATTGATTGTAGAGCCATCAACAAGATTACTATCAAGTACAGATATCCTATTCCAAGACTTGAGGATATGCTTGATGAGCTCCATGGCTCAACTGTGTTTTCAAAGATTGATTTGAGGAGTGGTTACTATCAGATCAGAATTTATGAGGAAGATGAGTGGAAGACAGCCTTTAAGACTAAGGGAGGTCTGTATGAGTGGTTAATCATGCCTTTTGGTTTGACAAATGCACCTTCAACATTCATGAGGCTTATGAACCAAGTCTTGAAACCTTTGATTGGGAAGTGTGTTGTTGTTTATTTTGATGACATACTCATTTATAGCCAATCTGAAATGGAGCATGTGAATCACTTGAGGAGTGTTATGGAGATCTTGAGTAGAGAGCAGTTGTATGGGAACCTCAAGAAGTGTCAATTCTTCAACAGCCATGTTATATTCCTTGGTTATATTGTGACTTCAGAGGGTATTCAAGTAGATGAAGAGAAGGTTAAAGCCATCAGAGAGTGGCCAGTTCCAACATCAATCCAGCAAATCAGAAGTTTTCATGGTTTAGCATCTTTTTACAGGAGGTTTGTGAGGAACTTCAGCACTATTCTAGCTCCTATGACTGAATTAGTGAAGGGGAAGAGCTTTACTTGGACATCAGCTGCACAGAAAGCTTTTGAGGAGGTCAAGAGACAGTTAACCTCAGCACCAGTTTTGGCATTACCTTGTTTTGCCAAAGTCTTTGAAGTGGAATTTGATGCCTCAGGCGTGGGCATTGGAGCAGTGTTGACTCAAGAAGGCAAACCATTGGCTTATTTCAGTGAGAAACTCAATGAGGCCAAGAGAAAGTACAATACATATGATAAGGAGTTCTATGCCATCATTAGAGCTTTGCAACATTGGAGGAATTATCTTATTGGAGCTTAATTCATTCTACATAGTGATCATGAGGCCCTCAAATTCATTCAGGGGCAGCATAAACTCAACACTAGGCATGCTACTTGGGTGGAGTTCATGCAACAATTTCATTTTGTGATCCATCATAAATCTAGGAAGCTTAACAAAGGAGCTGATGCATTGTCCAGAAGGTATTTGTTGTTGCAAGTTTTGGATGCAAGAGTGCTTGGTTTTGAACAGTTGAAAGCTTTGTATGAGAATGATGAAGATTTTGGAGAGTTGTACCAGAAATGTCAAGGACATCCTCAAAGTCTATACCATATAGACTAGGGATTTCTTTTCAAAGGAGCAAGGTTATGTATTCCAAGGAGCAACTTTAGGGAGTTGTTGATCTCTGAAGTTCATGGAGGTTGCTTGGCAGGGCATTTTGGTATTGAGAAGACCTTTCTTATGCTGAAGGAACATTATTGTTGGCCTAAAATGAGGAAGGATGTTGAGCATTGGATCAAGAGGTGTGCTACATGCCAGATTTCAAAGAGTCATAGCTTACTTCAAGGGCTATACACACCTTTGCCAGTACCAAACAGTCCTTGGGAGGACATCAGCCTAGACTTCATTGTTGGTTTACCAAGAACTCAAGGAGGAAAAGATTCAATTATGGTAGTTGTGGATAGATTCAGTAAAATGGCTCACTTCATTACATGCCATACCACCTATGATGCTGTGAGGATAGCTGAATTGTATTTCCAGGAGGTAGTGAGGTTACATGGAGTTCCCAGGAGCATGGTTTCAGATAGGGATGTGAATTTCCTAAGTCATCTTTGGGTTACTCTTTGGAAGAAGTTGGGTACTCAATTGAAGTATAGCACAACTTGTCACCCCCAAACTGATGGGCAAACAGAGGTCACAAACAGGACACTCGGAACACTATTGAGGTCATTGATATCCACAAACAAAACAGGATGGGACACCCTCTTGTCTCATGCTGAATTTGCTTTCAATAGAGCACAATCAAAGGCAACTGGCCTTTCCCCATTCCAGGTTGTCTATGGTAGAAATCCTATAACTCCATTGGATTTATCACCACTAACAAATTCTGTGAGGTTTAGTTATGAAGTAGGTAAACATGCAGAGGACATCAAGAAGCTTCATCAGCAAGTCAGGGAGAAGATCATCAAGTATTCTGAGCAAGTTTCTACATCAGCAAACAAGCATAGGAGGAAGATGGTTTTCCAGCCAGGAGATTTAGTGTGGATTCATCTAAGGAAGGATAGATTTCCAAGCAAGAGGAAGGGAAAGTTGACACCAAGAGCAGATGGACCTTTTGAAATGCTAAAGAGGATTGGAGACAATGCTTACAAGTTAGACCTTTCTGAAGACTATGGAGGCAGTGCTACATTCAACGTTGCAGATTTGAGGCCTTACTTTCCAGAACATGAAGACCTTCCAAGTTTGAGGACAAACTTTCCTCAACCTGGGGAGGATGATGGAGGTCCTCCATCTGAAGATCAGAGTCAAGAACCAGCAGCAACAACGACCTCACCAACACCAACTCCAAGGCTAACATCAACAGCATCAAACACTGACATCCAGGAGTGTTTCATGATGGTCCAACAGGTCATGAGGTCATCCAGCAGCAACAACATCAGCATCAACAACAGCAGCCAGCCAATGAGGTTATTTCTCAATTCCATATCTTTGGATTGAGGTCCTCACCCATGTTTGAAAACTTCACTTTGGAGCTGTTGAGGACATTCCAGCTCAGTGGAGATATCTGCCAGTTTTGAGGTCCTTTTTGAAGACATCACTTATGGACTGTTGAGGATATTCCAGTTCTATGAGGTGATCCTGCATTGAGGTCCTCCATGAAGACTCACTTCCTAGCTGTTGAGGCCATTTCCAGCTTGTGAGGTGATATAACCGTTTGTAATAAAGAAAACGCGTTTGTTAGAGTTTATTTCATTTTATTTTGATATTATCCAGTTTGTAATGAGCCTTAATTAGCTTACTAAGTTAGTTAAGTAGCTTAATGCCGGATTAGGAAAGTTTCTTGAGCAAGGGGAAACCCTTAATCATCTAGCTCAACCCTAGCTTTATATACTTTGTAATCGGCAGCTTGAGCTCATCATCTATCAGTGAATTTAATAGCATTTTGAGTGCCTTGATTGAGCCTCTTGTTTGTGAGAGACGTCAACTCTCAACCTTGGTTAATTCTACTACACTAGGAAGGATTTGGCAATCCTTGTGGTGGGTGTAGAGTTTGATAATCTCGATGGTGGTGTGCCTGTATCCATTGAGGTCATCCAGTCCATTGCCCTTGAAGTTCTAGCTGTGGTGGGCCTGTGTCAGCTCGAGCTTCAAGACTATCTTCAGTTACTGTTTGATTGTAAGTTTGTTCATCCGATCATCATTTATTCATCATCCATTTCATCCAATCGTTCATTGGTGTTTGTGCTCTGTTTTGAGGAGGTTGTAATTGATTTCTTGTCGCGAGGTTCTGTTTTGGTGTGTTTGTGCTTGCATCTCTGTTGTGAGGCCAGAATTGTGTGTTTGAGTGTTAATGTGGTGTACTGTGAGGTCAATATTCTGATCATCGCGACCTTGCATACATCAGTCAAGAGGTGTGCTACATGTCAGATTGCAAAGAGTCATAGCTTACCTCAAGGGCTATATACACCTTTGCCAGTTCCAAACAGTCCTTGGGAGGACATTAACCTAGACTTCATTATTGGTCTACCAAGAACTCATAGAGGGAAAGATTCAATCATGGTAGTTGTGGACAGATTCAGCAAAATGGCTCACTTCATTGCATGTCATACTACTTATGATGCTGTGAGGGTAGCTGCGTTGTATTTTCAGGAGGTAGTGAGGTTACATGGAGTTCCTAGGAGTATGGTGTTAGATAGGGATGTCGAGTTCCTAAGTCATTTTTGGGTTACTCTTTGGAAGAAGTTGGGCACACAATTGAAGTATAGCACAGCTTGTCACCCCCAAACTGATGGGCAAACAGAGGTCACAAACAGGACACTCGGAACACTATTGAGATCACTGATATCCACAAACAAAACATGCTGGGACATCCTCTTGTTTCATGCTGAATTTGCTTTCAATAGAGCATCATCAAAGGCAACTGGCCTTTCCCCATTCCAGGTTGTCTATGGTAGAAATCCTATAACTTCATTGGATTTATCACCACTAACAAATTCTGTGAGGTTTAGTTAAGAAGCAGGTAAACATGCAGAGGACATCAAGAAGCTTCATCAGCAAGTCAGGGAGAAGATCATCAAATACTCTGAGCAAGTTTCTACATCAGCAAACAAGCATAGGAGGAAGTTGATTCTCAAGCCAGGAGATTTAGTGTGGATTCATCTAAGGAAGGATAGATTTCCAAGCAAGAGGAAGGGAAAGTTGACACCAAGAGCAGATGGACCTTTTGAAGTGCTAGAGAGGATTGGAGACAATGCTTACAAGTTAGACCTTTCTGAAGACTATGGAGGCAGTGCTACATTCAACATTGCAGATTTGAGGCCTTATTTTCCAGAGCATGAAGACCTTCCAAGTTTGAGGACAAACTTTCCTCAACTTGGGGAGGATGATGGAGGTCCTCCATCAGACATACAAAGTCCAGCACCAAGTGATCAGGGGCCAGCATCAGGAGCAACAACGACGTCACCATCATCAGCATCAAACACTGACATCCGGGAGTGCTTCATGATGGTTCAGTAGGTCATGAGGTCATCCAACAGCAACAACATCAGCATCAACAACAGCAGCTAGCCAATGAGGTTATTTCTCAATTCCATATCTTTGGATTGAGGTCCTCACCCATG
This sequence comes from Portulaca oleracea, assembly GCA_029582165.1. NCBI lineage: Eukaryota > Viridiplantae > Streptophyta > Magnoliopsida > Caryophyllales > Portulacaceae > Portulaca > Portulaca oleracea. The sequence continues at coordinate 24,494,489 of CM055889.1, forward strand.
TTTGAAGACTTCACTTTAGAGTTGTTGAGGACATTCCATCTCAGTGGAGATATCTGCCAGTTTTGAGGTCCTGTTTGAAGACATCACTTCTGGACTGTTGAGGATATTCCAGTTCTATGAGGTGATCCTGCATTGAGGTTCTCCATGATGACTCACTTCCTAGCTGTTGAGGCCATTTCCAGCTTGTGAGGTGATATAACCGTTTGTAATAAAGAAAACGCGTTTGTTAGAGTTTATTTCATTTTATTTTGATGTTATCCGGTTTGTAACGAGGCTTAATTAGCTTACTAAGTTAGTTAAGTAGCTTAATGCTTAATTAGTGAGTTTTTTGAGCAAGGGGAAACTCTTAATCCTCTAGCTCAACCTTAGGTTTATATAGCTTGTAATCGGCAGCTTGTGAGGATCATCTATCAGTGAATTTAATAGCATTTTGAGTGCCTTGATTTAGCCTTTTGTTTGTGAGTGACGTTAAACTCTCATTCTTTGTTAATTCTACTACAGTAGCAAGGATTTGGCAATCCTTGTGGTGGGTGTAGAGCTTGATAATCTCGATGGTGGTGTGCCTGAATCCATTGAGGTCATCTAGTCTATTGCCCTTGAAGTTCTAGCTGTGGTGGGCCTGTATCAGCTCGAGCCTCAAGACTATCTTCAGTTACTGTTTGATTGTAAGTTTGTTCATCCGATCATCATTTAATCATCATCCATTTAATCCAATCGTTCATTGGTGTTTGTGCTCTGTTTTGAGGAGGTTGTAATTGATTTCTTGTCATGATGTTCTGTTTTGGGTGTATTTGTGTTTGATTCTCTGTTGTGAGGTCAGATTGTGTGTGATAAGTGTTAATGTGATGTACTGTGAGGTCAATACTCTGTTCTTAGTGACCTTACATACATCATTTTCCCTTGTACCCCTAGTATATATTGGGGTCAGGTTCTCCTTATTATGTATCCTAGAGAGGATCCCAGTGTGGTGAAATAGAGAGAAACACAACCATTGTATTGTAATCCTCATATTACTAGTGCATCGATTCCGTGGTTTTTTCCCGCTTTAGGTTTTTTCCACATTAAACCTCTGGTTTCAAATTTCTTATTTCTTTTCCGTTCTTATCTTTCATTGTTTGTGGTTGCTTGAGTCCTCTTTGATCCTAACAACTGGTATTAGAGCCTGCATGTCACTGAAAGAGAACTCACTTTCAAACAATATCGGGAGATAAGTTTGAAATTGAAAGATTTGATGGATCTGACTTCACTTACTGGAAGTTGCAGATTGGGGATCTGCTGTATTCGAAGTCGCTGCATGTTTTGCTATTGGAGAAGAAGCTAGACTCCATGGATCATGCCAAGTACGATCTACTCGATCGACAGGCGGTGTCCCTGATCAGAATGTCGTTGGCTCGGAACGTCAGGTTTAACGTCATGGAGAAAAAGACAACGAAGGAATTTATGGAAGCACTGCAGATGTATAAGAAGCCAAGCGCAGCAAATCAGGTATATTTGTTCCGCAAATTAACCGGCTGTAAGATAGCCGAGGATGGTGATGTGGCTGATCACGTTAATGAGATTACTAAGATTTTTATCTCAACTTGCTTTAGTAAAGATGACTTTTGCTGAGAATTTTAAAGCTTGCATATTGTTGTCTTCTGTGCCTGATTCTTGGGAAACTCTTGTAACTGCTGTTAGTAGTGCTAAGAGTACAAACGAGATGAAATTTGATGAGGTCAAGTCTGTGTTGCTTAATGAGGGCCTTTGTAGGAAGAATTCTAGTGAAGAATCTTCAGGAAGTGCTTTAAGTGTCAGGGGTAGGAAGGAAAATAGGAATTCGAATAATTCCAGGGGACGGTCGAAGTCCAAGGGTAGAGGTAAGCCTAGGGACATGAGCAATGTTGCGTGTTATGGTTGTGATGATACATGTCACTTTAAGAGGGATTGCCCTAAACCTAGGAAGGGCAAGGGTAATGATGACCAGGACTCTATCAACTCTGCTGAAGACCTTTGTGAAGCCCTAATTTTGAGTGTGTCTAGTCCTGAAGAGTCATGAATAGTTGACTCTGGTGCATCCTTTCATGTTTCCTCTAATAGGGAGTTATTTCATAATTTCAGGAATGAGAATTTTGGCAAGGTGTATCTTGCCAATGATAAGTGTTACAAGATAAAAGGTAGATTGCTATTGGTGGTCTTTGGAAGTTGGAGGATGTAAGGTATATTCCTGGAATTAAGAGGAATTTGATTTCAGTGATTCAACTCGATGAGATGGGCTATACTACAGGGTTCAGGAACAGCAGATGGAAGATCGTGAAGGGTGCTATGGTAGTGGCGAAGGGATTGAAGTCCGGTACTTTGTACTCTACCGGGGATAACACTAACATGATTTCTAATGCTTTTAGTTCTAGCTTATGGCATTGCAGGAATGAGAAGATGGTCAGTTTCACAAAAACTAATAGGGAACCTGAGGAGGTATGGAGTGACTCAGGTGACAAGAAACCAATGGGAGCTGAGGCGGTCAAGGTTTCTGTTAGGCTTGGTGTGCCTAGGAGGGAAACAGAGGAACCACGGGAAGCTCCACAGGTTGCAGATCAGGCTGCTGAAGGACCTGAATCACAGGAGCTAGGTGAAAGCTCTAGTGATGATGAAAATACTCCACCACCCACTGTGAGAAGATCCATGAGGGCTACCAGAGATGCGGGTGAGCCAGAGTCACATACTAACGCTGTGTAGGCGGAGGCTTGGTTCAAGTGGGAGCACGCAATGGTCGATGAAATTGCGTCACTTGAGAAAAACAGAACCTGAGAGCCTGTCAGGTTATCTGCAGGGAAGAAAGCCTTGAAGAAGTGGGTCTACAGGATCAAGGATAAGTCAGTGGATGTTGGGAAATTCAAGCCCGATGTGGTCTCAAGAGGCCTCTCGGATTGATAAAGAGGTTGGTCGATGCACCAGGGGAACTTGTGGAGAAAGTTGAGGATGGTCGAGGTTTGGTCTCCAAGTGGGAGATTGTTGGGTGTGGAGATCAAATGGGAGAAGGAAAAAGAAAGAAGGAAGAAGGGAGGAAGAAGGAGAAGTAGAAAAGGTGGAAGAACGGAGGGCAACAAAGTGACGCTCCTAGCGCCGAAGACCGAAGAAAGATGCGGCCAGCGCCCGGAGGCCCGCTGCCAGCGCCTCTTCCTGAAGGTGCATATTGATGATTGCTGCTAGCGCCATTCACCCGCTGCCAGCGCCTATGGATTTCAGGGATCTCCTTGAATAGCGTCGATATCTTTTTTTTGTTTCCTTTTCTACTGTTGTTTCCTTTTTCTACGGTGTTTCCTTTTGCCGCAGATTTCTATATTTTTAGATTACGACCATATTGTAACCTAGGTTTTCCCTAGACCTGTCAATACGGGCGGGCGGGCGGGTTACGGGTGGGGTGTATTCCGGTTTCGGGCGGTTTGGGTCGGGTTTACGGGTCATGACCGCCCTTTTTCTCAGTCACTTACAACTAATAAAATTGATTATAATTAGTCAAAGACGCCTATGTAATGTATCATTCCATTCCATGTTCGACCACCATGATATGTCATAGTTGTATTGACATATTAATATACACCTAATGGACAAAATTTAATAATCTTCAAGTCTACAAGTATTATGCGGTTTATGTCAACAATCACGAATAACAATACTTATGAAATATATAGGGTTTTGGGATGCTAATATACTAAACTTTTGGTGTATTGGACAATGCACTAAACTTTGACCTTTGACAATAATACACTATTTTACTAAAAGAGAGGAGAGAGGCGGGACTGCAGAAGTTTGAGGGTTCACTGAAAGAGTGAGTGAGTGACAGTGTTAGGGTTTTGTTTTGGTCATTTGTTATTTGATTATTTCATTTGTATGTCTCTCTCTACGCATAGCTTTCCAAAACCACCCAATATTTTACTTTTGGGCCTTAATTTTCATGGAATGTGCCCATTTTTTTGCACAAGGCCAAAGTAGACAAAACACTTAAAATTCAAGTGTCTGACCCAACGGGTTGACCCAAACCTGACCCAACCTGACCCATTTTTTATCGGGTTCTTTGGGTCGGGTCATTTTCGGGTCCCGGGTCGGAATTTCGTGTTCAAAACCTACTTTTTGCGGGTCGGTTTGGGTCGGGTTTCCAGGTCGGGTCGAGAATTGTCAGGTCTAGTTTTCCCTTGTACCCCTAGTATATATTGGGGTCATGTTCTCCTTATTATGTATCCTAGAGAGGATCCCAGAGTGGTGAGATAGAGAGAAACACAACCATTGTATTGTAATCCTCATATTTCATTGTTTGTGGTTGCTTGAGTGCTCTTCGATCCTAACAATAAAGAGCATAATAAAGTTAGATTTACAAGCTTTCAATTTTAAATTAGCTGAAGTTTATTATTAATTTCAATATTACAACATTATAAAGTGAGAACTAAAGAAATAAAATGCAAAAAATATAAATACTAAATGCCAAGAATATGTATGCATTATGATGGGATGGAGGATGGAGGGAAAGAAGATGAATCATCTAGTATCAATACTTCCAGGTGATTTCGATGTAAAGGGTGAAATGAAGATGATGGAGGTATTTATAGAGAAAATGAGGTGGGTAACTAGGGTGAGAATGAGTAAAGGAGGTAGTCAGCCTGTAGGCCAACATTAATCCCAGAAAGGGTTTACAATGCGAATCTCTAGGTTTGACACATTTTTCGAGAAATCAGGTCCAACACGGGTCGAGTGAAATCTACACCTTGCAGGCCCACATGACTGGGTTTTACCAGGTTCTGTGTTTCATCACTTCTTGGGAAGCATACAAGGCATCTGGAAATGAGCCATAACTTAGAAAAAAGGTCATGCGGATCCGCATAGCAAGGGACTCCTCGACATACCATCTTCAAATGACCATAAATTCCTCATTTGAGTTTCGATTGACTTTGTTAAACTCTTGTTGGAAAATTTGAAGTGCATACTTTCAGGCCCAGAACGGTGAAAACAATAGAGGTTGATGGAAAGATTGGTGATCTAAAGAATATGCCTAAGTATATGATAATGACTTTAAATAGTGGGTTTCGGAAGATTTTGAATGTGGAAAGTAGGGTTGCAATGAGTCGATGGATGAACGATCAATTCTTTTCCCCTTTGACTAGCCACCTTTTCTCATTAAATTTGCCCTGATACTTTTGGTTACGAGATCATTTTTTTCTTATCTCTACTTAATTAGATGATAATACGACTGATTAAGGCGAAAATTATTTGGATCAAGCAATAGTCTGTCCTCCACATATGTAATGTGTTACTATTTGCCTCCAACTTTTCATTAAAATTTCTGAAAAAGTTTTTGCTCCATAACCTCAAATCACTTTGGATTTGTTTCATTTTTCTAGCAAATTTAAACATGGCATGCCCTTTGTAATTGCCTTCTTATCCCCAGTTTACAATAAGGTTTACTTTATCATAAACTCGAAAGTGTCTACTTTTCTTAGACCCACTATCTGGATCAATATTTAGTACAATGTAGCTATGATTGAGAAGGACAATGGGCCATGGATTACTACAACCTTTAGAGAAAGGACATGCCAATCATCATAAAAAAGTGGTCTGTCTAGATGCTCATAAACTATATGACCATTGATAGACTTCTTCTAGGTTAATTCTCCTTCCTTTTGGAAGAAATTTGATTAAAGAAATTTGATAAACCACGGTACCACCCTACTTAATCGAGGGAGTGAAGAAGCTCATTACAATCACCTACTATACACCATGGTAGGTGAAAAACTTTGGTTGAGTAACCTTATATAATCCTAAAAGACAATTTTATCTTCTGGAGCATAGATTCTTGAAACGATGGATTCACTATAGTTTTTCTTATCCATAGCAAACACTCAATCACACGAGAATCCTTTTGCAATATATGAACATCTAAGTTGGTGGTATTCCATAAAACCCAAATCCCATTGGAGTAGTTAATAGTGGGTACCTAATGTGATTTCTCAGAGTTAAGCCTTTTAAGGACTTTTTTTTTTTGTATTATTAAGATTGACTAATGTTTTATGTAAGAAAGTGATGTTTGGTCTAAGACTATTGATTAGAAAATCATCTCACCAATCTTGCCGTTGCTTGTTACACCTTGAATATTCCAATAGAGAATCTTGATATGACACCTTTTTTAGAACTTTTTTTACAATAAACGACTATACTGTTATTCAATAGCCTCCAAATGCAAAAGAGAAATAGAGGATCAAGATCAACTAATCCCTTCACTTGTAAGGATCCCAGCCATCCCATACATGTGAAGAGATTAAAACAAAATGTCACTTAACTTTGATCAAAGAAAAGCATATCCAAGAATAGCCAGAACCTTATTGGTTTAGTCGATATAAAGTCTTGAGGAGTACTATAAAAGTATTCTCACACACCAAGTTAGTTTCTATATTTTAATAGCGGTAATCCAATGCATTTGGTAATTGAAAATCTTATTAACAAAGATTAGTAGGAAGGGACAATTTTTGAAACATTTAATATAAGCCATAATTTATTTTATTTTTTGAAATCCTTTTCAGGATTGTTTGATATAAAGTCTTGGAAGGAACTTCCAAAGTAATTCCTTTACTCGCCAAAATCATTTTAGTGACCAAACCACAGTTTATAATAACAAGTTTATACTCAACCAAATGGGGTAGGGGATAACAATAGAGAGAGTTAATTACAACTTCCAAGCTGTTCCTATAATAAAATTTGGCAATAATAAAACTTAAGGGTACCATACTAGGCTCTGAATAGAATCAACTCAAGCTAAATGCCCCTACAATTGCAAGTCTTCGAGAGAAATGATACTCATATGAACGTCATCCAAAGCCAGAGAGAACCTGCATAAGATAGATCACACATGATTGAAGATAAAACTAACAAGAATTGGAAGAGAACAACCTAATCTTAGTCAAAAGGAAAGGAAAACTCGGGATGAGAGAGAAGACCCCACTAATTGCCTCAGCCAAGCAAGGGGATCTTGACTAATAATCAGTCTATTCAAAATAGCAGCTGAAGGGAAAATAATGTATGAGTTCAAATTCATGGAAAGCAAACAAATAAACAAACTTTGAAAGAATAATCCACAAATTCTGAACAGATCAAGTAGCATAGGATTGAACAAAGCCACTGTCAAACGAAGGGCCAAGGACACTAAGAATCAACCAAATGGATAATAAGCAAGAGGAATAACTAGGTTGCTTGAACTCACGAAATGTCACACTTAAGCATCTAAGAAAACAACCAACGCCAACAAGTGGATAAAGGAAAAGAACCGGCAAACAATCACAACCTTAAACACCCTAATGTAACTGCTAACACAGATTTCATCCATTCTCATATAATTCCTCAAATCAGAATGAACCTTAAGCATAGTATACAACCTTACATCAAATATCAAACACAAAGAGACAAGCAAAACATTATACGGTTTAGTACTTCCAAAAACAAGCATCCAAAATATTAGCAAAAAAATTAAATAAGCATAAAACACGAAGTATTGTCCTTCACGGAGGTATTCACACACAACCCAAAATGATACCAACAAATAATCAGTTAAAGTCAGATGGATATCACCTAATAAAATGGGTAAGAGAGGGAACTTTCCAATTACACCGAACTGTGTCCCGAAGCTGAATATTTGATGCTCGTCTTTGAACCAGGTTGAAGCACAACAGTCTACGATGGGGCTGGGAATTTAGTAATTGATAACGAGTTCGTGAGCACATCGGAAACAATATCGTGCTTAGTGTCTTTGTAATGCTCGTGAAATCGATATAAAAACAAACGGTAACTTAAAGTACAACAAGCAAAATCAAACGAAGAGGCGTTGCTGCCGTATCTATGAAGAAATACAAGGCAAATAGTAATGATGGACCAATTAAAAACTGTTCGAACTAAAACACAATGCAAACCTCAACTCAAACAACAATACTCGACTTTCAAACCTTAAACTCAACACTTAATAACTAAACAGACTTCAAGTCTTTTCAAATGACTCCAAAGCTTAAAATAACCAACTATCTATCATACGACCTCACTTCTAGTTCATGTTCCCAGCATAGAGGTCTTCTTATAAAAACAAAACATTTTAAACAATGAGACGAAACTCAATAATGTTTACCCCTAACCCGTTAGAATAGGTTGAAGTTCATTTCAGGTCATTTAAGGGGAGAGGAAAACAAGTCAAACGGTTTCACAATCAATATTTTATACTGGACCCAATATTACATAGAATAACTCCAAAAACAGAACCAAAGTTTACTCAAACCAAAACAAGACACAATACATGTTTGTTTTATTACACGGGCATGACTTGCTTGTCCCCACGAATACAATATCAAGAATTATCATTTCAGTTTCTCAACATTTCAGGATATCACAGTACAATACTATAAGTTCTTAGGAATTGATGGTCATCCTAAGAATTCTCACGCACGTGCACACCTCACCGATCTCTTAATAACACCCTGTAGGACATATCCTAGTCTTTAGGTTGTTCCCCAAAATCCGCTTAATTATTCCACTTTAGTTTTAGTAAATTATGATTCTGGTCGACACAACACAAACACAAACACAACCAAAACCAATTTTCCCAAAAACCAATCACAAAACTTAGGCTTTAAACGACTGTCCTTATTTAAAATGAACCACGACATTTCGAATAGCTGCAATACAACACAACACAACAACTCCAACAATTAAAACAAATCACAACATTTCCAGTACTTCAAACAATATTTCCAATAGTTCAAGCAGATCAAGATATTTCCAACAATTTAAAACGGACAACCAAATTACACAGGAAAAATCCCTATACAAGATGCATTACTCATAAAACAGGTTGATGTAGATTTGGTCCCAAATATACATCATGGGAGCCAAATGCTTGATTTCATACAAAAGGAGCTTCAATCACTCATGCTTATCACACGTCCAAATAGCTTCATCAAGGGTGGTTTGGTAATTTGCTCTATAACTCAAGATCCGTGAAGATGTTGTGAAAGTCATCCTAGCACCAAATGATCTACATCAAAGGAGCTTCACAATGGCTTTTGAATCTTTGAATTTGGACAAGAAACGAGCAAGTTATCATAGTTTTAATCTAGCTTATGTACATTTGTATCTTTATGATGTCATACTTGTTTAGGATGATGTAAGCTAGATGCACCTTATTTTCTTGATTGTACACGCCAAGGGGACCTCTCATTTAGTATAAATAGACCCCTTGGGTGCCTTGTAAACACAATTCATTCATAATAGAAATACAAATCAAATTCAACATGATGTTGTTTTCTCTCTAGCTTTTTGTGCTAGTTTTGTTTCTCTTAAGGAGATTCGTCTACTTCTAGCCTAGGGTGGCGTCCTTGGTGGTGATAGGTAGCATTGAAGAGTTCTTGAAGGTGGTGTGACTATATCCTTGAAGATTCTTCTCGCCATTATCAAAGTCCCATTCGTTCATCATTCCTTTTGTGAGGTTCTATTCTTGTTTCATTGATCTTGTTTTGTTTCAATCTCAAGATTCATTTGAATATCATTCAATCATTTAAGAAACTTACATTCCATCCATTTCCCCATTCAAATCATTCATTCGTTCGTCCATTTCATTCATACTAACCATCCATTCATTCATTCTTTCACTCAAACTTAAAGAACCACGTAAAAGATCCTTGACTTTTGTATAATTTGATCATCCTTGGTCTCATTATACATCACAGGTAAAATCATAAAATAGTTTAAAGGCGTCCATGGGGATGTTCGAGCATAAAAATTACCTTACGGACTTCTCTTCACTTCGAAACTCACACGCTTGAGCTTACTAATGATTTATCTCACGCGATCCTAAAATTAAAATATAACTTTTAAAAATTTAATATGACCCAACAATTTAATTTATGCTCTTCTATCTTACCGAAACCCTAGATACAATATTGGGTTCCCGGAATTTCGTGAAAAATTTATAATTAATAACACATAATAAGTTTCTAAGAGGAAAATAAACTCATTTATTAATAACGGAAAAATAGGGTAGATTATAACGTTTTGTTTGTACGGGTCATAACTTGACTTCCCAACATATTATGGACTTGGTTCTTGCCTTTTCACTTCACAGAGTCTGCTGCAACTTTCATGTTGATAAGAAATTAAATCACACTCGAAGGGGACTAGAATAACCAAACAATCCAAAGGGTCCAGTTTTGACACATTTCGATTAACAATTCATAACTCGACCTATACACCTCAAACATTCGATCCGTAAAAATTCTGTTAAAGCTAATACATAAAAGTGTACCCATAGGAAATGTTTTAATTAAAAATGTACTGCAGAATTAACATGAGATTTTTAAACACGACCTAACGAATTATTCAAAACCTGATTTATTCAACTCGTTTTATCAACCCTAACTCTAATATATTTTATCCAAGATTAACACTTTATTATCTTAGTACTCATATATAGTCCAAGTTCAACCATCCAACATATGACTTTAAGTATTTAATCACATGTATTCACAACAAAACACCATAAACAACCCAACATTTCAGGGATAATCTTTAACCCTAAACTAATCAACCCAAACCATAATAAACTCAACTTTTAACATCAAAGATCGAAACTTTACCACTCCTAACCCATCTAAACACATCAAGGAGTAACAAAATAAAGTAATATATTATAAAAACCACAACTTTTTACGTAAAACTTTTGATTTCAAAATCCTTTTCACATCTGATGCAAACTAATCCAAGAACTAATCTTTTTACGTTCAATAGTTCACCTAACAAAATCTAAACACTAAACAAGTATTTCCTACTGATTATACTTAAAAACAAGCTAAACATGATAGTAAACATTTACATGCTCAAAAACCATTAAAGAGAGAGGGTTGGAGTTTTACTTAGAGAAGGAGAAGGAAGGGTGCTTGCTGGCGGTTTCCGACCGTACGATGGTCGGCGATGGGGTGAGCAGGGTTTCCGTCGTCAGCGGTAAGGGTGCCCAACAAAAATCGAAACCAAAAACCAAACCATAAAACCGCATAAACCAAACCGGTAAAAGCGGTCAACAATTTGGATTTTTTAAAAATTGCAGTTTAGGTTAACCAAACCGGTATAAGCGGTTTATGTTTCGATTTTATATTTTTGTGAAATGGTTAACCATGGTTAACCGGTCTTGATTAGGTGCAAAATTTGAGATTTTAAAGCAAAATGTTAATTTTCCTTCCTTACTTGGTATTTTAAATTTCTATGAACCGACGGTTAACCATAAATCGAACCCAAAAAGCGGTTAACCATGTTATCAATGCGGTTTAGGCTTCTAGTTTCCAAAAGCGGTTTAGGTTTAGGTTTATAAAATTCGTTAACCGCATGCGGTTAACCGGTTTTGGACACCCCTAGTTAGCGGTGACGATAATTGGCGACGTGGTGAGCGCTAGAGGTGGTGAGTGTTGGGTCAACGGAAAACCGAGGGGGAAAGAGAGGGAGTTGAGAGGTTGCTCAAGGTTGCGGCGACCGTCACAGTAGTCATTCGGTGTCTAGACGGTGGTGGGTGGTGATGGGCGTCGGGGGGTGTTAAAAGGCAGAAGCAGGGTCGGGGCTGGGGTTCGTTTAGGAAAATAAAGGGGGAGGGGGAGATAATGTCGCATAAGAAAGAGAGAATTGTCAAGGGTTAATTATTTAGGTGGGTATTTATACCCCTTTAGTAGATAAACTTGACCCTCCAAAATAAATTTAAATTGTTTAGAAATTAGCTAAATGATTCTAATATTTAATTTCGAAAAGTACAAATTAATTTTCACACTTTATCCCACTAATAAAAAAAATAAAATAAAATACCCACAATGCACTAACGAGATAGCTACTTCGATAGAATTATTGAATTTACTAAAATGCCCTCAATTTCATGTAACATCCCCAAGCATATAATAAAGACAGTTTTACCCCTGATGATCAGTCAACGGACCTACAAGCTCAAGCGTTAATAGATTAAATTTATTGGTTCAACATAGTTAACACAAACATGACAACAAACAAATCAAAATTTTCGGGGTTTAGCATCCTTTGATAAAACTCCAAGGTTGACGATAGGACAAAGTAGGTGATGTATGTAAGCCTAAAGATCATCAGAGTGCACTAGGCCAACACACATGCTACAGTTTGCATTAGCTTTCAAGAGTGATTCTTGCAATCGATGAAGTGAGAGCCAAGCCACTAGCAAGGTCTAGGAAGACTTAGAGCAACTGATCCAACAGGATTGTTGGAACATAATGATCCAACAGGATAAGGCTAGGGATCAGACTGAATGTAAGACAATCAAGGTGTTCAAAGACTGACGATCCCATTGAGTTTTTGATTGGATAAAACTTCATAGGAAGGAAAATGTGAATCAACCAAGGTCAATAGGCTAGTTTAAGGATAAGAAATCACTTTATTTATGTAGAATCAAAACCAAGTGTCTCCAACCGTCAAGTATACCGGAAGACAACAATCATGGTAGGAAACAACAACTGGAGCGTATTGGATCTGACCCGATTTTGGTCCACCTATGGTTCCCAGTTCGGTTAAGGCCACCCTCCTCTCTCCGCGGTTCAAATCCGGCCATTTCATCCATTTAAAGGTGGATCTGGGTACTTGGAGGGCCTTTTAGGCCATTATTAGGGGCAATGTTCATTTCAAGGAAGACTCCGGGCTATAGGTCATAGTTTGGATCCTCATCAGGAACCATCTCGGTCTTTTAAGGGATCTCGAGATTCTCAGCATGAATAACAGAGCGGGATGGAGTTTGTTGTGCAAGACAAGCAAAGGAGAAAACGTGACAACAGGGGAGTCACGACCGCGACCATGACTGTCGCACTTGTGACAAGGCTCAGTGGCCACAATCGCGCCCGCGACATCTTGCGTCGTGCACTTGCGCCCATGACACCCTGAAGGCTTGTCACGCTCATGACCCCCATGACGACCTCTTTTGGTTCAAATTCCCGAAGGATGTCACGCTCGTGACAATTTGAGTTGCACCTGCGATGTATTACGTCACGCCCGCGATGATTCTGGGAATGTCTGGTTTTAAGTCCAACTTCCTCCCTTTTGTTTCCCTCATTTTTGTATAATTCCCTCTGTATCCCCTCCCTCATATATATACATGTAAACCTCCTCCATGAGTGTTAATTTTTTAAGCATATAGGTGCCACAAAATCCTTTCCACTTGAGATATTGTAATTAAGGGTTTTCAAGCCCAACTTCAATGAAAGCAATCCTTTGGGTGGAATTTGCTTGTTCATTTCTCTTTGGTTGTAAGTGTGAGTTTCTCCTCCACTCTTTGTGAGATTTATCGGGTGTTTCAAGAATCTTTGCATGTGGAAGATCCTTATGTAAGTGATTGAATATCTTAGTTCAATTTAGTGAGTTTTTACTCTATAGAATTGTCCATATCTTTTCAATTCTTGTTTTAGTTCTTGTTCATCAATAAAACCCCAAAACCCTCAACATAGTTTTGCTTGTATGCGTTTTATGGGTGGATTTCCATTATCCACATGAACTTGTGTGAACCCTAGGTGGGAAACGCTCCAACAACCAACCCAGAACCAATAGACAAGCACACCTTTAAACAACCAAGGAAGTTAAATTTAGCCAGTTGGTCATTCAAAAGATAGTGCAAGTGAAATCCAAAGTGATACAGAAACACCACACAAAGGAACTCACCAGGGTTGAGCCCTTAAGGTGAGTAGATACATAATACACCACTAACACACACTTAAAAGACCTTAAACACCACTGGATTTAGCCATAATTCAGATATATAAAATTAGGATTTGCAAGAGGATAATAAGCATCAACTTCATTCAATAAACTCGTGTGTCAAATGCATACATATAGGGTCCTATTTATAGGAAAGAATAGTCCCTTAATCAATGATTAGTCACTGATCAAATTATTGAGCTTAATCCTGATTAACTAAATTCCAAAAGTACTAGCTAAACTCTATAATAGTGTTTACACTATTATTAACTATGATATAATGTATGGGGAAGAGCTTAACACTTCCTTTGATCACGGGAATCCACTTGCCAAGTTGTGGGTGTAGTTAACAGAGAGAAAATGTAAAAAGTAGACTGCCTCTTGATTAGCCAACCAGATTGCTTCCCTCATTTTTCTTGCTTCACCATTAGAAAACACTCGAACAATCAATGATGATTATATTTGGGACTTGTTACAATTTGGAGGGAAAAGTCGTTGGTGCTGATTACAAGCAAGCAAGCATACACACAACCCTTACTTGATCATTTTTCAACCAGAACTTATTTTCTGGCACTGACTTGCACTGTCTGAATTAAGTAACTGAACAATATGGAAAATGAACCTTCCTGGCTTGAGTTTGGGCGGTTCATCTAAGCTGAGACATTGTGCATGGTGATGGAACATAATGCATGCCAACATCAACTTCCCTTAGGAAGATATGCAAGTGAAAACACACATTTGTGCACCAATAGTAGGCAGATTAGTGCATACAATTGTTGGCCTGTTTGATAGGTTTCTTGAATGTCTTGAGGGCAAGGCTGGACCATGGCATGGTTTGATTATTGACAATAGTGGGATGATCCCCATCAGCATGATCCGTTACTTTCCAAAGCCAACCTATCCCCAAGAGAGTCAGGTTAAACTCATGAAAGTCAACCCAGATCTAAGGATTTTTGGATAAGAACAATTCTGGCAACGACATTGGAAACATATCAAATGAGTGGCTGAAGAAGTGAGGGCGACAGAGGACTGAGCAACTTTCATCAAATCCTTGGAAATCTAACCTAAGAACCACAAATAATCTCGGGAAATCGAATGGCTTACGCAATTGTGGTGATGACCAAATGACTTAAAGCATACCAAAAAAAGAAGGATATGAGGGTTTTAGCGGCAATCGAAAATTGAGATTGGACCATAGAACCGAAATTCCATGAACAATATGGATATCTTTGGAGAGGAAATGAATAGGTCTCGAATAAGGGTCGCTATTAGAGGAAGAAAGAAAAAACATATTAAGATCAGGTGGTTTTGATTCTAATAAGCTCATTGGAAGCAGATGATAAACACAAACAAAATGCAGATTAAGATTGAGATAAAGAGATTTAGTGCCTGTTTGGCCTAATTTCTCAAACAGTGTTTTTGCTTCTTATAAATAATTTTTATAAAAGTTATTTTTGGAGAGATGTTGAAGTGTTTAGCTTAGCTTATACATAAGTGATTTTACTAAATTAAAGTGTTTGGCATAACATATGACATAGTATTTTTACTAAATTTAATTGTTTAGCCTAACTTTTAAAAATTATCATGTGTTTTTTTGGAGTAAAATTATCATATGATTATTTACTTTTTTAATTAATTTTTAAACAGATTATCATATTTTAATTTTAATAATAATTATAATCATATAGTTATAGTTATAGTTATAGTTATATAATTATTATCGTAACTATATATGGTCTTACTTAACTATATTATATATAAAAAATTTATTAAATACCAAATTCGTAAATGAATTAGATAATAAAAATGTCCAACATAATATTAAAATATTTAAATTTTATCTTTATAAGAATCAAAATATTTATTTGAAATTATGGAAACTAATCACTAAAAAATCTCATAGATTGAGTAGTGATTAGTTTATAAGAAGTAGAAACAACAATTTACTGCTTCTGCTTTTGAAGCTGTTTTTTGTCAAAATTGTTTTCAAAAAACAGTTATTAACTTCTAAAAAAACACTGTTTGGCCTAGTTTGTACTTTCTGACTCCAAAAACACTATGAAAAACTAGGCCAAACAAGCACTTAATAGGAGACTTGAAGAACATAGAAAACTTATAAATTCTCTCAACCTCTCTAAAGTTTCTATCTCCTCTCTCTAAATACTTCTTTTTTTTGTCCCCCCAATCTTCCTATATGTATTTATGGACAATTTGGTGAATAATTGAATCTTACTTTCTTTTTCGAATTAAAAAAAAAACTACTCCCTTCATTTCATTGTAATTGTCATTAACTAATTTTTTTTATATCACATTACTTGTTATTTTAATTCGAATACAAACTTTTTAAACTAAATATTTTTATATTAATTTTTCTGACATAAAAATAAAAAAAATAGGAGAGAGGAAGATATACAAGTATTTTTAATACTTAACTAACTTATTTCATTGATTTATGAAACTTTAGTTTTTTTTTTGAAAGGTATGAAACTTTAATTAAAATGACAATTATTATGAAATAAAAAAAGTAGGTTACTAGTGTTATAAATATAAGAGAAAGTAGAGAGAGAATAGAGACAGAGGAATTGAGAGAAAAGAAAGGAATGGATATTTCATTGCCATCGAGGAAGTATTTATAATACAAGGATTCTTCATCACTAAGAATACTTCATCACTAAGAAAACTTCATTACTAAGAAAAGTAAGAGTATGGACATTCATACAATTATTCCATAACACTCCCCCTTGAATGTCCATTGCCAAAGAATATGTCTCATTAAAACCTTACTAGGAAAAACCCAATGGGAAAAAACCCAGTGAAGGAAAAAGAGTACATAATTCTTGATACGCCAAAATATGTTGCCTCATTAAAAACCTTTCTAAGGAAAACCCAATGGGACAAAACCTCAGATAAGGGAAAAAGAGTACAGCACGTATTACTCCCCCTGATGAGAGCATCAATGAAGATCTTTGAGTTGATGTAATTCAACTTCATCACTAACTTTTAAACATTGCAGTCGAAAGTGGCTCGATACATGAATCGACTTAATTCTAACGGAAACGAATTTACTTAATATCTGTTTCAGCGTACACATAACTGGTATGTGATCAAGTGTCATAGGATTTAGGTAAATATCCAAGATCAGCATAGCTAATCAAATCAATTTTGAGCTGATAGGGATAATGAATATTTAAATCGACAGTACCTTCGAGGTACCGAAATAGGTTAGGTCATGTATGATTAGCAAGATATGTCAGTGCTTCAATATCATTTAAATACGGTACTTCAGGACCCAAATACAGTACTTCATGACTCAAATATGGTACTTCAGGACCGCTAAATTTCTCATCATCTTTTCAGAATCGAAAGGGGGGTTGTTTTCATATCAAATGACTGTACCACTACTAGGGTACTTAAAAAGGGAGTGATTTGCTCATGCAACATTATCTTAGCACTTAGCTACATAAATTAATTTATGTATGTAAGATCATTCTCAAAATGTGCAACTTGTAAACCAAGGCAATAACAGATTTTACCAAAATCTGTCATTCCAAATACGCTTGTAAAGCAATCCACAACTTTTGAGGCTCTTCGGGAGTCCAAACCATCAATAACATTTACAAACAATTAGGATCCGGATCATTTAATCATTTCATTTGATTATGCAATATGCGTCCATATTGCTTTAATCACATAAATGTCTATCAACTAAGTAACCAATATTCTCGAGAATTTTAATATGTGCTTCTGGCACTTTGAACCCTTCAGGAGTTTTATATAAACATCATTATCAAAATTTTTATAAGCTATAGTGATATTTATAAGATGCATTCTTAGCTTTTCATGTACTGCCAAAATTTAAGGTATCGTGATGTAGTGACATGGACTACATAGGAGTATATTCCTTCATAGTTGATACCAAGTCTTTGCGAAAAGACTTATGCAACAAGTCGCTCCTTATGCCTCATAATCTCCTTTTCTCATTCTGTTTTCACACAAAGACTTAACTGTATCCCACAAGTTTTACACCAATTTGGTGTTTGGACGACAGGTCCTGATATTTCCGATTTTACAAGCGAATTTAATTCTGAAATACATATTTCCACTTGGCCAATCTCATCTTTGTCTGTATTCATTAACAGACATAAATTCATGATCCTCATGATTACTCACAATAGTTAGCGCTATATTATATAATCAAATACCATATCGACGTCTGACTTCACTTCGGTTCCACCTTATCCAAATCATGACATAATTAATTGAGATCTCATCATTTTGCGAATTTTAGGTGCCTGAGCTTGTGGTGTAACTTCCACATGTGTCATGATTGAGAACTCTTCTGGAGTCAAAAAATTTCCTCATTTCGGTTATCATTAATCGTTTGCTCCTTTTCTTTTTCGAGGACTTTTGTTGTATTTGGAACCGATTGGTCTACCACGCTTCATATGCGGTCTAGACTCATTAATAATTCAATTTGTCCTACTGGGACATTAATAGGAGCATTAGTAGTTGGAACATAGGATTTAATAACTCTTTGTGGGTCAGTAGAATAACTGGCAGTAGATTCGCTCAAGTTCGTAGACGAATTATATTTTGAACTTCCAGTTCACATTACATTGTATGAGGATCATATAATTCGTTCCAACTTATTTCCTTGTCCAACAACTTGATTTCTCCCCCTAATGGATATTCATACCCAACATATATTCCCGATTTCTTCGGGGTCCCATCTTAGTGCATTATCATGGAGCATACATCGCACATGCTCAATACAAAAGTGGGAGATATTTGGTTTATGGCCACAAACCATTTGTAGGGGAGAAATAAACATTCATGATAACCTCTTGGCCTTACTTGGATCAATGTTGGTGCATGCAACATGACATGTCCTTGAACAATTGTAGTAAGCTTTGCTCTCAAAAGTAATAGGTTTATTATATACTCAATATCTCATGTATTAATGATTTTGCAGGATCATTTTACATATAAACATTTGACATAGGTTGCTTAACATCTATGTCCATTGACATACAAAAACTATCAAAAGTCTTCACCATCATTATCAATATGAATCTTCTTGATTGATAATTTGAAATGTGCTCGTAAATCAATTGAGTAAACAATCTTGCAAGCGTCAAGTTGCAAATTTATAGTAAACATACCAGTGGCTATCTCATTGATGCATCAAGTAAAGCCACGCTATATTCAAATGGTTTACATATGGGTCTACAGGACCAATACAAACATCACTTGTACAGAACCCAGGAATTTAAGGAATTCGATCCCTATCTTTACTAATGATGGTGTTATAATTAATTTCTTTGATAGTGAGCAGCTAATTAGAACTCATTTGATTAAGGGTCTTCTGGCCCTTTAAAATATATCCATATGAGTTCTTCTTGAGAGGATTGATCCAAGATGCTCCTACTTTGATAAAGTCTTCATCAATATATAGTAAACTTCTAGTTTACTAAAGTATGTGCTTCAATTGGGTTAGTTGTGTAGAATAACCCAGACAATAAGGATGATATTCTTTCAACACACATGTTGCTCAAAGCAATTTTCATAATATATGAATACTAGTTGTCTCAACATACAAGTATTCATTCCCACGAATACTTTGAAACTTAATTAATAAGTTACCTTTATGGCTAACTTGATGGAGAGAAGTACATTTACAATAGGAAAGTTAGTTACACCAAGTAATATTATATGCGCTATTCTGGAGCCTTTAATCAAAGTAGACTGTCATATATATAATGCTAATATTTGCTTCCCTCATCAATGGACAAGAAGTAATTTATTATCACTAAAAATGTGTGTTGTTCTGGTGTCTGCAGGACACATATCTATCACCTCATTTATTCATGTTCTAATCAAGTAAGTATGCATGAAATTCACTTCAAGATAAATATAACATGAATGCATATAAAACATACAATAGAAGTGCTTTAATCATTTATTCATAAAAAGAAACTCCACTTCAGAAGGACATACATGATTCTTGAAAGTTAAATACTCCATAAGGAACATGCATTATCATGGATATCGAGATCATTGATTACATTTAAAACATGTCTATGAGTTTAATAAATAATCACATAAATAATCACATTCTCATAAAGATAGATTCCACCCATTTGCTCATATAGTATCACAATCAAATATCCAATATACACTATAATTTGTATTATACTTAGGAAATAAAGTTCATGCATATTTGGTCAATCAATAACAATGCACTTTGTGATTAGACATTACGAAACAAGTAGTCTTGTTCGTGATACTGAAAAATACTTAATCAATTGAGCAAGTAATCTTGCAAATGCCAAGTTACAGGTTGACAATAAACACACATGTGACCATCTTGTTGATGCATTAACTAAAACCATGAAATATCTAACGGTTCACATGGTGGGTCTACAGGACCACAAATGTCACCTTGTATACGTTCCAGGAATGAAGGGGATTCAACCCCTATCTTAGCTGGTGATGGCCTTATGATTAATTTTCCTTGAGAGCAGGCGGCGCATGAGAACTCATTGGTTTGAAGGATCTTCTGGTCCCTTAAAGTATGCCCATATGAGTTCTTTATGATTTTGCGAATCATTGTTCATCCGAGATGCCCCAATCTATGATGCCATATGATAAACTCCTTTTCATTAGTAAACTTATGTCAGTGAACAACTCTATATTATAATTGGCATGAAAGCGAACTTCTGGTTCACTAACGAGATTATATAGAGATTCAATGATTGGAGTGAACTTCTGATTCACTACTAATACGTGTAGTCAACTTGAAACAAAATTCAATATTAGTGGTAGGATGAACTTCTGGTTCACCAATGAGATAATTAGTAATCCATTTTTCAATATCAGAGTGAACTTCGAAAATCAGATAAAATTCTTAACATTAAAATGAACTTCAGGTTCATTAATGAAATAAAATAATTTTGCAATGTGAAAGTGAACTTCTAGTTCACTAAAGACATCATGTCAGAGTTAATAAATATATCAATGTAACTAACTGTTAGTCCAATATATCCAAACAAAACCTTCTTCGCTTATTTGATATGTTCTCATCAAATTAGAACAACAAATAATTCCATGCTTAACAATCACGTACTATGACTACAAGAATTGAAGACATAAGAAGATATTATATACCAATATTAAATATTAGTAGTGAAGTGAACGTACTTCTGGTTCACCAATAACATTATATAAAATATTTACGGTAGAGTGAACTTCTAGTTCACCGACGATATTTGAAAAGATATATTCAATATATATCATATATGGTGAACTTCTGGTCACCAATAAAATTATATAAAATTCTCATTATTTTGATGAACTTCTGGTTCACTGATGAGACTAAAAGAAAATAATAATAATAATCAGAATTAGTGAACTTCTGGTCACTGACAAAATTAAATAAATTCTTAACATTAAAGTAACCTTCTGGCTATTGGGATAAACTTCTGGTTATCCAATAAAAAGATATAAACCTTAATTATAATAATAATATACAAATAATAGTATAAGTTAATATATATCAATCTTTTTAAGAAGAAAAAAAAATTAAATTAAAAAAATATATGAAAATGATGAACTCCAAAAGATAAGATGTTGAAGGTATCAAATTGGAGGAATCAATGGACCGACAATCAAAGAATTTGAATTGAATTAAAAAAATATAGTGTGTAATACAGCAACACAAATAAGAAGTTGAAGGTATTAAAAATCCTATGGTGGTGACAGATATTAATCTCATCCCAAAATACCAATGAATTGACGGTGATGAGGTGAGAGATGAATCTTGATGGTGAGAGATATTAATCTCATCCCATCCCAACCCAAAAATTGCCGTCAATTGTTTATCAAATTAAGAGTGGAAGTATCAATCTCAAACAAACAAACGAGAAAAAAAAACTTCTCTCAAATACAATGCAAATTATATAGCCGAATTGCAGGGGCCAATCCTTCAAACTCAAAAACCCTACTGTGTGTATGAATTTAATTTGAAATGAAAAGTTTGTAATCCATACCGTAGATTAGAAATACGAGTTTGATGCTGATAACGTGTTATAAATATAAGAGAAAGTAGAGAGAGAATAGAGACAAAGGAATTGAGAGAAAAGAAAGGAATGAATATTTCATTGCCATCGAGGAAGTATTTATAATACAAACATTCTTCATCACTAAGAATACTTCATCACTAAGAAAACTTCATTACTAAAAAAAGTAAAAGTATGGACATTCATACAATTATTCCATAACAACTAGACACTTTTAACCGCGATTTTTTTTTTTGAGATGAACGTAACCGCGACTAGAAATACCTAATAAAGAGGGGAAGTTCACTAAATATTTTATTTATTTTTATTTTATTATTTTTTTAAGGTAAAGTACTGTACTAAAATGTTTTGAGTCATATTAAAAAAAGACCTTTCTTGAAGTGTACGAACACCCGATTGGAGTTGGCCTGAAGAAATCTGGAATTCCTGGACCAGTAAACACAGAGAGAAGGAGAAAGATCTTTGTTCAGAAAATTTCAAAGGAACACATCACTGAACCCTTAAACAAATTCCAGAATTGTTGGAATGGTTTGGAAATTAGGCATTCACCAAATCGTCAATCTCCTGGTTTCCCAACGAGCTGTTTAAACGGTGAAATAAAATCAAACTCCCCACAACACCCCGTTATTCTTCTCTGACCCCCCCCCCCCTCAACAATGGAGGTGCAGTGGGCTCTGGTGTGCCATGGCATCATTACTCTGCTCGTATTGGTATCCTTTTTCTGCGGGCAATGGCCGATTTTTCAGGGCACCTTCATCGAGCGCTTTCATCACTTCCTCACATTTGGGGCTTATGACTACTTCCTGTAAATCCCCATTTCCTTAATTTCTGATATTCATCTCTTTGTCGCCGTTTCTTTTCTTTGAACTTGCTCATTCATTTGCAGGAGATTCGTGGGGTGGGTGTGTGGAGATCGGGGCACAAATGCGGTTCTTTCTGTTGAGTACTATTGTTGCTATCGTCCTAACCCTATTTTACAGGTCAGGATTGATTGATTTTTGTTCTCAATTTGCGATTTTGCTACCCAGTTACGATTTGGGTATTTGTTGTGTCGAGGATCAGGAATTTGAAATATGGGCAATTGCGTTTATTCGAAAATTGCATTTTCATTGGTATTGCTCCTGTTTGAATCATGGAAACGTTACTAGGTATCGAAAGAGTGATAGAGCTAATAAGTTATGCTTGCTATTCTGCCTTTTTGGGTTGAGTGGTATAATTTCAACTTCAGCTGGATTTGGAGTAGTATTGGTGTCAGAAGTTGCTAAACACTTCATTTTGCTGTATATATGTGTCTTAATTTTGCAGAGAAGATTTAGGAATGTCATGAATCTGTACACAATCTTGAAATAAGGGCTATCCATGTAGACTGGGGAAGGCTTGCTATGTGAGCTTCTAGTTTGGATTCTCCTTGTACTTGGTGATTTTAATGCCTCATTCTGGCAACCAGAATGGACTCGAATGAGGCTGTTGTTTTGGTGGAAGTAGGACATTTTCTTGAGATTCCTAAAGCAAGTTCACCTGTTCCCAACTTCCCATTGATTGTTTATATTCCGTTTTAGTTGATGGTCGTGAACTCAATAGCAAAAGTGTACTTTTCAATTTTTCATGCGCTAGAATATGGATGTTGAATTCTGTATTTAGTTACATTTCGTGTTATAGGTTGCCAACAGACCTGACAATTAGGCGATTAGGGATTCTTGGCTTAATGATCGTATTGATATAATGCATCTAGAACTGCAAAGTATGGAGTTTTTCTTGTAAAAGTGATTCTGTGTAGATTACAGTAATAAATATTTGTATTCAGCACCCAACTCTGACAAAAGTTCATAAATTGAGGTTGAAGACTGACAGGAAGGCCAAGAAAAAGGTTTTATACTTTGCTGTGCCTCATGTGTATGGTCCTTGGGATCAAAGTGTAGATGCAACACACCAATGGGAAATGAAATATACAATAACACATATTGGGGTCTGGTTGAGGTTTGAACTCCCTTTGTAAGAAAGTCTATGACATCACACTGTAAGTCTGTAACTATCTTAACCAAAAGGCGTGCTGTGCAAACAGTACTAAATAGTCACCCTTTTTCTTGTAGGTGACATGGAAAACTTCATTTATTTATCCTTCTTTTGATAGGGTTTTAAGGGGGGGGGGGGGGAATTCTTACCTGAAGATGCCAAAAAGTCTCTCTAGAAAGGTCTATACTCCTACTAGAAGTGGAAATAGGATTTAATTGTTATCATCACTCTAAATTTCTGCAAAATTCATCCTTTAATGGTGATCTAGTGGTAGAATGACTGGCTTACACCAAGAAGCTAGAGTTAAATTCTCCTTGGGCTAGGTGCATGTTTAAAATGTTATCCATCCACAAAACATAAAATATATTGCAACTTACTCCTTTCTTGATTAAACAATATCTTCTTAATGCCCACAAGCCTGCTTCTTCAATCCGTTACTCCCTTAGTTAAGGATACCAATGAAATTTATATATTTGTTTGAATGCGTAAGGTTACAGATATTTAGATAACATGTGTAAGTGCAGTTCAAGTCAAGTGGTCAATGAACAAGAAGTCAAGAACTACCCTTTGCAATGTTGAGTGTTCGATTGAATTGTCACTGCACTTGGGTGGAATTGACTGCTAAAGTGTGCAATATTAGCAGCAAGGATGGGCCAGTTGGCTGCCATGTACAAGCATGTTGCACATTTGATTTTTGATTTGTGCCAGTTGTTAGGAGTTGGTCACACATTGTTGTTTGTAGGACCTAGGAATATGGTCTGCTTAACACTATTTGCAGCGCTTGTTAATGTTATGCAGGCATTCATCTGTTTGTGCTATTTATTTGGTTTTACAGGTCATATATCTTGCAATAATTGGTACAACGTTCTACTTCATCGTTGAATCCTCATTTGCATATATTCCTAATTATTATCTGGGTGAAATTCACAGGTATAATGCTACTTGAACTTGATTATTTACACAATTTATCATTGTTTATTGTTTATAATGTTTCCATCCAAATTAAATTGTTTTAGAAATTAATGTTCTTGCAGGTATATAAGTGTACTGGCTGTTGTTGTAGGTCTTGTACTTTTTGTGCTGACTAGCTTTTCTGATCCTGGAACTGTTAAGGCTGAGAACGTTTCTCAGTATATCTCTGCATATCCCTATGACAATATCATATATTCAGAGAAAGAATGCCCTACTTGCAAAATTCCAAAGTGAGTGACAATATTTATAGGAAAATTGGATTCTTATAGTCCCTACTTTGAGCTTTTGTATGCCAATAATCCCTACTTTGTTTTTGTATTCTGGTGGTCCAAAAAAATAAAAATTGTATTTTGGCGGGACACCACCGAGTGTATACCCTAAATATCATAGATTCTGACTTGCATTTGATTCAAAACTTAGCACAACACTTCCCCACCATTTTTAATGAATTTACAACATGTGTCCCAATTTTTTTCGATTTTACTTCACTTTTTTATGATTTTTTCACTATTATTCCTTTAAAAAAATCATAATAATAGCTCGGATCTTCAAAAAAAAATTTAAATTTCTTTTAGTAACTACAATTCATAACCTTTCTGGGGCAAGAATGGAAAAATAAAAACAGTATGGGGCAGGAATGAAAAAAATTTTAAAAATGTGGAGGTAGATTTAGTACTACTAGAATACAATTTTTATTTTTTGGATCCTCTGAATACAAAAACAAAGTAGGGATTATTGACATACAAAAGTTGAAAGAGGGATTATTAGAATCCAATTTTCCTTATTTATTTCATCTTTTCCCTAGAGCTTCTGGTCAATCTAAATTGATTTGGGGTTATGATTGGTTCAGACCTGCAAGGTCCAAACACTGCAACATATGTGACCGCTGTGTTGCCCGGTTTGATCATCACTGTGGATGGATGGTTTGTACTACACCTGCTTATTTTTCTTGAAAAAGATAGAATCTGTTCATTTTCTTTAACCCGTAAGTCTGCTACCTGTTTCTTCTGCAGAATAACTGTATTGGGGAGAGAAACACTAGGTACTTCATGGCCTTCCTTTTCTGGTGAGTGCGTCTGTATTATGGTAGTACCTGCTTTCTTGCTTAGGAGTCGATAATCTAAATGAAAAGTGCTTGTTTACTTGGAACCCTTGTTACTAGTTTTGCCATGATGTTGGGCATGCCACTTAAATTGGGACTAACCACCAAAAAAAAAAAAAAAGTCGTTTGAAGATAGTAAGGCTTATACTGAAACCTGTCTACTCTCGACTTAAAACCAAATCCAGGTAATGTAAGCCGCTGAAGCGAAAATGCTCCTAAAGTGCCTTGAAGATGGTCAAGTTGATACTTTGCCCTGTACTTAATACTTAAAACCCATCCAGGTTATAGAGGCCGCTCAAAGAGAAATGCTCTTTGCAGGGATTAGCTTTTTGATCTGCTCTCAGCCTGATATTTTAGGGGTAATGTTCAGGCTGCGTATTTCTTGACCTCTCCAGAGCCTATGCTCTGCTTGGGTCATTCCTACCTAAGTTTTCTCGTCCGTAAGATCATTGCATGTTTTGGGAAGAATGTAGTGTTATTTATGTAATAATTAACTTTAGATTAATTAGTGTACCGACATCCTTTTCGTAGGCATTGGAACTCACTCTTGTTTTCTTCAGAACTTGTAACCTCATTTGCAGTAGATATTTTGTTATGAGTTGATGAGTGTGTGTATGTGTGTTCTTGCAGGCATTTTTGTCTTTGTGTATATGGAGCAGTTGGCCTTGGTTTGATCTTAGCTAGTAGGTTGAAAGAATTGAAAGTTACATACATTTTGACAGGTAAATCTGTATCCATATAATTTTGTGCGGTTAGTTTGACAATGATGTTTGAGTTGTTTCCTGCATCTTGCTTTGCAGCCTACTATGGTGTGGAAGATTCATTCTCAGGCTTAGCTCCACATGTTGCACAGGTAAATCTGTCTTTTTCCTTTGTAAATTTACTAATTCCGCAACAAATTCCTTGCCCTAGAGTCCCATCTTAGCAGGGTGTTATTATATTTTGTATTGCAAAGAGGCTAATAGAGATTATTTCTGTGGGATCCTCTATCATTAAGAAAGCTGTTAACTGTCTGATATTTCATGAACACTGTAGAGGATATTTAGTGAGGATTTTTATTGTTTTTTTTTTTGTTTAAAGTCTTTAAATCCACAGTAGGCCATGTTTAAAAAGAATCCCAAAATTATGACTTTGATATTATCCAATATGTGGCCGATGCAAACTTACTTATTCACCTGGAGAATAGCTAGTTAAGTGTATGTTCACATATGATTTAGACACTAAGGAATTATCTAACCATTTAGCATCATGAAGTGATGTATCACCTTAAACATATCTTTTGTTGGTCGGGCTGGTGGAGAAGATGGAGTCTAGTCCATGTTCCCAAATGTATCCCGTGAATTTTCAAATGAACAATGAGATAGAGATTATGTATTGATATAACTAATGAGAATAGGGAAAAAGAACTCTCTGCTGCTTGGACTTCCTTTATCAGAGTCAGTCATGAATCCCTTTGGGTTGCTTCTGACCAGACATGCAAAACAAATGATGGCTAATTTCATTTTTTCTCCCCTACCCCTGCCTTGACCCTCAGTCCCTCACATTGAGGGTACCTCATTATGTTATGGGGTGGGATTGGTTAAAAGCCTTGACATGCCCCCCAGGCCCCCACTAAGGCAGTAACCCTCTTTTCTTTTTTTTTTTTTTTAAATAACCATTTTGCAAACTTTTAAAAGAAGCCCACTGACTCTTTTCAGCCTGTCCCTACCCGTTTTCAATTTTGCTAGGATGTTCGATGTTGAAGTTTATGAACAAAATAAAATTTAATAAATATCTCTTTTTCTACCTATGAAGCTTGAGGACCGGGTATGAATCAATGGCCTGAGGGTACCCACATGGTCAGGGTCAGGGGGTTGTTGACCCATAGGCCATAGGGTTAGGGTTGAGCAGATTCTACCTAATGACCCTCGGGACCCCAACTGTCATTTTGAATAGGTGTTGCAATGAACACATACATGTATATTGAGCACTTTGAGTAATTTGCAATTTCTACTTACAAGCTGTGATGTGATGGCCAAGTTTTTTTTTTTTTCCCCCAACCAAAAAACACAGAAAATGCATCCCAAGAAAGCTAATTATGATACAATGAAAGGCTGTCCACAAAATCTATCATCAGTTGAAGAGAAACCAAAACCTCCTTCCAAAATAACCAAGTCTTGAACCACTTTACTTTAACCGCTCCATTGAAATTTCAACCCTAACTATAACTCTTATTTCTTTCCACCCTCAACAAATTAATCAAAAAGAATAGCATTAGAATGGGCAGGTAAAGTTTATACTTGACCCTTCTTCTCCAAAAGCCTTCCCATGCCAATGGTAATGCCTGAACCATTTGGGGCAATATTAGCACACTTGGTCTATGTATCAAACAATGCCTTTGATGTGGGTGTTTTTCCCCTTAAGAAAAGGAGATGGGGAAAAAAATCTGCCACTGTTTGTCCTTGTGCTCCAACATTCCCTTTTAACAGCCTACTTATTAGCGTAGAAGCTGAATTCTAAGTGCATTCTATCTCCATCCCCATTTTGCTTGTGCAGTGCACTGTTGAATTTGCGGTTTCCTGCTGGGCTGACTATCTTTTGTTTTGCTCCCTTTCATTGGAAACAGTGGCTGCTGAGCTCCTACAACATACAAATACTTCTTATGGTATTTCTTGGCATTGTCTCTTTATTGATGGCAGCATTCTTTGGATACCACACCAAATTATGTCTTACGAATACCACAACAAATGAGGTGGGTCTTCTATCCCAAGATTTTATGCGTGTCTTTTTTAGATGAGTATTTGAGGCATATGAGGCAAATTATGTCTTACGAATACCACAACAAATGAGGTGGGTCTTCTATCCCAAGATTTTATGCGTGTCTTTTTTAGATGAGTATTTGAGGCATATGATGCTTGTGGATTAGTAGAGCGGTGACCTGTGGGATAGATCCTGTGAGGTCATTATTCAGGAGACATAAACTTATGCAGCATTCCCCATGATTCTGAACCGAAGCTGTTGTTTTGAGTCATTTGTTATGTTGGTGATGTGATTTTTCACTATGTTGTGTTTGATGTATACTAGACATTCAAGTGGCACGATCATATAAGCCTGCAGAGAAAGATCAATGAAGCAAAGGCCAGCACCGCAGCGCTGAAGGCCAGTATTAATGAACTTGGCGGTGAAAGCAAGCCTCCAGTGAGCAAATGGAAGTCCTTTTTCAAAAGATCGCCTTTGGCAGATGCAAACAATGTGGTAAAGAACAACATCTATGACAAAGGAATACTTCACAATTTCTGCGAGGTAGTCTTACCCTACTCCACAAGACCCTCATTTTTGCGAGCCAAAACAAAATCATCGTAGAGACATCCATGAGTTGGTCTTTTTGCCATGTTTGAAACGGTTGGGCAGGCTTGTACGCTTATGCAACGTGATTTATGCCCTCTCGGTTCAAGGGGAGCTGGGGGCGCGGGTGGGTTTGAAGTCTCTGAATGTAGCTTTGTACATTTGCTCTTGTTGATTCAAGCATCATCGTCAATATTTGGCGGCCTTTTCGAGCCACAGTAGTTTCAGTACGTGTGGTGGTAGAGTTTGATGTTCATTATTTGCCAACATATAATAGGGCTTGTATTTGTATCATATGTACCGTCCAACAAGTTTGATCTTTCCTGCTAGTCAAAATCTAGTTTCTAGTTTTTGTGAAAACGTTGAAGTTCTTGTTCATGAATCATTTGATTAATCTTATGATATCTTGCTACTCTACAAGTAGGGAGGACCATAAAATATGTAAAGATTTGCCCTGCTTAGAACCCCAACCCCAACGAGGATGAAAAAATATGGACTTCAAACGGATCATATGGGGTAAAGTTCTAACAAAATGGGCATGAGAGGCCTTACTAGCCCCATTCCCAAACCTATTCAGTACCTAAATACAGAAAATTCATTTTAAAAGGGGAAATTGAAAAAAAAAAAAAATCCATACTTTGAGGGTATCAGAAAAAAAATATGGAGCGTACTGGGCTGGGGCCCGAGCCTCGAAAATCATAATCGCTAAACCGACCCGCACCCCCTCCACGAAACACGATAAAAATAACTCCAATGACGGGTGTGGAGTCCATTTCAAGGTGGACCCGGGACCCTGGAGGCGTGGTTTGAACGACATCGGGTGTGGCATCCACTTAAATGGGACCCCGAACCATGGGAGTGGAGCTACGGGTCCTCATCGGGACCTACTTCGGGCCTTTAAAAGGGTTTGGAGTCTTTCGGAAAGAATAAGCGGAAAATGGTCAACGTGGGTTGTCGGAATGGACACGCCTTCACTCTTTGAGTCATAACTCCTTCAATTTAACTCCGATGGATCTCAAATTTTGGGAGCTTAAAGTACACACCGAGAGCTTTCCATCGATATCTTATGGGCATAAAACGGAGCCCGGATGAAGAAGTTATGCGCGTTTGAAGTCGGTAGAAGAAAACTGCCCCAGAACAAGGTCGCGCCCGAGTCGTCTGCTGTCACGCCCGAGTCATTGTCCTGTCCCGGTCGTCGCGCCCGCGACCCCATTCGGCCAGCAACGGTTTGTGGTGGACAGAAGCCTGTCGCGCCCGCGACCTCCCGTTCCTGCGCGTGTTTTCCGGCCCAAAACGCTGCGTTTTTTTTTTTCCCAATACTATATATACCCTCTCCCTTGGCATTGTTTGGAGTTTTTTGGGTGAATTAAATTGTAATGCTTGGCATTGTAGGGTTCTCCCTTGTTTCCTCAAAAATCTTTTTCTTACCTATTCCTTTATGGATGGTGGTGTTAGCAAGTCATTCCTTGTGATTATTTAGTGGATTACCTTGGATAGTCATTGTGGAGTGTTAGGCCTTTGGGTTGTGGATTACCTAGCCATAAGGTCATATCCTTCCTTTATTTTTTAAGTTTTGTTCGATTGTTGAATTAAAGTTCCAACTCAAGCTAAATCATCAACACTCCCACCGCGCCACGCTCCAATAATCTGAATATGTAATTTTGTTATGGATGAACTGAACTTTAACTCATATTATTTTTAGCATCCATCACTTAGTTAAGCTCGTCTGAAAAGTGACGTGGTGGTGACGATATTATACGCGGAGTATACTTTTAACTTGTTTATGAGGTGCAAAAAGTTCCACGTATAATATCGTCATCACCAAGTCACTTTTCGAACAAGTTTAACTAGGTGGTGAATGTTAAAAATAATAGGGTTTAAAATTCAGTTCATCCATAATAAAGTTATAAGTTCAGATTATCTTTTCCCAGTACCTAGAGTTGAGAAAAGCTAACCAAATACGATTACCGACTTAAACCGAACACGATATTAAGCGGGTTTAGATAGAAATTTTCAACCCGTTTAATTAAATGGGTTGACACGGTAAACCCGTTTAATTAAATGGGTTAAGTTCAGGTCAAGATTTTCAACACGAGAAAACACCTACTTGACCAGTTTAATTAGGCATGTTAAATGGGTCAACTCATTTGCTCGATAATTGTTACCCAATTATACCGTTTATCAACAAATTTAGGTGAAAGTTACAATTAATACTCTTTGAAATATACATGAGACTTATAATTTTATTATTTATCTTTGATTATGAATTAAAAAACATCTTCGTATATATAACTCGAATTATATTACCAGGCAAATTGTTGAATATTGTATTAGTATGTCATTATTTCGATCCCAAGTGAGTTCTTTTGTATAAATGAGTTAATGGTTATGAGTACATTGGTAACTTTATTCTAACACGTTCACTTAAATGAGTAAAATGATAAAATAATGTCAACCCGTTTAAAATTTAAACAATAAATGATTTCAATTTCTAACCAGTTTAATAAATAGGCTAGGTTCAGGTCGGAGAATTTTGAACCCGTTTAAGTTTGACACGAACACGAACTCAACTCAACCTGACTTATTAGCTAGTTCTACCAGTACCTCCAAAGTTTGGATTATTTTTTTTATTTTCCTTTTAAAAATTTATCAATAGACAACATATCCGAATTCAAAACATAATTTCCTTCGATTCATTATGTTCTCTCAACCTCAACCTTATCCTTAAATTTACATAATTCTAATTTTACAAGAGGGGACTACATCCGATTGTTGAAGTACAAAGCTTTCTATATTTTGTTCACCCTGGTTGATAATGTATTTAAGTAATTTCAGTCCGTAATCTTGCTTATATTAATTGACAAGCGACGTCGAATAACTGCGAACCAGAACACCTATAGTAGGGTTGTAGATTTTACCAGTTGAACAAAATTTTGTCCCATCACTTGCCATGTCCTAAAATGATATAGCCAAACATTTTTGATAAAGAAGAAATGTTTATTAATGAAAAGATATATGACAATTACAATGAAACTATTTAGAGTCAATTTCTCTTATTGTGAGGCATACGTCAATTCGCACCTTGCTTGCCTTTGTTGCTTTATTTGATTTGGAGTTAGAGCAACTTGATGTAAAGATAATGTTCCTTCATGGTGAGTTGGAGGAAGAAATCTACATGAGGCAACCGGAGGGATTTATTGTCCTTGGTAAGGAGAGACAAGTATGCAAATTGAAAAAATCCTTGTATGAGCTTAAGAAGGCACCCAGACAGTGGTACAAAAGGTTTGACACCTTTATGATTGGACAGGGGTACATAAGGAGCTAATATGACAATTGTGTGTACTTTATACAATTTGAGAATGGATATTTTATATACTTACTCTTGTATGTTGATAGCATCCAAGGACATGTCTTTGATGAAGAAGTTGAAGTCTTAACTCAGCTAAGAGTTTGAGATGAAAGGTCTTGGAGCAGAAAAAAGAATCTAGGGATGGAGATATAGAGAGATAGAAAGGTAGGAAAATTGTTCCTGTCCTAGAAGAAGTATTTGAAAAAGGTGTTAGACATGTTGAACATGGGAAGTTGTAAACCAGTTTTTACTCCTTAGCTGTGCATTTCAAGTTGTTTAGTGAATGTTGTCCTAAAACTGAATTTGAGATTAGGAAGATGTCTAATGTGTCCCTATGCTAGTGCAATTGACAATTTGATGTATGCTATGGTGCGCACTAGACCTGACATGTCACATGTAGTTAGTTTGGTGAGTAGATACATGCAGAATCCAAGGAACGAGCATTGGGAAAAAGTGAAGTGGATCATTTGTGATGTAAAGGGCACCCATGAGAAGGACATCTTGTATGCTAGAGGTAGTGATGCAATGTCTGATGTTGTAGGCTTTATGGATGCTGATTGTGGTGGAGATCTAGATAGGAGGCGCTCAATTTCAGGATATTTGTTCACTATGTGTGGAGGTGTAGTGTCCTTGAAAGCTTCGGTTCATCCTATAGCAACTTTTCCCACTACTGAGGCTGAGTATATTGATGCTATTGAGGATGTGAAGGAAGCTACTTGGTTGATGGGTTCGGTCATGGAGCTTGGCGTGCCACATGGTGTAGCTGTGGTGTATTCAGATAGTTAGAGTGGTATTCATCTTACCAAGAATGACGCTTACCATTCGAAGACCAGGCATATAAGCGTCAAGTATCACTTCATCAAAACTACATTTTCTGCGGGGAAGATTGTGGTGAAGAAAGTCCATACTTCTAAGAATCTTGCAAACATGTTAACCAAGCCAATACCTATCGTCAAGTTCGAGCATTGCTTAGACTTAGTGGGTGTTCATCGCACTTGAGAGCCCTTTGGGGCCACGCCTTGCGGAGGGGGGTGTTAGCGGCGGTGGTCGAGGTACTTTATTTCTTGATCCAAGATGGAGATTGTTAAGTGTGGCTCAAGAAATCAAATATATTAATTATTTGATACATGTTATTAATTAGGTAAGTAATAATTAGCATGTTGGACTTTCCAAATCTTTTAGTTTTGGTTGCTTGGGAACCAAGAGTATTCATCCTATAAATACCCTAGATGTTGGAGGTTTCATGCTTTTCTCTTGTGGTGAGTGCTTTGAGAGTTCTCTCTATTGTGATCTTATACTATTGGAGAGTGTGAGTTGAGTGTTTAAGATTTATTTGTAATCTCTATTGCAGATTGGATCACACACTATGATTATGATCACCTTGTATTTCTTCTATCTCATAGTGAATTATTTTCAAGCTACCGTCGTCCGTGGGTTTTCTCCTTGTTCTTGCGTTTCCCATGTATTTTGGTGTTTGTCTTCATTGTTTTATTCTTCCCTGAATTTTATCGTAATTTTTGTCATATTTGCTTGCTTCCACTTTATCTACAATCTGCAGGATATTTAACTATGAATCCTTTCAGTTTGTTTTGTCTATCTTCCGTATAAAAAAAAAACTTCATTAGATGAGTACTTATTTGTCCATACCATCCATTTTTTTTTAATTTTTTTGGTCAAAAATACTATTTATTTTCCTTTTTTTTTTTACCAATGGTACATTATGATTTATGAATATGTTTTTTGTCAAAAATACCGCCTAACTAAAAAAAAACTAGTTTCACCCCTTATCAAAACCAATACTTTGAAATACTGTCTGAGGAGAGGTATTGTATGGAGAGAATAAATGGGACTCCCAATACAGATTTGACTTGAATTTGTAGATGGATGGTTAGATGATGAACAGATGATCAAAATGATCAACACGACATAATTAACACAAATAGCACCCAAAGAGGATCGGATATGAACTTGGGTAAAGGATTGATACCATGATGGAGCGAACAGTCAAAGGTGGATCTTTATCAATGACAATCCAATCCCCAAATCAACAAACAACAAAACACACCCAAGCAGTAAATGTATCAAAACCCATCAAGATCATCACCAAATGGACCAAGAATCATGTATAACTCCCACCAAATGATTCCCACATGATATTATAACATCCAAGGTCTCAGAATAATACAAGAATGCCCCAAAATATATGATCAAAATCCAATGAAACAGTACCCTACCAACAAACCTATGAATTTTGGTATTTTCTTGTTAATAAAGGAGAGAGATGAACAAGATATGATTACTCATAAAAAGATTGAATCACCAAGATAATTTGAGGGGAAATAAGACAATTTCATAAAGGATTGATCCACTAATAAGAACTTGATCACCCAAGTTGAAGATCCCATCAAGTTGATATAAAGGAAACCCACCAGTCAACTCTAAAGGGACCACTCATTCACCACATGATTAAAAGTATGGATAAAGACATGAGACTTTAGGAGAGGGTTTTCAAATACCCATCATTCATTTGATAAACATTCAATATTATCATTTGGTTATAAACCTCTAAATGGAGGCTTGAATAGAAAAGGGATAGGTTGTTTTTCGAGCAAACATAATTACCAAAAAAAACCCTAATTAATTAATACTAAGGGAAGGGTATTTGAGTGTGGATAAATAGAGGATAAAAAGGTAATTTCCAAAGAGGAAAAGAAACCCAAGGAAAAGAATAGGGGTCATTGCATTCAAAAGCATCGACGGACATCTGATGTCATGATCGTGCATGTCCATGCACACGCTCATGCAACCTGTGGTTCCTAGCACTAGACCCAACTGATCATCACCCGCATACTCATGCCCTTCACTCCGGTTTGTCCTGCGCGATCATGTGATCCAGTGTACCGCTCGTGCTGTTCTCGCATTCTGAAAGTCTTTGCTTTGCTCCACTGTTTGGACACGGCACGCACGTGAAGTGCAACTACACGCTCGTGTAGTATGATTTCCATTCTTCTTCTTCTTCACAGTCTAAGGTTCGAATCCTTCATCGGCCAAAGCAAGTAGTGAGGGAGCCCTTGTTCATTCTCTTGGCCAAGGTTGTCAATGGAGGAGGGGCAAAGCTCCTTGAAATTGGTGGGGTTTGAACCCTGAATTTTCT
This sequence comes from Portulaca oleracea, assembly GCA_029582165.1. Lineage (NCBI taxonomy): Eukaryota > Viridiplantae > Streptophyta > Magnoliopsida > Caryophyllales > Portulacaceae > Portulaca > Portulaca oleracea. The sequence goes on from CM055889.1 coordinate 24,530,224, forward strand.
TAATTGTAAACCATGGTTTCTCTTAATCATGGCCCTTGGTTTCTATTAACTGTGAACCAAGATTTGATTCCTTGCTAACCATGGTTCCAAATTCATCTTACCATGCTTGGTTCAAACATCCCTTTGCTGCCTTATTTTGAAGCCAAGGATCCGGATTGGGTCTTAGGTCAATACTCCTCGCCTCTTATTATCTCCGAAAATCCGGAGCCCCTTAGAGGGCTCAGAAATGGTCCTTTGGGGGACCCGATGTTGTACCCAAGGTCTAGGGTTTCATTTAAAAGATATTCCGTAGCCCACAAGGATCCAAGCACTCCCCTAAGGTCCCGAATCCACCTTAAAATGGATACCACATCCGATCCGGAAATGAATTTGATCCAAATTTTAGAGGGGGTTTAGGAGGATTTGATGATCACAGATTTTGCACCTTGGATCCTTCCCCCATATGGTTTAGCATATAGTAATGTTACCTTTAAATTTTACAATTTAGAGAAATTAGGGGTGAATCGGTCCGGATACTCTGCTAATTAATTAAAATTAGGAACTTTACCTTTATCCATTATGATATGTTCCTAATCTTAAGGAACCTTACCCTTACCCGCAGTCCATTATTATGTTCTAGTCAGATATAAGGTTCCGATTTAGAACCGTTCACCCCTAAAAAAGTGGATTAAAATTGATCCATAATTAAAAATCATTCGGTGGCAAATGAGATTCAGTAAAACATTTATTTTAATATGTTACTCCCTTCGTTCCATATTAATTGACCTTTAAACTAATTTTTTTGTTCCAAAATAATTGTCATTTTCCATTTTCCATTTCCCAATACCTAATTTAATTATTTTTACTTTAATAATTATGTTAAATTTTTACTTTCTCAATCAGTAAAAACTAATCCTACTCACATTCTCTCGCTCTTCACACCTTGGTATGTGAAAAAACACCTTGAAAAATACTACTATTTAATTGTACTAGTGTTAAACCCGTGCTATGCACTATGCACGGGCATATTAAAACAAATAATTTTAATGTTAAAAAGATAACTATATAATAAATATTCCGGCTCCCAATATTAAACTAAAGAGTTTAATACAGCTAGAATAAAATATAAATGGCGACACAAATAATAAAGGGAAAATGCATATATAATATAGTCCAATAAAAATGTTAGATATCATAATGCATTCAATGGAAAATTTTAAAAGCCAAGTAATACTGAACATGGCGTCCTTGACATCCATCATGTTTAATTGTTGAACCTGCACTTTAGAGTTATCATTTATAGAGTGATACAGTTGTACGAAACAAATTGTATAGATTGAATTTGAAGTGTGGAGGAAACTATAATAAAAATATTGGTAATATAAGGATGGAAGTCGAATAAAACAAACTAGGTTGATGTGTGCAATAACACTGATAGTGATAACGGTAAAATAAGAAAAAGAAAGATGTAGGAAGACTTACTTGGTGATGCTTCGCCGGTGTTTTATGAATGAGAAAATTGAGTCTGTGTTGAAGAAAAAGTTGAGATAAATAAATTGACGCATAGAATAAACTTAAGTATCCAAAATTCAATGGCTGCTTCAAACATTGATAGTTGACAGATTGGAAGAGAATGAAAGATATTGGATGTCTATATTAGGTTGCGATAAATAAATTGACGCATAAATAAAGAAGAAAAGATTGTGACAAATAAATTGACGAATAGAATTATGGTGTGGTACATACTAATAGTACTTTTAGTAAAAAAAAACTTAGGATTATAGGACGTCAATAATACCAACTTTGGGAGTATTTGAGACTAATAATTTAAACTATTTTCTTGGACACTAGTAGTATCAACTATCGGCCTATTTTCCTCCAACAGTACACGACCAAATTGTTATAGTTTTAACTCATCGGAAAGATGACGTGACTCCATGATGTGTGACGTGGATGGTGGAGGTTAGGTAGAAAATGTTGACGTGGACACTAACATGTCTTCCATGTCACATATTATGGAGTCACATCATCTTTTCGATGAGTTAAAAACCATTACAATTTGACGGTGTACTGTTAGAGGAAAATAGGTCATGGTTCGTAATGCTAGTGTTCAAGAAAATAGTTTGTATTATTAATATCCAATACCCCCAAAGTTGGTATTATTGATGTCCAAAAACCCAAAAAATTATGATACAGATGTATTGTGTTTTTGATACAGATAAATTGGCGCATAGAAGATTTACTCAGTTCTCTTGACCGTCATGTTTAATAATGGCTTGTGTTTTTTTTTTTGAAACCAAACATAACGATTTCATTAGTAGCAAGTCATACAGTACTTACAATGAAAATCGTGATTGAACAATTGTAAATTTAAAACATAGATATGAAATTCAACTTCCAAATAACTAATACTAATCTTACTGATGTTCGACTCCGATTTCTTCGATGACTCCGCATCTTTCTTCGATGACTCTGCATTTTTAGTATTGATGGAGAACCTCACAACCCGTGCTATAACGATTTGAAAGTCGATCTTCATTTAACATATTAGACCACACCAATTGGACAAAAACTCTATAAAAGAGACCAAAAACCCTAAATAAGGGTATAAAAACTCTTACAAAAGAAGAGACTAACTTTCATTGCGTAAACTTAAAACCAAACTAATAATTTGGGTAGAAATCAAACAAATTGGGGCTTACCATCGACAAAAGAATCGATGGTAGCCCCTCCTAGGAGATGAAGGCTAGGATTTTCTAGATAATGGCTTGTGTTTTTGATACAAATGCATGAAAAGATAATTAAGAGTTTGCTGATAGTACATAGTAGTGGATTAATCATTCATAATTAAGGAAAACAAAAGCTGAAAACGAAACGTTGTATTTCTCAAGCGATGAAGACTGAGGTGCAACAGAACACATGCTAAAGCAAAAAAACGAGGGGTTGAATATCCCCACAGATATTGCGGAGATTATACACTTTCAATCTTTTTAAATTATCGAGAATGCTAAATTGTAATCTTCTGATATTTTTCACCATGTAAATCCAATGTATCATGCAAAATTCTATGGAAAAAATTGTAACATGCAAATACATGTTAAAATATATTGATGTGGTATATATTGATAGTATTTCTCGAAAACTAACTTGCTAGTATTTGCAGGTTTGTCGAGAATTCAATGGTTGCTTCAAATATTAACAGATTGGAAGAGAGTGGAAGATGTTTCGATGTTTATATATTAGGTCGGGAGGTAGAATTCTAATTAGATTTGGGTGGGAGTTAGATTGCTAATTGGGTTGGGAATTAGATTTCTAATTAGATAACGTAAACTCTTAATCTGATTAGACTTATTGTTTATTAATTTTTTAAATCGATTTTTTTATTATTATTTCATGAGCGGGAATTTTTTGCTGTATTTTTAAATTGATTTTTTTTCTTTAATTTGATTGGCCAATAACCCCTATAATTACTCTGGGTTGAGTATTTCAAATTTCGAACATATTACTTTTATATTATTATAGATTAGATTTCTAATTAGATAACGTAGACTCCTTATCTGATTAGACTTCTTGTTTATTATTTTTTTTAAATCGATTTTTTTATTATTATTTCATGAGCGGGAATTTTTTGCTGTATTTTTAAATTGATTTTTTTCTTTAAATTGATTGGCCAATAACCCCTATAATCACTCTGAGTTGAGTATTTCAAATTTCGAATATATTACTTTTATATTATTATAGATAGATGTGTAGTTTTTTTAGTTAAATTTTGATTGGCCAATAACCCCTATAATCACTCTGAGTTGAGTATAATGGGGATGTTTGGCTACCAACTTTTGGGTAGTTTTTAGCTTTTTGACCAAGGTTAAAAAACTACTCGAGGTGTTTGGTAAGTACTTTTGGACCCAAAAAACTAGTTTTCAAAAAGCTAGTTGATGAATCTTTTTGGATAGCTTTTCACAAAAAGTTACTTTACCAAACACTTTTCATACAATCAGCTAACCCAAACAGCTAAAGTCAAGCAGTTAATCCAAAAAGCTATCAGCTGACAGCGAAATAGGGCCAATGTATGTTGATTTTTTTTTTTTTTCCAATTATGGACATCGTCAAACACATAAATATATATAAAAAAGTTTGAGAAATCCATTTGAGTGTGAGTTTAACATCCGAGTTGGTGATCTCCCAGTGAATCTGACGCGATTCCTCGTCTTCGTAGTTGGTAGCGGCGGTCGGGGTGTTGGTCGCCGGTTGCGACTGGTGGAGTTGTGTCTCATCTCATCTCATCCCATCTCATCTCATCTCATCTGTGTCTCAATTACCTGATTTTCTCCACTCATCGCTCTCCGATCCACCAGCCCCCCCCCCCCCCCCCCAACGTTTACATCGCCCTTGCCCCTCCTCTTACACAACCACTATTTTCATGTTCCTCCATCCTTTCTTTTCTTAATCCACTACCACTCTCACTCTACAAAACTATGAGTATTGAACCATTCAACAAGTAACTAATTTCTCTTTACTTCTTCTTCTTATTCAATTCCCACTTACCTAAGGTTTTAGGGTTTTCTAATTCTACTTTTCAATTTTGTTGGCTTGTCCTATAGATTGGTCAAGCTTACGGCTCGGGCGTTTTACGATGACATCTCCACCAAGGGAGATAACATGCCAAAGAGCAGTCGTTATAAACAATGAGTTCACAACTTGGATTGATATATTACATGCACAGGAATATGTGGAGTTGTTATCTTTGTGCTAGACTGTAGGCTTTACCATTACAATGTGATGGGAATTCTGTAATGTCAGGGCAGCTAAACTCAGTGTGTAATTATGATGAAAATTGTATTGTAAAGCATGATCGGCCACTGATAGTGCGCAGAGTATGGCTAAAGAAATCAAGACGACTAACTTAGTGTTTATGACAAACAGATTTTTGTATAGGTGAAACTTTATAAGCCAAACATGGGTGACTTTTTTGGCATTGAAGATGGTGTGTAAATTGTAATGGTACATTTGGTTAGAAAAAGTCGTTTGAATATGTATGGAGTCAGTCGTTTAGGAGGAGGGACTGACGGGTAAATGCCTGCCGTTGCTGAGCCAAAATTCGGTGTTGAGTTGTTCATGTGCAAATTACCTCAAATTTCAAATTTCTAATCATGCTTTTGAACTTTTAGTTAGCCAATGGGGTTAATTGGAGTGACAAGGTTAAATTTCTAATCACGGTTTAAACTTATGATATGATGCCCGATTCCCCTTCATTTTTATGCCCTTTCAAAAGATAAAGGGAAAGGGAAAAAGAAAGAAACAAAGAAAGAAGGAAGACTGTTGCCTCTCTATTTTCTGTGTATCTCCCTCTCCGCAAAAAGTGTTGCGTGGACTATGTACTTATTTACTTTTATATCTCTTTTAGAAGTGCTCATATATTGGAAGGCGACGATTTCTACAGACTCTTTTGCCATTATTTCGTAATTAATTATTGATTGCAATTCCCTTATTGTGATTCCAGACGTCAATGGGTGAGAGAGGAAGATCTGGCCAAAGATTTAAAGATTCACTTGAAGCAACTTCGAAGGACCTTACGGTTCTTTGAGGAGGAAAAGCTGGTCATGCGTGATCATAGGAAAGAGGTTGGTTGCCTACCCACCAAAAGCTTGCCCAAGGCAATGTCATTTTGTGATACTTGGGTTTTATAAAGGACCATTTATCTTTAGTTTGAGGTGCTCCCACCTGCCAAAAAATGACAATTGTGAAGTCATTTTGCAAAACTCGGGGGTTTTTTTTGGAACTTTTATTTATTTTGTCAAACACGTTTTATGTTTGGTCTACTTTGTCTTTAACGTGCTTGTGCAAAATTGTGTTTGCATGGTATTAGGTATGAGGGGATGATCACTTGTTCTTGCCTTTATGTGATTGGTCTTTGTATGTCTCATCACTTTCCTCTCCTTCTATGGTAATCAATGGTGTTGTCCTGTACTGATGAGCTTATGGTGATTCCGTTGGTCATTTTCTTTGTATGTTTTTCTTTCTTATAATTGGCCTCAAATATTTTTGTTTCTATTGCCATGTTTGCACTCCTTTTCTTTCTATGTTTTCCCCCTGCTTCTCATCACACGAGTTATGATGCACTTACTGTGTACCTCTATGGGGACCCTGTGTTAGATAATTGTTGACTTCATGCGGGAAGCTAATTAAACGTAGCCTGGAAGAGAACCCTAGTTTATCATTTTATCACATGTGTCAGTACTCTAGGCTTCAGCTTCCCATGCGTGTTCAAATGAAAGGACTCTTGCAAAAAAAAAAAAAAAAAGTTTTCTAGCTTTTTTTGTTTTTCCCCCCAAAATAAGATAAATAAAATTTCTTTGGTACCAAGTAAAATGTATTCCTTAGTCTTAGGTTTTGAGCTCCATTTGTATTTGTCATGAACTACACAATCTTTTCTGTGTTTGCATGGATTAATGAGGTTTTCTCTATCCGAACTCAATACCTTTGTCTTCCGTCTTGTAATTACTTTCTTGGCAGACAGCAAAAGGTGTGAAGTTGCATGCTGCAGCTGTTGCAGCAACCGCTGACACGCAGCATTTGACAAGAGAGGGGGAAGAAAAGATTAAGCTCCACACCCATTCCTATTGTTGCTTAGATTATGCACAGGTTGTTTCTCGCTCTATGGTGCATATATACTTTTTAATAGTGGATCATTCAATCATACCAACCACATTCCTGGCTCAAAGTGTTAATCAATACTCATTAGGTGATTTTTACAGTTTTGGAATGTAGCAGATTAAAGTAAAATTTTCCTTAACTATTTTATGTATCTTTTGTTGTTAAGTAGTTGATAGCTATGTACTGCACACAGAATATGTTGGAAAACATATCTTACTATCTTTACAATTTTGTCATTAGTGATTTGCTGCTTAAGTCAGGCCCTTACTCCACTGGTTGTGAATTGTTGGTGATGGCCCTACTCCAATGGTTGTAAGTTTTTGGCGATGGCCCCAGCCCACTGATTGAGAATTTTGGGTGATGGCTTGTTTTGGTAACTAGGAGTTAAATGCATTCTTTCCATAGTTATGAGAATGCTTTTTGGGTCGTTTGTTCCTTAACAAGGAGTGCTACCTTTGCACTCATTTAGTGTTATTTTGTCTTTGGAAGACTTGTTCCTGGAAATTGGGTTGAAGGGGTACATAGTGAAAGTTTTTGGCAATGGCCCCGTGTGTGTACGTGTGTGTGTGGTGGTTAACAGAGGGCATGTGTGTGTGTGTTGGGGGGGGGGGGGTCACAATGTACTATTTCAGAAAAGAAAAATTGGGGAACAGTTTCATGGGACATGTTGTGGTTTAGTACAATCCAAGTTAAAGATGTTGCTACTTTGACTTTGCAACTGTTGGAGAGATTGGAATTCTGCAGTAACCAAATGACATTAGTTAATGAAAATTTGCAATCATATTTTATTAATATAAGGAAAACTGACAATCTTACATGTAGAAATAGGGGAAGGAACTTGTTGGAGAGGTCTAAAAGCTGGATTTTGTTGCAGATATATGATGTTGTGCGATACAGAATGCATCGTATGAAGAAAAAGATCAAAGATGAATTGGACAGCAAGAATACAATCCAGGAATATATATGTCCCAACTGTAACAAAAGGTTGTGGTCACAGTTTCCTGTAGCATATGGATTTAATGTATCTCAGCATTCATGGAAACTAGAGAATTTCCTGATATTGTATGTCCAGATACACGGCTCTGGATGCAGCGAGGCTTGTTTCAATGGACGACGAGTATTTTCACTGTGAAAGTTGTAATGGCGAACTTGTGGCTGAGAGTGATAAGCTAGCTGCTCAGGACATAGGAGATGCGGATGACAATGCTAGGAGGCGTCGTCGTGAGAAGCTAAAAGAGATGCTTCAGAAAATGGAGGTCTGTGAATTTGTTAGCTCCAATTTAGCATTAGTTTGTTAGAGTATATTGATTGTCTTTTTGCTGTAGAAACAAATGTGTGTTCTTTTCCCATAAATATTTATTTGATACTATTTGTGAAACTACAGACATATTCAAAGGCATTGTTGAGGTAAACCAGTACCACCTGCTACTTTCTTGGTTATTTGTTTGGGGTGTGTCTATTCAATAAGGGTTGAATAATAAGTTTGATCTTCTGTATTCAGGATCCAGATATACTTATATGTTTTTAGCTGGAGAAGATATTTCATGTGATGGTTCCCTTGGAGGCAACTTTTGCTTTTGGCATTTTCGATTTTGCCTAATCGGCACAGAATTTGTACTTTTAATGTGCGGGTTTAATAAGTTTATTATTACAACTGTTGGACTTTATTTCTGGCCCCTCTTTGCTCTTTCTTGAAGGAGGAGACCCATTCTGTATATTTGAGAATGCTTTTAGCTTCATTTCATTCAAACCTTTTCTTCTTCAAGTTTCTAGTCATATGGTATTGAGCTTGAGTCAGTCACAATTGTTTTGATTCAATTTCAGCTGTGTTCCTGCTATGTTTTGAGCCTAATTATGTTCACATTGAGGTATTCGGTGAATCCTCATGTGTCTTTCTGTACATGTAAATGGTATGGTCACTATTCTTTTTGATGTATAACCAAAATTGATCTGTACAGGAGCAGCTGAAACCTTTAGTGGAGCAAATCAATAGAATTAAAGATTTGACTGTACCCGAGTTCGGAACTCTACAGGCTTGGGAAGTTAGAGCTAGTGCAGCCGCTCGTGCTGCTGGGGACAACTCTAATGATCCTACCAGGTCAGCTCAAGCTGGAACACCAATGCCCTTCCTTGGTGACACTAAGGTGAGTTACTGATTTTTGAATCAATGGAAGCTTGGTTGATAACTGATATGATGGTGAAACTCCTGTTATACTTGTCTCAACTTGTTTTTTTGGTGCAATATAATTAATTATGTATCACTACTTTACGTGCTTACATGTATAGCTTATATATACATATAAAAAAGTGCTCTATATTTTCAGGTTGAAGTTTCACTTTCTGGTGTGCAAGCAAAAGAAGAGGATTCAAAATCTGGAGCATCGAATGCTCCTGTGAAAGTCCTGCCACCTTGGATGATTAAACAAGGTATGAACCTCACAAAAGAGCAGCGTGGTGAGATTAAAGAAGAGGTGAAGATGGATGGCAGTTCAACTTCTGGTGGAACTGATGACAAGAAGGCAAAGGTTGAGAAGGATGCCCAGGCCTTACAGGTACGGACCATACAAAGGGAAGTTTAGGATGACTATGATGGAAACTTATTGACAATCCTTACTTATCTTTCCCTGGTCCGTCTTTCTGCAGGATGAGTATCTGAAAGCTTATTATGCTGCTGTCCTTGAGAGGCAGCGGCAACAGGAAGAAGCTGCCAAAAAGCAGCAGGAGGCATCTAATGGTCTAACTTCTGATGAAGGACCATCTTCAGAACGACAAATTGGCATGAAATCAAAGCGTGAGCAGGATGATGAAGATGATCTTGAATGGGAAGAAGCTACCCCTTCAGGTAGTTGTTTATGTGGATATGTTTTTATGCCATGCTCACCCTTGGAAATGCCTTAAACTCCCATTACCATGCATACAATCAGCAACTCACGTGAAAAATGGTAGAGTTCAGGTCTAAAATATTTGTATGAGTATTTTGTGTAGTACCTGATTTAGTTTGGGGAAGCCTACTAGGAAATCCCTTTCTTCCCAAGATATTAGAGTTCTGAGTTCTGACCCCAAAATGAAAGGTGTTGTGCCTATGGATTTTGCACGAATGGCTGAGACCCATAGGATTGGTGGAGTTCGTTCTTGTTGCCTTTCGGTTAGGGTCGATCAAACAAAAAAAGCCTGAGATGACTTGTGAGAGATGGTTCGAGGGCATTTGGCTTGTTGCCAATTGTGTATAATAAGGAGAAGGGCATAACACTGTTTTCTGAACAACTGTCCCACCATGACCTCCTGCGCTCTTGAGTTGGTGTTCACAACTTGAGTTTCGTTTCGTTTCCCATTGCAGGTATTGCTGGGGAAAACTATAAGGTGAATGACTTGAATGTTGAAGCTGATGCTGCTGCAGAAGACGAAGATGATGATGATGTTGAGTGGGAAGAAGGGTAGTTATCGTGCAATTTTGCTTGGCAGAGCTATTTGACAGTAACTTGATAAAGAATCTGAGCCTCTGTGCTATTTCTTGCTTGAAGCTTTCAGCTTCTTCCTTTGGAGTCTCTGAGTGTGCTTTTAAGGTGTACTGTAGTTTTTAGCACTTTCATTTTGTTGCAGTAGGATGTGATTCTTCTGCTTTCGTTCGTATGTTTACAGCATATGAAATATAATCTCGATTTAAGCTTGTTAATGTGGAAATGGGCAAAATATATTGTTGAAATTCGAATTCTGATTTGAATGATTGGAGGATGTTGGGACAATGTAAGATGTAGTTTTATAGAGAATTGACTTTGGTGGTTCCTTCTCTGTACTCCCTAGGGCGAGCAGTAATTGCCTATTGACTAGTCACTCTCCTGCGAATGATGACAGCTCTATGTTAAAACAGAGTGGGGTATGAAACAAGATGTCAGGAACTAGCGTGTGTGGCTCTGACTTGGTTCGGGATATGCTGAAATGACCGATCTGTCAGGAGCCGAATGTTTTCTGAATTATTCCTTCTGTTTGCGTGGTTGACTGGGGGCTCCGGCTTAGGGGGACAGTTGTCAGATGTATCATGTACGTTGTATGCACTGGATGAATGTGGTGTATTGCTTCAATTCCAAGGGTCAAGGGTGTAATATAATGCTGTCTGGAAGTTTTATGGTGGGAAGTTTTATGGCGGGGCAGCGATGGACGGTGGATTTCTCATGTACAGGTAATTAAACTTAGGTTTGTTCCATAGGAGGCTAGGAGATATGAATGACATTGTCAAGTGTTGGATTTCTCATGTACAGGTACTAAAACTTGGGTTTGTTCCATAGGAGGCTAGGAAATATGAATGACATATTGTGTCAAGTGTCAACCTTACGAGGTGGGAAGTATTAAACCTTTTTTTTCCCTATCAAAATAAAAAATATTGGATGTTTTGTAGAATTAGTCCATTATTAATGTTAATAGGTTTAGAGCTCAGACGATATCTTCTTCCTCCTCACTGCAAAGAACCTCACATTTCCTTCTTCTTTCATCATCATCATCATCATCTTCTTCTTCTCCCTCTTCTTCTTCCCTCTCCCTCTTCTTCTTCTTCTACTTCCCTCAGCCTATTCGAACGGGGAGCTTGTTCAACTCACTTAGGGTAGCTGCATTGAAAATCTAGAATCCGTTTTTTGTTGTAATTTGGTAATTAGTCCTTGAATCTGTTTTTCTGTTTTTATGTTATTTCGTACCGTACAAATCCTTTGTTTGTGGAATCATTTTCCCTAGCTAGTTCCAACGAGTGAGAATCAAGGCATTCCTTCTTCTATATCTAGTTGAATAATATTAAACGAAAGGTCTGCCGGGAAAAGAGTTCAGTCGATCATGCTCGACGACCAGAAAAAGAAAAACGAAATCAAGATTTGGCCAGAAAGACTCGGTCATAGGAATTTAGACTACCTACGCGCTGGTAAACGATCGGAAGTTCGATTCTATCTGAACTACTCATTTTCAAATGATATCCACATTGTTCACAAATATTCATTTTCCGATTCATGAATCTCTCGGTTCCAGAAATCAAAATAAGAGGATCGAACCATTTCTTCTGACTCTTTTTCAAATTGCCTGGGAAGTTCGTTAGAAAAGAATGGCCAGTCAGTTTGAAAGCAAGGTATTCCATTCCTAGTCAGCTCTAATTACCATCCGGAGGCCCGCTATTCCTTAACCGGATCAAGCCCTAACAACAAATTACTAAGAGGCCCGGATCGGACTGGTAAGAAAGAGCTTCCGTAAGAATTGACCAAAGACACTTCTGGAAAGGTTTGATATTTGACTAGTCGCTTCTGGCGAAGCTTCTAGAAGGCAGAGTTCCCCAACAGCATAGAGCTTGGGAAGCTCGGACCCGGTCCACTTACTTTTTCATTTGTTGATTTCGAATCTTTCCATTCCAATGGATTTGATTGAAATAATGGAAAATAGAGGAATATTTGGTGATTCGAGAAAGAGTGAGGAAAAACCAATCGTTACTGTCTGTGAGGTACGTAGTAAAATGAAATTGTTACATGGCATGCTAAGTTAGCGTCATAGGTCCAACTTATAATTACAAATTAGGACTTCAAGGTCCACCATGTCCTTTTCTGTCAATTGTGCAACTGAGCCATCCTCTTTAGTCAATAACCCAAAAATATATGGATGGATGTGGTAGATGGACATCCAAAAAAAGGCCTGAAAAATTGGCTTGGGGTGTCCACTTACAGTCCGTGTGCCCAGTCCCGATTGCTCAAAGCTCAAAAAATAGATATTTCAATTTTTTTTCAGAAGTTATTGTTTCAATCTATACACTTATAAAAGCATAAATGACTGCTTTCCCATTCATTGTATCAACCTACAATGTTTCATTTTTCATTTTTCATTTTTTTTACCGTTTTACCTTCTTCTACATTTATTGCACATGTGTCCTCCTATTTTCCTCATCCTATTACCTTTTTACCTTGATCTATTTTCTTTTTGTTTTGATGTCATTAGTGAAATGCTTATAAAGGGATTTTATTTTTAATAATTTACAATAATTTACTACAGTTTTTGCCTAAGTTAACAACTACAAACTACAATTTTTGTTTGTGTCATTAGTTAGTACAATAATTTACAATAATTTTTAGTTTCTTTTTTGAGTAGTTTTGAATGGAAAATTAAACATAACAAATAAATTAAATAAAAATATGTTGTATTATAAATTTCAAAAGGAAAATTTGAAATAAAAAAAATTCATTTTTGAGCTACTCAACAAAATCTAACATTACTTTTTCTAGTACGTAAATAATCCACATGTTGTTAATATATGTACAAACTTTTACTTATTTCTTTTAGAACATTAATCACTGAAAAACTAGCTAGAATGAAAAATATGAAATTTTATTTTAGTAGTTTTGGTTGGAAAATAAAATGTAGTAAAAAGAACATACGTTAAGCAAAATGTAGTACCTTATGAATTTTAGCTGTTATAAAGTTTAAAATAAATAACCTAGCTTTCTGGAACTACTAGACAAAATTAGACCGTAATTTTAATTTATGAATCTTAAAAAGAATTTTGGAGATAAAAAATCTAATTTTGGGGGCTATTAAACGGAATTCTAACATTATTTTTCATGTATGTAAATAATCAATAGGTTGTTAATTTTCTACAAACTTTTACTTATTTCTTTTAGATTTTTAATCAGTTAAAATTGGCTTAAATAACAAGGAGAGTCCATATTCATATGCAAAAAATTATTATCTAGGATTACTTTTTCCTTGAAAAAATTATTAAAAAATCAATAAAAGTGTTTAAAATACTATTTGGAAAAAAAAAATCTAGATTACTTTTCCTTGAAAACAACAAGGTGAATCCGTATTCATATAAAGAATTTTCGGGTGGAGTGAATCATGAAATATAATGTAATGTAAAGATCTTACATTGATGCATGAACAATCATTCATTAGATGTTATTCAATTAAGTAGAGTACTTTAATTTTTACAAATTTGGAAAATTATTGTAAGAAATTTTTTTTAGGATTACTATTAAATTACTCGAAATAAAAATAGTTCGTCTCATACTTAAACCACACTTTAGTATAGAATGGGTAAATGATGCCCTTCTTGTAAACAACCCTAGAAACTAATGAATAATCAGGACAACTTGTTAGCCAGAATGTATAAAGCAAGGTATCAAGTTGCCACTCCCTTAATCCAAACCACTGTTGGGCAATCAAGTGGCTCTTGGGGTTGGAAGAGCTTGTGCAAGGTAGTCAGCAAAGTCAGAACACAAATCAGAGTTAGGGTGGGAAATGGGCGAACTACTGCAGTCTTTATTCATAATTGGACAGGGATGGGAGAGGTGACGGTCAAACCAGGTCAAGAGGTGGGAGATTGGTCATATTCCAAGATAAGCGACCTTATGCTTCAAAATCCAAAAAGGTGGAACATACACCAAATCAGGTCCTCATTTGATAGAGCATCCTCAAATGCAATACGAGCTTACCCCCTCAGGTCGACAGAGGAAGAAGATGAGATATTTTGGGGAGGTACTAGGGATGATAGCTTCACGGTCAAGTTTTCCTACTACCATCTTTGGCACACATGCATCTGCAATAACTCAAGGCAGGGAGTAAAAGACCAATTCCATAATCTCCAATTATGGAAGAAGTTTTGGGCAAACAGAGCCCCAAAAAAGTGGAAGGTACTGATCTAGCGAATCATGAAGGATGCTCTACCGTTGAAGAGCAAAAGAGCCTGTTGAGACCTTGGGACGAATCCCCTCCGTGCTTTGTGTGGAAGAGCAATAGAAGATCGCCATCATCTGTTCAGGGAGTGTGATTAGGCGCAACACATCTGGTTTGTATTGTCACTTGGGATTCAAGACAGTTCACATGGCAGGATTCAAATTGATCAATGGATAGTCAACTGGCTGGCGTTAATTTGGAAGGATAAAGAAAGGGGATATTAGCTGGTGCAATAATTCATAGCAACGTGCTGGTTCATTTGGATAGTGAGAAACCGACGAACAATCAACAATGAATGGATAAACCCAGGGGAAGTACCTAGGTGGATTCGTACAGAACTCAGCCTCCTCCCAAAAGGAGGGTTGGAGATAGCAGAGAATGGCAACAACCATGGTAGGAGCCAGGAGATTCGTGACAAAGATCGGGGTCTGGAGTATGTTTGGAACATAGAGCAGGCCCAAGAAACAAATGGAGAATTTTTCTGCAATGGTGCTTGGTTGAAGGAATCGTTGAGGGGAGGAATGGGCTAGGTTCTATGACAACAAGGTAGGAAAACAGAACAACGTGCCCAACCAGGGCTTGGCCTGTCAGCACTATAAATGGAGCTAAGTGCGATGGAAAGAGCAAAAGAGAAAAACCTCCATAACATAATCATCAATACAAACTCTGTGGAAATGGTACAAGTTTTTAGGGATCAGTCAAAATGCGAGTGCCTCGATAAAAATGCCACTAAACTTTTGAAAATTGCAATTTTGCCACCGGATGTTTCTTGTCATCAGAATGTCACTAAACTTAATTAACTTGGATAAAAATGCCCCTTTACCTTACCTAGAAGCAACCTAAAGCAGCAGGTTAATGGTGTGGTGGTTGTCATTAAGGGAAATAAACATTTAATTAAATTAATAAACATCCTAATTATATATTATACCCTAAATTTCTGTGGTCCCTCACTTGTTTCCCTCCATTTGAAAAAAAACTCCCAGTAACGTTCACTGCCTCTTCACTCTTCATCTTCATCGCCATTTTCTTCAACCTCCCACCTTTGATTTTTGCAAATGGTATGAATTAAACCCTAAATTGAACCACAATCAACAAAATCGCACATTTGGGAAGCGTTTTTGTAAGGATTGAAGGCCTGTAAGGTTGACATTCATACTAGGTTAGTTTCGCCAAAACCCTAGTTTTCGCAGTGCTGAATTTTGGTCGATAATCTTTGTTTTGTTGGTGGTTTTGTTGTTGTTTAGTCGTATGAAGTCCATTTGAGTAGCTTTTGTCGAAAAACAAATTCTAGGGTTTATGTTCTGCAATTTTCCAGAATCCCAGAAAACCCAATCCTCTGTTTCATGATGAATCCTAGGGTTTTTGTGTTTGGTTGGTGTTTATGTGTTTGTTTAATCTCAATGTGCTAAAGTATCTGAAATTGGCATGATTTTGTTGTTTTAGGGTTTCTGAATGGCCAAATTACAAATATTTCAGGGGGGGGGGGGGGAGGGGGGAGAGTTTGTATCAGACCCACATTTGGCTTACATTAACAGTGAGGTCACTGAATGGGATGCAGACCCTGATTTGTTTAGTGTGGATGATCTGATTGACTTTGTTGAGAAGGCTGGGTATTCAAAAGATGAAATTCAAGCCCTTTACATTAGCAAGCCTGGATGTAGCATAGACTTTAAGGAGAGTCTTGTTGAGATTAAAGGGGATGATGAGATAAGGACCTTGAGCGGTTTACTGGAAAAATGTCCATTTGTTCGACGTTATGTGAAGCATCCTACTAATGTTAATAGGAATAGGGAGAAGGGGAAGGAAAAAGTTGTAGATCATGATCATGATGTTAATAGGAATAGTGAGAAGGGGAAGGAAAAAGTGTTGGATGATGGTGCTGATGATAATGCTAATGTTGATGATGGTGCTGATGATAATGCTATGTTGGTGATGGTGATGGTTCTGATGATGACCATGACGATGATGATGATTATGAACCTGATGGTGATGTGATGGTTCTGAAGTAGAGAATGAAGAGATGACACAAGTAATGAAGAAAAAAATGAATTTGAGGGAGGATGAATTAGCTGATAGGAATGCATTATTTGAGGGTGATAAAAGTTTGATTGAAGGAGGAAGAATTGATGAGGATGATAATGGATGTAAGGATGAACAATACCATGACTTAGACAACCCTAGCAGCCCTGAGAGTGAGAGTGAGGGCGAGGGTGTGCAAAGGAAAAGTCCTAGCATGAGGAAGCCTGTTCGGTTGTAATTTTTGTGGTTTTATAAGTTAGGGTTGTCGGTCCACAGGGATGGGTGTTAGCCTTGATTGAGGTAATTGATTTGTGTTTGGGTTTCTCACAAGTGCGGAAAGCGGTAAATTATGTAAATAAAGCAATTAAATCTAACCTAGGCATGGAATTAAGGAAAGCAATAAAAGCATGAAATAAAACATGAAATTACGAAAGCAATAAAGCTACAACTAATTATGAAATTAGAAACAAGAGATTATACCTTTGATGATCTAAACTTCAATTGAATCCTTCACCTTAAACTTTCTCCCAAACAAATAAGAAAGCGTGAATTGGATTACTAAGAATCCTCAAATCCTCACTTTGAAGTAGGATTTGTGATCCTTAATCCTCCTCCTCACTAAAAGTTGGATTGTTTTGTAGCTAAACTAATAAAACCTTAAGAAACTTTTGAAACAGAAACCTAAACAAACCATAAACAAAACCCTAAAAACCTTAAACCAAAGACTGACCCTAAGACTCGAATTAAAACAAACAAAAAGGAAACTAAGATACTACCTATGCTACTGACCAAAATATAAAAAAGAAGGAAAGGGAAAAGAAGGGGGGAATCTACTGGCACTGTTACTAACCAGAAAACAGGGGAGAAAAAGGAAAATGAGGAAAGAAAATAGAGAAAAGAAAGAAGAACATGACCGATTCCAAAAACCCAAAGCAGGGCAAAAGAGAGCATCAAAACAGGGGCCTCAAGAGAGACGGAAAAATAGAGTAATCGAATTTCTTCACTGAATCGTACACAAAACTTCAAATACCAATTCAGAACAAATCGAATCAAAGACCAAAGCACAAACGCATCAAACATTAAGAACAACACAATCCCAATTCGAACATTACATCAATATCAAAATTGAATAATTCATTCAAACTAAAAATTCAGAATCAAACTTTCGACCATAACAATTAAAAACAGAATTTAAAAGAAAACGAATAAATCATAAACCTAAAATCTAACCCTAAAATACGAACCCTAGACTAAGCTGAATTCTTCGAATGGCTCCTTCGTCCCTTTTATAGTCGAATTCGAACTCCTCCCTTCAAATCAGAGTCGTCGAACCTTTTCCATGTGGACGGATGTGATGCACTCGGTCGGTTAGAGATGGTAGATGATGACAATGGTGGTGTGTGCATCTCTCATCTTCTGCGCAACTCTCTTCAAATCTGTTACAATCGAAAAGATGTGAGAAATTGAGTGAGAAATTGAGAAAATCGCGAGATTATGAGAAGAAGAGTGAGATGAAGAGATGAGAGAAGGAGATGGAGATGGAAGCTTGGGGTTTGTTTGTCTGCGCGAAGAACCAGAGGGAGAAAGTGAGAGGAAGAAGAAGGGGACGAGGGAAAGGAATGAGGAAAAGGGGGAATGAAATTAAATTAGGGTTTGGGTGTGGGTAGGCGGGTTTGGATAGTATTAGGTTGGGTTGGGTATTGTATTTGGGCTGAGAATGAGAGAAAGGAGGTGAAAGATTGGGCTGGTTAGAAATAGGATTAGAAATTAGTTTTAGGTTTGATTTTATTTATTTATCAATTTTTATATTTTGTTACATATTTAGAAATAATAATAACTATAAATAATAAATTAGTATAAAATCTAATAAAAATGCAAAATAAATAAAAACATAATAAAAATCCTAAACTAATTATTAAAGACAAGCAAAAACATCTATAAAAGAGAAGAAATTAGGCTCGGAACGAGACCGAACAACACTCCAACACAAGGGTTTGCTCGCCCCGAGCAAACTAAAAACAAAGGAAAGGACTAGAAAAAGAAACTAAAAACCCTAACTCACTTTCGCAGGAATCGCGGATGCATTTAGCACATGCATTAAGCCCTTTAATCCCCCCGGTAGCTCGAGTGGACGAGGTAGGTCTGGTGAGGGTTTATAGCAACTATACCCACAAAAGTCAAAGAAAAAGGAGAGAGGGAAAGTGAAAAACAAAACAAGTTTGAAAAGAAAGAAAGGAAAAAAATGCTCGTTTCAAGAATCAAGATGTTTCAATCAAGAAAACGATATTAATCCTCCAAAAGGAACCGTTATGAGCACCTCACATACACCTAACCCAAACAACTGCTAATCTTAGGGGTTTTCGATCCCTTACACTTCATGTAAAGTTAAATCCCACTTGCGCAAAAGTTTAGAAAGTTCTACTGATTCCAATCGACCCCAAAGACTCACGCCCGAGCCTAAAACAAACGAACAACAGAAAATAAACATAGAGTTGTCCTCCCCCGCATTTAGTCGCCCTTGGCTTGGTGAGGGCCGCATGTGATGCAAGGAAAGACCCCTCACTTTATTAACACTTCAAACTTTCTTTTTGGGTTGGATATTCTCAACAAAATTTTCTTTCTTTTTTTATTTTTTAATAGTCGGTATTAGCCTTATTTTCGGGAATTGGACGCCCCAAAATGGGGTTTACCCTCCCAACACAGTCTTTTCCATTCACCTCTTCGTCGCGAACGATATAGAAGGAGGTTTAAGGGGTAATAGCGTCGTACCGCTAATACCAGGCCCGTGTAGGTTGGCTAAGTGTATGGTGGTTGATGTCGTAAAGCCGACACGCCCCACTTAATCAATTTATTTAACTTTGCTTCCTTTTTCTTTCTTTTGCTTTTGCTTTTTCTCTTTTTTTTTCTTTTTGGAAAACAAGCTCGGATATGAATCCCTAGAATCTCTCAGTTTCAACCAGAACATAAAAAAAAAAAAAAGAAATGGGATCTCGCTAGACACTCAATTAAAGGAATCTACTTAAATTAAGTCATGACAATCGCCCAAGATAAGGTTGAAAATGCTCAAACCGGTTTCTTTTAAAGAAGATTAAGAACGACTTCCTAATTTAGACAACAAAATCCAAGAAACAAAGCAAAAACAAAAACAAAACGAAAAACTTTTAAGGTTCTTCACTCCCTTTTTTCTCCTTTTAAACACAAAAATTTTTAGATTTTAGGACACAAACTACGAAAAACAAAACTAAAAGACTCAAAACTAGATTATCTACCCATGATAATTGAAAGATATCACCCCCACTCCAACACAAGACATCACAATGTCCCCATTGTGAGAAGAAGGGTGTCAAAAGATAGGTAGAAAACCTAAGAAAAGCACACAAAACAAATAACACATGAAAAGCGGTTGCGACTCGAGCCCACACGGCTCCAACAACAAAATATACCCAACAATCACACTCAAGGGGTTCGCCACCAAAAAGGAGAAATCAAGCATGCGACATGGATCAATGATATATTCACATAAAGAGAGGATGGAAAGAGGTTACCTCAGAATCTTCAATAAAAGCAACTCAATCCACGATCCAAAGAACATCACACAATAGGTTAGAGATAAACAAGATAAGCATACTATGTGTGATGGTTCACATGCAAGATCAAAAGGAAAAACAAACTATACAAGACACTAGGGACTAATGAACTAAAGAAAACAAACTAAAATATTTACAAAACGATTCTCACTCTTTTTTTTTCTTTTCTTAGACTTGAAAATCGGAATGCACACTACCCTCCCACTCCCACGCAAAGGGGTTGCCATATCCTCAAAGAAAATAGAAGTAGGTAAGCAAGCACCCCAAAATAAAAGAAAAAGAAACACTCAAAAAGAAAATAAACGAAGAAAAGAAAACTAGCTTACTAACTTTATTTACGAGAGAAGGGAACGATATTACCTGGTTGGGTATTGAGCATACCCAAACAATCAAATCTCAGAATAATCAACTATCCATGGAGCCTCAGTTACTCCATCTCACCTCAAGATATCGGGCACCATGTCAGAACCATTCAACGCCCGGAGTAATAAGTCATGCATCCGTGAATGCATCTCAGAATGGTGGTGGTAAGAGCACACTCGCAAAATTACATCAATAAACATTAGTGCTCTTAACAGTTTATCGAATGCCTTAGAAAAGTCATAGAAAGAACAAACTAATAGGAATGTACAAGACTTTCCTAGGTATGGTGAAGTGAGACATGACAAATGGATCCTTCCATTGACTCGTAAATGGAGATTGGGTATACAAATCAACGGGAGGGGGCAATACAACACATTCATTAACCTCTTCATGCAACGACTTGGATGCAAACAACGACTCATAAAGCATATCACCATCAAAAATATCATTGTCACAAACCAAGTTCAAACACTTAGGATCAATGCCCATAGACTCAAGTTCATCATCACAAGTATGCACATCAATGGATTCACAAGAAAGGGTAGCTAATGCCTCACTTATGCAATGATTCTCAATGAAAGTGAATAAGTTAGTATCTAGCACACATTCAATCACAAAGGATTCAACTTCACTCTCAACAAGATCATGTTCAAATTCATCACAAGCATCATGACATTCAATAGACTCAACTTTTTCTTCACATAAAAGCATGGACAATGGTGTGGGCAATGGTTCATCATCTAGCATGTTTTCAACAAGTTCTTCATCATCACACACAGAATCATCATGTTCCTCATGCTCACTAGGTGGGGCTAGAGCTAAGAAATTACTAATCCTCTTTACAAAACTATGTCCATTACAGTAGTCATCATCATAATCATAATCATACACAGAAGAATCATCATGCATTTAAGGACTCACAGACGATGAATGACCTTTTTCAACATTCGAATCAACCAACTGTGCAAAATAAGTTTCTACCCTAGGTTTAAGCACGTGTTCATATTCTTGCATGCATTCATTCATCCTATCTTGTAAACCATTTAATTCAGCACCAAGTTTATCTAGTCTAATGTTCATACAAGATTTGGAAGCATGAGTCGGAGATTCACAATGCACACACAAACGATGAGACTTAACAACATCACATGGAGAAAGATCATAACGTTTCTCATAGTGCAATTGAGCATGAAGAGCACACGGATTATCAAAACAAGAACCCAATGAATAAAAAGTCTCCCCAAATTGGCGAGTATCCGTGTACAACCAGTCAAATAATTCTCAAGCCCGATACTCATTTTAAACATTGAAATCAACGTAATTCAGAAGAGAACGGGTCTCGAAGTTTTATCCCTCATTAATAACAACTAACACTTCCCAATTAGAATAAATATAATCATGAGGGACCCAATAAGCAAGATAATCATTTAATATATCACGATAATCACAAAATAATTCTTGCTCATTTTGAGGGAAGCTAAAACATGCCATTTTCTTTTTTTTTTCTTTTTTTTTCTCTATATTTTTTTCTCTTTTTTTTCGATATTCAATTTTTTTGACTACATTTTTTTAGCTTAATCAAGAAAGCAATTAAACTATTTACACACAAACCAATCACCTAATCTAACAAATAACGCCATCCCCGGCAACGGCGCCATTGTTCGGTTGTAATTTTTGTGGTTTTATAAGTTAGGTTTGTCGGTCCACAGGGATGAGTGATAGGCTAGATTGAGGTAATCGATTTGTGTTTGGGTTTCTCACAAGTGCGGAAAGCGGTAATATGTAAATAAAGCAATTAAATCTAACCTAGGCATGGAATTAAATAAAACAATAAAAGCATGAAATAAAACATGAAATTACGAAAGCAATAAAACTACAACTAATTATGAAATTAGAAACAATAGATTATACCTTTGATGATCTAAACTTCAATTGAATCCTTCACCTTAAACTTTCTCCCGAACAAATAAGAAAGCGTGAATTGGATTACTAAGAATCCTCAAATCCTCACTTTGAAGTAGGATTTGTGATCCTTAATCCTCCTCCTCACTAAAAGTTGGATTGTTTTGTAGCTAAACTAATAAAACCTTAAGAAACTTTTGAAACAGAAACCTAAACAAACTATAAACAAAACCCTAAAAACCTTAAACCAAAGACTGACCCTAAGACTCGAATTAAAACAAACAAAAAGGAAACTAAGATACTACCTATGCTACTGACCAAAATATAAAAAAGAAGGAAAGGGAAAAGAAGGGGGGAATCTACTGGCACTGTTACTAACCAGAAAACAGGGGAGAAAAAGGAAAATGAGGAAAGAAAATAGAGAAAAGAAAGAAGAACATGACCGATTCCAAAAACCCAAAGCAGGGCAAAAGAGAGCATCAAAACAGGGGCCTCAAGAGAGACGGAAAAATAGAGTAATCGAATTTCTTCACCGAATCGAACACAAAACTTCAAATACCAATTCAGAACAAATCGAATCAAAGACCAAAGCACAAACGCATCAAACATTAAGAACAACACAATCCCAATTCGAACATTACATCAATATAAAAATTGAATAATTCATTCAAACTAAAAATCCAAAATCAAACTTTCGACCATAACAATTAAAAACAGAATTTAAAAGAAAACGAATAAATCATAAACCTAAAATCTAACCCTAAAATACGAACCCTAGACTAAGCTGAATTCTTCGAATGGCTCCTTCGTCCCTTTTATAGTTGAATTCGAACTCCTCCCTTCAAATAAGAGTCGTTGAACCTTTTCCATGTGGACGGATGTGATGCACTCGGCCGGTTAGAGATGGTAGATGATGACGATGGTGGTGTGTGCATCTCTCATCTTCTTCGCAACTCTCTTCAAATTTGTTACAACCGAAAAGATGTGAGAAATTGAGTGAGAAATTGAGAAAATCGCGAGATTATGAGAAGAAGAGTGAGATGAAGAGATGAGAGAAGGAGATGGGGATGGAAGCTTGGGGTTTGTTTGTCTGTGCGAAGAACCAGAGGGAGAAAGTGAGAGGAAGAAGAAGGGGACGAGGGAAAGGAATGAGGAAAAGGGGGATTGAAATTAAATTAGGGTTTGGGTGTGGGTAGGCGGGTTTGGATAGTATTAGGTTGGGCTGGGTATTGTATTTGGGCCAAGAATGAGAGAAAGGAGGGGAAAGATTGGGCTAGTTAGAAATAGGATTAGAAATTAGTTTTAGGTTTGATTTTATTTATTTATCAATTTTTATATTTTGTTATATATTTAGAAATAATAATAACTATAAATAATAAATTAGTATAAAATCTAATAAAAATGCAAAATAAATAAAAACATAATAAAAATCCTAAACTAATTATTAAAGACAAGCAAAAACACCTATAAAAGAGAAGAATTTCGGCTCGGAACGAGACCGAACAAAGCCCAAACCAAAGTGTCCTAGGTACAACCCTGCTATACCTAGTAAACTACTTGCTGGGATGACTTTTGCTAACAAGAAGAAGATGAAAAAAGTTGTTGATAACTATAGGATACTAGGTGGATACAATCTGAAAGTGAGCAAGAGCGACAAAGTGAGGTATCAACTATTCTGCCAGGGTGAAGGGTGCAAGTGGAGGTTTCAGGGATCAAAAGTAGGAAAGGAGAAAAACTATGTAGTGAAAACATTTGGCCCCCCTCACACATGTATTACTTTTAGCTTTGAGGTTGGGCATAGAAACATGAATGTGCAATGGTTAGCTGATCATTTTAGGAGCAGGCTTAGGATAACCCCATCCATTACAGCCAGGGACATACAAAGAATGGTGAAGGAAGAGTTGAACTACAATGCTAGGTAATGTATGTGTTCTAGGGCAAGAAGGAAGGCATTAGACTCCATTATTGGTGATTACAGGGAGCAATTTACTCAACTTAGAGTCTATCTAGGAGAGTTGATTGACAAGAACCCAGGGACATCTGTTGTTCTAACAATAACAGAGGTTCAGGAGACAAATCAGAACGTTTTCAAGTTTCTTTATGTATGTCCTGAACCACTGAAGAAGGGTTTCTTGGAGGGGTGTAGGAGGGTTCTGAGCTTGGATGGGTGCTTTCTAAAAGGACCTTGGGGTGGATAAGTTTTTGTAGCTGTTGGGAGGGATGCAAATGACCAAATGTATCCTTTAGCATGGGGGGTGGCATCCACTGAATCAAAGGAGACTTAGGATATGTTCATTTCACAGCTTCAAATTGATCTCAACATGGGGGATGGCAGTGGATGGGCAATGATTTCAGAACAACAAAAGGTATGTTGCAAACCAACCCTTGTTGATTTATTCTTTAAATTGTTTGTTTAGAATGCTAATGTGAATTGTTGGTTCAATTTTGTTTGTTTTAGGGTCTAGTTGATAGTGTAGCAAGGATATTCCCTAGAAGTGAGCATAGGCTTTGTGCTAGGCATGTGTATGCCAATCTAAGGAGGCTTTTTAGGGGTGAGATGTACAAGAAACTATTCTGGAGGGTTGCTAAATCAACCATTGAGATTGAAATGAAAAAGAATGCCAAGAATCTGTATGATCTTGACCCACAAGCATGGGGGATGCTTGAAAGAAAGGGTGTTGAGCATTTCTGCAGAGCCTTCTTCAAACCCCGTGCCAAGTGTGACTCTGTAGATAACAACATGGCTGAAATTTTCAATGCATTCATAATAGAAGCGAGGTACATGCCAATAGTTTCTATGTTAAATTAGATTTTCAAGGCAATTATGAAAAGAGTTGGTGACAAGAATGTTTGGGCTTCTAAGATCAACACCCCAATTCCTCCTATGATTTTGAAAAAACTTGAGAAAAAGATTGAAGAGTCAAAGACTTGGGAGGTTACTAGGGCTGCTAGGGGTGTGTTTAGTGTGAACAATGCATAGGCTGAGGAGTATGTTGTGGATTTGAATGGGAAAACTTGTACTTGCAACTCATGGCAACTAAATGGGATTCCTTGTCCCCATTCCATTGCTGTAATGAGGGAGGAAAGGCTTAAACCCTTACAGTTTGTCCATAAATGGTATGCAACTGATAAGCTTGTTGCTACGTACTCTCACACTTTGAACCCACTGAATGGCACCAATATATGGGCAACTGCCCCTGGCTGTGTTGTGACTGCTCCCTTCTTCAAGCCAAAGAAAAAGACAACCACGAAGTACTTTAGAAGGCCAGAAGCAGGTGAGACAATCAGAGGAAAAATGCCCAAGGACTCCACTAGGATTCACTGCTCACATTGTGGATTGGAAGGCCAGACTTGTTCACTGATTGCAAAGAAGTTGAAGGTATGCCATCCTACTACTTGTATTTTTTTAAAATGTTTTCTTGACTGCTGATAATCTGTTTAGGGGGTTAGGTTTAGGTCACAATCTGTTTTAGGGTTTAGGGTCAGGGTTTAGGGATTGAAGAGTCAAAAACATATTTGACTTTTTTATTTTTTGAAATGTTTTTTGCCTTTACTGTCTGGTTTTTAGGGTTTAGGGTTTAGTTTTTTGGTCAGGGTTTAGGGTTTAGTCTTCCTTTTCATTTCTGTTTGTGAATTCTTCAGTGTTTAAGGTTTAACTTTAGGGGATTAGGGTTTAGGGTCAACTTAGTGTTTGACTTTTTTTATTTTTCCCATGTTTTAGGGTTTAGGGTTTAGGGTTTATGATTTATATGGTTTATGTTTTTAGGGTTCTGACTTTTTTGCTTGTTTGATTATAAAGGCCAAAAGGAAGATCACAAGAACTTCCAATGCTACTGTTGCTGCCAATGCCGATGCTTCCTCTGCTGCTTCTGCTGCTGCCAATGCTAATGCAGCTGCTGCCCATGCTGGTCTTCAGGTTCTGCAACTAGTTTTGCTACTTCTTCCACTGTTGCTCCATCTACTGCTGCTGCCTCTTCTACTGGATCAACTGCTGCTGCAACAACTGCTCAATGTGATAAGTTTCCACTGACTGGATCACAGCCTCAACCATCCCAGCCATCTCCTTCATTAACACCAACAAAGCAGACCGGGAAGAAGAGACCTGCACAGAGATGTATGTTGCCAAGGGTTTTACCAAGGAAGAAAATACCAGGGATTATAACCTAGGAAACTAGGTGGTTGTTTGATGTGTTTCTAAGCCATTTTGAACAATGCATGGCTTCTTTTGATGGTGATTACATTAGATAGGATGTAAATGAAGGTAAAAATGTAAATGCGTTACTTTTGGGGGTAAAATGCCATACTTTTGGTGGGAGAATATGTCTTTTGTACATCTTTAGGTTTTGTACCCTATTTTGCAAGCTTTAAGCCAAAACAGAGGAGTATGTACATCAAAAACTAGATGTTGTACCCATTACATATTCCCTCTAATGCAAGTTTCCTTAAGTTTATTTTCTGTGTCTGTTCTGATTATGTCTTCTTTTTCTTCTTCTGATTATGTCTTCTTTCATTTTTGTTTTCCATTTTGAACTGCATCATGTCTGTTTTTGTGCCTCCCTGGTTTTGTGCCTGCGATGTACATAGGGAGATTGGTTTTGTGCCTGTTTTTGATCAATTTTCTCTCAATTTCAGTTCATTCAGTTCAGAGGGAGATTGGTTTTGTGCCTGTTTTTGAATTTAAAGCAGTGTAGAGATGAAGAGGGAGATTGGTGTTGTGAGGGAGATTGGTGTTCTGAGTAACATAGCAAACACAACATATAAAGAAATCTTAACATTCAATTCATTCATTACAATTGATCCATTTATTACAATAGCCATTCATTACAATTCAACTGCCATCCCTAAACCCTAAACAACTGCCCTAAAACCCTAAACAACCACAAACAGAGCTGATGATGGAACGCAAAAAATTCGAAGCATCTGTGTGCAACAAGATGCTTAACCAAGATTACACCCCGACAGCAAAAAATTCATCCACATTCATCATCATCTACTGCAATCCCACTGCAACTTCCTATATACAACATCATCATCAGCTTACACCCAGCAAAATAACATCACCCACCAACCCCCATCACCACCAAATCAATTAGCAAAACCCCCAGCAACAGCCCCCATGACAAACACCACCAGAAACACCACAATCACCCACCTACCTTTCTTCTTCAGGCTCTGATTCTCCCCCCTCAGCCTCTCCAATTCACCCATCAGGTCATTGATGTTGGCTTCAGCCACATCCATCTCGTATCTGTACTCGTCCCTCTCCTTCTTGACAACATCAAATTTTGCAACCAACCTCTTTGCAGCAATAGCAATAGTGTCACAAACTGGATCATCGATCCACTTCATATACCCAAAATCATCAGCAGATTGCCACCTCATGCATCTTGCGAACCTCCTAAGAGGGTTATCAGCAGTGAATGAAGTGTAGACAAGGTAAACCGTCCCACATGTACACTTGTAAAGAACCTTCTTTGTACACGCACAGTCGCGGCATGCCCTAACTTATACAAGAAGAAACAAGGAAGCCCTAATTTTTCAGCAGTAATTGAAGAAGAAGAAGAACCCAGGGGAGCTCTTTAATGGCGGAGAAGAGGAAGATGAGAATGAAGAAGAAGATGAAAAAGAAGATGAAGAGTTGAAGACTCTGGGGGGGGGGGAGTGGGAGTAAATATAGGCCGGTAAAAAATTAAAAGGGGGAAGGGGTAGTTAATTTTGGTTGGTAAAAAAATTAATAAGTTAGGTTTAGTGCTTAATGAAGAGGTGACGAGCTATTCCAGGTAAACATTAGGTAAAGGGGCATTTTTATCCAAGTTAATTAAGTTTAGTGATATTCTGATGACAAGAAACATCCGGGTGGCAAAATTGCAATTGTTCAAAAGTTTAGTGACATTTTTATCGAGGTACTCGTCAAAATGCCCACCATCTGCAGTAATATTGTCAGGTTTTGTAAGAAATTATTAAGGGTTTTCTATTTCTGTAAAATTAGAAAAAGTAAAGAGGGTTGTAGTTAAGGAAACTTATACTTTGACACAGGAAGCCAGAGAACAAGCAATTCCTTAACTTTCTTTACTTTTATACTCTGTCTCTTGCCAAAAAAAAATATCGTATACCCTCAAGTCTACCGCACGCGCAGCTAGTCTATAATAATAATATAAAAGTAATATATTCGAAATTTGAAATACTCAACCCAGAGTGATTGTAGGGGTTATTGACCAATCACATTAAAGAAAAAAATCGATTTAAAAATACATTAAAAAAATTCCCACCCATGAAATAATAATAATAAAAAAAATCGATTTGAAAAAATAATAAACAAGAATTCTAATTAGATTAAGAGTCTACCTTATCTAATTAGAAATCTACTTCCCAACCCAATTAGGAGTCTAACTCCCACTCAAATCTAATTAGGACTCTATCTCGCACCCAAATCTAATCAGGACTCTACCTCCCGACCTATTGTAAAACTCTTATTACTATCTGTTTCTAATACTATCCTATCCTGAAAACCCTAAATCGAAACCTACCTATAAAAACACAATCTTTATACCATGTGCATGTTGGCAACTATCAATATGCTCCCTACTACAAGTTCATTTTCTATATCATCTATACTCTACTGTGTGAAAACGCATAATCCTAATTTTAATCAAGTTAGTATATTCTTTATCTATGTGTGTTGTACTATTGTTGCTTTGTTGAGTACTTGAGTACCTTTGTTTTTTAACTCTTTGCACTAATGATGATTATCTACAAGGATTACTAATGCTTCTTCATTCATTTTTTCGTGGATTTTAGTTTTGTGTTTTTTGATTTTTTTTCGATTTTGCACAATAGGAATAGAAATGTGTTTTCAATGATATTGACGTATGGAAGCGGCAACAATAGCATGGTGGTCAACTAGAGGTTGATAATGGATGTCTAGGCTTTTTTGATGTTGCAATTTCGACGGGGTTCTTATGTCAATAAACATGCATTAAAGATGCAATAATGGATGTGCATAATCTTTTCATGCTTTCCAGAGTTTGTGCTCAATGGTTAGGTATGCTAGACTGTAATTATGCTCCAATAATTGCAGGGTTACTTACATGACAACGATAATTTTGATTCAATTTTGAAGCCACAAGGAGAGATGTGTCATAAATGGAATTATTATATGTAATTAACATTAATTTATGTATTTATGTCGTCAATTGTGATTTTGTATGTTACTATCTTAATTTTTTTGTAATGTTATCCAATTTAGTCGAAGTATTTACTGATTTTTGCTAACTTGATTGCATAGCTTTGACATGGTTTCGCCCTTGATGACAGAAGGTTGTGAGACTATGCGAAAGAAAATTATCTTTTGTTCTAACTGTTTTACATTGTTTCAAGTCAATAGCTTTGATTATACCCGATATTGTTTTTATGTATATCAATTTTATAAATTATTGGTGGATATATAAACATAAATTATAATAATTGTTTATATGACTTAAACTATATTATGTGTTTATATGTTTAAAAATAAATTATAAAGAAAAAATAGACATAAGTTATGTATATCAATGTTATAATTGTTTATATACACTTTACGAAATTTAAAGTCATGTAAATTATAATTTAACAATAATTGTTTGACGCACGGGTATATTAAAGTCATGTAAACAATTATAATATTGATATACATAATTTATGTCTATCTATAATAATATAAAAGTAATATATTCGAAATTTGAAATACTCAAACCAGAGTGATTGTAGGGGTTATTGATCAATCATATTAAAGAAAAAAAATCGATTTAAAAATACAGTAAAAAATTCCCGCCCATGAAATATTAAAAAAAAATCTATTTGAAAAAATAATAAACAAGAATTCTAATTAGATTAAGAGTCTACCTTATCTAATTAGAAATCTACTTCCCAGCCCAATTAGAAGTCTAACTCACACCCAAATCTAATTAGGACTCTACCTCTTACCCAAATCTTATTAGGACTGTACCTCCCGATTTATTGTAAAACTCTTATTAATATCTGTTTCTAATACTAACCTATCCTGAAAACCCTAAATCGAAACCTACCTATAAAAACACAATATTTATACCATGTGCATGTTGGCAACTATCAATATGCTCCTTACTATAAATTCATTTTCTATATCATCCATACTCTACTGTGTGAAAACGCATAATCCTAATTTTAATCAAGTTAGTATATTCTTTATCTATGTGTGTTGTACTATTGTTGCTTTGTTGAGTACTTGAGTACCTTTGTTTTTTAACTCTTTGCACTAATGATGATTATCTACAAGGATTACTAATGCTTCTTCATTCATTTTTTTCGTGGATTTTAGTTTTGTGTTTTTTGATTTTTTTTTTCGATTTTGCACAATAAGAATAGAAATGTGTTTTCAATGATATTGACGTATGGAAGCGGCAACAATAACATGGTGGTCAACTAGAGGTTGATAATGGACATCTAGGCTTTTTTGATGTGACAATTTCGACGGGGTTCTTATGTCAATAAACATGCATTGAAGATGCAATAATGGATGTGCATAATCTTTTAATGCTTTCCAGAGTTTGTGCTCAATGTTTAGGGATGCTAGACTGTAACTATGCTCTAATAATTGTAGGGTTAATTACATGACAACGATAATTTTGATTCAATTTTGAAGCCACAAGGAGAGATGTGTCATAAATGGAATTATTGTATGTAATTATTATCATTAATTTATGTATTTATGTCGTCAATTGCGATTTTGTATATTACTATCTTAATTTTGTTGTAATGTTATCCAATTTAGTCGAAGTATTTACTGATTTTTTCTAGCTTGATTGCATAGCTTTGACATGATTTTGCCCTTGATAACAGAAGGTTGTGGGACTGTGCGAAAGAAAATTATCTTTTGTTCTAACTGTTTTACATTGTTTCAAGTCAATAGCTTTGGTTATACCCGGTATTGTTTTTATGTATATCAATTTTATAAATCATTGGTGGATATATAAACATAAATTATAGTAAATTGTTTATATGACTTAAATTATATTATGTATTTATATGTTTAACAATAAATTATTAAGAAACAATATACATAAATTACGTATATCAATGTTATAATTGTTTATATAAACACTTTACGAAATTTAAAGTCATGTAAACTATAATTTAACAATAATTGTTTGATGCACGGGTATATTAAAGTCATATAAACAATTATAATATTGATATACATAATTTATGTCTATAATAATATAAAAGTAATATATTAATTTGAAATACTCAACCCAGTGTGATTGTAGGAGTTATTGGCCAATCACATTAAAGAAAAAAAAATCGATTTAAAAATACAGTATAAAATTCCCGCCCATGAAATAATAATAAGAAAAATCAATTTGAAAAAATAATAAACATGAAGTCTAATCAGATTAAGACTCTACCTTATCTAATTAGAAATATACACCCCAACTCAACTAGGAGTCTAACTCCCACCCAAATCTAATTAGGAATCTACATCGCACTCAAATCTAATTAGGACTCTACCTCTCTACCTAATATATAAACATCAAAACATCTATTTTCGGGGAAAGAAATACTGATATGCTGCTTAGAAATACTGAGAACGGTGCTTCCTATGCATGTTTATGATTGTATACTCATTTTTGGTCGATCATGATTGTGTGCTCATTTTAGTTTGAATGTCAAGGAAGACATATCTAATGCATGTATTGATCCTAGTGAACTATGAAGGAGCAGGAAGTTTAAGGTTTCACTCTAGCCCCATTGTATTTCTTTCTCCTTTCTCAAAATTGCCCTTTCCATACTCCCAATTTTATTTTAGTGCATCAACTAATCCTAATAACCCATGGAAGACCATGGAGTTCAGGTTTCACTATAACCTCAATTGCATTTCTTTCTCCGTTTTTAAAATTACTCTCCCCATACTCCCAAATTTTTATGTAAATTTTACATTAATTTTTTTGTTTAAATGTAATATTTCTGCCCGTAAAAATTGAACTTTGCGAGATTTTAGCTGATATTTAATCTACAAATCAATTATACAATCTATTTATATAGTAATTGGCATATTTCATTGATTAGGGTCTCTATTAGAAATAATGAATCAGGATAGAAATATTGATATGCTGCTTAGAAATACTGAGAACGGTGCTTCCTATGCATGTTTATGATTGTATACTCATTTTTGGTCGATTATGATTGTGTGCTCATTTTAGTTTGAATGTCAAGGAAGACATATCTAATGCATGTATTGATCCTAGTGAACTATGAAGGAGCAGGAAGTTTAAGGTTTCACTCTAGCCCCATTGTATTTCTTTCTCCTTTCTCAAAATTGCCCTTTCCATACTCCCAATTTTATTTTAGTGCATCAACTAATCCTAATAACCCATGGAAGACCATGGAGTTCAGGTTTCATTATAATCTCAATTGCATTTCTTTCTCCGTTTTTAAAATTACTCTCCCCATACTCCCAAATTTTTATGTAAATTTTACATTAATTTTTTTGTTTAAATATAATATTTCTGCCCGTAAAAATTGAACTTTGCGAGATTTTAGCTGATATTTAATCTACAAATCAATTATACAATCTATTTATATAATAATTGGCATATTTCATTGATTAGAGTTTCTATTAGAAATAATGAATCAGAATAGACAGTGAATGATTGAATCCAATTGTTTGGAAATTGTAGGTTATATATGCTATAATGCTGTCAAATTATTTTAGTATTTTACAATTGACACGGATTTGTAAATAAGAACAAGTGGGTGCCTGAAAGGTATTTCAAACATCTCATTTGGGAGTCTTGGACACCTTCTGGGGATGTTTGTTGGTATTAACTGAAGTTACATGCTATACATTTGGAGTTTACGGGTCTTTGGCTGTGTAGGGATGACACTAACATATTCTACTAAGGTGAGTTATAACTGGTTGATGGGTGAGCAGCAACCTGCACCATGGGTTTGATTTGCGTGATCAAAGGTGTGTTGTTCTAAGGTAGTCATTTATCTGCTATTCTGCTAGATGGATATTTTGCATAGGGTACCTGTAAGAACTAGGTTGGATATATGCTGAAAACAAGATATTGTATTTTGCCTATTGTTTGAGGAGAAGAATGAACTAATTGATCATTTATTTGTTGATTGTAGAACTATTAGGGAGGTCCTTTATATGTTTAGTTGCTGGTTGGAAATTCAAATTAAAGGAGATGGAGTGGCTGATGTACGCAAATTGTTGAAACTAAAAAATGTGGAGCACCAACCAAGAACATTATTTACTCTGCTATCATAGCTTCCTGGTGAAAGATCCAGTGAAAACAAAAATTAAAGAGATTGTCAGAACTAGAATCTTATATACTAGAATATACTTCAAAAATATATAAATTGTACAGATATGGTGCAATAGTTTTCTAAGATGAAGTAGTAAAGTCAACAAGATGGAGGAGTTAAGTGGAACTAATTGAACAACAAATCAGGGGCATGAAGTAAGAAAGAGGTGGAGATGTGTCAAGTGCTAAAAGCCCACACACTTTTGTTTCATGTAATTTGTTTCATGTAATTATATTACTGAGTAAATGATAAATTTAATTTGGAGGCGTAAGCATAATTCATCATAATTCTCCCATGTTCACATAGTTACTCAACTTCTATGAAATTTTCGTCGAACGATATATTATATGTTATCCTTTATTTGATGATACTATTTATGTTTTTTTTATTTATAATTTTTTATGTGTATTTATGTGTTAATTTATATATGATGATATTATTTACGCTTACCTTTTTTTTTTCGGTATAGTTTACATTTATTTTTACATAGGTTATAACTATCTTTTTTTATTATATAGATATCAACTTTTTCATATACCCGTGCATTGTACGGGTTTAACACTATTTAAATATCCCATGCATAGTTTCCTCCCAATTTTTGTTGTTCTTTTGGAGGGTGCTTACCTGCTTGGTTGTTGGACTGTTTGGCCTATTTTTTTTTTATTTATTTCATTGACACCTGTATTGTACAGGTGTAGAAGCAGGGCTTCAACCTTTTGTGATAATAGATATCCAGTCTAATCCTCCCTCATTCTCTCCCTTGTTTTACTGTGCAAAAATTCAGATGTCTCTGTGTTACTATCTGCCTTCCGCTTCTCTCTCTTCTATCTTTGAAACCCTTGTAATTCTAAATCAAGATCAAAGACGTTCCTTTTTTTTATTTCCCATTTCTAGGATCTTCTTCATTCTGAACATCTATACAACAAGGATTGATCCAACAAACATAGATACAACTCATACAAGGGTGTTTGAATGAAATTGATGCTGGAGTAAATATTAGAGGTCAACATTCATTTAATGAAGAAATTGTGACGGCCCTCTTTCCTTCCCCCTTTTTCCTTCTTTTTCAGTGCTTCCTTATTTTATGGGTGAGAGTTGTTCATCACTTGTTCTCTTCTTTGCCATTCATGCCTACCATCCCTCCTTGAAGGCTTAGGCCGTGTTTTTTTTGCGGGGTGCCACAGCCTACCGCAATTTGTCACAACCCATCATATTTTACCGCAAATCATTACTTTTCTCTCTCCTTACTTTTCTCCTCTACTTTTTACATTCTCTCTCTTCATCTACTCCATATACCAATAACCTACCACAATTCCACCACACCACACCTCACCTCACCATACCATTCTGCAAAATACCGCATAAAAAAACAGGGCCTTAATCACCTGCATGTCCCCAATCTTATTTGAACAAAATTGGTATTTCTTTGAAGTTCCGGGCTAGATTTGCAAATGGTGTGTTATCTAGCTTTCTCCAGTCTCGACTGCTATTCTCTCAGTACTCAAGGGAATA
The DNA here is from genome assembly GCA_029582165.1 of Portulaca oleracea. NCBI lineage: Eukaryota > Viridiplantae > Streptophyta > Magnoliopsida > Caryophyllales > Portulacaceae > Portulaca > Portulaca oleracea. The sequence goes on from CM055889.1 coordinate 24,565,266, forward strand.
AAACATGGGTAGAGGAGTTTTGTTGTTAGGGTTTATGGATTTGATGTTACTTTGGTAAATAATTGGGCTAATTTTTTTTGTGCATAATTTATTTTTGGCACAATAATGAAAATAGTGGATTGAGCATTCAAATTTTATTTATACAAAAATCAAATATTAGATTACGTATATAGTAGTGTGCTTGTAGATATTCATCAATGTATAATTTTGAGCAATTAATTTTTTTTATACAAATTTTACTAATTTTACTCAATAAATAATTTTAAAACTAATAACTCAACCATATATACTTTTGATAAATTAACTTTTTGGATTTTTATATATTGTTTCAAGTAAAGTGAACCATAGTAAAAGTGTACAACTATAAGGATGCCTTCTGTAATTTTCTTGGATTATGAAAGATTTTTCTTAGAAAAATTTGTAGTACTTTTTGAGGGAAAAAATATATTATATTTTAAATCATTGTGTATTAGATAATTTGTAGTCACAGTTAATCAATATTGACTGTACAAACCACAAAATTTTCTACCTTTGTCGCAAGCACCCTCAGAATTAGGAATTGAATTGCAAAATTAAAAGATATCCGTCCTAAATTGCCTTTTTAGGCCCCTTTTTTCTAAGGGTGCAGTTGCGGTGCGGTTGGTTGGTTGTGTGGTGAAATGTAAAAAGTTGTGGTGGAATGTGGAAATTTGTAGTGGAAATAATGGAAAGTGGGTTGATATATTTTAATTTAAAAATAATGGTAGATAGAAATAAAGTGAAAATTTTAATTTTTTATTTGAAAAGTTTTCACTTCTAATAAAAAGGGTAATAGAAAGTTGTCGTGAGTTGTGGTGAAAAATGAAAATTTGCAGTGCGGTATAGAATGCAAATAATCCCATCGCATAAAAGAACGGGGCCTTAATTAATTTGTCAAAATCAAAGTACACTGATAATGGGATGGAAAGTTTATGGGTTGTCTAATTAAATAATTACCCCTCAAAATCATTTATTAAAAATTATTGGAACTTTTAATAAATTATTAACTAAAAGTAAATTGTGAAAATTGTTGCAATTGTTATTAAAATATTATATGGAAAATTATAAATTAGAGAATGATATTTAAGATCGTAATAATCAATAAAATAACAATTAATATAGACCGAATGGAGTAAAACAGTAGCCCGTGCATAGCACGAGCCATTTCACTAGTACTATTTAAATGCACGGGTTAAAGATTAGTTTTAGTAAAATGAGCAAATAAAAAGGAAAAAAAAAACCTTGTCCGTCTCTGGTGAAACTGAACGCAAGAACGAGCGGCTGAACGACCTGATCGGCTCCTACCTTCTTGCTTCTCTCAGTCGACGCCAGAACCAGGTGACCCGTGACCACCGCAAGCATATAGCTAGTAGATTCGCCGACGTCTCTATCTTCAGCAGCCGCAAGCAGACCCAACGCCCCAACCACCGAGCCTCTCTCACGCCCCAACGCCGCCAGCACTGGCTACAGAGCCACCCACTTTGGCGACAGGCGACCGGAACCCTCTTAGTGAGACAACTCTGCTCTGACTTCTGAGTTTCATACTTCCATTCTCTGATTTTGACTAGTTTGCAGTTCTTTGTTTCAATTTTAGGGTTTCATTCCATTTTGGTGAAATTATTGAAATTTATGATTTCTGATTTGGTGAATTATTGAACATTCTGTTGTGGAAGGGCTGAAGGGATTATTACCTCACTCGTTACCGATTCTTGACTGGGCACAACCCATTTTCTACACAAACAAACTAGACAGAGAGAGATTAGGTGAGAGTGAGTGAGTGAGAGAGACCCCGGACAGCAAAAGTGCAACTTTCCTCGACAACGATAGGTTTATGGCCACACTAGAGGGTTTACACTGTTGTGGTGAGTGAAAGTAGGGAGAGAGAGTGAAAACCCAGATAGATAGTAGCATAGTCAGCTCTGTTGATGGAGTTTTGGGGTAAAAGTTTTAGTTTAAAGGAGAGAACTGAGAGATTGAGACTATTCCCAAATGCGGAAATCGCATAAAAATTGGGAAATGCAGAGATGGGAACTTAAACCCTCAGTTGGGTTCTTCAGAAATTAATCATCCACCCAAAGAGGGAAATTTTGCAGACATTTGAGCCTAAAATTGCTACTTGATACAAGATCAGAGTGTTCTACTGAGTTGGATTCACAAAAGCACATATTTGCACACAGTGGTGACTTTTTCCTCCAATTTTCTTGGCACTCAACCACTCAAGTTGATGACAGAGAAAGAAGGCCATAATTGGAGGTAACAAATGAGGGATCTAGAAGCCCAGATGGAAAAGACATAATAGTTATTATTGTTAAGTGGACAACCCTAATTTCAAAGTCTAGATCCGCCACTCATTCCATGCATATGGTTTGTTGTAATTTGGTCTGATTTATTTGTTGACCTCATCTCCAATTGTTAAGAATGCTGTTTTCATTATGTATGTTTGAAAACCCTGTTTCTTTTCCCGTTTGGTTATGGTAATTTTCTAGTGTTCCAAGTACTATCACTTCCTTTTATTAATCAAACTTTTTCTATGGCTTTGAAGCTGATTGTTTTTGACTTTTGTGCAGTTGTACTTGAATGAAACTTGGTACCTTTTATTTGATCATGAACAAGTTTTAGTTTTCTAGCTTGTCAATTGTAATCATGTAAATTGATTTGTTTAAAAAGCACATTAGAATCCAATTTTACTGTCTAGTACCCACAACAGCGTGTTGATTTGCTTCATAACTGTGTGGGTTTAAGTTGCATAAGAATATGATAGCAGATAGCCCCATGTTATGTAAATGTTTTATTCTTTCCATATTTTTAGAGCAATGGGGCTGACTTTCTCCTCCATTGTCTGCATGGTATGGAGCATTCTTGTATAGAATTTCCATAGTAAATGTTTTTCCTTCATGTAAAATATTTTCGATTAGCCTTGGTTAGCAGCCATATTTTCTCCTGGTTACTTTCATACAGTTGCTTGCATGTTTAAAACTCTCTGTAACGAGCATTATTCTTTTCTTTTTCCAGGCTATTAGGTTGAATTAAAATATGCTCTACACAGCAATAGACACATTTTACTTAACAGATGAGCAGTTGAAGAACTCACCTTCAAGGAAAGATGGTATAGATGAGGAAACTGAGACCACCTTGAGGATATATGGCTGCGACCTTATTCAAGAGAGCGGCATTCTTCTTAAATTGTATCCTTTATATATGCTCATTTTTTGTGCTGATATGGTTTTAATCTGTTTCTCAATATTAAGTGTTATCCTTGATCCCGTTATTGTAGACCACAAGCAGTCATGGCCACTGGTCAGGTTCTGTTCCATCGCTTTTATTGCAAAAAGTCATTTGCTCGCTTTGATGTGAAGGTTTTATTACTCTGCTTTGCTTGTTTCATTTTAATATTCTTGCCTGCTCTTCTTCTGTTATTTTGATGCTTCTGAATTTGACTTCATTAAATTTTTCTAGAGAGTGGCTGCCAGTTGTGTCTGGCTGGCGTCTAAACTTGAGGAGAGTCCAAGGAAAGCTAGACAAGTCCTCCTTGTTTTCCACCGAATGGAATGTCGAAGGGAAAACTTGCCAATAGAGCACTTAGACCTGTTTTCAAAGGTACATGTTATGTCAGTTCCATAGATTATTTTCTGCTTTATGGTTTTCTTTTTCCATTTTATGTTCACGACATTATATACCACTTCTGGAGTGACATGATGCTTTTGTCTTCAATCACTCAAAAGCTGTTGTCTTACTCAGTACTTGCAGAAGCAGCTAAACTGATGGTTACTGCTCTCATAATGTTCAAGATCTCTTGCAATGCTGAAATCATGTTTCTTTCTGGTTTTGCAATAGAAATATACAGAATTAAAGATGGATTTGATCAGATCAGAAAGACATCTTCTCAAAGAGATGGGCTTCATTTGTCATGTTGAGCATCCTCACAAGTTCATATCAAATTACCTAGCTACCCTTGGCACTCCACTGGAATTAAGACAAGAGGCTTGGAATCTAGCCAATGATAGGTATTTCTCTGGATGAGTAGTGCATGTTGCATTTGGTTTAGATCACTGGTTTATTTGGTTTGTGATATATGGTGCCTTCTGAGTTTTATCTATGGGTTACGTTGTTACTAAAGTCAACTTTGTATCATGTTCTTCTCTTTTTCAGATTTCTGGCCCTGAAGTTGTAGTTTTCAAGAGCTTCTTGCATTTACCTTATTTTTGCCCCTTTTGTCCCCCCCCTTCTGGGGTTATGGTCCAGTACGCATTACTATGTACACTCACACCTTCAAAACACACGGGCTCACGCATATACACACAATCCCATGCATGCCATGTCAAAAGCCTATCCCTTGTTAATGACATGTGATGCATTATGAGCAGAACAGTTAAAGAGAGATTTGCTCCGTATTTCTTTGTGTTAACAATTTGTTTACTTCTATCTTTTCTGAAGTATGGTTGGGCCACTTTTATTCTTTTGTTGCGCTATATTCTCTTGAAGAAGGATGTGTCTGTCTATTAGCCTGGACTTCAAAACCCTTCATCCTTTCTCTAATTTTCACTAGTCTCCTCCACTGTGAGCTGCCATCCCACTAAATTTGTACCGCCAGACATATTTCAAATAGCTATAGTCCATGCCCTGAACCCTCCAAAAATCATTTTTCCTTGCAATGTTTCTGTACAACCTTTGTAAACCCATCATTTTCCACAATCTTAGGGACTTAGGCTCATGCAACTCATTTTCTTCGATTTTGTTTGGCCATTTTGAAAAAAATGATTCTTCATTTTTAGCAGGCTCATGTTTAGAAGTTCAGTAAGGTAATTTGTTTTCTACTTGATGCTAGCAGTTGCTAATCCTATTATATGTAACATTTTTAGGGTTATCATGCTGTCTGCGATATTTAGACTTGTACATTGTCTTTGTGGCTTTGAATGTCAATTTGCTCGATTTTGATTCCTGAAAAGATGATAAGCAGCTGTGAAATTGAAACTGTTAGTAGCCCTTTGTTTATTTCGAATGGCATGATGTGCTATTGTGGACCTCTTAGCTAATTCTGTTTGACATTATCTGTCCAGTTTGCGTACTACGCTATGTGTTCGATTCAAAAGTGAGGTGGTTGCATGTGGGGTGGTCTATGCTGCTGCAAGAAGGTTCAGGGTGCCACTTCCTGAGAATCCTCCGTGGTGGAAGGTTTTTGATGCAGATAAATCTGGGATAGATGAAGTCTGTAGGGTTTTAGCTCATCTTTACAGCCGGCCTAAGGCAAAATATATACCTGTCTGTAAAGAGCCAGTTTCCTTCACTTCGTACAACAAGTCATGGGATTCTCAGTCTCAGCCTAAAGTAAGTACCCATACCAGTGCTCCTTTTTTTATTTTTATATTTAAATCACACAGTATGCTAGCTGAATACGCTAGGCTTAAGCACACTCAAACACGCAATACACATGAAGTCATGACTCATGATTGCCTATGCATCCTTTCATTTTTTTGTCGACTGACTGAACGTTTGAAAATACCAGTCAGTGCGAGACTTTGGAATCCCACAGTAGGTAAGATGGGGACGTGAAATTAAATATTAAATATGGTGGGGTTGCTCATGAATTATGATGGTGAAATTATGCATTAAGTCCAATTAAAAGTAACTTCTAGGAAGTTTTGCTTTCGCTCGTTGCCAATCTGATTCTTACAGTACCAGTTAATATGCCTTTTTTTTTTGTTTATACTCAGGAAAGCTCGGTAAATACACCTGTTGCAAATAATGACAGCAGTTCAGCAAAGGTGGATATCTCTGGAGCTAGTGCTGAGTCTGGTGGATCCAAGGATGCACATGTAAAACAAGCACTAGGCAAGATCAAAGAGTCCAAAAAAAGCGATGATGAATCCAAGGACATGGCAGTTAATGGAGAAGGAAGAGAGGATCCCATGGCTAAGTCAAAGCCTGAGCTCAGATCAGAAACAAGTGTAGAGAAGAGCAGAGACAGAGAGAGGGATAGAGACAGGGACAGGGACAGGGACAAGGATAGAGATAAAGACAGGGATAGGGAAAAAGAGAGGGATAGAGAAAGAGACAAAGATAGGGAAAAACTGAAATCCCGGGACCGTGAAAGAGGAAGAGATTCTGACAGGGAGCGAGACCGAGATGATACTGAGCGTGACAGGGATAAAGTTAAGGACAGAAGTCATCGTTCCAAGGATCGAGCTAAGGATTCAGGTCAGTCATTGTTTTCACTTAATGTGTTTTCACTAAAATGGTTGAGGCCCATCTATCTAATCCATGAAAACTGAAATAGTATTTATTCTCATTTTAACATCTTCATTTCTGCAGGAGGGCACTCGGATAAGTCCCGGCATCATTCTTCTCGAGGTATGCAGCTTGTTTAGTTAGTGGGGAGATCTTCTTTCTAACAATATCTTTCTAACAGAATTTGTTTAATTTGAGAGCACTCACTTGATCCAGAAATTACATGAAGGCAGCATGACAATTCCTCTTTGATTTTATATATTTCATAAACATCTATTACTACTGGCCTACTGGGTTAGTAAATGCATATTGACTGTTCACTTATCATTTATGCATTTATTATTGCCATATTTTGTCAGTAGGGTTTATAATATTGCAATTGTTAATAACATATTATACAAGAAATTATCAACCAAAGAGTGACATTGGAGATCATGAAAATCGAAATTATGACAATTAATATGAAATGGAGGAAGTAGCATGTAAACCCTTGATAAAAATGCTGGTAGGACAATCAAAGCAATTAAAGAAGTCGTGGAGACAGGTCATTTGTGCGTTTGATGGGTTTTCCCCCCTCTGAAAGGTTCGGGATGAATTTGGTGGACATACTGTTTAAAGATATCCCCATATTTGTATCTTATTGCCGCTTTTACTATAGTAGCAGTTCTAAGGGTTGCATTTGATAAAAATAACTGCAAATGTTGAGAGTGTCGGAGGAGTCTTAGGTGTCACACGTGTGTTAATGTTGTTGCTAATCAGGATGAAGTAACAGAACCTCTTCCCTCACTTTAGTGTCACTGTGTTGCAGATCGTGATCGTGAATACTATGCTTCATATTCTTCCCGAGAAAAGGACCGCCACAGATATCACTAGCGTGCATGGAATGGTTGGTCGGAATCTGTTTGGTATTGTTGATGAAATCATGCGATAGACATTAGCCATGTTAATGCTTTGTTCATTTGTCACTGGAGTTCATTAACAATGATTTGGATGTAACACAGCCTACCATATCCATCTTCTGTTTGGGCTTTACTTCCTACTTATCCTCCTCAAGTGTGCTACTTGCAGCATATCATCAAATCTAGAGTTGAGAGAAAAACAGAGGATTACTGTTGATTATGATATAGTAGGATATTGTGAAAATGTTGAATATGTAATACTTTGGCAATGTAATAGAAAGTTTATACTTTTCACCTCCCCATTGTGAGTGTGAGCCGTGATGAGGTGCAGGCCATCCCATCCATCATGATTTGGATTTGCTTTTTGATGTTTGATAATACTAGCAAGCAAAATGCCAACTCACAATATGTGTCATTATCGTCACATCAAGGCTCAAGTTGTGACAAGTGACATTGATAACTGTAACTTTTTTGTTGAGCTTAAACTGTACCATCGATGTACGCAATAAGCTTGTCCTGTTCCACATGTACGATGCAAATTTTGTGGAATTCAATAAATGCATTACCATAGGCTTTGATTTGGTTTTTACAAATTGTCTAGCTTCAATTAATCAAACACGGGAAGGACCTTCTTTTTTGCCGTTCTTTTTCTCATTTCCAGTGGGGGTGGGGGTAATGGGCTCATTGTATTTAGAACTGGCTAATAGGTTAGGTCGAGTTGGGTTCGCGTTCGTGACTTCATGCCAAACTTAAACGGGTTTGAAATCCTTCGACCTAAACCTAACCTTTTTATTAAACGGGTTGGAAATTGAAACCATTCACCGTTTAAATATTAATCGATTTGACCTTATTTTCACATGTTTACCCATTTAAGTAAACATGTTAGAATAAAGTTACTAATTTACCCATTTAACTGTTAATTCATTTATATAAAACAATTCATTGTGGAATCAAAATAATGACATATCGTACTCAACAATTATGTGGTAATATAATTCGAGATATATATAAGGAGATGTCTTTTAATTCATAGTTAAAGATAAATATAAGTTAAAATTACAAGTCTTAATATATTTCAAAGAGTATTAACTGTAACTTCCACCTAAGTTTATTGATAAACGGTATAATTGTGTAACAATTATCGAGCAAAGGACTTGACCCATTTAATATACCTAATTGAACGAGTTAAGTAGGTGGTTTTCGTGTCGAAAATCCTGACATACACCTAACCCATTTAATTAAACGAGTTTACCATGTCAACTCATTTAATTAAATGGGTTGAAAATTTCTACCTAGACCCGCTTAATATCGTATTCGGTTCAGATCGGTAATTATGTCGAGTCAGCAATTCCCACTCCCAACTCTAATTGTATGCTGTGACACACATTGTAGAGTAAAAAATATACTTTTGACGTTGCCCCTTAATTGTAGTCAGTAGAGAGCAGCCGTTTCCCCTTTGCTATATTTGCAGTTGAGCGAATCAAAATTATGAAGACTTGAAGTTTCGCTTGGTTTGTTTAGCTTTTGAATACAAGAAGACACCGACAAGAGCTAGTCCAGTTCCTGCAGTATATTACACACCCAAATCAACCTCTTCAAATTCAGCAAGCCAAAAAGAGAAAGGAAGACTAACAAAAAATGTAAGAGGAGGAAGATTACCGAATGAGTTTAGGGGTGAAAGGGGAGTTTGGAAGAAGATGATCGAAGACACAATTACAACTACTCGCTTGAGGCAATTTCCAACAGAATGTGTCACAGCTGACACCATCTCTAAGATCATGTATGAAACCTGCCATGCCATGCCAGCACCAGATTATAGTTGTTTTCAATTGGGTATAGAGAATAGGTTTTTGACTGCCTAAGTATGGCTTCCATCTCCAACATATTCTCAAAGTCGTGGAGAAAGTAGTGAATAGAAACATGGATGTAGATGAATTACCTGCTGATAAGTGTGTAAGCAAAGCCCAGAAAGAAGGGCTCTCACACAAAGTTGTCTAACATTCACCCCTTGACTTGCCTACATGATGAACCAAGAATTTACAAGTTTTGTAATGATCAACTTCCCTGAGAGAGTAGAATTGCCAATATGGTGAAAAACTGCAGCAGCAATTAACTCACAAATGATTGCAGATGAGGCGGTGTAAATTTGACTCCATCAATCAACAAAGCAGCCGGAACCAGCAACAGGAAGCAAATCAGTGTAATTATAGAGAATAGATTGACGTTGTCGATAGCCTCCTGCCAAAATTCAAGATCAAGTGGACAAATGGACACACTAATGTCCCTGGTGGCTTTGATGTAGAGTTTTGACATTTTTACAAGATTCTTACCTCCTTGTTAATCATCAACTTTTTGCTAAGCACATTACGTGACTGATTGGTCAGATTTGAAGCCATTGCGCTGCCAAATCCTAACCTGTTGCAGCAGGATCAGTATCAACATCATTAAAAAAGACTACTTCCCTTCTCACTGACTCACTGCCACTCAGAAATCTGAACCCAAGTCACCCTGCATCAGGTTATCATATAATAATGGCTTCAAATTGGCCTTCAACTTGTCCATCCATTACTACATTTTCTTAAGAACCCTATTAATCTAATGAACAGCAGGCGTTGACATCAACCAGTTCCGCCCATTCCAGAACTATATTGGCCTTGTTGATAGTTGACACCCCCCCTCCCCTCTCCCCCAAACAAAAAAAAAACAAAACAATGAAAAAAGAAACAGTGAGAGTTGTAAGGCGTTGCTATGCTCACCAGTTGAAAGAGGACTCCGTAAAAGATACCAATGCGACTCCCCCGACAATGGGCACCAGGGAAGCAACCACCCATATGCTAGGTCTCTGCATCCGCATATCCCAAATTTAGTTAGGCTGATAGAATTATGTATTATCCCAGACAGTAACAAATAGAGCTCAGACTCAAAATGGGTGCTTAACTAAGTAAAGCAACCTAAACCCTGGCCTGCACACTACTGATGGTTAATGGTAGGTCTGCATTCAGGCTGGATGACCTTGGTTTGTCCAAAGCATATAGGCCCCATGCTGAGCTGTGCTTGCTTATGTTAGAACTTAGAAGCGGTTTGAACCCATCTAGCAAGTTCACCACTTCCACAACTTCTATACATTTTCTTGTCAAACAAAATTTGGAAGGGGACACTCCTAAGTCCAGACCACCAGGTATGTTTGTGTACCTTTGCTTGTTCAGGTGACAAGCTGAGTTTACTTTAGTGCGTTGTGAATTATGAGGTGAATCTACTGGATGGCCATCATGAGCAGAGTTTAACCTCAACTTGAGCCAAAGTAACAATCTACTCACCACCACTAGTGTATGCAAAGAAAAGAGGTACACTAAAGAATAATAATGATGAGTGCTGCTGCTGCTGCTGCTGTGGATGTAAATTTAAAAAATAACAAACGGGGAAGAGAGGGTAACCTCAGCGAGAAAAAGGGCAGAGAGAAGAACAGTGAAGAAGGGCTCCATTGCCTTGATGGTGTGAGTGAAGGAGACAGCAACCTTTCCCAGGCTCACATTTGTCAGAAGGTTTCCCATTGCATGAGCAACTGCTAATGGTAGGATTGCTGCAAACTTCGTTGTAGTTAATTTGAACAAAATTTCTAGTTAGCTCACTAATACAAGATTTTTTTGTTTTTGTTTTTTTGGGTTCAGTATGAAATGTAATCATGCATACCTGGGAAGATGTAATCTTAGGTTTAGGATGAAGATTAAGGCCCCACATCAAAAGAACCATCAAACTCCCGCATCCAAACTGGAATGCAGTCAGTGTTGAAGGAAATGGATACACCCTCAAGACCTGTAGGTTTACAAGTTGGCTTTGAGTTAGAACCTCTTAATTCAATTCTCTTTTCTCCATCATCTGATGTTTCTTTTTCATACTGTGTCTGAGCTGAAACCAGCTGACCAACTAAAGTCCACACTCCACACACTTGAGCTTTTTTAAGGATACAACAGTGAAGGGTTCTTATGCTTCACTCTATTCTCCTCTAGATCTTTGTAAGGAAATTAGTTACCATCCATGAGAGATAAGCTGACTAACTAACTAGGTACAACTAGATGAAAGGTATTGAAAAGTAGAGTAGAGACACCTGTTTGTTCAAAATGTTGAAGTAAATATTCAAGAGATACCAAAGGGCAAACATGCCAGCAAGCTGCACAACCCTGATCAAACTGCCACTGTCTGGAGTAGCAGCATTCCCATCTGCATTGTCTGGAACAGAAACAGCCCCGACAGTCCATACGCCTCTCGAACCTTGTTTCGACCTGTTTATTAGAGACCAAGGAGCCTGGCAACCAAAACCCTGATTACATTCAGAGGATATCAGACCCCTTGCAGCAAGCGGCGTGTTGGTACTGATGTTGTTGCTGCGGCGTGCATTATGGATAGTCACACCTGTGATTGGGACTCTAGGTATCAGGAATAATGTTTGAGAAGACATTATACATACCCAGAAATATTCTAATTTCTTACTTTCCCTTTACAAATTCCAGTTGCTCTAGGGACTACTTTAGACTTTTTGGGTGGATGCAGAGAGGGGCTATGAGGACACCTGGCCCTCTGGTTCAAGATTTTCCTGAGATGAATGCCCTGAGGACACAAATTTAGTGGGTGATGCTTCAACATCAATAGACAAGGAGGACCACCATTTTTTTTGATTTGCCAGTCGTTATTTGATGGCAGATTGTTTGGAGCCTTCCTTCCATAGCTATGATGAATAATTCTGAATTCTGCTTTCTGAGAAAATGGAGAATATGACAAGGGGATTATAGGAGAGATCTTAGTCAAGCAAGTGTAATTGAGCTGTTTTATATGTTGACCCAATTTGCTGAATGGGGGACCAGCTTGTTTTCAGAGGTTTTGGTGGCTCAGGCTGGCTACTGTCTAGTTGCCTTATTGGTCTTCCACCAAACAAAGCCCTACCCCACCAAAATAGAAAAGGAAAAAAAATGACAAGCTAAGCCACTACTAGGGATGACTTAAAAGCTAGAACCCTTGCCTTGATTGATTAAGCTATCTTCACTCCAATATCTTTTTTTTTTTTTTTTTTCAAAGGAGACAATACATAAGAAACACAACAAACAACACAGCAAGAACTAACAAACAGAAAACAAACATAAACAAGAACACAAAGCTAACGGCCCACTCCAAAACGTCGCCGCTTCGCTTGTTTCGCTAAACCATACATTTGTGAACTCGCTTGCCGATCAATTTTCTGGAACATCCCCATCCCGAAAACGGACGCGAAAGCTGCCAAGCCACGACATGTTGGCTTGAACTTTTTGTTGACCAAAGGCTGGTATTCAGCCACAATCTCCAAATTAGCCTTCCTCTTCCTACTCCTCAAATTCTGCCCGTGAGTATGCATAGATTCCGTCCCAAACCTCGTACACTTGAAAGTCTTCTAGCCCTCCTTCAATTGTGAATAGCGGACCGTCCTATCTTGTTTCATGCACCCAAGATTAGTCACACCTGACAAGAAAACCCTGCCCCTTTTACGAATGCTTGGTAAAGGGCGAAGCTTGTCGAGAATCTTGTTTGACCTCGCAGTACTGCTGCATCCAAAAGCATCCTCTGAATTCCTACTATCGGTCATGGCATGCTCCTCCTCCACAATATCTATATGCTCACTTGCACTAGGCTTAGTGAGACTCTGAGATGGTGGCACCTCCGATTCTGCTTTGACTTTGACTTTCATATAAGTCAAACTAAGGGGATCAAAGACCTCGAAAAGATTTCCTTTGAGCATACCTTCATAGGCTTCAATGTTCACAGACAAGATTTGTCCATCTTGTCGTTTAGAGAACTTGAGTCTTGATTTGACTTTTTTGATGACACCTTCCAAAGAAAAGGCGTTCGCCGGAGATTGCAAAGAGCTAGAACTAGCCCTATCCTCCACGCATGTCATGGTAACTTTAGTCATAACCATAGGACAATTGTGTGACTTGGTGGGACCTATGGGTCCCTGGGTGGTTTGTTTGGCAACCACCCCTTCTCTTACACGAGTCTTCTCCCTTCTCCCCTTTCTTCTTCCATGAAGCTTACCGGACGACACCCCAACATCCTTTAGGCCTACATGCACCTCATCTCCTTCCCTCAGGTCTCTAAACTTAGCAACTGCATTGACTACCATAGAATCAAGGCTCTCCTTGATAGCGGAATCCTTGACCGAGCTGCTTGGGCACTCAACACACACATCCTTGTTACTTGCCCCACTGTTGCTAAAGCCACACCCCTCCTTGTCATCCGCATTACTTCTCCCTCTCTCCTTGGAGATTTCCTCCACCTCCATATTTTTTCTTGACTTCTTCCTCTGCAAGTCCTTCTTAACCTTTTAAAGCTCCTTATACACTTCTTTATTGTCCGGGTCTAACTCCATCGCCCGTTCCAGACTTGTAATGGCTTCTTCCATGCGGTCGAGTTGCACCAAGGCTAAAGCTCTTCGAAAATAGGCCTTAACATTTAAAGGGTCAAAATCAAACACACTTTGACAGAAAGTGAGGGTTTGATTAAACATTCCTAGCTTCAAACTACAGGCCGCGAGATTCAAACTAAGCGAGGTACCCACTTCCACCATCAAACTAGCATCATCTTCGCACAGAGGCTCCTCAGCACCGAGGAATTAGAAGGCTCTATCATACGTCGAGGATGCTTCTTCGAACTCCTTCTTCTTAAAAAACCTGTTTCCTTCCTCTTTAAGCTCAATCGCTTTGAAGATGGCGTGTCTAGGATGTGACATGGAAGCCACAATCTTGAGGACATCCTCATCAATTTCTTCCGCCATAAGACAAAACGGAACAAACCAATCTGACTGTAGGGGCTTAAGCGACAAAAGCCAGGCTATCACCTACTGATTCAAAAGGGAAACCACCACCGAAACAACTCCAAAGCATAGACCACAGCTAGAAACCACCCACTTAACAATGGACTCCACACAACAACACGAACACACTAACGCACCAAAACGCTAAGACAGCACCCCTTTAGAACGGAAACAAGGAAAACAAATCCTACCCCAACTACTAACGCAAGAACACCTAATAAACACTAACCAAGACCCCCATCTACAGGGCAAACACAAAAGCCAACTGCCAAACGAGCTACACTGAGCAAAGACAAACCGAACGAGCACCAGAGCGGCGATGGCTACTTTCACCAGAAACTCCCTTCATTTGCAGCTCCACCAGAGAGCTCGGGGACCTCCTGGTGACCAACGAGAGGTCCGGCAATGAGCAGCGACGAGCCAGATGACCGCCTCCTCTCAGATCCAGGACTGCCGCACATCGTTGCCGCCCCCCCAATTATCAAAGGGAGTATGTTCCACTGGTACAGATAGAGAACTAAACCATCTTAAATTTGGGATACCACTTCTGATCACTTCCCCCCCTCCCCCAATTATTATTTGCGTATATAACCCTCAACTTTGCTACCTTGTTTGGATTACTAGCAAGGGCGTGGATAAAAAGAAAAGAATAGACAATAAATAAGGAAAGGAAACTACTGTTGTTTTCCTCTTCTTATGTTTAGGGATGACTTGTTGGAAAGTTGTGATTTAAAATTTAATAATTTGATTGTTTGATGCCCCCCATAATCGGTAGTAACTTTTGTTATGTACCACCCATTGGGCTCACTCAATCGTATATATTAAAATTTATATTATTTTCCAACTACTTTTATTTTCTTCTCCTATCTTTAATTTGACTTGGTCTTATTATTAAAGTGGAGGTTTAACAACTTTGTTTTATGGTGGTTTGGTTGGGTCTTTTGAACCGCTATTTTAAGGTAGCAGTAGAGTTTTTATAGGGATTATATTCCCTTTCTTTTAGCATCTCTTAATGGAAGCTAGCTACGGTGGTTAACCGTAATGTTCTAAGGCTCCTTTATTTGCTTGTGAGGTTAAAAGGCACAGGTGCAAGCACGTAAGCCCTGTGAGAGCTTCATACTGTTAATCAAAATCCTTTTTTCCACTTGAGATTGTTTAACTTTTCTAAAAGTGTTTATGTGGTAATATCTCCAAGAACTTTGCTCTATGATATTGGTTTGAGAAAACCTTGTCATTTAGACTATTATTTTGAGCATGTGCAAGTAGTTGGTTCGAGGAATTCCTCTCGCTGCATCCGAAGGAATCCAACGGGTTGTAGTATCTTGGGGGAGGACCGCACTTGAATAATATTACCAATGCAGTGGGGGCGTTTCCTCTCTTAGGACAGTGTTACGTGCACGCTCTACCCAAAATCAGGCTATCTCTAAAACTTTACTCTCTTTATATTTATTTTTATGTTGTTTATTATTTACACATGATGTATGTATATTACTTTCTTTGTAATATGATATGCATTGGTTGTATAATTTTTTCGTCCGATTGATATTGTATAAGTTGTATCATGTTGATGAATAAGATGACTCATGAATTATAGTCAAGTATATTGTCCCACTTTTTAAATTATTTCCGAACATGACTTGGGTCGAAATCCGATTCTGATTAATAATGGAAGGTGAAATTGACCTCCACCTTTGAATAATCAGAATTAAACCAAACCTCAACTTCAACTAATGATCAGAGTCGGATCGAATTTTGACTATAACTTTTAGGAACTATTTGGTTGTATTTTGCTACAGTATATCATAATTGTAAAAAACACAATGCTAACAACAACCTTTTAGAGAATGTCTGTAGGAACAATATAGATTCATCGATGTCCTCCACAAGGTCATCTATGAGGACCTCCAGTACACAGCAGAATCATCATTAGAAGATTTTGGTTGAAAAAACAAACTGCACCACTAATTAGGGATGTATCCAGAAAGATTTACCACTCTATACTAGCATATTCTATGAGATAATATATACTAATCAAGATGCATATCTTTGCAGCTCCTAAATCACGAAGATTTCCAAAGATACAAAGATAGAGGATCAAAGTTGAAATGGAAAGAATCAAGAAACATGGAAAGACAAGGAAAGAGCCGTTGCAACTAAAGACTATAAATGAATCTACCATCACCCTTGCAAAGTAATCGATTCCAAGCAAGAGAAAATCGAGTGTAGGAATTTTGGTGAAGAAAATTCTCTGAGTGTAGCCATTGTTGTGTTAAGTGGTGAGTTGTGTAACCAGAAGGGTGTTTCTGGTGAGACCCTCATAAAGTGTAGCTAAAGTGAGAGAGTTTCTTCCTTTAGTGAGTTGTGAACATTTTCAATCTCCTTAGAGAGGTTACCTTACAGAAGCCTTGTTCAAGGTTCTGTCTTTGTAAGTAATTGTCAAGGACATCACTGTCTTGATACTGTCGAGTTTTGTGATCCTCTCAATTCTCTCTGTATCGCAAGTTTGATAAATAAAGAAGTATTATTCAGTCTAATCTGTAGCTATTAACTTCTTTGTGTTTATAAGTGCATAATTTTTTATACAACCCTATTCACCCTCCTCTAGGGTTCTTTCAATTGGTATGAGAGCAGGTCCACTATTTCAAGAGCTTGACAACTCCGTGGAAAAGATCATGGCCGGAATCAGTGCAAATGAAACCCCTCAAGGACGCTCATGGACAATAGCACCACTACTCACTGGAGAAAACTACAGGATGTGGAAAAGGCAAATGGAAGTCTTCCTCAAAGACTAAGATGAGGATCTATGGACTGTAGTCACCTAGGGAGACTACCCTACTCTCACAAAGAAGAACAATGCAAATCAAGATGCCCCAAAGAAAAGATCTGAAATGACCAATGAAGAGCTGGAGCCATTGAAAAAAAATACACTCGTGCCCTAAACTTTATATATTGTAGTTTAAATTCGAATGATTTTGAATGTGTATCTAACTGTGAAACTGAGAAACAGGTCTGGGATTACTTGATAACCTCATATGAAGCACAAGTCAAGTCAAGGACACCAAAGTGGATATCCTTGTCCAGAAATATGAGGCCTTCAAAATGGAAGAAAATGAGTTGAAGAGATGTTCAAAAGATTCAGCAGCATCACCAACCACCTCATATCACTAGGAAAAACATACTCAAATGAGGAATAAGTTAGAAAGGTCCTGAGATGCCTGCCAAGAAGAAAGTGAGGTCCCAAAGTCATTGTTATTGAAGAAGCACAAAACCTCAAGAAAGTGAGGTCCCAAAGTCACATCTTGCACACAAACTCCTTCACCTATTCAAATAATCTAGATCCTTAGTTGAAAAAGTCGAGCACCTCAAAAAACATGCAAGTCACCTAAACAGAACCATAGAAAGCCTAAATGCAAGAAATGGTCAACTGGTGGCCGAAAATGTAAGACTGACCGTAGAAGTCTAGGGTGCTATAAGGAATCTCTAGGCTATCAAATGAGGCCGTCACAAAAGACGATCCCTGCACAAATAAGGGACCTATCCCTCTCACACCTGATGCTCCGACCCCTAAGGAACATCATCTCAAAAGTTATCCCTTTCATACCAAGAAAGGACCTCTCCTTCCTACACCAAATATTCTTCCTCTCAGAGAACACTATCACAGAGGTCCTCCAACAGCAAATAAAATAAGAACCTTACCAACACCCCTGTCTAAAGGATCCAGACCTACACGCATTACAAAAATTTAGGTCCCAAAGACCTCACCACAATGATCTCACCCTTGGTAAGAAATCAAGAAAGGTATAATGTCCTCTACTGCAGGTATGCGTCATAACTCACATCAACCTATGGTACTTGGACAACGGTTGCTCCAGACTCATAACCAAAGATCTAACCAAGTTCGAAATCAACAAGATTGGAAGGCTAACCTTTGGAGACAAACGGCAAGGAAAGATCCTAGACATTGGGAAGGTCGCAAAACAGAGCCTCCCGCACCAACCAAGGGGGAGCCTTCTGTCA
Organism: Portulaca oleracea; assembly: GCA_029582165.1. NCBI lineage: Eukaryota > Viridiplantae > Streptophyta > Magnoliopsida > Caryophyllales > Portulacaceae > Portulaca > Portulaca oleracea. The sequence continues at coordinate 24,583,263 of CM055889.1, forward strand.
TGAGGACCTCAACCTCCTTACAGGTCACTCAAATTGAGGGGGAGCCCTACCATTCTTCCCCCCTGCATGAGGTCCCTCTCCTCCTCCCAGGTACGTCCACTCACTGGCTGTCCGGACCTTTGATGTCCCCATCAACATGTCCTCTCGGGCACCTCAAAATTTAAACTGGGTCCGGTCAAGATGTCTGACTACCTCTCCCATAGGTAACTTAGAGTCTTGCTTTTTTTTTTTCTTCTTATCTCTCATCCCCTTATCTTTCTCTTCCCTCTCTTTATTTTGGCCAAACTTTTTAGTGCTGGTACTCTCCTATTTCCTCTTTGTCTGAAAGACAAAAAGGGGGAGATTCTTCCATGGCATTTACCCAACTCTTAAGTATTTTGCTCACACTTGCTGTGACCTATAAACTGCTCTATTGTCTTTCCTATATATATGCAAATATTTATATATATGCCATGCATGCAATTTAGTCTTTCAAAAAAAAAGGGGGAAATTGTAGAAACAATACAGATTCATTGATGTCCTCCACAAGATCATCTCTGAGGACCTCCAGTACACAGTAGAATCATCACCAGAAGATTTTGTTTGAAAGAACAAACTGCATCACTAATCAGGGAAGTATCAAGAAAGATTTACCACTCTATACTAGCATATTCTCTGAGATAATATATACTAATCTAGATGCTTATCTTTGCAGCTCCTAAATCACGAAGATTTCCAAAGATACAAAGATGAAGGATCAAAGCTGAAATGGAACAAATCAAGAAACATGGAAAGACAAGGAAAGAGCCGTTGCAACTAAAGACTATAAATGAATCTGCCATCACCCTTGCAAAGTAATCGATTCCAAGCAAGAGAAAATTGAGTGTAGGAATTTTGATGTAGAAAATTCTGAGTGTAGCCACTGTTGTGTTAAGTGGTGAGTAGTGTAACCATAAGGGTGTTTCTGGGGAGGCCCTCATAAATTGTAGCTAAAGTGAGAGAGTTTCTTCCTTTAGTGAGTTGTGAACATTTTCAATCTCCTTAGAGAGGTTACCTTACAGAAGCCTTGTTCAAGGTTCTGTCTTTGTAAGCAGTTGCCAAGGACATCACTGTCTTGATACTGCCGAGTTTTGTGATCCTCTCAATTCTCTCAGTATCTCAAGTTTGATAAATAAAGAAGTATTATTCAATCTAATATGTTGCTATTAACTTCTTTGTGTTTATAAGTGCAAAATTTTTTATACAACCTTATTCACCTCCCTTTAGGGTTCTTTCATGGTCCATTCACAAGAAATTCTAGACCGTAAACCTATAAAAAAAAAAAATAGATGCTCTATGGAGATTATGGAGCATGACATGGTGGGAAAGAATAACTTCAGTTGAGAAGGATGAAGAACTTGAACTTGGAAACTTCTACGGAGCTTGAACACTTGATATGAACTTGATAATGGAGGTTTCCACCATCAAGAACCACAACCGCACCAAGATTAGATAAAGTATATCACGACTAATCCATAAAGGAATTGACTTGTTAACACCACCACAAATATTTGAGGATAAAGTAAGAACAAGATATGAGAGAGAGAGAATTAGGAGTAAACCCTAGCTTTTCATTAATGGCCAACTAATGACCCTTTTTCCCCAAATGAAGGGATATAACATTTGGGAATGGAAAAGAAAGATGTAAAAAATTACAAGTTTGTCACCAATTACAATACTTAAGAAAGAAAGAAAGAGAAAAGCAACAAAAAAAGACGCTAGAAGAAATCGACAGCGCCTTCACAGAGGCCTAGTGCGACCTGCGCATACATGGACGCGAGGTACGCCTCTTCTAGAGGTGTCGAGGCGTGTGAAGCAACAAAGGCTCGCCTAGCGCCTGATCCTGGGCGAAAAAACCCCAAGTAAAAGGAAAGGAAAGAAGGCAAGCGTGGCTTGCGCCTGGGAGGCGCCGTCTGCGCCTGGCTAGACGTGACCTGCGTCTGTCAAGGCGCGGCTAGCCCCTTGCCGGGCCTTGGAAACGCGACGAAGAGGGAGAAGGGGAAGGTGCGGCGAGTGCCTCAGAAGGCGCGACTAGCGCCTGACCTAGCACCTCAAAAAAGGCTCTTCTAGCCTGCTACTCCAAACGGGTCTGCTTTCAAACCCCGATGCCAAAATAACCATGGTCTCCTGGGACAACCCAACATGATGTTAGGTCCCAAAAGGCCTTCGGGGTTGGTGACATGCTCCGAGTCTCTAGAGGGGGTCGGGACCCATATAAAGGATGGCCGAGATGATCTTGCAAGGTCTGGAATTAAAGGGAAATTGATCTTCCATACTCGGGCGAGCGGATGCAGCCCTCTTGGCATGGGCAACAAGTGAAGAGTAAGACGCCCGAGCCTCTTCATCCTCCCCTTCTTGAGAAGGATTTGCCCTCAAATCCTCATTGGGCTCATCATCCTCGATGTAAGGAGAGAGGTCGCCAATTGTGAAGGTGGTTGAGACTCCCATGTCGCCCGGAAGGTCGAGCTTGTAGGCGTTGTCGTTTACTTCTCCAAAATTTTAAACGGACATCACTTCATGGCATATGATTGTTCTTCCTCCTTGATAGATTCCTTCCTCAAATGTAGCCAAACCAAGTCTCCGGGCTTGAAAGTGATGCCTCGGTGGTGCTTATTGGCTCTTGTCTTGTAGAGTTCATTGGTTTTCTCAATTTTGTCCCGAATTTGTTGATGAAGCCTTTCAATCTCCTTAGCCTTCTCGCTAGCCTCAAAACTCACTTTCAACTCCACGGTTAGTTGAAGAAGTTCAATAAGAGTGAGTGGGTTCACACCATAAAAAGTCTCAGGCAAAGGAGAGAGCTCTTGATTATATGCAAACTCAACATGACATAGATTTATGTCCCAATCCCGCAAGCTTTTGCTCTCAAGCCCCCTAAGAAAGGTGGAGAGGGTCTTGTTGGTTACCTCCGTTTGCCCATCGGTTTGAGGATGGTGGGACGTACTGAAGAGGAGTTTGGTACCAAGAAGCTTCCAAAGGGACCTCCAAAAGTGGCTAATGAATTTTGTGTTAAGGTTCGAGACAATGGTCCTCGGAATTCCATACAACCTCACAATCTCCCGGAAGAAGAGATTAGCTATATGAGTGGCATCGTCGATTTTCTCACAAGTGACAAAATGTGCCATCTTGAAGAAACGATGCACTACCACCATTACGCATCCTTGCTACGCATAGCTCGGGGAAGGGTCATGATGAAGTCCATGGTAAGTCTTCCCAAGGGCCACTCAGGACGGGTAGGGGAGTGTAGAGTCCTTGGTGGAATAGACTCTTAGCGTGATGGCATGTGACGCATTTGGAAATCACCTCGTGCGCATCACCTCCCATCCTAGGCCAATAGAAGTGCTCCTTAAGCATGTCGAGGGTCTTGTTGATGCCGAAGTGACCGGCAAGACCGCCTCCATGGACCTCCTTCACGAGCAATTTTCTTAACGGGCACTTAGGCACACACTATTTGTTCCCCTTGAAAAGGAACCCATCTTGAAGCACATAAGAACCATTGCCGCCCTCAAGATGAAGTTTGAAATCCTCATCTTTCTTGTAGAATTCTTGCATATGTTGGAACCCAAGGACCCGTGCTTCTACAACCGAGAGAAGAGCATGTCTCCAGGAAAGAGCATCGACCCCCACATTGATGCTCCCCTTCTTATGTTTGGCAACAAAGTTGAAGCTCTGGAGGTATTCCACCCACTTGGCATGGCGGGTGTTGAGCTTTTGTTGGCCAATCAAGTACTTGAGGGCCTCATGATCGGAGTGGAGAACAAATTGGTTGGGTATCAAGTAATGGGACCAACGGTCGAGGGCACGTATAAGGGCATATAACTCCTTGTCGCAAGTAGAGTAGTTCTTCCTCGAGCCATTAAGCTTCTCACTAAAGTAGGTAATGAGACGTTGATTTTACATTAGGATGAACCCAATACCCACTCCTCTAGCATCACAACTGACTTCAAAAACTTGTGAAATATCTGGGAGGGCTAGCACCGGAGCCTCACAAAGCTTGGCCTTAAGCTTCTTAAACGTGCCTTGCATCACATTGGTCCACTCAAAATTCCCTTCTTCATGCGTTCGGTGATGGGAGCGGTGAGGCTGCTAAACCCTTTGATGAACCGACGATAAAAAGAAGCTAGGCCATGGAAGCTTCTCACCTCCGTAAGGGTGGAGGGTGATGGGTTAGGATGGTTTATACCTATCTAGGCCATAGGAAAAGGTGGGCCCGATCTAATCGAAACCACCCCGAGGTGGGCCCGATCCTAATCGGGACCATCTCGATTAAGGGTGGAATAGGAATCCTAACTAGTAGGATTCCCACCTAATCTAAACTAATCTAACCCAAAGCAATAAATAACATAAACGAAATAGCAGAGGCTTAGTTATTACCTCAGGTCTTTCAAATAGAAACGCCTCGGTCGACCTTGTACTCTTGAACGCGCCGGCGTCAAAGGGACTCCGAGTAGAAGATTCCAAAATAGGAATCCTTCACAAAAGGTCCACGCAATACCTTTCGGCACGACTGCTAGACCATTTCAACCCCGGTCAAACTAGGGTCAAAAGAGTATGTTGGACCGTATCAAATACGACCCGTCCTTCCCTTTTTAGAGAGGATTCCCGTGAATCACCCCAGGACTCCTAAAACCGGGAACTTTCAAAAGAAAGCTTTTCCCGGTATCCCTTAAATCTCAAAAATAGAGACTAGCCTTCATAAATGGCCACTTGGGACTGGAAAGACAATCTCGACCAAGGGGGGGAATCCCTTTATATAGGGGAGAGAGGGGGGAAATGAACATTTCATTTCTGATGTGGGACGCGCGCCTGGGCTTCACCACGGACTGTGGTACCCCACCACGGACCGTGGTTAGGTCTGAAAACCCAGGAGAGCAGCATGGGCCGTGGCAGGGCACGACGACCGTGGTGACCACCACCACAAACCATGGCAGGGCACCATTGACCGTGGTGTTCCTTGCCACCTCTGAGGTGCTCCTTCTTTGCCCCTTTTGTGGTATTGCATCCTCCCTGGTTCAATACCTTATTGATCTGACCCTCTTTCTAACATACTCTTGCCTTAGGGTACTGGCTTGTGTGACCATGTGGGACAACCTATCAAAGTTGTGATTGAACTGTTCAATCACCGGTTAAGAGATCTTCTAGCAAAGAGATCAACTACCGTGCTATGTCGGCTTGAGTACTCGGATGTATTTGAACATTGTCAAGACACTCCCAACAATCTCGCACTTGTTCCACAAGTGTTCAAAATACAAAATTCCCTTGTCTCTTTAATGTATCGGATTCGGATAAGGTAAGCGAAAACTATCCTTAATTATCCCGAATGTTTCTTGATCTCTAAGTTAGACTTGAAAAACAGATGATCAACTGTTGATTCATCTAGGCTTGTCCAAGCACTTTCCAGTCCAAACTCATCGAGTGGCTTGTGAGACATGTAACCCTCAAAGAGGGCGGACAATATCGTCTTGTTCAACTACAAATCACTACATAATCGAAAATAACCCGCCCATCGCCCACTTTACCTCCTTTTACGAGACGTTTCGGACGAGCTCCAAAGTTATCATGAACCATGTATGAGATGTAAAGAACTCATGATTTAGGAATTTCTTTGAGTTTGTGAGAATTCTTAAGACATTACAATAATTTTTTAAAGAATTCCTCACCGCGGGTCAGTTCAGTAAATGTTCTTTAACATTTTACACATGTGATTGACTCTCGACATCCAATGTCCCTATGATCATGAACACTCGATCATCAAATCAATCCCACATGCTAATTGCTTGCAATCATCATTTTTCCAACATGATGATCCAATTAGGAACTTGGTCGGCATTCGACCCGGTCTAGCATTTCCAATCACACCGAATAGGGCTTTATAAGAGCAAATATCATCTGTTCTTCCCATTTTGGATCAAGCTAACCTTTTGGACGTTCGTTCAATTCTAAGTCTTAATTGAATTGAACCTTTAGAGTTTTATTAATGAATAATACAACTTGTGAAACAACGTAAACAAAAGAAGCAATTTAGCCGCATTCTCTAATGCCTTCGTAACTCATGAACTGTTCATACAAGCGTATCAAATCCTATGCATTCTCTAATGCGTCTTAAAACCTATTGCCTTGACATAACCATTATGTCAAGTTAAGTTATGCTAAGATAAGCATAACCATTATGCTTCCTAAACACCAAGGGTTTAGAGCATGACATTCATGTTATTATGAACCTTGCATATTTATTAATCACTCACCTCGAATAAGATTCGAGTGATGTGACTTCCAAGAGACAATCGTGTGTGAACTTGTCCTGCGCCCTAGTCTTCTTAGCTCGAGGAATGGCCCTAAAAGAAAACCAAGCTTCCGCTGCGCAACACTAGACGCCAAGTTCTTTGATAAACTCTTTCATCCACACAGTCACCAAGGCAACTTCCCAATCAAGCTGAGATGTACTTGGACTTAAAATTAGATTCCTTAAGAGGTGTCTACTTGGAACTCTTCCAAATTACAACCTCTTCAAATGGACGTGACTAGACTAACTCTGGTAACCATCACTGTCTGTTATGTGTCAAGTATTAATGTAACTCTTTACACACTTTACACATTTTTTTATTTGTCCTTTCCATAAAACCAAAGACATTTCTTTTGTTTTATTACGCTCTTGACTATGATAAGTACTTTAGAACAACGTTTAATCTAATTGAAACTTGACCTTACATACTCAAGATAATTTATTTTCGACATCCCAACACTCACAACGACACTCATAACTGATATTGTTTCCAAAGATAGATTAGGTTTCACATCTACTTTTGGGATTCAGATGTCAACTAGATCCTTCTACACCAAGTGATGTAATTATGCCATCATGGATCAAATCCCTTTCTTGGAGTTCTGCTGAACTATTTGAGTGACTTATCATCATAAGCTATTTAATTCAAACAATTAAACACATTTGTCTATCACTATAGACCTTAATTCCAAGATTGTATTGAGCATTATCGATGTCCTTTCAAATATGAAAATCCACGTACCTTCAACCTCAGCACATAAAGTCAGAAAGGTCATTTTCATCATGGAGCATGTCACCACATACTGGACCAAACAGAACAACCATGCTCCCACTGAATTTCTTGTAACTTCAAGAATATCTGGATTCTTTAGAAGATCAAACTCTTTGATCAATTGATCAACCATTGATCTTTAACTCCATACCAAAGCTCACGATCACAATTGACTGTTCTCAACTTGTGGACCTTCCCAATAATTTTGGGAACCTCAAAACTTCTGGGACGTGTCTTACACACTTCCGGTTTCTGGAATCAAATCCATGAAAGAAAGTTTTAAAGTCCTTTTGCCAATTATCATAGTCATACTATGTGGTTATAGCTAGGAGTATCATAATGGATCTGTGGTTTATGGGCCAACTATCGGTTAAGGGTCTACTTCATAGTCACCACTGAAAATGTAGATCACTAACAACCAGTAAGGCCTCATAACCACCCAATTAACCATCCACGTTGATTCGTTACCATCATGACCACTTGGTCTCCTGATGGCTTTCACGCATTCAGGAAACACCTCCAAGTTCAAAACATGGTTGTGTTACATGGAGTCCATTTCAGAATTATATAACTCTAAGTCATTTGATAGAATCCAATCTTTCAAAGCCTGCTGTGTAGGTGGTAGACTTATTACTTCCAAAAGTAATACACAAGTGTCAGCAACTAGATAACCACATCTCTTAAGCTGACGCATCTGTCTATCCAACCTACCAAACGGTTCTTCCACAAGTTCTATTCTAACCAGCCCTCGACCCCTTGAGTCTGGTCCTCAAACACTTTTGACCCTCATCCATCTAAACCTCAACTATTTGAATATCAACTGACACTTGTTGACTTTCAGGAAGTGTTTTGAGTAAGAGTGTTAGGTCTCATTTCGAGCCGAATTGATACCGTTAACAAAGGTGTTTTGCTTATTTTAGTCCCTTAATTATGTATTAGTTATGACGATTTTGTGTTTTTCTAGGAAAATCGGGAGTTAGAAGGAAAACCGGGCCAAAGCAGTAAAAAAACAGGCAAATAGAATAGGGTTGCACCTGTTACAGCAGGTGTAGCGCCCGTCATAGCCAAGTAAACAAGCGTAGCGCCCATTACCTTGGAGTCGCGCCCGCGACGATGTACCCAGAAGAGGGTTGCGCTCGAGACCCGTCCTTGTCACGCCCGCGAAGACGGTGAAGAGGAATTTCTGAGAAACTGTCGCGCCCGCGATGGGTTCTGTAGCGCCCGCGACGATCTGAAGCAATGAATGACGAACGATGGGCAGAAAGCGGTTGCGCGCGCTACATTCTTGGTCGCGCCCGCGACAGTTGGGCAGCTCCGGAAATACGCCCGGCACAACCTAGTGATGGAGGTCCTCCATCAAGCATCCAAAGTTCAGCACCAAGTGAGCAGGAGCCAGCATCAGGAGCAGCAACGACCTCACCATCTTCAGCATCAAACACTGACATCCAGGAGTGTTTCATGATGGTCCAACAAGTCATGAGGTCGTCTAACAACAACAGCATCATCACCAACAGCAGCAGCCAGCCAGTGAGGTTATTTCTCAATTCCATATCTTTGGATTGAGGTCCTCACCCATGTTTGAAGACTTCACTCTAGAGCTGTTGAGGACTTTCCAGCTCAGTGAAGATGTTTGCGATTCGAGGTCCTCTGAAGACATCACTCACATGCTTGTTGAGGATATTCTAGTTCTGTGAGGTGATCCAGCATTGAGGTCCTCCATGAAGGCTCACTTCCGAGCTGTTGAGGCCATTTCCAGCTTGTGAGGTGATATAACCGTTTTAATAAAGAAAACGCATTTGTTAGAGTTTAATTCATTTTATTTCATTTTATTTTGAAGTTATCCAGTTTGTAATGAGGCTTAATTAGCTTGCTAAGTTAGTTAAGTAGCTTAAGCTTAATTAGTGAGTTTCTTGAGCAAGGGGAAACCCTTAATCATCCAGCTCAACCCTAGCTTTATATAACTTGTAATTGGCAGCTTGAGGTCATCATCTATCGGTGAAATTAATAGCATTTTGAGTACCTTGATTGAGCCTCTTGTTTGTGAGTGACGTTAAACTGTCATTTTGGTTAATTCTACTACAGTAGCAAGGATTTGGCAATCCTTGTGGTGGGTGTAGAGCTTGATAATCTTGATGGTGGTGTGCCTGTATCCATTGAGGTCATCCAGTCCATTGCCCTTGATGTTCTAGCTGTGGTGGGTCTGTATCAGCTTGAGCCTCAAGATTATCTCGGTTACTGATTGATTGTAAGTTTGTTCATCCGATTATCATCTTATCATCATCCATTTCATCCATTTGTTCATTGGTGTTCATACTCTATTTTGGAGGAGGTTATAGTTGTTTCTCTGTGTTGAGGTCTGTTTTGGGTGAATTTGTATTTGATTCTCTGTTTTGAGGCCAGATTGTGTGCGAGTTGTGTTAATGTGGTGTACTGTGAGGTCAATACTCTGATCTTAGGACCTTGCATACATCATAATTGGTATCAGAGATGAGTAACATCTTGGAGGAAGTTCTGTTTGAGTTATTTGTGCATTTTATAATGTCGGGTTGTAGTAAAACACCTCAGGAAGTAGTATAACAAGCCTTGAGAGAGAAGGAGGAAATGGAAGGGAGAATGAAAATTATGGGAGAACAGTTACAATATTACATGAGGTTGCACAGGAGAGGAATCAATGGAGAATCTGATGTGGAGTCTGAAGAAGAAGAAAAGGAGAACCCTTTTAGTGGATCTGGAGGGGGAGAAGGAAGACCTAGGTATCACAGAAGAAGGAGGAATGTAAGGAGGTCACCTAGGAGTAGTGTTAGTGTAACGCCCTGACCCCTCCCGGGTCGCTGACATTACCGATAACTGCTTGAAGGATCGCTGACTAGCCCCACAAATCACCACGAGTCTTTCCAGCGTGCTTCGTCCTCGCTCACACGCTGCCTTGGAAAACTTCCCAGGAGGTCACCCATCCTTTGACTACTCCCAGCCAAGCACGCTTAACTGAGGAGTTCCCAACGGATGAGCTACCATAAAAGAAGGTGCACCTTGGTGATATAAGTAGTCATTTCAATCCTCTTAAACCACACTTAACCATATACTCGGGGTGTTACCTATAACGCCCTGACCCCTCCCGGGTCGCTGACATTATCGATAACTACTTGAAGGATCGCTGACTAGCCCCACAAATCACCACGAGTCTTTCCAGCGTGCTTCGTCCTCGCTCACACGCTGCCTGGGAAAACTTCCTAGGAGGTCACCCATCCTTTGACTACTCCCAGCCAAGCACGCTTAACTGAGGAGTTCCCAACGGATGAGCTACCATAAAAGAAGGTGCACCTTGGTGATATAAGTAGTCATTTCAGTCCTCTTAAACCACACTTAACCATATACTCGGGGTGTTACCTGTAACGCCCTGACCCCTCCCGGGTCGCTGACATTACCGATAACTGCTTGAAGGATCGCTGACTAGCCCCACAAATCACCACGAGTCTTTCCAGCGTGCTTCGTTCTCGCTCACACGCTGCCTGAGAAAACTTCCCAGGAGGTCACCCATCCTTTGACTACTCCCAGCCAAGCACGCTTAACTGAGGAGTTCCCAACGGATGAGCTACCATAAAAGAAGGTGCACCTTGGTGATATAAGTAGTCATTTCAATCCTCTTAAACCACACTTAACCATATACTCGGGGTGTTACAGTTAGTGAATCCAGGAGTAGGAGTGAGAGGGAAGAAAGGAGGGAAAATAGAAGAGTTGAGAAATTGGATTTCAAAATAGATATTCCAGAATATGGAGGAGAGTTGGATCCTGATGTATTTTTGGATTGGTTGCAAACAGTGGAGAGAGTGTTTGATTTGAGGGAGTTGTCTGATGAGAACAAGGTGAAGTTGGTGGCATTGAAACTGAGGAAATATGCATCTACATGGTGGAACAACTTGCAAAGAAGAAGAGAAGAGATCAATGAGCCTAAAGTCAGTACATGGGTTGAAATGAGGCAGAAGCTCAAGGAGAAGTTCTTACTTGAAAGTTACATGAAGGAGAATTATTTCAAGCTTCAACAGTTGGTCCAAGGTAGCAAATCTATTGAGGAGTATACCAAGGAGTTTGAGCATCTACTGTGGAAGTGTAACATGAAGGAAAATGAGGTGCAGACATATGTGAGGTATCTTGCAAGGTTGAATGAAAGCATCAGAAATGTGGTTGAGCTTCAGGTGTATAATTCACTTGATGAGCTGAGTTCTTTGGCTCATAAGGTGGAACAGTAGAAGAAGGCCCAAAGGAAGGAGTATGGGAGCAAGTATCCAGCCAAAACCTATCCTCAAACCAAATCAGACCATTACCATAAATCCCATAACCCACCTCAAAGAACCTATCCATCCCCACAACCACAAACCAGATATCCAGCCCCTAAACCACCTCAAACACAATCCCAAAACCCCCCACAAAGAACCGTAGTCCCTACCAATCGACCATTCCCTGAGAGGAGGTGCTTTAGATGCCAAGGTCTTGGACATCTAGCCTCAGAATGTCCAAATAGAAGAGCAGTGACCTTAGAGAATATCAAGCAACATTGTTTGTTGAACCTGAGTCAATTGTTGAGGAGGAACAGTTTGATGAACTCGAAGGAGAGCCTGTGTATGATGAAGAGGAAGTTGAGGCCAGACCTGATGAAGGTGAAATGTTGGTGATCAGGAGGGTCCTTAGCAGTACAACAGTTGATGAGGAAGCTGAGCAGAGGGAGAATATTTTTCACACAAGATGTACAGTGCAAGGGAAGATCTGTTCCTTGATTATTGATGGAGGCAGCTGTACCAATGCAGCCTCACAAACTATGGTGCAGAAGCTGAACTTGCAAACCTGTCCTCATCCAGCACCTTACACTATCCAGTGGTTAAGTCAAAGCAGAGGTATCAAAATCTCATCTAGATGCCTTGTGAATTTTTAATTGGTTCTGTTTATAAAGATGAAGTGTGGTGTGATGTTATACCTATGGATGCATGTCATTTATTGTTGGGAAGACCTTGGTTGTTTGATAGAAGTGTTAACCATGATGGAAGAGCCAATACTTATTCCCTTAACCTAAACCACAAGAAAATTGTCCTCACCCCACTTAAATCATCACAGCTCACAAAAAGAACCAAGAACCTGATTGTTGAACCATCCCTTGATGTGATTTTACCTGCTGAATATCATGAGTTCTGTGAACAGAAGGAGTTACTTTTGCTTGATCTTGATGAAGAACACCCCTCAAGAAATGAACCAGCCCCACAAAATAGCCATCCTTTATTCCAACCCATCCTAAACCAATATCTACATGTTTTTCCAGAGGAAATGCCACCAGGTTTACCCCCCAAAAGAGACATCCAACATAAAATTGACCTCATCCCAGGATCTATCTTACCAAACAAACCACCCTATAGAATGACCCCATCTGAAACCAATGAGATCCGAAGGCAAGTTGATGAGTTGTTGGAGAAAGGGATGATCAGAGAGAGCTTGAGCCCTTGTGCAGTGCCAGCTTTGTTGGTCCCAAAGAAAGATGGAAGTTAGAGGATGTGTATTGATGCTGTGAGGGTAGCTGAATTGTATTTCCAGGAGGTAGTGAGGTTACATGGAGTTCCCAGGAGCATGGTTTCAGATAGGGATGTGAAGTTCCTAAGTCATTTTTGGGTTACTCTATGGAAGAAGTTGGGTACACAATTGAAGTATAGCACAGCTTGTCACCCCCAAACTGATGGGCAAACAGAGGTTACAAACAAGACACTTGGAACACTATTGAGGTCACTGATATCCACAAACAAAACAGGATGGGACACCCTCTTGTCTCATGCTGAATTTGCTTTCAATAGAGCACCATCAAAGGCAACTGGCCTTTCACTATTCCAGGTTGTCTATGGTAGAAATCCTATAACCCCATTAGATTTATCCCCACTAACAAATTCTGTAAGGTTTAGTTATGAGGCAGGTAAACATGCAGAGGACATCAAGAAGCTTCATCAGCAAGTCAGGGAGAAGATCATCAAGTATTCTGAGCAAGTTTCTACATCAGTAAACAAGCATAGGAGGAAGATGGTTTTCAATCCAGGAGATCTAGTGTGGATTCATCTAAGGAAGGACAGATTTCCTAGCAAGAGGAAGGGAAAGTTGACCTCAAGAGCAGATGGACCTTTTGAAGTGCTAGAGAGGATTGGAGATAATGCTTACAAGTTAGACCTTTCTGGAGACTATGGAGGCAGTGCTACATTCAACGTTGCAGATTTGAGGCCTTACTTTCCAGATCATGAAGACCTTCCAAGTTTGAGGACAAACTTTCCTCAACCTGGGGAGGATGATGGAGGTCCTCCATCAAGCATCCAAAGTTCAGCACCAAGTGAGTAGGAGCCAGCATCAGGAGCAGCAACGACCTCACCATCTTCAGCATCAAACACTGACATCCAAGAGTGTTTCATGATGGTCCAACAAGTCATGAGGTCGTCCAACAACAGCAGCATCATCACCAACAGCAGCAGCCAGCCAATGAGGTTATTTCTCAATTCCATATCTTTGGATTGAGGTCCTCACCCATGTTTGAAGACTTCACTCTAGAGCTGTTGAGGACTTTCCAGCTCAGTGAAGATGTTTGCCAGTTCTGAGGTCCTCTATGAAGACATCACTTCTGGAGCTGTTGAGGATATTCTAGTTCTGTGAGGTGATCCAGCATTGAGGTCCTCCATGAAGGCTCACTTCCGAGCTGTTGAGGCCATTTCCAGCTTGTGAGGTGATATAACCGTTTGTAATAAAGAAAACGCGTTTGTTAGAGTTTATTTCATTTTATTTCATTTTATTTTGAAGTTATCCAGTTTGTAATGAGGCTTAATTAGCTTGCTAAGTTAGTTAAGTAGCTTAAGCTTAATTAGTGAGTTTCTTGAGCAAGGGGAAACCCTTAATCATCCAGCTCAACCCTAGCTTTATATAACTTGTAATTGGCAGCTTGAGGTCATCATCTATCGGTGAAATTAATAGTATTTTGAGTGCCTTGATTGAGCCTCTTGTTTGTGAGTGACGTTAAACTCTCATTTTGGTTAATTCTACTATAGTAGCAAGGATTTGGCAATCCTTGTGGTGGGTGTAGAGCTTGATAATCTCGATGGTGGTGTGCCTGTATCCATTGAGGTCATCCAGTCCATTGCCCCTGATGTTCTAGCTGTGGTGGGTCTGTATCAGCTTGAGCCTCAAGACTATCTCGGTTACTGATTGATTGTAAGTTTGTTCATCCGATTATCATCTTATCATCATCCATTTGTTCATTGGTGTTCATACTCTGTTTTGGAGGAGGTTATAGTTGTTTCTCTGTGTTGAGGTCTGTTTTGGGTGAATTTGTATTTGATTCTCTATTTTGAGGCCAGATTGTGTGCGAGTTGTATTAATGTGGTGTACTGTGAGGTCAATACTCTGATCTTAGGACCTTGCATACATCACCTAGGGTTTTGAGAGTTTATTTTATTATTTTCCTTCTCTTTTCTATTCTATATAATAACTATTATATCTTCATTAGAGAACCATCTTTAGTTTTAGTTTTTACTTAGGTTTTAGAATTAGTCTCCTAGGTTTAATTTTAGATGAAGCTTTCTTAATGTTTTCTTTAGTTTTCGATTGTAATTCAATTCTTCCAAGATCAATGCAATTCTTTTCTTCAAGTTCTTGTTTTTTTTCGGTTCTTGTCTTTCAATTTCATTCGTATTAGTTCCATAAACATCCAATTTTTAGTGAAGATGAGGATTAAGGTTCCTCGAATTCTCCCTTCAGGTGAGGATTGGAGCAGTCTTAGTAATCCAAATCACGCTTTTTCTTGTTTGTTCGGGGGAAGATTCGTGATTAAAGATTCAAGATTTCAAGATTCAAGATTAGCATAATGAATTCTAGGTATAATTTCGTTTCCTTAATTTCAGTATTACATTCAGTTTTTACATTCTTCGCTCTTGAGTATTTTTAATGGCTTTCTTGATTATGTTCTTGTTTTCTTGCTTTCTAGTTTAGTTTCTTTAGTTAGGTTTTGATTTCTTGTTCTTGTTTTCAATTCATAATTAGTTTAGTTTAATTATTTACCGCTTCCTACAATTTGAAACCCTTACCAAACCAATTTCCTTAAAACTTAAGACACTATCCCTGAGGTACGACAACCCTACTTTCTACCCCAAAATCTACAACTGAAAAATAGCACCGTTGCCGGGGATGACGTTATTTGGTAGATTAGGTTATTGGTTTGTATGTGAATAGTTTAACTACTTTCTTAGATTAGTTTTCAAAAACAAAAACAAAATTTTTTTTATAAAACTGAAAAATTAAAAAAAAAATTGAGACTTCAAGGAAAAGACGGAAAGTAGAACAACCTGAGGTTTGGGTTCGTAGTCCTGGTAGTCAAAGATTGGTTAGGAATGAGGAACCCTCGGTAGAATCACCAAAGATGTCTGTGGAAGAACCACCACTACTACCACCTAGGGTAACCCTTAATGACCAATTATACCCATCTTATGACCCACCTCCTTCGTGTTTTGTACTTCCCAACTTGCCTACAGGAGTAACCTTTGACCCTAGGCAGCACTACACCCAAAATAATGGAGGTCCTCCATATGAAGATCAGAGTCCAGAACCAGCAGCAGCAACGACCTCACCAACACCAACTCCAAGGCCATCACCAACAACATCAAACACTGACATCCAAGAGTGTTTCATGATGGTCCAGCAAGTCATGAGGTCATCTAGCAGCAACAACATCAGCATCAACAACAGCAGCCAGCTAGTGAGGTTATTTCTCAATTCCATATCTTTGGATTGAGGTCCTCCCCCATGTTTGAAGACTTCACTTTAGAGCTTTTGAGGACTTTCCAGCTCAGTGGAGATATTTTGCCAGCTCTGAGGTCCTCTTTGAAAACATCACTTCTGGACTGTTGAGGATATTCCAGTTCTATGAGGTGATTCTGCATTGAGGTCCTCCATGAAGACTCACTTCCTAGCTGTTGAGGCCATTTCCAGCTTGTGAGGTGATTTAACCGTTTGTAATAAAGAAAACGCGTTTGTTAGATTTTATTTCATTCTATTTTGATGTTATTCAGTTTGTAATGAGACTTAATTAGCTTACTAAGTTAGTTAAGTAGCTTAATGCTTAATTAGTGAGTTTCTTGAGCAAGGGGAAACCCTTAATCATCTAGCTCAACCCTAGCTTTATATACTTTGTAATCGGTAGCTTGAGGTCATCAACTACCAGTGAAATTAATAGCATTTTGAGTGCCTTGATTGAGCCTCTTGTTTGTGAGTGACGTTAAACTCTCATCCTTGGTTAATTCTACTACAGTATCAAGGATTTGGCAATCCTTGTGGCGGGTGTAGAGCTTGGTAATCTCGATGGTGGTGTGCCTGTATCCATTGAGGTCATCCAGTCCATTGCCCTTGAAGTTCTAGGTGTGGTGGGCCTGTATCAGCTCGAGCCTCAAGACTATCTTCGGTTAATGTTTGATTGTAAGTTTGTTCATCCGATCATCATCTATCATCATCCATTTCATCCATTCGTTCATTGGTGTTTATGCTCTGTTTTGAGGAGGTTGTAATTGATTTCTTGTCGTGAGGTTCTATTTTGGTGTGTTTGTGCTTGTATCTCTGTTGTGAGGCCAGAATTGTGTGTTTGTGTGTTAATGTGGTGTACTGTGAGGTCAATACTCTGATCATCGTGACCTTGCATCCATCATAATTGGTATCAGAGCTGAGTTTCAGCTTGGAGGAATGTCTGTTTGTGCTATTTGTGTTGTTTATGATGTCGGGCTGTTGTAAAACACCTCAGGAAATAGCAGAACAAGCCTTGAGGAGGAAGGAGGAATTGGAGGGGAAACTAAAGTTTATGAGTGATCAGTTGCAATATTATATGAGGTTACACAGTAGAAACATCAATGGAGAATCTGATGTGGAAATTGAAGAAGAAGAAGCGGAGGAAAACCCTTTTAGTGAAACTGGGAGAGGAGGCAGAGGACCTAGGTATCACAGAAGAAGGAGGTATGTAAGGAGGTCCCCTAGGAGTAGTGGAGGAGAATCTGGGAGTAGGAGTGAAAGAGAAGAAAGGAGGAAAAATAGGAGAGTTGAGAAGTTGGATTTCAAATTAGATATTTCCTGAGTTTGGAGGGGATTTAGATTCTGATGTGTTCTTGGATTGGTTGCAAACAGTGGACAGGGTGTTTGATTTGAGGAAGTTGTCTGATGATAACAAGGTGAAGTTGGTTGCATTGAAGCTAAAGAAATATGCATCTACATGGTGGAATAACTTGCAAAGGAGGAGAGAGGAGATAGATGAACCTAAGGTCAGTACATGGGTTGAAATGAGGCAGAAGTTCAAGGAGAAGTTCTTACTTGAAAGATACATGAAGGAGAATTATTTCAAGCTTCAACACTTGGTCTAGGGTAGCAAATCTGTTGAGGAGTATACTAAGGAGTTTGAGCATCTATTGTGGAAGTGTAGCATGAAGGAGAATGAAATTCAGACCTATGTGAGGTATCTTGCAGGATTGAATGATATCATCAAGAATGTAGTAGAGTTGCAGGTGTATAATTCACTTGATGAATTGAGTTCTTTGGCTCATAAGGTGGAACAGCAGAAGAAGGCCCAAAGGAAGGAGTATGGAAGCAAGTATCTAGCCAAAACCTATCCTCAAACCAAATCATACCATTACCATAAATCCTATAACCCACCTCAAAGAACCTATCCATCCCCACAACCACAAACCATATATCCAGCCCATAAACCACCTCAAACACAATCCCAAAATCCCCCACAAAGAACCCCAGTCCCTACTAATGGACAATTCCCTGAGAGGAGATGTTTTAGATGTCAAGGTCTTGGACATCTAGCATCAGAATGTCCAAAGCAAGAGCGATGACCTTAGCGAATATCAAAGATCATTTGTTGAACCTGAGTCAGTTGTTGAGGAGGAACAGTTTGATGAACCTGAAGGAGATCCTGTGTATGATGAAGAGGAAGTTGAGGCCAGACCTGATGAAGGTGAAATGTTGGTGATCAGGAGGATCCTTAGCAGTTCAACAGTTGATGAGGAAGCTGAGTAGAGGGAGAATATTTTTCACATTCGATGCACTGTTCATGGGAAGATATGTTCCTTAATTATTGATGGAGGCAGCTGTACTAATGCAGCCTCACAGACTATGGTGCAAAAGCTGAATTTGCAAACCTGTCCTCATCCAGCACCTTACACCATCCAGTGGTTGAGTCAAAGTAAAGGTATCAAAATTTCATCCAGATGCCTTGTGAATTTTTCAATTGGTCCTGTTTATAAAGATGAAGTGTGGTGTGATGTTATACCTATGGATACATGTCATTTGTTGTTGGAAAGACCTTGGTTGTTTGATAGATTTGTTAGTCATGATGGAAGAGCCAATACATATTCCCTTAACCTAAACCACAAAAAATTGTCCTCACCCCACTTAAACCATCCCAACTCACAAAAAGAACCAAAAACCTCATTGTTGAACCATCCCTTGATGTGATCTTACCAGCTGAACATCATGAATTCAGTGAACAGAGGGAGATTCTTTTGCTTGACCTTGATGATGAACCAACCTCACAAAATGAACCAACCCCACAAAATAACAATCCTTTATTCCAACCCATCCTCAGCGAGTACCAACATGTTTTTCTAGAAGAAATGCCACCAGGTTTACCCCCTAAAAGAGACATCCAACATAACATTAACCTCATCCCAGGATCTATCTTACCAAACAAACCAGCCTATAGAATGACCCCAGCTGAAACCAATGAGATCCAGAGGCAAGTTGATGAGTTGTTGGAGAAAGGAATGATCAGAGAGAGCTTGAGCCCTTGTGTAGTGCCAGCATTGTTGGTCCCTAAGAAAGATGGAAGTCAGAGGATGTGTATTGATTGTAGAGCCTTCAACAAGATTACTATCAAGTATAGATATCCTATTCCAAGACTTGAGGATATGCTTGATGAGCTCCATGGTTCAACTGTGTTTTCAAAGATTGATTTGAGGAGTGGATAATATCAAATCAGAATTTATGAGGGAGATGAGTGGAAGACAGCCTTTAAGACTAAGGGAGGTTTATATGAGTTGTTAGTCATGCCTGTTGGTTTGACAAATGCACCTTCAACATTTATGAGGCTTATGAACCAAGTTCTGAAACCTTTGATTGGAAAGTGTGTTGTTTATTTTGATGACATACTCATTTATAGCCAATCTGAAATGGAGCATGTGAATCACTTGAGGAGTGTTATGGAAATCTTGAGTAAGGAGCAGTTGTATAGGAACCACAAGAAGTGTCAATTCTTCACCAACCATATCATATTCCTTGATTATATTGTGACATCAGAAGGAATTCAAGTAGATGAAGAGAAGGTTAAAGCCATCAAAGAGTGGCCAGTTCCAACATCAATTTAGCAAATCAGGAGTTTTCATGGATTTGCTTCTTTCTACAGGAGGTTTGTGAGGAACTTCAGCACTATTCTAGCTTCTATGAAAGAATTAGTGAAGGGGAAGAGTTTTACTTAGACACCAGTTGCACAGAAAGCATTTGAAGAGGTCAAAAGACAGCTAACCTCAACACAATTTTTGGCATTACCTTGTTTTGCCAAAGTTTTTGAAGTGGAGTGTGATGCCTCAGGTGTAGGCATTGGAGCAGTGTTGACTCAAGAAGGAAAACCAGTAGCTTATTTCAGTGAGAAACTCAATGAGGCCAAGAGGAAGTACAGTACATATGATAAGGAGTTCCATGCCATCATTAGAGCTTTGCAACATTGGAGGCATTATCTTATTGGAGCTGAATTTATTGTGCACAGTGATCATGAGGCCCTCAAATTCATTCAGGGGCAGCATAAACTCAACACTAGGCATGCTACTTGGGTGGAGTTCATGCATCAATTTCATTTTGTGATCCATCATAAATCTGGGAAGCTTAACAAAGGAGCTGATGTCTTATCCATGAGGTATTTGTTGTTCCAAGTTTTGGATGCAAGAGTGCTTGGTTTTGAACAGTTGAAAGCTTTGTATGAGAATGATGAAGATTTTGGAGAGTTGTGCCAGAAATATCAAGGACATCCTCAAAGTCTATACCATATAGACCAGGGATTTCTCTTCAAAGGAGCAAGGTTATGTATTCCAAGGAGCAGTTTTAGAGAGTTGTTGATTTCTGAAGTTCATGGAGGTTGCTTAGCAGGTCATTTTGGTATTGAGAAGACCCTTCTTATGCTGAAGGAACATTATTGTTGGCCTAAAATGAGGAAGGATGTTGATCATTGGGTCAGGAGGTGTGCTACATGTCAGATTGCAAAGAGTCATAGCTTACCTCAAGGGCTATACACACATTTGCCAGTACCAAACAGTCCTTGGGAGGACATTAGCCTAGACTTCATTGTTGGTCTACCAAGAACTTAAAGAGGAAAAGATTCAATCATGGTAGTTGTGGATAGATTTAGCAAAATGGCTCACTTCATTACATGTCATACTACCTATGATGCTGTGAGGATAGCAGAATTGTATTTCCAGGAAGTAGTGAGGTTACATGGAGTTCCGAGAAGCATGGTTTCAGATAGGGATGTCAAGTTCCTAAGTCATTTTTGGGTTACTCTTTGGAAGAAGTTGGGCACACAATTGAAATATAGCACAACTTGTCACCCCCAAACTGATGGGCAAACAGAGGTCACAAACAGGACACTTGGAACACTATTGAGGTCACTGATATCCACAAACAATACAGGATGGGACACCCTTTTGTCTCATGCTGAATTTGCTTTTAATAGAGCACTATCAAAGGCAGCTAGCCTTTCCCCATTCCAAGTTGTCTATGGTACAAATCCTATAACTCTATTGGATTTATCCCCACTAACAAATTCTGTGAGGTTTAGTTATGAAGTAGGTAAACATGCAGAGGACATCAAGAAGCTTCATCAACAAGTCAGGGAGAAGATCATCAAGTATTCTGAGCAAGTTTCTACATCAGCAAACAAGCATAGGAGGAAGATGGTTTTTAAGCCAGGAGATTTAGTGTGGATTCATCTAAGGAAGGATAGATTTCCAAACAAGAGGAAGGGAAAGTTGACACCAAGAGCAGATGGACCTTTTGAAGTAATAGAGAGGATTGGAGACAATGCTTACAACTTAGACCTTTCTGAAGACTATGGAGGCTGTGCTACATTCAACGTTGCAGATTTGAGGCCTTACTTTCCAGAACATGAAGACCTTCCAAGTTTGAGGACAAACTTTCCTCAACCTGGGGAGGATGATGGAGGTCCTTCATCTGAAGATCAGAGTCCAGAACCAGTAGTAGCAACAACCTCACCAACACCAACTCCAAGGCCATCACCAACAGCATCAAACACTGACATCCAAGAGTGTTTCATGATGGTCCAGCAGGTCATGAGGTCATCCAGCAGCAACAACATCAGCATCAACAGCAGCAGCCAGCCAGTGAGGTTATTTCTCAATTCCAAATCTTTGGATTGAGGTCCTCACTCATGTTTGAAGACTTCATTTTAGAGCTGTTGAGGACTTTCCAGCCTAGTGGAGATATTTTGCCAGCTCTGAGGTCCTCTTTGAAGACATCACTTCTGGACTGTTGAGGATATTCCAGTTCTATGAGGTGATCATGCATTGAGGTCCTCCATGAAGACTCACTTCCTAGCTGTTGAGGCCATTTCCAGCTTGTGAGGTGATTTAACCGTTTGTAATAAAGAAAACGCGTTTGTTAGATTTTATTTCATTCTATTTTGATGTTATTCAGTTTGTAATGAGACTTAATTAGCTTACTAAGTTAGTTAAGTAGCTTAATGTTTAATTAGTGAGTTTCTTGAGCAAGAGGAAACCCTTAATCATCTAGCTCAACCCTAGCTTTATATACTTTGTAATCGGTAGCTTGAGGTCATCATCTATCAGTGAAATTAATAGCATTTTGAGTGCCTTGATTGAACCTCTTGTTTGTGAGTGACGTTAAACTCTCATCCTTGGTTAATTCTACTAATGTATCAAGGATTTGGCAATCCTTTGGTTGGTGTAGAGCTTGGTAATCCCGATGGTGGTGTGCCTGTATCCATTGAGGTCATCCAGTCCATTGCCCTTGAAGTTCTAGCTGTGGTGGGCCTGTATCAGCTCGAGCCTCAAGACTATCTTCGGTTACTGTTTGATTGTAAGTTTGTTAATCCGATCATCATCTATCATCACCCATTCGTTCATTGGTGTTTATGCTCTGTTTTGAGGAGGTTGTAATTGATTTCTTTTCGTGAGGTTCTGTTTTGGTGTGTTTGTGCTTGAATCTCTATTGTGAAGCCAGAATTGTGTGTTTGTGTGTTAATGTGGTTTACTGTGAGGTCAATACTCTGATCATCGTGACCTTGCATACATCACAGAACCTACCACTTTTCACTGGTACTGGGTTAACACTCATATGGACCGCAGAGTACAAAGAATACATTAGCATGATAACTCCACCCGGAGTCCCATTAGACTATGTGCTTTTAAAATACCTACCTTTTGCTCTAAGCGACGCCGCTAAGCGGTGGATGTATAGCATCAAACCCTGGTGCATTAATACTTGGGATGGTTTTCTAAAAGTTTTTATGAAAAGGTTTTTTCCAAAATCCTTAGCCATTCAACTAAGAAACTCGATTCTAAAATTTAGACAGGACGTAGGAGAACCTTTTTGGAAAGCTTTCGAACGATTTAAAAACCTACTGTCCCAATCCCCTCATCATGGTTTTGACATGGTACGACTATGTCAGATCGTGTACGAGGGGGTTGACCATGATACTAGAGTCACACTAGAGTCAATGTGTCAGAGGGGTTTTATGGATAAAACTGCTGATGAGGTCTGGGATTTCTTAGAAAGCATGTTTGAAAGGGCAATGCAATAGGGAACAACTAGAGACGAGTCCCTAGGTGCTCAACTGTCTAATGCTAGGGGGTATACATGCTGTGAGTGAGAGTACTAGTTATGAGGCTAGGTTTGTTTCCCATGAAAATATGATCAAAACCTTAGCCCAAACCCAATTAGTTGTCTCACAATCCCAAACCTATGCTCAAGTTATGGGATCAAACTGCTGCTTTTGTTCTACCACAGCCTATGTCATGTGCCTTGTGTCAAGGTGTGGACCATGTTATGTCTGCTTGACCCTTATACATTCAACAACTGGCCACTAGTACTGAAAATGTGAATGCTATGCATCATAATTATAGGCCTGACCAATACCAGCCTTACCAACACCAGGGGATGCGCAAGCACCCCCTTCTCTCTTATGGCTCTGAGAATCAGAATGTATTGAGACCACCTAGTCAAGGAGGGGGTTTCCAAGGAAATCCTCCTCCTCAATTTCGACCTCAACCCCAGGGAGCCTACCAAGCTCCAAGAGGGCCACCTGTCCAATCCCAGATTGCCCAAAACCGACCCCCACCGGGTATTCTAATGAGGATAGGCATGAAAGAGAGATTAGGGAGTTAAAAGAATGGCTTAAAAGAAGTTGAGAAAAACATGAACAATAATTTAGAAAGGATGATGAAGCAAATGAATGAGAAATTTTCTCAACTACTGTTAACCAATAGGGATAGAGGTTATTTTCCTAGACAACCTGAGGCAAACCCCAATGGGCAAGCTTCAAGTTCGTCATCCAGTGACCCTAGTCAGGTTAGAGGCCTGAATGCTGTTATTACTCTTCGTTCTGGGAAAGAGATAGATAATAAAGTGCAATTGAAATCTTATGATGTGTGTAATGAAAAGATTGTGACTGATGAATCTGTTGATAAACCTATTGATGATGAGTTAGAGGGAGGAAGGCCAACTGTTATAGTTGAGCCTCCTCGCACCAAAACCTTGTCCAAAACCAACCCTTTGACTAGTCCACCATCTCAAGGGGCCTACAAGCCCCCTCCACCTTATCCTCAGAGGTTAAGGGGGAGTAAGGACCAAAAACTTCTGGACAAAATTAAGGAAACTTTTTCTCAGGTTAAGGTGAACATACCCCTTTTAGATGTTATTCAGCAGATCCCTCTATATGCCCGCTTCCTTAAGGAGCTTTGTACCGCTAAGAGGGCCACCCAAGTGCCTAAGAAGGCTTTCTCAGCCTCAATTGTGAGTTCCATTATGTCGAACCAGATGCCCATTAAGCACCCGTAACAACCAAGCAAACAAGCGTCGCGCCGTTACCTTGGAGTCGCGCCCGTGAAGATGTACCCAGAAGAGGGTCGCGCCCGAGATCCGTCTTTGTCACGCATGCGAAGACGGTGAAGAGGAATTTCCGAGAAACTGTCGCGCCCGCGACGATCTGAAGCGATGAATGACGGACGATGGGCAGAAAGCGGTCGCGCCCGCTACATTCTTGGTCGCGCTCGCTACAGTCGGGCAGTTCCGGAAATCACGCGCGGCACAGCCTAGGGTTATGAGAGTTTATTTTATTATTTTCCTTCTTTTCTTTTCTATAAGAACTATTATATCTTCATTAGAGAACCATCTTTAGTTTTAGTTTTTACTTAGGTTTTAGAATTAGTCTCCTAGGTCTAATTTTAGATGAAGCTTTCTTAATGTTTTCTTTAGTTTACGATTGTAATTCAATCCTTCCAAGATGAATGCAATTCTTTTCTTCAAGTTCTTGTTTTCTTTCGGTTCTTGTCTTTCAATTTCATTCGTATTAGTTCCACAAAAATCCAATTTTTAGTGAAGAGGAGGATTAAGGTTCCTCGAATTCTCCCTTCAGATGAGGATTCGAGCAGTCTTAGTAATCCAAATCATGCTTTTTCTTGTTTGTTCAGGGGAAGATTCGTGATTAAAGATTCAAAATTTCAAGATTCAAGATTAGCATAATACATTCTAGGTATAATTTCGTTTCCTTAATTTTAGTATTAAATTCATTTTTTACATTCTTCGCTCTTGAGTGTTTCTAATGGGTTTCTTGATTATGTTCTTGTTTTCTAGTTTTCTAGTTTAGTTTCTTTAGTTAGGTTTTGATTTCTTGTTCTTGTTTTTAATTCATAATTAGTTTAGTTTAATTATTTACCGCTTCCTGCAATTTGAAACCCTTAACAAACCAATTTCCTGAAAACCTAACACACCATCCCTGAGGTATGACAACCCTACTTTCTACCCCAAAATCTACAACCGAACATAGAGTAGTAGGATTCATGGATATGAAGGGTTGAAGTAGTTTGTGATTCATGAACTTAAGTAAGTTCATAAAATCTCTCCCATTCTTTCTCTTAGAGATACACCATGTCTCTAAGGAGAAAGCTTTTGAGACACAAACACGTCTTCATAAGAATGATTGCATAAGAAGAACTTTTAGTTTCTTTTGGACAATCCATAAAGAACAAACTTTTCATGTGATTAGAAGATAGTCA
Organism: Portulaca oleracea; assembly: GCA_029582165.1. Classification (NCBI taxonomy): domain Eukaryota; kingdom Viridiplantae; phylum Streptophyta; class Magnoliopsida; order Caryophyllales; family Portulacaceae; genus Portulaca; species Portulaca oleracea. Next base: position 24,608,683 of record CM055889.1, read on the forward strand.
AAAGGTTAAACTTATTGATGATTCTCACAACCTCAAATCAACACAGACATACAAGGAACAATCCTCTCCATATCCCATATGGTTTCTTTCTAACAGCTTTGAAGACAGAAAAGGTCAGAACAGATAGGTAACTATCAAGAACATGCCTTCAATAGCAAACATAAGATTTTTGACTCAAGATTCATCGATCATACCTTAACCAGTAGGGTATGATTCCTTTTACTAGACACGCCATCAACTATGGTGTCTTTGAAGGAATGAGATCCGTGAAACGATTTCACGATCTTTTCGATGAAAACTAAACTCTTGGCTCAAAACTTCAGCACCTCGACTCACTCGAAGGGCTTTTAATTTTTGTCTTGCCAAGCAGTTTCCATACTTCATTCAGGAAATCTTTAAACTCTTTAAATGATTCCAAATTATGACACATTAGTGGCATAACCATGTCCACTAGAATTGTCATACAAGACAATGAAATACTTTTGGTACTAGTCTCTAGTGTAGCCAAATACATATCATGTGTACCAGCCATAGAACCCTTTACTAGTCCACTCACCAAATCAAGTGAAAAGGTGATAAAGTCATTTGCCTTATCAGATATACTTTGTAAACACCTAGTGTTTCAAACACCTATAAAAAAAGCTCAAATGGCTTCCCCATTCCCTACACCCAATTCAACATCCTCATGAACAAATTGGTCTATTCGCGAAGGTAATTGGGAAATGTTGGAAAAAGAGGAGGAAACGAAGGTGGAAGAAACATAAGAAGCCATTGCCACCTTTTCCCCCAAGGTCAACTAAGAACTTGATAGCGCGTCTTGACCTACAATCGTGCAAAGTGGGGAAATGTTGGAAAGGGAGGAAAAAGAAGAAAATATGGTGGAGAATATTGATGATGTTTCTTTCATGCACAACACGTCTCTCAAGGATCAAACGGGTATTTGAGTCAAGCTAAGGACCTAAAACAAGCGCTATATGGGAGGTAACTCATACCTTTTCTTTTCTTCTTCTTCTTCTTCTTTTATTTTTATTTCTTCTTCTTTTGAGGTAGTAGTTCTAGGTTCAAGAAAAGAAAAAAAAAAGAGGAAAAAAAGGAGTGTAAAAAGAAATGAAAAAAAAGGCGATAGAAAAGAACAAAATGAGTGTGTAGGTGGAAGGAAAGAAAAGAATAAGTATGGGGGAGAACGAGTGAAGTTTGAAGTGATTTTGGGAGTGTTAGTGAAGTTTAGGAAGAATGAGTTTAAAAGGGGATGAATTGTGGAGTTCAAGGACAGGATTATTTTTGAAGCTGAAATCTGTGGTGTGGAGGCAGTAGGGCATAGCAGGCACTACAACAGCTGTAGCACCTGCTACGGGGAACAAAACAAGAATGTCCAGAAATTCCAGTGTCATAGCACCCGCTACGGCAGGCGTAGCACTCGCTACGCCACTGACTGTAAGTTTTAACTCCTTTCTTTTCCTCCTTTTTCCTCATTTTCTTCCCTTCTCTCTTTCTCATCTCATTTCCCCATTCCACTAGTCATTTCCCCAAGTTTCACCCTCAATTCTCGCGTCAAATAGAATGAGATTCGGGGTTGAGGTATGTCCCCGTTAATGTATTTTTTGTATATATGTTTTAGTTCTTTGTTTTAGTTTGTTTCTTTCTTTTTCTTATCTTGCATGCGAGACTTACAAGCTTGGGTTGTTTTTACTTGAATATCCTAACCCTATGCTTGGTTATTGTGGATCACGGATTGAGTTGTTCATAATTGAAGATTTTGAGGTAACCTCTTTCCGTTCTTCTCTTCCTTTTTAAATGTATATATTGTGATCCATTTGCATGCTTGATTTTGTTTTTGGTGGCGCACCCCTTAGTATGCTACGTGTTGGGATTATATTGTTGTTGGAGCCGTGTGGGCTCGGGGCACCACCTTTGCCATGCTAAGTATTTGTACATGTGCTCTTCATGGACGGATTTAGGGGGGCTAAGGGGGGCCAGGGCCCAGTCTATGGTTGCAATTATATATTAAACTTTGCACAAATAATCATTGAAATCTTTGTAGCTCAATGGCTATGGCTGTCCAACTTGCTTGAATCATCAACGCCTGCTCTTGTTCGTTTGGTTGCATGTTCAAATTGCATCACCAACATGTCATATTTGTTTTTTTATGTTGAGTCGGCCCCTCTCTCTATATGTCTTCTTTTTATTTTCTTTTTGTTTCTGTATTTTTTTATCAAAAGTATTTCTGTTTTTCTTTTTGTTTCTATATTGTTTTTATTAATTCAATACTTATATTTTGATAATGTATATGTTTATCTATGCTTTTTATAAATATTCAACAACAATGTTCTTAGATTTTAATTATTTATAGAAAAGGTTTTATAGTTTCTCACATATTTTTATAAAGAAATGAATTTTAATTATAAACATTATTTTATCTATTGATAAATAAATAAATTTTCTCTTAAGAATAATGTCAATTATACGAACTGGTCTCATAATATTTATTAATAAGAGTAAATTGTTTGTTTTTTCGCCCCATTGATAAATTAATATTTCCTTTTTTATTTTGTAATTTATGTACGGGATATTTGATATAAAAATTTTCATATTGTGGCCCACCCTAATAACATCATTTGGCTCCTCCCCTGGTGCCCTTGTCCCTTAAGTACAATTGTGCGTACGGACGAAACCACGCTGGGAGAGTAGCCCCTTCACGGGCCGCATGCAATCTCGAATCATGCCAGCTAAAAAAAATAATATAGATGGAAGAAAAGAAGTAGAAAAGAAAATAGCTTAACAAGCAAATAAAAATGTGGGGCATTTCCTTGCGTTTCCTGTGGCCCTCACCAAGCCAAGGGCGACACAAGCGAGGGAGGGCAATGCTTTGTTGATCTTTTTGCTTTGAAATGAGCTCGGGTGGTGATTTTTGTTTTGGATCAATCGGAATCAACTAGGATACACAAGCACTTGTGCACAAAAGACCTTATTTTGTAGGAGACGTTTGGGGGTTGAAAACCTCTAACATTGACGATACCTTGGATTAGGTGTTCTTGATGTGCTCATATCCGCTCCTTTTGGTCGATTAGGATTGCCTTCTTTGCAGTTGATTGCAAAATTCTATTAGCAAGCAGTTCTTTCATTCCTTTTTGAACTTTGTTTTGTTTTTCACCTTTCCTCCTCTCCTCTTTCCTTTTTCATGGCTTTTGTGGGTATAGTTGCTACAAACTCGTCCACCTTGGTTGCTAGGGAGTTTAAAGGGCTTGGTGTATACGCTAAATGCACTCGTTTCCTCCCACGATAGCAGAGTAGTTGTTAGTTTAGGTAGCTTTTGTTATGTTTTGCTCGGGACAAGCAAAAGTGCAAGTGTTGGGGGTGTTTAGGCCCATTTTTAGGCCTAAATAACGCTCTTGGACTTGGTCTTTTGGCTTGATTCCAATGTGTTTTCATCGTTTTTAGTTCTTTCGTAGGTTTCTCGTATCTAAGGAGCAAAGCAAAGCAAAGGTGTTATTTCAAGGATTTTTAGGGAATTTTTAGGGATTCCCGAGAGATTCCCCGAGCTTAGCCGAACTAAAAACCGAAGCGGGAAAGGGTCGAGAAGTTTTACCCTAAGTTTTCAAGGAAATCAAGGTGGTAGTACCTGCTACAACCTTTGTAGTGGGCGTTACACGCTTGAAGAGGAGGAAAGGAAGAGCTGGCAAGAGCCTGTCGCACCCGCGACACTAGGCTGTAACACCCGCGACAGACAGACTTCCCAGGTGGTTGCGCCCGCGACCACATGCCGTTGCGCCAGTTACCCTGTGCAATTCCATAATCGCCTGCAGGACCTCGCTCCTGCGACAGACTAGGATTTCAGGCGTCTTTAACAGTTAAAACGACAGTGTTTTAGGCAACTACCTTGCTTGTATATAAGCCTTAGGTGACGTTTTTGGGAGAGAGCGGAAGAGCTGGGATTCCATTCCCTTAGCTTTTAGTTAGGTTTTAGTGCTCTCTAATGAAGACTTAGCTTAAATGAAATCTAGGGTTAGTGGATTATTGAGGGAGATTTCATTCTTCTTTTTTTGTAATCAAGATTGAAGATTATTGGAAGCATTTCTCATATAGTTCATCCTTGTTTCTTGCAACCTTGATAGGTGACATCTTTCATTTACTCTACCTTTCATTGTTGTTTACTTAATTACTTGCTAGTTGCTTTGATACTTGGTGTTTTGATTTAGATTGCCTTTGTGATAACTTTGCATTGTGATTGCTTGATTGTTGCTAGAATTCATGCTTAGGTTTGGAATGGATGTTGTTAGCTTAGTGTTAGTTATGATTAGTGGCTAGAAACCCCATGGGTTAGGGGGTAATTAGGGATGTGATTAGGAGATTAGGAGTAGGTTAGCATTGTTAGTGAGTAATTAGGTGGGAAAATACCTTCCCACTCCATCCTTCCCTCAAGTGTGATGTATTTGGGTCCGAAAGTTCCCGAATACATCGAACACTTTTTTTGGAAGGGTGAAGAGGGGATAGTTGATGCTCGCCCATGAAAATGGAAAGGAGATCAACTAGGAAATTTCGTTCCATTAACCCTCCGGGTCCGTGGTGGACTCGGAGGTAGTTAATCCGGACTATCCCCGAAAGGGGGAGGCTGGTGAGCTTTTCTAACGGAATTGCCATTTGATTTCCCTCGCTTGATTGCTCCCTTAATGCAAAACCTATTTCCTTGATCCCGTTCGCGTTCCAAAAACCCCCGAAGCCCTTTACCTCATCTTGACCGACCTTAGTTTGTTCTTTGTCCCGTTTGCTACCAATCGATCAAAACCGTGACCCTTGGCGATCTTAAACCTTACCTAAACCTGGATACTTTGACCAAGGCCCCTTGCTCCTCGAGGAAGAACGACAAAAACAACCGAGTATACCATACCTTGCTGTACTTAGGGGTGAGCATAAAAATCGGGTACCCGGATTCGGATCCAGAATTGGCTGGAACCAATGGATCTAGATCCGGATCTTAGTTATCTGGATCCGGGACTAGATCCTAAAATTAGGATCCATTTATAAATGGATCCGAGACTGGATCCTGACATTTAGGATCCAGAACCGGACCCGGTATCCAGGATCCATATAATTAAGTAATACAAAACTATTTTAAGTCATAAAACATAGTGAAAACTACTACTAAATATGTCCAAACTCCACTCTTGGATCCATGTTCTAAACTCATTTGCTGAAAAAAAACCTTAGTTTTGCTTATGAATTAAGTCGTTATTCCTTCAATCCTCACCGCCACAGACCTTCTTGTCCTTCAAACTTCTCCAGATTGAAGTTGGAAGTAGTGACTGAGTGGATCAATGTCATTGAAATCTCCAAAATTGCAGTTGGCAGCGTAAGTATAAAAATTTGGACAGTGATAATCAGCTTCCAATCCGGGTACCTGGATCCGGATCCATTCCCCATGGATCCTGGAATGGATCCTAATTTTAGGATCCAATTTGAAATGGATCCGGGACTGGATCCTAAAATCAAGATCCATTACTAAATGGATCCAGGACTAGATCCTTAAATTTTAGCGGGTACCCGGTGTTGCTCACCCCTAGCTGTACTGTAACAAGTGCATCACACAAGTAGTGGCCGCCCGCTTTCGGGTAAAATCCTAGGTTAGCTAAACCATCGCTTTTGTGCTCCCGTGTCAAATGACCCGGCAAGTAGCCTGGTATGCAAAATGCCTAAAAGAATAATAACATCGTGAAATAAATCAACTTCTCCCTTTTACAATTTCAAATCAAGCCGAATTTTTTCAAGTTTTACCCTCTTTTTAAGTTTAAGTCCCCAGTGGAGTCGCCAATCTGTAGGACCCCAGGAAAAGACTCAACTTTTTCCTCAAGTATGCTAGTTAATGATCGGGAGCCGACTAAGGTTGCTTAATCCTTAAATAAGGATATTTTTATTTTATAAAACGTTTTCGGGGTGAGAGACTTTTATTCATTTACTAACCTATTTATATTATAAAAATACCAAAATTACACAAAAATATTTTACTAATGACCCAACACCGATCCATTTACACATCCGGGGCCGAAGAGGAGAGACGTGGACTGCCAAGGAGCATCATAGGTCGCGTGACCTACGACAGCCCCATTGTTGGGCCTGTTCGTCTTCGGCCCAAGAGAAAATAGGTGAAAATGGCATAGGTCATGCGGCCTATGCCATTTTCTAGGCCCTTTTCTCTTGGCCAAGTTTCAAATTTGTAAATGAAGGTGCAAAACCATTAGTAAGTATTTCTTAGGTAATAACGTGCATTTTTAATAATTAAAAAGGTTATAAAAGAGAAAAAGAGTCGCCAACCAATTTAAGGAAATTGACAAACCGAGAGAAATAAAAAGAAAATAACTCCGGTCTACGAACCCGAATTCCGAATCCGGGGGTAAGGTTACGGATTCGAGAATTAAAGAATCCTCGAATCCGCCTGTTGAAAAAACAGACTCTACTAAAATCGAACTTCTAAAAGAAATGAGCGGGGAGAAGTTCAGTAAATTTCACAATGTTATATTCTTGATCATGCAAAGGTAAAAGGTGAAATGTTATACAAAATGATGTACATATAAATAAAATGATATAATTACATGATTGAAATAAAAGGATGCACAAACCTTACGTAAGTATCGGCGTAGTGGAAGGAAGATCGATTCACGAATGCTTGAATATGATGTCAGTTTGACCTTGGATGAGGTTAAGGGTGTTTTGTGTATGGAGGGAACTGATGTTTAGATAATATAGTGAAGATAGTGATGATGGTTATAGAAGATGAAGATGGTTTGAGAGAGAGTAGATAATAATATGGAGAGAGTAGAGAGTGTGAGTGTATGGGAGTTTATGATAGGATTAGTCGATGAAATGAGGGTGGAATGAGGGGTATTTATAGGTGGATGATGGGATGATGAAGATGGAAGGGTGAGGGAAATGATCCAAAGATCATGCCTCAACATGCAACATCATAGGTCACACGGCCTATAATGATATTATGATCAAACAGAGTCAATCAGAAGGGCTGTGATCAAGGGATTGGCGGGGCTGATTCTGGCGCCAAAATTTAATTGTATTGCATAGGTTAAGCGGCCTATGGCATTCAAAGACGCGGATCACTGACGTGGCACAGTTGAATCGGGCTGGGTATTCAACAGCGTAGGTCAGGCGGCCTACGCATCCTCTTTAGGGTCGTACTTGCTTGCTGGTACTACTAAAAATATGTGTATTACCAACCACTTTTTCCAACCAATTTCAAATGGTTGGAAAAACCAACTATTTTAGCAACTACTCCCTCCTTCCCATATTATCTGTCACTTAAACTAACTTTCTTTTTTCCCATAATATCTGTCATTTTATAATTCCAATAACACATTAATTACTAATTTATCAAATTAACCTTATAACTTACATCATTTTCTTCAATTTTTTCCTTTTTATTCACCTTTTTCCTTTTTATTTACCATTTTATTCAACATTTTCACATTTCCAATAATATAAATTAATGTGAAATGGAAGTTTTTTTGGTTTTTTAAATTATGTCCCAAGTGACAAATAAAATGGGATTCAAACTATTTTCCAAAAATTTTTGTGGGAAAAATGGTTGGAAATTCCAACCAATTTTGCTAAAATGGTTGGAAAATTTTCCTACCATCCTTTTTCCTACTATTTGAAGATGGTCGGAAAAATGGTTGGATTACTAACCATTTTTCCAACCAATTTCAAATAGTAGGAAAAAGGATGGTAGGAAAATTTTCCAACCAATTTTAGCAAAATGGGTTGGAAATTCCAACCATTTTTCCCACTAAATTTTTTGAAAAATAGTTGGAATATCAAATGGTTGCTAAAATAGTTGGTTTTTCCAACCATTTTAAATTAGTTGGAAAAAAGTGGTTGGTAATACACATATTTTTAGTAGTGTGGGCCCACCTAGGAGGGTGTAGGCTATGCGGCCTACGCCTCTTAAACCTAGACTTGGCTTGTTTGCTGAGCCTGTTTTGATAGTATTATAGGCCTGGTGGCCTATGCTGGTTCCTCGACCATGGTTTGCTGGACTTTGGCGGGTCGGGTTTTATCTTTTGAATTCGTCGGTGCAAATCCCGGTGTCTGCAATATCATAAAGTAACATCATAACCTGAAATCATAAGTATCATAAAGTAGCACTATAAGTAGTATTATAAACTTAGAATCATATATCTCTTTGTCATATACCCATGGTAACAACAAGATTATCATATAAATGATGGAATAATATTACTTGATTTCATAAAATACTTTATCATGGACTTGGTAGCAAAAGCTAGTATCATCAACTTGGAATATTATACTTCACATATATCATGAATACATAAAACATAAATCTCATCAAGTGCAAGTAATAAACCAAATCTACATTATATAGATATAATAATTTTCAGCCCTTATGACCCCCTCTTAGGCACTTAGCACACATCCATTTGGGGCTGAAAATCTAGATCTCCATACCTTGACTTCCTTGGTATTTTTGGGTATCCTGAAAATTAGAGTATTTAACTATAATTAGAACCATTATCCTAAAAAAAAAATCTTTCATTAGCTTTTTATTTTAATCACTTTTATCTTATTTTTGGCTGCTGGAATTTTTAAGGAAATGATTCTAGCTCTTGCTTGGGTTTTAGAAAAAGTGTAATTCAACTTACTTTTAATTTCAAACAAAGCTACTTTTAACAAATAATTAATTCGTTGGTCTTATAACTCTTTTACTAGTGGTTTTCTAGTTGAAACATGAAGAAATCAGCTCTAAATCTTCCATTTCCAGATTTGAGGCAAAAACTGTTTTGGAGCAAAAAAAATTAATTTTTTGCCTGGTTTTGTTTATTTTCGTTCTCCCTCTATACAAAGGTTTTGAAGTTCATTCTACTTGGAAAAGTTCCATTTATGAGTCTAGTTTAACCTCACATTTTTATTTTATTTTTAAGAGTTACCAATTAATACAGTTTTTACAAAAACCGAAAAATAGACGTGAATTTGGAAAGGGTCTGGTTTTTACTCTATAACTTATTGCCTTTATATTGTTTTGCAAAACAAATTTTTCAGTGGGTTTTTAGACTATCTAAATAGACAAATTTCATGTTGAAAGTTGTTCCAAAATATGATTTTATCTTGGTGTTATTTTGAGTTCGAAAAACCCGAAAACTTGGTTGTTTAAACAATAAAAACTCATCTAATGAACATCCATAATGGATGAATCTCATGAGGATTTTAATGAACATTTTTTCAAGTTTTTGAAACCATTTTAACACCTAAAACAAGAGTAAAAACATAAAATTCGTATTTAGCGAAAAATGGTCCTAATTTAAATCGTTTTAACCATTTATCGATTTTTAGAGCAACTCTTGTTCTTGTTTATGTAATCTATCTTGAAAGTTGAAAATTTTGAAAGAAAAAGACACCTTTGAGAGTGACTAGAGTGGATGGAAGAGATTCATTGAATTCTTGAGAACAAAAACCTCATTTTTAACTCCTTATATTTTAATGCAATTCTTTTTGTGTTTGAAGGGAGTGTTTGGTATAGTGATGCTCTTGGATTGATTTGGGATGGATGAGGGGTTTTATATAATAGTTTGAAGGAGGGGAATTGGCTGAGTAGAGAGAGAAAGAGAGGATTTGGATGGATTTTTTAGTATTAAACTCAACATAATATAATGGGGATCATGTAGGATTTATACTAGTGCCTAGTGTAATGATGCTCTAGGGATTTAGCTAGATTCTTCAAAAAACATAAATCATGGGTTGCATACTTAAGGGAAGAGAGGGGATTTTTTTATTTGAACTTTTGATTTTAATTGGTATTCTACACCTAGTGCTTCCCTACAACTCTACTAACAATATTTTATTTCCTTTAATCATTTTAATGGGTAATGAGCTAAATTTATTTTTTTTTCTTTTTCCCATAGGTGGCATCATATTAGGGGATTAATACAAAGAATTTTGCTAATTAAAAACTTACAACTTTCTTTGGTAGATAAAATTTCGGAAAATTCCATTTTCAAAAATTATGTGCTTCATAATTTTTAATCACAAAGGCATGTATATCTTGGCGTAATTGTCATGTTGTTTAAATAAATATTACTTAAAATGATTTCCTTATTTGACCCTTGTCATATAGCACCGGTATTTCATGTTATTTCCCGGGTTTATGTTTCCTTGATAAACATAATTTTCATAGGTAATCTCATAGAGGATTTTTCCGACGATGACTATGCTTATAATCACATTTTATACTAAGAAAATATTATGGGGGTGTTACAGATATCAATATAGTAATCCTTGGTTAACACATATTACTAAACATGGATGTACTCAGTGTATTGTAGTGGTTATCATGTATTAAAAACTTTTAGTAATATGTGTATGAATTGAAGGTATTGTGTCATACATGGATTGTCATATTAATGTACAAGGATTACCATATTAATATCCAAGGCATATTAATATCCAAAGTTTACTATATTGCTATCCAAGGTCAACATATATAACGAACCATTATTCATTCATTCATTCATTCATTCGAAGAAGAAGAAGAAGAAGAAGTTCTGTGAAATTATAATCAATTATTTATCCGTAGACAAGTGCAAAGAAACCAAAATTTAGCAATTCACTCTTAAAAGCAAAAATTATATAAATTGTTGATGTTTTACTGTAAAAAGCAAAAATATTGTAAAGAAACCAAAAAGTTTCATCATCATCTTTATTCTTCTTCCGTTGTTGCTGCTTTCTTCTTCTTCTTCTTCTTCTTCTTCTTCTTCTTCTTCTTCTTCTTTTGCACCCCTCTTCCTCTTACATTGAACCCTATCTTTTTCCTCTTCTTATGCAGATCGGGGTTTTTTTGGGCTACAAAAAACCCAATTGGTTTTACAATGGAACAAAAAAATAAAATAAAATAATAACACATGGTATGCCCAATCGTCATTTTGGGGCCTATGTTTAATTACAAATTGGGACCTTCATGTTCTCATAAGACCATTAGATCAATTTGCTTGCTGAGTCGACCTTCAAGCTCAATAACCCAAAATATTTGAAGTCAAAGAAATTAAATTTTCCACAACAATGCTCTACTTGGGAATAGTTTTGGGCTTTTGTAAAACCACAAATTGAAAAAAGCAATAGATATTTGGGCCAGATTTAAGTTACGAACTTACCCCATCAACAGGTCGGCTTTGCGAAACTATGTTCACTATTATATGGTCTATAGTATTTTGTAGTCCTTTTTGATAAATGCACATTAAAATTGGTGGAAAACACATGCCCTCAAATTTTAACAAATTAGTTAATGAAAAAAATATTTAAATATATTTAACAAAAGTTATATCAAATATTTTTTTGGTGCGATATTGATATTTTATTTAATAAATGTTATAGTTAAAATAAAAGGAAGTAATTTGTATTTTATTGAAATTGTGAAATACCACATGATATGAAATGAAAAAAGATAGTTAAATCCCAAATTAAAAAAAAAACGAAAAGGGTATTTAGGCCTTGTTCATTAGAGTGGTAAGTTAGTTTTATCCTTACCTAACCTCTTTATGCATTGGATTATTTGATTTCAAAATCCACAATTTTAAGTCTTGTTTATCAGAATATCCCAAACTTTAATTTTGACATGAATATCCCAAACTTTGGGGATTGATATTTATTAACAGCCCAACACCGAATTAATATCAATTAAACTCGAGTTTTTCTACAATGCAGTGGTTGTTTTTTGACTTAGATACACTTCCATTCTACAAATCGCCCCAAAAAAATACTGTTACATCAATAAAAACATGATTTAATTGATGTTAATTTGGTGTTGGACCACTACCAAATACGACCCCCAAAGTTTGGGATATTCATATTAAAACTGAAATTCGGAATATTGTCATTAACAAACCCTAAAGTTGGAAATTTTAAAACGTAATAACCCTTATGTATTTTGATGACATCTCTTTCCCATAAAAGCATAAAATGATAGTCATTCCGTTATTTTTAAGTAGTTTTTATGAGGGTAGGAGAAAAAAATCAATTAATGTATCAAAATTTTCTAGCATATTTAATAGGATAGTTTTCTTAATATATTTAATTAAAATTGAAATTTACTTCCTCCGTTCTTTTCTATATATGTCATTCACGTTTTTTGAGGTCTATTTTTAATCAATAATTTCTCATATAATATTTTTATAAAAAATATAATATTATATTTTTTAATAGTATTTTTAATTACAAATCTAATGGTATCAAACTATCAATTTTGTATAATGATTCACTTTACAAATTAAGATATTAACGGTCAAAGTTTTTTACACAATTACCTAAACGACACTTAAATAAAAATGAAGGAAGTATTTAAAAAATATTATGGATAAAATGAGAAAAATAGTAATTGGTTTGTCATTGATATTATGAAAGTTTTTTTTGAACAGAAAATAAGGGTAATGTGAACTATTAAAAGAATTCCCTTTATTCAAATTGTTTGTTACTTCAAATTTTGAGCAGCGAATTTTTAACTATCTTGACTATCAAATTATTCAAATAATATAGTGATATATAGTATAAAACTACATTCTTAAGTTCATAAGTAATTTCATAAAAGTACAATTTCATACTTTTTTCCATCTAAACTTAATATTTTAAGAGTTTACACAAATAAAGTGTAATTTCTAATGTAGCAATTAACGTTATATATACCTAAATTATAATATTTTAAAATTTTCAAAATTTAAAATAGTATACTAATAAACAATGACAACTAAACTAAAGCAATTAAGACTGAAAAACCATAAATAAATTGAAACAAAGAAAGCAACATTAATTTTTTTTTTTGAAGAAGACGAAACATTAATTAATTTTATAATTGCAAGACGTGATAAATCAATGTGGCAGTCACATTTTCTGTCCTTGACCTTCAAAAAAAATAATAATAATTTGCTGTCCTTTTTTTTTCCTTATACAATGCTTCATAAAAAAAGCTGATATTATGTTAGCAATAATAATAATACTAAGAAATATATATATTAGGGAAAGTTTAATGGGTTTATCAGCCCATGGAGAAGGGGGAAATCAGACATTTACACACCTGTTGCTATTCTCAGGATTCGATCTCGAAATCTGTAGATTACCATAATGCAAGATGTACCATTTGAATTAAGAGTTCATTAATAATACTAAGAAATATATAATTTGAAGTTGAATTGTGTTTTCTTTTCACTCAAAAGAGTTTCACGTGTGAGAGAGATTAATAAAAGAGAAGGTAAGAATTGCATGATCAACTTTAAGCTCCTAGTAAGAAAAATGACTATAGTACTAAATTCGTGTATTTTTCAAATTTCGATCAAAACGCGGTTTGTAAATTGCAATAACAGGTCAGCAGTTATAATATTGAGGAAGGAGAAACATATCTTCACTTCAATTTTTTTTTTTTCTTTATACACATTCGCGTGATTGGTGGGGTCCAGATAGCGATCAATTTGAGTGGACCTAAACAATGAGTTGATTACTTTTGAAAAACATCCGCACTGATGTTAAATAACTATGCACGGTTAGTTGTTAGCTGGTACTCGTTTGTATTGATTATTTATTATTAATTATTTGAATTCGTTATTTGTATTGGTTGTTTGGGTTAATTGTTTGGAAAAATTATATTTGGTAAAATTAGCTGTTTATGAAAAAATATTTGTGAAAATTTTATTTATACCCCTTTATGAATAATATTTTTAAGATGACATATGTGTAAATTTAAATAACTTTTGGACTAAAGGATTTTCTACGATAAGCTATTTTCAATAGAATGCTCTAATCAATCTATTGAAAACTGTTAGGAAATTCAGAGAAAAATAACTGCGAGGTTATATAGCGGAAGCGAAAATAAGATGACGGAAACTACGACAAAATTTAGAAACGAAAAATTAAGCGATAAAATGAACACCATGTATATGTGGGAAACCGAAGAACTCGGACGACAACCCATGGACGATGACAACCACTAAATAATCCATTATGAGAAGGGAGGAGTATAACTCGATCACTATCATAGGGTGTGATACGATTAACAAAGGAGATTACAATACAACCTCTCAGACTTCAAACTCACAATCTCTATCGGGATAACACTTGAAAAATATTGGTGAAACATTATCTCTTGCAATTTTTTCTCTCTGATCTAATCGATGAATAAAGTGGAAAAAACTGTACCCTATTTATAAGGCGGCTAGGAGCAAGAAACCCACATCAATTGAAATTGCCCAGGAGTGGAATTATACTCGACCCAGTACTCACGAGCCATCGAGAGGAGGCCCAACTGGAGGTGATGGAGACACGGCTAGCGCCTCAGTGACGCGACCGACATCTCAATGAATCGCTTTGTCATAGCCTTGGTATGAGATGCAGGTGGTGTCGGCAATCGAAGCAGGCAGCGCCTCCAAGCGTGGATCGCGTGCCACAACTCGTCCTTTCTGATCAAGGCACGCCTCGCGTCTCTCCTGGCGCAGGTGGCACCTCACTTCTCCCGCAATTTGGACCTCGCGGATCCAATGGGCCATAAACCCAACAATCTCCACATGGGATCATGATCCGAGTTATCGGTCCAAATAATTAAACACCTCGACTGTCGCCATCAACACGCCCCTCCACAGGGCGTAGCTCCTCAGGGCTATCATATGCTCAAAACAACAACTAAGTCCAAACAATATTCGAACTTAGCTATAGATAAAGGATTGGTTAACATATCTGCAGCGTTCTCGGAAGTATACTCTTTTTTCACCATAATTTCTCCTGTAGCAATTGTATCTCTAATGAAGTGATACCTGACGCTTATATGCTTGGTCTTCGAATGGTAAGTGTCATTCATGGTAAGATGAATAGCACTTTGACTATCTAAATAAACCATAATCTCGCCCTGTGGTACGCCAAGCTCCATGACCAACCCTCAACCAAATGGCCTCCTTCACCCCTTCCGTAGTAGTAATATATTCACCCTCAGTAGTAGAAAAGGGCTGCTATAAATTGAAGTGAGGCCTTCCAGGACACTGCTCCACCATACATAGTAAACACGTACCCTGAAATTGAGCACTCCTATCCAAATCTCCACCATAATCAACATCCACATAACTTGCAACATTAGACATTGCAGCATTACCTCTATCTATCGTATAAGATGCCCTTCTCAAAAGTGCCATTCACATACCGAAGGATCCACTTTACTCCTTCCCAATGCTCATTCCCTAGATTCTGCATATATCTACTCACCACGCTAACTGGATGGGACAGGTTAGGTCTTGTGCACACCATAGCGTACATCAAACTACCAATTGCACTAACATAGAAAACATTGGACATCCTTGTTACCTCCAATTCAGATTTTGCTGCTATGAGGTCTTTCACCTCAAACTCCTGGCTGAGTTGAGATTTTAGTTTCTTGATTAGTGACATGTCCCTAGAGGCAATCAACATGTCATCAAAGTACAATAGTAAATAAATGAAAGACCCATTGTAAAAATTTCCTGAAGTACACACAGTTGTCGTAATGACTCCTTATGTACCCTTGCCCTACCGTAAAGGTATCAAACCTTTTGTACTACTGCCTTGGGGCCTGTTTAAGTCTATACAAGGACTTCTTCAATCTACACACCTGTTTCTCCTTACCATAAATAATGAAACTCTCTGCCTGCCTCATATATATTTCCTCCTCCAACTCGCCATGAAAGATAGTTGTTTTCACGTCAAGTTGCTCCAACTCCAAGTCAAATAGAGCAACAAAGGCTAACAAGGTGCGAATCGATGTATGCCTCACAACTGGCGAGAAAACTTCATTGTAGTCGATTCCTTCTCTCTAGTTGCAACCTCTAACCACCAATCTGGCTTTCCACCTTGCACTCTATACACCAGGGATATCTTCTTTCTTCTTATACACCCATTTTGTTGTAAGAGCTCGTCGCCCTTTAGGCAACTCGCACAACTCCAAAGTATGGTTCTTCTGCAGACTCTCCATCTCCTCTTGCATAACTCCTATCCAGTTTGAGGCACTTAGACAGGAGATGGCCACCCAATAGGTAGAAGGTTCAGCACCTTCAGGAGAGTCCTCTGCAATACTCAGCGCATATGCGATCATGACATTATCTTCTTCCGTCTATTGCGCTGGTCTCCTGATCTCCCTCTTGGGTCGATCTCTCGTTGTGTTATTGATGTATATTTGATGGCCATATACATCAAGGACATCAAGGAAGACATCCAATATACATCACAGGAGCCTAATACTCGGTTATATGGCAAAAGAGCATCATTCACTCAAGTATCCCTCTCGTTTGAATGATTTCAACAAGGGCAGTTTGGTCATTTAGTCTATAACACTAGATACATGCGTCTAATGAGGAAGTCATCCAAAGACATATTGAAGAGCATTGAAAGAGCTTTCCAATGGTTTTTGAATCTTGGAAAACGGACAAGTATTGAAGGAGTTATAGTCTTTTCTTTCTAGAGTTGTATTTTAGAGTTTTTATGATGTAATAAATGTGTAGGATGATGTAAGCCTCAAGGGGCCTCATTTCTTGAATAGTACACGTCCTAGGGGGCTTAGGATTACTATAAATACCCCCTTAGGCCTCTTGTAATCTCATTCATTCAATAAATCAAATACAAACACATGGTGTTGTTTTCTCTCTAGCTTTTGCTAGTTTTTCGTTTCTCTTGAGGGAGATTCGATCCTATCTTCTTCTTCTAGCTTAGGGTGGCGTCCTAGGTGGTGATAGGAAGAGATTGAAGCATTCTTGAAGGTGGTGTGCCTGTATCCTCCAAGAATCTTCAAAGCCAATATCATTCATCATTCAAATCGTGAGTTTCTTTCTAGTTTTCATTTGATCTTGTTTTTGTTTCTACATTGTTTCAAATTCAAGATTCATTTGAATATCATTCTATCATTCAAGAAACTTACATTCTATCCATTTACACTCTCATTTCATTCATTTCATTCATCCATTTCGTCCATTCCATTCGTTTATCCATCCATTCATTCATTCATTCATTCATTCAATCTTAAAGAAACACTTAAAGATCCTAATCTTTTGTATAATTTGATCATCCTTGATCCTATTATACATCATTTCATTCAAATTGGTTGATCTTTAAGAACTTTGAGAGGCAAGATTCTTATCTTGGTTTTTAAAGATCCTGATTTCTATGTGTAATGAGATCTCTTGATCCCATTATACATCAAAATTGGTATGAGAGCTTAGGAGATTGATTCTCTTAGTTCTTGATCTATCTTTTACCATCTTTTCACCATCTTTCCATCATAAATCCATCGCCCATCATCTCCCATAAACACGTCCACCATTAGCTCCACAAAGAACCTATAGCCCAAACACAATATTGCTTAAACACATTCCCCATTTCGTCCTTTACATTTTCCCCGTTAGACCGTGAGTCTTGTTTGAGTCTTTCTTCATCAAGATTCATATTCTATGGCTTGCAAAAGATCTAGCATGAATTCACAAAGTGATTTGCAACGTTTGGAGCAAGGGAGCAAGGATGTGGTTGAATACACAATAGAATTCAGGTGGCAACTATGGAAGTATGCCCTTAAGGAGGATGCTCAAAGTAGTGGAAGTTCAAGAAGGGAAGAACATTTTGGTTTCAAAGTGGAGATTCCGGAATTGAATGGTAATCTTGATCCTGAAAACTTCTTAGATTGGATGCAAACTGTTGAACGTATTTTTGATCTTAAAGAAGTTGATGATGAGAAGAAAGTGAAGTATGTGGCTCTTAAATTGCGAAAACATGCGTCCATATGGTGGGCCAATTTGCAAAAGAAGAGGCAAGCTAAGGGCAAGGACAAGATTAGAACGTGGGATAAGATGAGAAAGAAGCTCCAAGAGAAGTTTCTACCACCAAGTTATCTCCAAGATAACTACTACAAGTTACAACGATTGGTTCAAGGAAGCAAAAGTGTGGAGGAGTACACAAAGGAGTTTGAACATCTTCTTTGGCGTTGTGATATCAAGGAGAATGAACCACAAACTTTGGTACGTTATCTTTTTGGTCTTAATGATTGGATTAGGCACATTGTTGAGTTGCAATCATACAAAACTTTGGATGAATTGAGTTCTTTATCCCTTAAAGTTGAGAGGCAAAGGAGAAATAAGGGAAAAGAAGTCTTGAACAAGTACCAAACCCCACAAGAATCATCCCACCCTACATTCCCACACACGCCACAACAAAATTCCACATTCCCTACAAAACCCCCAAACACAAAAGCTCCACAAAATCAACCCCCATCCATCCCAAAACCCCCACGTCCAAGAAATCAAATTCCTAGCATCAAGAAGGTGTTTTCGATGCCAAGGTTTAGGACATTATGCTTCGGAGTGCCCAAACAAGAGAGTAGTATCTTTGGTGGAATATCAAAGTGCTTTGTATGTAGAACCGGAGTGTCATGAGAATGAGAGTCAAGAGGAAAAAGGAGTTAACGTGAATGAGGAAGAAAATGTCGAAGAGGAATGTGTAGAGGAGCCGGATGATGGAGAGTTACTTGTAGTGGGAAGGGCCTTGAATGTAGCCCAAGTGCCGAATGATCAAGTACAAAGGGAGGCTATCTTTCGCTCTCGTTGTACCATCAAAGGGAAAGTATGCTTCTTGATCATAGATGGGGGAAGTTGCACCAATGCCGCTTCTACAACAATGGTCGAGAAATTGCAAATGGAGATTAGCCCTCATCCCACACCTTACACTATACAATGGCTAAGCTTAGGACAAGGCATTCGTGTGGATCAAAGGGTCTTGGTAAGTCTTTCAATTGGGAAGAGTTATAAAGATTCATTATGGTGTTATATTATTCCTATGGATACTTGTCATATATTGTTGGGAAGGCTATGGTTGTTTGATAGAAGTGTCATACATGATGGGAGGGTCAACACTTACACACTCACCCTCTATCAAAAGAAGATCACTTTGACACCTCTACCACCATCTTCTAACCCTCGGCCTAAGGAGGATGAGAATAGCATTGTAACAATCATGAAGAAGGAATATCATGGGTATGAAGAGCATAAGGGTCTTGTTTTTGCACGCTTGGAGGAAAGCAAAACAAGCAACCATCCAATTTTGAATTCTCCAATGGAACGTATCTATCATGTGCACCCTAGAGATATCCACTTGAATCTTATGGTTGAAGTACCAAAGATTCGAAGAAGACAAGAGATTATAGTCACGGGTGATCATTCAAGAGTAGATCGCTTCATATTAAATGATGAAGGCCAAATTGTAGATTTTGAAATTTTGGAGTTACATGGAATTCCTACATCCATAGTGGAGTATCGAGAATCAAAATCCAATAGTGTTATTGGGTTATTTTTGAAGAAGTTGAAGAAGTTTAGTAAAGGAGTCTATGATGAGTTCAAAGCCTTTAAGAAGAAAGCTTGTAATTTCTTTGCGAAGAAGGCGAACAAGAGAGTTGATGTTCAAAGTTTGAGGACAAACTTTTTTCAACTGGGGGAGTATGGTGTATATTTGATGGCCATATACATCAAGGAATCAAGGAAGACATCCAATATACATCATAGGAGCCTAATACTCGGTTATATGGCAAAAGAGCATCATTCACTCAAGTATCCCTCTTGTTTGAATGATTTCAACAAGGGCAGTTTGGTAATTTACTCTATAACTCTAGATACATGCGTCTAATGAGGAAGTCATCCAAAGACATATTGAAGAGCATTGAAAGAGCTTTCCAATGGTTTTTGAATCTTGGAAAACGGACAAGTATTAAAGGAGTTATAGTCTTTTCTTTCTAGAGTTGTATTTTAGAGTTTTTATGATGTAATAAATGTGTAGGATGATGTAAGCCTCAAGGGACCTCATTTTTTGAATAGTACACGTCCTAGGGGGCTTAGGATTACTATAAATACCCCCTTAGGCCTCTTGTAATCTCATTCATTCAATAAATCAAATACAAACACATGGTGTTGTTTTCTCTCTAGCTTTTGCTAGTTTTTCGTTTCTCTTGAGGGAGATTCGATCCTATCTTCTTCTTCTAGCTTAGGGTGGCGTCCTAGGTGGTGATAGGAAGAGATTGAAGCATTCTTGAAGGTGGTGTGCCTGTATCCTCCAAGAATCTTCAAAGCTAATATCATTCATCATTCAAATCGTGAGTTTCTTTCTAGTTTTCATTTGATCTTGTTTTTGTTTCTACATTGTTTCAAATTCAAGATTCATTTGAATATCATTCTATCATTCAAGAAACTTACATTCTATCCATTTACACTCTCATTTCATTCATTTCATTCATCCATTTCGTCCATTCCATTCGTTTATCCATCCATTCATTCATTCATTCATTTAATCTTAAAGAAACACTTAAAGATCCTAATATTTTGTATAATTTGATAATCCTTGATCCTATTATACATCATTTCATTCAAATTGGTTGATCTTTAAGAACTTTGAGAAGCAAGATTTTTATCTTGGTTTTTAAAGATCCTGATTTCTATGTGTAATGAGATCTCTTGATCCCATTATACATCTGTTATATTCCTCCTCATACTGAGGAACATTAGGCTCGATCTCAAACTCATCAACCTGAACTGTTTCAAGAGCGCTATCAACAGCCTATTTCTGATTACGGGTTCCAGTAGCTCCAACTTGAGCCTCAACCTGCTCCATCTCGAACTCTATTCTTCTTGCATCCTCCTCTTGATTGCCTGTATCATCAAAGATAACAGTATATTCCACTCTAGATAGCATAGTCATTTAATTAAAGTTTACATCTCTAGACTATATGATTTTCTTCAAGTCAGGACACCATATTCTGTATCCCTTAGACTCAGACCCATAACCTAGAAACATGCATTTAAGAGCCCTAGGGGACCACTTCCACTCATTCATATGGGCATATATAGGATATCCAAAAATTCTCAAATTAGAGTAATTAACTAGATTACCTGACCATACTCCGTCTGGAATCTGGAACTCAATAGAGGCATGAGGTGATCTGTTCAGCAGATAACAAGCAGTAGATGTCGCATCTGCCCAAAACGATTTGTTTTTTTCAAAGCCCTGCATTTGAGAATATGCAACGATCTTTCTCCAGGAGTGAGCTGTTGATCATTTCAGTTACACTATTTTGTTGAGGTTTACCCACCAAGGTTCGATGCCTAGCAATCTCATGCTACTCGTAGAACTCAGTAAACTTAGAATCAAGGAACTCCAACCCAATGTCTGTCCTGATTTTCTTTATCTTCCTGCCTGTCTGGTTCTCTACCAAAGCTTTGAACATCTTGAAGTATGAGAATGTCTCATTCTTGTGCCGCAGGAAATGAACCCATGTCTTCCTCAAGAAGTCATTCATGAATGTCAACATATAGCGCTTGCCACCTAGTGATGGCATTCTACCAGGACTCTACAAATCTGAGTGAATGTAATTGAGGATCCCTTTTTTTGTACGCATAGTCCTAGAGAAACTGACCCTTTTTTGTTTTCCATAGACACAGTGGTCGCAAAACTACAATTTCTCGATCTGTGCGCCTCCAAGATATCCTTTCTTGTTCAGTATTAACATCCTCTTCTCTCCCAAGTGGCCCAGTCTCATATGCCACAACTTTGTGTTGTCAGATTCATCAAGATTTTAAACTGCCGTTGCAGTTTCTATCACTGTAGATCACTGCAGGATGTATAGGCTGCCCTTCCTAATTCCCTTCATCAGAACCATGGAACCCCTGCAAACTTTTAGGACACCATCTTCTCCTTTGTACCTGTAATCGTTAGCCTCAACAGTATCCAAGGAAATCAAATTGTAGGTCATGTTAGGAATATGACGAACCTCTTTCAGGGTTTTAACAATACCATCATGGGTCCTGATCCTAATGCTACCAATCCCTACAACCCTACAGGCTGTTTCGTTACCCATGACCATAACGCCGATTTCAACACTCTCATAGGACTCAAACCAGTCCTTATGAGGACACATGTGATAGTTACACCTAGTTTCAAGAGCACAACCATCTCTAGCTATCCTACTCGATGTGGTAGCCAAAGCATCATCCATAACTATAAACCCTTCAGCATCTGACTCGGACTCAACATAGTTTGAGGTACCAGGTTTGGAGCAGCTATCCTTACTACCCTGCTTCTACTCTCTCTGCTTCGCCCAACAATCACTCTATATGACCCTTCTATAATTACATTTCTTATTCCTGTGAGGATTCCTAGACTTTGAACGGTATTTAGACTTCCCTCTAGACCTGTTTCCGCTACGATCATTGCTCCTTCCCCTTACAAACAAGGCCTCACTAGCCTGGTCATCACCCTAAGTATCAAATCTCCTTAGACATTAAACCGACCTTTACTTCACTAAGGTTAAAGACAGCACGGTTCCCCATACAACATGATCTCCTTAAATTGTTTATGTGACGCATGGAGGGACAACATTAAATGTAAAGCCTTATCCTCATTAGTGTGTTTTACGTCTGACAGGCCTAAAATGTGTTTAGGTGTATACCGCCAGTGTACGGGTCTGTGTAGTATAAAATTGTCATTCTCTCTCAGGGATTTTTGTGTTCAACTACGCATTAAACTAGTTCACTGCAAAGGATGCTTGGTCGATCAAATAGTTATGGGTAACGATTCAGGAAACTAAACTAAGAAAGCAAAAATTTTTAGGATTTAACAGATAATTAAAAGAGTTCAGGGGAGTCCACTCTAGTCAATCAATTAATTAATCAACAATTGCAGTGTAAAATGATAAAAGGATTCGGAGTCTATAACCTTTCTAAGGCCTTTCACAACAATCTTTCGATTCGAAGTGAGTTACAGTGATTAGACTAACCACCTATTTTCATGGCTATTTAACCTAATCAAAGATAAGAATTGATTATAATTGACCCTAAGCAAGAAACCATTATTTCTAACTGTTTTCTAGCCTATTCAATCTTCGTCTTTCCAATTCAAAATACAAACTTTCGTTCTGATATCAAGAATCTAAACCAAGAAAAAGGTGGTTAACCGATTTACTATGACATACAAATTACGAAGATCAAACGATTAAAAGAAATAACTTCACACCGAGATTGTATACAAAATCAATCAAAGGACATTGAGTTTATCCCCCAAACAAAAGTATTTAGCTACTCATAATACTAGAAATTAACATCACACAAACTGAATTAAAATTGGAAAGCATAAAGAAAATAGAAGTAACCGAGTGTTTCAAGTGGCAGAATCGATCTCTTCGTGTCTTCCGAATCGATCTTCTTCTTCTCTTCAATCACTTTACAATAATATAAAAACTACTAATAATCCTAAGGAACTAAACTTTAATGAAAGAAACTCTCTAAAAATCTACTCTAGAAACTTGCTATCTAAAATCTTGGGTTTTTTTTTTAATGGTCGGCTGAGAAAGCCTTTTATAAGGCTCGATTTGGGTGCCAGGTGCTGACAGCGTCCCAGGAGGCGTTGACAACGTCTGGCCTAAAATTCAAGTTCTCCGCATCCGCACGCTGGTAGCGTTTGACAAAACTCTGGTAGCGCTCAAGCTTTTCTTCCTCGTTCAAAATCTCTGTCAGGGGCACTGGCAGCATCCAGAGGGGCGCTGGTAGTAATTGATGTGTTCGCCTAATATTTGGGTTGGGCCTTGATGCTTTGAGCCATTCCTTCCTTCACTTTCCTTCTCATTGAACTTCCTTTTTAATTTCTTCTCATTTTTCTTCCTTTTTCCTTCAAATCTTCATGCCTTTTGGTGTATTTTCAATAATCCCTACAAAATGCATCAATCTCGCAACCAAGTGAAGAAATCACAGAAATTGGTATAAAAACATGGAATTTCGGGTATAAAAAGCATGAAGTACATGTGTTTAAGCCCTAAAAATCACTATACCCACTTATCAACGTCCATTGATTCTAACTCAGTAATAATAGAAACATATTCACTAAGATGAGCTTATATAGAAGTACCTGTGGGCATTCATATATAGCTTGTGGAGTTTCTCCTTCATTCGGTACTTATTGGAAAGAGTCTTTGACATATACAACTCTTCCAGTTTGGTCCAAAGTTTTCGAGGTTCTTCGATATGCATAACCTCTCTCTGAATATACTTTGCCAAACACAGTTGAATCCCTGTCAGAGCCTTATCCTCTAGCTTCTTCCATTATCTGGCATTAAGGTTACCTGGGATCTCCTTCTAGAGCTTTTTGAAGTTTTCATCGCTGATCGTTGCATCAATCTTTATGTCGGGATACTCGATCACATCCCATAACACGTGCTGAATCAAGATCGCTTTCATCTGCAGTCTCCACATAGTGAAACTCCTCGTTCCATCAAATTTTGGAATCTCACACTTCATGATTGAAGCCATCTCCACTTTACTCTGATACCACTTGTTGATAAATTCAGATAAAAATAACTGCAAGGTTATAGCGGAAGCAAAAATGAGATGACAAAAATTACACAAATTTTAGGAACGAAAAATTAAGCGATAAAAGGGACACCAGGTATACGTGGGAAACCAAAGAACTCGGAGGAAAACCCATAGAAGGCGACAACCAAAAAATAATCCACTATGAGAAGGAAGGAGTACAACTTGATCACTATCACAGGGTGTAATACGATCAACAATGGAGATTACAATACAATCTCTCTTACTCTCAACTCACAATCTCTCTGAGGATAACATTGGGAAAATAATGGTGAACTGTATCTCTCTCAATAATTTCTCTCTAATCTAATTGATGGATAAAGTGGAGAAAACTATACCCTATTTATAAGGCGGCGAGGAGCAAGAAACCCACGTAAATTGAAATTGCCCAGGAGTGGAATTATACCCGAATCAGAACTAACAAGGCATTGAGAGAAGGCGCGATTGGAGGTGATGGACACGCAGCTATTGCCTCAGTGGTGCGACCAGCGTCTCAAAGAATCACAATGTCGTAGCCTTGGTATGAGGCGTGAGTGGTGTCAACAATCAGAGTAGGTAGCGCCTCCAAGCGCGGGCAGTGCCTCCAGGCGTCTCCAATCAGAGCAAAAAGTGGTTAACCAATTTACTATGACATACGAATTACGAAGATCAAACGATTAAAAGAAATAACTTCATACCGAGATTGTATTCAAAATCAATCAAAGGACATCGAGTTTATCCCCCAAACAAAAGTATTTAGCTACTCATAATACTAGAAATTAACATCACACAAACTGAATTAAAACTGGAAATCATAAAGGAAATAGAAGTAACCGAGTGTTTGAAGTGGCAAAATCGATCTCTTCTTGTCACCCGAATCGATCTTCTTCTTCTCTTCAATCATTTTACAATAATCTAAAAAAACTACTAATAATCCTAATGAACTAAACTTTAATGAAAGAAACTCTCTAAAAATCTACTCTAGAAACTTGCTCTCTAAAATCTTGGGGTTTTTTTTTTTAAAACGGCCGGCTGAGAAACCTTTTATAAGGCTCGATTAGGGCGCCAGGCCTTGACAACGTCCCAGAAGACGCTGGCAGCGTCTGTCCTAAAATTCAAGTTCTCTGCATCCGCACGCTGCCATCGTTTGACAAAACTCCGCTAGCGCTCAAGCTTTTCTTCCTCGTTCAAAATCTACGCGCTGAGGCCTGCAGGAGCGCTAGCGGCGTGATGCGTCCGCTGATATGCTGGCGGGCCTTCGCTTTGGGCCATTCCTTCCTTCACTTTCCTTCTCCTTCAACTTCCTTTTTAATTTCTTCTCATTTTTCTCCCTTTTTCCTTCAAATCTTCATGCCTTTTGGTATATTTTCAATAATCCCTACAAAATGCACCAATCTCGCAACCAAGTGAAGAAATCATAGAAATTGGTATAAAAACATGGAATTTCGGGTATAAAAAGCATGAAATACATTTGTTTGAGCCCTAAAAATCACTATAAAATAATCACTTATCAAATCCCCCCATGCTTAGTTCTTGCTTGTCGCTAAGCAAGTCAGAATTAGAAACAGGAGAAAGGGCTCAAACAGGAAAAACGGGACTTAGGAAGAAAGAGAAGTGACAGGAGTTTTCGATAGGGTTAGAAAGAACAAAATTAAACACCCCCTCAGGCTAACCAATCAAACACATTAGTTCAACAAGCAAACACCAAGATCAATCTGGAAGAGAACAAAAATCAGTTCAAAATATATAAGATGAAGCTTTCGAAGCCAAAGGAAGAGAACAAGTACTTCAAATGCATAAACCCGCCAACAGTCTCAAGAAAAATTCAAATATGCACGGTTAGTTATGGGCGTAAGTCAGTCAAAAGAGCAAACCTCACTTGAGGATAGAATATGAACACTCAAACCCACAAATTTGAATATATGTGGGTTTTTCTCATACTCAGACCAAAAGAAACAATCTACCATAAGCTTGGTAAAAATCTCGCTCTCCACTACTGGTATGCAATGCACAAGTGACAATCAAGAAGACTTTTCAGGGTTGTAATGAGGCTTAGGCTAGGGGAAAGGAGTGGTAAAATTTAGGTATGAGGAGTTAAAGAGTCATGCTTGGATTGATTTCCAGCAAAGAACTGCTCTCAATCTCACCTTCTTGCTTAATTTATGCAAGGAACTCACTTTTCTCCCTCATTGATATCAAACACCTCATCTAACTTTTCAACTGGGTCAAAAGCTTTCAGAACTTTCAGTTGAATCTCCCTAATCACCCTTTTCTTTTTGGGACTCTTTTTCTCTATTATTTTTTTTATTTTTTCTACTTCTCTTTTTGGTGGGTGATCAAGGGAGAAGAAAAACATAAAAACATAGCTTTGACCTCAATATGATATACGAACAACACAGCCAATCACTGACTAGCCAAAAGATGGGAAATTCAGCTTTTCCCAATTTAAAACAATGATCACAATCACTCCCAAACTCCTTATTTTCATTCAAAGCACACCAAACCAAATCTTCTCTTGAAAACTAACAAACTCTCACACATCCAAGCAAGACAAAGGATAGGAATCATTACAAGCCAAGGCTTATATTGTCAGGGTTCAATCATAGAAGAAGGATAAACAAAGGCTAGGCGGGGCAAAAAGAATGGTAATTATAATGTCAGGGATGCTGTTTGTCTATGTAGTTTAACAAAATAAAAATGAATGTCTCAATCACTTTGTCATAATGTGCAATGCAAAGATGCAGTCTCAAGCAAGATGCAAAACAAGTTCTAGAGATAATGGTGGAGTCACTCAAGAAATAAAAGGATCGATAAAAGTGATCAATCCATACTTTTAGGCTATGTGGACTCACGTGATAGGGCTCAATTAACTAAACCTAGCCCAAAGATTTGTAGCACGCATATTTACATTTACTAAGATAGTCAAAGCAGTTATGCACACTTCTTGACTCAAAATCAAGAAGATTTGAAAAAAACGGTTTTACAAAAAAACTTTTAAGTTCTCATCCAGATTTTTCTAGGCGAAGCAAGGCAAACTAAAAGTAAGATTGGTTTACAAATCATTACCGAAGGTGTTCCAGATGATTAATCCTAATCCTATCTTATATTTTTTTGGTTTTTCTTGTCTTTTCTAATTTTTTTTTGGCTTTTTCTTATTTTCTGATTTTTTTTTTTTTGGATTTTGGATAAAGTAAATGCAAAAGAAAGAAAAAGAAAACAAACTAAGAAAAGAAAGGAAAGAAAAATCTAGTATGCTCTAACTAATGCAATCTAGGTGAATGTAAATCTAAAACTAGAAGGAAAACTAAGAAAAAAACTTAGAAAGGAAAGCTAAAATCAATCAAAGAAACACACAAACTAAAAAAAACTCAAATAAAAGGAAGCACACTAAAATAAGAAAATCAATCAAGAAACACACTAAAAACAAGAAAATCACACTAAAATTAAAAAAAAATAAGCATAAGATAACAAAAACAAGGATGAAAATAAAAGAAAATAAAAGAAATAAGAAGAAATATTCACAAAGTGGATAGATAACCCCCCCCCCCCCCCATGCTTAAAACACTACATTATCCTCAATGTAGAAGAAAATGGTTGAGAGGGAAGGATCGGAGCAAAGGATCATATATCCTCGCTCGGTGGGGATGGGGCGGTCTGGTTTTGAGGTGGTGGAGGTGAGGATCGGTCAAACATAACCTGGATAAGGCCGGAAAGGTTGGCGAACGACTCATCAAGGCGCGTTAAACGCGAGTCAAATTGGTTCCTCGACTCAACAAGGTACTCGTGCAACTCATCTACACGGCGCTCGGTCCGGCTAATGGCTAACTAGAGGTCGCGCTAACACGCCTCATGATCTATGGGAGGTTGTTGAGGCTGAGGGTCAGGTTGTTGTTCTGGCTCGGGCTGTTGTTGGGGCTCGACATCAGGTAGGGGAGGCATCCAATGAAGGTTCTCTTCGTTTTGAGGGGAGATATGGGGGTGAGGCAAAGGAAACCTAACATTATTGGGATAAATCCACAGACAATGCTGGTCACTATCAAATTCGCACATGTTAAAAGAACAACCCTGGTCTCCATCTAAATACATGCTACCAGGAACACGGTCAAGGGTGGCCATGGTCGATCTAAAGCCAAATTGGCGTGCTAGGTGCGTGATGTATCCATCTATGGCTATCCCTTTGGTTGATGAGGTAGCAAGGCGTGAAAGGTGCGATGCAGACAGGGCGGCAGGGTCAGCAAGGTTGTCGGCATCAAGCATAGCATGCAACATGTAACAGTCAGCTTTGGTAGCCTTATTTGAACTATTAGGCCTCCCAAAAATGCCGCATGAGAGGATGCGGTGTGCATACCTCAAAGCGGGGTACCTAATAAGGGAAGAGGTGGAGTTACTAGGGTCCCAGTCATCGACACCAGCTATCCTGCTAAAGAAACCCTTCCCATCCCAGTTCAAAGGAATAAGTACGGGTCTCTACATGTGCGTTCGGGGAGACCAAAAGTACGGGCAAATTCAGAAACGATCATCTCCCTGACCCTACCAAGAACCTGAAAACGAATAAGGACATCCCTCCATGGAGGTTCACCTCAAGAGTACTCAGAAATTCTAAAGTAATCCCTCTAAAGGTCGGCTCACCAAGCCTAGCAATATGGGTCATTTGGCCACGTTCGAACAACCACAAAACATTATCAAGCATACCACAGTTTCTCAAGAAGTTCTCATGCAGATATCTAGTAGGTATTACAACTCATTTTGAAAGCGAATCATACCTAGCTTTAATGTCCTTCAAAATTGAAGGGGTTGCTGCTTCTTGAATCTTGAGAAGGGGTGGCTTTTTGCTTCCCTTTTTCCACTGTAGAAGCCTTGCGTTTCCAGCTTTCGCTTCCACCATCATCACCGGATGGAGGTCCGGAAAAGTTCGCATTCTTAGTTCTTACCATCTAAAAGATTCAAAAATTAGTATAACCACCAAGATAACATCAAAGCATCAAAGAAGAATGAGTATAATGTAAATTGACATGACTAATAATCCCCCCATGCTTGTTTGAAGCCAAGAATGGAAATTGGACGATTCTAACCTACAAAAGATCACCAAAAACAGAGCACAACACCACAAGATAATCACCATCCCAAATCAAACCTAAATTTCTCAAATTTTTGATCTCATAACTCGCAAAACTCACCCAACATAACAAATTCTCAATCCTGAAACTAAAAAGAGTAACATTCATCAAACTCCATCATGCCCTAATTCAAGAACTCAACTTCAAAGACAATGCAAGCAAAATTACTTGAAATCTTTGAGCATAAACATGGTATATCAAAGAATTTCAACAAATTAACAATTCATGAATCAAAGCAAAAATTATACCACAATTACTAGATAATAATAGAGTAAAAGAGGGAGATTGAAGAAGTTAACTTTGATGAAGTCGGGAGATTAAAGATTGAAGTAAAAACTTGTGTGTGGTGTAGAGAGTGTTAGAGAGAGATGGAGGAAGGAAGGAAGAAAAAGATGAGAGGTAGTGGTGGTGGTGTTCACCGGTCAGAAGCAAGAGAGGAGAAGGAGGGTTGAGGGAGGGGGCAACGATTCTCGTCGAGGAGAGTGAAGAAGAAAGAAGGAAAGATGGGTTTTAATTTTGAAAGGGGGGCCGACTTTTAGTGAGTAGGCGGGCAAAATTTTCGTGAAAAAACCAAGAAACGCTGCCAGCATTTGCCGCGGCAAATTTCACTTACCTAATTCTCGCTGGAAGAGACGCTGCCAACGTTTAGAGGGCGCTGGCAGCATTTTTCTACCTGACAATAGTAATTCAATTTTTCTCTAAATCTTGCTTAGCTTAACCACTTTTTCCTTGTTTCCTTTTACTTCTTCTATACTTTGGCATGCCATAAATCCCTACAAATATCCACTCACTCAAAAATCATTAGGTTAGAAAGTAAAACTTCAAAAAGAACCAAAAATTTCACCTAAATTTCTTCTTTTCTCTGCACAATAAAGAAAAATATTAACAAAATAACAAGGTAAAAATTACTTAAAAGATAGAAATTAAAAGAAATAACAAAAATAAAAAGGTGGGGAGGAATAGGTAATAGAAGAGCGATGTACCCTCCCCGAGGTGCTTTGTTTAACGTCGTTAGCTCGACGTTATTGACCCCTAATCATCGGGGTCCTTGATACGTTTCAGAACTGGATCACCATCATCTTGAATCTTTTCCATCGCTTGTTTCGGGACTTTCTTGCTTGCTTGTACCTCATACTCTATCATCGACTTTCCTAGCTGGATAACCATTGTTCCTTTCTTCATGTCCATCTTGCAATTCACAGTTGAAAGAAAGGATCTTCCTAGGATAATTTACGGTGCAGAATCTTCTCCTGTATCTAGAACCATGAAGTCTATTGGCATACGATGTTCTCCTATCTTAAGAGGGACGTTATGTAAGACGCCAAGGGGTTGCCTAAGGGTCTTATCGGCCAATCGAAGAGTCGTGCTAGTCACTCTTAAATCACTATGGTCCGCTTTCGCTAGGTTGGACATGGAAAGGACGTTTACCCCGGACCCGGTATCACATAAAGCATATTCAATTGACCTACCATCTAACTGACAAGGGATCTTAAAACTCCCGGGGTCTCCCTTTTTAGGCATAACCGAGGGTGTTATGGTTCCCTCACTTCGGTTGGGCTCAAGGTCTATCTTGACCACTCTAGGTTTAGAAGATTCTTCTAAAGTTTCACACTTAGGGTCCTGTTCCTCACAATCTATAGCATTGCATTGGTTTCCCGAATTTGGGACATGTTTAAGGGGTAAGCTAGTAGAGGGAGTTGTTGAGTTAGCGATTTGATTTTCTAGAATTTTATTATGTGTCGCTAAAGCCTCTACCTTTTGCATTAAACTCTTTATCACTCCTTCTTGCTTTTGTTGCCCTGCTATAAGTCTTTCCATCAAGGTTTGTAGATTTGACTTTTGAGGGGGACCTTGTGGTGGTGGTCTCTGAAATCCTGGGGGTACATATTTTTGTCCTTGTCCTTAAAGAGGACCAACCAGTTGGTTATTCTTGTAAGAACAGTTTGGGTGGTTTCTAAGACCACGATGATATGTATTAGAATTCATATCGTAATTTGCCTTTGGTTGCCAACATAGTTGGCTTGCTGTACCTGTTCATTACTAACTCCTCCTGAAGGACAAGTTAAAGTCTCATGCTTGGTCGACTGACAAGTATTACATGTCGAAGGGCTAGAAAGTGAGCTCCAACGGTTCTGTGTCAAAGTATAAAGCTTATAAGACAATAAAGAAATAGCATCAACATTTAGCTTACTTCCCGCTCTGTGGCAGGGTTTGGACTATTGATACGAATTGTTCGCCAATTGCTCGATCAAGTTCATAAGTTGGGGTGGTTGGGGCACGGTCTTGTCCATAAGATTTCCTCGGACTGCTGTGAGGATGCTTCCTCTCGTTGACTCGTTCGCTCCATTGAAGAATGATTGGATTGGAACCCAAGGCTCAAATCCATGTTGAGGACATTGTCAAAGAATGTCCTTGAATCTTTCCCAAGCATCATAAAGTGTCTCGTCAGGTTCTTGAGTGAAAGTTGAAATTTGGTTCTTCAAGTTCGTGAGCTTGCTAGGAGGAAAGTATTTTGTCAAGAACATGTTGGCGAGTCAGTCGAATGTCGTGATGGAATTGGGTGGGAGAGAATCAAGCCACTCCCATGCTTTGCCTTCTAAAGAAAACGGGAAGAGCCTCAGCTTAATGGCATCTTCCGAAACATTGTTGGCCTTAAAACTGTCGCAAGCTTGGCGAAAAAGTCGCAAATGTCAGTTTGGATATTCGCTCGGCAGCCCATGAAACGGTGCCTTGGACACCAAATTAATCAGTGACTAATGTAGCTCAAAGTCATGTGCCGCAACTGCAGGGACTGCGATAGTTGATTGTGGATTAGTGACATTGGGTGTCATATATTGCCCTAGCGTTCGTTGTAGCTTAGCCATCTCTTCTCCTTCGCTTTCAGCTTGCTCCTCTTCTTGTTCTTTTCGCTGTTCTTGTTGTTCTTTCTCCAGTCTTGCTCTCTTTCTTCTCTCCCGCAATGTGCGTTCGATCTCGGGATCGTATTTGAAAGAGAAGCCTTTTTGTATAAACCTAAAAGAAACAGAAACAAGAACACCAAGCGTAATAAAGAAAAATAAAGAAAACAAATAACCTAGTCAACCAGAGTGCTTTCGTTTAATGGCGGTTGGGGAAACAAATCCCCGGCAACGGTGCTAAAAACTTGACAGGCCTAAAGTGTGTTTCGGTGTATACCTCAAGTGTACGGGTCTGTGTAGTATAAAATTGTCGTTCACTCTCAGGGATTTGTGTTCAACTACGCATTAAACTAGTTCACTGCAAAGGATGCTTGGTCGATCAAATAGTTGTGGGTAACGATTCAGGAAGCTAAACTAAGAAAGCAAGAATTTTTAAGATTTAACAGATAATTAAAAGAGTTCAGGGGAGTCCACTCTAGTCAATCAATTAATTAATCAACAATTCCGGTGTAAAGTGATAAAAGTATTCGGAGTCTATAACCTTTCTAAGGCCTTTCACAACAATCTTTCGATTCGAAGTGAGTTACAGTGATTAGACTAAACACCTATTTTCATGACTATTTAACCTAATCAAAGATAAGAATTGATTATAATTGACCCTAAGCAAGAAACCATTATTTCTAACTGTTTTCTAGCCTATTCAATCTTCGTCTTTCCAATTCAAAATACAAACTTTCGTTCTGATATCAAGAATCTAAACCAAGCAAAAGCTGGTTAACCAATTTACTATGACATACAAATTACGAAGATCAAACGATTAAAAGAAATAACTTCACACCGAGATTGTATTCAAAATCAATCAAAGGACATTGAGTTTATCCCCCAAACAAAAGTATTTAGCTACTCATAATACTAGAAACTAACATCACACAAACTGAATTAAAACTGGAAAGCATAAAGAAAATAGAAGTAACCGAGTGTTTGAAGTGGCAGAATCGATCTCTTCGTGTCTCCCGAATTGATCTTCTTCTTCTCTTCAATCACTTTACAATAATATACTCCCTCCGTCCCAAATTATTTGTCCACTATTCCATTTTTAGATGTCTCAAAATTATGTCCACTATCCTAAAATGGAAACTTTATTTTATTGAAATTACTAAAATACCCTTGGTTTGAATTTTAAAAATATTTGAATATGAGAGGGAAAAGTATAAATAGTAGTTTTGAATTTAAAAATACAGGTATTATTAGTAATTTATTGCTAATTGAGATTAATTTAGTTATTTTCCTTAAAATGCGTGCCAAATCAAATGGGACAAATATTTTGGGACGGAAGGAGTAAAAAACTACTAATAATCCTAAGGAACTAAACTTTAATGAAAGAAACTCTCTAAAAATCTACTGTAGAAACTTGCTATCTAAAATCTTGGGTTTTTTTTTTTAATGGCCGGCTGAGAAAGCCTTTTATAAGGCTCGATTTGGGTGCCAGGCGCTAACAGCGTCCCAGGAGGCGTTGACAGCGTCTGGCCTAAAATTCAAGTTCTCCACATCCGCACGCTGGCAGCATTTGACAAAACTCCGGTAGCGCTCAAGCTTTTCTTCCTCGTTCAAAATCTCTGTCAGGGGCACTGGCAGCATCCAGAGGGGCGCTGGTAGTAATTGATGTGTTCGCCTAATATTTGGGTCGGGCCTTGATGCTTTGAGCCATTCCTTCCTTCACTTTCCTTCTCATTGAACTTCCTTTTTAATTTCTTCTCATTTTTCTTCCTTTTTCCTTCAAATCTTCATGCCTTTTGGTGTATTTTCAATAATCCCTACAAAATGCATCAATCTCGCAACCAAGTGAAGAAATCACAGAAATTGGTATAAAAACATGGAATTTCGGGTATAAAAAGCATGAAATACATGTGTTTAAGCCCTAAAAATCAATATACCCACTTATCAACGTCCATTGATTCTAACTCAGTAATAATAGAAACATATTCACTAAGATGAGCTTATATAGAAGTACCTGTGGGCATTCATAGCTTGTGGAGTTTCTCCTTCATTCGGTACTTATTGGCAAGAGTCTTTGACATATACAACTCTTCCAGTTTGGTCCAAAGTTTTCGAGGTTCTTCGATATGCGTAACCTCTCTCTGAATATACTTTGCCAAACACAGTTGAATCCCTGTCTGAGCCTTATCCTCCAGCTTCTTCCATTATCTGGCATTAAGGTTACCTGGGATCTCCTTCTAGAGCTTTTTGAAGTTTTCATCGCTCATCGTTGCATCAATCTTTATGTCAGGATACTCGATCACATCCCATAACACGTACTGAATCAAGATCGCTTTCATCTGCAGTCTCCACATAGTGAAACTCCTCGTTCCATCAAATTTTGGAATCTCACACTTCATGATTGAAGCCATCTCCTCGTTGCATCAAATTTTTGAAGGTTATAGCGGAAGCAAAAATGAGATGACAAAAATTACACAAAATTTAGGAACGAAAAATTAAGCGATAAAAGGGACACCAGGTATACGTGGGAAACCAAAGAACTTGGAGGAAACCCCATAGAAGGCGACAACCAAAAAATAATCCACTGTGAGAAGGAAGGAGCACAACTCGATCACTATCACAGGGTGTGATACGATCAACAATGGAGATTACAATACAATCTCTCATACTCTCAACTCATAATCTCTCTGCGGATAACACTGGGAAAATAATATTGAACTGTATCTCTCTCAATATTTTCTCTCTAATCTAATTGATGGATAAAGTGGAGAAAACTATACCCTATTTATAAGGCGACGAGGAACAAGAAACCCACGTAAATTGAAATTGCCCAGGAGTGGAATTATACCCGAACCAGAACTAACAAGGCATTGAGAGAAGGCGCGATTGGAGGTGATGGAGACGCAGCTAGTGCCTCAGTGGCGCGACCAGCGTCTCAAAGAATCACAATGTCGTAGCCTTGGTGTGAGGCACGAGTGGTGTCAACAATCAGAGCAGGTAGCGCCTCCAAACACGGGCAGTGCCTCAACTCGTCCTTTCTGACCGAGGCGCGCCTCGCGTCTCTCCTGGCGCAAGTGGCGCCTCACTTCTCCCGCAATTTGGACCTCAAGGATCCAATGGGCCATAAACCCAACAAAAATTGATTGATTGGGACCAAACAACCAACAAAATTGGTTTTTTACCAAACACCCAAACAAGCCATTTGACACCTTAATATGCCAACTTTTATAATAAGTTGTTGAATAGACTATTTAGCAAATAGCGCCATAGCCCTCAAATGCGGCGATGGTTTAACATATGTCACTTCATAATTGCACTTTCACCTTTTTTTTATCTTTTATAATCGTATTTTACTTTTATTATCAGTCATTACTCAATATGTGAAAGGAGGGGAAGAAAGGATTGGAAGAACGTGTTTGTATATTGATAATGAATTACAAAGACACCAACCTATATTTATACACAACTTACCTAGCTATCCTGATCAAGAAACAAGAAAGAAGAAAAGAAAAGATTACAAGACAAATACAAAAAACAGAAAGTAATTAACTGATAAAACAGACTCTAACTAACTAAACTCCTAAACTCTTCACACCTCCCCCCCCCCCCCTTCAAGGTGGATTAGGGGGAAGATCCACTAATCCCAACCTTAAAGAAAGTATATTATGCTGGAATTCTCCTAGTGGTTTAGTGAAGATGTCAGCGAGCTATTTCAAGGTGGATACATAAGCAGTCTTAATGAGGCCTTCCTGAATCTTGTCCCTAATATAGTGTCAATCGATCCTTATGTGCTTAGTTTTTTCGTGAAAAACGGGATTTTCTGTAATATACTATGCAACCTTATTGTCACAAAATAGTGTGATTGGAGCTTTAGACTGAATGTGAAAATCTTGCAGAATTTGATGAACCCATTCAATCTCTGAGACTGTAGCAGACATTGCTCGGTATTCAGCTTCCGCAGAAGATTTGGAGACGGTTTTTTGCTTCTTCGTCTTCCATGAAATCAAGGAAGATCCAAGGAAAACACAGTACCATGTTAATGATCTGGCAGTGTACTGACATGCCCCCCAATCTGCATATGTGTATGTTGAAACTTGCAGAGAGTTGTTGCTATGATAGAATAATCCTTTGTTTATTGTCCCCTTGAGATACCTAAGTACATGGTTAGCAGCATTAAGGTGTAAATCAGTTGGTCTTTGAATGAACTGAGATAAGTGTTGGACTGCATAACATATATCCGGTCTAGTAAGGGTTAGATATAGAAGTCTCCCTATTAATCTTCTATAAGGGAATGGATCTTTTAAAGGTTCTCCGGAGTCTATTGACAATTTAAGACCCTTGGGTAAAGGAAAGCTTGCTGATTTTGCTGCAGTTAACCCTGCATCGACCAACAGATCAGTTACAAACTTCCTTTGATTAAGTAAAGTACCATCCCTAGATCTTGAAATCTCAATTCCAAGGAAAAATCTAGCTTCTCCTAAGTCCTTAATAGTAAAGGCTGTATGTAATGAGGCCTTTAACTCAGAAATCCCTGCATGATCATTTCCTGTAATCAACAACTCGTCAACATACACCAAAACATAGATATGTCCTATTGAAGTTGTTTTAGAAAAGAGTGAGTAGTCATTTTTTGACTGTATAAAGCCCCTTTTTGACAAAACCTAAGTTAATTCTAGGTTCCACTGCCTAGAAGCCTGCTTTAGGCCATATAAGGACCTAATTAACTTGCAAACTTTCCCTTGGACAACTTTAATACACCCTTGAGGAGGTTCCATATATACCTCTTCATCAATAAACCCATGTAAGAAGGCATTGTTTATGTCTAATGATAAAGGTTCCAATTTTTTGCTGTGGCAATGGCAATGAAAAGTCTTACTCTACCTAATTTAGCTACAGGTGAAAAGGTGTGCTTATAATCTATGTTTTTTTCTTGCAAGACACCCCTAATAACTAGTCTAGCCTTATACCTTTCAATTTCCCCATTAGGTTTGAATTTAACTTTATATACTCACTTAGATGACAGAGCCTTTTTTCCTGGTGGTAAGTCAGTAAGTTCCCAGGTCCCATTGTTTTCTAAAGCAATAAGCTCCTCATGGCCTCAGCTCATTCAGGATGTCTCTAGGCTTCATCAAAGTATCTAGGTTCAAAACATGCAAGGTTGCAATCAAGGCTGAGGCATAGTCCTTAAACAAATGGGAAAAATCATCTAAACTGAATAGATGATACTTTACAGTGATATTAGCATTGAAACTCTGAGACTGAGATGGGAGCCCTCCTTTTTTAGGTTGAGCATAAACCTGAAGCCAATTGGGAGCCTTTTTTACACGAGTAGACCTTTTGACATGAGGTGTATGTTGGTCTTCACTGTCTTGAACTATGTCAGTATTGTTAGGTGACATAGAGTCCTGCCTAGAAGGAACATCATTCTGATCTTCAAAATGATCATCATCAGTATGTAAATCTAATCCACTGCTATTAATAGGATCAGGGCTGCTTTGACAATTCTCATCATTGTTTATAACAGGATCTTGTAAGCTTGCCTGTTCAAGATTGTCAGTGTCATGCTGCACAAGTATGTATGGCCAAGTACAATTTTGAGGTATAAAAACATCAAGATTTCTTTTAAAAGGAAATTTATCTTCATAAAACATGACATCCCTACTGTGAAAAATCTTTTGATTGTCTATATCATACAATTTGTATCCTTTCAAACCAAAAGTATACCCTAGAAGGATGCATTTGGTGGCTCTTGGGTCAAATTTATCCCTATTATTAAGATTTACAGCATAACATAGGCATCCAATGATTCTAAGATTACTTAAGTTAGGAGTTTGTTTGAAAAGGATTTCATAAGGAGTTATCCAATCAAGAATTTCCATAGGGAGCTTGTTAATTATATGGGTAGCAGCAAGTACACACTCCCCCCAAAACTTCTTAGGTAATCCATCATGGAATCTCAAAGCACGGGCAATATCTAAAAGATGTCTATGCTTTCTTTCTACTATCCCATTTTGTTGGGGGATGTAGATCATAGATCTTTGATGCACGATACCAAGATTAGCAAATAGGGTAGCACAAGACTTATTAATGAATTCTATCCCATTATCAGTTCTAATAGTGGCAACCTTAGAATTGAAATGAGTAGAAATCATTCTAAAGAATTGAGCAAGAACAGAATGCACATCAGCCTTGTTTCCTAGCAACTGTGTCCATGTATTCCTGGAATGGTCGTCAACAAAAGTGATAAAGTATTTAGATCCATCAATATTTGGAACTTTATAAGGTCCCCACAGATCAATATGTAGCAATGAAAAATTTTCAATGGTTCTAGAAGTACTTCTATTAAAAGGGAATCTATGAGCTTTAACCAGTATAAAAGTCTCACAGTGAAAATTGTCAACTTTCTTACACTCAGTAATGTGTTATAGTTTAGACAAAGAAGTATGCCCTAATCTAGCATGCATGAGTTGTAAAGAAGAGTTCTGTTTATTGTCATTATTAAAGACAAAAGAAGAACTAAAACTAGTGGATTGATGAGCTGATCTTGGACTTAGCCGCAGAAGACCATCAAAAGGTGAAATGGAGATGAGAGTTTCCTTAGTTGTAAGGTCCTGAAAAAAAAAAACAAATGTCAGGATATATGTGAATGCAAAGATTTTAGTCTTTGATAAGCTTCAGGACTGAAAGCAAATTGAATTTAAACTCAGGAACATACAGTACATCTTTTAACTTGATTTTGTCATTCAAGGTGACAGTTCCAGTATTCTTGACATACTTCAGTGTTCCATCAGGTAAAATTATCTGAATTGGCTTAGTTAATGTGTCAAGATTATCAAATAAAGCTTTGTCAAAGCACATGTCATCACTTGCCCTCGTATCTATAATCCAAGACTTACTGTCAATAGTTTTAACATTACAAGAAACAACAATATTATCTAGGTTACATGAGAAATTGTCAGAACCTGCAAATTGAGCAAAGGCTTGATCAGCAATAGAACTTCTGCCTTTATTTATCTTTGATAATTCTTGAGCAAGTGCATGAATTAGGTCAGCAGCAAATTTGGGTTGGCTTGTCACTTGCTGCTGCTGCTGTTCCAGGATGTCATCAAGAGGAGTGTCATGACTCACATTAGCAGCAACCAGTTGTCTTTTGTTGTCCTTTGATCCTTTCCACCAATCAGGATACCATGAAGTAGAAAGCATTGCTCTATGTCATGACCGGTTTTCTTGCAATGATCACAGAATTTCTTAGCTTTGGAATCCTTTCCCGCTTTAGAATTTTAAGCAAGAAGAGATTGAGCTGCCTCTTTGTTGGTCACATTAGCAACAAAATCTCTATTCTGTCCAAAGCTACTAGTGATCTGCCTTTGTTTCTCTACTTGTTGTACCATATTGTATACCATATATAGTGAGGGTAAAGGATCAAGAACAAGAATTTGACCATGAATGTCATCTTATTCTTCATTCAAGTGCATAAGAAACTAAAGCAATTTCCTGCTTTGATCGCTTTCTGCAATCTGTTTGATTGAGGGACAGGTTTCTTTGCAAGTGCACATAGGACTGTCAGAAACATCTGCTAGTTCATCCCATACCTTTTTAAGCTTTGTAAAATACACAGCGACTGAATCATTAGCTTGGTAGAGATCTATGAGCTCTTTTTCAAGATGGTAGATTAGAGGCCTATTGAATTGTCCAAACCTCTCGGTCAGATCATTCCGTAAGATGTGGGCAGAATCTACAGAGATGAAAGCGTCAGATAAGTCAAGCATCATGGCATTAAGGATCCAACTTACGACCATGCTGTCAACTTTGATCCACTGCTCATAATTGGGTGTACCACTGGCTGGTTTTGAACATTTCCCATCAATGAATCCCATTTTCACCTTGGTCTTGAGGGCTATTTTAACATATCTACTCCATTTCTAGAAATTGCATCCATTCAATTTGACATTTGTGGTGGGGATTCCAGGGTGATCAGCTGGATGTAAATACAGAGGGTCGTTGTATCCTTCTGTGGTGGATGAAGATGTCTCCCATTCAGTAGTTGATGATGATGACATCTCGACAGGCTATTTGGACAAAAATCCCAGAAAGCCCAAGGAAGGAGAGACAGAAGAAGAAAAGGGAAGAATGTCACAGGTCTAGCACCTAATTCATGTGCTTTGATACCATGTGAAAGGAGGGGAAGAAAGGATTGGAAGAATGTGTTTGTATATTGATAATGAATTACAAAGACACCAACCTGTATTTATACACAACTTACCTAACTAACCCAATCAAGAAACAAGAAAGAAGAAAAGAAAAGATTACAAGACAAATACAAAATACAAAAAGTAATTAACTGATAAAACAGACTCTAACTAACTAAACTCCTAAACTCTTCACACAATCACTCCAAAACCACTAGACTTGTTAATCCGAAATGAACGGATATATGAGTAATCAGCGCGGATTCCATTATGATTCCAACTAGGGGATATAATATTCATGCCCCTTTTCCATAATCCTATTTTTAGTGGGACGGAGATTAAGATTAGGATTGGAATTAAAATCAGAATCAAGAATGAAGCTAAAAATAAAGTCAATATTGAAATTGAGAGTGAGATGATCATTTTTCAATATCAGTTCTGGTTCCATGTGCGTGTGTGTGTATACATTTTCGTATACTGATGGCAAAACGAACAAAGTAATAAACTTCAACCATCAACTATGAGGTACTTCATATTGTGTAGAAAATATTATTAGGGAGCTACATTTTTAAAATTAATTTTTAGGTATCCTACATTTTACAACAAGTATTTTGGGAGGACAATTCGACGAGACCTTGTCGGAATCCGGTGAGCCCTTTGGAAAATTACCGAAAAATAGAGTTTGCATGCCTTCAAGTAAAAAAGAGCTGGGAAGGGGAACGGATGATTAGTACTTAGTAGCATGCCTTCAAGTAAAAAAGTAACTCTTCCAATTTCCAAATGTCAGTGGAAACCTTAATGATAACACCGTGAATAGAAGGGGAATTGAGCTTAAGAAAGCTATCCAAGAGCTCCTTGAAGTTGTCTTTGGAGAAAATCTGGTTTTCAACTATCATTTGCAGCATCGACTACCTAAAGTACAAATACGGGTTGCTTGAATCCTTCTTAATAGCACAGACTTAATGGGTATGACCCTGTTCGAGTAGGAGAATGCATGGATATTCATAGGTAAGGACGGCAATGGGCAGGGTCTGGGGCAGGTCCCGCTGGACCCGGACCCGAACCCGGGCCCGCCAAATTTTTTCAGACCCAAACCCACCCCCAAGACCCGGTGGGTCCCAAAAACTTGGAC
This sequence comes from Portulaca oleracea, assembly GCA_029582165.1. Classification (NCBI taxonomy): domain Eukaryota; kingdom Viridiplantae; phylum Streptophyta; class Magnoliopsida; order Caryophyllales; family Portulacaceae; genus Portulaca; species Portulaca oleracea. The sequence continues at coordinate 24,650,392 of CM055889.1, forward strand.
CCAGACCCAGACTCGCCGGGTCCGTGGGTCCACGGGTCCATAGTGGGTCATTATTGGATCCAACACTCTTATGTATTTTTTTACTAGATTTATCAATTTTTCGGGTTAATTTTATACGTACGTGATTGTATAATAATGACTATTCTATTTAAATACACAAATTCTCAGCACAATAAAAATATTTAGTTCATTGTACAAGGCTATGAGTAAAATTCAACATAAAAACAATACAAAAATCATCAACAGGTCAACTCTAAGAATACAACAATACAACTTAAAATGCACAAAAAAAAAATCACGAAGTTCATGATTATCGCACTATATAACTATAAGAATACAAATACACTGGGGTTTTCATTTAATATATATATATTTATATATAATCTGACGGGCCCATAGGTAGGGTCCATGGGTCCGTGCCTAGTCCTGGACCCGGACCCGGACCCGCCAAATTTTCATTGGACCTAGACCTAACCCAGATTCAATGGGTGGTTCAATTTTTTTGGAGTCAGACCCGCCTAAATGGGGCGGGTGCGAGCAGGTCTAGGGCGGTTCCAAGACCCATTGTCATCCCTATTCATAGGGGGATGATGAGGAATTTCCTGTTCTGTCCCAAGAGCTAGAGGAAGAATGTTGGGAGTAGTTTTGGTGTTCATGTTTTTGGTAGTAGGGTAATTTTGACTTTGGCTTTGTGGTTAAATGAGGAAGAAAGTTTTGGCCTCATAACATTATAGCGTCACTGAAATACCTCAAGTTTTCGTATGAGGGGTATTTTAATAATTTTTGGAAAATGTTGTCAGATTCAGTTAGGGTCTCACCAAATTATCCCCTCACAATTAGGGTGTCTTAAAATTAATTTTAAAGATATTATCCCCTAATGATATAGTCCACAAAATGTGAGCTCCCTCTAGTTGATTTTTGTAATAAACTTCAATAAAACTAAAAGCAATAACGTTACTTTTACTTAATTCAATGGTTGACATCCTATTCACTTCAATAGTAAAGAGCAACAAATTTAGATATGGCCACAAAGGATGAAAGTCTTTTCGTAATGATTTGATAACAGAAATTATTTCACTAAACAACTTTGTAATAGTCTAATGAATTGTTTTTCATTCATTTTTTGGTAGGTTATGGAGTCATCCCATTTGATAACGAAATTATTTCACTGAACAAATTTGTAATGGTTTAATGGATTGTTTTTCTTTCATTTTTTGTTGGGTTATGGAGTCATCCCACTAATCTCTTTTTAAAGAAATTAGTTTAATGGCTTCTTAGTATTTATTGGCATTATATTATTAAATGACTAGTGCATCTAAAAAATTGCGAACACCCTAGCATTAAGGACCCCACAAATGTATTTTAATAATCTATTAAATATATTAAAACAAAACAAAGAGAATGAGTTATTGTCATGTGTCACATATATAAAGATCTCCTTTTTTAGGTGAAAACTTTTCGTTGACTCATTTAATTAATGTATTCATTAGAGGTGTTAAATAGTAATAGCTTTTAATTAATAAAATAAATTACTATTAATAATAGCTATCAACCAATAAGTACACAAATGTATTTTCATGGAAAAATGAAGAGATGTTGTCATTTAAAAGTTTACACTTTAGTCTTCTTATCTTTCTTTAATGGTAACCTACTACCTTTTATTGATTTAATTTGTGATATCAAAAAAATTATATAATTACTTGCGTTTATTCAAATTAACCAAAATAAAATTACTATTATTTTTAATAAATGTGTTTAAGACAAAATTATAACACAAATTTCTGGATTATTTTATCATATTAATAATAATGTTTAATTCACCAAATTGAAAAATAAATTATTTGATAAATATTTTCTTATATATCATCTATATATATGAAAAATAAGTATTTCAATTTTATTTAGCTTAACACACATATTCTTATCAAAAAATATTTAAAACTTAAGTGTCGATAGTTTAATAATTGACAATATTCCCGTGCATTGCACGGGATGTATAATGCTAGTTTGATGTTTAAAAGCATACAAATGTAATGCTTTGTCTCATTTTATTTGTCACTCTAATTAAATTTGGAAAACAAATACATATAAAAAATGAGGTGAAAAATTTGTAACTTACCCAAATTACTCCTACATTAATTGAAAATGATAATTGTTAAAATTATAATAAAAATTCATAAATAGATTTATTAATTAGTTGTAAAAAACGAATGACATTCGTTTAAATCGTAAATTGAACAAACAAATTGTGACAAAGAAATTAGTTAAAATGACATACATTTTGGGATGGAGGTAGTATGAACCATATTTATCACTTTGTATCTAGGAAAATTGGATTATGACAGTTCATACTTTCAACTTTTGTATATTAGTAGTCCCTATTTTTTGTATATAAGTAGTTCTTTTTTTTAAGTCAAGGAGCGGTGACTCGGTGGAAATCTGACGTGCAAAAAAGAGAGAAGGAGAATTCCGATGGTCTGCATCAAATTTTTACTGAGTCACCGCCCTTTGACTCAGGGACATCCCACCAAAATACAATTTTTCGGTTTTTGGGACCACCTGGATATAAAAAAAAAAAGTAGGAATTACTAACATACAAAAGTTGAAAATAGGGACCACCAGAATCCAATTTTGAAAAGTGTTACATACTCCCTTTGTTTCACATTAACTGTCGCTTAATAATTATATAGTTTCTTGACTGATAATTTCTTTTAACATATTTTTATTAAAAAATTATAACTTTATACTTATATGATGATGTTTTTTATACGAATCTAACAGATAGCACTTTCATATAATAAAATATTGTATACATTGAGAAATGAATGATAAAAATTTTAAAGTTTTGACTAAGGTGTAAATCAAGGTGACAGTTAATATAGAATAGAGGGAATATATATGTTGTATTAACCTATTAATATTTCTTGGGTCAAAATACAAATTGGATTACTATTAATGGTTATTCAATACTCTTAACACAAGAACAATGATGGAAATTTAATCAATTAAGCTAAACTGGATTATTGAACTTGGACTTGAATTCAAAGCTCAAAAACTTAGCTCGATGTTGTTATATTTCTTTTGATTCATATTAATTGTTATTTAATTGATTGTTATAGATCCTAACATCATTTTTTAATTGATAATATTTTATTAACAATTATAATAATATATTTTTAGCATAATATTTTTTGTTATGAATCTAATAATAAGAATTTTATGTAACAAGTTATTGCATATATTAAGAAATTCATGGTCAATTTTTTTGAAAATTTGAAAATATAATTTTTGAAAATAAGGATTAATATGGAAGTGAGGGATTGTATCTTTGAGTGATATTACCAATTGAGAAATCATGACCCCATATTCAAAATGTATGGATTAAAAGATGACAAACAGTTAATATATACAACCCTGTTCATATCTCTGAAAGACTTACCCGCAACCGCAAGGGAGAAGGAATCATGTTAAACATGCTGATGAGGCTCCATCCAATTAATGGAGGCACAACAATAAACAAAAGAATACATGGTGTCCAAGGGCATTGGAGCCTGGAGGAGCCATTTGCATCTATTATTATCAGAGTTATATAATTTTTTTATCCGGTCTTATAATTAGGGTTGTATTTCAGGATAAACTGATATGCTGGAAAAGATTAACCCTTAACATTCAGTTTAATTTCTAGATTTTATGCCACATAATTCCAACAATTTATACTAAGGATGTGTTTGGTGTAAAGGAAAACTATTTTATTGGAAAATGTATGGTTTTTCATGGAAAATGATTTTTTTAGAAAATGAATTTTCTTTTGATATTTTTCCGTGGTTGGTACATAGGAAAATTATTTTCCTAAAAAACAATTTTAACCTATAGCGCGTGTGTGAAAAAAGAGTGGTGGAGAAGGAGAGAGATAGAATATATATATATATATATATATATATATATATATATATATATATATATATATATATATATATATATAGCTCGTGTGTGTGAAACAGAGTGATGGAGAAGGAGAGTGAGATAGAATATATATATATATATATATATATATATATATATAGAGAGAGAGAGAGAGAGAGAGAGAATGGTTTAATTTTCATTAGGTTGGAGATAAGAAAATAATTTACACCAAGTCGATCATTGTCTTAATGAGTATTTATATATAATGAAAATGCGCCAAGTCATTGTCCTTAAGTCATTTGAGCATAAAATGGTCTTTGACATATGAATGTTGAACATCATTTAACTTAAAATGAACATCAAGTTGAATTGAAATGAACACCAACCTGTAATCGTATAATGAATATCATTTGAGTAAAATAGTACATATTAAGTCATTGTCTTAAAGAGTATTTGTATGTAATGAAAATGCACCAAGTCATTGTCGTTAAGTCATTTGAGCATATAGTGGTCTTTGTCATATGAATGTTGATCATCATTTAAGTTAAAATGAACATCAAATTGAATTGAAATGAATATCATTTGAGTAAAATAGTAAATATTAAGTAATTGTCCTAAAGAGTATTTATAAAAATGCACCAAGTCATTGTTCTTAAGTCATTTGATCATATAATGGCCTTTGCCATATGAATGTTGAACATCATTTTTGAGGTCAGCTGAACATCATTTAAGTGAAAATGAACATCAAGTTGATTTGAGATGAACATTAGCCTGTAAATCGTATGTTAAAATGACTTAAGGACAATGACTTAAATACTCTTTCATATGGATGACCTTGAATGAACATCAGTGAATATGAACACCAACTGTAATGATCATCAAACACCCTTACAATAAACAGCAATAATCCATACTTTCATTTTGGATTCTGGCGGTCCAAAAAAAATAAAATTGGATTTTAGTGGTACCAAATCCACCTCCAAATTCTTTTTATTTTTTTCATTATTATCCAACATTACTTTTGTTTTTTTCATTCCTACCCCCATAAAGATAATGAAGTGTAGTTACTAAAACAATTTTTAAATTATTTTTTTGAGATTATGAGAAATTATTATGATTTTTTTAAAGGAATAAAAGTTAAAAAATCATTAAAAAAATCATTAAAAAATTCAAAAAAAATTGGGAAAAACACCGTAAATTCATTAAAAATCATGGTAAAGTGTTATACTAAGTTTTAAATCAAACGCAACACAAAATAATGTGATTATTGTTGTCCCACTACAATCCAATTTTTTTTTTTTTTGGATTACCAGAATCCAAATTGACTAGGGATTATTGTTGTCCAGTCGTGAAAGTAGGGATTATTAAAATCCAATTCTCCTATATATATATATATATATATATATATATATATATATATGAATTAATTAACATTCCTAGACTATATAATAGTCAACTAAAATAATGTGATTAATTTTTTAAATATTACACTCTAATATGCCAATTAACAGATTTTGCAAATTAAGATTAACATAATTTTTCACCTCTTACAAATCTAACATATTAACTAACATAATGCAATCAACTTTTACCAATAAATTATTGATATTCACATATTAGAATTAAGCAAGTAACAATAGTTATTTAACTCACCATATCTAAACACAAATATCCATGTCACGAATGATAAGTTTAATCAAACAAAAATACAATTACACTAATATAAGATATTTAACATTATTTTATGATATACACATAACATAATATTCCCTCCGTCCCAAATTAATTGACATTGGGCTAAATATTAATTACTAACAAATTACAATGAGTACCAATATGAAATTACCGTCATTAGAAAGATGTTTTATTAAAAATTACAATGGAGGTAGTTTTATATTGTAACTCGTTGTAATTGATGAATAATTAACGGTCAAAGTTTAGTTAAAATGTCAATTAATTTGGGATGGAGGGAGTACCATTTATAGTCAACCATAATAAAAAAAATTAAACCAATTTATATTCTAACATGTCAAGTATTCATACAAAAACACGTACAATTACACTAATTAGTTCATGTATCTATTTTCTAATATAATAATTATACAGATTTATAGATAAAGTCATGTTTATAAACACAAAATTAACAAAATAAGCAATAATTACTTATAAATCACTTTACTTTACTTCACTTCACTTTTTGGTTGAATATTCCAAGTACTTACACAAATACAAACATAATTATTATAACATTTATATATACTGATATATAAAATTAAACTTGCAAAATATAAAAATTACAACTACTTACAATTCTAATGGAGGAGGAGAGCGCAATCGTAAAACGAGAATCCTATTCCATATTTATAGACCAATTTTCTTTCAAAATAAAAATATATATATCAAAAGTAACCCTTGTATTTGAGAAATCATAAATGATTGTTTGCAATGAGATATTTCATGATAAGCTGTCTTTTAACTTTTTCTTTTTTTAAAAAAAAGTTTAAAATTGAATAAAAAATGTGAGTGGATCTCATTTGAAGGAACTGTACAGAGTTCTTGAACCAAATTCCCTACTATCAAAGTTCTTGGGTTGACAAAAGTTAATGGAATTCTATCAGAATACCTTGGCTTTCGTTCCCCATCGCTACTGCTCTTACATTCAAATAACCCCAAATTTAATCTTGCTAATGAACTTCTCGACATCATCCTGTTAACAAAACTCTATCACCTCGAATCTAATAACCAAACTCTGGTTTCATCCTGAATTTGATTGAGCTCGACTCTGAAAGAATTTGACTAGACTCCAGTTGGATTGAAATTTAATTAAATCTGGTTGTAACCAGCTCTGAAGAAATTTCAATTGACTTCGGGAGGTTTTGAAGTCGACTGAAGTTGACTATACCCGGCTCTTAAAGAAACTTAACTTGACTCCGGTAGGACTTGAATCCTGATGGAGCCTAGCTCCGATGCCACTTGTCAAGATTAGATTTGGATCTCTTGCTAGTTGCTAGGGTGCAAAAACATATTAATATATGAAACAGAAGGCAATATAGGGTGATTATGAAAACCGGGAATAATATTATATAGAGATACAAAAACAAAGATAAAGGGAGGAACAATATTTTTTACATGGAATCCCGAATCGGGAAAGAAACCACAAGCAGCAACCAATATACACTAATAGACAAGGAGATATTACAGAAGGTAAAATTTAATCTCTCATACACTGTCACAACCTAGGAATAACTTGGATGAAGTTGTGAAAATAACACCATACCCACCTCATGGAGAGTTTTGAAGGCACTCACATCTGCAACATCTCACAAGGTGAATAAAGACCTCTATTTATAGGGGTAAATATCCTATAAAACTAGCTTGACTTTCACTCCAAATACAATTAGGTTTTAGAATGCTATTACTGTTAGAGAAAAGTGAGTAGCAAGGTAACAGCGGAAGCGAATAATAGAATCGAAAACGAGATGACGGATATTACGACAAAATTTAGGAACGAAAAATAAGCGATAAAATCAAACACCAGAATTACGTGGGAAACCGAAGAACTCGGAGAAAAACCCACGGACGGCGACAGCCAGAAAATAATCCACTATGAGAAAGGAGGAGTACAACCTGGTCACTATCACAGGGTGTGATGCGATCCACAAAGGAGATTACAATAACAATCTCTTAACACTCTACTCACAATCTCTCAGGATACACTGGGGAAAATATTGGTGAGACCCCTTTCTCTCTCAATATTTTCTCTCTCTCTAGCTCTTTGTGTTTTCCGATATGTTTTTTGGTGGAGAAACATGCACCCTATTTATAGGGAGAACTCCCTATAACCTAACTTGACTCCCACTCCAAATAGATTTAGAATCTAATACAATTAGGAAACCCAACACAATAAGGAAACCTAAATAATATCCTAATACAATTAGGAAACAAATAATTGTGAGATCAAGAGATTTGGTGATTTTAGGACACTTTCCTAACAAACTCCACCTTGGACTAAAATCAACGAATCATCGGTCCAGATAAACATCTTTACTGTCGCCATCAACACGCCCCTCCGCAGGGCGTGGTCCCGCAGGGCTCTCACATGCTTAGAACACCAACTAAATCCAAACAATGTTCGAACTTAGCTATAGATAGAGGCTTGGTTAACATGTCTGCAGGATTATCAGAAGTATGAACCTTCTTTACCACGATCTCTCCTGCAGCAACTGTATCTCTGATGAAGTGATACCTGACGCTTATATGCTTGGTCTTCTAATGATAAGTGTCATTCTTTGCCAGATGTATAGCACTGGTATGCAGAATAAACCACGCCTCGCCCTGTGGTACTCCAAGCTCCATGACCAATCCCTCAACGGATGGCCTCCTTCACTCCTTCCGTTGCGTGATATATTCAGCCTCTGTAGTAGGCGGCTGCTATAGATGAGTGAAGCTTTCCAAGATATTGCTCCTCCACACATGGCGAACACATACCACGAAATTGGCGTCTCCTACGGATCTCCACCATAATCAGCATCAACATAACCTGCAACATCAGACGTTGCAGCACTACCTCTATCATACAGGATGCCCTTCTCCAAAGTACCCTTCACATAGCGAAGGATCCACTTCACTCCTTCCCAATGCTCCTTCCCTAGATTCTGTATATATCTACTCACCACACTAACTGCGTGGGATAGGTCAGGTCTGGTACACACCATAGCATACATCAAACTACCAATTGCACTAGCATAGTGACTTCTTGTGTACCCAAAATCTCCAAATCATGTTGAATTTGTCCTCCTTACCTCCAAATCAGATTTAGGACAGTTCTCACCAGACAACTTGAAGTGTGCAGCTAAAGGAGTTGAAACTGCTTTACAGTTTCTCATGTTGAATTTGTCCAACACCTTCTCCAGATATTTCTTCTGAGACAGAAACAGCTTCCCTGCCTTTCTATCCCTTTGGATCTCCATACCCAAAATCTTCTTCGCCGCTCCGATCTCAAACTCCTGGTTGAGTTGAGATTTTAGCTTCTTTATTAGTGACATGTCCCTGGAGGCAATCAACATGTCATCCACATACAATAATAAATAAATGAAAGACCTTTCTTCAAATTGCCTGTAGTACACATAAGTATCATAGTGACTTCTTGTGTACCCTTGCCCTACCATAAAGGTATCAAACCTTTTGTACCACTTCCTGGGTGCCTGTTTAAGTCCATACAAGGACTTTCTTAATCTACATACCAGTTCCTGTTTACCAGGAACGATGAAACCCTCTGGCTGCCTCATATATATTTCCTCCTCTCACTCGCTATGGAGGAAAGCTGTCTTGACATCAAGTTGCTCCAACTCCAAATCAAATAGAGCAACAAAGGCAAGCAAGGTGCGGATCGACGTATGCCTCACGACTGGCGAGAATACTTCGTTGTAGTCGATTCCTTCTTTCTGGTTGCAACCCCTTACCACTAATCTGGCCTTCCACCTTGCACTTTCTACACCAGGGATACCTTCCTTTCTCTTGTACACCCACTTCACAGTAAGAGCTCGTCGCCCTTTAGGCAACTCACATAGCTCCCATGTATGATTTTTCTGCAGACTCTCCATCTCCTCTTGCATAGCTCCTATCCAGTTTGAGGCATTCGGACAAGAGATGGCCTCCTGATAGGTAGAAGGTTCAGCACCTTCAGAGTCTCCTCTGCAACACTCGGCGCATAAGCAATCATAGCATCATCTTCTTCAAGATATCGCACTGGTCTCCGATCTCCCTCTGGGACGATCTCTAGCAATGCATGGTTGTTCCTCCACCGAGGAACATTCGTCTCAATCTCGTGCTCATCAACTGAGTTGGTTCAGAGCATCGATGGTTGCTCTCGATTGTAGGTTCCAGCAGCTCCACCTTGAGCCTGCTCCACCTCGAACACCATTCTTCCAGCATCCTTCTCCTGATTTCCTACATCATCAGAAGTATCGGTAGATTCCATTCAGATAACATAGCGGTTTCATTAAAGGTTACATCTCTGTGAATAACTTTCTTCAAATCAGACACCACATTCTATATCCTTTAGACTCGGACGTAACCTAGAAACATGCATTTAACAACCACGAGATGACTTCCCATCATTCACATGGACATATACAGACATCCAAAATTCTCAAATTAGAATAATTAATCGGATTACTGTCCCATACTTCCTCTGGAATCGGTGTTCGATAGAGGCATGAGGTGATCTGTTCGTGAGTAGCGGCAAGATATCACCTGCGCCGAACGATTTGTTCTTCCAAAGCCCCGCATTCGAGAGCATGCGGCGGGCTTTCTCAGAGTGTCTGTTGATTCTCGGCTACCCGTTTCTTTGAGGCTTACCCACCAAGGTTCGATGCCTCGCAATCCCATGCTCCTCGCAGAATTCAGTAAATTCAGAATCAACAAACTCCAACCCATTGTCAGTCCTGAGTTTCTTGATTTTCCTGCCTGTCTGGTTCTCCACCAAAGCTTTGAACTTCTTGAAATATGAGAATGTCTCATTCTTGTGCCGCAGGAAAAAAACCCAAGTCTTCCTCGAGAAGTCATCCACGAATGTCAACATGTAACGCTTGCCACCCAGTGATGGCACTCTAGCAGGACCCCATAAATTTGAATGAATATAATCAAGGATCCCTGCTGTTGTATGTTTAGCCCTTGAAAAGCTAACCCTCTTCTGTTTCCCGTAGACACAATGATCGTAAAACTCCAACTTGTCGATCTTTGCGCCTTCAAGGTATCCCTTCTTGCTCAACATTGACATTCTCTTCTCGCCCATGTGGCCTAGTCTCATGTGCCACAGTTTTGTGCTGTCGGACTCATCAAGATTTAAGATCGCCACGCAGATCTCACATCGTAGACCCCTGCAGGATGTATAGACTGCCATGCCTGATTCCCTTCATAAGAACCATGGAACCCCTGCACTTTCAAAACACCATCTTCTCCTTTGTACCTGCAGCCATTAGCTTCAAGAGTACCCAAAGAAATTAAATTTCGAGTCATGTTAGGGATATGACGAACCTCCTTGAGAGTTCTAACAATGCCATCATGAGTCTTGATTTTGATGCTACCGATTCCTGCAACCTTGCAGGCGAGTCATACTTTGAAACCGGATGATCAATCATTGATCTATCCGAGTTTAGCCAAGCAATTTTAGCCTAAGCTTGTCGATTGACTAGTGAGACACATTTCCCTCAAAGGAAGGACAATGTCATCTTGTTCAACTACAAATCTTCACATAATCCATGGCAACTCAAAAACTGTTCGTATAACCTCCTTTTACGAGAGGTGTTATACGTGCTCCAAAGTTACAATGAATCATACAAGACGTGTAAAGAACTCGGGATTTAGGAATCTCCTTGTACAGTGGGAGACCTTATGACATTCATAAGTGAAAGCGCTCCCATCATAGGTCAGTTCAGTGAGTGTTCTATAACACTTATCCATGTGATTGACTTTGACATCCGATGCCCTTGTGATCATGAAACTCAATCATCTTGTCAATACCATATGTTAATTGTTAATAATCATCATCGTCTCAATATGATTATTCAATTAGGAACATAATTGTTTGGTCTCATTTCGAGCCGAATTGATATCGTTAATAAAGTGTTTTTGGTCATTTTAGTCTCTTAATTATAAGTTAGTTATGATGATTTTGTGTTCTAATAGGATAATCGAGAAGAAGAAGGAAAAGAAGGCCAAAAGAGCTCAACAAGCCCATTACCCAGCGGGTAGCGCCCGCTACCCCAGGGCGTAGCATCCGCTACCAGAAATTCAAAAAAAAGGGAAGAGAAATGTTGCAAGAGGTCACGGTCATTACCTTGGAGGGTAGTCCCCGTGACCCACTTCAACGAATTTACAAACTTTTTCCGCCAGTTTCGTCATGCCCGCTAGCTACGCCTCGTGGTAGTGCCCGTGACCCACTTCAACGAATTCACCAAATTTTTCCATCAGTTTCGTCATGCCCGCTACGCCTCATGGTAATGCCTGTGACCACGTTCGACAAATCAACAAATATTGGCTGTCAGTTTCGTCATGCCCGTGACGACCTATTGTCATACCCGTGACGAAACTAACGACACAAAAATTAAAAGAGGTGGCGGGACTTTAGCATTTTGAGATTATTTTATTTTCTTTTCCTAAGTTTTTCTTTATATATATCATTATACATAGTTATGAGGGACACATTAGTTTTTAGTTTAGTACTTAGTTTTACAATTAGTCCTTAGATTAGAATTTAGGCTTAGTTTAGTTTTACATTCCGTTAGTTTCTCTCAATTCTTCGATTGTAATTTATGCTTTCAAGTTGTAGTTCAATTCAAGATTTCCATTATTCTTTCTTGCTTTCTGTCTCGCTATGTTGATTTCATTAGTATTAGTCCACACAAATTCGATCTTTTAGTGAAGAGGAGGATTAAGGTTCCCTGAATTCTCCTTTCGAGTGAGGATTCAGGCAGTCTTAGTAATCCAAATCACGCCTTTCTTTCTTGTTTGTTCGGGAGAAGATTCGTGATTCAAGATTCAAGATTAGAGGAAAGTACAATGCATTCCAGGTTTATATTTTCTTTCCTTAATTCCAGTATTCAATTCAAGCTCAGTTCTTTATTTAATACTTTTGATCGCATGCTTAGTTATGAAATTTCTTTTTAGTTTTAATTTCCAGTTCATGATTAGGTTAGTTTAATTGCTTTCACTCTTTAATTGCTTTTCATTATTTACTGCTTTTCTTCATTGAAACCCTACCAAACAAATTCCCTATAACCTGACACACCATCTTTGTGGATATGACTACCCCTACTTATAAAACTCCAAATTACCACAACCGAATATTGGCGTCGTTGTTGGGGATGACATTATTTGGTAGATTAGATTATTGGATTTGTAAATAGTTTATAATTGCTTTCTTAGTTGTAATTTAATTTTTAAAAAAATGTGAACATAAAAATTGAAAAACAAAAAATATAAATAAATAAAACAAAAAAAAGAGAGTTATGACAGATGTCCAGTTTCCACAATTCGAGCAAGAAATATTTTGGAGATATTTTACTAGGTTACAAGATTATCTTGCTCAATGTGAATCATATAGTATCTCATATGATAGATTGAATATTTTGGGTATTGTGAATGACGGTGTGAACTATGAAACTCGTAATCTCTTATATTATTATGGGTTTTCTAATTTAGGAGAAGATGATGCATGAGAATTACTTGAGTGGTTGTCTAGGGATTCTTTTGAATTCGAGCAACAAAATGTTATTCCTAACTTTCAACCTTCCTATTCTGCACCATCCTCTGAGACTTTAGCCATACCATCATGTGAGTACCCCCAATATCTGAATGGTCAATCTAGTTGTGGGGAGTATATGGAAAGTTTTTGTGAATCTTCTCAAGGTCCCTATAGCGAGTTTCTTCCTCAGTGTTTTGTATGTCAAGCTTGGGGTCATTTATTTGATGCTTGCCCTGAATACCTTGCTTTCAAGGCCTTTATGGATGGATTTTAATTTACTAAACCTAAATCGAATAATACTCGTGTGTGTGATATGGAGGATGAGCTTGATCAGGTTAGTGAGCCTACTAGTGAGAGTACACTTGAGGATGAGATACCATTGATGGAGAAGGATTCCACAAGTAGTGAATTAGTGTCCGATGATGTTGTGCTCCATGAGAATATGCTTAATGAATCAAATCATTAGTCACACCCTTGTCCATTCCATTATGTGAAGGAAGGATTGAATTATTTGATGTTCATTCTTATACATCTTTCGTAGATGAGGAGTCTAGTACTTGTTCATTGCCCAATCTTATTGATCTATACGCTCAATCTCCATGTCGATCAATTTGAGGATTCATCTATATTTACTCCCTCCCCCTCTCTTCTAACTCAGGATCTTGATTTCCATTATGCATATGTGTGTGAATATGAGTCTTTCACGATGGGTTATGACCCTAAACATTCCATTTTCACTTTCGATGATGTTTTGAATGATGCACCTTTGACTTCTGATACTGATAGTTCTTCTGATGAGTCTAAAATTGATGAAGATGATGATGTACCTTCTTGTAATGTTGAGAGTGTTGTCATGTGGTATAACCCTACCTTTTCCTTATCACCTACTGATGAATATAATGAATTGGATGAAAGCTGTGAATTGGAGTATGTACTTGATGAAAATTGTGTGGAGGTTGAGTGTGAGGATTCTTCTTTATGTTCTAATGAAATTGAAATTGTTTCCCCACCTCCCCTTCATGTGATTTATTCTCCTACACTCTTTTCCTATAAACTTGAGTTCATGAAGTCCCTATGTCTCTTAGGAGGGTATAAATTCCTCACTGACCCCTATAGCCTACCTAGAGGACTTACCTAGGAAAATCAGGTTTGTGCATTCATTCCATTACTTTGCTGATTATTTCAAGGCATTTGATAAACTGTTGAGAGCACTCATATTTGCTGATATACTTTTGAGATTGTGCTCTTATGTTCACCACTTGGAGATGCATTCAAGGATGCATGACCTACTTCTGTGGGCATTGAATGGTTCTGAGATGGTGCCCCACATCTTGAGGTGAGATGGAGTGGCTGATGCTCCATAGGTGGTTCTTTTTATTCTAACCAAGATTTCATAGTTTGGGTATACTCAGTACTCGACCAGGTACCATCGTTCCCTCCTCCTTTTAATATGGTCAGTGAGCATATTTTCTTTACTTCTTTGGTTTTCTTTCGATGTGCTTCTTTTTCTTTTCTTTTGGGTGCGTGCTTACTTATATCTCCAATGAGGACATTGTTAGCCTTTTTGTGTGGGAGTAGGGGTGGCATGCATGCCGGCTTGTGTTTTTATTTTCCTTTGTGAATTTTTCTTTTGTGTGATCTTTATTTTCTTTTGTGTGGTGTCGCCTTATGCACAATGAGGACATTGTAGAGTTTTTGTGTGGGAGTGGGGTGGCACACGTGCCTGACAGACTTTAGGAAGAGAAAAAAAACTTTGGGTTACCATTGAGAAAAGGCAATTTTTTTAAAAAAAATTTCTTAGCCAGAGGTAGTTTGTATTCATGGTTGTGTCAATGATAGCTTGAATAGTGCAATTGCTTAATTAGAAATGGTTAGTGAGTGCTTGATAGGCTTCAAGCTTGGTTGTTGCCTTACCTAAACATGATAACCTCACCTGTATTTGCAAACATGTGGTTTCCTTAGGAATTTTCACTTCTGGTTTATTAATGTGATGGTCTTAATTTAGGGGGAAGTGTTCGGCCTTGTTTCGAGCCAAATTTCTTCTCTTTTATAAGGTATATTTGCTTGTTTTAACCCCTATTTATATATTAGATATAATGATTTGGTGTTTTGTAGGAAAATAAGGAGTTAGAAGAAGTTTGGGCCTAATTGAAGGTTTTTAGGGAATCCCGAGCTATTTCCCGAGTCAAACTAAGTCAACCCGAACCGAGACCCGAGTCAAACCAAGTCAACCCGAGCCGGGAGCCGAGGCGAAACCGAAGTCGGAAATTCCATATCAAGATTGGCGCAAACAGGGGAACGGTACAAACTTAAAGGTTTGAAATACGTGTGCCTTCACCCTTTGGGTCATAACTCCTTCGTTACAAATCCGATAGCTCTGAAATTTTGGGAGCTTAAAGTACACACCGAGAGCTTTCCATCGATATCTTACGGGCCTAAAATGGAATTCGGATGAAGAAGTTATGCGTGTTTGAAGTCGGCAGGGAAAACTGCCCAGAACGCTTGCTCGCCCGAGCCAAATTTCTGCTCGCCCGAGCAAGGGTTCTGGAGCAACAAAAACACCAGCCAGAACGCTGGCTCGCCCGAGCCAAATTTCTGCTCGCCCGAGCCACACTGTCTGCAGACGCGCGTGCTGCGATTGTTCTAGGGTTTTGGGGTTGTATTTTTCCTTCTTCTATAAATACCCACTTGTATTAATCTAAATTATCAATTAGCCTAGGTAGTTTAGGAGTAGAATTAGATTTAATTGCTTTCCTTTATTTGCTTTAATCTCTCTTAATTGTTCTTCAAGTTTTCAATTGTTCTTCATTGTTCTTCAAGCTTTCATTGATTTCTAGCATTTGTATTCAAACTTTCTCAAGCTTTCTCAATTCAAGCAAGTTTCCATTGAAGTTTTACAAGCTTTCTCTCTCTTCTCTCTCTCTCTCTCTCTCTCTCTCTATAATTGCCATTGTTGACTTGTTTCCCAAGCTCTATAGTGTTAGCCACAATCAACTCCATTTTTAGTGGGGAGGAGGGTCAAGGAACTCCAATTCTACTTACTAGTGAGAATTTGGGGATTCTTGGTAATCCAAACCACAATTTCTTGTTTGTTCGGGGGAAATTCAAGTGTAGATTGAAGGTTTATTGAAGATTAGTCATCAAAGGTATAATTTCTCATTCCCAATTTCATTGTTCATTCATTGTCTTCATTCATGCCTTTTAATTGCTTTCATCTTTAAGTGCTTTCTTTTAATTGCTTTCTTTATTATTATCATGTCTAGGTTAGATTTAAATGCTTTCTTTACATAATTTATCACTTTCCGCATTGTGAGAAAACCCCCTTTCCACAAACCGATTACCCTTAATCAAGCGTCACACCCATCCCTGAGATCGACAATCCTTACTTAAAACCACAAAAATTACAACCGAACAATGGCGCCGTTGCCGGGGATGGCGTTATTTGGTAGATTAGGCTATTGGTTTGTGTGTACATAGTTTATTGCTTTCTCGATTATGCTAGAAAAATGTAGCGAAAAAAAAATTTTAATTATCGAAAAAAGTGAAAAAAAAGAAAAAAAAATAGAAAATTAGAAAAATAGAAAAAAGAGAGTTATGGATAGTCCCCAATTCCCTCAATTTGAGTATGAAATATTTTGGAGGTATTTTGCTAGATTACATGATTATCGTGCTCAATGTGAATTATATGGTGTCTTCTATGATACTTTAGATCTTTTGGGAATTGTGAATGAGGGTGTGAATTATGAGACCCGAAACCTTTTAGAATATTACGGGTTTTCCAGTTTAGGAGAAGAACCAGCATGGGAGTTACTTGAATGGTTGTCTAGGGATTCCTATGAGTTTGAACAACAAAATGTTAGTCCTAGCTTCCAACCTCCTTATGCACCACCCTTTGGGATGGCGAACAATCATGTGAATACCCGTGTATGTTGATGATCACTCTTATAATGGGAATATGTGGAAAATCGTATGAACTTTCCCAAAGTGCCGATGAGTCTCCTTCCTGTGCTCCTTGTGTGATTCGCCGTATCATAGTTCAATTTCTTGTTTGCAAGCTACAGTGGCTTCCTTCGAGGCGGAAGTAGAAAAATTATGTGTGAACATGAATGAGTATATGCGTGAATTTATCCATGAGAGTAATCATAGGGTAGAAACTCCGTCTTCACAAATGGTTGATTCGAATGTTGAAGTAGGTCATTCATCGTCTTTTAGTCCTGAAATGCAAGTTGATTTTTCTGTGTATGATGAGGATGATGACTATTATAACCGGCCATGCCTTGGACTACTTAGTGATTCCTTAGCTCTAGCCCCACCTAGTGAGCATGATGAACTTGTTGATTCTGTGTGTGATGATGTTGAAATTGATGAAAACATGTTAGACGATGAACCATTGTCCATGCCTTTATGTGAAGAAAAGATTGAGTTTAGTGAATGCCATGATGTAATTGAGCATAATCTTGTTGAGAGTGAAATTGAATCTGTTGTGATTGAATGTGTGCTTGATAACGATTTGTTAACTTTCATTGAGGATCATTGCATTAGTGAGGCATTAGCTACCCTTGTATGTGAGTCCATTGATGTGCATACCCGTGATGATGAGCATAATTCTTTGGGGAATGATCATGATTGTTTGAACTTGGTTGTTGACAATGATGCTTTTGATGATGACATGCTTTATGAGTCATTCACGATGAGTTATGACCTTGAACCTTCCACTTTCACTTTCACTTTTGATGTTGCTTTGGATGATGCACCTTTGTCTTTTGATGTTGATAGTTCTTCTAGTGAGTCTGATATTGATGAAGATGAAGATGTGGTTGTGTGTGATGTTGGGAGTGTTGTGATGTGGTCTAACCCTCTGTTTTCCTTATCACCTATTGACGATTGTAATGTTTATTTGGATGAGAGTGGAGATTTGGAATTTGTGATTGATGAAAATTGCATGGAAATTGAGTTTGAACCATTGTTTGCATCCAAATCTTCGCATGAGCATGTTCAGAAATGTGTTGTATTGCCTCCTTCCTTTGATTTGTATACCCAATCTCCATTTACGAGTCATGTCATGTCTTCTTTCACCGTGCCTAGAAAAGTCTTGTATATTCATGAATTTCATCATTTCTATGACTTTTCTAAGGCATTTGATAAATTGTTAAGAGCACTAATGTTTGTTTATGTGCTATTGCGAGTGTGCTCTTACCACCACCATTCTGAGATGCATGAGAGGATGCATGATTTGTTACTCCGGGCGTTGAATGGTTCTGACATGATGCCCGATATCTTGAGGTGAGAAGGAGTGAATTTCTTGATAAGATGCCTTTGAGGTAATATCCTTCCTCACCCTTCTTGTATAATTAGTGAGTTGGTCTTTCTTTTCTTCTTTTATTTTCTTTTTGTGTGTGTCTTTTTCTTTTATTTTGGGGTGCTTGCTTACCTACTTCTGTTTCCATTTTGAGGACACGACAACCTCTTTGTGTTGGAGTGGGAGGGTAGTATGTATTCCGGTTTTTGAGTCCAAAGAAAAAAAAAAAAGAAGAGTAAAAGTCGTTTTGTAAATATTTTAGTTTGTTTTCTTAGTTCATTAGTCCTTAGTGTCTTGTGTAGTTTGTTTTTCTGTTTGATCTTGCATGTGAACCATCACACATAGTATGTTTTTCTTGTTTATTTCTAACCTTTGGTGTGATGTTCCTTGGATCGTGGATTGAATGTGCTTGATTGAAGACCTCGAGGTAACCTCTTTCCACTCTCTTTATGTGAATATATCGATGATCCATGTTGCATGCTTGGTTTTCTTTTTGGGTGGCGAACCCCTTGAATGTGAATGTTGGGATTATATTGTTGTTGGAGCCGTGTGGGCTCGGGTCGCCACCGCTTCTTATGTGATAAGTGTTTTTTATATATGTTCTTCTTGGTTTTCTACCTTGCTTGAGACACCCTTTTTCTCACAATGGGGACATTATGATGTCTTGTGTTGGAGTGGGGGTGATATCTTTTATTGTTCATGGGTAGATTACCTAGTTTTGAGTCTTTGTTTTTGTTTTTTCATAGTTTGTGTCTAAAAATTGAAAATTTTGTGTGTGAAAAGAAAATTAAAAGGGGAGAAATGTTGTGAAAAACCCAAAAGTTGTTTTTCTTTTTGAGGATGTTTCCGTTCACAGTTGTGTAGATAGTTGTCTAATCGGCTGATTTAGTCAGTTGGAAGCGGTCGGTATGAATAATGATGGGTCTTAGGAAGGATTTTTGCCATGAATTATCTCTATTAGACCTTTACATGGAATGGGAAAGCGGAATCCTCAATTCTTACACACTTTGACTGTGAATTCTTACCTAAGTTAGACGGTTTTAGTTGTTCAATTGCTTAAGCTCTTAATTAATGCATTAAATAATTATTGTCGGGCCTACCGTCATGGGTTGGTTTGGGTGGATCAGCATCCTATGCCCCTTAAGTGCAATGACTCACGTATGGAGAAACCCAGCAGGGAGGGTAACCTCATGAAGGCCGGTATTTAAATCCCGAAAACCCGACACAAACGCTCTAAAAGACACAAAACGGATTGAGTGGAAATAAAAGAGCGTAGGTTTTGAAAAAGAAAGAAAAGAGCGAAGCAAGAAAAAAAGAGTTGAGCAAAAGAATGGTAAGAAAGAGAAAAGTAAAAAGAAAAGAGCAAAGTAAGAAAAAGAAAGAAAAGAGAGGTTAAAGAAAAACCGGAGTGAAGTAGGATAGATAATCCTGAGCTTGAGCATGAGAACAACTCGATTATGCAGGTTTAGGATAGGAAGGACCGACTAGAGCCCACTTGCACTTATGCGAGGTGTTTTGCTCATCGAAGTGTTTTGGTTCAAAATCTCAAAGATTGCGCTTTCCAACCTTCGTGTCTCAATTTGTTTATACTTACTTCTTAGATTGATTGTTGAGGCGGAATGGGAACTAGGTGCATGATTGGGGACGGGAATATCTTCTCCGCTTTTGTTTCGTTTCGTTTTTAGGTTTTCACTTCTTTCTCTCCTTTTCTTTTTCGGGCTTTTGTGGGTATAGTTGCTATAAACCCTCACGATACCTACCTCGTCCACCCGGGCTGCCGGGGGGTTTAAAGGGCTTGATGCATGTGCTAAATGCATCCGCGATTCCTCGCGAAAGTGAGTTAGGTTTTTAGTTTTCTTTTAGTCCTTTTCTTCGTTTTTAGTTTGCTCAAGCAGCAAACCCTTGTATTGGAGTGGTGTTCGGCCTCGTTTCGAGCCGAATTTCTTCTCTTTTATAAGGTATATTTGCTTGTTTTAACCCCTATTTATATATTAGATATAATGATTTGGTGTTTTGTAGGAAAATAAGGAGTTAGAAGAAGTTTGGGCCTAATTGAAGGTTTTAGGAATCGAGCTATTTCGAGTCAAACTAAGTCAACCCAACCGAGACCCGAGTCAAACCAAGTCAACTGAGCCGAGCCGAGGCGAAACCGAAGTCGGAAATTCCATATCAAGATTGGCGCAAACAGGGGAACGGTACAAACTTAAAGGTTTGAAATACGTGTGCCTTCACCCTTTGGGTCATAACTCCTTCGTTACAAATCCGATAGCTCTGAAATTTTGGGAGCTTAAATTACACACCGAGAGCTTTCCATCGATATCTTACGGGCCTAAAATGGAATTCGGATGAAGAAGTTATGCGTGTTTGAAGTCGGCAGGGAAAACTGCCCAGAACGCTTGCTCGCCCGAGCCAAATTTACGCTCGCCGAGCAAGGGTTGGAGCAACAAAAACACCAGCAACGGCTCGCCCGAGCCAAATTTCTGCTCGCCCGAGCCACACTGTCTGCAGACGCGCGTGCTGCGATTGTTCTAGGGTTTTGGGGTTGTATTTTTCCTTCTTCTATAAATACCCACTTGTATTAATCTAAATTATCAATTAGCCTAGGTAGTTTAGGAGTAGAATTAGATTTAATTGCTTTCCTTTATTTGCTTTAATCTCTCTTAATTGTTCTTCAAGTTTTCAATTGTTCTTCATTGTTCTTCAAGCTTTCATTGATTTCTAGCATTTGTATTCAAACTTTCTCAAGCTTTCTCAATTCAAGCAAGTTTCCATTGAAGTTTTACAAGCTTTCTCTCTCTTCTCTCTCTCTCTCTCTCTCTCTCTATAATTGCCATTGTTGACTTGTTTCCCAAGCTCTATAGTGTTAGCCACAATCAACTCCATTTTTAGTGGGGAGGAGGGTCAAGGAACTCCAATTCTACTTACTAGTGAGAATTTGGGGGATTCTTGGTAATCCAAACCACAATTTCTTGTTTGTTCGGGGGAAATTCAAGTGTAGATTGAAGGTTTATTGAAGATTAGTCATCAAAGGTATAATTTCTCATTCCCAATTTCATTGTTCATTCATTGTCTTCATTCATGCCTTTTAATTGCTTTCATCTTTAAGTGCTTTCTTTTAATTGCTTTCTTTATTATTATCATGTCTAGGTTAGATTTAAATGCTTTCTTTACATAATTTATCACTTTCCGCATTGTGAGAAAACCCCCTTTCCACAAACCGATTACCCTTAATCAAGCGTCACACCCATCCCTGAGATCGACAATCCTTACTTAAAACCACAAAAATTACAACCGAACAGAAAGTTTGGGCTCCTTATGTATCCATGCATTAATTAAAAATTGAAAAAAATGGAAAAAAGAAAAATGTTGGTACACTTACACGGGCTGATATGAGTGGTGCGGCGCTCTTACCCTTAAGCCCTTTGCTGCGTATGGAGTAACCTGTGTTAGGAGGGTAAACCCCATTTATGGGTCGTTCTTATTCCCGAAAAATACTAACGCAAAAACATTGAAAAAAAAAACGAAAAGCTGAAAATGCTGGTTTACTTGCATTAATCGGTATGAGTGGTGCGACATTCATATCCCTTAAGCACCTTGTATGTGTATGGAAAGGATCTATGTTGGAAGAGTAAACCCGTCTTAGGGCTGTTCAATTCTCGAACAAACCAACACCAAAAATAATTAAAGGAAATAAGTGTAGCACCTATCCTTATGTAACATGCGACCCTCACCAAGACAAGGCCAACACAAAATAGGGAGGGGGACTACCATAATTCACTAAATAATAAGCATGGGTATGTGAGTAGCTAGTTCTGACCAACTAAACCATGACTTAAGCAAAAGTGGGCCGGAAAACACTACACTTGAGCACAAGGAGCCCATCGAGCATATGCCTGAGTGATGTGAATTATGTTAAGTCGGTTAACGAACTTGCAAGTAGCCTTGATTGTTCTTGTTAGCTGTTCTAAATTGAGGCATTGTTCGAGTGGTTAGATTTGCAACCGTGTGTGACCTCCTTATGTGCTTATCTTGTTAAGTTTGCCTCTTACTTCTCTTCCTTTTTACTTTGCTTTTGTGGGTATAGCTTCTATAAAACCTCACGAGACTTTCCCCGTCCACTCGGGCTATCAAAGGGTTTAAAGGGCTTGTTGCATACGCTAAATTCAATCGTGATTCCTAGAAAGTGAGTTAAGGTAGCTTTTTTTTTTTACTTTGTTTTAGTTTGCTCGGGGCGAGCAAACCTTAGTGTGGGAGTGTTGTTCGGTCTCAATTCGAGCCGAATTGATACCATTAATAAAGTGTTTTTACTCATTTTAGTCCCTTAATTATAAGTTAGTTATGATGATTTTGTGTTTTTATAGGATAATCGAGAAGAAGAAGGAAAAGAAGGCCAAAAGAGCTCAAAAAGCCCATTACCCAACAGGTAGCACCCGCTACCGCAGGGCGTAGCACCCGCTACAAGAAATTCATAAGAAAGGGAAGAGAAATGCCGCAAGAGGTCACGGTCTTTACCTTGGAGGGTAGTGCCCGTGACCCACTTCAATGAATTCTCAAAAATTTTCCGCCAGTTTCGTCATGCCCACTACGCCTCGTGGTATTGCCCGTGACCATGTTCGGCAAATCAACAAATATTGGATGTTAGTTTATTCATGCCTGCTATGCCTCTTGGTAATGCCCATGACCACGTTCGACAAATTAACAAATATTGGTTGTCAGTTTCGTCATGCCCGTGACGAAACTGACGACACAAAAATTAAAAGAGGCGGCGGGACTTTAGGGTTTTGATATTATTTTTTTTTTCCTAAGTTTTTCTTTATATATATCATTATACATAGTTAAGAGGGACACATTAGTTTTTAGTTTTAGTACTTAGTTTTACAGTTAGTCCTTAGAGTAGAATTTAGACTTAATTTTACGTTCCGTTAGTTTCTCTATATTCTTCGATTGTAATTTACGCTTTTAAGTTGTAATTCAATTCAAGATTTCCATTATTCTTTCTTACTTTTTATCTTGCTGTGTTGATTTCATTAGTATTAATCCACACAAATTCCATTTTTTTAGTGAAGATGAGGATTAAGGTTCCACGAATTCTCATTTCAAGTGAAGATTGAGGCAGTCTTAGTAATCTAAATCACGCCTTTCTTTCTTGTTTGTTCGGGAGAAGATTTCTGATTCAAGATTCAAGATTAGAGGAAAATACAATGCATTCTAGGTTTATGTTTTCTTTCCTTAATTCCAGTATTCAATTTAATCTCAGTTCTTTATTTATTGCTTTTGGTCGCATGCTTAGTTATGAAATTTCTTTTAGTTTTAATTTCCAGTTCATGATTAGGTTAGTTTAATTGCTTTCACTCTTTAGCTTTTCATTATTTACTGCTTTTCAACATTGAAATCCTACCAAACCAATTCCCTATAACCTGACACACCATCCCTGTGGATACGACTACCCCTACTCATAAAACCCCAAATTACCACAATCGAACAATAATCAACTATCTAATAGGTCTAACATTAACAAGTTCACCAAATGGGGTCTCAAAAGGCAAACATCATCTGACCTTCCATTTTAGATATGCTAACCTTTTTGGACATTCATTCAATTCTAAACTATAATTGAAATAGAACATACAAGATAAAATATATGAATAAAAATATTAACAACTCAAGAACAGTACAATTATAAGAAGTAAAACAAGCGCATTTACTAATTTGATTGCAAGTCATGAACTGTTCATACAAGAGAAGTAAGTCATGCGCATTCTCTAATGCATCTAATTTCTATGGCGTGATCATGGCCATCATGATTAGCATGAAATCGGGGTTTAGTGAGTGGATCGGCAACATTTGCATTCGTATGAACCTTCCATACTTTAATATCACCATCCTCGAACAACTTTCAAATGATGCGATATTTATGGGACACCTATTTGGGCTTGTTGTGTGCTCTATGTTCCTTCTAGACCTATCAATACGGGCGGGCGGGCGGGTTACGGGTTAGTCGTATATCGGGTTCGGGTAAATACGGGTCAGGTGTATTTCGGGTTCGGGTAAATACGGGTTGGGTGTATTCCGTTTTCGGGCGGTTTGGGTCGGGTTTACGGGTCATGACCGCCCTTTTTCTTAGTCACTTACAACTAATAAAATTTATTATAATTAGTCAAAGATACCTGTGTAATGTACCATTCTATTCCAAGTTCGACCACCACGATATGTCATAGTTGTATAGACATATTACTATACACCTAAAGGACAAAATTTGGCAATCTTCAAGTCTACAAGTATTATGCAGTTTACGTCAACAATCCACGAATAACAGCACTTATGAAATATATAGGGTTTTGGGATGCTAATATACTGAACTTTTAGGGTATTGGAAAATAATGCACTGAACTTTGACCTTGGACAATAATACACTATTTTACTGAAAGAGAGGAGAGCGGCGGGACTGCAGGAATTTGAGGGTGCACTAAAAGAGTGAGTGAGTGACAGTGTTAGGGTTTTGTTTTGGTCACTTGTTATTTGATTATTTCATTTGTATGTCTCTCTCTACGCATAACTTTCCAAAGCCACCCAATATTCTACTTTTGGGCCTTAATTTTCATGAAATGGGCCCATTTTTTTGCACAAGGTCAAAGTAGACAAAACACTTAAAATTAAAGTGTCTGACCCAACGGGTCGACCCAAACCTGACCCGACCTAACTCGTTTTTTACCGGGTTCTTTGGGTTGGGTCATTTTCGGGTCCCGGGTCGGAATTTCGTGTTCAAAACCCATTTTTTGCGGGTCGGTATGGGTCGGGTTTCCAGGTCGGGTCAAGAATTGTCAGGTCTAGTTCCTTCACTTGAGAGATGAACCTACTATTCTCATAATAGAGGTCCAGACCTTCCGCTACACAAGGCACCACATCAAGTTCCTCGATGAACTCCTTCATCAACACGACTTTTTATGCAGCTTCAGAAGCTATGATGTACTTAACCTCATATGTAAAATTCACAAAAGAGTCTTGCGTGGAACTCTTCTAAATCATTGCTCCTACATTGAGACAAACAGTGTATCTAGACTTGCTCTAGAAACCATCGTTGTCCATCATGGAAATAACATTGGTGTAACCTGTTACACTTATCCACTACTCGATCACCTCCATAAACTAAGGGCAACTCCTTAATTCTAATCATATTCTTAAGTATGTATATCACTATAGTCCAGTGTTTCAATCCAATTGAAACTGACTACAAACACTCAAGACATAAAATAGATATGGCCTAGTACATGGATAAATCCTTCTTTGGAGTTTGCGTGTTGAACTGATTCAACAACCTTATCAATATATATAAGTGGTTTGATTCAAAGCAATAAACACAGTTAGATCTATCTATATAGATCTTAACTCTAAGGAGATATTGAGCCTCACCAAGGTTCTTCATATAGAAATTCTTACTAAGCTAAGTCTTGCGAGACTCCAACATAGGAATGTCATTTCCAACCAAGAGTATGTCACCCACATACATTATCAAAAAGACAATTTCATTCCCATTGAACTTGTTGTAAACACAATGTTCTTCCAAGCTCTTTAGGAAACCAAATTCATTGATCACCTGATCGAACCTTTGATTCTAACTCCTAGAAGTCTGCTTGATACCATAAATGGTCTTTTGCAACTTACAGACTTTCCCAACATGTTTGTGATCCTAAAAAAAACTCAGGTTATGTCATGTACACAATTCCTCTTCCAAAATCCCATTTAAGAAGGTGGTTTTGACATCAATTTGTAATATCTCATAGTCATACCATGCAACTATAGCTAGGAGTATCCTAACGGACTTATGCATCCCCACTAGATAAAAGGTCTTTTCATAATCAATACCATTAATTTGAGTGAAACCCTTAGCTACCAATCAAGCCTTGTAAACACTAGGTTTACCCTTCATGTCAGTCTTTACCTTAAAGGAGCCTTGTAAACACTAGGTTTACCCTTCATGTCAGTCTTTACCTTTAATCCACTTGTTGCCGAAGGCTCTCGCACCTTCAGGCAAGTCCACCGAGTTCCAAACTTGGTTTTAGCACATATAGTCCATTTCGAATTTCATGGCCTCAAGCCATTTCTTGGAATTTGAACTTTCCAAAGCTTACTTGTAGGTCGTAGGTTTGTTACTTTCCAAAAGTAATACATGGGTGCTAGTAATGAGATAACCTTATAATATCTCTCAAGCTGAGGAACCTCTCTACCCGACATACGAAGAGTCTTGTCCACATTCTACATCCCCCTCAACTCCTTGAGTCCGGTCCTCAACAACTTGAGATTCACCCATTTATATTGTCAACTATAACTAATAAAATTTATAATATAACTAATTATATTGCTAATGAAAGAATATATTGTTAATATAATTCGCAACCTATTTAGAAGAAGAAAAAAAATGGAAGAAGTGTGTCATTATTTCTCAATCAGATGATAATATAACTAACCAACGTTGTTTATCTCGTGCGACACACAAAGTTTTTCAATAATTATATGTGATTTATTTTTCAAAGTAATTTTATAACAATAATCAATTCAAATAATAATTATAAATTAGTAATAAAATTATACTAAATTGTACTATCAATATTTATGTATTTTCTTTGTACAAATTGTTTGCAAATTTGATTTAGATAATATATTATATAGTGGAAGCATACTAAAATCGATATTTATTTTCAATATTGTCTTAATTACATATAATAAAGAACAATAGTAATCTTTTATTAGCCAATTTGAATAAATGCAAATAAATCTCTAATTCCCTTAAATCTTCCTCAATAGTGTCCAAAATAACATTTAATCTTAAAAATCGGAATAAATGACTAAGACAATAGAAACTATGTGTATACATATGTAAACATAACGTTGTTGGAAATTTGTCTTCATCAAATAAATATGAAAATTTTTATGAAAATAATTAAAATGAAAAGGTTAGCGGAATTACAAAACATTAGTATTTAATAGTAAATAACTAATAACTACAAGGTAAAAATAATTATTAATTCTGAAATTTAAGTATATATCAACAATATTTACAACATCAATCAAAACAAAGTTAGCATTGCTTTTGTTACAATAATTAAAAGGTATTAGTTTACATTTTTTTTATAATACTATTGATAAAATTTTTATTTTTTTTTATAATTATTAAAGAAAACATAGAGCAATAGTAAAGAGTTTTTTTTCTTATTTTGTATATGGGAATCGATCTGCACTTTAATATATCTTAAACTTTACTTTGATTTATATTTTATATCGGGATTGATATATTATTACAAATTTAGTGGAAGAAAGTGAACTAATGGATATTTTTCATAAAATGTTAATGAGTATTATTTTAATTTTGTGTTGATATATTATTAATATTTGTGTATTATAAATTTTGTATAATTAACTTAGGTGGGAAAGAAGAATTTTAAGGTCAAATTTTTTTTATGCACTTACAATTTAGTGGTTATCTTATTTGTAATTCTTTACCATTTTTTCTACAAAAAATACTATTTACTTGTTGTAAATTATCACAATGATCTCAAGTTATTTGTGCATTGAGATAAAATTTGCTACTTTGTATTTTACATCCATTTTAATTCAACTGAGGCCTAAATTACCTATCTAATTATTAGCTTACATTTTTACACTTTTTTTGGAGTTTACATTTAAATATCTCTTAAATTTTACTATATTTTTTTATATCGAGATTCATATATTATAATAGTAACTTTAGTGGAAGACATACCAACAAATTAATATTTTTTTAAAAAAAAAGCTAATGAATATTATTTTAATTGTGTACTATTATGTGTAACCTATATGTATCATTTGCTTCTCTCTTTTTTTTTTTAGTTGACGTTTATGATACTAAAGATGTAGTAGCTATGTGGAAGCTACCCTCAAATTTCATGCACCATACCAAGGTTCGTTCTATTCTAGTTGGAAGTAAAATATTACCATTTTTTGTTAAAAACATTTATTCATATGTTTGGAGTTTGGTTTCGTAAAACCAAACTTCTCACATTCTTTCTCTTAGATTTGAGTTTTCTTTGGATATCTTGTTTTAACACACACACACACATACATATTTTATATATATATATATATATATATATATATATATATATATATATGTTAATTATTATTGCTAATTGTAACTTATTAATTGATCATCTCCGATCAACACTCATCGTTATTGGTTAGCATTCATTAGCACACCCCAAAAACTAATAATAATAAAGGATTTATCATAACTTGAAAAGAACATACACAAATTGTGTAGTCCTCTCAAAAATAAAAAAAAAATGATGCAGATTTGAATTGTGCCATAGAAACAATGAAATCTCCCAAATTGTTTCATTTAAATATGGCCTTTGCAACTTTTGTTTTAATATATCTCAAGATAAAGAATTTTATTTTAATTTTGTATAATGAATATGGCTCTATTATTTCAATGAGCATATAAAATCTAGGTAAATAGTATTGGGTTTGTTTGAGTAGCTTTTAATAATTTATATACATGTAATTAGAAGTAGGTAATGTGTTGCTTTAAAAGTAAGAAAATTATATAGGTTTAGATAGATTTAAAAAGAAAAAAGTAAATTGGATAGGAATAGATAGAAAAGTATGGCGGAAAATTTACCTTTACAAAGAACAAGACTTATGCAGAAGTAGGTAAAATTCTTACAACTTTTTATTCTAAAAAACATCATAACACATCGGTAGCAAATTTTAAATCTTTAATTATAATTAAATTGGTTCTTGAATATAGTATTTGACTCATTTTGATGCCGGTAATAAGAAAATAAACAAAAAAAAAAACCTAATCTTAATGCCTTATGCAGACCGAGATGCAGAACTAGTATCACTGAAACTATGAATCATGGATCATTTGCGTACATAATATGGCAACCCTTATTCATACTATTTGATGATCACCCAAAGCCAAAGTCAAGTAGCTTTGATTTGGAAATAAGTTGAAAGCCGCAATTGCAGGCGCGGAGAAAAACTTTCTTTCATTTTGGTTATTCCAAGTGAAAGTCGAGTCACTACGTACCTCTCCGCTGGTTAAGCCCAGAAGCATACAAAAGGTACTTCTCAACTCGGACGATGAAACAACTCTTTCCTTGTTGCGTTAGTGCATCTATACCCGTTTTAATTAGTTGAACGTTAGAATCCAAGGTCCCATACTCCCATTACTCAACTTCCACTAATAAAAAGGCCAAGCAAGTTTGTATTCGTCAATGATTACATAAGAAATTATGGAGGAAAGGTAACGTATCAAAGTCGCATCCATCATTTTCTAGTTTCTACACCCTATGAGAAATGAACCCCTCACCCTTAAAATATAACTAACAATTTTATTAAAAAAAAAAAAAGTCAACCACAATGGGACCATTCTCGAGATTCTTAAGGCTCCTGGGACTCCTTCGGCACAAATAAGGCAATGAACAAATTTGAATTCCTTTTGGGCTCCAAATGGTGAAGATCAACCACAAGGATGTTTTGGGTACTTTCATGTCATGGAGGGACCACATGGGGTATTTTGGGTTCTTTTGGCTACCGAAGAGTATGGCTATCATTCACGTCAAGCATGGATCGGGTTAGAAGATCACCCAAGGGAAAAGAAGAAAGTTGGACAAAATTAGGCAAAGAAATGATATGTGGTCACTCCTTCCATCATAACTCCTTCAATAGAGCTCCGTTGGACTTGAGGTTCAGGGAGCTTAAAGCTAACATCGAGAACTTTCCATCGATATCTTACAAGGCCAAATCAGAGTTACGATGAAGATGTAATTATGCGCGTTTGAAGTTCGATAGAAAAAACTGCCCAGAGGATAGTCACACCCATGACCGTATAGGTCACAGTGTCACACCCATACCGTATAGGTCATGCCCATGACCTCCTGTTGGCCCAATCTTTTCCTGAAAATAGGATCACGCTCTTGACCTCATGGGTCACGCCCGTGACCCTTTGTAATTACCCGACCCTAACCCAATATAATAAAAATAATTAATGAGTATAATTAACTAAATCGCGCATTTCATTTCAAGTAAATTGTTTGTGTTTTTGCGGGACTCGAGCAGAGCAGCGACCATCATACTTCAATCTACTGTTATATATGTATGTATGTATGTATGTGTACATGTGTGTGTGTGTGTATCTATATATATATATATATATGTATATATTTATATATATATATATATATATATATCTATATATATATATATATATATATATATATACACATATATACATATATATATATACACATATATACATATATATATATATAGACATACATATATTTATATATATATGTGTGTGTGTGTGGGTGTAGGCGCGCGCGCGCGTGCACACACACACATATATATACACACACACACACACACACACATATATATATATATATAGACACACACACACACACACACACACACACATATATATACATATATATATGCAAAATTGGATTCTAATAATCCCTACTTTCACCAATTGGACAATGGTGGACCGTACTTTCACTTTGTATTCTGGTGGTCCAAAAAAATAATAAAATTGGATTGTAGTGGGATATTTTCGAGAGAATCATAGATTTTGTGTTGCATTTGATTCAAAACTTAGCATAACACTTTACAATGATTTTTAATGAATTTACAGTGTTTCTCCCAATTTTTTTTCATTTTTTTTACTATTTTTTACGATTTTTTCACTTTTATTATTTTTAAAAAATCATAATAATTATTCAGAGTCTCAAAAAAATAATTTAAAAAATGTTTTAAAAACTACAATTCATTAACTTTCTACGGGCAGGAACGAAAAAAAACAAAAACAATATAGTGTAGGAATGAAAAAAATAAGAAGAATGTGGAGGTGGATTTGGTACCACTACAATCCAATTTTTTTTTTTTTTGGACCACCAGAATACAAAGTGAAAGTAAGGTCCACCATTGTCTAATTGGTGAAAGTAGGGATTATTAGAATCCAATTATCCAATATATATATATATATATATATATATATATATATATATATATATATGGGAGGTGGAGCATGAGATGAGTTCTAGAGAGAGCCCTCTCTCTAGAATTTTCCTCCTGTTGAGAAGAGAGAGAAATAGAGGAAAAGAGTGAGAGAGAGAGTGAGAGATCCCCCGTCCCCCTCCCTCCTCCCCTCTTTCCTCTTTGCCCTTTCCTCTTTCCTCTCTTTCAGCCCCTCTTTGAGCCTCTTTAATGGCTTCTCATCGACCATCTCCATCTTTTTGGAGATCCAGACAACTCTTTCTCTTGAGAAGAAGGTTTTGCTTGTTTTTTGTCCAGTTTTCTTCCGATCTTTCTCTTCTTTGAATAGATCTGGACAATCTGAGCTCTTTTGTCCTGAATCGGTGCTTTCTTGAGTGGTCAAGGTATCGGTGGCTTGAGGTTCTGATGCGGTCGTTTTTTGTCAGAGGAAGCGGCGGGTTTACTGTAGATCGGGTTGTCTTCTCCCGATCTTGTCTCTTATTCTGTAGATCGATCAATCCTGGCTCCTTTTGAAGTTTTGCTCAGATCTGCTGGTTGCGTCGGGTAGTGTTGGTGTCGGCGGTATTAGGCGCTCAGCAAGGAGACAACCGAGGGGTTAGCAAGGGACATCGTCGAAGAGAATTGTTCATCTTCGAGCGTGGTGGGTCACTGGAGTTTTTGGCCGGAGTGGTCCTATGCGTCGGGACTACGTTGTCAAGTTCCTAAGCCTGGTTGTTGTCAAGTTTGGTTTCCCAGTTTGTGTTGGGCAGTGCTTTGTGGGTGTTGTCACTGTTGTGGCAACCCTTTTCATTGTTTTTGTTTTTATTTTTGTCTTTTTCTTGTTGTTTGTGTTAAGTTTTAGCCTTTTAGTTTGTTTTATTTTTTGTTTGTCCCATCTGGTTAGTCATTTGATCCTGGAGAGGAGATGGCTAACTATAGGTTGGTCCCCCTCATCATTTTCCCTGTAGAGGGTGGACCTTCCCATTTACCCGAGTATATATATATATATATATATATATATATGTATATAGGAAAATTGGATTCTAGTAATCTCTACTTTTACAAATTGGATGACAATAATCCCTACTTTTAATTTGTATTCTGGTGGTAAAAAAAATAAAATTTTATTGTAGTGGGACATAATTGAGAGTATACCCTAAATATCATAGATTTTGTGTTCCATTTGATTCTAAACTTTGTCTAACACTTTATCACGATTTTTAATGAATTTACAGAATTGATTTGATGATTGGAACTTGTTTCATGTTTTCTTTGAACATGAGTGAGTAGATTATTGAATTCTAGGGTTTTGCAACCAAAAATATTGTAGTTTGATTGAATGTTTCTAGTTTGTATATGAATTCTTGATTTGAATCAATAAAAGGTTGTGTTCTTCATGTTCATGTGTGTTCTTAGGCCTGGAATGCTTGTGACTCGAGATTAACCTGAGAAATACTGAAAGGTGAATTATGATAATTTGACTACCAACTTTTCTACCTATTTTGTGAAATTTGAGAAAAAAAATAGCAAACTAGGGAACCCCTTTGATAACCGGATAATTTGCAACCTTCAACTTTGATTAACTTGAAAAGCATAAGAAAGTTGTAATTTAGGTTAAAAGCACTTATCATGTTGTACCCACAAAGTTGAAGTCAAAATAATATCAATCGATCTCCGGTGGCTACTAGAGTCATCGAATAATTGCAACACCACAAATCCGAATCCCGATGATGGTAGACGTGTTAGGGGAATCAGAGAAAGTGTATTTGGGAGATTATGTTATAACTCAGTTGTATGTCTAACTCATCCCTAATCATCCTTATAAGTAGCACTAAACTCACTTAATTAGAGGTAGTGATTACGAGGATTTATAGGTATTGTAACTGTTGTAATCAAACTCATTGATTATGTGGTCATTACATGTATGAAGTAAAACCTCATTAAAAACAACAAGCTGGAATATAACCTATTAACCCGCGTCGGGTCATAATTCATAAAAGGGCACAAGAAGTTCATGCCATATTGCAAGTGTTTTCTAAGCTTTTTGGTTCCTTCAATATAGTTGATTTTATTCCATGGATGGGGTTTATCGATAAGATCATTGAAGATCACTTGAAGGAAAAGAAACAAAAAGAAAGACAAACGCGAGGCAGTAATGGATGCAGATGTGGTAGATGAGCTAGTAAACTTTTATAAATTCATTGATTTGTAGAGATTTTGAGGAGAAAATATATGTTTTGAAATATTTTTTATATAATTAATTTTTTTCTTTTTTTTTTTTGGGGTGGAGGAGCTGGGGCACAGTTGTTATTTGTTTTCATTCATTTTTATTATTTGACGAATGGTATTGAATTTTTGAATAGCAGATAAACATTGACAACATCTTTAATGGAATAAGAAATTAGAAAGTAAACACAAGTAGAGGAACATTCGAACAGGGTGAGTTTGAACTCGCAATTTAGTGGTTTACTAAATTTATATGTAAATATATAAATTATGGTGGGTTAACGGTGGATATTCTTTAGAAGTAGTTTTCATCCCAGTAGTTGTTAAGGGACATTAGTTGACATCAACGACTATATAATTTTTTTATCGATTTGTTCATCTATATCTAACCATTTATTTGTACTAACTAAATTTTACACAAGGTCTTTATGGGGAAAAGTAGAATGGAATTAGATTTTTAATGTAATATAGTATTATTTTTCATTATTTTGATTTATATTTGATATCTGCTAACATTATATTTTTCTTTAATGATTTTGCTATTTGCAACTCTGTATTATTTATTTTTTTCATTTGATTACCTAAATAGATACTAGTTTGAAAGAATGGGAAAAAAGCTAGTAATTAATAATACAAAAAAAAGGTTATACTCCCTCTGTTTGTTATTATATGTCGTTGAGTTAAATTGGAGGAAAATCAATAAAGTTGAATTACATGGGTTTGTTATTACTTTATTTTCCACAAAACCTCATTCTCAACTCTTCATTTCTTGTGCCTTGTCCTGTGCCTTGCATCTGTAAGACTGTAATTGAGCTATATATCTCTCTCTCCTCATTTTCTTGTCAACGTCATCAATATTTTTCTTTAAATTCATTCAAGAAATTTTTTAAAGGGTAAAATGGAAAGATAAGTAATTAATATATTTTAATGGAATTGAAAAATGACAGATAATTTAAAACTAGGAAAATTAGTTAAAGAAACAGATAAAAAAGAATGAAGGGAGTATAGTTCTAGATTAATAGTAGCAGTGTTAGCATATGTGTAAAGCTAGTTTCCCCAAGAATGGTGTGAAGAGTTGGTTATTGATCACAACTAAGAAAAACTAAATGATTTTAGCTTAGGTAACAACACAAGCATTTATTGTTTTCCATGGCTTGAGTACTACTCACTTCATTTCTATTTATGTGTTCACTTAATTAATTTTTAATTATTTATTATTTTACTTTTCCAATATTTCGTTTGCCAATTTTACATTTCTATCTTCATCGCTCATAATTAATTTATTATCAATAATTTTTCTTCCAAACTTTATTGATTATCATAATTCCTCTTCATCCTCTGAAGTGAGAAATTAATAAAGACAGAGGGAGTAGTTATTGTGGTCATGTTAATGGGTAGGGATGACAATCAGGTCCGAATCCGAAGCGAATTCGATTTGCTCCGAAGCAAAAACTTCGAATTCGAATCCGACTAAAAAAATCCGACTCCGATTATAATTGGGGCAAGTATGGAGGTGACTATCTCCGATCCAATTAAGTCCGATTACAGTTATTAATATAAAAAGAATTTAAAACAACAAAAAAAATTAGAAACCAGAGTTTTATTTTAACAAGTATGATTTATTAATCGGAGGTAATCAAAGTTAGAAATAATCAGAGTCGTAGGAAATCATTTTACAAGAACGTATAAAAGCTAACCGGAGTCGGAGGTAATCGAAGGTAATCGGAGTTGGAGGTAATCGGGTCGGAGTTGGAGTTGGGTACCTCCGATTAAGTTTGGATTTGGAGGTCCACCCACCTCCGATTAATTCGATTTGGAGGTAACTTTCACCTCCAATTATTAATTGGAGCGAAGGTGAAGGTGGGTAACTCCGGTCCGCCTCTGACCCGTTGCCATCCCCTATTAATGGGGGAAAAGAATAGCTTTTTTTTGGTGTCTATCGTTAGATTCCAATCTACAATGTTGAGAAATGGATTTGGGCTCCACAACTGAATCAAGTTGTTAAGGGTAACTGTATAAGAGTCTAAGAGATTCTAACATTTTTTTCTTTGTCCCTCATTGACTCATAGTTTGATGTTTTGGGGTATGTTACTATACATGTGATGTGATTAGACCTATTCTTGTTCTCCCCACCCACCCAAACCAAATTATCCTTGAAATTAGTAGTTCTATTGCTTAAGATACAAGTTTGTTATTATAAAACAAATATTCTACTGTTTTAGAAATATTGAATGACTAGACTACCTTTCAACATCCAACCCAATTATTTGCAATAATTCGTGTGTTTGAAAGCGGAAAACCGGTTCTTTTCACTGCTAAAAATATGTGTATTACCAACCACTTTTTCCAACCAATTTAAAATGGTTGGAAAAACCAACCATTTTAGCAATTATTTAATATTCCAACTATTTTCCAAAAAGTTTTGTGGGAAAAATTGGTTGGAAATTCCAACCAATTTTGCTAAAATGGTTGGAAAATTTTCCTACCACCCTTTTTCCTACTATTTGAAGATGTTTGGAAAATTGGTTGGATTACTAATCATTAATTTTCTAACCAATTTCAAATAATAGGAAAAATGATGGTAGGAAAATTTTCCAACCAATTTTAGCAAAATTGGTTGGAATTTCCAACCATTTTTTCCACTAAATTTTTTGAAAAATAGTTGGAATATCAAATTGTTGCTAAAATAGTTGGTTTTTCCAACCATTTTAAATTGGTTAGAAAAAAGTGGTTGGTAATACACATATTTTTAGTAGTGTTTATATGTTGCGTTTGCGTTGTGTTGCGTTGCGTTACGATTAGTTGCGGTAGATTGCGTTAAGTTGCGGTGGAAATAGTTAAAAAAGTAATGGTAATTTACGTTATATTGCGGTATGTTGCGGTAGCTTGCGGTAAGTTGCGTTGCGTTTGGGTGCGTTAACGCATAAAAAAAATGGGGCTAGTAAGCCTTTTTTTTTTTTTATCGAACTAGTTATATGCTTTGTTTTTCAATTCATTTTCTAATTAAATGTTGATTCTATTACAAGTTCATGAGACGGGACGAAATAGCAGGAAGCTAGACATAATTTGACGTAACAATTTATCTTGTTTCATTTGCTCATTTATGTTCCAATTTTGTTGGCTAGAAGCCTAGCTACAAGCATGTCAACAATCACAAAAATGTCTGTCTCAAATTTTAATTACAGAGTATTTTCGTAAGAATTTCGGGGAAAATTTTCTACGATAAATCTCTCCCATGAGAAATTTTCCTTGAGTGAAGGTGTGAAATTGTAGCTCCTTATAAAAATTTTTCCAATACCCAAATGCATCCAAACATGAAAAAAAATAGGTCAACTTGAAAAAATTGACCAATTTCCCTTGAATTTCTGATTAATGAAACGCTCTTATGTATTCTTTTTTTAAACTTGTAAGTTCCATTTGTATTGCGGGTATTATTCGGTTATTTAAGGTACATTCTTATCAATTTATAATGGATAATTTTAACCAATATTTTCGACACAAGTTCTCATCAACACTTATCAGAGTTTGTTCTCTTCACCTAATTTTTGTTAGAAAACATTCAATTTCAAAATTCAAAAAAATAAGTCCAATTAATAAATTCATAATATATTTTGCGACATAAAAGATTCAAATGAATCAAGTTTTAAAAAAATTCAAAACATAAGTTCAAAATAAGTTGACTCAAACTAAAGAGAGTAGACCGATTCATTAGCAATTTTTATGAGCACAGTGCACACTAATATTCATGAGCGTTAGCATTGGTCAGCACTCATTAGGAGTTGTCAAAACTCAATTATGTCTAAGGCTTCATTCTTTTATACAGTGCGGTGCGGTGTGGTAATGGTGCAGTGCGGTGAAATTTAAAAAAGTATAGTGAAGTGTGGTGGGTTGTGGTGGGAATTGTGGTAGATGTGGTAGGTGAGGAGATGGAATGTAAAAAGTAGGGGAGAAAAGTGAGGAGAAAGAAAAGTAAGAAATATTTCGGTAATGATTGTGGTAAAGTGTGGTGAAGTGTAGTAGAATATTGAGTAGTACGGTGTGGTGTGGTACCGCACCGCAAGTTACCACATAAAAGAACGGGGCCTAAAAGTACTAGTCTTATGCTCATGTTTCCATTGAATTACTTTTATATCTATCTATTTTAAACTTATTCTCAAATTTCAAATTTCAAATAGTTTTTCTCCTTTAATCAGTAAAAATTCCTTACTATAACACTTCAATTATACGTTAAAGTGTTACTTATTTAAAGATATTGAAATGACTAAGGAGCACCTTTCTTTTAAGAACCTCATCTGTTGAAAAGTCTCTTGTTAGGCGTGCTATGGTGGGTGTAGTCTTCAGATGGGTGATCTCCTAGGAGGTTTTTCCAAGGAGCGTGTGAATGAGGACGAAACACATTGGAAGGACTCGTAGTAATTTGTGGGGCTAGTCGTCGACCTTTGAAAACGTTTTTAGTAATAAGTACGAGCCTGATGCATTACACATACATATACAATTTTAAAAAAATATATAGGGATGGCAATGGGTCGAGTTCAGAGTGGGTAGAGTCACCCTTACCCATAACGCCATTTCCGAAATCATTACCATTACCCTTATCCACATTTAGCGGCTACTAAATATGAGTGCCCTTACCCTTACCCATCGAGTATTGCATGTATTATTCGGTTTTGATCAGAAATTATATTGTACCGGTCATTTTATACTCATATACGCAAATTAATGGGTCATATTTGAGTATTTTAGCTGTTGTTTCGGGCAATGTTGTTTGGTCAGCAGCAAGCTATGTTGGGCAGAAATAGGGATGACAACAAACAAACTGTCAGACTGATACACCGCAAGTGCATGGGTGTAGATGTAGAATGTATCAATGTCGTTCTCACGGGGACTTGCTCAACAACACGCGAAACTAGCCCTCTAGTCAATTGCTAAGTCGATCGGGTTTTGAGATGGTTTTTTCCTAACAAACTACTTCTAACTACGAAAGCAATAATTCTAAAGATGAACTCAAATAAATGAAACCATTCAGGAGACAAACCAAAGTTGTTAATGAAATAAACAAACGGATTGAACATGAATTTCACCAATTTGGACAACTTTTAGGGTCGATAATCACATAAATTCTTTCATAACGATCTTTTAGAAATGAAGGGAATTGCCTACCAAAGTCAATCACGTACTTTCATGGTTATTTCAACTTTGACTAGGTTAATGATCAAATTATCAAATGACCCTTAATTAAAAATCTCTATGTCCAGTTCATTTTACAGTTAGTTCAACCTAAGCTTTCCCATTCTCAAATTTCTCCTTTAGATGCTTCATTCAAGAATTTACAATCACGCTAATGGTGATCAATCAAAAAGCAATGACATACATATTCATACGTTGAATAGAAATCCATCTAAATCATATTATAAACATGTTCAATCCAACAATATTAAATCCATCAAAACAACTAGGGTTTATCCCCAAACAAAAGGAAAACTACTCACTAATATTTATCAAAATTTACCGAAAGTTACCAAAAGCTACCGAAAATTACCAAAACTTACCAAAATTAGCCAAAAATACAACAATATACATTTGAGCAATAATTTATTGTATTATTTACTTATTATTATAATTTTTTGTCTTTATGTTTTCTATTTTTTATTTTATGATTTTTTATTCAAAATAACAAAGAAAAACTATCCCAAAAAAGTTGAAGTAAATATTTAATGTCAACATCAAAAAGAATTTCTATTATATATTTTTAGAACATAATATATAACAAAGAAAAACAATACAAGTTTTTTGCTATGACATTCATTTTAGAACATAATATATAATCAAATAAAAAAATATGTAATCATAAATATCATCATTAAAATATTATATATTTTTATTACTCACAAATATTATTTAGATAATCAAATAAATCTATATAATTATAATATGAAAGTATGTGGGTCCCATTAAATGATGGAAGGAGAGCAATTTTAAGTTCATATCTAATAAAAAAATATAATTCTAACTTTTTCCTCAATTTAGGTTTATTTAAGAATTAATTTCCCTTTTAAATTATAATAATAGTAATAACAATAATATAATTATAATAGAAAATCTATGGGTCTCATCAAATGGTGAAACATAACAATTTTATGTTCCATGACGAATTAAAAAGATCATTCTAATTTTTCTCTGATTTCGGTGGTTTATTTAAAAATTATTTTCCCTAATAAAACTTACATATTCTAATCGAATATCTGACCCATTGTAACTGAAATTGTCCAAAATTGAATTGGAAATTGGAATCCTCACGCAGTATAACTGAAGTATGCTTTCTTAATTGGTACAACCACAACAAGAAAAATTACTTTAGGCAACAAAAAAATTTGTTGTCTGAGTCCAATTTTTGTTGCCCTTTAACATGGGGCTACAAAAAAAAATTGTCACGATTGGTAGTTTTATCCTCAAAGCACAAAGTGCGGGCTATATATTAGTAAAAATGGTAGCACAATGTAATTGTAGTGGGCAACAAAAATATTTTGTTGCCTTAGTAGCCTTAGGCAACCATTTTTCTTTAAATTGTCTCCCTATCTATATCAATTGCAACAAATAAAAGCAAAAAGTTGCTTGGAGGTACCTAGTATTTGGAGAAATTATTTTTTAATAACCTCAATTTTTCAAAACTCATTTTGAGGTACCCTTAATTTTTAGGTTAGTAATTATTAGGTGGTTTTTCGATCATCAATTTGGTTAAGTGACCGAAATACCCTTGTTCTTCCATTTTTTTAAGAAATACCCTTGAAAAAGAAGAATAAGGGTATTTCGGTCACTTAATAAAATTGATGGCTGGAAAAGCACCAAATGATTTCACACTCAAAAATTAAGGGTACCTCAAAATGAGTTTTGAAAAGTTGAGGTACTGAAAAATAGTTTCCCCAAATATTGGGTACCTTCGAGTAATTTTTTGAAATAAAAGTTTTGTTGCCACATATAGTGTAATTTAACTACAAATGCCCTAATTTAAATTAATGCAAAAATAATTT
This sequence comes from Portulaca oleracea, assembly GCA_029582165.1. NCBI lineage: Eukaryota > Viridiplantae > Streptophyta > Magnoliopsida > Caryophyllales > Portulacaceae > Portulaca > Portulaca oleracea. The sequence goes on from CM055889.1 coordinate 24,691,112, forward strand.
TTTTTTTGTTGCCCAAACTACTTTGAATTTGTTGCTCAAACATATTTTTCTTGTTGTGGACACTAGACTCCTAATTACACAAAGAGTGATTCACGGACTTCCATCAATCAGAGCATTAATTGTTATGTGGTACTCCCTCCATTCCTCAATATCTGTCACTTTAACTAATACTTCATTTTTCACAATATTTGTCACTTTACAATTCCAATACAATATTAATGACAATTTTCTAAATTTACCTCATATTTTTATCATTACCAATACAACTATATAACCAAAATAGAAATTTATCTATTACTTTTATCATTTCCAATATAATTATCATTCTCAATACAATTTTCTTAAAAGCTTCCCAAAATTCAAATGTGACAATTATTGAGGAAAGGAGGGAGTACACAATGTAATACCTATAGAGATCTACCAAAGTGTTAAAATTTTCAAAATAAATTCATCAATAATTATTATAAAACTCACGTAAGTTTGTCAATATTATTGTAAAGTTCATCAATATTATCAATCTTTTCTTCGCAAAGTTCATCACTTAAATTTGACATATTCTAGTACGTGTGGTGGACCTAGGCACGTCCACCATGATACACAATATAATTTGTGATGAGAGCATAGACAAATATTTTTCTTCATATTTTTTGTGTCTTTTGATATTTAAGCATCGTCCATTCAGTTTTGGTTATCAAATTTAACCATAAAAAGGTTTTGTTTTAAAAATCCAACTAAATTTCTTGTCAAATTTCTTTATCACCACCACTAATTTATAAGCGCACTATTAATGTTTACATATCGGACTATAACATTAACTCCATCAAAATTCTAGTCAACCCTACCGTAGTAACAACTTTGCTAGAACCCTAATTAACACATGTATAAGTAGAAGTTTGCCATCGATTTGCCTTGTTGATATTATGATTGACACAAATAAAATGCATTTTCATAATTATATCCATTGTAATTACACAAATAAAAATGTGTTTTCATAATTAAAGTCCAAAGCTAAAAATATATATGCATTACTATAATTATAATGTAATAAACTTATGTACCATTGATAACTGCTTTTCATGACTATGTTTTGGGGGTTTTTGGTAGTGAATTAGGGATAGTTTTGATTGTAAATCTTGATTTATATTCTAATTTCCTTACTACACTTGGTGTTGTTGTTTATGATGTAAAATTGTAGGATTGGAGGTCAAAACACCAACAAATCCTCAACCTTTGGTAAGAATCGATGCACCACGGACCTCCAATAGTCAAACCTAGACCGTGGCATGAATTACAGACGAAATGGAGCAAGGAACGGTCGGGCAGCACCCACCACGGTCTGTGGCGGGCCAGGCTCTTGTGTCGTTGCTGTTTTGCGAAGGAAAGAAGAAAAAGCCGAGGCAATGGCTGCCACGGGCAGCCCGTGGTGATGGCCACAGTCCGTGGCTAGCGCGGCTCGCGTGCGTTTGGCCGTGTTTTACAAGTAAAAGAAGGGGAAGCGACGGTTATTTCATTCATTGACTAGCATTCTATCATTAATCCTTTAAGAGAGAAACCCTAATCCACCCCTCTACTCATCAATTCTCCATCAAGAATCAAGATTCAAACGAATTCAAGAGAAGCGAAGATAAAGATTCATGAAGAAATCATCAACGCTCGCGAAGAAGAGTTCGCCCCGGGATCGAAAGACTCGACGGTTTATATTCTTCGTAGTTTGTCTTTCTTTTCGATTTTTTCTTTATTTTGAGAATCAATCATGATGTTTGGAACTTTTCGTGTTTTCATTGAATATGAGCAAGTAGTTTTCTTGAATTCTAGGGTTTTGCAACCCGAAACAATGTAGTTTGATTAAATGTTATTAGTTTGTGCATGAATTCTTGTTTTGAATCAATATAAGGTTGTGTTTTCCATGTTTATGAGTGTTCTTTAGGCATGGAAGACTTGTAATTTGAGATTAACCTGAGAAGTACTGAAAGGTGAATTAGGATAATCTGGCTACCAACCTTTCTACCTAGTTTTGTGAAATTTGAGAAAAGAATAGCAGACTAGGGAACCTTTTGATAACCAGAATATCTGAGACCTTCAACTTTGATTAACTTGAAAAGCATACGAAAGTTGTAATTTAGGTTAATCGAGGTAATTCTATTAGCATCGAAAGAGTAGTAGAGTTTTTATGGTTATCGTTCTTGATTCATTCTTGAATGTATGATTGTGCAGGCTAGGTTTTAGTAATCGAACTCGTTGCTAGGTTAGCATTTCCCTAGAAGTCTTTCTCTCTTGATAGAATTTTGATTATTTTCCCCTGCATGGTTTTAATTAGTGTCTAAAAACCTTTCAAAACCCAAAACCTGATTAGCTTAGCAATCACTTAGAAAGCTAGTTTACTGAGTTGTTAATTGAGTCTCTGTGGGATCGACCTTGACGTGCTACTCTGTACACCGTGCGCTTGCGGCCCGATCAAGTTTAGATTATAGATAAATATTCGTCAACAATAAACAATCACAATGAGTAGCAAAAAAAAAAAAAAAAGTTTCTTATAATTAATCACATTTTACATCTAAACCAAAAATCAAAATTAATAATTTGAAATTGCATTTAGGCAAAGTATGAAAGGATATGTAACAATCTTATCTCTAAAATTTATAATTTAGAAAGATTGGCTTCCATTAATTTAATATTTAGAAATGGTTTGCCACTTATTATTTCATAAAAATAACTAGATTCGATTTAATAAAGTATTTTAGTTTTAAATCCCAAACTTAAAGGAGGATAACTACATAGTCATTAAAGTCACCATGTGTAGATTTATTGTGTTGAGCTACTCATTGTAGGGCATTTGGTACTACCATTGAAAGCTTAAGCTTTTAGAAGCAAAATTTTAGAACTTATTAGTACTATCTGCTCGCTGAGCAGTTAGCTATTTGGCTGAGAATTTTTTTTAGTGTATCTAATAATTAAGCATTTTTTTTTAATTTCTTCCAATATCTCAGCTTATAATGTTGTCAGGGTCACTTTTTCAGTTCACTTTATTCGCTAATTTATTTTTGGGTTTTTGGCTCAAAATAATCCAAAGTCGGAGGTCATTGGCTGAAAATAATTCAAACTCACCTTTTGGCTGAAAATAATCTAAACTCTTAACCTATTTACTCATACTAAACCAAAATTGATTTCCGGTGTCGGAATGCTGACTGTGCAGCTTGAGCACATATTTCTTTAATTGATTTTGGTTTTGAATTTTTTTAAGCTTACGTAGACCCCAACTCATTTAAACTTATAATGACATGACAATGGATTAAAAATAAAAACACTTTAACATAATAAATTTAGTCTTCCAATCCAAAAAATTTAAAATTTGACCCAACCCTAACTGTTTGCCTTTTTTCTAATTCTTCTCAGCCTTCTCTCTCCTTCTTCATTATCTTCTGTAGACCTCAGTCAGCATTCCGAAGTCAGAAATCGATTTCGGTTTAGTTCGAGTAAATAGGTTAAAAGTTTGGATCATTTTCAGCCAAAAAGTGAGTTTAGATTATTTTCAACCAATAATCTTCTACTTCGGATTATTTGGAGCCAAAAACCCTTTATTTTTGCAAAACAGTTTATCAATTTAAAATATCAAGTAGCGTTCTCTCCATTCCACATTAGTTGTAGTCTTAATTTATATTGTCCTTTTTTTTGAGTGGAACTGTGGAAGAAAGATGTAGGGAAGATAATGTAGATAGCAAAGGTAAGTAAAATAGTATAGGTAGATAAATGTCATATCATCTATTTCTTTATTACTTTTATATAAATTCTCTAAGTGGAATAAAGAATTTTAAATATAAATTATCTAAAAATAATCTTTGCTCTTTTATATTGTAAGGTAAGGTAAGACAAACAAGGTAAAATCTTACTTAACTTGAAAAAGAACAGGGCCTTAAACTTTAAAAATTTTGATCATTAATTTTTCAACATAAATATCTATTATACAAAAATACTATCATTAAGTTCGTAACACAAAACACTACGGTAAAAGAATAATGTTATAACTTTTTGATAAAATATATTATCAAAAATTTCAGTGAGAAACATTAAAGAAAATGTAACTTTTTTTAGACAGTAAGTAATATGAAACAGAAGCAATATCTTTTTATCGCCAAAAACTCATAATACTTTATAATTTTATACACTAGTTGTACTCCTACTCTATGAGTGCTTCTGGAGGGGGGATTAAGGTAGGTAGTATTGTCACATGCTCTTTATTAAGTGATACTTTCATTTTTGTTGTTTTGCTGCTTTTTGTTTACTTATATTTATGTATGAATTTACTTTTATGCCCCTAGTATAATAATTATTTGATGTCTACTTGTCTATTTACTTGTTTGCTTATGTTCACACATGAATTTATTCTTTGACCCATAGATATAAAAAATATTTAATTGCTTGTTTTTTTAGCTTGTCTTCACACATAAATTTACTTTTTTGATATTGAATATAATAATATTTCAACACTTTGCTTTCTAGCTTGTGTTCACACTCGAATTTTCTCTTTTACCCTCGGACAATGACTAGCAGTTTGCCATGTAATGTGTGTTCATACATGAACTTACTATGTCTCAAATACAATAACTAAGGAACCTAAGATCAAATGATAGTTAAAATTACTAGACTTATCAATTCAGGATGCAGGTTAAATATAGGTCGAATGTATATTTGATCAGGGTACATACGGGTTAGGTAAATTTGACATTAAAAACACTAGTCAATTATATTTTAGGTTTATGTGAATATTGTCAGATGTATTTTGGTTTCGGGTAAATATGGATCAACTGTTATTTAATTAACAGTAAGAGTTTCTTTTGACATGAAAAATAAAATTAGTTTATGTAGATATCTTTTGTTACAATTATAATATTCTATATATTATATTAAAACAAAATAAACTTATCAACTAATTGACATGTGGCGCTTCTATAAAAAAACTCTCTTAATTTAATAAAAAATAAAAAAATATTTATTAAATTACACATTATTATACATCCCACATCATTATTACGGCGGTTATAAACACACCTCCTAATTATATATCATTATTCTAATGATTATGAACTATTGAGATGTTTTATTAAAAAATAAAAAAAAATGTTGATAAATTTTTTGTCTTTTCAAGTCCATAAAGACGCCTAATACTTAAATTAAAAATATTAATTTTCTCTTCATTGGATTTTTCAAATGAATATTATATATAATACTTAATGTTTTTTGTGCAACTTTTTTCCAATTTGGTCAAATAACAAAGTAAAATATCTCCAACAAGCACTTAGCAAAATAAAAAAATGAAATTTGGTAAATTTAGCATTGGTCTTTAAATCTAACACTGAAAAAAAAGGTAGGAAAAACATACTTACAATTAAATAAAACAACAACAAATAAGACAGAATAATTAACCTGTGCATTGCACGGGAATAAAGACTAGTTGTATAATGAAAAAGCTAGGAGTCTCGACGTGCTACAATTTTTAAAGCATTTGATATTAATAAGATAATTAAATTAAGGAAATTGGAATTAAATAAACCAACCTTTGGGGATGCTTTGACATAACCAACCAACTTTGAACATTAATATTAGACAAATTGACCTTAATAGATTGTTTTTTCCAGCAAACCGCCACCGAGTCAAACTCGTCGAAAGGGTGACGTGGCGGTGGCAGAAGCTTACTGGCGGAAGTTTCTCATAGTGACTAATATTAATGTTCCTTTTTTTTGGCTAAAACACCCTTCCATGTAAGCTTCCGCCACCGCCACGTCACACTTTTGACGAGTTTGACTCGGTGGCGGTTTGCTGGAAAAAACAACATATTAAGGCCAGTTTGTTTAATATTAATGTACAAGGTTGGTTCGTTATATCAAAGCACCCCAAAATTTGGTTTATTTAGTTCCAATTTTCCATTAAATTATTATACTTTGTATTTGAAAAATGAATGTAATACAAAATAATGTGTATAAATTATATAATATCATACTGTTAGTTGTAATTCTTTACGTATTTATTAAAATTCAAGTTAATATATAATTATAAATAAATTTAATATATGCATTATTACATCAAATATATTTCAAATTAAAACTGATAACACGGGCACTTTCTTTACTAGTGATATTGAATGGAGGTGGGTTGAACCGGACGAATTTTTGTTGGACCGAACCAGACATTAAGACTAAGTGAACCGGTATATATGTTTGTCTCGGGGAACAAACATTTTGTTGGATTAATGTAGGGTTCAAGTTCCCACAGAATCAAATATTTTAAACAAAATTCCCTGCATTTTTGTTCTTTACTTTTCTTCTATTATCAACTACATATTTTTATATTACAATTTCACACTGCTTTTTTTTTTTTTTTGGCTCTCTCACTTTGCGTCCTTCCTATTTGCTATTTGTTTCTCTCTCCTGACAGTCCATTTTTTAGCTCTTTTTTTTTCTTGCAAAATAAATAAAGATATACATAATATGTAATAAGCGTAGATCTTCATATGATGATCCACAAACATCAAGATATTATTGGATTTAATAATGATGAGATCTCACATGATTTAAAAACATGTGTAATTGTGTATGTATATGTGTATAACTATAGATAGATCCAAAGCTTGAGGACAGAAAGTCTCAAAGTCTCACATAAACTTTCGGTGCCATTCTCCCATTCATCATGCCATCCCAAGTTCCCAACACATATGTCTTCTACTCTATATATATAAACAATCCACGAAAAAGTTAACTAAACGGAGTTCTATTATTTTTGTCAATAGATAAAGTTGGCCGTTAAGGGAGATATGTTTGGTTAGTTGCCAGTTATTTTTCATTTTTATATTTTCAGTAATAATTTTATTAATTTTATTTTTAATAAATGATTTTGAAATCAATAATGTAAAAATAATTGAGGATATTTTTATCATTTTATTAATACACTTTTAACTAAATGTTTGTGTTACATTAATTTCTCCATTATTTTTTAAAGTGATAAATAAAAAGGAAATGAGAGAGTAGAAGAGTTAAATTAGATGTTGATCTAAGGTGTAGTGAATTATTGGCAACTATTAATAAGTAAGATGTTCAACTGTAATATTGTACACTCCAAAATATTCTCGAAAAGGAGATCTTTCATAACGCTAATTAGAGCGAGGATCAAATAATTAATTAAAGGTTTGAATAAGGATTTTATTAAAAAAAAAAACTAACCATATTAAGAATCATAAATTTGTAAGTTCAATACAATTTGAATAAATAATCAAATAAAAATACTCAAATATTTAATACCCAATACGAAGAGGTTCCAATTAACTCGACACCACTGGACTGACCCTTAAGACCAGCCGACCTTGGCTAAGAAGGTCAGATTAGTGGTTCAGTGATCCACAACCCATAAAAAGACCCATGGACCATGACTAGGTCGCCCGACCAAAGTCACATTCGGGCTCGACTTTTCTTTTCGTTCTGTGTATTATTTCTTAACTTATCAATTTGATTATAAACACTAATTAAGGAAGTTAACACGAATGAAATTATATAAATTATGATTAGAAGAGCCATCAGTCAATTTTATAGAAAACTAACACAACTTTAAATAATAAATTCGGCCGGCCTATGAATGAGATAATGGATTCGGGGGTTAATGTTACAAGTCTGAGAATTAAAGAATTCTATAACTTGCAATTAACAAAATTGACTCTACTAAAATCATATTTAATTATAAAGAGGAAAAGAGGAGAAATTTGATAGATTCGTATTAAAGTCATGCGAAATTCAATAAAAATGTACAAATCATACAAATTATCAAATAAACATATTTACATAATTTACAAGAATAAAGTGATAACGATTTTTAAAAGAATTAGTCTAACCTTATTAAACGCTCAGTGTTCAAGTAAAGCAGGAAGGAGAAGTAGAATAATTCACTCAGAGTCAATATACTGAGAGAACTCGATGGCATGGATTATGAAGGACTAGGCTTGTATTTATAGCAGTAAGGTTGCGGGTTAATGAAAAGATTGCGAGAATAAAAATAATGGAAGGAATGATAATATTCCCACAATAAAGTAAAAGGAGGTTATTATTTTCGACAAATCAAGGCCCTCCGACCTTAATGCGTTAATTAGGATAAAAGGAATACTTCTCAGATTTTTATAAAAATGAATATATGAGATTTGTGCAGAAAAAGCATGTCGGAAAAAGGAGAAGGTCGATTGGGTTTCAACAAAACCAAACTGGACCGAACCAATCAAGGTCGACGGGCCTATAGCTAGATGGACTTTGACTTTCACTTCAACTTTTGGAGATGAAGGTCGACCGACCTTGGCCTTGGGGTTGACTTTTTTTACCACTGGGAGGTAGGGCAACTGGCCTTGGGGCTATTTGTGGTCCCATTTTAATGCCAAGGGCGCTTGATCTTACAATTTTCTACGCGAGCAACCCAACTTCAAACGATCATAACTCTCTCATCCGGACTCCGATTGACCCGATTCAAGTCTTATTAGAAATCTATGAAGTGTACTTTAAGCTCGTCAAACAGTATAAACATCAGAGTTATGTGGAAAGGATGACTTCCAAAAGAGCATACCTATATATGTCAGAATGATGGGAAATGAAAGCTTTCGAGGTGAAAATGGTTGGAAATAAGAGATTTTTGTGAGAGGCTTAGAAATTGATGAGAATAAGTTATTTATTAGAGATGAATGATGCATGTTATATGCTCGGTCTAACTCAAACTCCAGTCTAAAAATAGACAAAAGTTAGTGTCTAAAAGTGTTTACTTATTCCAAGGTATCTTTATTGTCTCACCATTACAGATGGTCTTAAGGGTAGTATCTGTTTGAGTTAGAGTTTTAAATTTAAATTTTTTTGTTAATTTCTTTTGGTATTTATTGGTTTCTCATTTTTGTAAATTTCTTTCTAAAATTTTTAGTTTTGTACCTCACAAGTTTGTTCCCCAATTTTAAGATAAAGACTCATTCTCAACAAGTTTTTTTTTTTTTCACATTGAAATGCAAAAGTTATATTAATGTGCAAGTTTTGTTTTCACATTCAAATACAATCAAGACACAAAACAACAAACCAACGCAAATCACATTATCCTACAAGTGACCTCAACCTATTTTCTTAATGCTAGCCCTCTAAGCGCCTCTATCTAGCGTCATGTCCTCTATTAAGCTTAAGTACTTTAGGTATTTTCTAATTACATCTCTCATGGAATTTTTAGATCTCCTGTGTCCCCAGCACTCTAAGAGTATCCTAATCTTTTTACACATCCTAACGGCGACATCTTCACTTCTCTAGAGGACATGTCTCAACCATCTCAGTCTTATCTCTCTCAACTAACCCTCAATTGGCCCTACATCTGGTATTTCTCGGCAGACGACATTCCTAGTCCTGTCCAACCCAGTATAACTGCAAATCCATAAAACCATCCTCATCTCCATCACATTCAGCCTCTTACAATGTATCTTCTTAGTTTCCTAAGACTCAGCTCCATACAACATTGTTGATCTAAATACCCTACAATATACCTTAACCTTAAGCTTTAGTGAGATTCTCTAATCAAACAACACTCCCAAAGCTGCTCTCCACTTTTTTCAATCAACTATAATTCGATGTGTAATAGTCTCACTGATTTCATTTCTTTGTAAAATAGAATCTAGGTATCGAAACTTCTCCATGCATGGAAAATGACAACCCTTCCAATGGTAACTTCTTGGCTCTAGTTCTCATTCTCAAACCCACTAAAACGGATAATTTTATATTTCGTCTTTGACCTACCTAATCTAAAATCCTTATACTCCAACATATCCCTCAAGAGTTCCACCTTGTTGTTTAATCTTTCCGTCGACTCATCTATAAGCACTATATCACATGCGAATAACATACACCATGGTTATTCGTCTTGGATCCCTTAGTCAACTCATCCATCACAATAATAAAAAGAAATGGTGGCTAAGTGTAGATCCTTGATGTACCTTGAAATCAATTGAAAGCTCCCACATGGTTCCTGCTACAGTCTACACACTAGTTTTAATACAATCATACCATGTCTTTAATAACTCGAATGTAAGAATGTAGCACACCATTTCGCCTCCAGACACTCCCACATAACTTTCCTCAGTACCTTATCATAAGCTTTCTCTAAATCAATAAACACCAAGTGAAGGCCCTTCCTCCTTTCTCGACACTGCTCCATTAAACTGCGTATAAGATGAATATTTCTATTGTTGACCTACAAGATATAAAATCAAACCGATTCTAAGACATGCGCATAACTTCTCTCAACCTACTAAGCATATATAAAACGAAACTTCTATAGTTGGGGTAAAAAGGGAAAAAAAAACTACAAGCTTGTAGAGTTATATGTTTATAACTGGAATAAGGTAGTGATTTTTGGGTGTTTATGGGTGATTTTTATGAACAAGCAAGAGTGGTAATTGGATTATCACTTGTATGTTTATAGAAGTGATTTTTAAATGTTCCGTTATCACATGGTATATTTATGAAGATAATTCTTGAATATCCAATTATAACCATTATTAGGCCCGTTCTTTTGTGCATTAACGCAACTAACCGCAACGCAACTAACCGCAACCTACAGCAACATACTGCAACATAACGCAAATTACCATTAACTTTTAACTATTTCCACCGCAACTTAACACAATCTACCGCAACTAACCGAAACGCAATGCAAAGCAACGCAACACAAACGCAACGCACAAAAGAACGGGGGAAGGTGACATGTAAACATCTAAGCATAGCTACACACATAGAGTATTGCAAGTTTACAGTTTTTTTCCCAAATTAGAAAGAATCTACACTCCTCGATTATCAGTGACCAACCTTATAATTAGATATTACGAACATCCATATGAAAAATTATGAACATTATAATATAACTTTATAAACATCCATATTAGAAATTATGTACATCATAGTATCGCATTTTGATCATGCTATTCAGTGAGTATTCTTATTTGACATCATGAACATCCAATTTTAAAATCATGAACATTATTGTATTAGACTTGGCAGAATTTTGATTGACCCGATAACTCGATTTTGTTTGACTCGAAAAAATTAGGTATGGTCATCAAAAGTCCATTTGAATTTGAAAAATTAGTCAACGTGTCATTGTCTGGCTTAAAAAATGGTCGAGTCCGAGTAATGAAAACTGGGTAGGCTTGTCGAAATTTTGGGGAAAAATTTAAGTTCGATCAATTTAGACAAACGGACAATGTGCAGACTTGATTTGTGAGCGAATTTGGTTGGATTTTAACTACCTTTATATACAATTTGAAAATCGAACAATTCAGACATCAGACAATCAAATAATGTTCGGTCGTTTCAACACCAAAAGTATTAACTTGCCTTTATATATAATCCGAACATCAAACATCTGAATATAGGTCCGAGTTTGGTCTCAATGTCTGAATTTCCTACCGAACAGAGCCTGGTAATAAGATATTGACCGAATGATTGATTTGATCAAACCTAAAATTATCCGAACCTAGATTTTTGCCGAGCCTAATTGGATATCCATCTAAACATCCTATAGAATATAGGCACGGTATGCGAAGATGATGTCATAAATCCCAAGTAAGGATGGTTTAGATGAGCGAGATAAGATGGAAGCGTTGGATAATTTTACAGCTGAATACCAAATACTACTTCCGTCCCAAATTGTTTGTCCATCTACCTAACTCTCTTGACCCAAAATATTTGTCCATTTTATAATTCCAATGATTGTAATTCCTATTATACCCCTAATAAATACTCTTTTATTTCTTTTTTATTTTTCTTCACATGAGAAAAAGTAAGGACAATTATGGTACATTACACATTTTTCACCCCATTTCCCATGACCATTGGACTTTTAAATATAGTTAGATGGACAAACAATATGGAACGGAGGTAGTAATAAATAATAATATTGTAGAACAACTCCATTGAGGGAGGTTAAGGCCAACCCGGATTCTGCCGGTCTGGCAATCCGGTCTGTCTTCGTCCTCAGAACATCCCATGTCCTATTCTCTCAATTCTTTTTTTTTATATTCATTTTATTTATGTAGGGCTATTATTTAAACTTCAAAAATCAAAAAAGAAAAAAAAAGAAAAAGAATGGAAGCTGGCAGGGGTAATCAGTACACCACCCTCTGACCACCAATAAAACCACCCACTCCGTGACTCTCTTTTTGGACTCTCTTTTCCATTTCCATTTCCATTTTTGCTTCCTTCCCTCTTCCCAACTCTCTCTCTCTCAAGCGGTGAACAACAACAAAGCTATCCCCTCCAAAACAAAATTAAAAAGAAAGAAAAAGATTAGGACAAGAGTTTTATGGGAAGAAGATTGTTGCTCTTTTAAGTATGGAGTGCTTTAGGATGAGGATTTTGGCCTTGTTTGTGCTCTTTTCCTGTGTTCATGCCGGCCAATTTTCTGGGAATAAACTCCCTATAATATCATTTGATGAAGGATATTCCCATCTCTTTGGAGATGATAATTTGATGGTTCTTAGAGATGGTAAATCTGTTCATCTTACCCTTGATCAAAGAACAGGTGACTTTTTCTGGGTTTCTTTTTTTCCCTTAAAAATTTGACTGTTTTTTGAGTTGTATGTGTATATATAATTTTTGACAAATAATAACATTTTAATTTATGAGAAATATTGGATTTGTTTTATGATATATACCCAGGTTCTGGATTCATGTCCCACGATTTGTACCAACATGGATTCTTCAGCGCTTCAATCAAATTACCTTCTGATTACACTGCTGGGGTTGTTGTTGCCTTCTATGTAAGTATTTATATGTAATCTCATTTTATTTATAATTCACTGCGCTAGTGTTGGATGTATATATAAGTCTGCAGTTTGTGAGGAATACTTTGTGATTAATTCTATAGCACATATTTTTAGATGTGTTGGTGTATGTAGATGATTTTGAAATTAGTTTTGAAGTCAGAACAAGTGGAGTGAATATCATGTTTTGAAGGTTTTCTCCTCCTTTAGTTTCCTGGTTTATGTGATTGTTTGTTGTTTACTCTTGGGGGGGAGAAACAAAAATTGATTTTGGAAGATAATTAATGTGGGTTTTGAAAGTGGGGCTCCATATGAATGATGATTGCAGATGTCAAATGGTGACACATACAAGAAGAACCACGATGAGATAGATTTCGAGTTCTTAGGGAACATAAGAGGGAAAGAATGGAGGGTTCAGACAAACGTGTATGGGAATGGAAGCACGAGCGTAGGGAGAGAAGAGAGGTACACTTTGTGGTTCGATCCTTCAGATGAGGTTCATCGTTACAGCATTCTCTGGACTCAACATCACATCATGTATCTCTCTATTACTCTATACTCCTTTCTTCTTTATTCACTCTTATTACTCATTCAAATGGCCTTTGCTTTTTCAAATTTATGATATGATATCATTCTCTTTCTCTGCATCTGGTAATGAGTATTTATTTGTCCTTTCTCTTTTTTGGGTTCTCAACCCATTCTCACCTTTGCTTTGATTCTGTCTCTGCTAAATAATTCTTCCTGTTCCTTGCCTTGTAATTGACTTTGTGAAACCTTGTCTAAAGGGAAAAACCCATGTCTAAATTAAAGTGGTTAGTCTTTCATTTTGAAGATAGTAGTTGATTCCTTGGTTCGTGAATCATTCACCCGTAACCATGGCCTTAAAATTTGCATCAATTGAAGCCACAACATGTTCATATTCAGGTTTTTTTTTTTTGACCCTGTATATTATTAGCACATTGTTTTTCATGTTAATCCCGGATGGGATTCTTTTTATGATACCTCACTCAAGTCACTGCTGCCTCTCTGGCAATTGTTTCGTTGTGCTTTTTAAGTGGTACTGGTAGCAACAGAATATTTGGCTTTCATGCTTTTTCTCCACCTTTTTATGCCTTGCCCTTGTGTTTGTGTTTGTATGTGTCCCAATGGATCCCATTTAGATTTTATCTCACTAAATTCCAACCCCATGGCCATGGTACAACAACTCAAACCCAAAAATATATATATAAAAAAAAAACATTATCTTGAAAGGAAAATTGATGGGCACAAGGCATGCAATTTACGTCGAAATTATGGTTGTAGATTTTATGTGGACGATGTCCCCATCAGAGAGATAAGGAGGACAGAAGCAATGGGGGACGAGTTCCCATCGAAGCCGATGTCGTTGTATGCCACAATATGGGATGCTTCTGAATGGGCCACAAATGGGGGAAAGTACAAAGTCGACTACAGGTATGCTCCGTATGTGGCCCAATTCTCCGACCTCGTCCTCCACGGCTGCACGGTGGACCCCACCGACCAGGCCCACCGCAACTGCGATGACCTGGCACTCCCCGGCATCGGACCCCTCCACAGGATCAAGATGTCTAATTTCAGGAACAAGCACATGACTTACTCATACTGCTATGACCGAGCACGCTACAAGGCCCCACTGCCTGAGTGTACTCTCGACCCCAAGGAGGCCGACCGACTCAGGAGGTTCGACCCCATCACATTTGGTGGGTCCCGCCGTCCGAGTAGTGGGAGGCGACACCGCCCATCCCAAAAGGATCATCACAGCAGAGCTTCCATTTGAAGAGCTTTCTTTCTGAGTTTTGCCTCACAATTTTCTCCCACATTCTTTATTGTTGCTCTTATTCCTGTCTTTGTGGCTTAGCTTTGGGGATAATTCAGTTTGGGGTCAGTGTTTTCTTTTCCCTTTTTCTTATTTTTTATTTAAATTTCCACGAATATAGAGGAGATGGACAAAAATAAAAATAACAGACAGAGAGAGAGAGAGCACAGATATATGTTGATGGGTTAGGTATCAGGGCTTATATTTTATATGGGGGTTTGCTCGTATTTGGTCTGTAAATAATTTCACACCCTTTGTTGGATTTTGTTTTACCATTTGCTCATTCATCACTTATTTTGGGCTCATTTTAGGATTTAAATATTGTGGGGGTGGGTCATATTTGGTGTTTGTATGTCTTGTCATTTGAATAAAATATTTCATTTAGATTCAGTAACAAAAAAGAATAATTATGGTTACAGTCTTACACAGAGCATGTTTTTGGTTTTCATAAGTAGATCCATTCATGTCGGATTACATTGTTCTTATGTAAATCTTGTTTTTAAATTATTAGTGTTATCCATTATTAAGTAAGCTATAGGCATATACATAGTGCTTGTGATTTTATCAATGCTGATGTACATAACATAGAATAATAATATTTGTCAGTGGGGGTCCATTGAAATTGAATGGACCGTTGTTATTAGTGGGGCAATAAGTCAATAATATAGTCTTATTTGGTGGAAAGTTTTATATAAATAATTGAAAATAGGGATCCGAGGTAGGTGATGTTGATTGGGAAATTTTTGAAATGAATGCCCTAGAGATGGAAAGAGAGAGACGTAGAGTGACGTTTGGTCATTGTGATGTTATTTTTAGTCCCAAATAAAGAGATTTTCAGTAAATTTGATAAGCTAAACTTGAAATAAGCTTGAGTTTGTCACTTCAGTTAAGTCGAACTTTAAAAAAAATAAAATTATGATGTTATTTTTAGTCACAAATAAAGAGATTCTCATAAATTTGAAAAGCTAAATTTGAAATAAGCTTGAGTTTGTCACATAAATGAATTAAGTCAAATTAAAAGAAGTTTGACTCGTAAAGCTCATACAGCTCTTGAGTAAGAAAAATTAAACGTTCTATGTTATGTTGATGATACAACTTTAAAGATTAAATTACTTCATTCGTACAAATTGGAACTGTGTTGTAAATCCATAATCATAAATTATTGTCGTTATCGTTGTAAATTACCTTTTTTATCCTATAATAGTTCTTTTGACTTAAGAATTTACAATCTAATATCATTATTTAACTTTATCATAAATGCTATTTTTTTATTATTTTCTATTTCAAGAATTACACTTTATTTGATCATTTTGTAGATTAACAAAATGAGTAGCAGCGAAAGATTAAATTATGCATTTATGCATTCATTAAAACTCTTGAGGACTCACGAGCCTTGTCCAGCCCGACTACCATGAGCATTTTTACTCATGCCAAGCTTCCAAGTCGAGTGGGGACTACAATGCAGCTCTACATGCCGAGCTAATTTTGTGTCCTAATTTCTTTTCCTAATATTTTTGTAATTGAACTGCTAAAGAAATGTATTTTAGTTAAAGTACTTAGAGTAGGGTCCAATGTTTCTTACTAACAATTTTGGAAAAAGCAGGAAGAAGTCATCCATTAATACATATACACTGATTTTTCATAACATAAAATGTTTGGATAGGAGGGTGGGTCCAAAAATCTATTTATTATGGGATTTAGTTTAGTTTAATGAGACACAAAAATAGGAGGTAGGCATCATGAAGTCGGTTTGCATGGGCCAACTCAATCATTTGGGGGGATTTTTGTAGGTAGAGCTGTCAATCATAAAATGTAACGTTAGGGTTCATAGTGGGTCTATCATCCCACTCTAACTTCTAAATTCATATTCATTTTTAAAAAATTTTAGATTCAATAAATTTATATGGATCCAATATTTGAAAAAATCATCCGTGTTTGGGTCTGAGTCCAAACGGTAGGACTCAAATTCAGACCCATATCTTTATAATAATAATAAATAATAATAACTCAAAAAAGACCGTCACATTTTCATATCTAAATCTCTAATTATACTTTGCTATAGTCCACTACAATGTCACGCATTCACAGCTTAATACCAATTGCACATCAGTCTCCCACTTTGTCTCTCACCTGTCTCTTTCTCTTACACCCATCTCTTGTCCTTTTGTATTAGGCCCCGTTTTTTTGTGTGGCTGGCAGGCTACGGTGTCACATTGCACCGTAATTTTCCATATTCCACCACAACCCACCATAATCCACTTTTTCTAATTTAATTTATCTTTTTATTAAAAGTTTAACTTTTCATATTCCACCACAACCCATCATACCGTACCGCACCACAGTCAGCCATATAAAAGAACGAGACCTTAGTTCACTACAATACTTTTGAGTTGTATATTTGATATTTATAGGTTTCAAGTAGACGAGTTCGCATTTTCTTTTTTTTTTTTTTTTATTACATTGGTAAGTCAGACCACCTATCTCAGGGAGAACCAAGTAGGCCTACCAACCTAAAGGGAAGGGAGTACACCACTTATGAGGCCCACAAGGAACCCCCAAGGGCACCAACAATTCCCACCAAGAAAATTATGATCACCAGGGATCTGGTGAGGAGGATAAACCTCTCACTCTCATGCCATTTGAGCTAAATCTCATTAGCATTTTCTCTTATTAGTATGTTGTAAAAATTCAATTATATACGCGGATGACTTGGATATGGTAAAGACCCATGTACTATAGACTTTAGAGGTTCTGAACATATTTCATCCATAGTTATTAAAATCCCGATCCTGATTTACGATTCTACAATTTTATGGTCCAAAATCGTTGATACGATTCTACTATTTACACACGATCCACGATCCTACATGGGCTAAATTCCGATCCTAACTTCCACATAGTTTCGAGTTAGGATCCCGATTTTAACAACCTTGATTTCATCGCAAAAAGACCCAAATAACGATATAGATTTAGCCAAAAAAAATATGTTATGAATCTCTAGTACTTGTGAACCTGCCCAAATCATGCCAATTCCAATCCTTATACGTTTAGCTTCAAATTTGTTGCATATAAGTCTTGTTCGATAATAATGTTTTGGGATAATGTTTAATGTTTTGATTGATTAAATGCTATTTTATCATATTTTAGATGTTCAATAAAATAACGTCTAAAACCCGTTCGTAATGTAGATGTTTGATTTTTGAAGACGTTACAATGGATAACATCAATGGACTTGGGAGTGTTTGACACTTTTTCTTATTCCCAAAATGCCCTAAGCTTTTTAGCTCATTTTGACTTCCATTGCCATTGTTATAAAGACAATTTGAACTTGCATTTTCTCTTTTCTCACTTTACCTTCAATTTGCAAATTATTGTATACTCTTGGAGCATGTGCTCTAAGAGATTACATGGCGATCATGTCATATTTGTTTTAAATTTTAATAACTACTTGTTGGTTACCTGTGCCAAATGTGTATTTACCTTAATGGTAATACCCCATCTTCTGTCGTCTTCACCTGAGTTCAATATTTGGATAATGTAATGCCTCGACCCCTCCCGAGACACATGCATTACTGAGAACTATTTCAAGGATAGCTGACTACCCTCACAAATCATCACAAGATTTCCAACAGATTGCCCTCGCCACACGTCTCTGGAAAACTTCACAAGAGGTCACACATCCCGAGACTAATCCCAACCAAAAACGCTAATAATGAGCTTTAACTTCCTGTATGCATACGGGATGTTATAGATAAATATTCCTTTTCTCCTTGTGAGGAGCATGAGAGTGTTAGTGAAGGAGGTTAGGTTAGTGGATGGAATGATATTTAATTGGATGAGTAAAATTCAAAATTGTTGGTATTTTCCTTTTAGGGGGTTGGGCCTAAATTTAGGCAATTGATATTGAGGAAACGCAATGCATAAAGGTGGACCCTTTTATAACTATACTTTGTCTATTCCCAGCCACTTGCCCATGTCTGCATCATACTTCTTTATTAGTTAAATCCAGATAAGTGTACAGGTTGTACAGGTCCCAAAACCAAAACACCACTCCTTTTATGTGTTTACTGTTTACCCCTCACTCCCATCATATCATATTCTTATCGATTTCTTCCAGTTTTCATGTGGGTCTCTACTCTCTAGAGTTTTAGGCTACATTTGGATCTAAAACAAGAGAAGAAAACAACAAAAAATTGTATTATTTTGTTTATTTGGCTTTTCAAAAAATTAGGATGAAAGTAACATGTCTTATTATATTTTCTGAGTTTCTTTTTCATAGAACAGTAGGTAGCCAATGACTTTTTAATTTTGGATCAATTAGAACTAATTTCTTTAAATAGTAAAAGTTAGGCTAAAAACTATCGCGTCCAATCCCTCAATATAATCTCAGTTTATCAAAGAATATTTTCCTTCTAAATTTGAGAAATAAGCGGAAGAAAAACAAAATATGCTAAATAGAAGCAGAGAAAATGAAATGAAAAATTGACACAAAAGTAATAAAGAGAGGTAAGTTTTGTTTTTCATCTTATTTTCCTAACTAGAAATTCAAAGATAGTTATGTTTGAAGATTATTCAAAGGAGGAAAAAGAATTAAAAGTATGAGTGTGTCCAACTCCAGTCTCCAACCAATATGGTCCTGTTGTATTTTGGCATAATTTATGTAAAGTTAGGAAACATATAACAGAATAAGTATGAATGAAGGCACTGAGACTGAGAGTGAGACAGAACAATCACTCACTCTCTTTTGGACCAAAATCATCATGAGTCTATTTTTCCAGCAGTCGCAATGAATGTAATGCCAATCCAAAGCTGGCTCATTCTTCATTGCACCTGCCCATGCTCAATCACTATCTCTTTTGTTTTCATTTCCAATCAATTTTCACTGAATAGGAGATGTAAGACAAGCCTACTAAAGTATGAATTTTAAGTTTAGGTCAATTTTAGAAAAGTTAAGTGTTAGAAAATATGAAAAGAATTGTATAAACTTGGATTGGATAAACCAAGAAATAATCTACCTAAACAAAATGGCATAAATAGGAACAAGTTGCGTAAATGTAGCCCAACCTCACTCACGCCAAGATTGCAGTTAGTGCCGACATTAATTTGGGTTCGGGTAAATTCGAGTCGATCAAATTCGGTCAATATCAAAATTTATGTCCAGATCCAATTTTTATTTGGGTCGGACGGAACTACATTCTAGTCAAAATTAGGTTCAAGCCATAGGAAAAAAAAAAGTAATAGTATATCGGAATATTCAGTCAATATAAAAATTCAGACGAAAAATCTATGCCCCGACCCGGTTTTTCCCGAGTCGGACAATTCAGATTTTCCGAGTTGTACAAAATTTTGCTTAACTCTAATTTGCACTGAACTTGTAACTCTTTTACCACCAACAAAATAACAAAACAAGCATGAGCTAAACTTTTCAAGCTCGGCAACCAAGCTTAAGTTCACCCAAAAGATAACGAGCCAAGACTCAAACTTTACAAGCTTAGACTTTGCTTAGCTCATTTCCACACCCACCCATAAGCAATGATGTTACTGAGGCGAGCTCTCTGTACGCTTGGTCTCAAATCTTTCTTGAATACAGAAGCTATTAAAAGGTAATATCCTTGCAATTCTACCTTTTACAGTTACAGCAAGCATGTCTCAAGTTGTCAGCCTTGGTATCTAGCCTTGGATGACAAATTACAACAGAGTTTTAGTAAATTATGAAATTATCTGCCCCTATTCTTCCATCCGATTTGGCTACTCATCTTCTCAATCTATCCCTTGCCCTTACAATCTCCAATTCTCGATCTTGACTTGGCGACTTAAACTGAGTTATTATCAGAAAATGCAAGAGCTGAATTGTTTGTGTGAACTTACACTAACAATCTCCAATTCTAGATCTTAATTAAATTCTTACGAACTTTCAGCACTAGCCGGCATGTCAATGAAACTCTCTTGGCTGTTCGATGCAAAATTTTAACATCACCTAAATTCATTGCCTCCGGTTCTGTGTTGAAGTTCTCAACTAGTTGATCAAATCTACCATCTTTCATAGCTTCAGAAAGGTTCACGGCCTGCGGTTTAACAGCAAATAGTGTTGAAATATCTACAAGTCTTCAAACATTCAAGTTAATTAAGACGACAGTTTTGAGAATTCTACCCCATCATAACGCTGCATTACATTGTCTTCTATGCCATGCAAATAATCTGCGAGCCACAATAACAAATAGCCCATTAGTCACTGGCAATCAATCATATGGCTCTTACTTATAAGCCTTATTGCTTGGACTCTTCATTTCAATTTCCACAAATATCTCATTAGTCCTTAGTATATGGTTCTCACAGTCTCACTTCTCAGTGAGTAAGAATGAAAACTAAGGGGCATTTGAGAGTGCTTGGCAGGAATTCAAGCATATCATTGTCCATGATTGATTATGCAAAACCAAGAAGTTAATGCTAAAAACTCATACCATCCTAACGTACTTTACAAAGAAAATAGCTTTCTGGGAAAGCAGTGTCCAAGTAGTGTCAAGTACCTGAGTAAGCAAGGTCCTTGAAAATCAATAGACTGCGAGGCATCAATAGAACAGAAAAGCTGGTAGGAGGACTCTTTGACTGTTCAGCTGTTGCTTTATCGGAACTGTGCATACCAGCTTCCACTTCTTCTGTGGCATTGCATTCAGACAACCTTGAATGTGGAGTGAAGTTCATCACCGCAGGCGATCCCAGCGACAGAATTGCTGCAGCTGGAAAATAGGCAGGTCCATCTTGGTGAGCCTACATTGCACAAAAGAAACTGTGTTAACCAGAAGACATTTTGAAAATCATCCAACTATTCATTTCCTTGCTCCAACACATGTGGCATGCTAATGCTATAAATTATGCACCCAAACATTCCAAGTTACTCAGCTTTGCTTGTTTCAGCTCAAGAATCCCTATACAAGGTACGGCAGCATTCAGCATGGACATGGACAGCTAACTGTTTGTAGTTCATTCTAAAATAAAAACATGCAAGGATTTTCAGGAAAATTAAATGGTCAAATCCAACACATTTGTACATAACCAAATGTCAAATACTTTAAGCACAAGCAATAACATCTTAAATACCTCAATTACCAAAATTACAAAACATATAAATGTATATAGGTTATCCTGCTGCACATACAGCATCCCACACACTATCAGACACCAGCAGAAGACCTGAGCTAAACAATTAAATTTCATTGTTTCACAAACCCAGATCCTTGTTCTTGGAAAAAATAAATAAAAAGAAAAATTGAAAAAAAAAACCCAGCATTATGCCTTGATATGGAAAATGCCCACTCTGAATGGACAAAAGGAAAGACAGGAGATGGATAACAATAACATGTAAACAATAAGGCAAAGAGGCAAAAGCATGTGCACCAGTATGCCTTGATCTGGAAGGTACTCGTTGATTAGAACATGATTGGGTGCTGAAGGATATATCCCACACTCTTCATATATTCGTTGTGTTACTTTGGTTAGCCAAGAAGGCACTGAAAAACAAAAATACAAGGAGCTGTCAGTTTCACAACAAAAGAAAATGAGATGTAAGGTAACTTAAAACACATGCTCTCCCCCTTGGTAAGGTTCTGCAACACAGCTGGGATTCTGGCTCCAAACCAAACTTTCTTTTTCTCTTTTTGTTTTGTTACATTTTCTTTGCATGTATTGGGGGCAAGAGAAGTGTTGTCCACAAAAGATCTGGCATCAAAAGATCATCACCTAAGCTACTTAACTTGATCATCCAGAAATTTAGCATGTATAAACTTTCTACCAAGAGACAGCTAGATAAGAGAAAGACACTTAGCAATAAAGACAACAAATTGGTGTTTATTATGAATGAAGAATGGGTGCAGAGACTGCAGACACAAATATTAATTCAAGGAATGTAGTCACCAGTGATTAGGAGCTAAACAAAATGAGTTTTTGCTTCTCCCAACAAATAACACAATCCCAGAGGACAATAAGTCAAGCCATCAAACATCCATGTAATGCAAAAGCCACGCAGAATGGAGTGAGATCCAAAAGAAACATTAACTTACAGTCTTGACTGATAAGCCCCTTCTCATGGACCACACCCCCTGTAGATGAATAAGGATCATAAGAACAAAGTTATCAGTCATATGCCACATAAATGAGTGTTCAATGCCGTAGATGCGTTTTTGTACCCCAGTTCTGTAATCTTCTGTTCTTAAGTGTTTTCCATTTTGAGATGGGTGCTTGATAGATCTGTAATACAGAAGGGAAACAGATAAATCAGGCATCATCAACCCCAAAAGAGCGAGCACCATTTAGTAGTGTGTGTGTGTGTGCGTGTGTGTGTGTGTGTGTGTGTGAGAGAGAGAGAGAGAGAGAGAGAGAGAGAGAGAGAGAGAGAGAGAGAGAGAGAGAGTACATGATTGCTTAACTGGTTTTCCTCAGCATCAGTAATGAAGTCAGAAATGTAGATCACTGTTGGGACAGAGCCAACAACAAAATCGGCCAACTTCTCATTCATTCCCATTCCACTGCCAGAAATTTAGCAATCCAAGTTAAGCAATGTGACAACCTAATAATTTCAAGATCCAATGAGTTAATGATTAATTTTCAACTTTTGTTTGGGGGATTATACCATATATCCTTCATACTTCATAGTGTATCAACATCCAGAGCAAACTACTAAACTTCATTAGCAAATCCTAAAGAAAATTGTCCAACAAACCAAATAAAACAAAATACAACGTACATAGTGACTGGTAATAAGTATCGTTGCTACACAAGCATCCCACGGGCCATGACAATTAAAACTCCCCAAATGCCTACCACAATCAATCAACCCAAAAAAATACTCCCTCCATCCTTAAATGATAAGTCCATCTTTCCTTTAATGAATGTCCCAAAATGATTGCCCTTTTAACTACTATTAGAATTAATTTTCTTCTCTCTCGTCTAAAATCAACCCGAAACACTGCATTAAATGAAGTTTCATAGGAAATTTCATTTCCAAGGACAAACAATCATTTTGGGACGGAGGGAGTAAAATATTTTTACGAAAAGGGAGTCTCAACACACCAAACCCAACAATCTTTTCAATGATGTAAAAATAGTTAGAAATTCATTTTAGTTAGAAATGAGGGAGAGGGAACAATAATGCCTATTGGAAAACCTAAATGATCAATGATATTTTCCCAAATGATCACTCCAACAACAAAACAACAATATACACAAATAACCGAATGTCCAAATGGTAAGAGGTGAATTTTGCAAACTTTTGTCGGAAAAATTCATCTCCCACTCATTTAAGTCCAAATTGGGCAATTAAAAAATTCATATATAGCTAACGCATATGCCTATCTACATTATTTTTCTTAAAAGTTTTAAATGAAGATTCATATAACAGTTTGTGAAATTGGTGTTAATGTAGACAAAGTTTTGTTTGTTTAGTCATATCATTGTTTCTCTTTTAACAACCATGAGTATAAACCACAGTTTATGAAATTAATACCAATGATTACCATATTATGTTTTGGACTTAACCAAACCAGTGAAAAGAAATGTAACATGATGCATACGTCAAGCATTGAGAACATGAATTAAATTATGGTGATTGTGTTGTTGATTATGATGATGGTGGTGATAAAAATGATTATGGAGACGAAACAATGAATAATTTGAAGATGAGAAATAGATAACATGCAAGACTGAGATGAAGAGGAAGTGAGAAAGGTTGGTTGCATGCGTCATGGCTCTAGGTCCTTTTCATACAAGAAAAAGTGCATATCATAGCACAAAATTCATGTCCCCTCTTTTACAAAGGATAGTAAGAGAATTCATCCCCTTCCATGTATGTTGCTTTTCTTTCTAACTAGATGGTCGGCAATAACAAATGATCTATTATTAAACTACTATGCTACATTATCAATATTATCCATGTTGTTATTTATTTATTCCTTACTACTACTAATACTTTCATCATTCACCAACAATGTTATCAAAATCGCAATACAAATCATAGGATCATACAATCCAAGAGTATGAAACAATCCAACTTGTGTTAGTTATTGCTGCCCTGTTAGAATCAGACTATATTACATCATAATCGTACTAGAAATGCTAGGACATTAGGATTTGATCCTAAATCAATCTTAAATGCAATAGAGCCGACTAAAATTATACAACATTCTATTAAAATTGTCCTAGAATAGAATCTTAAAGATCGCATTAGAACCGGTAAGGATTATTGCCATTTTGTGGACCCTTTGACTTTTAGGGTCTGTATTTTTTATTTTTTTTTAGGGGGGTTAATACCCTCTTTACCTAGCCCAACCCAAATCTACTCATTCTTCTCATATTTCCAACACTCAACTTTCAACCTTTACTGAACTTACCAATTTTTTGCTTTACCCAACCTTCCCATACACCTGAAAAGAATAAACCCTTAGTGCTTTTGTATAAACTTTAAACATACTTCATATTTTTGCTTTGTGTGAAAATCATTCCCACATGATTGCTCAACAAAAGAGAAGAAGTTGTGAATGTTTTTGGAGGCTTTTTAGAACTAGAGGGCCAAATTAAAAGGAAACAAAACAAAAAGAACCATCTTTTCTATTCAGTTTTCACCAGGATCCATAAGACAGACTTTTAGTTGGCTTTTTGAATGAGCTACGCTTAACCCAGTCTAAGGTGCCAAGGTCCGTTCATAAGCACATATGATGTTTAGGGAATTTTGATAGTGGATTAGTGAATATTATGATTAAAATGTTTGATTTATATCTTCATTTCCATAGTATAGTTGGTGCTGTTTTTATACAAATTTGTAGGTTTTGAAACCAAATTACCATCATTCCCTTAATGTTTGGTAAAAACAAGTTGACCACAGACCTCCTCTATGGGCACCCAAACCGTTGTAGAAAATTCAAAGCAACTGGGCATGAATAATGGCCACTCCAAGCTGTACGGTATGATCACTCTGGACTGGAGTGGCTCCTTTTTCAGCCCTCTTCGTGCGATTTCTCTTCTTTTGACCGTTTTAAGTGGTTTTATGGCCAATTTATAACAAATTAACTCCAAAAAAGCAGCAAGAAGGAGAAATCAATCCACAACTCACCCATCAAACATCCACATCTCATCCATATCACATCAAAGAAACACAAAACTGACTATCGAAGAAGAAGATTGAAGTGATTTTGAAGGAATTTCCTTTTGAGATTGAAAGACTCAAGTGAAAAATCTTGAAGATTGTTCAGCCCTAGCTCATCTTCTTGTTGTTTTGAGGTTTGATTATCATGTTTAGAATTATTATGTCTTCAACGATCATGAGTGAGTAGATTTTAATTATCTAGGGATTTCTAAATTGAAACAATGGTGTTTGGTTAGCTTTTCATAGTTTATGCTTTAATTCTCAAATAGAATCAATAGAAAGTTGTATTTTTCATATTTATGAGTATTTTAAGCGCTTGAATACTTATAATTTGAGATTAACCCAAGAAGTACCGAAAAGTGAATTAGAATAATCCAACTACTGGTTTTTCTACCTAATTTGTGAAATTGAAAAAAATATAGTAAACTAGGGAATCACTTTGATAATTTGAGATCTTTAACTTTGATTAATTTGATAGGAATACAAAAGTTGGCTAAATAACAACAGTTCTATTAAGCATCAAAAGAGCAATACAATTCATATATATCGATTCTTGATTCAAATGAAAGAATTACTACACAAACTAGATTTTAATAATCAAACCCATTGTTAAGAAAGTAAATCCCCACATGTTTTTCTCCATTGATTAATTCCTAGACTTATTTTCATGTTTTAATTAGTTAGAGTCAGCAAGTTGAACAAACCAAATCAAAAACCGATTTACTTAACAATCAATCAGAGGGCTAGATTATTGGGTTGCTAGATTGGTCCCTATGAGATCGACCTTGACATGCTACATCCACACCTTGTGCGCTTGCAGCCTGTCATCAGCGCCTCTCGCCTTCTCTGCCCTAGAGACACATGCTTTTTTTAAGCAACAGCCTAGGTTTCTCAATGGAGCGATATGTTGACAAGTACAATCTATCTATCAATTAAATTGTAGAATGGGTCTCCGTAATTCTTTCCCTCCCCCAACTGTGCACTCTGATGCAATGGGTGTTAATAGCCATTGATTCTATCCAAATAAAATCCCAGCCGTTAGATTAAAAAAATTAACCACCAATATGTGTAACCGACACTCTCCCTTATCTCTTTTGGGTGCAAGTGTAACTGCTTTCTAAACATCCAATGGCGGATCTCGACTCCAAAATAGGGGTGTTCACTTACACTAATAACTATCATATATTTGAAAAAGAAAATTACACAAACTGTCAAATACTTCAATAGTCAACTATTACTGACAGAAATTTTTCTTTTTGAGGCGTAAATCGTAAAATTGAATTAAAACAATTCATATTATACCCAACACTTTGCTACTCACTGACAAAACAACATACAAACACAAACAACAATCACAAATCACAGCAAAATACTCAACATTCCCAAATCTATTTGCTAAACAATCACTAACAGTAATTTACTAAATCACAAAATGTTCAATAATTCACAAACAAATCACAAATTATAAATTTCAATAATTTACCAATTACCAAATTGGAATGAAAAATCTATAATTGAAAACCAATGACAGTCACAGTAAACCCTAAGACTGGAATGAAAAACCTCAATGCTTTGTGACTCACTCATAGTAATTTACTAAATCAAAATTCACAAATCACAAAATATTCAATTATTCACAAACAAATCACAAATTATAAATTTCAATAATTTACCAAATTGGAATGAAAACCCTAAAATTGAAATAGTTAATTGTAAACCCTAAAATTGAAAATCAGAGAACTCACAAGTTGGATTTCCGTTCAGCGGTCGCCGGACGTTGGCCGCTTGGTTGCTGGCGGCGCCGGCGTTGCTGCCTTGGCCCTTGGATCGAGACTCGGTCGCGGCTGAAGACAGAGACAGAGCACAGAAGACAGAATCTCAACACAGAAGACAGGCGCGGTGGCTGACGGCGGTGGTCGAACCGTCGAAGAACACAGAAGAGTTGAAGGCTTGAAGCTGCTGGGTACTGGGACGGTGCGTAGAACAGTCAGATGTGTAATTGAAAGTTTTTTTTTTTCTTCAAATTAAGTTTAAAATTGAAACAACCATTTATTCTATTAAATGAAAAAAATTGTCTGATATTTGTAGACTGGACACGTGGGCTCCCTTTATATTAATGTTTTGGATCTTTTCTTATGGTGTCCATTTAATTTAAGGTTATTGACTTTCAACAACGACCCAACAAACATATTCCCCTAAAAGTCCATTTAGGATAACTGGGTCCTAATTTTAAGTTAAATGGTGGTGGCCTACAACCTGTGATGTGGTTGCACAAATGGAAAATGTATGTTATAATTTTATTTTTATTTTATTTTCATTGTTTGCCGCATATGTGTTTGAGCTTGGTAGAATGAAGAAGAAAGAGTATGAAGAAGAAGAAGAAGAAGAAGAAGAAGAAGAAAGAGAAATAAGAAGATCGAAGAAGAAGAAGAAGAAGAAAAACAGAAAGAAGAAGAAGAAGATCGAAAAAAAAAAGAAGAGGAAGAGGAAGAGGAAGAGGAAGAAAGAGAAAGAAGAAGAAGGACCAGAAGAAGATGAAGAAGAAGAAAGAGAAAGAAGATGATAATGAGGTTTTTTGGTTTGGGTTTTTGGCTCAAAATAATTCGAAGTCGGAAGTCATCGGCTGAAAATAATTCAAACTCACTTTTTGGCTGAAAATAATTCAAACTTGTAACCTATTTACTCAGACTAAACCGAAATCTATTTCCGGCGTCGAAATGTTGACGAGGCAACCTGAGCACGTGTTTCTTTAATTGATTTTGTTTTTGAATTTTTTTAAGCTTATTTAAACCTCAACTCACTTAAACTTATAATGACATGACAATGGATTAAAAATAAAAATACTCGGATTCAACTTTTATTATGTTAAAGTGTTTTTATTTTTAATCCATTGTCATGTCATCATAAGTTTCAGTGAGTTGGGGTCTAAATAAGCTTAAAAACAAAATTCAAAACCAAAATCAATTAAAGAAGCACGTGCTCAAGCTGATCTGTCAACATCCAACGCCGAAAATTGATTTCGGTTTAGTACGAGTAAATAGGTTACAAGTGAGGATTATTTTCAGCCAAAAAGTGAGTTTGGATTATTTTCAGCCGATAACCTTCGACTTCGGATTATTTTGAGTCAAAAACCCTTTTGGTTTTCTCTTCACTTTCTCATTTTTAAATGTTTGGGGAGTATATTATGTTATTTAACACTTGTCTTTGAATGAATAATTGATTATTATAGAACATCCTCATCTTCTTCTTCTTCAAATGAATGAATGAATAATGGTTCGTTATATATGTTGACCTTGAATAATAATATAGTAAACCTTGGACAAAAATATAGTAAACCTTGTATATTAATATGGTAATCTTTGGAAATTAATATGCTTTGGATATTAATATGGTAATGCTTGTACCTTAATATGACAATCCCTGTATAACACAATACCTTCAATTTATAGAATAAAACACTTTAAAAGTTTTTAATACATGATAACCACCGACAATACACTGAGTACATCCATAGTTAGTAATATGTGTTAATACTTGATATTACTAACCATGGATGTACTATATTGATAACCAAGGATTACTATATTGGATATCCAATATATATAGTAATCATCAATTATCGATATCGTAATCCTTGGTTAACACATATTATTAACCATGGATGTACTCAGTGTATTGTCGGTGGTTATCATGTATTGAAAACTTCGCATTGTATATTACTAACCATGGATGTACTATATTGATAACCAAGGATTACTATACTGGATATCCAATATAGTAATCATTGGTTATCGATATAGTAATCCTTGGTTAACACATATTACTAACCATGAATGTACTCAGTGTATTGTCGATGATTATCATGAATTTTCCTCCGCATCTAATGAAAATCAAAGATAAACGGATCAGAGGTGGTTACCTCCATATTCGCTCTAATTATAATTTGATTCGAACTTTTTAAATCGAATTCGAATATGAATTTTTTTGTTATCAAATTTGTCTTGGATTATTCTTTTTCGGTAGTCAAACCTACTCTTTAGTGTTACTTTTATATTGCTTCCCACTACCTTTTGTAATTTTTCATTTGTTTTCAAATATGACTATTTGTAAAAATTATTTATATTTGTATTTGTCCGATTAAAATAACACCCGTTCGAAAGAGCGGACAAAAAACTATTATTTTAAATTGTAGAATGGGTTCCTTTGAAAGTCTTCCCGCATTCAGAACATAAATCTCATGAATTAGAGTTTCTGAGTCGCTGATCTCTTTCGAAATGAAATCTCAACCATTGATCAATATAGTTTTTACCAAAAACTTTTTTTTTTACAAAAACTAAACATATAAAAAAAATAAAAGAAAAGAAAATATCAAGCGGTTACCACAATTTATGACCCATGATCCACAATTTTAAGTTTAATTGACACCACAATTTATGACCCATCATTAGTCAGTTTCACTTTTTTTATTTTCCCTAATATTGGTTGGTAAAATCAATATAATCCTTATGTTTTTTTCATTTTTATTTGTCCATTTAACTAATTATCCACAATTTTAAGTTTGATTGTCACTACAATGTGAAAGTAGATACATAAAAAGAGACATTTGTTGCCACAAACACATAATGGGAATGACACGAGATAAAGGAGTCGTGAGTTTTGTAATAGGGTTGGGTCCTAAGTAATTCAATCAAGTGGGTTGGGTTGAAGATACAAAATGAGATCCAAGCATTATGGACATCACTTGAGTTTTAAATTGACATATACATGAATCATCATGATACATCTATATGATATAACTTCATACTATTTGTCCACTATAATATAATTTACGTTCCGTATAATTTTGTATCATTAATTTTTTAAATATATTTGATAATTTATCATGTAAAATTATTAATGTCATTATAGTTATAACAAACATACCTTTTATTTGTCATGTAAACTTGATTTAAGAATTATTTTATTATTTATCAATTTTTGTTATGTCTTCATAAAACAATATGGTGTTTGATTTGATAGTAAACAAATACATTTTTCTAGCTTAAAATTAGGATTATTATTGCCCAATTACTAAAGTTAGGGACTATTAAAACTCAAATTCAACTTTACAATATATATATATATATATATATATATATATATATATATATATATATATATATATATATATATATATGAGAGCAGATCCAATAGGAAGAAAGATACAATAGGAAGGTAGGAAGAAGCAATATGGGGCGTACAAATATATGATCCAATGGCTAATAATAAAACCACTTTCATTACCCATAAATCAACTAGTTGTAATGCCGCGAAAACATACAAAAAGAAAACGACAAACAGATAGAATAAATAACGGAAACTTATATATATATATATATATATATATATATATATATATATATATATATATATATATATATATATATATATATATATATATATATATATCCAAAGAGGGAAGAAAGATACAATAGGAAGGTAGGAAGAAGCAATCTGGGGCGTACAAATATGATCCAATGGCTAATAATAAAACCACTTTCATTACCCATAAATCAACTAGTTGTAATGCTGCGAAAACATACAAAAAGAAAACGACAAATAGATAGAATAAATAACGGAAACTTATAATCTTGAGGCGTCACTGCCGTGTCCCCGAGGGAACACAAGGCAAAAAGGTTCTAGAATCCATCACCAAACTAGAAGAAAAATATGAAATACTAAGGACAACTCGAAACTAAAGGTTCAATAAACAGAGTAACTAAGACTAAGGATTTAATATGCTGAGTTTCATTATTCTAACAGCTTCTACTAGGTCCCCACATTCTCACATCTAGTCCCGCAACCCCCGCAACGCTACTGGTCCGTACCTGAAAACAAAACAGTTCAAACATGAGGGGGAAACCTCAATAATGTCTACCCCTAACAGTCAAAACAATTATATAATTCATTTCAACGCATTTTAAGGGAAGGGGTTAACAGTTCAGATATGTCAAAATAC
This sequence comes from Portulaca oleracea, assembly GCA_029582165.1. NCBI lineage: Eukaryota > Viridiplantae > Streptophyta > Magnoliopsida > Caryophyllales > Portulacaceae > Portulaca > Portulaca oleracea. Next base: position 24,722,886 of record CM055889.1, read on the forward strand.
TTTTACCAGACGAACTTTGCCAATTTCCATTTTTAGAGCGGGCGGGGCTTCCAAACTGCCTCTCGGAGTCAAAGACTCTCCAATCATACCAATTTCTTTCCATCATCTTTCCACATCATTCTCATTCTCATAAATCCACAAATTACTAATCAAAAAATCCGGATGGCCATCGCAATCTCAATCCAACACTACCAGGCGTCACCTGGTCTCTTGACAATCCCCCTCACAGGTAATGATCTGATCTTAGGGACACTGCCCGAACCCGCATATTTACTCGTATCCTTTAATTTAGTGAGGTTTACAATTTCGGTTCAAACCAAACTCAACCAAAGATTTCCAAAAACCAACACTTTTAACATAAAAGCCAAAGGACTGTCCATACTTTATAAACAAAGAACAGAACATTCTCAATAAATAGACAGTCAATTTAATATAAAGTCCCCTTCGAGATGCAAGGTCTAAAATACGATAAAAACATTAAAACGATTAAAGAGCATCCACTGGGAATTAGGGCATAGACATTACCTGCAGAAAGTTACTTCAATCAAAAGATGCACACGGAGCTACTGGTTCGTTCCCTCGCTCGAACCTAATAATTGAATATTTCTAAAATCAACAACTCGCTCACCAAGATAGCTAATTCACGTATTTTCTACCCTTTCCCAACTTAACAAATTCTTACTAATCACGTACCATGTATATTTAATTACAAAATCAAGAGCACGAAGCATTCATCACATTTTCAAACTATGTAATATACATAACCTTTAGGACAATAAACATATGAGATATTTTCATACATAATTATATTAACAATATTTCTCATTACTCAAATAATAGGTAGAAACTAACTTGTGACTTGCATGGCACTATTCTCATAAATTACCAAATTGCCCTTATTCATGCAATAATAACACTAGGTCACAAAACATGCTTCACTAGCTTAAACTACCCTTTTAGGGTTCCTAACATATTCTTAGGTCTCTAATGTCAACATGAAACAACCCTAAAATATTTCAATCCCACCAAAGACATGTAATACCAAAATACACACCCCTCATAAGGTCTCCACAAGGACTTCCAAGTCTTAATAGATACATAAAATAATACTTTTCACATAACATAATAACATTAGGAAAAAGGCATAAGAACTTTACTTTTAACATAACTTAATATCATAATACGAAACCTAATAATATTAATATACACCAACATGATAAAAGAACTTTTATCCCTAATATAGCCTTACAAAAATTGGGTAAAACAAATTTAGTCCTTTCTTGTGACAAAGTAATAATTTCAACTTAATTATTTAATACTAATAATAGTACAACTCTTAAAATCATTTAAAACTTTAATATACACAATAATAACTTGAAATCTAAAAGTTTTATAAACTAAAATAACATTATTACTTAAAGCTTAATGATAAAGAAATAAATAATATCACAACCTTTATTTTAAGAACTTAAATAATTTAGAAAAGAATCGAAGATACTTATTAGTAAAGATATTTCTAAAGAAATAATAATAATAATAGGGATTTATTAGTAATATAATGAAACTTGGTAATATTATTTTTTAATAACATGAAATATTTTTCCAAACAATAGGCTTAATAACATTATGGAAATATAACATAAACATGAAAACCTTGTATAATGATATGAACTTAATAATTTAAAGTAATCAACAATACTTACAAACAAAGGAATTTCAAAACAATATTAAAACCTAATAATAACATGAATATCATGATAATAATATAAACTTTTGAATATGGAAAACCTTATAACGTAAACCCTAATTCAAACAAGGAATAGGAGTAACTTACTAACATAAAAAAATTTGGATAAACTTATTATTAACATGGACATTACATATGAACCCTACTAACAACCTAGGGCTAAACATGCTGTAGACACTAAAAAAAATCAAAATAGTGTCAAATTATAAAATAAATTAAGTTGATTATTTTGGTCGGTCCAAATTAATTAATTTAATTTATTTAACTAAAATTGGCTCAAGTTGACTATCAAGTAAAAGCTCGAACGACTGCCAAGTCAAGGTCAAATCGACTACCAAGTCAAACCTCAAGTGACTACCAAGTCAAAGTCAAATGAACTGTCAAGTCAATCCAAACCTAAGGCCCGGACAACAGCCCACAAAGACTACCAAGTCAAAGTCAAATGGACTGCCGAGTCAACTCAGACCTAAGGCCCGGACAACGGCCCACAAAGACTACCAAGAAGCCCAAGAGAGAGATCAAGTCCTTTCCCTATAAATAGGACTCTACCTCTTCTCATATGGAGAACATAAAAAATTGAACTCTCAAGAAAACTCTCTCTAGAATTAAACAACAAACACTTCACTAAGTGTCGTTTGTTCTAGAGATTCAACACCAACTTGATCGAGATTCAAGCCCCATTGGCCCTCCTTCAAGAAGACTACAGAGATTGAATCAGAGAATTTTTTATTTGTTCATCTTGTAACAAATATTATAGAGATTGTACCCAAATTCTTTGAAATCAATACAAATTATATTTGTCCATTTTTTCTTGTCTTTATTTATTTTAGACTCGAAAATTTGTGGTTACAAATTTTGGCACGCTCGGTGGGACAATCTCTACCTCTCATCTCCATCTTTGAAATCAAGACTTTCAAGAACCCCTCCACGAATAAGACATGGCTATGAAGACTTCAACCAATCTATCTCCTAAGGAAGAGCTCACAACAAATGTGAAGATGAGCCACAAGGTTACTGGCATGACAAGGGAAATTCATGGCAGAACAAGGTCATCTGGTGTTGTTACCATGTCAGTCATGGTTACAGGAGTAGTGACTATAGAAGAAGAAATGGCTAACATAAAAGCCACGTTACATAAACTTACTCAAGAAAGTGAAGAGAAGGACGCGCAAATCAGGCGTCAAGATAGAAAGATTGCTAGGTTGGAAAAGAAGTTAAAGCAATGGCCAACAAAATCCCTCAATAAATATTCAGATGTCGAGGGAGAAAACAAATCTAGTGAAAGTGAGGCTGAGAGTGACATGTCTAAGAAGGGTGACAAGCCATTATCAGCGACAAGCTCAATGACTACGGAACAAATCCAAAATTTGATCGCAAAGGCACTCAAGGATCAATTAGGAGAAACTTCACAAGAACTCACAGGTACACTAGGCCATACACTAAGAGAATCAGCACTCTTCGTATGCCACATGGTTACCAACCTCCCAAATTTCATCAATTCGATGGACATGGTAACCCAAAGCAACATGTCGCGCACTTCGTGGAGACATGCAACAACGCTGGCACGAACGGAGATCTCTTAGTCAAACAATTTGTACGCTCCTTGAAAGGAACCGCGTTTGACTGGTATACCAACCTTGCATCTGAGTCCATCAATGGTTGGGGGCAAATGAAAGGATCGTCTGTCAGAAACCTCTGCGGTCGACATGTGCGCTCGAGGAATGGATTGGAACATACTTGTTGAGCCTCGGTTTTACCACTTTTTGCCTCGGTTTTTATTGTCTTATTGAACTTATCTAAGGTATTTAGTTTAAGTTTAATAGTGTTTTTGCCATCTTTGCTAATTGAGACTAATTTGTTTAATTACCTTATTTTTAGGTAATTTTGAGATAAGCAATGATGGCACAGGAGGTAAAAGATTGGAATTAAGGAGTAGAAGCCAACACGGTTGCGCCAGTAAATCAGAAGCGAAATTGGGATTTTCAATTCGGCACACCTAGGTGTGCCAATCGACACAGGCACCCGTGCCAGATTGCAGTATTTAGTTTTAAGTAGTCTTATTAATTAGGAAAAAGACAGTTTCATTTCTACGTTCTTTCATACTTCTAGTTTCTCTAGGGCTTGAGGGGAGGTCTCTCCCTAAGCCTTTATGGTTCTAGGTTTAGATTTCCATTGAAGAATTTATGAATGCAAGAAGGAGATTGAATTTGGCTTTCAATTCAAGACTAAGTTTTTCTATCTCTTTCTCTCTATTTTCTTCTATGTTCATATTTGTTAGATTGATTTTCGTTCTTTTTAATTGCATTGTTATGTTGTTTTATTGTTAGTTTTGTGTTGTTTGGGTAGTAATTGATGTGTTCGATGATGAATTAATCTTGTTTAGGCCTAATCTATCCAAATTCGTGCTTGTAGTTAGAGGTTTTCTCATGCCCACCACGTGTTCGATGAAATGCTCGAGAGAGTATTCATCTATATTGCTTTAGGAAATTGATGTACGCCGAGAGGTGAGATTGATTTGCTAGTGTGGTAGAGAAAATAGTTAGGGTTTTGGACATGAGAATAGTCGAATTCTAACTAGGTTTAAGGTTGCTATTCTTGTAGTTTAATTAGACTAATTCCATGAGAATAGGTAGTTAGAATAGTTAGACTTGCCCTTAACCCTCGAGAGAGGGCTTTGGTGAGCTTTAATGGTGCAAGCGATCACTCTTAATTGCTTGTTTAGAATTGGTAGATTAGGTCGTTTAAATTGATTAGTTGTTGAATACCGATTTTGTTGCCTGAACATCCTTTTATTGCTTTCATAGTTTGTAGCTTTGTTCGTCACTACCATCATTTTGATTAATCTACCTAGCTTGAAACACTTGAGTCCGCTATGAGTGCTTAGAACACAATTCCCTGAGATCGACAACCGTACTCCCAAAAGTACAACAACAAAATTGGCGCCGTTGCCGGGGAGTTGTTGTTTCTTATGCTCCGAGCTTTCTTGAGGATTCTCGTTAGGTCTTTAAAAATCTAAAAAAATAAAAAAATTGAAAATCCAGAAAAAATGAATCTTCCCCACTTCCCTCAATATGAGCAAGAGTTGTTTTGTGCTTACTGGAATCGATTAGATGGCTATCTTGCTTATTATGCTCAATGTGATTTTACTGTTACGAAGTGGGAAGTATTGTATATTGTTGATGAGGGTGTGAATTTTGAGACTCGTACTCTTTTGGATTATTTTGGTTTTGATGGTAAAAGTGAGTGCGAGGCTTGGGAATTGCTTGAATGGTTTATTTGGGATACTCATGAGTTTCAGGAGGCTTGTTGTTCTTCGGGTTCTTCTTTTGATGACCCATGTGCTTTTTATGCTAGATCTTTCTATGAGGAACAATATTTGACTTCATGTCCCCCTTCCCCTCAATTCTCAATGCATGTCCCTTCTTATTGTGCTTCATGTGAATCATCTGCTCATGTTACCAACCCTTGTATTAGTGTTGCTTCTCCGACCCTTGTTGAAAATGTAATAACCCATCATGATGAGTTGTCGAGAGTGGTAAATGGTCTCAAATTGATTGTTTCTGAGTTGGGTTTGCTCGTGCATCAATTGAAGAGTGATATGCGTGATTTGAATGAGAATGACCATAGGCTAGAACTTTCTTCACCTAAGGATTGTTTGTTGGATGCAATTGAGTCTTCTTCTCCTTTGTGCCCCGAAATTCTTGTAAGTAACCCTTTGTGTGATTGGAAGGATGATAATTATGACTCTTTTTCTCCTTCATTAGCATGTGAGTCCTCATCTCATGATATAGACTTTGCTCTTCATGATGCATCTTTGGATACTAATATTGAAATGGGGTTTGTTTGTGATGAAACTATTGAAGATGTTGTACTTGAAGATCCTCCTATGTGCTTTGATTATGCCAAGAATGTATCCATGTCTCCCATTCATGTGTCCTTTTTCCCTTCATTTCATTCCACCCTCTCACTCGAGCATGCATGTCTTACTTACTTAGGTGACTATAGAGATCCTAACATCTCATTTGATCTTTCTTGTACATACCTAGGGGAGATGCCTAGAAAATTTGTGCGGTACGCCTTCTTTGAACATTCTTTCAATTTTTCTATGGCATTGGCTAAATTTAAGAGGATACTCATGTTGTTTGCTATATTTTTGCTAGTATTCTCTCACATATTGTACTGTGAGATGCATACTTCGATGTATGATCCGCTCCTGCGAGCCTTAACTGCGTCAGAGTTTCTTAGGTCAAGCTAAAGACCTTAAATTCGCGCTTCTTGGGAGGCAACCCAAGTTTCATGCTTTGTAGTTTAGGGTTTTCTTTTGTTTTGCTTCATTTTGTTTTGTTTCATTTTGTATTTATTGAAAAAAGGAAAAAAAATCTGAAAAAAATAATGAAAAAAAATGATGATACGAAAGCGAGCGTTCTTGTTGGGTGAAGGATTTGAGTGAAATAAAATGTTTGTTGAGGTTGAAATCAATGTGAATTGATTAAAATGTGTTTGAGAAGTGTTGGTGGGTTGATTAAAGGTGTTTTTGATGTTTTTATGGTGAGTATTGCAGGATAAATCTGTGTTTTGAACTCAAAGTTGATGAAAATTGTTGAAATTTGAAAGCATCAATTTGGCACACCCACACGTGCCAAATCGGCACACCCAAAACAGCAAGGTAGCAAAAATGTCAGAATACAGGCACACCCACCTGTGCCAACTGGCACGGCCGTGCCAAACAGACCAATAGAAAGAACTTGAACGCTCACTTTCCTCACCTATTCACTCCTCAAACCCTAACTCCCTTTCTCATCTCTTCTCACCCTCAACCGTCTCCAGCACCGTGCCACCGCCGTGCCACCACCATTCGCAACCACTAGCACCACCGTACATAGGGACCCACCACATCCATCCTCCCCGACCAGCGAAGCCCAGCAGTGGTCGCGCGCACACCCAATCGCCATCTCCCTCATCCCTCGCCCAATTTCGCAAGCCCTAACCGTTGTTCGCACACCCACCGTTCGAACTATACCAAACCATGGACCACTGTACCAACGCCGCCCTCCATCACCGGCGAGTCGCGGTGACTCTCACCTGCAGAGGCAGCCTCCTTCGCACTCACATTCCCAGCGCCTGAAGTTGTTCACTCTATGCAGCTTCCATTGCCTTTGATTGTGCCTAAATCATTGCCAAAGATTACAATTTGGAGAGAGTTGTTGAGCATTGAATCACTCCTACCGTGTCGCTTCAAGATTATTGCATATCCTTTGAGCACTGTATGTATTCTGCTAGTCCCCTTTCATTTTATTGTATATATGCTTTTCATTGGGGACAATGAACATTTTAAGCATGGGGGAGGTGCAATTTGAGCTATTTGGGGTTGAATTCGATTGGTGTGATGTTTATGTGGATGATGCATATATGAGTGGTTCAATTGGAATGGTGGTGTTAGATTTTGGTGGTGTGTATTTTGCATTTAGCTCACTCAAATTGCATTCTATGTTGGTTAGTATATTAGATTGTATGGTTGCATTAAGCTAAGATCATTTTTTTTCTTTTATCTAGCACTCACTAGATTCACTTGCATTTCTTAGTTTAGGTTCATGTTTTAGGCACTTATTAGATTATCGGTTGCATTATAGGTTAGTTAAAATCATTCTAGGAATGAACGAGCATTTTAGAATTGCATTCATTTTTGCATTGCATAAAGAAAGACAAAGTGAAAGTTGGATGTTTTCAAGCACTCAAGGTACATTTTCAATACCCCTTCGCTTTAGTTTTCATTTTTATCGCTTTCTTAGGTACTCCCTCCGTCCTAAATTAATTGACGGAATTGGAATTTTCACACATACCAATATATAACTATAATAACTACCAAACCTCAATTATATTTGGCTTTTCTCTCTCTAATTAATAATATAAAATAATTGAATTAGATATTGGGAATAGGAAAGTGACAATTATTTTGGGACAAAATAAGTTAGTTAAAGTGTCAATTAATATGGGACGGAGGGAGTAATTTATTACTTTCTTAGTTAGTTTAGTTTTATTGCTTTCAATAAAAAAGGTGGAAAATCCTTGGTTACTTGCTTGGTTGTTGGTTTCGAAAACCCCCTCCTAATGCCCAAGGGGTGATTTCTTGGTTGGTTGATAGTAATTGTGTATGATGGAAAGCTTGGTTTGGCTTGGATGAGTGTGAGAAACTTATTGTATGTTTGTTTTAAGGAGATCATTGTCTTGTGTGTGATTCAATTGCTCTTGAAAGTCTCTTATGCATGATGGTGAATTCTTGTGTTTGGTTCATCAATGGAAATAGTTGCAGTGATTATGGTAGGTTTAACCCGTGAGGTCTTCTGAGCCTAAATGACTATCATTTTTATAGTCTAATTTCTTTTTGAGTGTGATCTTACCAAGTGTGCATCTTTAGAACTTGGCTTGACTCTCTTCAAAACTGCATTTGACTTGTGCATTGTGTTGATATGATTGAGGCCCATTTTTGTAGCTACATAGCCAAAAAGTCACCTGACATTTTGACCTCTTTTTGCAAGCCCTTGCTAACCCTTTTTTCTGCCTTGTTGTTTACCCTATCAGTGTACACCTTGGCCTTTTCTTAATTCCCTACCTTTAGCCAAGATAGAATGAGCAACAATTCAGTTGTATGGGACAGTTTTGTGGTCGATTGTTGAGAGTAGTTTGATGGTTTGTGCTACAAGAGGAATGCATTGTTGAATATTCTTTCTACCGTTTTATCCTCAAAGGTTGTAACTTATAATTGTTGGGATTAGAGTTGTTCTTTTTATATCCATGTTATTCGCCTAAGAAATAAAATGAAAAAAACAGAAAAAGAATGCCAAACAAAAAGGCTAAACAAAGAAAAAAATGAAAATGAAAAAAAAAGAAGAAAGATGAAAAAAAAGCAGAAAAGAAAAAGAAAGGCCTTGAATAATAGGTGATTAGCATGATGAGCTTTTGTTTATATTGACTCTTTCCTAACTATTAATTAATGGAGATGTATGTTGTGCTTAATCAAGGTGTGGTGTAAGAGATGTTGTGTTTCATGAAATGGAAGTGTTGTTGCTCTTTAGGTACTTGGCTATCTAGCTCCACGTTCCCTAAATGATTCCCTCCTTACCCTCAAACCTAAGCCCCATTACAACCCTTGAAAGTCCTCATGATTGACACTTGTGCATTTTGTCTATAGTGGTAGAGAATTGAGAGTCTTGTCAAGCTTATAGTAGTTTGCATGCATGGTTGAAGGTATTGAGTGAACACCAAATTCATTCTAAATACATGAGAGAGAGTGTTCCACATACCCTAAAGTGAGGTCCTACCAATCTCATCTAGTTCGCCAATCATTTGAATGAACTTGAATTGCATGTAGGGACATGATTGAGTGAATGTTTTGCCACTTGCCTTTGTGATCTTTGAAATGAATTACAACTTTGTTTTGATCTGAATTTGGGCTTTGCCAAGCGACCTACTATTTGCCTTTGCTCTTGACTACCAAGTTTTGTCCCTTGTCCAAAAGGGAGGAGGCTCCTCTTGTGGTTTTCTATTTCTCCCCGGTACTTCATAATGAGTCTTGCTTGGGGACAAGCAAGGTTTAAGCATGGGGGATTGTTGAGCCTCGGTTTTACCACTTTTTACCTCAGTTTTTATTGTCTTATTGAACTTATCTAAGTTATTTAGTTTCAGTTTAATAGTGTTTTTGCCATCTTTGCTAATTGAGACTAATTTGTTTAATTACCTTATTTTTAGGTAATTTTGAGATAAGCAATGATGGCACAGGAGGTAAAAGATTGGAATTAAGGAGCAAAAGAAGCCAACACGGTTGCGTCAGTAAATCAGAAGCGAAATTGGGATTTTCAATTCGGCACACCTAGGTGTGCCAATCGGCACAGGCACCCGTGCCAGATTGCAGTATTTAGTTTTAAGTAGTCTTATTAATTAGGAAAAAGACAGTTTCATTTCTACGTTCTTTCATACTTCTAGTTTCTCTAGGGCTTGAGGGGAGGTTTCTCCCTAAACCTTTATGGTTCTAGGTTTAGATTTCCATTGAAGAATTTATGAATGCAAGAAGGAGATTGAATTTGACTTTCAATTCAAGACTAAGTTTTTCTATCTCTTTCTCTCTATTTTCTTCTATGTTCATATACTTGTTAGATTGATTTTCGTTCTTTTTAATTGCATTGTTATGTTGTTTTATTGTTAATTTTGTGTTGTTTGGGTAGTAATTGATGTGTTCGATGATAAATTAATCTTGTTTAGGCCTAATCCATCCAAATTCGTGCTTGTAGTTAGAGGTTTTCTCATGCCCACCATGTGTTCGGTGAAATGCTCGAGAGAGTGTTCATCTATATTGCTTTAGGAAATTGAAGTACGCCGAGAGGTGAGATTGATTTGCTAGTGTGGTAGAGAAAATAGTTAGGGTTATGGACATAAGAATAGTCTTATTCTAACTAGGTTTAGATTTGCTATTCTTGTAGTTTAATTAGACCAACTCCATGAGAATAGGTAGTTAGAATAGTTAGACTAGCCCTTGACTCTCGAGAGAGGGCTTTGGTGAGCTTTAATGGTGCAACCGATCACTCTTAATTGCTTGTTTAGAATTGGTAGATTAGGTCGTTCAAATTGATTAGTTGTTGAATACCGATTTTGTTGCCTGAACATCCTTTTATTGCTTTCGTAGTTTGTAGCTTTGTTCGTCACTACCATCATTTTGATTAATCTACCTAACTCGAAACACTTGAGTCCGCCATGAGTGCTTAGAACACAACTCCCTGAGATCGAAAACCGTACTCCCAAAAGTACGATAACAATACTCTATGCCTTGCAAGCAAACAAACCTAAGAGCTTCAAAGACTTGGTGACATAAGCTCATGACATGGAGTTTACAATTTCCAACCATGGAAAACACTCTAAAAATAGTATGTCCACAACTTCTTATGAAGACATGCCAAGAAGAGACCATATGATTGAAGATGACTATTATTTTTCTAACTCTGATGCACCAGAAATGTTGGACAAACTCCTTGAGAAAGGACTCATAAAACTCCCTGAGCCGAAGCGCCTTGAAGAAGTAGGAAAAGTGAGCAATCCTAAGTATTGCAAGTACCACAGGATTGTTAGCCACCCACTAGAGAAGTGCAGAGCATTCAAAGAGCAAGTCATGCATCTAGTGAAGGAGGGGAAAATCGCACTAGATGAAAAAGACACTGACGAGTCTGACTAGATGCTATGCAGACAAAGAGATAGGACACCTTAGGGGTCAAAGAGCAGTCACCTAAAAAAAAAGGACTCAAGCAACAAAAAAAAAAAACTTTCAAGTGATCGTCATAGACTTCTAAGTCATCATTAAAAAAAACAAAACTCCCAAGTACACAAAGACTTCCAAGTCACCACCAATGACTCCCAAGTCAACCTAATCAAGAGACTCCCAAGTTGAAGTACAAGACTCACAAGTCTATCAAATGACCAAAGACTTTCAAGTCATCACCGAAAGACTCTCAAGTCATCATCAAAAAGACTCTCAAGTCATCAACAAAAGACTCTCAAGTCATCATCAAAAAGACTCTCAAGTCATCACCGACAGACTTCCAAGTCATCACAGGAAAAAGACGCACAAGTCATCATGAACAGACTTTCAAGTCGTGATCAAAGACTCTCAAGTCGTTATCAAAGACTTTCAAGTCGCTACAAAGGAACACTTGAGTCAAAAGACTTCTAAGTCATCATGATTGACCAAGATAAGAAACTCTCAAGTTATCCAAAAACCCAGACTCCCAAGTCATCGATCAGTGATCATAGTGTTAACGTCGATACATGCGCCAATACGGCTATGACGTCCACCGTCAAGGTGGCGTTGATTATTGTTCGTCATCATTGTTGGCATACCACTTCAAGTCAAGCCTTATTGATAATTGTGCCATGACCATGATCATTGACGACCATCAAGCATTGCATCATCAATAGCGTCACTACAACTTTTAGTGATACTTTTCATGTCAAGGCCAACAGTTGTGTTATACAAACAGTGGTGCTACATCTGCCATCGACGTGGTTGTCGGCTCGTTCCTTCAAATCACAAGTCATCCTTCCATGGGATAACCAACATGTTCAAAGTCATGTCCATCTTTTGGCATCTAGATGTACAAACAACATACATTGTGTAGCCTCCCAAACCTGCTAAAAAAAAAAGTTGGGGACTCTCAGAGGGGTTAGTCGTTCTGGCATGCGCCGGGTAAGCCGACTCGTCACCTCAACAAGGATAAACTTCTCGCGCAAAAGCGGAGCCCGTTATCCTTGTCTTTGGCGGTACTCGGTCTTCCAAAAAAGTATCCGACTCATCACCTCCAACAAGGATAAACTCCTCGCGCAAAAGCGGAGCCCGTTATCCTTGTCTTTGGCGATACTTGGTCTTCCAAAAATATCCGACTCATCACCTCCAACAAGGAAAAACTTCTCACTCAAAAGCGGAGCCCATCACCCTTGTCTTTGGCGGTACTCGGTTTTCCAAAAAATATCCGACTCATAACCTCCAACAAGAATAAACTCCTCATGCAAAAGCGGAGCCCGTTATCCTTGTCTTTGGCGGTACTCGTTGTTCAGTTCTGTATTTTGTGGTTTTCAAAGTAGGGGTTGTCGGTCCACGAGGATGGGTGTTAAGGCTTGATTAAGATAATCGGTTTGTGTAGAGGGGTTTTCTCTCAAATGCGGAAAAGTGGTAAATTATGTAAAGGAAAGCAATAAATCTAACCTAGGCATAAATCAAAGAAAGCAATTAAAAGCATGAAATCAAATAAAGCAATTAAAGCATGAATTAAAAACTAGAATGAACAATGAAATAAAGGGCAAGAAAATATACCTTTGTTGAACAAAATCTTCACTAATCTTCAATCTACTTGGATTTCTCCCGAACAAACAAGAAACCGTGAATTGGATTACTAAGAATCCCAAAATCCCCACTTGAGAGTAGAATTTGTGACCCTTAGCCCTCCTCCTCACTAAAAGTGGATTGTGTGTTTATCACTAGAAAGCTTTTAAATCAACATCAATGAAGATTAGAGAGAGAGAGAGAGAGAGAGAGAGAGAGAGAAGGAGAGAGATAGAAAGCTTTTAAAACACTTCAAAGGAGATTTTCTTGAATTGAGAAAGCTTGAGAAAGTTTGAATACAAATGCTAGAAATCAAAGAAAGCTTGAATAACAAATGAAAACTTGAAGAACAATTAAAGAAAGTAATTAAAGAAAGCAATTAAATCTAATATAATCCTACTCCTAAAACTATGAGAAACTAAGATAAAAGATGATTCCTAGGTCTGAATTACAATTGGGTATTTATAGAAGAAGGAAAATGACACCCAAAACCCTAAAATAATAACCGCAGCACGCGCAACTTATCCGCAGAAACAGGGTCTGACTCGGGCGAGTCAGAGGCGTCGCGGGCGAGTCATGGTTTTGCCCATCATCATCCGTCATTCATTCTTCAACCTTCGCGGGCGTTACTCAGTCGGTCGCTGGCGCGACAGGGAGACGACTCGGGCGAGTCGGCGCTTTACTCCAGCGAGTCATCCGTCTGTCCGAAGCAGCTCCTTCTCCTAGCAACGTGTCTTAGTTGAGAGATAGTATGACTGGGGCGAGTCAATAATCTGTCTCCCTGCCCTGTTTTGCACCAGAAATGGAGATGAGCTTCCGGGTCGGTTTTGCCTCGGGTTAACTTGGTTTGACTCGGGAAATAGCTTGGAATTCCCTAAAAAGCCTTCTTTAAACCCGAATTCCTTCTAACCCTTTATTTTCCTCCAAATCACAAAATCACTAGATATATACAAGGGCAAAAATAAGCAAAAACACCCTATAAAAGAGAAGAAATTCGGCTCGGAACGAGACCGAACAACACTCCAACACAAGGGTTTGCTCGCCCCGAGCAAACTAAAAATAAAGATAAGGACTAGAAAAAGAAACTAAAAACCCTAACTCACTTTCGCAGGAATCGCGGATGCGTTTAGCACATGCATCAAGCCCTTTAAAAACTCCCCGGTAGCCCGGGTGGACGAGGAAGGTCTCGTGAGGGTTTCTAGAAGCTTTACCCACAAAAGCCACGAGAAAAAGGAGAGAGGGAAAGTGAAAAACAAAACCAACGAAAGAAAAGGAAAAGGAAAACGACTTTTCTTCAAGGAATCATGCAATCTCAATCAAGAAAACCATATTAATCCTCCAAAACGAACCGTTATGAGCATCTCACAAACACCTAACTCGGGCAAATATCAATCTTTTAGGTATTCAATCCCCTACACCTCATGTAAAGCTACTTCTCTTGTGCGCAAGTGCAAGTGCGTTCTAACTGATTCCGATCGATCCCAAAGACTCACACCCGAGCTTAAAAACAAAACGAACAAGAAACGCAAAGAGACGCCCTCCACCGCATTTGGTCGCCCTTGGCTTGGTGAGGGCCGCAGGTGATGCAAGGAAAGGCTCCTCACTTTATTAACACTTAACTTTCTTTTTGGATTGGGTATTCCCAACAATTTTTTTTTAAAGCTTAAAGGTCGAGGTTAGTTTTGCGGGAATTGCAATGGCCCACAATGGGGTTTATTCTCCCAACACAAGCTTTTCCATACACCTCTTCGTTGCAAGCGATATAGAAGGAGGCTTAAGGGGTAATAGCGCCGTACCGCTAATACCGGTCCCGTGTAGGTCGACTAACTTTATGGTGGTTAATGTCGTTCAGCCGGCACGCCCCACTTAATTCATTTATTTTGAGAATTGACTTCTCTTTTGTTTTCTATTCTTTTCCTTCTTTTCTTTTGCAAAGAACAAGCTCGGATACGGGTCCCTAGGGTCTCCAAGTTTCAACTAGAACGTGAAGAAAATCAGGGCCCTCGCTAGGCACTCGATGAAGGGAATCTAATCAAAGTGAGTCATGACAATCACCCAAGATAGGGTCGAAAATGCTCAAACCGGTTTCTTTTAAAGAAGATTAAGAAAGTCTTTCCAATTTTTGACAACGAAATCCAAGAAACAAAACCAAAAACGAAAACAAGGCAAAAACAAAAACTTTAAAAGTTTTACACTCCCTTTTTTCTCCTTTTAAGCACGAAATTTTTTAGACTTTTGGACACAAACTATGAAAAGTAAAACGAAAAGACTCAAAACTAGATTATCTACCCATGAACAATGAAAGATAACACCCTCGCTCCAACACAAAACATCACAATGTTTCCATCATGAGAAGGGTGTCACAAGTAAGGTAGAAAACCGAAGAAAAGCATATATACAAAACACTTGTTACATAAAAAGCGGTGGCGACCCGAGCCCACACGGCTCCAACAACAAAATATTCCCAACAATCACACTCATGGGGTTCGCCACCCAAAAGGAAAATTCAAGCATGCAACATGGATCAATAATATACACATAAAGAGAAGGTGGAAGGAGGTTACCTCAAGATCTTCAATAAAAGTATAACCAATCCACGATCCAAAGAACATCACACCGTAGGTTAGAAACAAACAAGAAAAGCATACTATGTGTGATGGTTCACATGCAAGATCAAAAAGAA
Source organism: Portulaca oleracea (assembly GCA_029582165.1). Classification (NCBI taxonomy): domain Eukaryota; kingdom Viridiplantae; phylum Streptophyta; class Magnoliopsida; order Caryophyllales; family Portulacaceae; genus Portulaca; species Portulaca oleracea. Next base: position 24,738,177 of record CM055889.1, read on the forward strand.
AACCAAACTATACAAGACTCTAAGGACTAAAGAACTAAAGAAACTAAAATATTTACAAAACGACTCTCACTTTTTTTTTTCTTCTTTTTCTTCTCTTGGACTCAAAAGCCGGAATGCATACTACCCTCTCACTCCCACACAAAGAAGTTGTCATGTCCTCAATTGGAAACAGAAGTAAGGTACGCAAGAACTCCAAAAAGGAAAGAAAAAGACACACTCAAAAAGAAAATAAACGAACAAAAGAAAGACAACTCACTAATTATACAAGAAAGGTGAGGAAGGATATTACCTGGAAGGTGTCTTATCAAGATATTCACTCCTTCTCACCTCAAGATATCGGGCTTCACGTCAGAACCATTCATCGCCCGGAGTAACAAGTCATGCATCCGTGAATGCATCTCAAAATGGTGTAGGTAAGAGCACACTCGCAAAATTACATCAACAAACATTAATGCTCTTAACAATTTATCGAATGCCTTAGAAAAGTCGTAGAAATGATGGAACGCAAGAATGTACAAGACTTTCCTAGGCACGGTGAAGTAAGACATGACATATGATTCCTCCCATTGACTCATAAATGGAGATTGGGTATACAAATCAACGGGAGGGGGCAATACAACACATTCTTGAACATGCTCATACGAATACTTGGATGCGAACAATGGTTCAAACTCAATATCCATGCAATTTTCATCAAACAAAGATTCCAAATCACCACTTTCATCCAAAGAATCATCATAACCATCAATGGGTAATAAGGAGAAAACAGGGTTAGACCACATCATAACACTCCCAACATCACACACAAGCACATCTTCATCTTCGTCAATATCAGACTCACAAGATGAACTATCAACATCAAAAGACAAAGGTGCATCATTCAAAACAACGTCAAAGGTGAAAATGGAAGGCTCCGGGTCATAACTCATAGTGAATGACTCATAAAGCATGTCATCATCAAAAACTTCATTGTCAACAACCAAGTCCAAACAATCATGATCAATCCCCAAAGAATTATGCTCATCATCACAAGAATGCACATCAATGGACTCACATACAAGGGTAGCTAATTCCTCACTAATGCAATGATTCTCAATGAAAGTGAACAAATCGGCATCAAGCACACATTCAATCACAACAGATTCTATTTCACTCTCAACAAGATCATGCTCAATTTCATCACAAGCATCGTGGCATTCAATAGACTCAACTTTTTCTTCACATAAAGGCATGGACAATAGTGTGGACAATGGTTCATCATCAAGCATGTAGTCATCAAAATCATCACACACAAAATCATCATGTTCCTCATGCTCACTAGGTGGGGCTAGAGCTAAGGAGTCACAAAGTAGTCCAAGGCATGGTTGGTCATAATAATCATCATCCTCATCATACACAGAAGAATTAACTTGCATTTCCGGACTCAAAGATGACGAATGATCTACTTCAACATTCAAATCAACCATTTGTAAAGAAGGAGTTTCTACCCTATGATTACTCTCATGGAAAAATGCACGCATATACTCAGTCATTGTCGCACATGATTTTTCCATTTCTGCAATGGTAGCTTTCAAACAAGAATCAGAACTATGGTACAGCGAATCACAGAGGAAGCACACGAAATGAGACTCATCATCGGCACATTGGGAAAGATCATAACAAATTTCCACATAATCCCCACCATAAGATTGATCATCAACATACACGGGGTATTCACATGATTGTTCCATTTTGGTCCCTGAGGGTGGTGCATAAGGAGGTTGGAAGCTAGGACTAACACTTTGTTGCTCAAATTCATAGGAATCCTTAGACAACCATTCAATAAATTCCCAAACAACATCTTCACCTAAATTAGAAAACCCATAAAAATTGAAGAGATTATGAGTTTCATAATTTATACCCTCATAAACAATTCCCAACATATCCAATGTATCATAAAAGATACCATATAGTTCACATTGAGCACGGTAATCATGTAATCTAGCAACATATTTCCAAAATGCTCCATGGTCAAATTGGGGACTAGCCATAACTCTATTTTCTATTTTTATATTTTTTTAATTTTTTTTTCGATATTCAAATTTTTGTGCTACATTTTTCTAGCATAATCAAGAATGCAATAAACTATATACACACAAACCAATAGCCTAATCTACTAAATAACGCCATCCCCGACATTGGCGCCATTGTTCGGTTGTGTATTTTGTGGTTTTCAAAGTAGGGGTTGTCGGTCCACGAGGATGGGTGTTTAGGCTTGATTAAGATAATCAGTTTGCGTAGAGGGGTTTTCTCTCAAATGCGGAAAAGCGGTAAATTATGTAAAGGAAAGCAATAAATCTAACCTAGGCATAAAATCAAAGAAAGCAATTAAAGGCATGAAATCAAATAAAGAAATTAAAGCATGAACTAAAAACTAGAATGAACAATGAAATTAAGGGTAAGAAAATATACCTTTGATGACTAAAATCTTCACTAATCTTCAATCTACTTGGATTTCTCCCAAACAAACAAGAAACCGTGAATTGGATTACTAAGAATCCCCAAATCCCCAAATCCCCACTTGAGAGTGGAATTAGTGACCCTTAGCCCTCCTCCTCACTAAAAGTAGATTGGGTGTTTATCACTAGAAAGCTTTTCAATCAACATCAATGGAGATTAGAGAGAGAGAGAGAGAGAGAGAGAGAGAGAGAGAGAGAATGAGAGAGAGAGAAAGCTTTTAAAACACTTCAAAGGAGATTTGCTTGAATTGAGAAAGCTTGAGAAAGTTTGAATACAAATGCTAGAAATCAAAGAAAGCTTGAAGAACAAATGAAAACTTAAAGAACAATTAAAGAAAGCAATTCAATCTGATCTAATCCTATTCCTAAAACTATGAAGAACTATGATAAAAGATGATTCCTAGGTCTGAATTACAATTGGGTACTTATAGAAGAAGGAAAACGACACCCAAAACCCTAAAATAATAACCGCAATATGCGCATCTTATCCGCATAAACAGGGTCTGACTCGGGCGAGTCAGAGGCGTCGCGGGCGAGTTATGGTTCTACCCATCGTCATCCGTCGTTCATTCTTCAACCTTCGCGGGCGTTACTCAGTCGGTCGCTGGCGCGACAGGGAGACGACTCAGGCAAGTCGGCGCTTTACTCGAGCGAGTCATCCGTCTGTTCGAAGCAGCTCCTTCTCCCAGCAACGTGTTTCGGTTGAGAGCCAGTATGACTCGGGCGAGTCAATAATCTGTCTCCCTGCCTTGTTTTGCGCAAGAAATGGAGATGAGCTTCCGGGTCAGTTTCGCCTTGGGTCTCGGCTCGGGTTGACTTGGTTTGACTTGGGAAATAGCTCGAAATTCCTTAAAAAGCCTCATTTAAACCCGAATTCCTTCTAACCCTTTATTTTCCTACAAATCACAAAATCACTATATCTAATATATATACAAGGGCTAAAATAAGCAAAAACACCCTATAAAAGAGAAGAAATTCGGCTCGGAACGAGACCGAACAACACTCCAACACAAGGGTTTGCTCGCCCCGAGCAAACTAAAAATAAAGATAAGGACTAGAAAAAGAAACTAAAAACCCTAACTCACTTTCGCAGGAATCGCGGATGCGTTTAGCACATGCATCAAGCCCTTTAAAAACCCCCCGGTAGCCCGGGTGGATGAGGAAGGTCTCGTGAGGGTTTCTAGAAGCTTTACCCACAAAAGCCACGAGAAAAAGGAGAGAGGGAATGTGAAAAACAAAACCAACGAAAGAAAAGGAAAAGGAAAACGACTTTTCTTCAAGGAATCATGCAATCTCAATCAAGAAAACCATATTAATCCTCCAAAAGGAACAGTTATGAGCATCTCACAAACACCTAACTCAGGCAAATATCAATCTTTTAGGTATTCAATCCCCTACACCTCATGTAAAGCTACTTCCCTTGTGCGCAAGTGCAAATGGGTTCTAACTGATTCCGATCGACCCCAAAGACTCACACCCGAGCTTAAAAACAAAACGAACAAGAAACGCAAAGAGACGCCCTCCCCCGCATTTGGTCGCCCTTGGCTTGGTGAGGGCCGCAGGTGATGCAAGGAAAAGCTCCTCACTTTATTAACAATTAACTTTCTTTTAGGATTGGGTATTCCCAACAATTTTTTTTTTAAAGCTTAAAGGTCGAGGTTAGTTTTGCGGGAATTGGAACGACCCAAAATGGGCTTTACCCTCCCAACACAGGCTTTTCCATACACCTCTTCGTCGCAAGCGATATAGAAGGAGGCTTAAGGGGTAATAGCGTCGTACCGCTAATACCGGTCCCGTGTAGGTCGACTAACTTCATGGTGGTTAATGTTGTTCAGCCGACACACCCCAATTAATTAATTTATTTTGAGAATTGACTTCTCTTTTGTTTTGTTTTTTTTTTCCTTCTTTTCTTTTGCAAAGAACAAACTCGGATACGGGTCCCTAGGGTCTCCAAGTTTCGACGAGAATATAATGTACAAGACTTTCCTAGGCAAGGTGAAGTAAGACATGACATATGATTCCTCCCATTGACTCGTAAATGGAGATTGGGTATACAAATCAACGGGAGGGGGCAATACAACACATTCTTGAACATGCTCATACGAATACTTGGATGCCAACAATGGTTCAAACTCAATATCCATGCAATTTTCATCAAACACAGATTCCAAATCACCACTTTCATCCAAAGAATCATCATAATAATCAATGGGTAATAAAGAAATGGAGATTAGCTTCCGGGTCGGTTTCGCCTCGGGTCTCGGCTCGGGTTGACTTGATTTGACTCAGGAAATAGCTCGGAATTCCCTAAAAAGCCTCATTTAAACCCGAATTCCTTATAACCCTTTATTTTCCCACAAAACACAAAATCACTATATCTAATATATATACAAGGGCTAAAATAAGCAAAAACACCCTATAAAAGAGAAGAAATTCGGCTAGGAACGAGACCGAACATCAGTCTTCCAAAATTATCCGACTCATCACCTCCAACAAGGATAAACTCCTCACACAAAAGCGGAGCCCGGTATCCTTGTCTTTGGCGGTACTCGGTCTTCCAAAATTATCCGACTCGTTATCTCAACAAAGATAAACTCTTCACACAAAAGCGGAGCCCATTATCCTTGTCTTTGGCAGTACTCGGTCTTCAAAAAAAGTATCCGACTCATCACCTCCAACAAGGATAAACTCCTCACGCAAAAGTGGAGCCCGTTATCCTTGTCTTTGGCGGTACTCGGTCTTCCAAAAAATATCCGACTCATCACCTCCAACAAGGATAAACTCCTCACGCAAAAGCGGAGCCCGTTATCCTTATCTTTGGCGGTACTCGGTCTTCCAAAAAAGTATCCGAATCATCACCTCCAACAAAGATAAACTCCTCACGCAAAAGCGGAGCCCGATATCCTTTTCTTTGGCGGTACTCAGTCTTCCAAAATCATCTGACTCGTCACCTCAAGAAGGATAAACTCCTCTATGCAAAAGTGGAGCCCGTTATCCTTGTCACTGGCGGTACTCGGTCTTGATACCTGCACCAAAAAAAAAAAACAAAACAAAGAAAAAAAAACTAAATTGTTGGCTTTGCTGCATAAAAGGTGATGAGCTCCTAAGTCATATGTTAGATAGCCCAATCAATTTTCGCAAACGATATACCAACAAAGAAGAAGGTGATGGTTCCATATCAATGTACCACTGTAAAGTTGATATTGTGCCATAACTACTTCAACGGCATAAAATTAAATCATGCGTAGTGAACGCATTTGAAAGTCAGCTCACCACAAAAGAAAGGTGGAGGCAAGCCCTCATGAGAAGCATAATATAATTAATTTGGTGAAGGAAAATTAGGTGGATGTGGTGCTCAATTGGAGTGTCCCCCTTTTAAATACAACTCTCTGAGCATTATCATCATCATTGCATTGGCTATAGAAATATCATGTATCATTGAGCAAGATTGTGAAACAGAAAGGAAAGGGGAAAGTTTTCTTAAATTGGAGATTAATATCCTTCGTTTAAACAAGATATGATTTGGCAATATATATGTTGACTGACATTGGCAAGATTATATTGATTAATTTGTGTACCATTAAGATGAGTATATTGTACACAAATAAATTGTGGCATTGCCTCTTATGTGTCATGTTTGCGATAAATAAATATTGCGCAATATTCGAAGTGTGGGAGTCGACATAATTTACGTATTATACATTAAGTCAAGTTCGTGACGTGGCCCTCCAACGAAAAAATGACGAGTTAAGTCAATAATCTAGCTCGTAAGACAAGTGAAAAAAAAGGCGTCGAGACGTCGATCGTGCTTAAACACATGATAGTGTACACGACCTAGTCTCGAGGGGGCAATTTGTAGACACTAAAAAAAATCAAAATAGTGTCAAATTATAAAATAAATTAAGTTGATTATTTTGGTCGGTCCAAATTAATTAATTTAATTTATTTAACTAAAATTGGCTCAAGTTGACTATCAAGTCAAAGCTCGAACGACTGCCAAGTCAAGGTCAAATCGACTACCAAGTCAAACCCCAAGTGACTACCAAGTCAAAGTTAAATGGATTGTCAAGTCAACCCAAACCTAAGGCCCGGACAACGGCCCACAAAGACTACCAAGTCAAAGTCAAATGGACTGCCAAGTCAACTCAGACCTAAGGCCCGGACAACGGCCCACAAAGACTACCAAGAAGCCCAAGAGAGAGATCAAGTCCTTTCCCTATAAATAGGACTCTACCTCTTCTCATATGGAGGACAAAAAAAATTGAACTCTCAAGAAAACTCTCTCTAGAATTAAACAATAAACACTTCACTAAGTGTCGTTTGTTCTAGAGATTCAACACCAACATGATCGAGATTCAAGCCCCTTTGGCTCTCCTTCAAGAAGACTACAGAGATTGAATCAGAAAATTTTTTATTTGTTCATCTTGTAACAAATATTATAGAGATTGTACCCAAATTCTTTGAAATCAATACAAATTATATTTGTCCATTTTTTCTTGTCTTTATTTATTTTAGACTCAAAAATTTGTGGTTACACATGCATCTTTGGACCATAATATCAACACATAAACACCCATTATTCCACTCCTAACATCAAGTTCTAAGACACCACTATAATCTTCCAGATTACTACTATTAAACAACCCTTAATAACACATTAACTTGCTAACCCAAACAGTAAACTCATGCTAGCAATATAGAGAGAGAAAAAGAGAGTTTTAGGGCACAAACAATGGGTCCAAGCTATGGCGCGCAAGGGTGGTCGGCAGCTGGATGGTCGGTCGACGGCAAGGTGGTCGGCCAGCGGCTGAGGGTCCCGGCGGTGGGTCGTCGGCGGTGCAGCTGATGACGTTGGTCGCACACTAGGGCACGGGAGAGAGAAAAATGATGCTTGGAGGTTGGGGTGGTGGATTCCGGGGTGTCCTGGGCGGCGTCCTGAAGTGCGGTGGCCAGAGGGTGATCGGAGGTGGTGGTGCAACGACGTCAGGTGGTGGTTGGAGATGGGTCGAAGCTGGGCGGTGCAAAGGTAGTGCTCGGTAGTGTGGGTGTTTGGGGATCGGGTGCACCGTTCAAGAAGAAGAAGAAAGGAAGAAGAGGAAGAAAGAAGAAGAAAGAATGGAGGAAGATGGAGGAAATGGTAGAAGAAGAAGAAGTGAGAGGAAGAAGAATGGAGGGGGAGGGCTCTGGGGTGTTTCCAGCAACAACATGCAGTACATATTTGTAATGTGCAAAACAAATAAAAAAAACTAGAGAGAGAGAGAGAGAGAGAGAGAGAAGGGAGGGGCACGTGTCAGTGGTAATTGGGAAAGCCAAATTGTATACACAAGTAGTGGGTTATGAATTTGCAGCATTTCGTTATAAAACTTGAGCAAGGGTTTTTGGCAAAAGAATTTGATGAAAAGGAAAGGGTAATGTCACCTTGATGACATCATAAACACTAGAAAAATAGAGGAAAACTCCAAAAGGCTATTATACATCCCCATGAATTGATAATAGTAAACAAAAAACATAAAAATCAGATAAAAGTTTCCCACAACTGATAAAAATAATTTCTACCCGTAAACAAAAAATTTCCTAACTGATATTTTTAAGATCCTAAAAATACCAACGAACTCACTTGCGGTCCTAAAAGCTCCATGTGAAAAACAGATAACCATAAAACAGATAAAAACATCGTTAGGCAATTTTAACAGTAATTAGATTAGCATCTTTCGGGGTTTTACATCATTCCCCACTTAAAGAAGTTTCGTCCTCGAAACTTAACTCAAGACTAACTACGCATTTATTTACTATTAAAACTTATTCACAAACCCGGGGTTTTACATCATTCCCCACTTAAGGAAGTTTCGTCCTCGAAACTTAAACTTACCTAGTTGTTGAACAAATGAGGATATTTTGTGCGCATTTCTTCTTCGGTTTCCCAAGTGGCCTCAGTTGTGGTATGATTTGCCCATAATACCTTGACTAGAGGAACAGTCTTCCTGTGCAATTGCTTCTCCCTACGGTCCAAAATCTCGACCGATTGTTCCTTGTAGGTTAGATCTTCCCTTAGTTGCAACGGTTCTGGTTCAATTACATGCGATGGATCTGCAACATATTTCCTCAACTGCGAGACATGGAAAACATTGTGAAAGCATTGTGTACTCGAGGTAGATCTCCAGGTAACACTAATTTATAAGCCAACTCCCCTATGCGCTCCAGAATAGGGTATGGCCCAATGTATCTTGGAGTCAATTTTCCCGATTGACCAAATCTCATGACTCCTTTTTTAGGCGATACACGTATAAACACATAATGTCCTACCTCGAACTCCAAAGGTCTTCTCCTTCGGTCGGCGTAACTTTTCTGTCGACTTTATGTCGTCCTCATCCTATCTTGTATGACCCTTACCTTCTGGGTTGTGTGTTGGATCAACTCTGGACCGATAGTAAGGGCTTCATTAATATCTTGCCAGCAAAAGGGAGTCCCACATCTTCTTCCATATAATGCTTCAAACGACGATATCCCAATGCTAGCATGAAAGTTATTGTTGTAGGAGAACACAATCAAAGGTTAGCTCATCATCCCATGATTCTTCAAAATCCAAAGCACGCGCTCTCAACATGTCTTCCAAAGTCTGAATCGTTCTTTTTGTTTCCCTTCCGTAGTTGGGTGGAAGGCGGTGTTGAAATTTAGCTTAGTACTAAAAGCTTCTTGCAATTTCTTCCAGAATTCTGACTGAAATCTTGTATCCCTATCCGAAACTATTGAACTGGGAACTCCATGCAGTCGCACTATCTCACTCTCATAAGCATGGGCTAGCTGGTCTAACGTCCAAGTTTTAGCCATAGCGAGGGAATGTGCGGACTTGGTTAGACGATCCACAATCACCCAAATAGCGTTGTTCTTTCTCCTAGTCCTAGGAAGACCAATTACAAAATCCATAGCTATTGAGTCCCACTTCCATTCTGGAATTTCCAACGGGTGCAATAGACCTGCTGGTCTCTGGTGTTCAGCCTTAACTCGCTGGCAGGTCAGACATCGAGACACATAATCAGCCATTTCCTGTTTCATATTGCTCCACCAAATGGTTTGCTTGAGGTCCTTGTAAAGTTTGTTTCCTCCTGGATGTACTGAATATGGAGTGTTGTGCCCTTCACCCAAGATTCTTCGTTTTAATTCCTCCATATTTGGTACACATATTCGGTTGTGGAATCTCAACGTTCCATCCTCATGTATCACAAAACCTGATGCTTTTCCTTGGGTCACCTCTTCCCTTATCTTTACCAACTGTATGTCCAACTCCTGAAAAATTCTTAATCACCTCCAGAAGAGTCGGCTGGATCTCCATAGCGTTCAACACAACACCTTTCCCTGAAATCGTTACATTGAGCTCCAATCTTCTGAATTCTTCACATAGTTGATGTGGTAAGGTCACCAAGTGATTCACTATAGGGTAAGGCCTTCGACTCAAAGCATCTGCCACTACATTGGCCTTTCCTGGATGGTATTGAAAATTGACATCATAGTCTTTCAGAAATTCCAACCACCTGTTTTGGCGAAGATTCAACTCTTTCTGAGTGAAGAGATACTTTAAGCTTTGATGATCAGTAAATATTTCGCAATGTACTCTATAAAGGTAGTGCCTCCAAATTTTGAGAGCAAAAACTACGGCTACCAACTCCAGGTCATGAGTAGGATAATTTTTCTCATTAGTCTTCAACTGTCTTGAAGTATAGGCGATTACTTTCCCATTTTGCATAAAAATACAACCTAATCCACCATGTGAGGCATCACTATAGATAATAAAGCCTTCATTTCCTTGAGGCAAAGTAAGAATAGGCGCCGAGGTGAGCCTTTGCTTCAACTCCTGAAAAGCCTTCTCACATTTGTCCGACCAGATAAACTTCACTGACTTCCTGGTCAGATTGGTGAGGGGTGTTGCGATCTTGGAGAAGTCTTAAACGAACTTCCGGTAGTACCCAGCCAAGCCTAGAAAACTCCTCACTTCCATGGCATTCTTCGGAGTAGGCCATTTACTAACAGATTCCACTTTCTGTGCGTCCACTGCTACTCCATCTTTGGAAACAATATGCCCGAGAAAAGATACTTTCCCCAACCAAAACTCGCACTTGGAAAACTTCGCATATAACTCATTGACCCGTAAAGTCTCCAACATCCTTCGCAAGTGTTGTGCATGGTCTTCCCGTGTTCTTGAGTAGATCAAAATATCATCGATAAAGACCACAACAAACTAATCCAGGAAGAGTTTGAATAGTCGATTCATTAAATCTATAAAAGCGTTTAGAGCATTGGTAAGACCAAAGGGCATGACCACGAACTCATATTGATCGTATCGGGTCCGAAAAGCAATCTTGGTAATATTTTCCACCCGGATCCTCAACTAATGGTATCCCAATCTTAGATCAACCTTACTGAAAACTGTAGCTCCCTTTAACTGATGAAGAGGTCGTCGATGCGCGGTAACGGGTAACGGCTCTTAACCGTAATCTTGTTCAATTCTCGGTAGTCGATGCACAATCTCGAACTACCGTCCTTCTTCTTCACAAAAAGGACTGGTGGCGCCCCATGGTGAGGTGCTCGGCCGTATATATCCCTTCTCCAACAACTCATCCAGCTGTTTTTAAGTTCTTTAAGTTCAGCTAGGGCCATTCTGTAGGGCGCCTTGGATATTGGAGCAGCTTTAGGCTCTAAATCGATGCAGAAGTCTACTTCTCGTTGCGGTCATCCCTGGAATTTCCTCATGGAATACATCTGGATATTCTTACACCACAGGAATTGTTTCGAGAGATGCGCTTTCAGCTTTAGCATCAATAACATTGCATAAAAATCCTTCACACCCTTGTCCCATCAACTTGTGAGCCTTTAAAGCGGAAATGATTCTCAGTCCTCGGATATGTCGATCATTATAGTGGACCACTTTTCTCCCATTTGGACCAATCAAGGTCACTTTCTGCTTGCAACAATCAATCTGCGCTTGATATCTAGCCAACCAATCCATACCCAGAATCACATCGAAGTCCATCAACTCGAATTGGTATAAGTCAGCATTAAACTCCTGGTCGCCTATAATTATTGGACAACTTTTATATAGCTTTCCGCACTGCACTGACGCTCCCGTAGGTAAGGTCACCGACATAGTTTCATTTTCTTCATAGGATGTTAGCTTAGTCTTTTCTACTATGTCAGGAGATATAAAGGAATGACTAGCACCTGAATCAAATAGTACATAAACATGATAGGAACATAAAAGGAATGTACCCGTGACAACATCCACCTCATTCTCAGTTTCTTCCCTCTTCATCACATAAATTCTACCACCTGCATTGCGCGGTGCTTGCTGTTGGCGAGGTGGTGGTGGTGGAAGCTCCCTGACCTGATTGTTCCGGTTCCCATGGAAGCCTCCTGGGTTTGGGCGAGGTCTCCCATGATTCCTAGGGTACTTGATCCTGCGCTGATTATTGGGTGGCAAAGCACCCCGATTTGCACCTCCAGTGTTACTCGATCCTCCTTCAGCTGAATGCGGGCAGTTCTTTATGACGTGATGAGGGCTACCACATCGATAACAGACCATCCTAATGATATTCCTGCATTCCCGAGCAAAATGTCCAGGTCTTTCACATGCCCTGCATGTGACCCTGTGCTGTTGAGGGCATCTCTGATGTCCTTGCCAATTATTAGGCCGGAACCTCTTGAAAGGAGGTGGGGGCTGAGGGCGAAGTGAGGAGGTTCTCTCCTTTTGTCATTTTGCTTGACCAATTGTGTCGTTCGATTACTCAACACCCGCTCCACATTCGCAGCTACCTCAAGCATGTCCTGACAGGAGTTAAAAGTACAAACCGACAATTTCTCCTAGATGTTGTAATTCAGCCCATCTTCAAATCGGTTCATTTTCAGTTTCTCATCAACAATATAGATCGGTGTGAACCTTGACAACTCCAGGAATTTAGAAGCATACTGCAGAACTATGTCTCCCCCTTGTTGTAGCTCCAGAAATTCTTTCTCCTTGGCCTTTTGGGGAGCCATAGGGTAGAACCGATTCCTCAGCATCTCTTTAAATCGCTCCCAACCGAAACCAGGTTCATTTTGTCTTTCTTTCATGCTCATCCACCACAAGTCCGCCTCACCTTTGAGATAGTAGGTTGCGAAATTAACCTTCCGATCCTCGGGACACTGAATTGCCTCAAATATCTTCTCCACATCCCTTACCCATTCTTCAAAGATTGTGGGGTCAGCTACCCCGGTATACGATGGAGGGTTTAAATTGTTGAACTCCCGAAAAAGGGAGGATCGACCCTCATTGTTTCGTCCAGTCATCCATTGAAATTGTTTAGATTGCCTGGCCATCAGCTCCATCATCATCAGTTGTGTTAGATCCGGCCCCGAGGTTGGGGTACCTTCCTGGCTAGATGGCGTCGCTCCTTGCACGGAATGTGCCGCGACCTCATATAGTGGCGCATACCGCTGTCGTAACTCTGTTATTGTAGGAACTGGCGGTGGGGGTGTTTCTTGAGGCCCTTTTTCGCTATCCTGGACCATTCTTTTGTAGGATTTCTAATTAGTCAAATATAACACAACTATGAGTTAGTCTTTCATTACAAATAATCCATAATGCCATAATATAAACTCATTTTATACCATTTTACATAAAGTAACTATTCACATAAGAGTAAGCACTTATAAGCATGATTACCATTACTTTGATACACCACCAATAATTGTCATTACCAAGAATAAATAAATACATTCTATGACATTCTACACATCCACATTGGTTCTTTTCCAACTTACATTCATACTTGACATACCATAGTAAGTATACTTTGCAAAATAATCCAACTCATCATGTCCTTCCATCATCATAAATAAAACATAACATGGCATACGATGCTTTTTACTACAAATATATTCATACTAACATCCTACATACTAACATGCAATAAAATAACGAAACATAAAACCGAAACTTTCATAGTTATATATAAAACTGGGGAGGGGAAACTCATAATAGCAAAAACACAAACTAGGTCTCGTGGCGTCTCCTGACCCTCCTCTCAACCTCCGGAACCCAGCTCGGGTCGTCCGACTCGCCTCCCGAGTTAGAGTCTCCACTCGAGATATCCACCGGACCCTCCTCGTGATCCTCGTCAAACTCCAGCTCCTCCTCATCATCACTCAGGTCGAGAGGTGGTGCCTCGATGAGGTCCACGTCCATGAGGTTAGCCGGGGGGGCCTGCACCATGGCCTGGACCAAAGCGAGGATCGTAGGAACCGCCGGCACTCGTCCGCACCACTGGTAGTCGTGTAACCAGGGTGCTTCTAGATCCGCTGGGGGAAGGGGCAGTAGTAGCTGCGAGGCACGGTATCCCCATGTGGCGTCCCCGGTCAAGGTCATCAGTAGGAGGTTGACCATACACCCCTCATGCCTCAGGCAAGTGGTGTGCATGGGCACCTCCAAATGCAAGTCGAAGTCGGGTAGAATATGATCCACGTAATCGGTGAGAAGCTCATCGGGCTCCCTCCAAAATCCCACATGGAAAAAATCGTCCTCGATGTAGAAGCTGTGGCGTAACTCGGGATCCATGCCTAACAAAACAAACATTGTGAGTTTTAACGAACAAAACACAAGAAAACGTAATTTATATCCCAACCCACCTACGCTCACACTTTGAGGGTAGCTTCTTAGGGTCTAAAGGTAAATTTACTAGACTTCCTAAGAGCTACCAGGTCACAACCTAGAGCTCTGATACCATTTTGTAACGCCCCGAAAACATACAAAAAGAAAACGAAAAAAAGATAAAATAAATAACGGAAACTTATAATCTTGAGGCGTCACTGCCGTGTCCCCGAGGGAACCAAGGCAAAAACGTTCTAAAATCCATCACCAAACTAGAAGAAAAACATGAAATACTAAGGACAACTCGAAACTAAAGGTTCAATAAACAGAGTAACCGAGACTAAGAATTTAATATATTGAGTTTCATTATTCTAACAGCTTCTACTAGGTCCCCACATTCTCACATCTAGTCCCCGCAAACCCCGCAACACTACTGGTCCGTACCTGAAAACAAAACAGTTCAAACATGAGGGGAAAACCTCAATAATGTCTACCCCTAACATTCAAAATAATTATATAATTCATTTCAACTCATTTTAAGGGAAGGGGGTAACAGTTCAAATATTTCAAAATACTTTTACCAAACGAACTTTGCCAGTTTCCATTTTTAGAGCGGGCGGGGCTTCCAAACTGCCCCTCGGAGTCAAAGACTCGCCAATCATACCAATTTCTTTCCATAATCTTTCCACATCATTCTCATTCTCATAAATCCACAAATTACTAATCAAAAAATCTGGATGGCCATCGCAATCTCAATCCAACACTACCAGGCGTCACCTGGTCTCTTCACAATCCCCCTCACAGGTAACGACCTGATCTTAGGGAGACTGCCCGAACCCGCATATTAACTCGTATCCTTTAATTTAGTGAGGTTTACAATTTCGGTTCAAACCAAACTCGAGCAAACATTTCCAAAACCAACACTTTTAACATAAAAGCCAAAGGACTGTCCATATTTTATAAACAAAGAACAGAACATTCTCAATCAATAGACAGCCAATTTAATATAAAGTCCCCTTCGGGATGCAAAATCTAAAATACGGTAAAAACATTAAAACGATTAAAGAGTATCCACTGGGGATTAGGGCATCGACATTACCTGCAGAAAGTTACTTCAATCAAAAGATGCACAGGAGCAACCGGTTCGTTCCCTCGCTCGAACCTAATAATGTAAGGGGGATTGTCAAAAGTTACTTCAATCAACAACTCGCTCACCAAGATAGCTAATTCATGTATTTTGTACCCTTTCCCAACTTAACAAATTCTTACTAATCATGTACCATGTATATTTAATTACAAAATCAAGAGCGCGAAGCATTCATCACATTTTCAAACTATGTACTATACATAACCTTTAGGACAATAAACATATGAGATATTTTTATACATAATTATATTAACAATATTTCTCATTACTCAAATAATAGTTAGAAACTAACTTGTGACTTGCATGGCACTATTCTCATAAATACCAAATTGCCATTATTCATGCAATAATAGCACTAGGTCACAAAACATGCTTCACTAGCTTAAACTACCCTTTTATATTCTTAGGTCTCTAATGTCAACATGAAACAACCCTAAAATATTTCAATCCCACCAAAGACATGTAATACCAAAATACACGCCGCTCATAAGGTCTCCACAAGGACTTCCAAGTCTTAATAGATACATAAAATAATACTTCTCGCATAACATAATAACATTAGGAAAAAGGCGTAAGAACTTTACTTTTAACATAACTTAATATCATAATACGAAACCTAATAATATTAATATACACCAACATGATAAAAGAACTTTTATCCCTGATATAGCCTTACAAAAATAGGGTAAAACAAATTTAGTCCTTTCTTGTAACAAAGTAATAATTTCAACTTAATTACTTAATACTAATAATAGTACAACTCTTAAAATCATTTAAAACTTTAATATACACAATAATAAGTTGAAACCTAAAATTTTTGTAAACTAAAATAACATTATTACTTAAAGCTTAATAATAAAGAAATAAATAATATCGCAACCTTCTTTTTAAGAACTTAAATAATTTAGAAAAGAATCGGAGATACTTATTAGTAAAGAGATTTCTAAAGAAATAATAATAGGGATTTATTAGTAATATAATGAAACTTGGTAATATTATTTCTTAATAACATGAAATATTTTTCCAAACAATAGGCTTAATAACATGGAAACATAACATAAACATGAAAACCTTGTATTAATGATATGAACTTAATAATTTAAAGTAATCAACAATACTTACAAACAAAGGAATTTCAAAACAATATTAAAACCTAATAATAACATGAATATCATGATAATAATATAAACTTTTGAACATGCAAAACCTTATAACATAAACCCTAATTCAAACAAGGAATAGGAGTAACTTACTAACATCAAAAAAAAATATGGATAAACTTATTATTAACATGGATATTACGTATGAACCCTACTAACAACCTAGGGCTAAACATGCATCTTTGGACCATAATATCAACACATAAACACCCATTATTCCACTCCTAACATCAAGTTCTAAGACACCGCTATAATATTCCAGATTACTACTATTAAACAACCCTTAATAACACATTAACTTGCTAACCCATACAGTAAACTCATGCTAGTAATATATAGAGAGAGAAAAAGAGAGTTTTAGGGCACAAACAATGGGTCCAAGCTATGGCACGCAAGGGTGGTCGGCAGCTGGGTGTTCGGTCGGCGGCAAGGTGGTCGGCCAGCGGCAGAGGGTCCCGGCGGTGGTTGTCGGCGGCGCAGTTGGTGACGTTGGTCGCACGCTAGGGCACGGGAGAGAGAAAAATGATGCTTGGAGGTTGGGGTGGTGGATTCCAGGGTGTCCTAGGCAGCGACCTGAAGTGCGGTGGCCGGAGGTTGGTCGGAGGTGGCGGTGCAACGACGTCAGGTGGTGGTTGGAGATGGGTCGAAGCTAGGCGGTGCAAAGTTGGTGCTCGGTGGTGTTGGTGTTTGGGGGTCAGGGTGCACCATTCAAGAAGAAGAAGAAAGGAAGAAGAGGAAGAAAGAAGAAGAAGAAAGAATGGAGGAAGAGGGAGGAAATAGAGGAAGAAGAAGTGAGAGGAAGAAGAATGGAGGGAGAGGGCTCTGGGGTGTTTCGAGCAACAACCTGCAGTATGTATTTGTAATTGGGCAAGCCAAATTGTATACACAAGTAGTGGGTTATGAATTTGCAGCATTTCGTTCTAAAACTTGAGCAAGGGTTTTTGGCAAAAGAATCTGATGAAAAGGAAAGGGTGATGTCACCTTGATGACATCATCAACACTAGAAAAATAAAGAAAACTCTAAAAGGCCATTATACATCCCCATGAGTTGATAACAGTAAACAAAAAACATAAAAATCAGATAAAAGTTCCCACAACTGATAAAAATAATTTCTACCCGTAACCAAAAAATTTCCTAACTGATATTTTTAAGATCCTAAAAATACCAACGAACTAACTCGCGGTCCTAAAAGCTCCATGTGAAAAACAGATAACCATAAAACAGATAAAAACATCGTTAGGAAATTTTAACGGTAATTAGACTAGCATCTTTCGGGGTTTTACATCATTCCCCGCTTAAAGAAGTTTCGTCCTCGAAACTTAACTCAAGACTAATTACGCAGTTATTTACTATAAAAACTTATTCACAAACCCGGGGTTTTTACATCATTCCCCACTTAAAGAAATTTCGTCCTCGAAACTTAAACTTACCTAGCTGTTGAACAAATGAGGATATTTTGTGCGCATTTCTTCTTCGGTTCCCAAGTGGCCTCAGTTGTGGTATGATTTGCCCATAATACCTTGACTAGAGGAACAGTCTTCCTGCACAATTGCTTCTCCCTACTGTCCAAAATCTCGACGGTTGTTCCTCGTAGGTTAGATCTTCCCTTAGTTGCAACGAATCTGGTTCAATCACATGCGACGGATCTGCAACATATTACCTCAACTGCGAGACATGGAAAACATTATGTACTCGAGGTAGATCTCCTGGTAAATCTAATTTATAAGCCAACTCCCCTATGCGCTCCAGAATAGGGTATGGCCCAATGTATCTTAGAGTTAACTTTCCTGATTGACCAAATCTCATGACTCCTTTTTTAGGCGATACACGTAGAAACACATAATCTCCCACCTCGAACTCCAAAGGTCTTCTCCTTCGGTCGGCGTAACTTTTCTGTCGACTTTGTGTCGTCCTCATCCTATCTTGTATGACCCTTACCTTCTGGGTTGTGTGTTTGATCAACTCTGGACCGATAGTAAGGGCTTCATTAATATCTTGCCAGCACAAGGGAGTCCCACATCTTCTTCCATATAATGCCTCAAACGGCGACATCCCAACGCTAGCATGGAAGTTATTGTTGTAGGAGAACTCAATCAAGGTTAGCTCATCATCCTATGATTCTTTTAAATCCAAAGCACACGCTCTCAACATGTCTTCCAAAGTCTGAATCGTTCTTTCTGTTTGCCCATCCATAGCTGGGTGGAAGGCGGTGTTGAAATTTAGCTTAGTACTAAAAGCTTCTTGCAATTTCTTCCAGAATTCTGACTGAAATCTTGTATCCCTATCCGAAACTATTGAACTGGGAACTCCATGCAGTCGCACTATCTCACTCTCATAAGCATGGGCTAAATGGTCTAACGTCCAAGTGTTAGCCATAGCGAGGAAATGTGCGGATTTGGTTAGACGATCCACAATCTCCCAAATAGCGTTGTTCTTTCCCCTGGTCCTAGGAAGACCAATTACAAAGTCCATAGCTATTGAGTCCCACTTCCATTCTGAAATTTCCAACGGGTGCAATAGACCTGCTGGTCTCTGGTGTTCAGCCTTAACTCGCTGGCAGGTCAGACATCGAGACACATAATCAGCCATTTCCTGTTTCATATTGCTCCACCAAATGGTTTGCTTGAGGTCCTTGTAAAGTTTGTTTCCTCCTGGATGTACTGAATATGGAGTGTTGTGCCCTTCACCCAAGATTCTTCGTTTTAATTCCTCCATATTTGGTACACATATTCGGTTGTGGAATCTCAACGTTCCATCCTCATGTATCACAAAACCTGATGCTTTTCCTTGGGTCACCTCTTCCCTTATCTTTACCAACTGTATGTCCAACTCCTGAAAAATTCTTAATCACCTCCAGAAGAGTCGGCTGGATCTCCATAGCGTTCAACACAACACCTTTCCCTGAAATCGTTACATTGAGCTCCAATCTTCTGAATTCTTCACATAGTTGATGTGGTAAGGTCACCAAGTGATTCACTGTAGGGTAAGGCCTTCGACTCAAAGCATCTGCCACTACATTGGCCTTTCCTGGATGGTATTGAAAATTGACATCATAGTCTTTCAGAAATTCCAACCACCTGTTTTGGCGAAGATTCAACTCTTTCTGAGTGAAGAGATACTTTAAGCTTTGATGATCAGTAAATATTTCGCAATGTACTCTATAAAGGTAGTGCCTCCAAATTTTGAGAGCAAAAACTACAGCTACCAACTCCAAGTCATGAGTAGGATAATTTTTCTCATGAGTCTTCAACTGTCTTGAAGTATAGGCGATTACTTTCCCATTTTGCATAAAAATACAACCTAATCCACCATGTGAGGCATCACTATAGATAATAAAGCCTTCATTTCCTTGAGGCAAAGTAAGAATAGGCGCCGAGGTGAGCCTTTGCTTCAACTCCTGAAAAGCCTTCTCACATTTGTCCGACCAGATAAACTTCACTGACTTCCTGGTCAGATTGGTGAGGGGTGTTGCGATCTTGGAGAAGTCTTGAACGAACTTCCGGTAGTACCCAGCCAAGCCTAGAAAACTCCTCACTTCCATGGCATTCTTCGGAGTAGGCCACTTACTAACAGATTCCACTTTCTGTGCGTCCACTGCTACTCCATCTTTGGAAACAATATGCCCGAGAAAAGATACTTTCCCCAACAAAAACTCGCACTTGGAAAACTTCGCATATAACACATTGACCCGCAAAGTCTCCAACATCCTTCGCAAGTGGTGTGCATGGTCTTCCCGTGTCCTTGAGTAGATCAAAATATCATCGATAAAGACTACAACAAACTTATCCAAGAAGAGTTTGAATACTCGATTCATTAAATCCATAAAAGCGGCTGGAGCATTGGTAAGACCAAAGGGCATGACCACGAACTCATAATGACCGTGTCGGGTCCGAAAAGCAGTCTTGGTAATATCTTCCTCCCGGATCCTCAGCTGATGGTATCCCAATCTCAGATCAACCTTACAGAAAACTGTAGCTCCCTTTAACTGATCGAAGAGGCCGTCGATGCACGGTAACGGGTAACGGTACTTAACCGTAATCTTGTTCAATTCACGGTGGTCGATGCACAATCTCAGACTACCGTCCTTCTTCTACACAAAAAGGACCGGTGCGCCCCATGGAGAGGTGCTCGACCGTATATATCCCTTCTCCAACAACTCATCCAGCTATTTTTTGAGTTCTTTAAGTTCAGTTGGGGCCATTCCGTAGGGCGCCTTAGATATTGGAGCAGCTCCAGGCTCTAAATCGATGCAGAAGTCTACTTCTCATTGCGGTGGCATCCCTGGAATTTCTCAGGGAATACATTTGGACATTCTTGCACCATAGGAATGGTTTCGAGAGATGCGCTTTCAGCTTTAGCATCCATAACATTGCATAAAAATCCTTCACACCCTTGTCCCATCAACTTGTGAGCCTTTAAAGCGGAAATCATTCTCAGTCCTCGGAGATGTCGATCATTATAGTGGACCACTTTTCTCCCATTTGGACCAATCAAGAACACTTTCTGCTTGCAACAATCAATCTGCGCTTGATATCTAGCCAACCAATCCATACCCAGAATCACATCGAATTCCATCAACTCGAATTGGTATAAGTCAGCATTAAACTCCTGGTCGCCTATAATTATTGGACAACTTTTATATAGCTTTCCGCACTGCACTGACACTCCCGTAGGTAAGGTCACCGACATATTTTCATTTTCTTCAGAGGATGTTAGCTTAGTATTTTTTACTATGTCAGGAGATATAAAGGGATGACTAGCACCAGAATCAAATAGTACATAAACATGATAGGAACATAAAAGGAATGTACCCGTGACAACATCCGCCTCATTCGTAGTTTCTTCCCTCTTCATCACATAAATTCTACCACCAGAATTGCGCGGTGCTTGCTGCTGGCGAGGTGGTGGTGGTGGAGGCTCCCTGACCTGATTGTTCAGGTTCCCATGGAAGCCTCCTGGGTTTGGGCGAGGTCTCCCATGATTCCCAGGGTACTGGATCCTGCGCTGATTGTTGGGTGGCAAAGCACCCCGATTTGCACCTCTAGTGTTACTCGATCCTCCTTCAGCTGAATGCGGGCAGTTCTTTATGATGTGATGAGGGCTACCACATCGATAACAGACCATCCTAATGGGATTCCTGCATTCTCGAGCAAAATGTCCAGGTCTTCCACATGCCCTGCATGTGACGCTGTGTTGTTGAGGGTGTCTCTGATGTCCTTGCCAATTATTAGGCCGGAACCTCTTAAAAGTAGGTGGGGCTGAGGGCGCAGCGAGGAGGTTCTCTCCTTTTGTCATTTTGCTTGACCAATTGTGTCGTTCGATTACTCAACACCCACTCCACATTCGTAGCTACCTCAAGCATGTCCTGATAGGAGTTAAAAGTACAAACCGACAATTTCTCCTGGATGTTGTAATTCAGCCCATCTTCAAACCGGTTCATTTTCAGTTTCTCATCAGCAATATAGATCGGTGCGAACCTTGACAACTCCATGAATTTAGAAGCATACTGCAGAACTGTGTCTCCCCCTTGTTGTATCTCCAGAAATTCTTTCTCCTTGGCCTTTTGGAGAGCCATAGGGTAGAACCGATTCTTCAGCATCTCTTTAAATCGCTCCCAACCGAAACCAAGTTCATTTTGTCTTTCTTTCATGCTCATCCACCACAAGTCCGCCTCACCTTTGAGATGGTAGGTTGCGAAATTAACCTTCCGATCCTCGGGACACTGAATTGCCTCAAATATCTTCTCCACATCCCTTACCCATTCTTCAAAGATTGTGGGGTCAGCTACCCCGGTATACGATGGAGGGTTTAAATTGATGAACTCCCGAAAAAGGGAGGATCGACCCTCATTGTTCCGTCCAGTCATCCATTGAAATTGTTTAGATTGCTTGGCCATCAGCTCCATCATCATCAGTTGTGTTAGATCTGGCCCTGAGGTTGGGGTACCTTCCTGGCTAGATGGCGTCGCTCCTTGCACGGAATGTGTCGCGGCCTCATATAGTGGCACATACCGCTGTCGTAACTCTGTTATTGTAGGAACTGGCGGTGGGGGTGATTCCTGAGGCCCTTTTCCATTATCCTGGACCATTCTTTTGTAGGATTTCTAATCAGTCAAATATAGCACAACTATGAGTTAGTCTTTCATTTCAAATAATCCATAATGCCATAATATAAACTCATTTTATAGCATTTTACATAAAATAACCAATCACATAAGAGTAAGCACTTATAAGCATGATTACCATTACTTTGATACACCACCAATAATTGTCATTACGAAGAATAAATAAATAGAATCTATGACATTCTATACATCCACATTGGTTCTTTTCCAACTTACATTCATACTTGACATACCATAGTAAGTATACTTTGCAAAATAATCCAACTCATCATGTCATTCCATCATCATAAAAAAAACATAACATGGCATACAATGCTTTTTACTACAAATAGATTCATACTAACGTCCTACATACTAACATGCAATAAAATAACAAAACATAAAACTGAAACTTTCATAGTTATAAACAAAACTGGGGAGGGGAAACTCATAATAGCAAAAACATAAACCAGGTCTCGTGGCGTCTCCTGACCCTCCTCTCAACCTCCAGAACCCCATCTCGGGTCGTCCGACTCGCCTCCCGAGTTAGAGCCTCCACTCGAGATATCCACCGGACCCTCCTCGGGATCCTCATCAAGCTCCAGCTCCTCCTCATCATCACTCAGGTCGGAAGGTGGTGCCTCGCTGAGGTCCACGTCCATGAGGTTAGCCGGGGAGGCCTCAACCATGGCCTGAACCAAAGCGAGGATCGTAGGAACCGCTGACACTCGTTTGCACCACTGGCAGTCGTGTAATCAGGGTGCCTCTGGATCCGCTGGGGGAAGGGGCGGTAGTAGCTGCGAGGCACGGTATCCCCATGTGCGTCCCCCGTCAAGGTCATCAGTAGGAGGTTGGCCATACACCCCTCATGCCTCAGGCAAGTGGTGTGCATGGGCACCTCCAAATGCAAGTCGAATTCGGGTAGAATATGATCCACGTAATCGGCGAGAAGCTCGTCGGGCTCCCTCCAAAATCCCACATGGAAAAGATCGTCCTCGATGTGGAAGCTGTGGCGTAACTCGGGATGCATGCCTAATAAAACAAACATTGTGAGTTTTAACGAACAAAACACAAGAAAACGTAATTTATATCCCAACCCACCTACGCTCACACTTCAAGGGTAGCTTTCTAGGGTCTAAAGGTAAAACTACTAGACTTCCTAAGAGCTACAAGGTCGCAACCTAGAGCTCTGATACCATTTTGTAACGCCCCGAAAACATACAAAAAGAAAACGAAAAGCAGATAGAATAAATAACGGAAACTTATAATCTTGAGGCGTCACTGCCGTGTCCCCGAGGGAATATAAGGCAAAAAGGTTATAGAATCCATCACCAAACTAGAAGAAAAACATGAAATACTAAGGACAACTCGAAACTAAAGGTTCAATAAACAGAGTAACCGAGACTAAGGATTTAATATATTGAGTTTCATTATTCTAACAGCTTCTACTAGGTCCCCACATTGTCACATCTAGTCCCCGCAAACCCCGCAACACTACTGGTCCGTACCTGAAAACAAAACAGTTCAAACATGAGGGGGAAACCTCAATAATGTCTACCCCTAACAGTCAAAACAATTATATAATTAAAGAAACTATTGCACCTTTAGATATTGCACAGTATTTAACATATTGTTGTGCATATTTTGTTTTTGCTTCATCATGTTTAGGATATTATTGTTAATTATTTCTTCATATTGTTTACATTTACATTTGTCCATCTAAATCAATGCCCGTTCGGAAGAATTGGAAAAAAACTAGTAGTCACCAAATGACAAAACATGTATTATAATCACACAAAACATCGTAATAGAAGGTTCCCACAGAAAGCCTCAATCTCGGTGTCATTAAACTCTATACAGCTAAGAGTAACTCTCTTAACAGTACATTCAATGGATAAAGCCTGAACGTAAGACGACAAACTAACATTCTATACCATCACAGAGTCAAAATATCAGTCTTCAAATCCAAATTAACTCATGTAGTGCATTTCAACATTTTTCTCAAGACACCACAAGTGAACAAAAAAAAATGCATGGAAGATTCCTCTTCGATCCTACAATTCCTAAGTCAGCTACTTGTTAACTTTAGTTTGTCTCAAGCAGTTGATGGGTACTCGAAAGTGACCCGACAGCCATAACAACGTTAAATGATTAACTACCACAAACACTATGAGAGGTACAAAGGGGATCTTATTTTTTTTTTCCCTCTTTGAGGCATTTCAACGAACAATTGATATGCAATATCACAGTAAACACGTCAAAAGAACCATGCCTTAACAAACATAACCAGCCCTCATTCCAAGTAAAATAACTGAAACACACACATTTCAAAAATTCTTTAAAAAAAATCCATACAAAAGATTAAAACATGCCTGATTTGCAATGTTATTGCTAGAAAATTTCTTCTTTGCGTATTTATAGGTAATTATGAAGCAAAAAGTAATTTATATCAAGAAGACTAGAAGAAAAGTTAGTGAGGAAAAGGGAACTCACAATGAAGTAAAGCAACGGGAGGATCCAACAGCGTAAAACACACCTTTTGATGAAGAAATTATGACAGCACGGTGGTTGTTGGGGTTGAGCATTCAATCGGGAGAAAATGATTTGGGAAAACGGAGGGAGAAAACTTTCATATATTGGGCCTCATAGGCTCAATATATCAAGCCCCGCTGATTTTTTTTTTTTTATTTTGAGGGGGGCTTGATAGCATTGAGAAAAATAAGATAATGAGGGGAATTAAGTAAAAAAATCAACATAATTTAGGGTTGTTCATCGGTCCAGGACTGGACTAGACTGGACCGAAGACCAAATAAGGGGACCGGCCTAGATTGAGGACTGGACTGAACTTTTTTCGATCCTGGACAAGACCGACCGAAAAACGTTTGGTCCAAGATTGGACCGACTGCATGGACCGAATTATGGGTAAGATATGCGATTAAATTTTACCTGAAACAGTGAAGCGGTTAACTGTATGTGGTAGTCTGCTGGATGGTGGCCGACTAGGCGTGGATCATGTGGCGGCCAGCTGCGGAGGAGAAAACAACGCATTCGTGGAGTGGGGAGCATCGGTGAAGTAGTTGAGTGCGAACGGAGGGCGGTGGCTCTGACAGCCTTGACGACGCTAGCGGTGGCGCCCAGTGATGGCGGGTGGTGGACGCCGGAGGGAGAGCAGAGGGTGGCGAGGGGACTAGGAAGTGTCGATGGTTTGAGATTGATAAACTTAGAAACATTAGTGAGTAGTGATGAAAAGTTGATAACCATAGAAAAATAGTTGGTTTGTAGTTCGGTCCTCAGTCTAGTCATCGGTCCTCTAATTCAGTCTAGTCCCTGGACCGAAGACTGAAACTCAGGGTCTGCTTGGGAGAGGGGTAGAGGGGAGTAAGGAGGGGTTGAGGGTACCTACTCCTCCTTACTCCTGCTTGGGAAGAGAGTGAGGGAGGGTAAGGGAGGGTAAGGGAGAGTAGGGTTTACTCTCCTTTACACCTCTTTACCCCTATTTTTTTAACACCCCAATTTGGGGTGTAAACAAGTGTTACCCCTAACCCTAATTGTATTATATTGAATTACATATAATATAAAAGGGTATATATGTCATTTAACACTTTACTCTTATGAACTCTCCAAAATGTTCTCCCAAGCAGGGGTAAGTTGTTTCCCTTATGAACTCTCCCATACTCTCACCCTCCTTTACTCTTATGAACTCCTACTCCCCATTTTTTACTCTCCTCCCAAGCAGAGCCTCAGTATTCTTTGGACCGAGCACTGGACCGAAGATAGTTTGGTCCAGTCCTTGGTCCAGTCCTTTACTTGGTCAGGACTGGATTATAAACAACCTTAAACATAAAATAAATAAAATATTAAACAACAACGATTCAACCACAATAGAATATGAAATAAAACCTATGGTTTTCAAGTTATGATCTAATACTCCATCGGAACCCTAGACTCATCTAGCGGCACCGTCAGTGAGGGCTCATCTGTCTTCCTTTTCGGTGAGACTTTAGGTAGAAATGTTGCGTCTTTCTTATGAGAGGGGAGAAGGCCATCGTTGTGGCCATTTTTTTGGTGGATTGTGTAGGACTAGGGTTAGCGGTGCATACACGATTATGTGAGGAAGAAAAGATGTGTGGAGGCGATGGAGAAAAACGTGGAGATTGACTAGGGTAAACTAAGGCTGACTAAAGAAGAAAAAGAGATCATTGAAGTCGAAGATGTGGTGCCGCAGGAAAGAAAGGAGGAAATAACACTGAGTCTTATGGAACATCTCTTGACGAAGCACAGTTTCAATGCAAGAGTGATGAAGACGGTACTAAGAAACATATGAAAACCCGCAAAGGGGGTGGTCAAGTGGGAGTTAGCCACGAACTTATTCCTCTTCTCATCGGCCCACGACAAGGAATTCGTGATGAATGAGGGACCTTGGTAGTCCGACAGAAAGTTACTCCTCGTCCGAGAATGGGAAGGCACTGAGCAGTTCACAAAAATTGAGTTCAAAACTGCTAGGTTTCAGGTAAAGGCCTATGAGGTACCGGCGGTCCCTCAAACCGTGGCTTTCACAAAGATCATAGGAGATAAAATATGTGTCTTTATAAACTGTGAAGAAGATTCAATGTTGGGCGCCGAAAAATCGCATTATTTTCGAGTGGACGTAGATGTAACCATGCCGTTGAGAAGGGGGGTGACTGCGAAAATAGGCGGGAAATTGCTTTCGATCTATTTTAAATACCTACGACTGTCGGAGTTCAACCATGGATGTGGAAAGCTTGGACACATGCTAAAAGACTGCAAGACACTGGATCCACGTACACCACAGGGGGCCCTATAGTACGGGAATTAGCTAAAGGCGTCACCTTCAAAAATGAGAAGGAGAAATGCAGAAGCGGAGATTCAAGAGGAGCGGAGGTTGTACTTAGCCTTTAAGGGTCACTCGGTACAACCAAAAGCCAGGCAACAACTAACATTCTCAAAGTCTGATAAGCAACAAAGGAGGGAAGGGGGCTCATCGAGCTAGGGAGGCAGTGATGGGATCGAGATGGTGGTTGATGTAAAGGATGTAATCAAGATCAGCAATGAGGCGTTTAAGCAAAAACTTTATCACTTGCGGTTAAACACGAATAATGAAAAAGTCAGGGTGACAGAGGTAGAAATAGATGGGCCAAATCCATTCGGGAAGAAGGCGAAGGATGGTGAATAGTTAAGCCTACAACAATGAGTTTACTATGTATAAACTATCGGAGGACTCAGGTGAATGTTGAGATCTTGCAAGCCGACGATGGTCTTTTTATCTGGGACTAAGCTAGTTGATGTAGAGTTTACAAGGTTAATGCAAAAGTTTGAATACTATGACTACTTCAGTGTTAATTGTAGTGGAAGGTCAGGAAGTCTTGGCTTGAAGTGGAAAAGGGACATGGACATGGAGGTGGTGAGTAATTATATCCACCACATTGATCTACTGCTGAGGTGGGCTAGGGAGGAGGATAGGTGGCAATTTACGGGTGTCTATGGGTACGCGGAGGGATAGGAGAAAGTTAAGACATGTGCTCTAATAAATTATCTACATACCTACTATGACCTCCTATGGCTGATTGGGGGTGATCTAAATGAAATATTTTTCAATTTTGAAATAAAGGGAGAGGGCCAAGAAAACAACAGTGTCCTCAAGCAGTTTCAAAATATGCTGGAGACCTGCGAGTTGGGAGATTTGGGATATTCAGGATGTGACTTCATGTGGTGAAACCGGAGGGATTGAGATCAGTCGGTGGAGGAACGCCTCGATAGGTTTCTAGCCAACACGGAGTAGAGACTAAGGTATCCCTACACCAAGGTACAACACATCGACGAAGATTTCTCGAACGATCTACCGATCATTTTAAACTGTTTTGCTACGTGGGACTAGTGGAAAAAGAACTGAAGAAAGCGGTTCGAAAACATGTGGGCGCTTGACGATGACTACGAGACAGTAGTGAAAAACGTGTGGGAGCTGGGTGGATCGGCAAACCATATAAACAGCTGCCTCAGCAAGCTAACACTTTGCATGAAAGACCTCAAAAACTAGAACAAAGACCACTTTGGACATATTCAAAGGAGAATACAATAACTACATAAGGATCCAACCAGACTCACAGAGGCCCAAGAGAGAACAAGAATTTTTGAGGAAATTAACGATTTACGGCGGAAGAAAGAGGCTCTATAGTGTCGGCGATCCAGAGCTGACTTTGTGGAGCTAGGGGATGCAAATACAACTTGGTTTCATAACCAAGCAAACGCCAGACCTGCAAACAACTACATCGAAGCCCTGAAAGATATGGATGAGGTCATTACCTCAAACCTAGAACTGATGAAAAAATTTGTGGTGTAATATTACTCGGAGTTATTCACAAGAACGAATGTGTGGGGGTGGAAGAAGTTCTTGACTACTATAGGACCCCGGGAAAAGATGGCTTACCTTTTTCCCGTTGTATTTCTTATGTGTGATTAGGAGCCGATTAAAGTTGTATAATCCTTAAATAAGGGTGCTTTGGCTTTTAATAAGAACTTTTTGATTATTTACGATCCTAAACATGTAAACTCACTTAAGGACAAACATTTCGGTTTAAAGAAGTCAAATCACATCGACCTCGTACGCTAACTATGGCCAAAAGGGGAAATCGGAATCACTTGACTGACCTATAGTCCAAGCGGCCTTGGTATAGGCCAAGCCAATGGCCAATTGGACACCAACCTTGGGGAAAGGGGCTTTGAAATGTGGTAAGGCCGCTTGGCCTTGGCTGATTTCGACTCCCTTTTCTCCTCGCTTAGCTCTTTAATATTGATCTCGAGAGAGATATCGACCCATCTTGTTAAACTGAAATGAGAGTCACCAAAGGTGAGTTATGCAAGCTAGGATAGAGAAAGAGTCGCCAGTTGATTTAAGGAAATCAACAAACCAAGAAAAAAATGATGAAAACTCTAGCCTACGAACCCGAATTTCGAGCCCAGGGGTAAGGTTACGAGTCCAAGGGTTAATGAACTCTCGGACTTGCCTGTTTTGAAAACATACTCTACTAAGATTGAAATTGAAATGAAAAAGAGCGGGGAGAAGTTTAAAAGGCTTCACGATTTTATATTCATGTCATGCAAGTATGATGTTTATTTATAAAATAATGTACAAGAATGATCACGATATGATTACATGGTTACAAAAATGATGAATGAATGACCTAACCTTGCTTAAACACAAAGCATGTAAGTAGTGTGAGGATAAAGAAGAACCGAAGTCAATACATCGGATTTCCTTCGGTATCGATACCATGATAATCTTGAGGCTTTCATGTGAGAATGATGAGGGATGAGAGGGAATTTTTGGGAGAGGTTTTGAGATGAGTTGTTGATGAACTCGATGGTGGAATCAAAGGTACTTATAGGTGAATAAGGGTGGCATCCAAATGGAAGGACGGGGAGCATGATCATTATTTCATGTCCATAATCCCCCTTCAAGGTAGCTTGGCCTTTGACACTGCATGAGTCAGAGGCGCCAAGCTGAAGTCACAAGATCTGTTAACTGAGGCTGAGGCGTGAAGCTGACGTGGCACCTTCATAGGACAAGTGGCCTAGAGCAGCTTCTACATGCGGATAAGTGATGTGGCAGCACATGTGGGTCGTTCCTCGGATCAGCGTAGGCCAAGCGGCCTACACAACCAATTATGGGCTTGTTTTGCGCTTTGGACCTGTACTCTAGGTCAACCAAGGCCAAGTGGCCTTAGCAACCTATTATAGGCTTCGGGCCAGCTCTATGGGCCTGGTTCCTTTGTTCTTTATTCTCGGATTTCAATGTGGTTTCCCGGTATAAAATCTGGTGTCTATAACTACGTGCTAGCGAAGGTATTAGATGAGATGAACAACTACCTTAACAAGCCCTACCTTGCAGGGGAGGTTTTGGAGGCGCTAAAGTCGATGAAGCGGGGAAAATCCCCCATGCTAGATGGTTTTAACCCTTTTTTTTTTACCAAAAGTACTAGCCTTTGGTAGGAAAGGATGTAGCTGACACAGTAATCAATATCTTGAATGGAAATACTATGTCCTCGAAGCTGAACCAGACCTACATTGTTGTCATCCCGAAAAAACAGAAGTCGGAGGATATTAGCGATTTCTCCCTGCACTGTATAAGCTGGTAACCAAAGTGGTAACAAGCAGATTGAAGGAGGTCCTACCGCAAATCATCTCAATCAATAAGAGCACCTTCACACTCGGTAGACACATCACAGATAACATCTTCGTAGCTTTTGAAGCATTTCATGCCATGAAAATTGGCAGTAGCACAAAAAATTCAATGGCATTGAAGCTCGATATGTCTAAAGCATATGATCTGGTCAAATGGTTTTTCTTCGGAAAATCACGCTAAAACTTGGATTCGGGGAAAACTGGGTGAACTTGATAATGAATTTCATGGAGACAACTTTACTGTCCTTTGTCATTCATGGCGAAGCCCGGGGGCTCGTACGACCCATTGAGGCATTCGCCAAGGCGACCCCATTTCCCCGTATTTATTCTTATTATGTACTGAAGGCTTATCATATTTGTTGTGTGATGCAGTGACGAAACAGCGGCTTAGAGGACTAATGGTGTATAGAGCAGGTCAAATGATCTCCCATCTACTCTTTGTCGATGATTCAATCATTTTCGGCGAGGCAACCAAAGACGAGGCTATGGTGATTCAATCTGCCTTACACAAGTATCAAGTGGCTTCAGGCCAGAAAATAAACTACGATAAATCGGATGTGATGTTTAGCAGGAGAGTACCACACCAATGTAGGGAAGTGATTGTCATCACGCTGAATTTCAAAGAGGTGCTTAGTCACAAAAAATACTTGGGCCTGCCTACGTCGATAAGGCAGGCTACATCAAGGGCGTTTACACCACTGAAAGACCGAATGTTGAACCGAATTAAAGGCTAGATAGGGAAAAACCTTTCATGGGCAGGAAGGGAAATGCTAGTAAGGCAGTAGCCTAAGAAGTACCAATTTATACTATGAGTGTGTTTAAGCTACCCAACAGCCTCACATTAAGCTTAAAGTCTCAAATAATTAATTACTGGTGGGGGCACAAATGGAACAAGAAGAAAGTGCATTGGGTAGTGAAGGACAAGTTCTGTGCAAAAAAGAAGAAGGGGGAACTCGGTTTCAGGGGGCTACAAGCTTTCAATGTTGCACTATTGGCACGACAGGTATGGCGGATTGCGAATGCTAATGAGTCACTAGGAGACGAGAGCAATGTTTGACTCGGCTCTAGGCCCGGCAAGGAGCTATACATGGAGGGGTCGACATAAGGCAATTAGGGTAGTAAAGAAAGGAGTTAGATTGGTAGTGGGAGACGGGAGGAGGCTAAATGTATGGGAAGACAAGTGGCTACCAAGGCCGAAATCATTCTAACCTGTCACACTAGTTAAACCAGAGGCCGAAATCATTCTAATCTGTGAGTGATCTCATCGAAAAAGATAAAGGATGCTAGAAGTTAAGTTTAGTGGAAGCTATCTTCGCCCTTGTGGATGCGGATGTCATCAAAACTATCCTTCTTTGTACAGACTGGCTAAGAGATCGAATCATGTGGCATTATACCCAGGATGGGGTATTGACAGTTCGGTTAGTCTACCACCTAATCACCATGGATAACTAGTGGGGAAACCCTCGGAGCAGTTCACCTCGAGGAAATGACAGTTGGGTCGCTATCTGGAGTGCCTCACTCCCCCAACAGGTTAAGTCCGTTGCGTGGAGCTGCACTTGAGGTTATACTGTAACACCCCGTATTTTTAAGCTAGATTTATTATACTAATTAAAATCTTAATTTCAATTATGGTGCATTATTTGATTTAGGTAGCTAAATTTCTTTGCTTTTTAATTTATTATATTTACTCTAATGTGAATGATTTCAATAATTAAATTTACCTCCTACTAATTTCTAAATTTTATAAATTATTGTATTTCACACATTTTCCATATTCAACTTATTAATTTGCAAAATAGAAATATTATTTTATATTTCACTTATTTCACATATTTTTGTTATTCTATAAATTAATTATTAATTCTAGTTTTTATATAAATTAATCAATTTTGCACATTTTCCTTATTTTATACAAGATAATATTTATAAACATAATATTTTTACTTACTTTTGATATAATCAAAGTAGTACTATTTTATATTTCATATTTTTACACATCTTAGTTATTGATATTAGTAAATGAATTTCTTTTACTTGGAATTTGAGAAAGCCAAAGCACCACCACCACCATCTCCCTTTCATGTTCATCTTCTTCTTATTGAAGCTATTGATCCCTCACTCACATGGCCTCATTTTCAATTGTAGTAGCAAATTAGGAGTGTCCATCTCTTCTTCATTTGACACCACAACACCTCTTAGTGACTCACCAATGCTATCCTAGTCTATAAATTTTACTATAAATTGATTGGTAAGTACCAACTCATTCACCACCATTACCATCATCTTCTTCTTCTTCCTTCTCGGCCACCATCATCACACCACCATTCAACCACCCATCACCAGCCCATACACTCAATCATACACTCAATATTTCTCAAGATAAAAGGAGGATTTATTATTCCTTTTATATATTCGTCGACTCAGGTATATTTCGATGACTGTAACCTTCGAAACTGTTTAAATGTAAAAACATAATCTACTCTAATAAAAGTGAAATAATTAATGTTTTCATCGTTTTTAAATATTGTTTTATGACTAATACATGTAGACCGTTCCATTAATTTGTTTATCTATTTTACTAATTAATTTTAGTGTGATTGTTTGCCTTTCATTTATGTGTTTTCATTATTGTCTATTATTCCTTGTTATTGTCTTTTGTAAATTGACCATTGACGCTGGTATACCGGTTCATGTGGGTTAATCGGCCCGCGTGCGCGCATTGTCGGGATTGCAGTAGAGTACTGCAATCTCAGATCAAGTCTTTGTCCCCGGGTCATTGATGCTGGTATACCGGTTCATGTGGGTTGATCGGCCCGCGTGCGCGCATTGTCGGGATTACAGTATACTGCAGAGCACTGAATCTCAGATCAAACCATTGCCCATTGTTAATTGTTATTGATTATTAATTGTTAGTTATTATTGTTTATTAATGGTTAATTATTATTATTTATTAATCGTTGATTGTTATTGATTATTGTTCATTGTCATTGTTACTTTAATTATTTTATTGCCATCGTTACTTATTATTTTATTGGAAAAGAAGTATGGTAAGGTT
Source organism: Portulaca oleracea (assembly GCA_029582165.1). Classification (NCBI taxonomy): domain Eukaryota; kingdom Viridiplantae; phylum Streptophyta; class Magnoliopsida; order Caryophyllales; family Portulacaceae; genus Portulaca; species Portulaca oleracea. Next base: position 24,771,957 of record CM055889.1, read on the forward strand.
CCACATTCAGATAATAACCTGCAACAGTTTGAGCATATTCTCCTCTCCCTCATTTCAAAATGAATTTACACTGGGCCCTATTAAAACTATTTGTTTTTAAAATATTTTTACATTACAGTGTCGAATATATTGAGCTCCGTCTCATTTTTCTCCATGTTTTCAAATGTTTTGTTTTTAGGTATCAGCGGGACATTTTGGGCAGATTCGTGGCAAGGATAACTCACATAGCAAATCAGGCCGCCACATAGTTTATTAGTGCTTAAGTTTCAACATTAGTAGTTGGCTCACCTCCATAGTTTGACTCGCTTGTTTTAAGATTTTTCTTAATAATTAAACAATTTATACCTTTTTCTCTAAATTTTCATACGAAATATATTTCTATTTCAGTTATTTTCATAGCAAAAGCCTTGCTTTTCCTCTTGGGAAAGCGGCGTGACGCTCTCGGCTTTTTTTATACGCTTCCGCTAAATCAAGATTAATTGGATTAAAATATTGCTAAGTAATACCCCAAAAGTCGGGGCCTTACAGCTGGTATCAGAGCGGTCGAGCCATAGGGTTTAATTAAATATAAAATTTGAAAAATAAAACCTGTATACTTAGGTGAGAGATTGCGGGCCCTGGGTTAGTAATTTATTTTGTTTGATTAAGTTTGCTAACTTCTTATGTTTTATATTTATGTGATTTATGAGTTTGCATATTATGTGAATTACTACCTGATAATATTTGAAATTATTTTGTTAAATAAATTTACATGTGCGAGTTTTGATTAATAAAATTCTTGTGCTATATGTTTATCTATGCTCATGTGAATAAGTGATTATGTGATGATTGTCTAATATTAATTTAATTCATGAGGTCATATTTTGTGTTCTCAAGTACAATAGTAAATATATGTGTGTGTGATAGGATCATAAAGATAAGTTGAGATTTTGTGAAAATTTGCATGCTTATTATGATTTATGTATCAGTTCGACAAATATGTATCGTGTGAAATAAGTTAGAAATGCATGTTATTCGTTCATTCACTCAAGATTAGGTTTTACTAATTAGTTTGCTTGTGGAATTATTTCCCGAGATTCGAATTAGGTATGCTAGATGCATATAAATAATCTTTATGAATATCATACATGTTGTCATATATGGTTAGTTAAGATGCATCTCCATACCTTTGGTCTTATATATATGGAAGAACATGATATAAGGTGTGATGTATGTTTTCTCCTTAGAAGCTCTAGACATATTGTGTTATGATTTATGAGCCCTCTTGCATGATCGAAATTATTATTACCCTCCTCATCATTCTAAGTACACCTTTGTGTATTGTGTTTAGAGTTCTAAGAAATAAGTATACGTTTGTTAGATGTTAAATATATTCTTAATGGATTGATATATTTATGTGAAGCAATTATATGATGTTATTATTAAGTGTACAAAATCTATCTCCAACTAGGGCCATTTTCAAAAATCTCGCGTATTTAATCAAACGTGATGCGATATTTTCTTTTTATTAGTTTACAAGAGAATGAGTTGACTAAATGATATGTTAGCATCGGTGGCCCTATCTAAGACTTACTTAATTTAGCATTTTTACCAGAATGTTGGAACAGGAGAAGGAAGTCAATGAGACGATCATCCAAAATGAATCCCAAGGCAAAAGCCTTGCACTTAAATCCTAGACTGTTGACCAAGCACCCCAGGACCCTCTCAAAGTTTTGGAAAACACCCCTAGTGAGGAAAATAAGGATGCTTTGGGTTTAGATTTGGAAGATTTAGGTGAGTTAATTATCGAGTGGCTTAGGAAGATGAAGAATCAAACCGAAAATACGGAAGAAAGTGGTCCTGAGTTTGTAGAAAGGGTGAGAAAGGAAATTCAAAATATAGGCCGAGGGAAGAACAAAAGGAAGTTGACCGATAAAGAAAAGTTTAAGTCCTCTAAGAAGCTCACTTCTAGCCCATCAGGGGGAGAACCCTTCGTCAGGAAAGTTATGTGAGAAGTGTGGACGTAAAAATCACACCATTAGTGAGTGCAGAATAGGTACTAATTTGTGTCGTTGGTGTGGGGATCCAAACCATAAAATATCTTCTTGCCCCCTCCGAGAGAAAGCAGTAAACCTTGGGAAGGCTAAACCTATTCCTACAAGTCACAAGGCTAAACCTATTCCTATAAGTCACACCTTAACCATAAGGGTCAAAGATCCAAGGAGTCGTTAAGAGACCTTTTCACCCAGCTGGTAAGGGTTATTGATAATATACTCCTTTTATGCATTGAATATATGTGATTTGTTGCTAAGTGAGTTTCCATGAATTTACATATTATACCCATTGTCCATTGATGATTTCCTTATTATCACTGTCAAATCGTACCTCTTGCCTTGTTATTTCCATTATTTATGATGGACGTTTGTTTCTATATGTGCCTTGTTGTACCAATACAAATGTGCAAGTGTTTTTTGTATAAAAATCGAGGTCCCATATATAAGTCGTTATTGTATTAGTAAGAAAATGAGAGTTTAGCTTCGTAGTTATGGGAAATTCTTATGAATGGCCACATAAGGATGACCAAGACTGTAAGCTATATTCTCGGATTTTAAATTATTTTCTTCTTACTAGCATTGCTTTAAATTTTACTAAAAGTTTCAAGGACAAAACTTATTTTAAGGGGGGAAGGGTGTAACACCCCGTATTTTTAAGCTAGATTTATTATGCTAATTAAAATCTTAATTTCAATTATGGTGTATTATTTGATTTAGGTAGCTAAATTTCTTTGCTTTTTAATTTATTATATTTACTCTAATGTAAATGATTTCAATAATTAAATTTACCTCCTACTAATTTCTAAATTTTATAAATTATTGTATTTCACACATTTTCCATATTCAACTTATTAATTTGCAAAATAGAAATATTATTTTATATTTCACTTATTTCACATATTTTTGTTATTCTATAAATTAATTATTAATTCTAGTTTTTATATAAATTCATCAATTTTGCACATTTTCCTTATTTTATACAAGATAATATTTATAAACATATTATTTTTTACTTACTTTTGATATAATCAAAGTAGTAATATTATTTTATATTTCATATTTTTACACATTTTAGTTATTGATATTAGTAAATGAATTTCTTTTACTTGGAATTTGAGAAAGCCAAAGCACCACCACCACCATCTCCCTCTCATGTTCATCTTCTTCTTCTTGAAGCTATTGATCCCTCACTCCCATGGCCTCCTTTTCAATTGTAGTAGCAAATTAGGAGTGTCCATCTCTTCTTCATTTGACACCACAACACCTCTTAGTGACTCACCAATGCTATCCTAGTCTATAAATTTTACTATAAATTGATTGGTAAGTACCAACTCATTCACCACCATTACCATCATCTTCTTCTTCTTCTTCCTTCTCGGCCACCATCATCACACCACCATTCAACCACCCATCACCAGCCCATACACTCAATCATACACTCAATATTTCTCAAGATAAAAGGAGGATTTATTATTCCTTTTATATATTCGTCGACTCAGGTATATTTCGATGACTGTAACCTTCGAAACTGTTTAAATGTAAAAACATAATCTACTCTAATAAAAGTGAAATAATTAATGTTTTCATCGTTTTTAAATATTGTTTTATGACTAATACATGTAGACCGTTCCATTAATTTGTTTATCTATTTTACTAATTAATTTTAGTGTGTTTGTTTGCCTTTCATTTATGTGTTTTCATTATTGTCTATTATTCCTTGTTATTGTCTTTTGTGAATTGACCATTGACGCTGGTATACCGGTTCATGTGAGTTGATCGGCCCGCGTGCGCGCATTGTCGGGATTGCGATGAAATCGCAATATCAGATCAAGTCTTTGTCCCCGGGTCATTGATGCTGGTATACCGGTTCATGTGGGTTGATCGGCCCGCGTGCGCGCATTGTCGGGATTACAGTATACTGCAGAGCACTGAATCTCAGATCAAACCATTGCCCATTGTTAATTGTTATTGATTATTAATTGTTAGTTATTATTGTTTATTAATGGTTAATTATTATTATTTATTAATCGTTGATTGTTATTGATTATTGTTCATTGTCATTGTTACTTTAATTATTTTATTGCCATCGTTACTTATTATTTTATTGGAAAAGAAGTATGGTAAGGTTCCACATTCAGATAATAACCTGCAACAGTTTGAGCATATTCTCCTCTCCCTCATTTCAAAATGAATTTACACTGGGCCCTATTAAAACTATTTGTTTTTAAAATATTTTTACATTACAGTGTCGAATATATTGAGCTCCATCTCATTTTTCTCCATGTTTTCAAATGTTTTGTTTTTAGGTATCAGCGGGACATTTTGGGCAGATTCGTGGCAAGGATAACTCACATAGCAAATCAGGCCGCCACATAGTTTATTAGTGCTTAAGTTTCAACATTAGTAGTTGGCTCACCTCCATAGTTTGACTCGCTTGTTTTAAGATTTTTCTTAATAATTAAACAATTTATACCTCTTTCTCTAAATTTTCATACGAAATATATTTCTATTTCAACTATTTTCATAGCAAAAGCCTTGCTTTTCCTCTTGGGAAAGCGGCGTGACGCTCTCGGCTTTTTTATACGCTTCCGCTAAATCAAGATTAATTGGATTAAAATATTGCTAAGTAATACCCCAAAAGTCGGGGCGTTACATATACTCACTACGGGAGCAGTAGCAAGTAGAATCCTAGCCACCAATGGAATATGCCCAACCTGCAATGACGAACTAGAGTTGGCAATGCACGCCTTGATGCGGTGCAAACCGGCCAAAGCAATTTGGATGGCGGCAGGCTATGGCTTAAGGAGAGAAACTGAAAATTACAACTTAATAATGGAACTGTTGGAGGAGGTCAGAACTTATGAGCAGGAAGGATTTTAAAGCGCATTAACGATCACGTGGGCAATTAGGAACACGAGGAACAAAATTGTCATCAAACAAGCACATGAAACCCCTACTATGAGTTGAGAAGGCCACAGACTTTGTAACCGAGTTCCAAAAAGCCAAAGCAAAATTGGAAGGTATGAGGCGTAGCTCTGACGATGGCACCCCGAGGACATGATGAAGATCAATTTTGATGGGGGCAGATTGCTAAACCACTAACATGGCTGGGGAGCAATTGTGCGAAACCAAAAGGGAGAACCAAAACTCGCTGCAGTGCGCCAAAGAATAGAAGTAAGCAGTCCGGAAGTAGAAGAAGCGCGAGCTCTTTGCGCTAACACATGCCAGAGCACATGGATTTATGAAGGTCATTCTAGAAGGTGACTCAGTCAACCTCATTACGAAGATGAAGAAAGGAGAAATCCCAAATTCTGAGGTAGGCATTTTTGTTAAATGTATCATGAGACCTGCTAGTGTTTTTTAGGTGTGTAGTTTTTCTTTTGTTAAACATTCAGGCAACCACATAGCACAATCAATAGCCCATATTCAACCTACGTTATGGTTGAATAACGGGCTCGATGCTATTAGGGATCTCTTGGTCGATGAGGCTTGTAATCCAGTTGGATAATGGAATCAAGGCTCTGAAGCTTTCTATCAAAAAAAAAATAGAATATGAAATATTAAGCATCAATATTTTTTTAAAACCTAATGAAGTTAGTAATATGTATTATAAGAACTTGCAATAGCTCATTGAGAGTTTGTATATATAAGAAGTTGTGTCCATCCCAGCACTCTTGCCTTCCCCATAGCCATTCGGATTGCCCTCATTTCTGCCTATAAAGCTAATTTTGCTTCGAAAGAGATGTCTTCTTAGGTAGCCTGATCCTCACTGCTACCGTTGTCTCATACCATTGTCATTGGTGCTTGTCCAGAAATGTTATCCCGAGCCCCATCTACCATGAATCTATTTCTCAGTAGCGATTCACCCTTTCTCCCTATATCCAGGACTTTATCTTCTTGTTTCAACGTCGTTCTCCTCATTCATCTCATAATTTGATTACTCCACCTCGATGCTTCCTTCACAGTTGATGAAAGCAATCATTTCATAATTGTCTTATTCCTGCTGGTTTTCTGTATCTGTACTTTGTTCCGTATTTTCCTTATAGTCCATAATGTAGCTGTAAACAACAACAATCTTGTCCCACTATCTATGTTCATCAAGTATCTGATCTAATTCATCAACCATTCTGGTTAATGAAGATTATTATCTTTGATCTTTAATCCTATATGTTACACCAACACTGATGATCGCCTTCCATGTATATCTGGATATAATTATCTCCAATCGGTAGTGTCATCTCTCATAATTTCTAAATAAATATCTTTAAGTTGGGTGGAATTTATAGGTGCCAAAACTTTCTCGGCACTTTATTTATATGCTCCTGATGGTCCTTACTAATACTCTTGTTTTATGGCAAAAGAGCCAACATACTGATTTTACCGTATATCCTCCTGATGGGTGTCCTGCCCAACATAGTTGATCTTGAGCTCCTTCACACGGACATGGATTAGATAAAAATTTGCATGTTGTTTCTGAACCAAAAGTCTAATGAATTAGTCATGTATTCCAGAAAGGCCCCCAATTTGTCATACACACCCATTCTACGATTTCTTACTATCCTCTTGATTGTTCACTTTAATTTGCAATTGATGTCCTTGAATCCATCTATCATCTCCCATAAGTACTTTTTTTTCGCATTGCTAATCTCCAGGTTACCATTTCCTATGTTGCTTGGGCTACTTAACTAATTGTTGAAATTATGTTGTAGTTGAATATTTCATGGGTGCGCTTTAGTATTAAATCATGGTTACAATTTGGAAAATTTATGGTTTACTCAGTGGCAAATCATGGTTATAACTTAAGTAAATCATGACAATTTTTTGACATGAAATTTGCAAGGTAGCTCGTGCAAGTGTATGGAATTTTTTTAAAAAGTAAATTAAAAAATCATGCCACCTCATCATTCTTGGCCCCTACATATTTTACAATTTAATACCTCATTGTCCTCCTCATCCTTCATGATCAATTTGCTTCTTGGATCATTCTTTAAGGTCAATAACCCCTTTTTTTTTTACAAAACATATTACATGCACCTGGAGTATGTGCTCCACATATTTGTGAGTGAACAATCGTAATAATAAAAGTGAACAATACTAATTGTAGACACCAAAAATAAAACTCAATAAGCACTTCAAGGATTTTAGGCTTGTTAGAGTCCTCAAGGACTTTGTGCTATAAAGTCAACTCCCCGTCAAACTAGGTTAAAGGGTCCACGTGAATCCCAACTCAGCTGGTCCTCGCGAATCCAAATGAATCAGGCTCAAGACGGTCCCTCACATATCCAATACCTGGGATCGTCGCGAATCCAGTACTCGCGGTCCTCGCTTATTCCGTACCCGGGGTCCTCGCGGATCTAGTACTCGGGGTCCTCGCCCATTCCGCATTCAGGTGCCTCGCAGATTTAGGTATTCACGGTCAAAGTCAAGTCAAAGTCAGCTATTGGGTCAAGGTCAACTCTTGCTCAAAGTCAATTCCTATTCAAGTCAAAATCAACTCCCTGATCAAGGTCAACTCCTAGTCAAAGTCAACTCTTGATCAAGTCAAAGTCAACTACGGGTCAAAGGGTCCTTGTGGATCCCAACTCAACGGGTCCTTACGGATCCAAATGAATTTGGCTTAAGTCGGTTCCTCGCGGATCCATTACTCGAGTTCTTCGTGAATGCGCGTACATGGGATCTTCATGGATCCCGAATTATCTAGTAACTCTTTCGAGGCCACAGATGATTATTTAGGTAAGAAAATGAGCAACCTATAGCAAAGGGTAACTCATTCATTGTATTGATCTCGTCGCGGATCTCGGGTCCGACCCAGAACATTTTTGAACGGTTTTCTTTTTTGGAAGTACAGTGCAAGCCCGTGCTGGGCTCTTCGTGGATCCTAGTTCCAACCCAGATTATATTTTGATGATAGAACTCTTTAATTTTGCATTATTCAAACGAAATTTAATCTACGTGCACAGGAACCATGCATGCAGATCCTCGCGGATCCCAGTCCCGACGTAGACCATATTTTGACAATGGTCCAAGGGAACCATGCGAATCCTGGCGGATCCCATATTCAGCACAAGACCATTTTGAAAATGAGAGTATCCAGCTCTTCGCGAATTCCATTTTCAGCACAAATACTCGTGAATCCCATACTCAGACTCCTCGCAGATCCAATCTGAAGTCAAGCCATGCAACCGTCAGTACTCCCACAATGAGTTCCTCGCGAACCAGAGCGCCAGAAGTTTTCTTGATCGAAGCGGCGAGCGGTTTTCTTGATCGAATCGCCGCCCACTATCAAATCCTCGTGGATCTCATGGAGTGATGGAAGGTGCTGCAACTGCTGATAACCTCCAGGCAGGAGGCTGATAAAAAAGGTTGTCATCAGGCAGTTTGGGGTAGATTTTGATCTGGTATAGGTGCACACAAAAGTATTCACAACATCAAGAAAGCATCCTGTTTGAGTAGGGATCTCGCGGATCCAGTGAGAAACACAGCGGGTCACTTGAGTTTGAAATAGTACAAAGGTATTTGCGGATCCGCAAAAAAGTATTCATAACAACGAGGTGTCCTATTTTAGCGTGGATCCAAGGAGTGTTTTGAAACTTTACATAGGTCTTCGCGGATCTGAATAGGGGATTGGTAATATTTTCTTTTTCTTATTTTATGCTTGTAATCATGTAGTTTATACTCCCCGCCCGCTGTAATTTTTCTCATTAAGACGTTTATTTGTGTGTTTATATTCATTTTTGCATGAGTTAATTACGAAATCGTTGGGACAACTTCGTTTTTTTTTCGTTTTCTTCTTTTGTTAAACAAAACCCGATGGAGTAAAGGTCATTTTGACGGGCGGTGTAGGAGCAACCCTCCTACACTTGTACCTTTATCCCCGAACCCGTTTTTTGGCTCATAGTATGGAGTTTCTTTTTCTTTTTCTTATGTTTTGTTAGTTTTCTAAAAAACTAACTGGCGATTCCGATTTTATTTCGTGCACATTTTTTTAGTTTGACAACTTTTCCTTTTAATGATTTTCGAAAATATTGTGGCGTAAAAATTGTTGCTCGAGGTTGGACCGAAAATCACCCGGCATCATGGGTTTGAGATCCTCGCGGATCCCACACCCATGGGCTTGGATCCTCGCGAATCTCAAACCTGTGGGCTTGAGTTGATAACCGTTACAATCAACAGCAAAATTAGTCGCGATGTTGGACCAAGTTTAGGACCCTCTTGAATGTGGGATCCGCGAGGATCCACTGCCGGGGGGCCGAACTGACCTTGGCCTCGGGTCGCGAGATTCTGTCGATATTACCGAAAATTACTAGAAAAAGAACTTGGTTAGGCTAAATTTAAACTACATGAAATGGAAATTGCAAAAAGTAAGTACTAGTGCTTAAAATAATTAAAAAACACCTTAGGGAACAATAAGCAACCCTACGTCGATCTCGACACTCCGTGGGGAACCATACTCTCCGGGTCGCGGGCCCTACACTAATATAAGATAAGAGTGAACCTAGTATCCGAGGGTGAACAATCATAGCATTCGAAGCACATACTCTAGGGTACATCTGATAAATTGCACTTTCTTTATGTTATGTAGCTTTATCGTTTTTGGTTTATTTTGTTGTAGCATTTGAGCGATTTCTTTTGTACCGGCTTGGCTTTGTTGTTACGAACTCTAGCGCATATTTCGAGTTATGTACAATCGAAAAAAAGGGGTAATCTAGTTATATTTGAAGCAATTATTAGCATTTATCTATTCTATTGATCTTTACATAAGATATTAGAACGAAAAGCATCATGAAAACGACTTATAACTTACAGTTGATGGATGATCCCTCAAAGGTTAGAAGATCAAAAGGTGAGCCACAAGGCCCTTATTCTAAGGTACATACATATGGAGATTGGGTTTACGGTCAGACTCTCATTTTTTGGTAGATTTTAGTATTGTTCTGAATGCCTATAATTGGGGAGAAAGGGGTAGGTAGGAGTCATGATTTTGCTGGATTAGGCTCATAAGAGGAAGGATATGCAACAACAATGGAATCTTTGAATGGAAGGGCTATGAAAGGTATGAAAATGGTCATCCCTTTGGCCATGTTTCAAAAGCAAAAATCATCTTTTGAAGTTGTCAAGTCTCCACAAAAAGGAACCCCAAGTATAAGCATTCGTCCAGGATTTGACCTCATGTTTAAGCAATCAATCTGTCATAGAAATGCTTAACATTCACATTCTTGTATGAATGCTTGCAAAACGTCCTCTTACAGCTTTCCAGTGAGCTTTTGTTTTACCTGTGACATACAACAGGCAGTATCAAAAATCAACGATGTGACACAATGACTACTGTGAGTCCACTGTGAATTGTCCAGTCCAGACTAAACTATTTAGGTTTTAAATTCTAAGGAAACATGTTAGGTTTTGAGACCCATTGGATCCTTGATGGGGTCCAGAACGAGAGAAGAACCGGCAACAGTGAAGAGACGCTGCCAGCGCCTATAATGCGGAGACGGAGAAGACCAAGCGCTGGTCCCTCCCCTTTGACCGCTGCCAGCAGCTAGCACAGAAGCATGACATGGCCAATGCCCTTCCAGCGCCCCTGGTACCCTGATTTTTCTAGCGACGGGAGTTGTCCTTTGTGTCGTAGATTAATTAATGTTTAACCTAATTTTCTTCTCCTAGCCACTCTATAAATAAGGTTCAATATTCTCCATCTAATTTACGGCGAACAACAAACGGCTGAGTGACAGAGAATCAGAGAGGGAGAAAATATTGAAAGAGAAAAAGGTCTCACCAATATTTTCCCAAGTGAATCCTGAGAGAGAGATTGTGAGTTGAGAGTGAGAGAGATTTGTGTTGTAATCTCCTCTTTTGTTGATCACATCACATCTTACAATAGTGATCGATCGTTTTTCTAGCTGTCGTCATCCGTGAGTTTTTCTCCGAGTTCTTCGGTTTCACACGTAATCTTGGTGTTGTATTATCGCTTATTTCTGGTTCCTGCATTTTGTCATAATTTCCATCATCTCAAATTTATTTTGCTTCCACTATAACCTTACTTATTCTCTAGCAAAACAAGAGTGGGAAAAAATGATCTTGCCCAGGGAAATTTGCTTGTTAAAGCTTAATTTAAGCTGTAGGTATTCTTTGTTGAATAATTTGGGCCAATGCCCGAAATTTATCTTTAAAAAACAATTTGTAGTCATTCTTATTACATCTCAAATTTACAGATAATAGCTTGCATAGCACAGTCCTCCAAATAAATAACCAAGAGGGCAAAGCAACACAGGTAAAAAAAAAAACAAGCATATCAAAACAGATCTTTCAACAAAGAAAGAGATCAAGAGAAACAGGGACATGAAAAGATTATGACATTGAATAGCAATATAAAGGCTATCAATAGAAAATCTGTAGATATCCATCAGCTGAACAAAACAAACATAAGAAACCTGAAAACCATATGCCTGATTCATCTTCCTCTTAACCATTTAGAGGCTTTGACTGCAGTAAAAAAGTATGGTAATGCAAACATGGTGCTTTCTATGTCTTAGGCATGTTACTAATACTTTTTTTTTTAATTTTTTATGTCAATATATTTGCATCATTCATATCACTACTAACGCGAAATGACATAAACCTCAATCAACAGTTTCAACACCAATTGTCTTCTGAAAAAAGTATTCAACAATTAGGGCATGAAAAGCCAATGAGACAACTTGAAATCATTTGTCTGAGATAGTACCGAGTATTTACATACTATAATTTAAACATAATTACAAGTTCAAAACTAGTTACTTGAGAAAAGGCCTGTACATACTTGCAAACTAAGCTGCCAATCTTTTCTTTCACTGCACAAAATGAGTCTTCTCCATCCAATCAATCTACAACAGCCACTTCATCATTGATCTGTGCTTGTTATTCTTCATCTGTTGGCCTCTTCTGCAAAATCAAAGCACATGTCAAAATTCTGTGGTTTTCCCATTCATATCTGCTTCTTCTCTACTCAAGTCTTGCATGAATCCCATCCTTTTTCCCCATAAAAAAGGAATCACTTCCATTTCTGATGCTTAGGGCCAGCAACATGGGGAGTTGATTTTATTTCCCTCAAGCTTGGAATCGGAAGACGATTGGTTCGGAACTAGGGTACCCATTAACTTGAAATTTTGATTTTTAATTCAATCCTAAGTTCGAACAGCAAACCCTTTGTTTGTAAAAACATAGACAAAACAGTGTAGACTCATAGAGTTAGGCCCTAATACGATGGATGAACTAAATTTATAGGAATGACAACCCATGAAGACATAGTTCAACGGGTGTGATATGTATCAATGACAAGCTCCCCTAATGGGAAAGCCTATAAACATGGAATGCAATGGCCAATTGGTAAGCACATCTGTGCAAGCACACAGATACTCTATGAAGTGCAAAGTGTCAATGCAAACAATTAGTTAGCAGCTCACGATGCAAAGAAACATGGGAAACCCTATAATATGAAGATCTAGCTCGCTCTATATAATATGGTCTGGTGATCCTATAACCAGAAACCTCTGAACTGCCTTGTCCATATTAGGGCAGTCAAAAGAAAAAGGTTCCTAAAATTGTTGAGTAGTTGGTAGTTGAATAAAAGTTAAGTTTTGGTAACTTGTGATAATTTTGGTAAGTTCAGATAAGTTTTGAGGAAAAAGTATTAAAATTTACCCTAATAGACAAATTAAATGTTTGTGCTTATGTTAGTTTTGGTAAACTTTGGTAAGTTTTCGTAGATTTTGGTAAAAAAATTACCATGCCCCTTGTAACCAACAATTCGATAGGTTGTTGCGAAACCTTAAAGTTCCTACCATACAGAAATGAACTCAGTAAAGTCATCCTGTGGGTTTTTTCTTCTAACAAGGCACAACTTCAAAGTCAATCCAAGATTGGATTGGATTGGCAAGAATCCACCATTAAAAAGTGGTGTAATTCTTTGGGAGTTAGACTACTCCAAATGGTGGCAATCCTTGGACTAGAGTGGTAAAGTCATATTGCACCCCAAAGAAAAAATAAATAAATAAATAAAAGGCAAAATAAATAAATAAATAAAAGGCATGCAAAGTGGGTCTCAAGGATTAACCTAGAAAGCAATATTAATCATTGAGACTCACTTTCAAGGGGAAAAAATAAAAATAAATTGTGAGATCCATGTTTGGATTGCTTCACGAAAAGATTATTATGATCATTAAGGGTCACCTTCAAAGGTGATCCAACCTTTGAGGCCAACTTTGCCACATAAGCGAGTGATCCTGAGGATCATCCCTACTCAGTTCCATCAGAAGACATGTTTGCTAAATCCTGAAGTATCACCCAACCACTAACTAATGTCAAAAAGAAATTTGGTAAGCATTTGCTATGTGCCAACTGATCACAATTACTGTTAAGAGTATACTACTATATGGGATATAACCAACCCAACAAAGACAAAGTTTAGAAGCTCACCATGGCCCCTTTTAGGAAGGCAAAGCCTTTCACGTAGCAGAGGCACTAATCTGTGATGATCAACCACCTCAAGAAGCTCTTTCAGATCGGTCCTTAAGAAACTCGAACCAAGATGATATGCAGCCACAAGTAGCAAGAAACCCACCACCACCGCCACATCCTTCTCGCCCACCCCTTCCATTTTATCTCTCCAATCTCTTGCCAATTTAGCTGCCTTTATTCTCAGAGGCCGGTTGATCGTGGGATGCATGTTCATCAACTGTTCCAATAGCAACGAGCAGCTGCTTCTGACAACACTTGGTTCGTATTCCATGTCGCGATTCTTGAGATGCGGTGGGAAAAATCCAACAAGGGCGTCAAGTACTAAGCCTGCAGGGTTTTCTGTCAATTTTAACCTACTACTAACTTCTCCTCCTATTGATGCATGCTCATCAGCCCTATCATTCAAAACCATTTGCAAGATTTTTCCAGTGGTTTTGGAATCTAACTTTAAGTTGCTACTTTCACGCCCATTTTCATCAACAGAACCATGGTCTGGGTCTGTTTTCAGTGCTGAATCATCACGTGTTTGTTCATCCTCCAACGACATTAAGCAACGCCCACCGGTTCGTTCTTCTTCTGTCAATCTTTCCACTTTGCGATGTTTCTTGGCAGGGGTTGGCTTCAGCTCAGGACTTTCATCATCCTTACACTGCCCTTTCAAGGATCTTTTGACTTGTTTCCGTCTGAACCCTTGAGTTTTAAACTGCTCATTTATTAGTTCTTTCTTCGCCACCAAAGCTTCAGAAAGCCCGTCAAGTTGATCATCCCTTGTAATTTGGCTATCCTCTTGCGTCTCTTTTAGTAATTGACAACTCTCACTGATATGCTTCTCTTTCACCTCCAATGCTTGGCTGCGTTCTTGGAGATCCTGTTCTTTCAACTCCAGCTCTTTTTCTCGCTCATTGATTTTCTCCTCCTTACAATCTAGAGCTTTACTGTGCCTGCTTATCTCTTTTTTCTTGGCCACCAATGCTAGATAGCGGTCACTGATTTCCTTGTCCTTAACCTCCAACTCTATGCAGCGCTCTTCCACTACCTTCTCTTTCACCTCAGCCACTTGGGAGCATTTACTGACTTCTTCTTCTCTGAACTCCATCGCTTTGGTACGCTCATTGATTTGCTTCTCTTTCAACACTGCAACTTCCCAACGCTCCTTCACCTGTTTCTCTTTCTTCTCGAGTGCCTTACTTCGCTCATCCACTGCCTTCTCCTTCAATTCAACTTCCTGGCAACGAGCCCTCACTTCTTTTTCTCGCAACTCAATTGTTTTGGTATGATCATTGATCTGCTGCTCTTTCAATTTCAACGCTTCCCAGTGCCCATTCAGTTGCCTCTCTTTCCTCTCTAGTGCCTTACTTTGCTCATCCACTGTCTTCTCTCTCAATTCCAACTCTTTGCAGCGCTTGTCTGCTACCTTCTCCTTCTCCTTCACTCCAATTCCTTGGCAGCTAGCATTAACTTCTTTTTCTCTCAACTCCATAAGTTTGGTACGGTAATCCATCTGATTCTCTTTCAATTTCAAAGCTTCCCAGTGTCCATTCACTTTCTTCTCTTTCTTCTCAAGCGCCTTACTTCGCTGATCCAATCCCTTCTCCTTCAAGTCAATTTCTTGGCTCCATGCATTTACTTCCTTCTCTTTCATCTCAACCCTTGTCTTCTTCACCTCCAACTCTCGAAGACCTTCCTCAATCTGTTTCTCTTTCACCTCCAGCATCTTGCAACGTTCATCAAATTTTATCGTTTTCGACTCTAGTTCCTCACATTGCTTCTTCACCATCTCCTCCTTCAAGTCTAACACCTGAGACTTATATTCCACGAACTTCTCATTAGCATCTAACATTAGTTCAAGCTCACTGATATCCTTTTCCTTCATCTCCACCTCCCTATATCGTTCATCCACCTCCTTGCCCTTCAATTCCAACAACCCCCCAGCTTCCCTAATCTTCTCTTCTTTCAAACCCACATCTTTCTCCTTCAATTCAAGCTCAGTGAAACGATCATGCAATTGCTTCTCCCTTGAATCCAACACACGCCGACATTCTTCAATCTCCTTCTCCCTCGCATCCAATATCTCACACAGTCTCTTCTCCTTCAATTCAAACTCCTCGCTGAGTTTACTGACCTCCTTCCCCTTCAATTCCAACAGCTGCTCAGCTTCCCTAATCTTCACTTCCTTCAAACTGACATCATTCTCCTTCAATTTAATCTCAGTGAAACGAGTATCCAATTGCTTCTCCCTCAAATCCAACACTTGCCCACGTTCTTCAATCTCCTTCTCTCTTGAATCCAGTATCTCACATAGTATCTTCTCCTTCGATTCAAACTCCTCCCTGAGTTTACTGATCTCCTTCTCCTTCAATTCGACTTCCTGCTCTCGCAGCATCAATGCAATCTCACGCTTGGAAATCTCTCCCTCTATCACCCCCATTTCTTCACCAAATTCCTTCTCCCTCAACTCCAACTTCTGCCTGCATTCATTGATCTCATTCTCTCTTTCAGCCAACACTTGACCAACTTCCTTCTCTCTCAACTCCAACTTTCTCCTGCATTCATCAATCTCCTTCTGTCTTTCATCCAAAACTTGACCCACTTCTTTCTCTCTTAATTCCAACTTCTTATACCGTTCTTCAATCTCCTTCTGTCTCTTCTCCAACTCCAAACTTTGCTTCATGATCCTGTCTTGCCCCAACTCAACCCCTCTCCACCTCTCCTGCAACTGCTTCTCTTTCTCCTCCAAAGTTTTCAACTTGTTGAGCTTCTCCACAAACTGCATGTCCCTCCTCGCCAAGGCATTGCAGCGTTCGTCAATCTGTTGCTTCTCCAACTCCATAACTTCACAAAACTCAACAATCTGCTTCTCTTGCAAGGCCACAGTCTTCAATCTCTCAGCAGCCTCCATCTCCTTCGTCTCCACACTCTTCATTCTCAACTCAGACTCCTTTCGGAGGTTCTCAATTTCCTGCGCAGCGACCACGAGCCCTCTCTCCTTGGATTCGATTTCTTTAATCCTGTTCGACAAAGAAGCGTCGACCATGGCGAACGAACTCTGCACGTGCCTCCATTGTTCGAACAAAGAAACAATTGAGAATGCACGGGACTGGAAATCCTCGAACACATGGCCGAGTTTGTTGACGACTAACCGTGCAACCTTCAAGTCCGACGAAGCTTTCTCCAATGGCGGCGAATTCGACGACATTGCAGCCAAAATGCAAAAATCAAACCCTAGATAGCAAATTAACAGCCAAGTAGGGCAAATTCGGAAGAATTAGCAGATAATTGATTAAGAAGTGGAGTGATAATAAGAAAGAATTGATCCAGAGAGGGAATTTGCAGAAAAAGAAGAGATTTTGCAGGATATTGGAATACTTGTAGAATAGGGTTACAACAGACTATATATATTCGCTGTCACCGATACTAATATGAAAATCGATGCTGAAGAGGAAGGGACTTATTTTCAGGAATCAAAGATGGTGGTTAATTGAAAGTATTCAAAACAAAAGCTTTTTCTTTTTCTTTTTTCGTCATTATCACTAAATAATTTAATTCGTAATTAAAATTAGTTAATGACGACGGATGGCAGACGAAAAGTGGCAATTGGCGCCAAGATGAAGAGGAAACGTCTTGCAAAAACCACTCAAAACTCAAAATTACTTTTCAGTTACTGTAGCCAACTTTATACGATTAAGAAGAGTTGCCAAGTTTTATTAGCGGTCAGAATTCACTCTATTCACCGTCTATAAATTCAAAGTAGCGCTGTACAATGCATATACACAATTTTTAATGACGTTAATATTATACTAGTCATTAAATTGAAAATAAAAATTGATCAATAAATAATTGTAGATACAAATTAAAAAGTACAGAACATTTGTACTAAGGCCCGTTCTTTTTTGCGGTTGGCAAACTGCGTTGCCACAACATACCGCAGTTTGCCACAACCCACCACAAAATACCATTCTACCACAATTTACCATAACCCACTACAAATTACTTTTTTCAAATACTTTTCACAATTACCAATACAATATTTATCATCCAAAAACAATACAATATTTCAACTCACTTCTTCCAATTACTCTTTCACAATTACCAATACAATATTTATATATAAATACAAAAAAACTCACCACAACATACCGATAACCCGCCACAATTACACCACAACCCACCACAATTTCACCACACCATACCGCAGAATACCGCATAAAAGAACAGGGCCTAAGTTGAACATAGTTAGATAAAACGTAAATGTAGACACAAATTATAATATAACAGTGTGTAAATGATACTATTATAAAGTAAAAGTGTGTAACTGAATATAAAGATAGGATTGACATTATAGAATGGTGAAATAGAAATTCGTATATATGAGTTGCATTTAAGAGGAAGCAGTAGCCGACCGTTAACCTCCCCTCCTCTGCAGCCGACCGTTAACCTCGTCTTCAACCCAGACCTCCTCTTGGCCGCCGACCCTGGTCACCGGAGAGCTCATCGGCTTCCGGGGAGGTCGATGCTCCGGTTGCCGCCCCAGTTGCGCCATTTCACCTCCTTTCTATGGCTGTGTCGCTGCCCCTTTTAAACCCTAACCTCCGCATCCTCACTACTAAAAACTTGCCATATTGCGATGGAAATTCCGACGGAAAATTCCGTCACTCGGTCCATATTAAAGTTAGGCTAAGATGGCCAAAAAAAATGGACCTTGCGACGGACCTTGCGACGGAATCGATCCGTCGCTCGATCCATTTATTTTTAAAAATAATTTTACTGACTGCCTCTCCTCTAAACCAATCTCTCCTCTCCTCTCCTCTCCCCCCATTAATTCTCAAACCCCAAACCTCGCCCCTCTCTCCTGCGCCCACTACAGCCTC
The DNA here is from genome assembly GCA_029582165.1 of Portulaca oleracea. Taxonomy (NCBI): domain Eukaryota; kingdom Viridiplantae; phylum Streptophyta; class Magnoliopsida; order Caryophyllales; family Portulacaceae; genus Portulaca; species Portulaca oleracea. The sequence continues at coordinate 24,790,351 of CM055889.1, forward strand.
CAAGGCTCCAACCGGCGAACCACCCAAACATCGACTTGAGAACTCCCCCCAATACTTCCAGCCTTCGCTCAAACCCCTCTCCCCCCAAACATCGACTTGAGAACTCCCGACGCCCAAACGTCGCTCAGCCTCGCAGCCAAGAAGCACCGACCGTTGCTCCGCTGTCGTCTGTCACCCATCCGCAAGTCGCCGCCACCCCGCTGCAAGTTGTCGCTGGTCAGAGTATCCACCACAGGCTACTCCCCAAGTCAAGTGAAAGGTAAGTTAAACTTGGTTTAAATTCAAATTTTTGTTTAGTTTATGTTGTTTTGAATTGGATTATGTGAATTTGATGTTATTGTTAGATAATTTTTGGTTAATTTTGTATGTATATGTAGATTTGGGGTTTAGTTAAAGTTTAAATGCAGATTTGGTTAGTTTTTGGTTAGCTTTGTGTGAGTAATGTAGATTTATATTTTTATTAGGGTTGAAATTCAGATTTTGGTTAATTTTTAGTTAATTTTGTATGAATGATGTAGATTTAGGGTTTATTAGGGTTTGAATTCAGATTTTGGTTAATTTTGTATTTATATATAGTATGTTATTTACTTTAAAAGCCTTATTTATATGTAAGGAAGAACTTACACTTAATTTCATGATGGGCTATACATTTTTGCATGGAGTACTAGTTTGTTGTAAAAAAATAAATTGATGTTGAGGAGAAGGTGGGTATATAAGAGGAACATGAGAGTGCAACGAGGTCAACTTCGTCAAGGTCGTGCTGTTTGAAGGAATTAACGAGCCTTATGAGGTTGGAATTAAGGCCAGGAATGGTGGTATTATTGGCTAGTTTCAAGTTTGCCCCTCCTCCCTAGAGGAAGTTCCCACATAGGCCCTCCACTTTGTTTGCATATTCTCCAGTTAATAAATTATAAGTACCATTAATTATAATCCAAACTAGGAGCAAATTTTGTGAATCTCTCTGTTTGAAGGACAACTTCGTTGAATCTCTCTTCTTTTGGGTTAATGGGAAGACTAAAGACTTGCTCTTTTTTGGATGTGATAGACTTTGTGGATAGTCTTTGTTTTGGTTGTATATAACTTTGTAGATGCTTGCTGAGCATCTATTCTTATGACGTTATGATCAATATATTTATTTCTTTCCTACAAAAAAAAAATAAAAAATTGGAGATTCCTTTTTTGGAGTTGGCCTTTACCTCTTGGTTTCCTGGTCTTGCCTTCTTTTATTACTAATCAAATATAATAGTTGTTGTTTGGTCACTACGGACAACTTTTTCTTCTCCAAAAGCATAGTTCTTGTAAAAAGAGTATGACATAAGTTTTCTCATTGCTTCTTATCTAGCTGGTGCTATTCTTTATTAGTGGAAAAAATGTTTTGAATGATCAGTTTTCTTTATGAATGTGCAGTTACTTCACTCCTGACACATATGCAAAAGTGGACCCATCATCCATCCTAAGCTTGTTGGCCAACAAACCACTTCTCCAACAGTATGATTTATAAATGATTTCCCCCACTCAGGTTTGCATCTCTCTCTCCTTAGATCTTTTTTTTGGGGGGGGGGGGGGGGATGTTAATTTGTGATTGTTGTTAATAAGGAAAGAGTGGCTTTTTCATAGTGTCTAAGATGCATGGACTTGTGTGAGGAGAGGTGAGGGGCAGCTTCAGTTAGATCTTTTTTGTCCTGATTGTGGTGTTTTGTGGTATGGAGTTGGTACTTCATTATTGCATAAAGTCAGTTTCTATCTACGACTAAGACACTTATATATATGAGGGGGTGCTTGAAAGTTCATCTTGATAATTTGTAACTCAAAGGAAGAGCAGGGGAATATGTATAGTGAGCTTTGACAAACTCTAAGCATGATCAAACCTATTCTTGATGTGAGCAATCACCATTCTTTTATTCCCCATATTTTGGTTCTTAGATTAACTTTCCAGCATAAGTTACTGACAAGATACATAGCTTTGTTTGGTCCAATATGGAATATTACCATATTAGTGTTGTGTGAAAAATAAGTTGCCTATGTCCTAGTCTCTAGGAAGCCTGGGCATAAGCCAGGAGAGGGAGGGGCAAGCTTCAATTGGGCCTCTCTTTCCTTATTTTGGTGTTCCATTGTACGAAGTTAGCCCTTTCATCTCTTTCTATCTTTGTTATGGCTAAGTTTCCATACAAAATGTCACTAAGTTACCTTTTCATGTTTCATATTGTATGACATTAAGGAGATATGATGCCATGAAACGGAGTGTTATTAGTTATGGATGTCAAAGAGTTTTGCACAATTTGTCCCTGATGCTTGCCTCTTTTTTGGATGCAATCAAGTAGGTGACTACTAGCCTGTAAATTCTTCCGGTGGCCATATTATGTTGTCTACGGTTGGTTTTTCCTTAGAGCTTCAATACAAAATTTAAATAGCTGAGACGGTCCAATATAGTTTGTCTGTTGCTGGTGATTGATCTTCAAATGAGCTAACTACTGTAGTTACATGGATGCAGAAAAATCAAATGGAGAGTGTGCTTCACCCGGAGGTCATTTTCACCCTTTTTCCTCACAGGGGAAGCCTCCTAGGAAGGTTAGAGATTTGACCCTATGCTGGATGTTTCGAAGAAAGACTTCCTGTGATGTATCACACACACATTCTGCATTGCTGTCTATTAGGAGGCTGGCATCAACAGGGGAAGCTAATCAGGACTGCTTGCACTTGCGAGAATTATTGGTGTGCTCGATTTCTGATTTTTGATGTTTGTTTTTTCAATTAAATGTTATGAGGGCTTATGTTCTTTCCTTGAGTTTACTTAGTCTAGTCAACCTAAGTAAATGTATAAATGATTTGTATTTGTACTTTTATTTTTTTATTTGAATGGAATTGTTTCCAATTAATATCTAAGTTGTGTGTGTGTGTATGTGTGTATATATATATATATATATATATATATATATATATATATATAAAATACAATTTTTGTAATTAAAAATTACTTTGCAGCAAAAAAAAACTCGTGAAAGCAAAGTAATAATTTTTTTTTAAAAAAAATTCTTTACGATGGAAAATTCCGTCGCAGGAATTTTTTTTAAAATTTTTTGTGAGATGTTGCGACGGAATTTGATTCCGTCGCAAGTCGATCGCAAGATCCGTTGCAAAGGCCTTGCGACGAGGCTTTTTGCGACGGAAAAAATTCCGTCGCAAGGTCCTTCGCAATATGGCAAGTTTTTAGTATTACCTCTGTCCTGCCCCGACCAGCCGCTTCGGTCGCCGGCTTCGTCGCCGATCGTTGACATTCAGCTACCTCCTTTGATTACCCAGGCTCTCGCTGTCCCCAGAGCCGTGAGCCGTGCGTCGTCGCTTCTGTCACCGTGCTGCCTCGGGTCGTCGTTCCTGGTCGCTGATGGCTCGACGGTCCTCTACGAGACTACTACTCCTGGCCTGTGGGTGGTCGCCGGTGACTCGGCGACTGTCTCAGGTGCCTTCTTGCTTCTTCTGTCTTCTCAGTTTCAAGCAGTTGGGTGGGGTGCATTTTTTGTCATCCCTAGTTTGTTATCTTTTGAATTGGTCATGGGGTCTCGCAACAAGTTTCTTGGTAGGTTTAAGGAGTTGAAATATGAACTTGAGTGTCTTGTTTCCTCTATTTCTGTTGAGGATTTTTCTTCAAATGTTGTGTGTCAGGCTTCGTTGAATCGAGCATGTGAGATTATTGCTGTGTTGAAAGAGATGGGGGATGTTCTTGGAGGGTTGCTGACTCCCTCCCCTGTTCAAAATCATCAACTTTGTGGTGCTGGTGTTGCTGTCAATGACGTACCCCTCAAGGGTGGCTCTGTTGTGTCTGATTTACCCTCTAAAGAGAAGTGTCTTTACTCCCTTTTTGTTGACAATTTACCTATCAATTTAGGACGCTCGAGGCTTAAGAACTTATTTAGCAAGTTTGGCGATGTTATCGATGCATACATCCCGCTAAAGTTGGAAAGAATGGTAGAAAATTTGGCTTTGTGCGATATGTAAATTGGGATGAGGGGAGTAAAGCCATTAATGGGATGAACCTTAGAACTGTTGATCACCGTAAGCTTTTTGTTTCTTAGTCTAAATTCAATAAAAAGTTTGCCGTTGGATCTCTTGCTACTGCAAAAGTTAGCTCGAAGTGGATCTCTAAGAGGAATTTTGGTGGTGATCGTTTTTTGAATGTTGCGCACATCCCGCCCCTGGTGGGGTTAACAATGGGTTGAGGACTTTTAGAAAGGATGACACGGTTGTGCCCAACTCTCTTGAGGATCCCGACTGTGCCGGGTTTGGGGATGCTTCTAGCAAAACCATTACGGACCCTATTAATGTTGTTTTGGATAGCAACAAGCATGGAAGCAGGTTGACTTACAAGGATGCTCTTTTGAGTCGTTCCAAAAACAATCGGGTGGTGGATAGAGATCAGGAGGCTGACTCAAACAGTGACCGCACTCTCAGCATCGTGATTGAATCCGTTGATGATGTGGCAGAGCATGACTTGCTTGAGGACCTTGAGGATCCTATACTTGAGGCTTCGAAGTGTAAAGCTAGGGGTAAGAGAAAATAGAATATGTTGATAAAATCTAAGTGGCAGCTTGTCAGAGAAGCAACTTCTAGAGCTGTGCGTAGCCAAATGGATGGTTAGATGATTAAGATTGTCAGACGTGCTAAAAGCTTAGAAGTTGATAGTCATGATGATATTGATGCTAAGATTGATCGTATGGCTGAGATTATCGGCGATGATATAGGCGTGCGTTTCATCGATGATCCACCAAACTGAAGTTTTTTTTTAATTTTATCAGCTGATTGAGCTGTGGTGATTTTTGGTTGTGGTTAGTGCGATCGTTCTGCTGTACTATTTATTTTAGCAGTGTTTGGTTGTAATTTTTTCTTTTGAGTTGGTTGGTTGCTATTCTTTTTGCGGTTTGCCGTATTCTGTAATCTTTTAAGCCTTTCGGTTTTCAATAATCGAAAAATATAGAAATTCGTAAATCCTAAGTAACGTTGATCATGGCGGCTTTGATGATAGATCATGGTTTGTTACATGCACCTGAAATTTAAAATTATCATGTACTTAGGGCCCGTAAATTTGGAAGGTAAGTTGTGGCAGGGTAAATAGTTACCGAAATTTATCAAAAGTTATCGAAACTTACCGAAACTTACCAAAAGTTAAAGAAAGTTTATATTTAAGCAATTATGTACTTAGTATTTATTATTTTTTAAAAAATTTAGTTCCTTTTTTTATTTTTGAATTTTTGAATTTTTGAATTTTTCGTTTTTCATTGTTTAAAATTTTTTATTTTTTTAAATATTTCAATTTTCAATATTTAAATTTTTGGTAAGTTTATATAAGTTTAGATAATTTTTGGTGTGGGAAAATTTTACGAAACAAATTATACATATTTAAACGTAATTGTGAATGGTATGTATCCTTTGTACCGGTGTTACGTATGTGTCTAAGCTCTTCCTCCCACTGCTCAGCATGACACGATAAACCAAAATGGATATTTAATAATAGATATTTAAAATAATAAAAAAGACAATTATAATGTAAATATACATCCAAACGATAAAGTAAAAGGCATAAACAATATCCTATTTGAACATGATTTAAATTATCATATGATTACACTAGTATTGTTATAGTTTAAACCCATATTTTTATGGATAACACCAAAATATATACTTATATTTGCACCAACAAAACTTAATTTAGTATTTATCTGTTTATTGATTGGTCAGAACCCCTATAATTAATCTCTTTTCTCCATTATGCGGGATCCACAAAGTTTAATATATATATATATATATATATATATATATATATATATATATATATATATATATATATATATATATATATATATATATATATATATATATATAGTTAGGTACATAGATAGATAAATTATTATTATCATTACCATTACTATAATCATTATATTATATATAATACCAAAATAATTACTGATATTTGTACCAAAATAATTTAATTTAGTATTTATCTATTTTCTGACTGGTTGGAATCCCTATAATCAATATACTTTCTCCATTCTGCTGGAACCCATAAACTTTATTATATTATTATTATTATTATTATTATTATTATATTATTATTATTATAAATAATACCAAAATAATTACTGATACTTGTACGAAAATAATTTAATTATTATTTATATGCTTTCTGATTGGTCGGAATCCCTACAATTAATCTCCTTTCTCCATTATGTAGGACCCACAAACTTTACTATTAATATTGTGTAGATTATTATTATTATTATTATTATTATTATTATTATTATTATTATTACTAGTGTTAAACCCGTGCTATGCACGAGCATATTAAAACAAAAATATTTTAATGTTAAAAGGATAATGTATAATAAATATTTCGGCTCCCAATATTAAAACAAAGAGTTTAATACAACTAGAATGAAACATAAATGGCGACACAAATAATAAAGGGAAAGTCCGTACATAATATAGTCCAATAAAAATGTTTGGCATCGTCATAAGGCATTCAATGAGAAATTTTTAAAAGCCAAGTAATACAGATCATGGCGGCCTTGACGTCCATCATGTTTAATTGTCAAACCTGCAATTTAGAGTTATCATTTATAGAGTGATACAGTTGTACGAAACAAATTGTACATATTGAATTTGAACTGTGAAGGAGGTTTACCCTTTGTACCGATATGTGTTACGCATGTGAATTAATTCTTCCTCCCAGTCTTCAGAACATGGGACGATAAGACGAAATGGATTGTTTATGACATCAGTTCGAACCCGTCCATCAGCACCCGGAGGCTCCACTATGAACCACCATGGCTTGTTGTCATCTGTTGTAGGAGATCTATATAGCCCATCATGGTTAAAGCAGCTTCTGGCTATACGAAAGAACAACAGAGAAATTAGCAAATAAATAATTGACAACAAATGGTGTGAAATTGAAAAATACAAATTCACGTGCTAACCCGTGCTGCATAGGCGTCTAACTCTTGTATGTTACTATATAAAAGTATTTGTATGCCTTAGCATAGGCATCTAAATAATCTCACAAGGTAACTATGAAGATAAATCTTCAGAAGAAAGATATTGCGGAGATTATACACTTTCAATCTTTTTAAATTATTGAGAATGCTAAATTATAATCTTCTGATATTTTTCACCATGTTAATCCAATGTATTATGCAAAATTTTATGAAAAAAATTGTAACATGCAAATACATGCTAAAATATATTGATGTGGAATATATTGATAATACTTTTCGAAAACTAACCTACTTGTATTTGCAGGTTCGCCGAGAATTCAATGGTTGCTTCAAATGTCAATAGTTGATAGATTAGAAGATAATGAAAGATGTTTCGATGTTTATATATTAGGTCGGGAGGTAGACTCCTAATTAGATTTGAGTGAGAGGTAGAGTCCTAATTAGATTAAGGTGGGAGTTAGACTCCTAATTGGGTTGGGAAGTAGATTTTTAATTAGATAAGGTAGACTCTTAATCTGATCAGACTTCTTGTTTATTATTTTTCTAAATCGAGTTTTTTTTATTATTATTTCATGGGTGGGAATTTTTTGCTGTATTTTTAAATCAAGTTTTTTTTCTTTAACATGATTGACCAATAACTACTATTAATATTATTATAGATTATTATATTATAGATACTACCAAAATAATTACTGATACTTGTACCAAAATAATTTAATTAATATTTATCTGTTTTCTGATTGGTCGGAATCCCTACAATTAATCTCATTTCTTCATTCTGTGGGATCCACAAACTTTACTATTAATATTATATATTATATAAATAATTAATTATTATTTAAATTAAAATATTAATGGTAAAAGTTTTTACATGAAAATTTAGATGATAGTTATAATAAAATGGAGGGATGTTATAAAACAATAATAGATGAATCGCGATACAAAGAGAATAATAGCGAAGAACAATAGAGACATAGAGAGATTGAGGGAGGAGAATGAGCGATCTTTTATTTATAACCCACAAGGGGTATTTATACTAATTACATAGTGAGATCACATGAGAAAAATCCTCCTAAACCCTAACCACCTAAGAGATATTAATGGACATTCACAAATAAATGTATTATTTTATAACACTCCCCCTTGAATGTCCATTATTCAAAGAATATGCCTCGTTAAAACCTTACTAGGAAAACCCGATGGGACAAAACCTAGTTAAGGAAAAAGAGTACATAATTCTTTAATGCGCCCACGTATGTTGCCTCATTAAAAACCTTTCTAAGAAAAACCCAGTGGGACAAAACCTCAGATAAGGGAAAAAGAGTACAACGCGCATTAACTCCCCCTGATGAGAGCATCAATTAAGATCTCTGAGTTGATGTAATTCAACTTCATGACTGACTTGACACATGAATCAACTTAATTCTCACTGAAACGAATTTGCTTAGCGTGCACATAATTAGTATGTGATCAAGTGTCATATGATTTAGGTAAATATCCATAGCTAATCAAACCAACTTTGAACTGATGAGGATAATAAATATCTACATCGCTAGTACCTTCGAGGCACAGAAATAGGTTAGATCATGTATGATTAGCAAGATACGTCAATGCTTTAATATCATTTAAATACGGTACTTCAAGACCCAAATACAGTACTTCAGGACTCAAATACGGTACTTCAGGACCGCTAAATTTCTCATCATCTTTTTGGGATTGAAAGGGGGGTTGTTTTCATATCAAATGACTGTACCACTACTAGGGTACTTAAAAGGGAGTGATTTGCTCATGCAACATTATCTTAGCACTTTGCTACATAAATTAACTTATGCATGTAAGATCATTCTCAAAATGTGCAACTTGTAAACCAAGGCAATAACAGATTTTACCAAAATCTTTCATTCCAAATACGCTTATAAAGCAATCCACAACTTTTGAGGCTCTTCGAGAGCCCAAACCATCAATAACATTTACAAACAATTATGATCCGGATCATTTAATCATTTCCTTTGATTATTCAATATGCGTCCATATTGCTTTAATCACAAAAATGTCTATCAACTAAATAACCAATATTCTCGAGAATTTTAATGCGTATACGGCACTTTGAACCCTTCAAGAGTTTTATATAAACATCATTATCACAATTTTCATATGCTATAGCGATATTTATAAGATGCATACTTAGCTTTTCATGTACTGCCAAATTTAAGGTATCGTGATGTAGTGACATGGACTACATAGGAGTATATTCCTTCATAGTTGATACCAAGTCTTTGCGAAAACACATTTGCAACAAGTCGCTTCTTGTGCCTTATATCTAATAATCTCCCTTTCTCATTCTTTTTCACACAAAGACTTAACTGTATCCCACAAGTTTTACACCAGTTTGGTGTATGGACAACAGGTCCTGATATTTTCGATTTTACAAGCGAGTCTAATTCTTAAATGCATCTTTCCACTTGGCAAATCTCATCTTTGTCTGTGTTCATTAACAGACCTAAACTCATGATCCTCATGATTACTCACAATAGTGAGCGCTATATTATATAATCAAATGTTATATCGACGTCGACTTCATTTCGGTTCCACCTTATCTGATTCATGACATAATTAATTGAGATCTCATCATATTCGCGAATTTCAGGTGCCTAAGCTTGTGGTGCAACTTCCACATTTGTCATGATTGAGGACTCTTCTAGAGTCAAAATTTCCTCATTTCGGTTATCATTAATTATTCGCTCCTTTTCCTTTTTCGAGGACTATTGTTTTTGGAACCGACTGGTCTACCACGCTTCATATGTGGTCGAGACTCATTAACAATTCAATTTGTCCTACTAGGACATCGGTTTTTACAGGAGCATTAGTAGTTGGGACATAGGATTAACAACTCTTTGTGGGTAAGTAGAATATCTGGCAGTAGATTCGCTCAAGTTTGCAGACGAATTATATTTGAACTTCCAGTTCATATTACATTGTATGAGGATCATAATAATTCGTTCCAACTTATTTTCTTGTCCAACAACTTGATTTCTCCCCCTAATGTTGGGAAAATTGTTTCATCATAATCGACAAACTGTGCCATAAGTATATCTCCAATGAATGGTTCTATTATATTTAAGTATGGATATACCCAACATATATTCCTGATTCCTTCGGGGTCCCATCTTAGTGCGTTATTATGGAGCTTACATCGCACATGCTTAAATTCATAGGTGGGAGATTTTTGGCTCATGGCCAGAAACCATTGTAGGGGAGAAATAAACATTCATGATAACCTCTTGACCTTATTTGGATCAATGTTGGTGCATGTAACATGACATGTCCCTGAAGAGTTTAGTAAGCTCCGCTCTCAAAAGTAATAGGTCTGCCATTTATTATATACTCAACATCTCATATATTAATGATTCTACATGATCATTTCACATATAAACATTTTACATAGGATGCTTAACATCTATGTCCATTGGCATATAAAAACTATCAAAAGTCTTCACCATCACTATCAAGATGAATCTTCTTGATTGATAATTTGAAATGTGCTCGTAAATCAATTGAGCAAACAATCTTACAACGCCAGGTTGCAAGTTGATAGTAAACATAAAAGTGACTATCTCACTGATGCATCTAGTAAAGTCATACTATATTCAAATAGTTTACATATGGGTCTACAGGACCAACACAAATATCACTTGTACACAATCCAGGAATATAAGGGATTCGATCCCTATCTTTGTTAATGATGGTGTTATAATTACTTTTCTTTGATAGAGAGAGCTAATTATAACTCATTTGATTAAGGATCTTCTGGCCCTTTAAAATATATCCATATGGGTTCTTCTTAAGAGGATTGATCCAACATGCTCCTACTATGATAAAGTCTTCATCAATAGTAAACTTCTGGTTTACTGGAGTATATACTTCAATTGGGTTAGTTGTGTAGAATAACCCAGAAAATAAGGATGATATCCTTGTTCAACACACATGTTGTTCAAAGCAATTTTCATAATATATGAATACTAATTGTTCAACGTGGTATTCATTCCCACGAATACCTTTGAAACTTAATTAATAAGTTCCATTGACACTAATTTGGTGGAGAGAAGTGCGTCCACAATATGAAAGTTAGTTCCACCAAGTAGCATTATATGTGCTCTTCGGGAGCCTTTAATCAAAGTAGAGTGTCATATATATAATGTTAATATCTTCTTCCCTCATCAATGGACAAGAAATGACTTATTATCACTAAAAATGTGTATTGGTCTGATGTCTGCAGGACACATATATATCACCTCATTTATTCATGGTCCAATCAAGTAAGTATCCATGAAATTCACTTCAAAATAAATAATATAATATCAATGCATATAAAACATATAGTGGAAGTGCTTTAATCACTTATTCATAAAAAGAAACTCCACTTCGGAAGCACATACATAACTCTTGAAAGTTAAATACTTCATAGTGAAAATGCATTAATCATGGATATCGATATCATTGATTACTTTTAAAACATGTCTATGAGAATAATGAATAATCACATATATTAAAGTCTCACAATGATAGATTCCATCCATATGCTCATATAGTATCACAATCATATATCCAATACGCACTATAATTTGTATTGTGCTTAGGAAACAAAGTTTATGCATATTTGGTCAATCAATAACAATGCATTTAGGGATTACGAAACAAGTAGTCTTGTTCATGATACTGAAAAATACTTAATCATTCAATACGATCAACCAATTTCAATAAACCATTTATATCAAATAGTCTTACACAGATGAGAACACATTACTCGCATTTTGTATGCATAACATTTACAATAAGGTGCATACATATCAAATCATATGAAAATTCATGAAATAATAGAAACACATGAAGACTCATAATAATCCATAATTATGTACATATCAACAGGATAATATTTCCGTGAACCTAATAATCAATGCTATATTTGATCACTATGCATATAATTAATTTTCTAGCGACGAGGTCAAATTCATAATGTCCAGACCTAGTTTCCCCCATATATATCTTCAATATCGAATTCACAGTTAACATTTAAGTTACCAAAGTTAGAATAATTTAATTGCCCTCGACAGAGTTCAATGTCAATCAACAAAGGGGCTGGAGAATAATTAAAACACAACAATTGCTAAAATCTTTGAACAATGTTAAGAGGGACATCTAAGAAGCAGCGACTTGAAACAACGTGCGCAACATAAACAATAATATCACTTACTATCAAAAGTTCATAAAATAATATCTTGTATTTTTTTGAAGGTGCAACAAGATATTATAACGTACAACAGGTACGTGTCGTTTCCATTTCCTCGTTAATAATACATTTCTCACTTTTGTATCATTCATGCTTTTTGATTCCGTGTTCCTACTCCTGGAAGGAGTATCATATTTTAAAAGAATAACATGTCTACGACCAAGACTGTGTCGACTGTCACAGCGATTGGTGTGACCTTTGTTTTGCTCATGATTCTTGAGTTTATATCCAACCACATTCACTTCAGGAAATGGGACAAAACCATTTGGGGTTCTAATGATCCCATAGGTCATTATTAATAAAATCATGAACATTTCTTATCTAAACATTAAACTCCATACTTGTAACAAAATGCTACATTTAACTGATGATATAAATTTTATCAACCTCATGTATATTATCGTCGCCTTTCAACAATCCTTATGCCAATTAACAACTTTATACTCTAATTGGCAGGAAAGCGAACTTCTGGTTCACTAACGAGATTATATAGAGTTTCAAGGAGTGAACTTCTAGTTCACTACTAATACGTGTAATCAACGGAAACAAAATTCAATATCAGTGGTAGGATGAACTTCTGGTTCACCAATGAGATAAGTAATCTTTTTTTTTTTCAATATCAAATTGAACTTCGGGTTACTAATGAAATCAGATAAAATTCTTAACATTAGATTGAAAGGTTCACTAATGAAATAAGACAAAATTCTTATTATTGGATAGGACTTCTCGTTAATTAATAAAATAACATTGTCAATATTAGAGCGAACTTCGAGTTCACTCATAAGATAAAACTGTCGACATACGAGTAAACTTCTAGTTTACTTAATGAATTAGTAAGGTAAAATTCTTACCATTCCGGTGAACTTCCAGTTCACTGATAAGATTAAGGGTGTGTTTGATTGAGAGGAAAACGATTTCTGAGGAAATGGTTTTCCACAAGAAATGGTTTTCCAAGGAAAATGGTTTTCCATGCCAAATTTTCCCTTGCTTGGTAGGAGATAAATTATTTTTCGGAAAATGATCATTTATGTCGATATAAATAGCGATATATGTTACAAATGAAAATATTTGGAGCTCAAAATTCATATTTGAGCTTTTCTTAAAGATTTCTAACGTGTTATAAAGTTTCGTGACAAACCGATAAAATTGAATTTTGCTTTTAAGTTTCAGTCATATTTAACCGCAAAAAAATGTCGGACAAAAGTGGCGATATACGTTACAAATGAAAATAATTGGAGCTCAAAATTCATATTTGAGCTTTTTAAATCATTTCTATCGTATTGTAAAGCTTCGTGACAAACTGAGAAAGTTGAATTTTGTTCTTAAGTTTCAGTCATATTTAACCGCAAAAAAAGTCGATAAAAGTGGCGATATATGTTACAAATGAAAATATTTGGAGCTCAAAACTTATATTTGAGCTTTTCTTAGTTCATACTATCAAATCATAAAGTTTCGATTCAAATGGTTCAGTTTGAATTTTTAAAAGTTTCAGTCAGTTTTAGGGCAAAAACTTCTGATTTGATGTATATCGAGATAAATGTTATCAAATAAAAATATTTTGAGCTAAAAATTTATATTTGAGGTTTTTTTAATCAATTCTATCCTGTTACAAAATTTCGAGCAAAACCGTTAATGTTAAATTTCGGCCTCAAATTTCAGTTAGGGTTAATAGTAAAAATCGATCCAACAATCAATGGTGGAAAATGATTTTTCTAGGTTGATCAAATGAAGTCAATTTCCTCCCTTTAAAGGAAAATGATTTTCATTGGAAATGATTTTCTAAACTTTTTTTGTACCAAACACTAGAAAATTCGGAAAACATTTTCTGAAAAAATATTTTCTCCCCTACCAAACACACTCTAAATGAAATATTTGTAACTAGAGTGAATTTCTGATTCATTAATGAAATCAAACGATACTGAAGTGTAAGGTGAACTTCTGGTCAACGATAAGATAAAATTTGCGATCTACGAGTGAACTTATGGTTCACTTGATGAAATAATGTAAAATTCTTACTACAGGAGTGAACTTCTGGTTCACCAATGAAATTATATAATCTTTAACTATAACCATAATATCAAATAACAAAAGACTTTAACCATATAAAGGCGATGAGTGAACTTCTGGTTCACTAATAAAATGAAATAAACTTCATATTATTGGGACGAACTTCTGGTTCGTTAATGAAAACACATAAAATCTTATACTTAAAGATTATAAATTAGTACACAACAATCTGACAACAAAGTTGTTCATAAATATAAATTATACAAATTTAATATTAATAGAAAGATGAACTTCTGGTTCACCAACAAGATTATACAAATTTCAATATCATAGTGAACTTATGGCCACTAATGAAAAATAAATGTTTCATTATCGGGGTAAACTTCTGGTTCACTACTAATATTTACACTCCTTCAAATGAGAATAGCAATCTTAATATTAGTGATGGGGTGAACTTCTGGTTCACCAATAAGATAAAAAATATCGGAGTGAATCTAATATGAATTGAATAAGTGATAGGGAACGAAGAGACAAAAAGCATACATAATTACCTTACTTCCAATTGCTGCTTGGCATCGTCATCGCTGTAGAAGGATTTAGATTTTGATCTCATAAATTACTTCTAATTCTACATTCTTGACCATTGTCTCTTCATCAAAACTCAAAAACCCTAAACCTTTATGGAATATAGAAAAAAAAAATAGTAGAGTCTGGTGCTGATAACGTGTTATAAAACAATAATAGATGAATCGTGATACGAAGAGAATAATAGCGAAGAACAATAGAGACACAGAGAGATTGAGGGAGGAGAATGAGCGATCTTTTATTTATAACACACAAGGGGTATTTATACTAATTACATAGTGAGATCACATGAGAAAAATCCTCCTAAACCCTAACCACCTAAGAGATATTAATGGACATTCATAAATAAATATATTATTTTATAACAAGGGAGTCCTTTTTCTTTCATAACAAAGAGAGTTATCTATACAATTTTAAAAAGTAAATAAGGGATTGATTGTCCCAATTTTGATTTACATATTTACCCTTCACTTATGTGCCTGGGCTCGGTCAAACTTGCTTGGAAAATTGGGCATTTTTGGTATTAGCATAAGTTTGGTGTATCAAACACACAATGCTGCAAATGCACTTCCTGTTTAACACGTATGAATACAGGTGTCAGGGTTTTTTGCTGATACAATGCATGAAAGAAAATCCCAGACTCCTCTCTCTGCCCTCTTTACTTTCTCATTCTCACTTGATTATCAATACTTCTTTCAATTCCATTAGTATCTTCATGTTTGCATCTCCTTATTTTGTTGGTTTTGATTCATTTAGTTAATCAATTGTCATGGTTTTTGTGGGTCCCCACCGCTCCAATTTCAAATTGCTCCTCATAAACCCCTAAATTCTTTAGCCCCTCTGGATCGATCGTTCGACTTTACAATCCAGGTATGATATTGTATGATTAAATGCAGTAAATATAAAGTTTGAATTTAGGACATTCGAGGGTTTGATTTGATGAATATGTTTATTTATTTATTTATTTATTTTTTGCTGGGGAATCTGATATTGCTTGTTGCATGTCAAAACTCAGAAGTTTCTGGGCTTTGGTTTTGTTATCAGTTTGCGTGGATTATCCAGGACGAGTGTTTGGCTTTAATTCATTCCATGCCTACAAGAAGGTGGACCTCTAACGTCATCCTTTGTTATTGTTTAATATTCTGGTCTTGAGTGAGAGTAGTCAACCAACCTGATTTTGTGAATTGAAAAAATTGATAGCTTAATCTTCTTGGTTTTGCTCAATTAAGCCCCTGGCCTCCTTAGTCGTGTTTCTCTGATTTTAGTCATTCTCTTACCTTCTCAATTGTTTTTTTTTAAAAGTTTCTTTTTCTTTTTTGGGTTTCTGGGTTTGTGATTTTAGATTTTGCAAACTATGAGTTACTCTCTTGCTACTGATGTTAATTGATGTATCAAGATGATGGGATTGATCATTGGAATGGAGGCGAAACAAATGGACTCTAGCACTTTTGGGCGTCAAGATTTTTTTAATGCCTATTCAAGCCTATATAACTTGTGCCACATGACTGTGTTAGTCGCTTAATTTAGAAAGTCTTGTTTGACTATAACAATAACAAAGCTATGATCATGGTTCGTAGCATGTATTTGGTCTAGGAGATTATCTAAAGGCATGTAGTTGGTTGAGATTTTGATGCATGGTTGTGCCTTATTTGAATGGAGAAGAGCTCATTATTTAGTCATGGAACTATCACTCTTTAAATGTAGGCAAAGCATGACTAGGGTTAGCATACAGAGCAACTGATGATTTTGTTTAGGACCTTGCAAATGTAAATTAGTGTTGTTTATGTCGTCCGTTTCAGTAAGCATTAGTAGGGTTTCTTGTTTGTACATTGCTTGGTTCAGTATAAATGATTGTGATTTTTAAAATGTCTTTTTGTGGGAAAATATTCAAAAAATTGCTCAGAGATACCCCAATATTTGGGGAAATTATTTTCTATATATCAATCTACAATATGTATCTTTTGTTATGCATATAGAGATCCCAATTCTATTTTTTTGCTCCGTCTATTTGATCAATTTGTATTGATTTTGATCAATCCAAAATAATCGAAAGACATCTCTTACTTTTATTTTAGAGTTCGAATTCCTAAATTTCGGATTATTTCAAATAGAAATCCAAGTATCTACTGAAAGAATCAAAGAAAGAAAAATGGTATGGGTATGACATATAATATATTAAAAAAAAGAATATATTAATAAAAAAAACCAACTTAGTAATATTTTTTTATCATTTCTAGGAAGTAAAGTAATTTAATTGAGTGACTGGTTGATAGATGATCCAAAAAGTTCTATGATATGTAAATTTCTTCGAATTTCGAAAATATCCGAAATATATTTCCTATCATCTATATTTCCTTTCGAAATAGAAACATGGGAATTATTGAAACATTCTGTTGTCTTTCATTATTTTATTGCTTGCTTTGTTGGTTCTACTGTGCGTGTATTGTTGCTTATCTTGTGGTCCTGCCTTCTAATGAGTTTTGGGTGCATCAATAATTACTTTGTTGATATGATGGAAGGTGTAGGATCATGTTTGATTTGGTTGGAGAAGGTTTGAATGGGATTTGGTGCAATATTGTTTGAGTATTCTGCCCTAGGTTATTACTTGGCTTTGGCCAGTTTTGATACTATTTTTGGTGAGTTTTGTTGGGTTTTGATGGTTATTTGGAGCATTGTGTTGTGGGGAAAGTTTTTTTTGGAATAAGTGGGAGTAATTGCAATTGAGTTGGAGCCAATTTGGTAAGGTTTTAAGGGGGTTGTAGCTCAAACAAGGGCATAGTGTACTGTCGTCGTCTGGGTGATGCTATTTGTGTGAGCTGCTACCTGTGACATTTTCTCTGGTGCTGAAGCAAAGCAAGCTTTTCTTCTTGTTCTTTTCATTTTTTTGTCTTAGTAATGTAAATGATTTTTTCTTTCTTGAATTAATAAGAAATACCATTTGTATTTATTTTTATTGTTATATTTGCTTATATTGGCATGCACATACTGCTTCTGCTTCTCTCAATTTCAGTGAGAGCACTTCCGCAATTTTTATGCCTTGGAGGAAATAGTGAGCAAATTACTTGTCCACTTGCAGGTAAATTGAGTAAAGCGTATGGTGATACTAAGGGTGCTGAACCAGGGAAGTAGTATCTGTATTTCTTGTTGCTAGTAATTGATGTTCAAATTAGTCTTTCACACAATGAAACAACACTGCAAACCCGTTCACCCAACACATCCACAACTACTTATGCTGCAGTGTTCCTTTTTTGGGTTATTGGGATAATGGGATGTCTTTTTCTTGAGCTATTGAGATGTATTTGTTTTGCGAAAACTTTCATATATTATGCAAACATGTAGCATTATAGATGATTAGAATGCACTATCTATACCATATTTAAGATAAGCACTTGTACATCAATACAAATCAACAATTATAGTATGTAATAGACAATATCAGACATTTGAAATCAACAACTATGATTGTAGCGCTGGACCGACTAGTTATTTTAAAAACATATAATCATTTTGTTGAAATTCAATAAGACCAATAAATTTGATCAATATAAATCTATTTTATTTTTTTTGGAGATAAAAGGTAAAATAAAGCAAATTTAATTATACGTGAAATGAGTATTGGTATTAATTAAAGGAAAATTGGAATTAAATAAACCAACCTTTGGGGGTGCTTTGATGTAACGAACCAACCTTGAACATTAATATTAGACAAACTGATCTTAATAGGTTATTTTTTTCCAGCAAACCGCCACCGAGTCAAACTCGTCGGAAGTGTGACGTGGCGGTGGTGGACCAGCGGACCACCGCCGAACGCCACACCATCCCTTCGTCGTCGCCTGCACTACCCTCGACAACTATCACCTTCCACCTCAGTCGTCGTCGCCTGCACTACCCTCGACAACTATCACCTTCCACCTCAGTCACCGGAGCCGACGTCGCGGCTAGAGGACCCCCCGAAGGTGGGTCACTACGGTGATGTTATTGTGCTGCTGCTACTGTTCGACCGACTCCGAGCACCTCCTCTGACGTTCCCGATCGCCGGTAGCTCCACCAAAGGACTCCTTGCAGTCCCACCTTTGACCGACGCCACCATCTAGGCCACCGGAACTATCATCGCGGCTCGGGGATCCCCCGAAGTTGGCTAGTTGCCTTGATGGTGTTGCCATTGCCGCTACTGTGTTGCGTTGTACGGGAATATTCATATGAAATCTTTGATGATTATTATTATTATTATTATTATTATTATTATTATTATTTGTATAATCTCTCATGCATGAATTAGGGTTAGTTAATTTGTTAAATCTGAATTCTTTGGTTATAATTGAGTAATGATACATGTGATAGTTTAAGTAGGGTTGATTATAGTCTCGAAGAATATTAGTTTGAATATCGTTCATAAATTGTGAAGTAGGGTTAATTGTGTGTTTAGTTAAAGTATTAATTAGAGTTGTCACTATGTTATTATTCTTAAAAAGAGTGTCATCAAACCCTTCTACTATTTTTTTTTTACAATGTTAACATTGTATTATTATTATTAAAACTCCAAACTTTGTGTATTTATGTTTTATTAAGTGTTTACTATGTGTTTATATTATTATTACATTATTGTCGGGTTTTCTTTATGTAAAATTATTTTGTAGTTAACTAAAGAGTGGTTCTACAATTCCTTGTTGGTTACATAAACTTTATGACCTATTATGTGTAGTAAAGTGTTAGGATTATCAGGGCGTAGTTAACAAAAAAACAATAATAAGGGCGGAAAAATAAATAAAGATTCGACACAAGGAATTAACGTGGAAAAACCTAAACCGGGAAAAAACCACGAACGATGCACTATCAGAGGATTACAACGGTGTTTCAGAGATTCCCAGACCTCCACAATCTCTCACAAACTTCCTAGAGTTACAACCTGAGAACTCAACACTTAACGTAGAGTCTCACACAACTCCCTCAGAAACACAGAGATAACATGTCAATCTCTTGTGGTATAAGATGAAACACTCTCAATTGCAATGCAAATAAACCTAGCACCTAGGCTCTATTTATATTACAAGGCTGACACAATTTTAGGATTAATAGAGTCCCTACAGCAAAGTAATTACAAAAAGGAAGTGGAACAAATCAACAACCTGATTTCCACTCAAACTCTTCTACCTTGCTCCCCAAGATACAGAGACCAACCCAAAATTGGTCTCCACATTCAACCCAACAATCTCCCACTTGGAGACCAATTGTAAACACAGCCTTCGTCGATTATCATCTATCACCACTTCAACACCTCCTCGAATCCTTTAGTGCATCCATCTCTATCTTGTTCAGCAAAAATCAACAGAGGTCCCAGTTGACCTCCCATCAACTCCTCTTTTAGCAACAGGCTCCCACTTGAACTGATCATGCCCCTGCAACTTCGACACGCGCATCATCGTCAACAACTTAGGGGAATTTTGGATTGGGACTTTACCTCGTGTTGAACTTGTCGAATTCCCGTGCAGGTTAGATGCGTTCTTCGGTTGACCATCCATTCCCGTAGCCTCGACCGGAAACCTCCTCGTTTGTGGTACCCTTCTCTCATTAGAGAAGCTAACACGCCTTTGACGAGCATGAACTGGCATGTTAGAGTTATCAATGACAGAATATAGCTTCCCCTTTTTCCTACCATTTGCAATTATCAGAGATCCTTTCGTTACCCTCCAATGACCATCTTCAAATCTCGTCGTGAACCCCTCCTCATCCAGTTGACTCACAGATACAAGGTTCTTGGTCAGACCCGGGACATACCGAACATTCTTCAACCTCCATGTTCCACCCTTAGAAGTTTTAATGTTTACATCACCTCTTCCTAGCACCTTTAGGTTTTGTCCGTTTGCTAGCCTAACCCTGCCAAACCTCCCATTCACAAAATTACTAAAGGCCTCCCTGCTAGACGAAGAGTGAAAGGAAGCACCCGAATCTATCACCCAACTCCCTTCTGACTTGTCAACACTAACAGGTAGGGCATCACCAAAATCCTCAACAGAATATACAGAGTCCTGGTCATTATGGCTGCTCTTCTTAGGTTTTGGACAATCCCTACGAAAATGACCTCTATCACCACAGTTCCCACACAACACTTGCTCCATGTTTCGACCTCTAGATTTTGATTGACCCCGACCCGAACTCCCACTATTCCTCCTACCCCTGACAGTCAAAGCATCCCCCGAAGACTCAGACACATCGGAATCTTTCCTGCGAATACTTTCATTCAGGACAAGTCTCTAATTTCACCAAACTTCAGTTTCTCATCTTTCTTAGTTGAAGAAGTTACAGAAGTCATGAAAATTTTCCAAGACTTAGGTAGGGTAGCAAATAGTATATTAGCATTCATCTCATCGTCGAACTTATATCCCACAGAGGTTAATTTTGATAGTATCATATTCAACTCATTCATACTATCATGCATATCACCAGACCCATGCATGTTAAATTCAAACAAACGATGTAACACATATACCTTGTTCACCGCCGAGGGTTTCTCATATGTTTTTTGCAAGGCCTCGAGCAGGTCTTTTGTCGTTTTTTGATCTTTGACGTTGAAAGCCACGTTCCAAGCTAGCTTCAGCCTCACCGCACTGAATGCCTGACCATCAAGCTCTTCCCAATCCTTCTGTTCCATCTATTTTGGCTTATCACCCATTGCAAGATGCAACCTTTGCAGGCGGAGCACATCCTCAACGCGCATCCTCCACCATGCGTAGTCTTTCCCATCGAATTCTGGAATCTTCACAATAGCGCCTGTCATTGCTTCTCAGTCTGCAGATCAACCACGCTCCAACCAAAGCTCTGGATACCACTTGTTAGGATTATCAGGGCGTAGTTAGCAAACAAACAATAATAAAGGCGAAAAAATAAATAAAGATTCGACACAAGGAATTAACGTGGAAAAACCCAAACCGGGAAAAAACCACGAACTTAAATCCAAGACTTAGGTAGGGTAGCCAATAGTATATTAGCATTCATCTCAACGTCGAACTTAAATCCCACAGAGGTTAATTTTGATAGTATCATATTCAACTCATTCATACTATCATGCATATCACCAGACCCATGCATGTTAAATTCAAACAAACGATGTAACACATATACCTTGTTCACCGCCGAAGGTTTCTCATATGTGTTTTGCAAGGCCTCGAGCAGGTCTTTTGTCGTTTTCTGATCTTTGATGTTGAAAGCCACATTATGAGCTAGCGTCAGCCAGACCGTACTAAATGCCTGACCATCAAGCTCTTCCCAATCCTTCTGGTCCATCTCTTTTGGCTTATCACCCATCGTAAGATGCAAACTTTGCTGGCGGAGCACATCCTCAACGCGCATCCTCCACCATGCGTAGTCTTTCCCATCGAATTCTGGAATCTTCACAATAGCGCCTGTTATTGCTTCTCAGTCTGCAGATCAACCACGCTCCAATCAAAGCTCTGATACCACTTGTTAGGATTATTAGGGCGTAGTTAGCAAAAAAACAATAATAAGGGCGGAAAAATAAATAAAGATTCGACACAAGGAATTAACGTGGAAAAACCCAAACCGGAAAAAACCACGAACGATGCACTATCAGAGGATTACAACGGTGTTTCAGAGATTCCCAGACCTCCACAATCTCTCACAACCTTCCTAGAGTTACAACCTGAGATCTCAACACTCACAGTTGAGTCTCACACAACTCCCTCAGAAACACAGAGATTACAGGTCAATCTCTTGTGGTATAAGATGAAACACTCTCAATTGCAATGCAAATAAACCTAGCACTTAGGCTCTATTTATAGTACAAGGCTGACACAATTTTAGGATTAATAGAGTCCTTACTGCAAAGGATTTACAAAAAGGAAGTGGAACAAATCAACAACCTGATTCTCACTCAAACTCTTCTATCTTACTTCCCATGAGACATAGACCAACCCAAAATTGGTCTCCACATTCAACCCAACAATCTCCCACTTGGAGACCAATTGTAAACGCAGTCTTCGTCGATTATCATCAATCACAAATTCAACACCTCGTTGAATCCTTTAGTGCATCCATCTCGATCTTGTTCAGCAAAGATCAACAGAGGTCCCACTTGGCCTCCTATTAACTCCTCTTTTAGCAACATGCTCCCACTTGAACTGATCACGCCCCTGCAACTTCGACATGCGCATCATCGTCAACAACTTGGGGGAATTTTGGATTGGGACTTTACCTCGTGTTGAACTTGTCGAATTCCCGTGCAGGTTAGATGCGTTCCTTGACTGACCATCCGTTCCCGTAGCCTCGACCGCAAACCTCCTCGTTTCTGGTACCCTTCTCTCATGAGAGAAGCTAACACGCCTTTGACGAGCATGAACTGACATGTTAGAGTTATCAATGAGAGAATATAGCTACCCCTTTTTCCTGCCATTTGCAATTATTAGAGATCCTTTCGTTACCCTCCAATGACCATCTTCAAATCTCGTCGTGGACCCCTCCTCATCCAGTTGATTCACAGATACAAGGTTCTTGGTCAGACCCGGGACATACCGAACATTCTTCAACCTCCAAGTTCTGCCCTTAGAAGTTTTAATGTTGACATCACCTCTTCCTAGCACCTGTAGGTTGTTACCGTTTTCTAGCCTAACCTTGGCAAACCTCTCATTCACAAAATTACTAAAGGCCTCCCTGCTAGACGAAGAGTGAAACGAAGCACCCGAATCTATCACCCAACTCCCTTCTGACTTGTCAACAATAACAGTTAGGGCATCACCAAAATCCTCAATAGAATATACAGAGTCCTGGTCATTATGGCTGCTTTTCTTAGTTTTGGGACAATTCCTACGAAAATGACCTCTATCACCACAGTTCCAACACAACACTTGCTCCATGTTTCGACCTCTAGATTTTGATTGACCCCGACCCGAACTCCCACTATTCCTCCTAGCCCTGATAGTCAAAGCATCCCCCGAAGACTCAGACACATCGCAATCTTTCCTGCGAATACTTTCATTCAGGACCAAGTCTCTAATTTCACAAACATCAGTTTCTCATCCTTCTTAGTTGAAGAAGTTACAGTAGTCGCGAAATTTTTCCAAGACTTAGGTAGGGTAGCCAATAGTATATTAGCATTCATCTCATCGTCGAACTTAAATCCCACAGAGGTTAATTTTGATAGTATCATATTCAACTCATTCATACTATCATGCATATCACCAGACCCATGCATCTTAAATTCAAACAAACGACGTAACACATATACCTTATTCACCGCCGAAGGTTTCTCATATGTGTTTTGCAAGGCATCGAGCAGGTCTTTTGTCGTTTTCTGATCTTTTACGTTGAAAGCTACGCCCGAGCTAGCGCCACTGACTGCATCAATGCCTGACCATCAAGCTCTTCCCAATCCTTCTGGTCCATCTCTTTTGGCTTATCACCCATCGCAAGATGCAACCTTTGCTGGCGGAGCACATCTTCAACGCGCATCCTCCACCATGCGTAGTCTTTCCCATCGAATTCTGGAATCTTCACAATAGCGCCTGTCATTGCTTCTCAGTCTGCAGATCAACCACGCTCCAACCAAAGCTCTGATACCACTTGTTAGGATTATCAGAGCGTAGTTAGCAAACAAACAATAATAAGGGTGGAAAAATAAATAAAGATTCGACACAAGGAATTAACGTGGAAAAACCCAAACCGGGAAAAAACCACGAACGATATACTATCAGAGGATTACAACGGTGTTTCAGAGATTCCCAGACCTCCACAATCTCTCATAACCTTCCTAGAGTTACAACCTGAGAACTCAACACTCACAGTTGAGTCTCACACAACTCCCTTAGAAACACAGAGATTACAGGTCAATCTCTTGTGGTATAAGATGAAAAACTCTCAATTGCAATGCAAATGAACCTAGCACCTAGGCTCTATTTATAGTACAAGGGTGACACATTTTTAGGATTAATAGAGTCCCTACAGCAAAGGAATTACAAAAAGGAAGTAGAACAAATCAACAACCTGATTCCCACTCAAACTCTTCTATCTTGCTCCCCAAGAGACAGAGACCAACCAAAAATTGGTCTCCACATTCAACCCAACAATCTCCCACTTGGAGACCAATTCTAAATGCAGCTGATAAGTGCATTATTTGCACTTATTTTTAGGTATTTTAGAAGCATAATCATGGTGATTTTTGGCTAAAAAGGTGTTTAATCTTCCCTATTTCTCTATTTACACTTGGTCTTTGCGTTTTTGGCATTTATTTTCAGGTTTAGGGCTAAAAAGGTGATTTTTGGAGCAAATTTGGTAAGGCCAAGGGTACCACGGGCATCAACTACTGTTGATAGGACCGTGGTAAAAATTTCAGCAAGAAACGAGCAGAAAACAGCGAGACAGCGCCAACCACGGGCTGCCCGTGGTGACAGCCACGGACCGTGGTTGGAGCTGTTTTCTCGCTGCGGCAGTTATTTTTGCGGAGATAACCGGGGAAAAGAGGGGGAACGCGGTTATCACTTATTCTGGGCAGAAAAGAGAGAATTGTAGAGAGGAATTCTTCACCAAAAACACCTCCATTCATCAAGAATCAATTCGAAGGCATTGAAGATTTGGAATTCGAGAAGAAGCACGCAACACTCTTGTGAAGTTCTTGAGAGAATCCTACGAATTTCTCCCTAGTGTTTGCTTTACTCTTCTCACTTTCTCTTCCTTAATTCTAGAATTGATTACCATGTTTAGAACGTATTTCTTGTTTTCAATGAATACTTGTGAGTAGATTTCGTTCTTTCTAGGGTTTTATGAACCATCAATATGGAGTTTGATTAGAAATGTTTTAGTTTGTACTTGAATTCTCAATTGAATCAATAGAAGGTTGCGTTTTTCTTGCTTACGAATGTTCTTAAGGCTTTGGATGTTTGTAATTCAGAAATTAACCTAAGAAGTACCGAAAGGTGAATTAGGAGAATTTGACCACCAACCCTTCTACCTAGGCCTACGAAAGTTGAAAAAGGAGTAGTAGACTAGGGAATCATTAGATAACCCGACCTTGCTTAGACCTTCAATTCTGTTTAACACAAAAAGGCATTTAAAGTTGTTGATTAGGTTAGCCAGGATAATTCTATTTAGCATCGAAAGGGCGATAGAATTTAGAGGTTATCGATTCTTGATTCATTTGAGTTATTTTCTTGTGCGTGCTTTAATCTGGCTTTCAGACCCTGTTGTTAGGTGAGTAAAACCCTAGAAGTCTTCATCCATCGAATTACCTCGAGTTAATCCTTTCTAGTCCATTTTAGTTTTAGCCAGTTCATTAGAAGTCATAAACAATTCACCAACCCGATTGGCTTAGCAATCAAGTAGAGGGTTAGTTCACTGAGTTACTAGACCAAGTCCCTGTGGGATCGACCTTGACATTGCTACAATAGTACCCGTGTGCTTGCGGCCCTGTCAAGTTTTTGGCGCCGTTGCGGGGGACTTTGTCCCTAGTAGCCATTAAGCGAAGATTCTTAGATTGACTAAGCTGTTTTTTTTTTTAATTTTTATTTTCTTTCTTTTTCTTTCCTTTACTTGTGATTGATTGTGTCTCATTTCTTGTTTTGCTAGGTACTCTTGGTGTATGCAAAAATCTCCGGAATTTGAGTTCGATCCCGTGATTGGACGCACTTTCCGTTCTCGGAGAAAGAGGCTGCGAACAGAGAAAGCTAGCAAGAAGCAAGAAGAGGAGTCTGCATCACAATCGAAAATGGCCGGTGGAGAAGCACAACCGAAGACATTGGAACAATACATGGCCCCAAATGTCACAGATCCTCCCATGGCCATCAACCCTCCCAACATCGCCAACAATGATTTTGAGCTGAAGAATTCCTTGATTAATCTGGTCAAAGCTTCGCCATTTCGTGGTCACCCTAGTAAGGACCCCAACCGACACCTCCGTATCTTTCGCCAGGCATGCGATACGTTCAAGGCGAACGGGGCTTCACCGGATGCAATAAAGCTGCGGTTGTTTCCGTTTTCCTTGGAGGATCGAGCATGGGAGTGGCTAGACTCTCTTCCGCCGAACTCCATCACCACTTTTGATCAGATGGCGAGCGCATTTCTTAACAAATATTTCCCGCCAAGTAAGCTGACAAGCCTCCGCAACCAAATTTCCACCTTCGTCCAAGAGCCGGATGAGAACCTGTACGAGGCTTGGGAACGGTTCAAGGATCTACTTCGCCGGTGTCCACATCATGGTCTTGAGCCATGGGTGCCCATCCATGCCTTCTACAATGGAGTGGATGATCAGTTGAGGGCGATGATTCTTGCAGCAGCTGGGGGAAACATCATGAACAAAGCGGTCGATGACCTCTATTCTTTGATCGAGCAAATGGCGCCCAATACCACCAATGGTCCAAGCCCCGTTCCTCGAGAACGGGAGGTAAGTATGATGTCGATGCCATTTCTGTTTTGACTGCTAAAATAGATGCTGTGACTCAGAAGATAGACCGTTTGCATGTAAATTCCAATCCTCCCCTACCGTGTGCTTCTTGTAATTCATTTGAGCATGAGACCTTGTTTTGTCCTGTTGGGTTAGCTAGTCCCGAGACCTCGGACCAGACCAATTATATTGGAAACCCAAGACAGAACTCTGACCCATACTCTAATGTCTACAACCCGGGGTTTAGATCTCATCCTAATTTTTCCTATCGGAATAACAATCCCACGGGACCGCACCAACAACAACAGACCCAAAGACCACCTGGTTTCCAAAGACAACAAGCCCAACCCCAACCCCAGCCTCGACAAACCCAAGAGCCTGACTGGAAGGCATTGGTGGAACGTATGGTTGTGTCCCAAAATCAGCAAGAAGAGACTATCAAGCTTTTAGTTGATAGAGTTGACCAGTTGGCCACTCACAACAAAATGGTTGAATCTCAGATTGCTAGTCAGGCTAATACTTCCACCACTCCTCCAGGAAAGCTCCCTAGCCAACCTGTTGCGAACCCAAAGGATCAATGCAATGCCATAACCTTAAGAAGCGGAACGCAATTGGCGGGGCCTAGGGGTGTGTGTGATGAGCATGTTGTTGTTGATGTGCATGATGATGATGTTGCTGAGAATGTAGTTGATGTTGAGAATGTTGTGAATGATGTGAATGCTGATGTGAGTAATGATGTGCATGGAGAGGTAAATGTGCCTCCTAAAGAACCTGTGATTGATGTTGATGTGCAAGTTGAGAAAGAAGTTTCTAAGGATGCAACAAAAGTTCCCCAAAGAGTTTACACTCCACCCTTGCCTTTCCCTCAAAGATTGGCTAAGGCTAAAAGTGATAAGCAATTCGGGAAGTTCTTGGAGGTCCTCAAGAAACTTCATATTAACATTCCATTCACCGATGCCCTGTCTCAAATGCCTTCCTACGCAAAATTTTTGAAGGAAATTTTGACAAACAAGAGGAAGTTGGACGAGCATGAGATAGTGGCATTGACGGAACAGTGTAGTGCCGTGCTCCAAAATAAGCTTCCCCCGAAGCTTAAGGATCCCGGTAGCTTCACCATTCCTTGTGAAGTTGGAAAGATTTCCATAGACCGTGCATTATGTGATCTTGGTTCTAGTGTGAGTCTTATGCCCCTCTCTTTGTCCCAAAAGCTTGGTATGGGTGAAATAAAGCTCACTACCATTTCCTTCCAGTTGGCCGATCGATCGGTCAAGTTTCCCATAGGAATTTTAGAGGATGTCCCTATTAAGTTGGGTAGCTTCTTTGTTCCTGTTGACTTTGTTATCCTAGAGATGGAGGAAGACACCCGTACCCCCATTATTCTTGGTAGACCTTTCATGGCTACGGCTGGGTGTTGCATTGATGTGAAAAATGGTAGGATGTCCTTTAGTATAGGAGGTGAGAAAGCTGAGTTTAATTTGTTTGAAGCTGCTAAATTCCCTGCATTTTCTGATGATTGTTTTAGAGTGGATATCATTGATTCCATTCTTAGGGAAGATAGCACTAACATTCGTTCTCACGATCCTCTTGAGCTTTGTTTATTGTCTAACAGTAAAACCCAGGATCACGATCCCGAGGTTGCCCATTATGTGAAGCTCTTGCAGGCATCCCCAGAAGTTCCACCAACGCGGGAAACGGTGGAGGCACTAGAGGTTAAAAGCAAAAACAAGCAAGCTTCGAGCGAGAAGGAAGCACCAAAGGTAAAACTGAAACCTCTACCTTCTTCCCTAAGGTATGAATTTCTTGGCCCCGATTCCTCTTATCCTATGATTGTGAATGCAAACTTGAATGATGCTGAGATTGATTCATTGTTGAGAGTCCTTAGGTCGCATCGTAAGGCCATTGGCTATACCATAGATGACCTTAAAGGAATTAGTCCCTCATTTTGCATGCATAGGATTTTGATGGAAGATGATTATAAACCCACCATTCAAAGTCAAAGAAGGTTAAACCCTAACATGAAAGAGGTGGTAAAAAAGAGGTCTTGAAATTACTTGATGCTGGGATTATCTACCCTATTTCTGATAGTGAGTGGGTTAGCCCGATGCATGTTGTGCCTAAGAAAGGGGGGATGACTGTGGTGAAAAATGAGAATAATGAGTTGATTCCTACCAGATCAAGCATGGGTGGAGGATGTGTATTGATTACTGCAAGTTGAATGATGCCACCAGTAAAGACCATTTCCTCTCCCTTCATTGACCAAATGCTTGAAAGATCGATTTAATAATTCATTCTTTTGTTATCTAGATGGGTATTCCGGGTTTTTCCAAATCCCTATCCACCCTAGTGATCAGGAAAAGACCACCTTTACATGTCCTTACGGTACATTTGCCTATAGGAGAATGCCATTTGGGTTGTGTAATGCACCCACTACTTTTCAACGATGCATGATGGCTATTTTCTCTGATTTTATTGAGGACATTATGGAGGTGTTTATGGATGATTTTTCAGTCTATGGCAATTCTTTTGATAATTGTTTAAGAAATCTTGCTAAAGTGTTGTCTCGATGAGAAGAAGTGAATTTGGTTTTGAATTGGGAGAAGTGCCATTTCATGGTACAAGAGGGTGTAGTCCTTGGTCATGTTGTGTCAAGTAAAGGCATTGAGGTTGACAAAGCAAAGGTTGAGGTGGTTGAAAAATTACCACCTCCAACTTCTGTTAAGGGTGTTAGGAGTTTTCTTGGACACGTTGGTTTCTACCGACGGTTCATAAAAGATTTTTCGAAAATTGCTAGACCTCTCACCCGATTGCTTGTCAAAGATGTGCCTTTTGAATTTGATGATGTTTGCTTGAGTGCTTTCAACAGGTTGAAAGAAGCTTTGATTACTGCACCTATTATGCAAGCCCCGGATTGGAGTTTACCGTTTGAAGTGATGTGTGATGCGAGTGATTACGCATTGGGGGCTGTTTTATGGCAAATAAGAGATGTCAAGCCTTACGACATCTACTATGCGAGTCGAACTCGGATGAGGCTCAAGTCAACTACGCCACCACGAGAAGGAGTTCTTGGCGGTCGTTACGCTTGGAGAAGTTTCAACCATACTTGATCAACTCCAAGGTGATTGTGTTCACCGATCATGCCGCCATTCGACACCTGATGAAGAAGTCGGACTCTAAACCTCGGCTCATTCGCTGGGTGTTATTACTCCAAGAGTTTGATTTGGAAATTCGGGACAAGCCCGGATTGCAAAACGTGGTGGCCGATCATCTCTCTCGATTGGAGGATGTTCCGAAGGAGAAGCTCCCTATTGATGATTCTTTTCCGGAAGAGAAGCTCATGACCGTGTGTACCCCATTCAATCCATGGTTTGCCGACTACGTCAATTATCTTGTGTGTGGAGTGTTGCCACCCGACTTATCATATCAACAAAAGAAGAGGTTCCTATTCGAGGTGAAGAGCTTTGTTTGGGAAGAACCACTTCTTTTCAAGTTATGTGCCGATGGGGTTTACCGGAGATGCATTCCAGAGGAAGAAGTTCAAGGGGTGCTACATCATTGCCATTCCACGACCTATGGTGGACATTTCGGCCTCGATAAAACCGCTTCCAAGGTCTTGCAAGCCGGCTTCTATTGGCCGACCCTCACCAAGGATGCAAGGGAGTATGTGCTAGCATGTGATCATTGTCAACGGATGGGTAACATTTTCAAGAGGCACGAGATGCCCCAAAGCGGAATTCTTGAGGTTGAGCTCTTCGACGTGTGGGGGATAGACTTTATGGGTCCTTTCCCTCCATCTCACAATAACCTCTACATCCTTGTTGCTGTGGATTACATATCCAAATGGGTGGAGGCGATTGCATCTCCGACGAATGACTCAAGGGTCGTCATCAAATTCCTCAAGAAGAACATTTTCGCTCGATTTGGCACTCCTAGAGCCTTATTGAGCGATAACGGTACCCATTTTCGTAACCGGCCGCTAGAAACTCTCCTGAAGAAGTACGGGGTGTTCCATAGGGTGGCAACACCTTACCATCCTCAAACAAGCGGGCAAGTAGAGCTTTCGAATAGGGAGTTGAAGAGCATTCTCGAGAAGACGGTTGACCGATCTCGAAAGGATTGGTCATTGAAGCTTGACGACGCCTTGTGGGCGTACCGCACGACGTTTAAAACTCCCCTCGGCACCACTCCATTCCGGTTGGTGTATGGGAACCCGTGTCATTTGCCTGTGGAGTTGGAACATCGAGCGTTTTGGGCTATCCGAACTCTGAATTTTGATGCAAAGGCAACCGGTGAGAAGCGAATGCTTCAATTGCAAGAACTGGAGGAATTGAGGTTGCAAGCTTATGAGAGTTCGAGGATATATAAGGAAAGGACCAAAAAGTGGCATGACAAGTTCATCTTGCCAAAGAGGTTTAAGGCAGGAGACATGGTCCTTTTGTTTAACTCGAGATTGAGATTGTTTCGAAAATTTGTCAAATCCCGGTGGTCCGGGCCATTCCAAGTTATGAAAGCATATCCCCATGGAGCTGTGGAAGTTTGGAGTGAGTCTATCGGCACATTCAAGGTCAACGGGCAGCGACTTAAGCCTTACATCACAGGCCAAATTGAGAAGAAGGCCGCATGTTATGTCCTCGCCAATCCCGTATGACTTGAGGTATGTACCGTCTAGCTTAAGACGTTAAATTAACGCTTCTTGGGAGGCAACCCAAGCTTTTTAATTACTTTTCTTCCCCTTTTCATTATTTTTGTCTTTTATAGGAGTTTATCTTTCTTTCTTTTCATTTTCCTTCCCCTTTCCTAGTTTTTTCTTATTTTCCGTAGTTCATTTCATTTTCGTTTTGTTTCTTTTCTTTGATTTTTCTCTTGTTTTAACCGCGTTTCTCTTTTGTATAGTGTAAATTTTTGTGAGTATTTGTGAGTAAAAAATAGAGAGAGAGTTTGAGGGAGTGTAAGAGTGAGTTTGAGCAAGGAAAATTACCATGGAGGAGTTGGTCTCTAGGGTGTTTTGATGGTTTAATGAGTGAAAAGTGTTTGAGTTAGAAAGAATGAAGAAAAAAATGAGAGTTTGAGGGAGTTGGGGGAGAAAAGAACTGTAAAAACTTGAGTGAAAAGATAGAAGAAAAAAATGGGTGTGGAAGGCAATTCGAAAACCAGCTCATAATGAAGTTCCAGGGCCAACCTTGGTCTGCCCGTGGTGAAAACCTTGGAACGTGGTGCTCTGGATTTCGTTTGTTCAAGTAGCCTGACTTTCCAGCCAACCACGGCGCCTGGTGAAAACCTCCTGACCGTGGTTCGCCTCCTCCTTCCTCCAATTTTTTTTCCCACAAAACTCAATTTCCAGCGCCAACCACGGGCTGCCCGTGGTGACAACCACGGACCGTGGTGGCTGGAAATCAAAAACAAAAAAAAAAAAAAACAAAAAATTGGGCTGAACCAGTACAACCACGGGCTGCCCGTGGTGGCAGCCACGGACCGTGGCGGCTGGTCTGCGCAGGGTTTCTCTCGTTTTTCCCCCTTTTCTAACTCAATTCATTCATTCTTCCTCCTTCTTTCACCTATTTTCGAACCCTAGCTCCCACTCTAACAACTCCATCCTTCTTCTTCATTCTTCACACACCCTAAACCTTATTTCCATCCTCAATCCATTCTTCTTCTTCTTCTTTCTCACCAAATTCAAATCCTTACCCTAAACTCTAACTTCTTCTTCTTCTTCTTCTTCTTCATTCCTTCTCTCACCAATCTTCATCCCTCATAAATTCGAACCCACGCACCACAGCACCCAACCCACATCCGACCACCACCTTCGAACCCCACATCCACTCATTCACCCACCACATCCACCAATTCGAACCCTAACCACCACATTCACCTTCACCCTTCATTCTCATTTTTCCAAAAATCACCATTGTTGGAGCTTAAAGTTGCCATGGCACCCAAAAAGAGAAGAACTGATGCTGCTGGGTCCTCCAACAAACCAAATCCGAGGGAGCTTCGTGCTCAACGAGCCGCAAACAGCGCTGCTATGGAGCAAGGTAATGACCCTATCCCTTTTCAGTTCACTAGCCCAATACAAACTGCTAATTACTTGCGTTTGAGATCCCGTGGTTTTGTTGCTACTCGTTATGTTGATGATGCTTTGTTGCAATCTATGGGTGTTTTGGATGACATTAAATGGTTGTTTGCTAGAGGGGGGATGGGTGATTACCTAACCATCAAAGAACCTTCCTATTCGGACTTGACTTTGGAGTTTTTGAGTACCCTATACACCGAGGTTCAAAATGGGCGTAATTTCCAAGAGGGGGTCATTAGGTTCCGTTTGCGTGGCCAAGACTATCAATTGAATTTGAGTACCTTTAATAGCATTTTCCACCTCCCGTGTCCCCTTGATGTTAGTGAGCGTCGTGTGCCTCCAAGGTATGACCCGGATTCTTTCTGGGAAATGATCACCGGGGAGCAACATTTCGACTCTAGTCGGTCTAAGGTGACCGAAATCAGAAACCCCGTGATTAGGTTAGCTCAACGCATCTTCGCGACGAGCTTTTTCACGAGGGATGATAGCATGAATATGCCTCGGGTAGTGGAGTTATTTTTCATGAGGAATATGTATGAGGGTAGGCAGATGGACCCCGGCTCTTTCTTAATTACACATCTTCAAGAGATAGCTAATAGGAAAAAGGGTAAGATCACATGCGGGGGGATTGTCACGAGGATTGCAAAATCTCTCGGAGTCATGCCAAATGAGGAGTTTAGGATTCCCGGGTCTGAGAGGCTTGACCATAGCGCTTTGACCTCATGCTCTTCATTGTTTCTAGGGGTGGTAACATTTACTGGAGGTACCCAAATCGGCAGCTCATGCAGTTGCCCAATGTGGCCCGAACGACTATCCAAAATCGGGCCAACTTCTCCTTCCTACCGGGAGGGGATGGAGACCCGGTTCCCCTAGATCTTATCGCGTATGATCCTGAGTCCGACCATGACGAACCCCAATCCCCTCACTCACCTGACCCTTCCTCCTCCCACGCTTTCAACATGGATGACGTTTCGACTGCACTTCGCGAGATCCGCGACGAGCAAACCTCCCTTAGGGAGTATGTCCGATCGGAGCACATTGAGCTTCGGGGCATGATTGCGTCGCAAAACCAACATTTGACTAGCATGAGCGATTGTTTATCCGCGATGTGTGGTTGGTTTGAGAGCCATGGAGCTCAGATCCCTTACCCTCCGCCCCCTCCTGATGCGTGATGTTTGCTCATTAACTTTTCCTTCCCCCCTATGATTGTTTGCTTCTTTTTAGCATTGAGGACAATGCTGTGTCCTAGCATGGAGGGGTTGGTTAGTTTTATGTGACTTGGTTGCCTTGTTGATTTGGTTGCTATGTTTCGATGATTGGTGATAATTTTTGGGAGAATGGCTTGTGTATATGCATTTGTACATATTTTTGCATCATGCATATAGTTTGCACAGCATTTAGCATATAGTGGTGTTTCATGAATCTAGGTGTGTCCTTTCTTTCTTTTATTTTTCTTGTTTATCTTCATAGGTAACAACTTAAGCATGTAGTTTGCATTTAGTTTAATTGCATTTAGTTCGTCTAGTTAAAAATAGAAAAAAAAAGAAAAGAAAAAAAAAGAAAAGCCAAAAAAATTAGAAAAAATCAAGCAAAAAGGAAAAAAAAAATATTAGAATAGCCTTAGGATTAGGTTAGGTAAGCCTCCGGTGATGATTGTAAGCCAGCTAGTATTTCTTGTAGCTTTGTTTAGCCTTTGCGTAGCCCGTAAGTGATTCAAAGATTTGAAAAGAAATTTCGAAAACATCTTGATTTGGGTTTACATCTTGATAGTGAAGATTTATTGCCCTTCTTAACCCTTTGATGTGAGCTTAGGATTTGTATGTTTATGTTCTTTGATTGGTTGTTGAGCACAAACCCGTGAGACCACTAAGCCAAAATGACTAATCATTTTCATTAGTCTCATATTTCCATGTGTGACTCAACCTTGGTTGTGATCTCTAGAAGTTGCTTTTCATCTCTTTGAAACTGCACTTTGCATCATGCATTGACAGCACGATTGAGGCATTCATTCGCACTTATTGTAGCTACAATACCAAATAGCCACCCTATTCATGTAATTCTCCGCCTTTAACCCTTCTTCTAGCCTTTGATTACTCCGTTTTCTCGGAATAACCTGAAATTATAAGCCTTGGCCAATTACATATCTTCCTACCTTAAGCCATTGCTTGGAGTATATTGAGTGTGGTTGATGGGGTTAATTGTGAATACATTCGCAAAACAGTGTGTTGGGAAAGTAATGAATAGGAAGTGTTGGGATTTTTCTCACTTATGTAGCATCAATGTAGTGGCTATGTTAGCAAAACCCGCCAAGTTTTGTAATTAATTTTGTATATGATTTTCACTTTCCAATCACTTGCTTCGAAAAAAAATCACAAAAAAAGAGAGAGAGAACAATTCAATAGCAATTAGAAAAAATATATATAAAAAAAAGGGAGCACAAGTGTGATGGTAAGTGAGGAGTTTAGTAATGAGGCAGTTTCTAATAAATGTTTCGGGATTGTTGTGATTGTTTATGGGCGAGTAAGGTTCAGTGACATTGAGTGAGGTTGGAAAAGTATAACTCCAAGCTTGGCTTCGAGCTCCACTTATCCAAATATTTTCCGTCCCTTACCCCTAACCTTAGCCCCGTTACAACCCTTTCAAAGACCTCTTGATTGTCATTTGCATTTTGCATATAGCGGTAGAGAATTGAGATGATCATCAAGCATATGGTAGATTATTTCCTAGGCTAGAGTATTGAGAGAACCAAACATTGACTTCATTTGAAAACACATGAGGGGAGTGTTTCCACATTCCCAAAAGTGAGGATTGCTCTCAACCGTTTTAGTTTCATACTCATACATGTGTTCTCTCGCTAATTCTGTGACGGAAGGGTGACTAATTTGATCTTGATGGTGTGATTCCCCTAAATCCTTTTCGAAAATCTCCCTCTATCTTGTGCTCAAATGTTTTAAATCGCTTTAGGGTTGTGTTTTGGTTGGACAAAGTTGCTTGAGAGTTCTGCTAATGCTTACCTGTGGGGGCTTGTGCATAGGATGTTCGAGTCTTTCTTTTCTTTTTCTTCCTTTGAGTCCGTTTTTCCTAGTTTTGAGTCTAGTACTTGCTTGGGGACAAGCAAGGTTTTAGCATGGAGGGGTTGATAAGTGCATTATTTGCACTTACTTTTAGGTATTTTAGAAGCATAATCATGGTGATTTTTGGCTAAAAAGGTGTTTAAATCTTCCCTATTTCTCTATTTACACTTGGTCTTTGCGTTTTTGGCATTTATTTTCAGGTTTAGGTCTAAAAAGGTGATTTTTGGAGCAAATTTGGTAAGGCCAAGGGTACCACGGGCATCAACTACTGTTGATAGGACCGTGGTAAAAATTTCAGCAAGAAAAAAAGTAGAAAACAGCGAGACAGCGCCAACCAAGGGCTTTTCGTGGTGACAGAAACGGACCGTGGTTGGAGCTGTTTTCTCGCTGCAGCAGTTATTTTTGCGGAGATAACCGTGGTGACAGCCTTCGTCGATTATCATCAATCACCACTTCAACACCTCGTCGAATCCTTTAGTGCATCCATCTCGATCTTGTTCAGCAAATATCAACAGAGGTCCCAGTTGACCTCCAATTAACTCCTCTTTTAGCAACAGGCTCCCACTTGAACTGAACACGCCCCTGCAACTTCTACATACGAATCATCATCAACAACTTGGGAGAATTTTGGATTGGGACTTTACCTCGTGTTGAACTTGTCGAATTCCCGTGCAGGTTAAATGCGTTCCTCGACTGACCATCCGTTCCCGTAGCCTCGACCGCAAACCTCCTCGTTTCAGGTACCCTTCTCTCATCAGAGAAGCTAACACGCCTTTGACGAGCATGAACTGGCATGTTAGAGTTATCAATGACAGAATATAGGTTCCCCTTTTTCCTGCCATTTGCAATTATTAGAGATCCTTTCGTTACCCACCAATGACCATCTACAAATCTCGTCGTGAACCCCTCCTCATCCAGTTGACTCACAGATACAAGGTTCTTGGTCAGACCCGGGACATACCGAACATTCTTCAACCTCCAAGTTCCGCCCTCAGAAGTTTTAATGTTCACATCACCTCTTCCTAGCACCTTTAGGTTGTGACCTATTGCTAGCCTAACCCTGCCAAACCTCCCATTCATAAAATTACTAAAGGCCTCCCTGCTAAACGTAGAGTGAAACGAAGCACCCGAATCTATCACCCAACTCCCTTCTAACTTGTCAACACTAACAGTTAGGGCATCACCAAAATCCTCAACAGAATATAGAGAGTCCTGGTCATTATGGCTGCTCTTCTTAGGTTTGGGACATTCCCTACGAAAATGACCTCTATCACCACAGTTCCAACACAACACTTGCTCCATGTTTCGACCTCTAGATTTTGATCAACCCCGACGCGAACTCCCACTATTCCTCCTAACCCTGATAGTTAAAGCATCCCCCCAAGACTCAGACACATCGCAATCTTTCCTGCGAATACTTTCATTCAGGACCAAGTCTCTAATTTCACAAACATCAGTTTCTCATCCTTCTTAGTTGAAGAAGTTACAGTAGTCGCGAAATTTTTCCAAGACTTAGGTAGGGTAGCCAATAGTATATTAGCATTCATCTCATCGTCGAACTTAAATCCCACAGAGGTTAATTTTGATAGTATCATATTCAACTCATTCATACTATCATGCATATCACCAGACCCATGCATCTTAAATTCAAACAAACGACGTAACACATATACCTTATTCACCGCCGAAGGTTTCTCATATGTGTTTTGCAAGGCATCGAGCAGGTCTTTTGTCGTTTTCTGATCTTTTACGTTGAAAGCTACGTTCCGAGCTAGCGTCAGCTTGACCGTACTGAATGCCTGACCATCAAGCTCTTCCCAATCCTTTTGGTCCATCTCTTTTGGCTTATCACCCATCGCAAGATGCAACTTTTGTTGGCGTAGCACATCCGCAACGCGCATCCTCTACCATGCGTAGTCTTTCCCATCGAATTCTGGAATCTTCACAATAGCGCCTGTCATTGCTTCTCAGTCTGCAGATCAACAACACTCCAACCAAAGCTCTGATACCACTTGTTAGGACCATCAGGGCGTAGTTAGCAAACAGACAATAATAAGGGCGTAAAAATAAATAAAGATTCGACACAAGGAATTAACGTGGAAAAACCCAAACCGGGAAAAAACCACAAATGATGCACTATCAGAGGATTACAACGGTGTTTCAGAGATTCCCAGACCTCAACAATCTCTCACAACCTTCCTAGAGTTACAACCTGAGAACTCAACACTCACAGTTGAGTCTCACACAACTCCCTCAGAAACACAGAGATTACAAGTCAATCTCTTGTGGTATAAGATGAAACACTCTCAATTGCAATGCAAATAAACCCAGCACCTAGGCTCTATTTATAGTACAAGGCTGACACAATATTAGGACTAATAGAGTCCCTACAGCAAAGGAATTACAAAAAGGAAGTGGAACAAATCAACAACCTGATTCCCACTCAAACTCTTCTATCTTGCTCCCCAAGAGACAGAGACCAACCCAAAATTGGTCTCCACATTCAACCCAACAATCTCCCACTTGGAGACCAATTGTAAACGCAGCCTTCGTCGATTATCATCAACACCACTTCAACACCTCGTCGAATCCTTTAGTGCATCCATCTCGATCTTGTTCAGCAAAGATCAACAGAGGTCCTAGTTGACCTCCAATTAACTCCTCTTTTAGCAACAGGCTCCCACTTGAACTGAACACGCCCCTGCAACATCTACATACGCACCATCATCAACAACTTGGGGGAATTTTTGATTGGGACTTTACCTCGTGTTGAACTTGTCGAATTCCCGTGCAGTTTAGATGCGTTCCTCGACTGACAATCCGTTCCCGTAGCCTCAACCACAAACCTCCTCGTTTCGGGTACCCTTCTTTCATCAGAGAAGCTAACACGCCTTTGACGAGCATGAACTGGCATGTTAGAGTTATCAATGACAGAATATAGCTTCCCCTTTTTCCTGCCTTTTTTAATTATTAGAGATCCTTTTGTTACCCACCAATGACCATCTTCAAATCTCGTCGTGAACCCCTCCTCATCCAGTTGACTCACAGATACAAGGTTCTTGGTCAGACCCGGGACATACCGAACATTCTTCACCCTCCAAGTTCCGCCCTTAGAAGTTTTAATGTTCACATCACCTCTTCCTAGCACCTTTAGGTTGTTACCGTTTGCTAGCCTAACCCTGCCAAACCTCTCATTCACAAAATTACTAAAGGCCTCCCTGCTAGACGAAGAGTGAAACAAAGCATCCGAATCTATCACCCAACCCCCTTCTGACTTGTCAACACTAACAGTTAGGGCATCACCAAAATCCTCAACTGAATATACAGAGTCCTGTTCATTATAGCTGATCTTATTAGGTTTGGGACAATCCCTACGAAAATGACCTCTATCACCACAGTTCCAACACAACAGTTGCTCCATGTTTCGATCTCTAGATTTTGATCGACCCCGACCCGAACTCCCACTATTCCTCCTAACCCTGACAGTCAAAGCATCCCCCCAAGACTCAGACACATCGCAATCTTTCTTGCGAATACTTTCATTCAGGACCAAGTCTCTAATTTCACCAAACTTCAGTTTCTCATCCTTCTTAGTTGAAGAAGTAACAGACGTTGCGAAATTTTTCCAAGACTTAGGTAGGGTAGCTAATAGTATATTAGCATTCATCTCATCGTCGAACTTAAATCCAATCGAGGTTAATTTTGATAGTATCATATTCAACTAATTCATACTATCATGCATATCACCAGACCCATGCATCTTAAATTCAAAAAAACGACGTAACACATATACGTTATTCACCGCCGAAGGTTTCTCATATGTGTTTTGCAAGGCCTCGAGCAGGTCTTTTGTCATTTTCTGATCTTTGACGTTGAAAGCCACGTTCCGAGCTACCGTCAGCCTGACCATACTGAATGCCTGACCATCAAGCTCTTCCCAATCCTTTTGGTCCATCTCTTTTCGCTTATCACCCATCGCCAGATGCAACTTTTGCTTGCGGAGCACATCCGCAACGCGCATCCTCCACCATGCGTAGTCTTTCCCATCGAATTTCGGAATCTTCACAATAGCGCCTGTCATTGCTTCTCCGTATGCAGATCAAGCACGCTCCAAGCAAAGCTCTGATACCATTTGTTAGGATTATCAGGGCGTAGTTGGCAAACAAACAATAATAAGGGCGGAAAAATAAATAAAGATTCGACACAAGGAATTAACGTGGAAAAACCCAAACGGGGAAAAAACCACGAACGATGCACTATCAGAGGATTACAACGGTGTTTCAGAGATTCCCAGACCTCCACAATCTCTCACAACCTTCCTAGAGTTACAACCTGAGAACTCAACACTCACAGTTGTGTCTCACACAACTCCCTCATAAATACAGAGATTAGAGGTCAATCTCTTGTGGTATAAGATGAAATACTCTCAATTGCAATGCAAATAATCCTAGCACCTAGGCTCTATTTATAGTACAAGGCTGACACAATTTTAGGATTAATAGAGTCCCTACAGCAAAGGAATTACAAAAAGGAAGTGGAACAAATCAACAACCTGATTCCCACTCAAACTCTTCTATCTTGCTCTCCAAGAGACAGAGACCAACCCAAAATTGGTCTCCACATTCAACCCAACAATCTCCCACTTGGAGACCAATTGTAAACGCAGCCTTCGTCGATTATCATCAACACCACTTCAACACCTCGTCGAATCCTTTAGTGCATCCATCTCGATCTTGTGTAGCAAAGATCAACAGAGGTCCCAGTTGACCTCCA
Organism: Portulaca oleracea; assembly: GCA_029582165.1. Taxonomy (NCBI): domain Eukaryota; kingdom Viridiplantae; phylum Streptophyta; class Magnoliopsida; order Caryophyllales; family Portulacaceae; genus Portulaca; species Portulaca oleracea. Next base: position 24,831,512 of record CM055889.1, read on the forward strand.
ATTAACTCCTCTTTTAGCAACAGGCTCACAATTGAACTGAACACGCCCCTGCAACATCTACATACGCATCATCATCAACAACTTGGGGGAATTTTGGATTGGGACATTACCTCGTGTTGAACTTGTCGAATTTCCATGCAGTTTCGATGCGTTCCTCGACTGACAATCCGTTCCCGTAGCCTCATCCACAAACCTCCTCGTTTCGGGTACCCTTCTCTCATCAGAGAAGCTAACACGCCTTTGACGAGCATGAACTGGTATGTTAGAGTTATCAATGACAGAATATAGGTTCCCCTTTTTCCTGCCATTTGCAATTATTAGAGATCCTTTCGTTACCCACCAATGACCATCTACAAATCTCGTCGTGAACCCCTCCTCATCCAGTTGACTCACAGATACAAGGTTCTTGGTCAGACCCGGGACATACCGAACATTCTTCAACCTCCAAGTTCCGCCCTTAGAAGTTTTAATGTTCACATAACCTCTTCCTAGCACCTTTAGGTTGTTACCGTTTGCTAGCCTAACCCAGCCAAACCTCTCATTCACAAAATTACTAAAGGCCTCCCTGCTAGACGAAGAGTGAAACGAAGCATCCGAATTTATCACCCAACTCCCTTCTGACTTGTCAACACTAACAGTTGGGGAATCACCAAAATCCTCAACAGAATATATAGAGTCCTGGTCATTATGGCTGCTCTTCTTAGGTTTGGGACAATCCGTACGAAAATGACCTCTATCACCACAGTTCCAACACAACACTTGCTCCATGTTTCGACCTCTAGATTTTGATCGACCCCGACCCGAACTCCCACTATTCCTCCTAACCGTGACATTCAAAGCATCCCCCGAAGACTCAAACACATCGCAATCTTTGTTGCGAATACTTTCTTTCAGGACCAAGTCTCTAATTTCACCAAACTTCAGTTTCTCATCCTTCTTAGTTGAAGAAGTTACAGAAGTCGCGAAATTTTTCCAAGACATAGGTAGGGTAGCCAATAGTATATTAGCATTCATCTCATCGTCGAACTTAAATCCCACAGAGGTTAATTTTGATAGTATCATATTCAACTCATTCATACTATCATGCAAATCACCAGACCCATGCATCTTAAATTCAAACAAACGACGTAACACATATACCTTATTCACCGCCGAAGGTTTCTCATATGTTTTTTGCAAGGCTTCGAGCTGGTCTTTTGTCGTTTTCTGATCTTTGACGTTGAAAGCCACGTTCCGAGCTAGCGTCAGCCTGACCGTACTGAATGCCTGACCATCAAGCTCTTCCCAATCCTTTTGGTCCATCTCTCTTGGCTTATCACCCATCGCAAGATGCAACTTTAGCTGGCGGAGCACATCGGCAACGCGCATCCTCCACCATACGTAGTCTTTCCCATCGAATTCTGGAATCTTCACAATAGCGCCTGTCATTGCTTCTCAGTTTGCAGATCAACCACGCTCCAACCAAAGCTCTAATACCACTTGTTAGGATTCTCAGGGCGTAGTTAGCAAACAAACAATAATAAGGGCGGAAAAATAAATAAAGATTCGACACAAGGAATTAACGTTGAAAAACCCAAACCGGGAAAAAACCACGAACGATGCACTATCAGAGGATTACAACGGTGTTTCAGAGATTCCCAGACCTCCACAATCTCTCACAACCTTCCTAGAGTTACAACCTGAGAACTCAACACTCACAGTTGAGTCTCACACAACTCCCTCAGAAACACAGAGATTACAGGTCAATCTCTTGTGGTAAAAGATGAAACACTCTCAATTGCAATGCAAATAAACCTAGCACCTACGCTCTATTTATAGTACAAGGCTGACACAATTTTAGGATTAATAGAGTCCCTACAGCAAAGGAATTACAAAAAGGAAGTGGAACAAATCAACAACCGGATTCCCATTCAAACTCTTCTACCTTGCTCCCCAAGAGACAGAGACCAACCCAAAATTGGTCTCCACATTCAACCCAACAATCTCCCACTTGGAGACCAATTGTAAACGCAGCCTTCGTCGATTATCATCAATCACCACTTCAACACCTCGTCGAATCCTTTAGTGCATCCATCTCGATCTTGTTCTGCAAAGATCAACAGAGGTCCTAGTTGACCTCCAATTAACTCCTCTTTTAGCAACAGGCTCCAATTGAACTGAACACGCCCCTGCAACTTCTACATACGCATCATCTCAACAACTTGGGGGAATTTCTGATTGGGACTTTACCTCGTGTTGAACTTGTCGAATTCCCGTGCAGGTTAGATGCGTTTCTCGACTGACCATTCGTTCCCGTAGCCTCGACCGCAAACCTCCTCGTTTCTGGTACCCTTCTCTCATCAGAGAAGCTAACACGCCTTTGACGAGCATGAACTGGCATGTTAGAGTTATTAATGACAGAATATAGTTTCCCCTTTTTCCTGCCATTTGCAATTATTAGAGATCCTTTCGTTACCCACCAATGACCATCCTCAAATCTCGTCGTGAACCCCTCCTCATCCATTTGACTCACAGATACAAGGTTCTTGGGAAGACCCGGGACATACCGAACATTCTTCAACCTTCAAGTTCCGCTCTTAGAAGTTTTAATGTTCACATCACCTCTTCCTATCACCTTTAGGTTGTTACAGTTTGCTAGCCTAACCCTGCCAAACCTCTCATTCACAAAATTACTAAAGGCCTCCCTGCTAGACGAAGAGTGAAACGAAGCACCCGAATCTATCACCCAACTCCCTTCTGACTTGTCAACACTATTAGTTACGGCATCACCAAAATCCTCAACATAATATACAGAGTCCTGGTCATTATGGCTGCTCTTCTTAGGTTTGGGACAATCTCTACGAAAATAACCTCTATCACCACAGTTCAACACGACACTTGCTCCATGTTTCGACCTCTAGATTTTGATCGACCCCGACCCGAACTCCATCTATTCCTCCTACCCCTCACAGTCAAAGCATCCCCCCAGAACTCAGACATATCGCAATGTTTCCTGCGAATACTTTCATTCAGGACCAAGTCTCTAATTTCATCAAACTTCAGTTTCTCATCCTTCTTAGTTGAAGAAGTTACAGAAGTGACGAAATTTTCCCAAGACTTAGGTAGGGTAACCAATAGTATATTAGCATTCATCTCATCGTCGAACTTAAATCCCACAGAGGTTAATTTTAATAGTATCATATTCAACTCATTCATACTATCATGCATATTACCAGACCCATGCATCTTAAATTCAAACAAACGACATAACACATGTACGTTGTTCTCCACCGAAGGTTTCTCATATGTGTTTTGCAAGGCCTCGAGCAGGTCTTTTGTCGTTTTCTGATCTTTGACGTTGAAAGCCACGTTCCGAGCTAGCGTTAACCTGACCGTACTGAATGCCTGACCATCAAGATCTTCCTAATCGTTCTGTTCCATCTCTTTTGGCTTATCACCCATAGCAAGATGCAACCTTTGCTGGCGGAGCACATCCTCAACGTGCATCCTCCACCATGCGTAGTCTTTCCCATCGAATTCCGGAATCTTCACAATAGCGCCTGTCATTGCTTCTCAGTCTGCAGATCAACCACGCTCCAACAAAAGCTCTGATACCACTTGTTAGGATTATCTGGGCGTAGTTAGCAAACAAACAATAATAAGGGCGGAAAAATAAATAAAGATTCGACACAAGGAATTAACGTGGAAAAACCCAAACCGGGAAAAAACCACGAACGATGCACTATCAGAGGATTACAACAGTGTTTCACAGATTCCCAGACCTCCACAATCTCTCACAACCTTCCTAGAGTTACAACCTGAGAACTCAACACTCACAGTTGAGTCTCACACAACTCCCTCAGAAACACAGAGATTATAGGTCAATCTCTTGTGGTACAAGATGAAACACTCTCAATAGCAATGCAAATAAACCTAGCACCTAGGCTCTATTTATAGTACAAGGCTGACACAATTTTAGGATTAATAGAGTCCCTACAGCAAAGCAATTACAAAAAGGAAGTGGAACAAATCAACAACCAGATTACCATTCAAACTCTTCTACCTTGCTCCCCAAGAGACAGAGACCAACCCAAAATTGGTCTCCACATTCAACCCAACAATCTCCCACTTGGAGACCAATTGTAAACGCAGCCTTCGTCGATTATCATCAATCACCACTTCAACACCTCGTCGAATCCTTTAGTGCATCCATCTCGATCTTGTTCTGCAAAGATCAACAGAGGTCCTAGTTGACCTCCAATTAACTCCTCTTTTAGCAACAGGCTCCCACTTGAACTGAACACGCCCCTGCAACTTCTACATACGCATCATCGTCAACAACTTGGGGGAGTTTTGGATTGGGACTTTACCTCGTGTTGAACTTGTCGAATTCCCGTGCAGGTTAGATGCGTTCCTCGACTGACCATCCGTTCCCGTAGCATCGACCGCAAACCTCCTCGTTTCTGGTACCCTTCTCCCATCAGAGAAACTAACACGCCTTTGACGAGTATGAACTGGCATGTTAGAGTTATCAATGACAGAATATAGCTTCCCCTTTTTCCTGCCATTTTTAATTATTAGAGATCCTTTTGTTACCTACCAATGACCATCTTCAAATCTCGTCGTGAACCCCTCCTCATCCAGTTGACTCACAGATACAAGGTTCTTGGGAAGACCCGGGACATACCGAACATTCTTCAACCTCCAAGTTCCGCCCTTAGAAGTTTTAATGTTCACATTACCTCTTCCTAGCACCTTTAGGTTGTTACAGTTTGCTAGCCTAACCCTGCCAAACCTCTCATTCACAAAATTACTAAAGGCCTCCCTGCTAGGGGAAGAGTGAAACGAAGCACCCGAATCTATCACCCAACGCCCTTCTGACTTGTCAACACTAACAGTTAGGGCATCACCAAAATCCTCAACAGAATATACAGAGTCCTGGTCATTATGGTTGCTCTTCTTAGGTTTGGGACAATCCCTTCGAAAATGACCTCTATCACCACAGTTCCAACACAACACTTGCTCCATGTTTCGACCTCTAGATTTTGATCGACCCCGACTCGAACTCCAACTGTTCCTCCTACCCCTGACAGTCAAAGCATCCCCCGAAGACTCAGACACATCGCATTCTTTGTTGCGAATACTTTCATTCAGGACCAAGTCTCTAATTTCACCAAACTTCAGTTTCTCATCCTTCTTAGTTGAAGAAGTTATAGAAGTGACGAAATTTTCCCAAGAGTTAGGTAGGGTAGCAAATAGTATATTAGCATTCATCTCATCGTCGAACTTAAATCCCACAGAGGTTAATTTTGATAGTATCATATTCAACTCATTCATACCATCATGCATATCACCAGACCCATGCATCTTAAATTCAAACAAACGACGTAACACATGTACATTGTTCACCGCCGAAGGTTTCTCTTATGTGTTTTGCAAGGCCTCGAGCAGGTCTTTTTTTCGTTTTCTGATCTTTGACGTTGAAAGCCACGTTCCGAGCTAGCGTTTACCTGACCGTACTGAATGCCTGACCATCAAGCTCTTCGTAATCGTTCTGGCGGAGCACATCCTTAACGCGCATCCTCCACCATGCGTAGTCTTTCCCATCGAATTCCGGAATCTTCACAATAGCGCCTGTCATTGCTTCTCAGTCTGCAGATCAACCACGCTCCAACCAAAGCTCTAATACCACTTGTTAGGATTATCAGGGCGTAGTTAGCAAAAAAACAATAATAAGGGCGGAAAAATAAATAAATATTCGACACAAGGAATTAAGGTGGAATAACCCAAACCGAGAAAAAACCACGAACGATGCACTATCCGAGGATTACAACGGTATTTCAGAGATTCCCAGACCTCAACAATCCCTCAAAACCTTCCTAGAGTTACAACCTGAGAACTCAACACTCAAAGTTGAGTCTCACACAACTCCCTCAGAAACACAGAGATTACAGGTCAATCTTTTATGGTATGAGATGAAACACTCTCAATTGCAATGCAAATAAACCTAGCATCTAGGCTCAATTTATAGTACAAGGCTGACACAATTTTAGTATTAATAGAGTCCCTACAGCAAAGGAATTACAAAAAGGAAGTGGAACAAATCAACAACCTGATTCCCACTCAAACGTTTCTATCTTGCTCCCCAAGAGACAGAGACCAACCTAAAATTGGTCTCCACATTTAACCCAACTATCTCCCACTTGGAGACCAATTGTAAACGCAGGCTTCGTCGATTATCATCAATCACCACTTCAACACCTCGTCGAATCCTTTACTGCATCCATCTCGATCTTGTTCAGCAAAGATCAACAAAGGTCTTAGTTGACCTCCAATTAACTCCTCTTTTAGCAACAGGGTCCCACTTGAACTCATCACGTCCCTGCAACTTCTACATACGCATCATCGTCAACAACTTGGGGGAATTTTGGATTGGGACTTTACCTCGTGTTGAACTTGTCGAATTCCCGTGCAGGTTAGATGCGTTCCTCGACTGACAATCCGTTCCCGTAGCCTCGACCGCAAACCTCCTCGTTTCTGGTACTCTTCTCTCATCAGAGAAGCTAACACGCCTTTGACGAGTATGAACTGGCATGTTAGAGTTATCAATGACAGAATATAGCTTCCCCTTTTTCCTGCCTTTTTTAATTATTAGAGATCCTTTTGTTACCCACCAATGACCATCTTCAAATCTCGTCGTGAACCCCTCCTCATCCAGTTGACTCACAGATAAAAGGTTCCTTGTCAGATCTGGGACATACCTAACATTCTTCACCCTCCAAGTTCCGCCCTTAGAAGTTTTAATGTTCACATACCTCTTCCTAGCACCTTTAGGTTTTTACCGTTTGCTAGCCTAACCCTGCCAAACCTCTCATTCACAAAATTACTAAAGGCCTCCCTCCTAGACGAAGAGTGAAACGAAGCATCCGAATCTATCACCCAACTCCCTTCTGACTTGTCAACACTAACAGTTAGGGCATCACCAAAATCCTCAACAGAATATGTTGAGTCCTTGTCATTATGGCTGCTCTTCTTAGGTTTGGGAGAATCCCTACGAAAATGACCTCTATCACCACAGTTCCAACGCAACACTTGCTCCAGTTTCGACCTCTAGATTTTGATCGACCCCGACCCGAGCTCCCACTATTCCTCCTAACCCTGACAGTGAAAGCATCCCCCCAAGACTCAGACACATCGCAATCTTTCCTGCGAATACTTTCATTCAGGACCAAGTCTCTAATGTCACCAAACTTCAGTTTCTCATCCTTCTTAGGTTAAGAAGTTACAGAAGTCGCGAAATTTTTCCAAGACTTAGGTAGGGTAGCCAATAGTATATTAGCATTCATCTCATCGTCGAACTTAAATCCCACAGAGGTTAATTTTGATAGTATCATATTAAACTCATTCATACTATCATGCATATCACCAGACCCATGCATCTTAAATTTAAACAAACGACGTAACACATATACCTTGTTCACCGACGAAGGTTTCTCATATGTGTTTTGCAAGGCCTCGAGCAGGTCTTTTGTCGTTTTCTGATCTTTGACGTTGAAAGCCACGTTCCGAACTAGCGTAAGCATGACCGTAATGAATGCCTGACCATCAAGCTCTTCCCAATCCTTATGTTCATCTCTTTTGGCTTATCACCCATCGCAAGATGCAACCTCCACCATGCGTAGTCTTTCCCATCGAATTCCGGAATCTTCACAATTGCACCTGTCGTTGCTTCTCATCTGCAGATCAACCACGCTCCAACCAAAGCTCTCATACCACTTGTTAGGATTCTCAGGGCGTAGTTAGCAAAAAAACAATAATAAGGGCGGAAAAATAAATAAAGATTCGACACAAGGAATTAACGTGAAAAAACAAAAACCGGGAAAAAACCACGAACGATGCACTATCAAAGGATTACAACGGTGTTTCAGAGATTCCCAGACCTCCACAATCTCTCACAACCTTCCTAGAGTTACAACCTGAGAACTCAACACTCAGAGTTGAGTTTCACACAACTCCCTCAAGAACACAGAGGTTACAGGTATATCTCTTGTGGTATAAGATGAAACACTCTCAATTGCAATGCAAATAAACCTACAACCTAGGCTCTATTTATAGTTCAAGGATGACACAATTTTAGGATTAATAGAGTCGCTACAGCAAAGGAATTACAAAAAAAAAGTGGAACAAATCAACAACCTAATACCCAGTCAAACTCTTCTACCTTGCTCCTCAAGAGACAGAGACCAACCCAAAATTGGTCTCTACATTCAACCCAACAATTTCCCACTTGGAGACCAATTGTAAACGCAGCCTTCGTCGATTATCATCAATCACCACTTCAACACCTCCTCGAATCCTTTAGTGCATCCTTCTCGATCTTGTTCAGCAAAGATCAACAGAGGTCCCAGTTGACCTCCCATCAACTCCTCTTTTAGCAACAGGCTCCCACTTGAACTGATCACGCCCCTGCAACTTCAACATACGCATCATCGTCACCAACTTAGGGAATTTTGGATTGGGACTTTACCTCGTGTTGAACTTGTCGAATATCCGTGCAGGTTAGATGCGTTCCTCGGCTGACCATCCTTTACCGTAGCCTCGACCGGAAACCTCGTTGTTTCTGGTACCCTTCTCTCATCAGAGAAGCTAACATGCCTTTGACGAGCATGAACTGGCATGTTAGAGTTATCAATGACAGAATATAGCTTCCCCTTTTTCCTGCCATTTGCAATTATCAGAGATCCTTTCGTTACCCTCCAATGACCGTCTTCAAATCTCGTCGTGAACCCCTCCTCATCCAGTTGACTCAAAGATACAAGGTTCTTGGTCAGACCCGGGACATACCGAACATTCTTCAACCTCCATGTTCCAACCTTAGAAGTTTTAATGTTAACATCACCTCTTCCTAGCACCTTTAGGTTGTGACCGTTTGCTAGCCTAACCCTGCCAAACCTCCCATTCACAAAATTACTAAAGGCCTCCCTACTAGACGAAGAGTGAAACGAAGCACCCGAATTTATCACCCAACTCCCTTCTGACTTGTCAACACTATTAGTTAGGGCATCACCAAAATCCTCAACAGAATATACAGAGTCCTGGTCATTATGGCTGCTCTTCTTAGGTTTGGGACAATCCCTACGAAAATGACCTCTATCACCACAATTCCAACACAACACTTGCTCCATGTTTCGACCTCTAGATTTTGATCGACCCAACCCGAACTCCCACTATTCCTCCTACCCCTGACAGTCAAAGCATCCACCGAAGACTCAGACACATCGGAATATTTCCTGCGAATACTTTCATTCAGGACCAAGTCTCTAATTTCACCAAACTTCAGTTTCTCATCCTTCTTAGTTGAAGAAGTTAAAGAAGTGACGAAATTTTCCCAAGACTTAGGTAGGGTAGCCAATAGTATATTCGCATTCATCTCATCGTCGAACTTAAATCCCACAGAGGTTAATTTTGTTAGTATCATATTCAACTCATTCATACTATCATGCATATCACCAGACCCATCCATCTTAAATTCAAACAAACGACGTAACACATATACCTTGTTCATTGCCGAAGGTTTCTCATATGTGTTTTGCAAGGCCTCGAGCAGGTCTTTTGTCGTTTTCTGATCTTTGACGTTGAAAGCCACGTTCCGAGCTAGCGTCAACCTGACTGTATTGAATACCTGACCATCAAGCTCTTCCCAATCCTTCTGTTCCATCTCTTTTGGCTTATCACCCATAGCAAGATGCAACCTTTGCTGGCGGAGCACATCCTCAACGCGCATCCTCCACCATGCGTAGTCTTTCCCATCGAATTCCGGAATCTTCATAATAGCGCCTGTCATTGCTTCTCAGTCTGCAGATCAACCACGCTCCAACCAAAGCTCTGATGCCACTTGTTAGGATTCTCAGGGCGTAGTTAGCAAACAAACAATAATAAGGGCGGAATAATAAATAAAGATTCGACACAAGGAATTAACACGGAAAAACCCAAACCGGGAAAAAACCACGAACGATGCAATATCAGAGGATTACAACGGTGTTTCAGAGATTCCCAGACCTCAACAATCTCTCACAACCTTCTTAGAGTTACAACCTGACAACTCAACACTCACAGTTGAGTCTCACACAACTCCCTCAGAAACACAGAGATTACAGGTTAATCTCTTGTGTTATAAGATGAAACACTCTCAATAAACCTAGCACCTAGGTTCTATTTATAGTACAAAGCTGACATAATTTTAGGATTAATAGAGTCCCTACAGCAAAGGAATTACAAAAAAGAAGTGGAACAAATCAACAACCTGATACCCAGTCAAACTCTTCTACCTTGCTCCTCAAGAGACAGAGACCAACCCAAAATTGGTCTCTACATTCAACCCAACAATTTCCCACTTGGAGACCAATTGTAAACGCAGCCTTCGTCGATTATGATCAATCACCACTTCAACACCTCCTCGAATCCTTTAGTGCATCCATCTCGATCTTGTTCAGCAAAGATCAACGGAGGTCCCAGTTGACCTCCCATCAACTCCTCTTTTAGCAACTGGCTCCCACTTGAGTTGATCACGCCCCTGCAACTTCAACATACGCATCATCGTCAACAACTTAGGGAATTTTGGATTGGTACTTTACCTCGTGTTGAACTTGTCGAATTCCCGTGCAGGTTAGATACGTTCCTCGACTGACCATCCGTTCCCGTAGCCTTGACCGCAAACCTCCTCGTTTCTGGTACCCTTCTCTCATTAGAGAAGCTAACACGCCTTTGACGAGCATGAACTGGCATGTTAGACTTATCAATGACAGAATATAGCTTCCCCTTTTTCCTGCCATTTGCAATTATCAGAGATCCTTTCGTTACCCTCCAATGACCATCTTCAAATCTCGTCGTGAACCCCTCCTCATCCAGTTGACTCAAAGATACAAGGTTCTTGGTCAGACCCGGGACATACCGAACATTCTTCAACCTCCATGTTCCACCCTTAGAAGTTTTAATGTTCATATCACCTCTTCCTAGCATCTTTAGGTTGTGACTATTTGCTAGCCTAACCCTGCCAAACCTCCCATTCTCAAAATTACTAACGGCCTCCCTGCTAGACGAAGAGTGAAATGATGCACCCGAATCTATCACCAACTCCCTTATGACTTGTACACACTATTAGTTAGGGCATCACCAAAATCCTCAACAGAATATACAGAGTCCTGGTCATTATGGCTGCTCTTCTTAGGTTTAGGACAATCCCTACGAAAATGACCTCTATCACCGCAGTTCCAACACAACACTTGCTGCATGTTTCGACCTCTAGATTTTGATCGACCCCAACCCGAACTCCCACTATTCCTCCTACCCCTGACAGTCAAAGCATCCCCCGAAAACTCAGACACATCGGAATCTTTCCTGCGAATACTTTCATTCAGGACCAAGTCTCTAATTTCACCAAACTTCAGTTTCTCATCTTTCTTAGTTGAAGAAGTTAAAGAAGTGACGAAATTTTCCCAAGACTTAGGTAGGGTAGCCAATAGTATATTTGCATTCATCTCATCGTCGAACTTAAATCCCACAGAGGTTAATTTTGTTAGTATCATCTTCAACTCATTCATACTATCATACATATCACCAAACCCATCCATCTTAAATTCAAACAAACGACGTAAAACATATACCTTGTTCATCGCCGAAGGTTTCTCATATGTGTTTTGCAAGGCCTCGAGCAGGTCTTTTGTCGTTTTCTGATCTTTGACGTTGAAAGCCACGTTCCGAGCTAGCGTCAACTTGTCTGTACTGAATGCCTGACCATCAAGCTCTTCCCAATCGTTCTGTTCCGTCTCTTTTGGCTTATCACCCATAGCAAGATGCAACCTTTGCTGGCGGAGCACATCCTCAACACGCATCCTCCACCATGCGTAGTCTTTCCCATCGAATTCCGGAATCTTCACAATAGCGCCTGTCATTGCTTCTCAGTCTGCAGATCAACCACGCTCCAACCAAAGCTCTGATACCACTTGTTAGGATTCTCAGGGCGTAGTTAGCAAACAAATAATAATAATGGCGGAATAATAAATAAAGATTTGACACAAGGAATTAACGGGGAAAAACCCAAACCGGGAAAAAACCACGAACGATGCATTATCAGAGGACTACAACGGTGTTTCAGAGATTCCCAGACCTCCACAATCTCTCACAACCTTCCTAGAGTTACAACCTGAGAACTCAACACTCACAGTTGAGTCTCACACAACTCCCTCAGAAACACAGAGATTACAGGTCAATCTCTTGTGGTATAAGATGAAACACTCTCAATAAACCTAGCACCTAGGCTTTATTTATAGTACAAGGATGACATAATTTTAGGATTAATAGAGTCCCTACAGCAAAGGAATTACAAAAAGGATGTGGAACAAATCAACAACCTAATTCCCACTCAAACTCTTCTACCTTGCTCCCAAAATTGGACTCCACTTTCAACCCAACAATCTCCCACTTGGAGACCAATTGTAAACGCAGTCTTCGTCGATTATCATCAATCACCACTTCAACACCTCCTCGATTCTTTTAGTGCATCCATCTCGATCTTGTTCAGCAAAGATCAACAGAGGTCCCAGTTGACCTCCCATCAACTCCTCTTTTAGCAACAGGCTCCCACTTGAACTGATCACGCCCCTGCAACTTCAACATACGCATCATCGTCAACAACTTAGGGAATTTTGGATTGGGACTTTACCTCGTGTTGAACTTGTCGAATTCCCGTGCAGGCTAGATGCGTTCCTCGGCTGACCATCCTTTCCCGTAGCCTCGACCGGAAACCTCGTTGTTTCAGGTACCCTTCTCTCATCAGAGAAGCTAATACGCCTTTGACGAGCATGAACTGGCATGTTAGAGTTATCAATGACAGAATATAGCTTCCCCTTTTTCCTGCCATTTGCAATTATCAGAGATCCTTTCGTTACCCTCCAATGACCATCTTCAAATCTCGTCGTGAACCCCTCCTCATCCAGTTGACTCAAAGATACAAGGTTCTTGGTCAGACCTGGGACATACCGAACATTCTTTAACCTCCATGTTCCACCCTTAGAAGTTTTAATGTTTTCATCACCTCTTCCTAGCATCTTTAGGTTGTGACCGTTTGCTAGCCTAACCGTGCTAAACCTCCCAGTCACAAAATTACTAAAGGCCTCCCTGCTAGACGAAGAGTGAAACGAAGCACCCGAATCTATCACCCAACTCCCTTCTGACTTGTCAACACTAACAGTTAGGGCATCACCAAAATCCTCAATAGTATATACAGAGTCCTGGTCATTATGGCTGCTCTTCTTAGGTTTGGGACAATCCCTTCGAAAATGACCTCTATCACCACAGTTCCAACACAACACTTGCTCCATGTTTCGACCTCTAGATTTTGATCGAACCCGACCCGAACTCCAACTTTTCCTCCTACCCCTGACAGTCAAAGCATCCCCCGAAGACTCAAACACATCGCAATCTTTGTTGCGAATACTTTCATTCAGGACCAAGTCTCTAATTTCACCAAACTTCAGTTTCTCATCCTTCTTAGTTGAAGAAGTTACAGAGGTGACGAAATTTTCCCAAGACTTAGGTAGGGTAGCAAATAGTATATTCGCATTCATCTCATCGTCGAACTTAAATCCCACAGAGGTTAATTTTGTTAGTATCATATTCAACTCATTCATACTATCATGCATATCACCAGACCCATCCATCTTAAATTCAAACAAACGACGTAACACATATACCTTGTTCATTGCCGAAGGTTTCTCATATGTGTTTTGCAAGGCCTCGAGCAGGTCTTTTGTCGTTTTCTGATCTTTGACGTTGAAAGCCACGTTCCGAGCTAGCGTCAACCTGACTGTATTGAATGCCTGACCATCAAGCTCTTCCCAATCCTTCTGTTCCATCTCTTTTGGCTTATCACCCATAGCAAGATGCAACCTTTGCTGGCGGAGCACATCCTCAACGCGCATCCTCCACCATGCGTAGTCTTTCCCATCGAATTCCGGAATTTTCACAATAGCGCCTGTCATTGCTTCTCAGTCTGCAGATCAACCACGCTCCAACCAAAGCTCTGATACCACTTGTTAGGATTCTCAGGGCGTAGTTAGCAAACAAACAATAATAATGGCGGAATAATAAATAAAGATTCGACACAAGGAATTAACGTGGAAAAACCCAAACCGGGAAAAAACCACGAACGATGCACTATCCGAGGATTACAACGGTGTTTCAGAGATTCCCAGACCTCAACAATCCCTCACAACCTTCCTAGAGTTACAACCTGAGAACTCAACACTCACAGTTGAGTCTCACACAACTCCCTCAGAAACACAGAGATTACAGGTCAATCTCTTGTGGTATAAGATGAAACACTCTCAATTGCAATGCAAATAAACCTAGCACCTAGGCTCTATTTATAGTACAAGGCTGACACAATTTTTGTATTAATAGAGTCTCTACAGCAAAGGAATTAAAAAAAGGAAGTGGAACAAATCAACAACCTGATTCCCACTCAATCTCTTCTATCTTGCTCCCCAAGAGACTGAGACCAACCTAAAATTGGTCTCCACATTTAACCCAACAATCTCCCACTTGGAGACCAATTGTAAACGCAGGCTTCGTCGATTATCATCAATCACCACTTCAACACCTCGTCGAATCCTTTACTGCATCCATCTCGATCTTGTTCAGCAAAGATCAACAAAGGACCCAGTTGACCTCCAATTAACTCCTCTTTTAGCAGCAGGCTCCCACTTGAACTGATCACGTCCCTTCAACTTCTACATACGCATCATCATCAACAAGTTGGGGGAATTTTGGATTGGGACTTTACCTCGTGTTGAACTTGTCGAATTCCCGTGCAGGTTAGATGCGTTCCTCGACTGACCATCTGTTCCCGTAGCCTCGACCGCAAACCTCCTTGTTTCTGGTACTCTTCTCTCATCAGAGAAGCTAACAGGCCTTTGACGAGTATGAACTGGCATGTTAGAGTTATCAATGACAGAATATAGCTTCCCCTTTTTCCTGCCATTTTTAATTATTAGAGATCCTTTTGTTACCCACCAATGACCATCTTCAAATCTCGTCGTGAACCCCTCCTCATCCAGTTGACTCACAGATACAAGGTTCTTGGTCATACCCGGGAAATACCGAACATTCTTCATCCTCCAAGTTCCACCCTTAGAAGTTTTAATGTTCACATCACCTCTTCCTAACACCTTTAGGTTGTTACCGTTTGCCAGCCTAACCCTGCCAAACCTCTTATTCACAAAATTACTAAAGGCCTCCCTGCTAGACGAAGAGTGAAACGAAGCACCCGAATCTATCACCCAACTCTCTTCTGACTTGTCAATACTAACAATTAGGGCATCACCAAAATCCTCAACAGAATATGCAGAGTCCTGGTCATTATGGCTGCTCTTCTTAGGTTTGGAACAATCCCTACGAAAATGACCTCTATCACCATAGTTCCAACACAACACTTGCTCCATGTTTCGACCTCTAGATTTTGATCAACCCCGACCCGAACTCCCACTATTCCTCCTAACCCTGACAGTCATAGCATCTCCCCAAGACTCAGACACATCGGAATCTTTCCTGCGAATACTTTCATGTAGGACCAAGTCTCTAATTTCACCAAACTTCATTTTCTCATCCTTCTTAGGTGAAGAAGTTACAGAAGTCGCGAAATTTTTCCAAGACTTAGGTAGGGTAGCCAATAGTATATTAGCATTCATCTCATCGTCGAACTTAAATCCCACAGAGGTTAATTTTGATAGTATCATATTCAACTCATTCATACTATCATGCATATCACCAGACCCATGCATCTTAAATTTAAAAAACGACGTAACACATATACCTTGTTCACCGACGAAGGTTTCTCATATGTGTTTTGCAAGGCCTCGAGCAGGTCTTTTGTCGTTTTCTGATCTTTGACGTTGAAAGCCACGTTCCGAACTAGCGTAAGCCTGACCGTACTGAATGCCTGACCATCAAGCTCTTCCCAATCCTTTTGTTCCATCTCTTTTGGCTTATCACCCATCGCAAGATGCAACCTTTGCTGGCGGAGAACATCCTCAACGCGCATCCTCCACCATGCGTAGTCTTTCCCATCGAATTCCGGAATCTTCACAATTGCACCTGTCGTTGCTTCTCAGTCTGCAGATCAACCACGCTCCAACCAAAGCTCTCATACCACTTGTTAGGATTCTCAGTGCGTAGTTAGCAAACAAACAATAATAAGGGCGGAAAAATAAATAAAGATTCGACACAAGGAATTAACGTGAAAAAACCCAAACCGGGAAAAAACCACGAACA
Source organism: Portulaca oleracea (assembly GCA_029582165.1). NCBI lineage: Eukaryota > Viridiplantae > Streptophyta > Magnoliopsida > Caryophyllales > Portulacaceae > Portulaca > Portulaca oleracea. The sequence goes on from CM055889.1 coordinate 24,847,820, forward strand.
ATGCACTATCAAAGGATTACAACGGTGTTTCACAGATTCCCAGACCTCCACAATTTCTCACAACCTTTCTAGAGTTACAACCTGAGAACTCAACACTCACAGTTGAGTTTCACACAACTCCCTCAAAAACACAGAGGTTACAGGTCTATCTCTTGTGGTATAAGATGAAACACTCTCAATTGCAATGCAAATAAACCTACCACCTATGCTCTATTTATAGTTCAAGGCTGTCACAATTTTAGGATTAATAGAGTCTCTACAGCAAAAGAATTACGAAAAAGATGTGGAACAAATCAACAACCTGATACCCAGTCAAACTCTTCTACCTTGCTCCTCAAGAGACAGAGACCAACCCAAAATTGGTCTCCACATTCAACCCAACAATTTCCCACTTGGAGACCAATTGTAAACGCAGCCTTCGTCGATTATCATCAATCACCACTTTAACACCTCCTCGAATCCTTTATTTCATCCATCTCGATCTTGTTCAGCAAAGATCAACAAAGGTCCCAGTTGACCTCCCATCAACTCTCTTTTAGCAACAGGCTCCCACTTGAACTGATCACGCCCCTGCAACTTCAACATACGCATCATCATCAACAACTTAGGGAATTTTGGATTGGTACTTTACCTCGTGTTGAACTTGTCGAATTCCCGTGCAGGTTAGATAAGTTTCTCGGCTGACCATCCTTTCCCGTAGCCTCGACCGGAAACCTCGTTGTTTCTGGTACCCTTCTCTCATCAGAGAAGCTAACACGCCTTTGACGAGCATGAACTGGCATGTTAGACTTATCAATGACAGAATATAGCTTCCCCTTTTTCCTGTCATTTGCAATTATCAGAGATCCTTTCGTTACCCTCCAATGACCATCTTCAAATCTCGTCGTGAACCCCTCCTCATCCAGTTGACTCAAAGATACAAGGTTCTTGGTCAGACCCGGGATATACCGAACATTCTTCAACCTCCATGTTCCACCCTTAGAAGTTTTAATGTTCACATCACCTCTTCCTAGCATCTTTAGGTTGTGACCGTTTGCTAGCCTAACCCTGCCAAACCTCCCATTCACAAAATTACTAAAGGCCTCCCTGCTAGACGAAAAGTGAAACGAAGCACCCGAATCTATCACCCAACTCCCTTCTGACTTGTCAACACTATTAGTTAGGGCATCACCAAAATCCTCAACAGAATATACAGATTCCTGGTCATTATGGCTGCTCATCTTAGGTTTGGGACAATCCCTACGAAAATGACCTTTATCACCACAGTTCCAACACAACACTTGCTCCTTGTTTCGACCTCTAGATTTTGATCGACCCCAACCCGAACTCCCACTATTCCTCCTACCCCTGACAGTCAAAGCATCCCCCGAAGACTCTGACATATCGGAATCTTTCCTGCGAATACTTTCATTCAGGACCAAGTCTCTAATTTCACCAAACTTCAGTTTCTCATCCTTCTTAGTTAAAGAAGTTAAAGAAGTGACGAAATTTTCCCAAGACTTAGGTAGGGTAGCCAATAGTATATTCGCATTCATCTCAACGTCGAACTTAAATCCCACAGAGGTTAATTTTGTTAGTATCATATTCAACTCATTCATACTATCATGCATATCACCAGACCCATCCATCTTAAATTCAAACAAACGACGTAACACATATACCTTGTTCATCGCCGAAGGTTTCTCATATGTGTTTTGCAATACCTCGAGCAGGTCTTTTGTCGTTTTCTGATCTTTCACGTTGAAAGCCACGTTCCGAGCTAGCGTCAACCTGACTGTATTGAATGCCTGACCATCAAGCTCTTCCCAATCCTTCTGTTCCATCTCTTTTGGCTTATCACCCATAGCAAGATGCAAGCTTTGCTGGCGGAGCACATCCTCAACGCGCATCCTCCACCATGCGTAGTCTTTCCCATCGAATTCTGGAATCTTCACAATAGCGCCTGTCGTTGCTTCTCAGTGTGTAGATCAACCACGCTCCAACCAAAGCTCTGATACCACTTGTTAGGATTCTCATGGCGTAGTTAGAAAACAAACAATAATAAGGGCGGAATAATAAATAAAGATTCGACACAAGGAATTAACGTGGAAAAATCCAAACCGGAAAAAAACCACGAACGATGCACTATCAGAGGATTACAACGGTGTTTCAGAGATTCCCAGACCTCCACAATCTCTCATAACCTTCCTAGAGTTACAACCTGAGAACTCAACACTCACAGTTGAGTCTCACACAACTCCCTCAGAAACACAGAGATTACAAGTCAATCTCTTGTGGTATAAGATGAAACACTCTCAATAAACCTAGCAACTAGGCTCTATTTATAGTACAAGGCTAACATAATTTTAGGATTAATAGAGTCCCTACAGCAAAGGAATTACATAAAGGAAGTGGAACAAATCAACAACCTAATTCCCACTCAAACTCTTCTACCTTCCTCCCCAAGAGACAAAGACCAACCCAAAATTGGACTCCACTTTCAACCCAACAATCTCCCACTTGGAGACCAATTGTAAACGCAGCCTTCGTCGATTATCATCAATCACCACTTCAACACCTCCTCGATTCTTTTAGTGCATCCATCTCGATCTTGTTCAGCAAAGGTCAACAGAGGTCCCAGTTGACCTCCCATCAACTCCTCTTTTAGCAACAGGCTCCCACTTGAACTGATCACGCCCCTGCAACTTCAACATACGCATCATCGTCAACAACTTAGGGAATTTTGGATTGGGACTTTACCTCGTTTTGAAATAGTCGAATTCCCGTGCAGGTTAGATGCGTTCCTCGGCTGACCATCCTTTCCCGTAGCCTCGACCGGAAACCTCCTCGTTTCTGGTACTCTTCTCTCATCAGAGAAGTTAACACGCTTTAAACGAGCATAAACTGGCATGTTAGAGTTATCAATAATAGAATATAGCTTCCCCTTTTTCCTGCCATTTGCAATTATCAGAGATCCTTTCGTTACCCTCCAATAACCATCTTCAAATCTCGTCGTGAACCTCTCCTCATCTAGTTGACTCACAGATACAAGGTTCTTGGTCAGACCAAGGACATATCGAACATTCTTCAACCTCCAAGTTCCACCCTTAGAAGTTTTAATGTTCACATCACCTCTTCCTAGCACCTTTAGGTTGTGACCTATTGCTAGCCTAACCCTGCCAAACCTCCCATTCATAAAATTACTAAAGGCCTCCCTGCTAAACGTAGAGTGAAACGAAGCACCCGAATCTATCACCCAACTCCCTTCTGACTTGTCAACACTAACAGTTAGGGCATCACCAAAATCCTCAACAGAATATAGAGAGTCCTGGTCATTATGGCTGCTCTTCTTAGGTTTGGGACATTCCCTACGAAAATGACCTCTATCACCACGGTTCCAACACAACACTTGCTCAATGTTTCGACCTCTAAATTTTGATCGACCCCGACCTGAACTCCGACTATTCCTCCTACCCTTGACAGTCAAAGCATCCCCCGAAGAGTCAGACACATCGGAATCTTTCCTGTGAATACTTTCATTCAGGACCAAGTCTCTAATTTCCCCAAACTTCAGTTTCTCATCCTTCTTAGTTGAAGAAGTTAAAGAAGTCACGAAATTTTCCCAAGACTTAGGTAGGGTAGGCAATAGTATATTAGCATTCATCTCATCATCGAACTTAAATCCCACAGAAGTTAATTTTGATAGTATCATATTCAACTCATTCATACTATCATGCATATCACCAGACCCATGCATCTTAAATTCAAACAAACGACGTAACGCATATACCTTGTTCATCGCCGAAGGTTTCTCATATTTGTTTTGCACGGCCTCCAGCAGGTCTTTTGTCGTTTTCGGATCTTTGACGTTGAAAGCCACGTTCCGAGCTAGCGTCAGCCTGACCGTACTGAATGCCTGACCATCAAGCTCTTCCCAATCCTTCCGTTCAATCTCTTTTGGCTTATCACCCATCGCAAGATGCAACCTTTGCTGGCGGAGCACATCCTCAACGCGCATCCTCCACCATGCGTAGTCTTTTCCATTGAACTCTGGAATCTTCACAATAGTGCCGGTCATTGCTTCTCAGTCTGCAGATCAACCATGCTCCTACCAAAGCTCTGATACCACTTTTTACGATTCTCAGCGCGTAGTTAGCAAACAAACAATAATAAGGGCGGAAAAATAAATAAAGATTTGACACAAGGAATTAGAAAAACCCAAACCGAGAAAAAACCACGAACGATGCACTATCAGAAAAGGAATTACAAAAAGGAAGTGGAACAAAACAACAACCTAGTTTCCACTCAAACTCTTCTACCTTGCTCCCCAAGAGATAGAGACCAACCCAAAATTGGACTCCACGTTCAACACAACAATTTCCCACTTGGAGACCAATTATACACGCAGCCTTCGTCAATTACCATCAATCACCACTTCAACACCTCCTCGAATCCTTTAGTGCATCCATCTCGATCTTGTTCAGCAAAGATCAACAAAGGTCCCAGTTGACCTCCCATCAACCACTCTTTTAGCAACAGGCTCCCACTTGAACTGATCACGCCCTTGCAACTTCGACATACGCATCATCGTCAACAACTTAGGGAATTTTGGATTGGGACTTTTCCTCGTGTTGAACTTGTCGAATTCCCGTGCAGGTTAGATAAGTTCCTCGGCTGACCATCCTTTCCCGTAGCCTCGACCGGAAACCTCGTTGTTTCTGGTACCCTTCTCTCATTAGAGAAGCTAACACGCCTTTGACGAGCATGAACTGGCATGTTAGAGTTATCAATGACAGAATATAGCTTCCCCTTTTTCCTTTCATTTGCAATTATCAGAGATCCTTTCGTTACCCTCCAATGACCATCTTCAAATCTCGTCATGAACCCCTCCTCATCCCGTTGACTCAAAGATACAAGGTTCTTGGTCAGACCCGGGACATACCGAACATTCTTCAACCTCCATGTTCCACCCTTAGAAGTTTTAATGTTCATATCACCTCTTCCTAGCACCTTTAGGTTGTGACCGTTTGCTAGCCGAACTCTGCCAAACCTCCCATTCACAAAATTACTAAAGGCCTCCCTGCTAGACGAAGAGTGAAACGAAGCACCCGAATCTATCACCCAACTCCCTTCTGACTTGTCAATACTAACAGTTAGGGCATTACAAAAATCCTTAACAGAATATACAGAGTCCTGGTCATTATGGCTGCTCTTCTTAGGTTTGGGACAATCCCTACGAAAATGACCTCCATCACCACAGTTCCAACACAACACTTGCTCCATGTTTCGACCTCTAGATTTTGATCGACCCCGATCCGAACTCCCACTATTCCTCCTACCCTTGACAGTCAAAACATCCCCCGAAGACTCAGACACATCGGAATCTTTCCTGCGAATACTTTCATTCAAGACAAGTCTCTAATTTCACCAAACTTCAGTTTCTCATCCTTCTTAGTTGAATAAGTTACAGAAGTCACGAAATCTTCCCAAGACTTAGGTAGGGTAGCTAATAGTATATTAGCATTCATCTCATCGTCGAACTTAAATCCCACAGAGGTTTATTTTGATAGTATCATATTCAACTCATTCATACTATCATGCATATCACTAGACCCATGCATCTTAAATTTAAACAAACGACGTAACACATATACCTTGTTCACCGCCGAAGGTTTTTCATATGTGTTTTGCAAGGCCTCGAGCAGGTCTTTTGTCGTTTTCTGATCTTTGACGTTGAAAGCCACGTTCCGAGCTAGCGTCAGATTGACCGTACTGAATGCCTAACCATCAAGCTCTCCCCTATCGTTCTGTTCCATCTCTTTTGGCTTATCACCAATCGCAAGATGCAACCTTTGCTTGCGGAGCACATCCTCAACGCGCATCCTCCACCCTGCGTAGTCTTTCCCATCGAATTCTGGAATCTTCACAATAGCGCCTGTCATTGCTTCTCAGTCTACAGATCAACCACGCTCCAACCAAAGCTCTGATACCACTTGTTAGGATTCTCAAGGCGTAGTTAGAAAATAAACAATAATAAGGGCGGAAAAATAAATAAAGATTCAACACAAGGAATTAACGTGGAAAAACCCAAACCGGGAAAAAACCACGAACGATGCTCTATCTGAGGATTACAACGGTATTTCAGAGATTCCTAGACCTCCACAATCTCTCACAACCTTCCTAGAGTTACAACCTGAGAATTCAACACTCACAGTTGAGTCTCACACAACTCTCTCAGAAACACAGAGGTTACAGGTCTATCTCTTGTGGTATAAGATGAAACACTCTCAATTGCAATGCAAATAAACCTAGCACCTAGGCTCTATTTAGAGTTCAAGGCTGACACAATTTTAGGATTAATAGAGTCCCTACAGCAAAGGAATTACAAAAAGGAAGTGGAACAAATCAACAACCTGATTCCCAGTCAAACTCTTCTACCTTGCTCCTCAAGAGACAGAGACCAACCCAAAATTGGTCTCCACATTCAACCCAACATAAATTTTCTAACTTTATGTGTTAATCTGGCGATATTGTTATTTTATGTACTAGATAATTAGTAGGATTGTTATAGGATGTGGTAGTAAGAGTTATTCTTGATTGGTGTTATGGTATTAAGAGAATTTAAGTCGTTTACTTAGTTTTGACTGTAGAAATTATGAAGTATATACCTTGGCTGGATTAGGGTAGAAGATTTTACCCTTAGCCACAGTGTTAAGCGCAAATTAGGACCCCGGGATCGAATGGTGAAAGTTTGAACCAAAATTACCAATTACATGAGAACCGGGATCGAGACAGTTTCAATAGGGTGATGTTAATTATTAATGAATGTGTTGTTGAGTGAAAAGGTTGTTTTGGTCTTGTTATGTTATTACTTGGAATATGTTGGGTAATTTAAAGTGTAAATTCATGAATGATGGGAACCTATAGTGTTCCTAGGGGAGGGTTAGATTGAAGGTAGTTAATACTAACTTCGAAGGGCGCGTTTTGATTAGAGTAATTATTTCTATTTTAGGCCCGAGCTAATTCGCATCGTTAGTGAGCTCAAGTGTGTTCGTTTTTGCTGTGAAGTGAAACTAACCAGGTAATGTCTATGCCCTAATCCCCACTAGGATGCACTTTAAATGTGTTTTTGTTGATTTCTAATCTGTTTTTGGAATTTGCATCCCGAAGGGGACTTTATATGGAAAATGTGACCATCAGTTTTGAATAAATGTTTGTAATTGTTGTACTTTGATTTATGAGTTGAGAAATTGGATGGTGTTTTATTAGTGGTTTTCTTTTTGGTTTTGATAACCTGGGTTGGGTTTGACGTGAGAGCTGTGAGCTGAGATTTGCATAAGATACTAATAAGTTTAAAGTGAAACATTAAGCGGGTTCGGGCAACACCCCGGAGACCAGGATTTGGTATCCTGCAAGGGGTTGTCAAGAGATCAGGGGGTGCCCTGATATAGGATAGATGATGATTATTTTTGATGCCTTTGGTAGGCGATTATTTTGATGCCTGTGGTAGGCGAATTCTTTGATGTGGTAGGCGAATACTTTGAAGCCTGTGGTAGGCGAAATCTTTTGATGCCTGTGGTAGGCGAATACTTTGATGCCTGTGGTAGGCGAATACTTTGATGCCTGTGGTAGGCGAACTCTTTTGATGCCTGTGGTAGGCGAATACTTTGATGCCTGTGGTAGGCGAACTCTTTTGATGCCTGTGGTAGGCGAATACTTTGATGCCTGTGGTAGGCGAACTCTTTGATGCCTATGGCAGGAGAACTCTTTGATGCCTGTGATAGGAGAACTCTTTGATGCCTGTGGTAGGCGATGTTACTCTAAGGGATGTGGTATCCCGCCCGCATAATAAAATGAATTGGTTGGGTTAAGGAAAATAGATAAGGTGGATAAAGGTTTGTGAAAAGGTTTGACTTGTTCCCTTTCCCTTAAATGAATTGAAATGAACTTGAATTGTTTTTAACTGTTAGGGGTAGACATTATTGAGATTTCCCCCTCATTTTTGAAGTGTTTTGTTTCAGGTGAAGATCTGTATGCTGGGGACGAGAATTAGAAGTGAGGATGACTCTATTAGAAGTTGTTATTTATTTTGCGTTCTTTTTCTGGAGGACTTGAAGTTAGTGTTGAGTTTGATTTCTAAGTTTGAGTTTGTTATTTGGTTTACCGTTGTTGAACAGTTGTAGTTTTACCTTCTCGTCTTGTATTCCTTCGGGGGTACGACAGTGACGCCCAGTTGAAAGGAACAAAAAAATGAGACTTTCGCTGAGTTTTCCGTTAACGTTAGTTTGACTTTGACTTTTTCATAATTGAAATTTTGGGGCGTTACAGTACCGATAGTGCCACAACCATGATGAGTCCCTTTCTTCAGCCATTAAATAAGATTAAACACCTTCAATCTTTAGAGGATATAACCTGTTTGAACTTCTTTTCACAACTGTAATAGCTCCTTTAACAGGGTCATAAATCTCACAAACACCATCCTTTAAAATAATAATATAGCCTTTCTCTTCCAATTGACTCGCACTAAACAAATTGGTCTTTAAATTGGGAACATAAAGGACTTTCGAAATTGTTTCTACAAAGCCATTTCGAGTTTTGATCCTAATATCACCTTTACCCATTACTTCCACAGTTGAGAAATCACCAAAACTCACATTAGATCGAAATCCATCATTTAAAGTAGAAAACAGACTTACTTCCACGCATGTGATTACTGCAGCCGGTATCGATATACCAAGTTCTTATTTCTTGCTCATTAGTAACATGGGATGTTGTCATTAACAAAGTTTGAGTCTCTGTTTCTGTTGCTTCTGCCCTCTCAGAATCAGAATACTTGGCAATTTTTCCCTTTTGTTTGTCAATCGGTACCTTGTTGTAACATTCAGCTGTGTAATGACCAAATTTGTGACACCAAAAACACTTCACTGTAGACTTGTCGTGGTTTCGACCCCTATTTCTGCCTTGATTTTGGTCATTACTGTCATCGTAATAACTGTTGGAATCTTTACCTCCATGGTTTACTCTTCCATGACCTCGACTGCGACCTCTATACCCAGTAGAGTGGGTACTGACAGAAGCTTTAAGTGCTTGTTCTTCTATTGCTGTTTGAGGGTTGCTTCTATTTATCTTCTGCTCATGGACTATATGAGTGAACTTTGTAGTTCATCCAACGACAGAGAACTCAAGTCCTTTGGTTCCTAAATCGCACATACTACAAAATCAAAATTTAATGTTAGTCAGTGTAGTATTTTCTCCACAGTGTTAACCTCTTCATAGATCCGCATCTTATTGCTCAACTCCATCACCTTCCCACAGTAGCTTATGACAAATTCCACTGCTTTCATCTGGAGAGTTTGAAATTCCCTCCTCAGGGCCTGCAATTGAGCACGCTTGACCCTCTCGGACCCTTGATATTTCATCTTCATAGAGTCCCAAATGTGTTTGGAAGTATCCTTGCTAGGAATCATTTCCAATATAGGACGATCAATTGCTTGAAATAGGTAATTCTTCACCTTCAAGTCTTTCAATCGTTTTGCATCCAGTTCTCTCTATTGAGCCTCAATCAAAATTTTCCCTTCTTCTGTCTCTACAATTCCAGGCTCTAAAAGTCCAATACTATTTGGAGCGAAGAAAATTCTCCATTAACATGCTCCAATGGTCATAGTGTAATAACTCAAAGAAAACCACCCTTAATACGTAATGGTTAACCTAGTTAATCAAGGTTAAAAATAATTTTTAATAGTTAAAACGTGTCCCAACTTTTCTAACCATGTGTGTTTTGCAGGACTTGAACAGTACAACGATCATCAAGTTTATCAGTTTAAAACTCCTTTTTCTTGATATTTTTTTCCATTAATTTTTTTTTGTAGTCATGGACATATATGTATTCGTTTCCGAGAACCGATAGTTCGGTTCTTTCTTTTATCCAAATCAGGTTGGGAATAATTATGAGAATTCACAGGGAGGTGTCTAGGTATATTTATTTGGGTTTCCATAGATTACAGATAATATTTTTACGGGATAATATATCTAAGTAGTTTGGGTTTAGGGAGATATAAGTGTAAGGAGGGAGATTAAAATTGATAATTTTTTTTATTTGGGCCTTGAGTTGGCCGGCCAAGGAATGAAAGAGAGAGCCATTAGGGCCTTTTATGGTTATAAGTATGATGTATGGTAGGTAATTAAGCCCAATTGGAGTCACTCTATTCAAACTCATCACTTCCTCTCTTGGCTTTCTCCCTCTCGGTCTCCCAGCTTCCTCGACGCCTCTGCCCAGCCGACCCCCACCTTCTGCCCTTGTTGCTGCCGCCGTTCTGGCTCGCCGCCAGCCAAAGCTCCGGCCGTCGTCGCATTCCACCGTCACCACCATCACCTTTCCTTCTTTTCTCCATTTGTGTGGTAACTTTCTCCATCTTCCACACTTACTCGTTCAAGTGTTACTACATGACTATAAACTGATTTTAGGGGTGATTTTGATGTCTTTACAGAAAATTAATCAAGTATTACATAAGATCGAGTGGTGGTGTTTGAAGATATAAGAGTACAAGAGTGAGACTTGGGTAAGTTGTGATGAATTTGTGTTCTAATGATTGAATAATTAAAGATTGTGTTGGATTATGAACATGCATAATGATTAGGATGATATACTTACTGTGGAGACATGTAATTTATGAATAATATCTATTTCATGTGCTTAATTTATCAAAAAATTACTCTAAGGTACCCTAACTTTTGGTGAAATATTTTTCTGGCACCCCAACTTTTCAAAACTAATTTTGATGTACCCTTACTTTTTGGGTTAGTAATTATTTGGTGCTTTTTCGGCCATTAATTTTATTAAGTGACCATAATACCCTTGTTCTTCTCTTCTTGAATAAATATCCTTGAAGAAAAAGAATGAGGGTATTTCGGTCACTTAATAAAATTAATGGATGAAAAAGCACCAAATAATTAATAACCCAAAAGGTAAGGGTATCTCAAAATTAGTTTTGAAAAGTTGGGGTACTGAAAAATAGTTTCCCCAAATATTGGGGTACCTCCGAGTAATTTTATGTTACTTGGGGTGTCAAAATATATCATATTCTTAGGTTGCATGTTGAAAATGTGGCCATATATGAAGAGCTTTTGATGTTTTAATTATGGAATTTTAGAAGTCCATATTTAAGAAATCTGATTGGGAAAGGTTTAGTATAAATTAATCACGTTTAGAGTGCATGCAAACCGAAAATATAGTTGGATGCAAGGTCTGATTGATTTCTGGAAATTACAGGAAATATAAACTGTGATTTTGACCTACTTTATGACATGAATAGGTACCCTAAGATGTTAGCTAACACTCGGTTTTTGAATCATGAAGTTTTGATATGTCTATCAAAGGTTATGCCCAAAACCGTGAGGAATCGCACATAAATATGAATTTTTGGGGCAGTCTGGAAATCAATGTTTTTCGCCTGTATAAAGACCTTTTTGGGTTGAGTTTCAACTTGATAGATTTATAGGATTTATTGATCTTTCCGGAAAGGTAAAATTCGTAGTCATACGATATCAGTAGTGAGAGTTATGAGTCTTTAAGTTGGGGACAGTAATCTGAAATTTGCCCAGAAAATTCAGGTGGCTGCCTTTAGTTGATGGCCAAATTCCGACCCTTTTCCATGCTCAAATCAAGTTATATACAACATGAAAGTTTTAGATTGTTCTTCCAGATTTCGGTAGATAGCTTGCACGCCCCAAACCGATGACTATAACTTGAGTTAAGAATCTCCGAATAACCGATGTTTGTAATGGTATTTTTATGGGCAGCTTACTAAGATGGTAGCTTTTGGCCTCCTAAACAACAGTTTTGGCATTATGTTCAACTAGCAGGTTGTAGTTCACGATCTTAGCTTTTCAGAAAGTCCTCATGTTTAACGAGACACTAATTGTAGGAGAAGTTATGGCCTTCTGAGTAAACCTTAAGTTATAACTGTAATTACCAAACAATCTTACAATTTTATTGATTTATTCTTCTTATACCCTTCAGGTTAGGTTCTAATTCATGACCCCTATTCTTTCTTAAGTATCCTCAAGAAGTCGTTGCGCTCAGCTGTTCAAGTCCCTGCGAGTTAGCGGTGTAAGTTGCATTGTTCAGGTACATATATTGCCTGTAACCCTTTAAGTTAATTGCTTGAATTATTTTTATGCCCTATAAATAATATGTTTATTGCAGGGTTCTTGTCGCTTATACAAAATTTATATATCATGTTTAAATATAAGTAAATTTCATGAGGTTTTATGTACCAAAGTGTGGTTTATTAAGTAAATTATCTTATCTTAAGTACTTATATTTTATGTTACACATCCTTTGTGTTAAAACATTTATGTTGATCAAGTACTTCTGTCTTTAAAAGTTTTCATGAGTATTTTCCTTTATAAGTGCAAGATTGTTTAAGAATAGAGTATGGATAAACTTAGTCGTGGACAAGTCATACAGGAACCCAACTATGATAAGGGTTAAACAAACAAGGTTTTCAAGTTTTCCCACTTGGATAACCCCCCCCCCCCCCCCCCGCCCCCCACATGTTAACCGTGCTTGAGTGCACACTAGGATACTTGTGCCTTAGTGCACATTAGGATAATTCGTGCTTTAAAGTACACCCCATGGAAATCTGGCCAGTACAGGATAATATCCACCATCCGGATCTCTCGATCAGTTTGGGCATGCGCATACGGAGGCATAGCCGATGATCGCAAGTAGGGGACCTTCAGGATAGTAATACAACAACTACCTTAAGTAGATAAGCTAATCAAGTTGTTTGGGTTAAAGTAAGACTTATGAATCATATGTCGGGGTTTATAATTCATGTTTTATGGAAATTCAAAATCAAGTTTTATGTTGTAAGTTAGGTGTGATTATATCAAGTTTTACATACAAGTCATATGATATTCCTAAGTTATGTTCCTTTTATGTTTAAAGTAAAGTGTTTACAAGTATAGTTTAAGTCGAGTTATGATTTTTTGCGCAAAGGATAAGTCTTGGTTTATGATACGAATTGAGTTATGTACGATTTAAGTTTCTTCCTAACTATGTTTATATTATGTTCAAAGGGAAGAACTCTCAAGTTTGGACTCATTTAAGCCATGATTTTTAGTGGACAAGTTAAGTTATGACTTTGTTATGTAAGTTATGCACAGTTATTGTGTTGGAGCTGATAAAAAAATAAACAGAGGGAGAATCTGAAACTCTAATTCATTGCATTCAAAACTGAAATACACATCAGAATAAATAGGACTAACCAAACAAACTCAACTGAAATTTAGCAACTAACTGAGACATGACTAACACCTTATTTCCTAAAAATAGGAAAGAGAAATTGACTTGACTCACAAGTCACAACTAACTGCTACTTGCTGAAAATTAAGAAACACTTGAACAGAAACTGTTGAAGCATCATTCAACACTCCCCCTTGCTTCAAAACTTGTCATCCCCATCTTCTTTCTAAAATACTCATGCTTGGCTGGAGGGAGAGCCTTGGTCAATATATCAGCAACTTGCTGATTTGTTCCACAATGCTTTAGTTCAACCTCACCCTTTGTAGTCAGGTCACGAATGAAATGATAGGGGCACATTTATGTGCTTTGTACGACTGTGGAAAGCTGGATTTCTGGACATCGCTATAGCTGACTTGTTGTCGCAGAATATTTCAGTTGCACCAATCTGTTTTTGCCCGAAATCTGCTAGTAACTTCCTTAGCCATACCACTTGGCAAGTGAAGAAGTCCCCGCCATGTATTCACCTCTGAAGAAGATAAAGCCACGTGTCTCGCTTTCTTAGAACTCCATGAAATCGCCGTAACCAAGAAAGAATACTTGACTGAAGTACTCTTCTCATCTATAGAGCCTGCAAAATCACTGTCAGTATAACCATATAGTCTGACCCCATCAACCTTGCTGTACCAAATTCCAAAATCTGATGTGCCTGAAACATAGTGCAGAATCCTTTTAGCAGCTCCTAAATGGTGTGCAGATGGATTGTGCATATACCTCGACACCACACTCACAGAGTGTGCAATGTCAGGTCGAGTATATGAGAGATAGTTAAGGCCACCCACAAGCCTTCGAAAGTATGTGGCATTAGCTTTTTCAGTACCATCTTCAGCCCTCAATACTTCATTCACATTCATAGGAGTACTTGCAATTTTACAACCCACCATGTTGTGTCTCTTGAGGAGGTCCATTGCATATTTTTGTTGAGAGATAAAAATACCATCAACACCTTGTTTTACCTCAATCCCAAGGAAGTAGTGCAGTAGTCCCAAATCTGTCATCTCAAATTTCTTCATCATGCATGACTTAAATTCATCAACAATAGACTCCGAAGACCCCATATATATCATATCATCAACATAAAGACAAACCACCAAGAAATCAATATCACCTTGTCTTTTGAAATAAAGGGTAGGCTCACTTGCACTTCTCTGAAAATCATTTTCAGCGAAGAAAGCATCAATCTTATTATACCAAGCACGTGGAGCCTGTTTTAGACCATACAGAGCCTTTTTCAGCCTATAGAATTTATTTTCCTCGCCTTTTATCACAAACCCTTCTGGTTGTGCAACATATACTTCCTCATTCAATTCCCCATTAAGAAAAGCAGACTTCACATCAAATTGAAATACAGGCCATTGAAACTGAGCAGCTAAGGCTAGAAAGATTCTTACAGTTTCAAAGCGAGCCACGGGCGAGAAGGTCTCATCAAAGTCGACACCTTGTTCTTGAGCATAACCCTTTGCAACTAGTCGAGCCTTGTATTTTTGAACTGTTCCATCAGCATTGTACTTAGTGCGGTACACCCACTTCAAACCAATCGCATTCTTCTCTTCTGGAAGGTCTACTAAATCCCAAGTTTGGTTTTTCTGGATGGACAACAACTCCTCCTCCATTGCTTTGCACCACTCAGGTTGCTTTGTAGCTTCCTCAAAGTAAATAGGATCTGTAACAAATAAAGTAAAGGTGCAAGTTGTATTATAATCAACATATCTAGGATTTGGCCTCCTATTCCTCCCTGACCTTCTGGGCAGAGGAGCAGCTGGACTCTCCTCAGAAGGTCTTTGGTGAAGAGCTCGTGAGGAGAACTTGGAGGTTGTAATTCTTGCTCCTCCCTTTCAACCAAAGGAACTTCCAGGTAATACCTTCTTGTACTTTACCTTCTCCCAATCCCACGCAGAACTTCATCAAAACCACATCTCTACCGATGGTTATCTTGCCATTCACAGGATTATATAGCTTGTATGCTTTAGACTCGAAGAATAGCCAACAAAATATATTTCGATTTTTGTCAAATTTCGAGAATATGTTTTGATCAAAGCATACGCTATACAACCAAATACTTTTAAGTGACTCACCGTTGGCCTTCTACTGCCTATGCTTCATAGGGTGTTTGATCCCATTTGCTTTTAGGGGACAAATTCAGAATGTACACTGCTGTTGCTACAGCTTCTGCCCAAAAATGAGTAGGAAGACCCTTAGCTTGCATCATACTCCTTGCCATTTCTACCACTGTCCGGTTCTTCCTCTCAGCGACACCGTTCTGCTCAGGTGCATACGGTGCTATTAGCTCTCTGCGAATTCCACTTTCTTGACAAAAAACAGTGAACTCAGTAGAGGTAAACTCTCCTCCTCTGTCTGTTCGCAGGCTTTTTATCAAAAGACCACTTTGGCTTTCGACACATGCCTTGAATTTTTTGAACCTGTCAAAAGCTTCAGACTTGTTTTCCAGAAAATAAACCCAGCTCATACGACTATAATCATCAGTAATCAACATAAAATAGCGACTCCCACCAAGGGATTCAGTCCTCATGGGTCCACACAAGTCTGCGTGCACTAATTCAAGACATTTAGAGGCCCTCCAAGCCTTACCAACAGGAAAAGTTTTTTTACTTTGCTTGCCATAAACACAACTCTCACAAAAACCAATACTTTCAACCTTAGGTAACCCGAAAACCATCTTCTTTCTGCTCAACAACTTCAACCCATTAATATTCAAATGCCCATATCGTAAATGCCATAGTTTAGTCTCATCATTAGCATTAGAAACCAAGGCACACCTCTCAACCATAGAGACTTCAAGTGGAAACATCCTATTATTTTTCATTACGACTTTAGCAATGATCTGCCCATAAGTCTTTTCTCTAATAATACAATAACCATCATCAAAGAAAAGAGAATATCCACTCATCATCAACTCCCGACACTAAGCAAATTATGGGGAACAAACTAGGCACAAGCATTACATCATGCAAAAGCTTGGAATTACCTTTGGGAGTTGTAATGCTTACGACTCTTCCTTCGACATGAATAGCCTTCTTTGTCTCCAAGTGTCATGTTGACTTTTGGACTCATCAAGCTCCTTAAATAAAGACCTTGTTCCATCATGTGATTAGAACAACCACTGCCTAAGAACCAAACATCGTTAGACTTCTCATTCTCGGAAAAAAACATGAAAAGCTTACTTTCCTCCTCTGCAAAATTTGCTTGATTAGCTTCATCTCTGTTTACGCCAACAATATGCCTCCTTGTGGCTGGTTTATTCTGAGAACGACAGAGGAAAGGTTTGTTCGCCTCTCTTCATTATAACTTCCTCTACCTCGGCCTCTTCCTCGACCTTTCCCACGACCTGCGATGGAAACCACCTCTACCACTACGCCCAAAATTCTCTCAAGTCTCCCCTTCACGAAAGGCTTTTTCCTCGACCTTTCATAAGACACAGTAACTCGGCTTCATGGGCTTGCAAGGAACTCATTAGTTGATCAAAAGTGTAAGTAGACAGATCCTTAGATTCTTCAATTGCAAAGAACAATATGATCAAATTTTTGTTAAACTCCTCAAAGACTTTGCACACAATAGTTTCATTACTAACACTTTCCCCATATGTTTTCATCTTACTAACAATCCCAGACACCCTAGACAAGAAATCTTGAACAGACTCTTTCTCTTGCATGACCAATGTTTCAAATTCACGACGAAGAGTCTGTAATTTTACAGCGATTACCTTTTTATCGCCTAAAAATTCTTGCTTCAAAATCTCCCATACTGCTTGGAAGTTGCACTGCTGCAATTCTTGGAAAAATCTCGTCATCCGGTGCAGTTGGATGAGGAATAGAGCCTTGGCATCCTTCTTGAAGCTCTCAAGATGCAGTCGAGTTGAGCCAGGTGCAGAGTAGGCTCGGTGTACCAGATTGACACCAAGTCCCATAACTCTTGAGACTTGAACATAGTTGTCATCTTGAGGCTCCAGAGATGATACTTTTCCCTTTGAATATGGGAATTAGTGGTCAATGAGGAATTAGAACCATTGCTCGCCATTACTTTCACTCAAATTGTGTTTGCCTCACTGTGTTTGGGACTCTCGATAACTCGGGAAAAAATAAAAACCTGATTGAGAGAATAGGCTGCCCTTGCCTAATTACTTCTCAATACGCTCTGATACCAAATTTGTTGGAGCAGATAAAAAAATAAACAGAGGGAGAATCTGAAACTCTAATTCATTGCATTCAAAACTGAAATACACATCAGAATAAATAGGACTAACCAAACAAACTCAACTGAAATTTAGCAACTAACTGAGACATGACTAACACCTTATTGCCTAAAAATAGGAAAGAGAAATTGACTTGACTCACAAGTCACAACTAACTGCTACTTGCTGAAAATTAGGAAACACTTGAACAGAAACTGTTGAAGCATCATTCAACATATTGTTTATTATTTGTCTTTTATATTGTTTTTAAATGTTTTGGAACCGCGCTATCAACTAAGTTATCTTTCGAAATGTTCTGACATTATAGGGGTATACGTAATGAGTTATCTCACTCTTCGAAGTTTTCTGTTTTTGTTTTAGGGAATCTGGTTAAGGGTGATGGCAAGGCCTCAGAAGGACGAACCCCTAGGCCGCGTAAGACGACAGAGGTGATTTGACAGCCAGTTGATTCAATTGAAAGAGACTTGTTATAATTATGGTTATGTATGATATTGGGCTATGAGTTTTTTTTTTTTTTTTTTGAGGAATTGTTTAAGTTAAGTTTGTATAATGAGGGTTTATGGTGTTTTTAAGTTGAACTTATGTTATGGTTTGTATGCATTGGGATAGAGTTTAGCCTTGTCCACTTCCGTGGACGACGGTAATACCCTTGGGTGCTAATTTCGCTGTGCTAATCATTAGGTTAAGTGAGTCATTAGCTTAATCTAGTGGTTAATAAGTGAGTCATTAGCTTAATATAGTGGTTAATAAACTGGGGCTGTTACAGTTGTGGTATCAAAGCGAAACAAGTTGGGATAATCTTAAGCGTTGGAGAGTTAGTATAGGATGAAGTTAGAGGTAACCAAGTGATATTAAGGGTATGGTATGAGTTCATATACTTATTGTAGGACCAGGGAAAAAACTTCCATTGGTGTCTTACGTGATGTTAGGCGAATCAAAAGAGATGTCTAGTCTTTAAGGGATTTGAATTCAATTTTTAATAATCAAAATGTTCAAATGCAATCTTGAATAAAAAGGTAAAATTCGAAAAGAAAGCGGATGAATCAAATTGAATAAATTATAGAGTCGCCAATTAATTTTCGGTGAGAATTAATAAACTCAAATTAGACTCCGCAAACCGCGAACCATTAGATTCGGATCCGAGGGTAAGATTATGATATCGAAAGTAAAAACCTTCGAATTCGCCCGTTCAAAGAACGGACTCTACTAAATCGGTTCGTTAAAGAAGAGAGTAGAATAGGAGAATTAATTAGGTTAATTTAAATTATTTAGATGTATGTGAAAAATTAAAGTACGAAAATAAATAAATGCGATGAATAAATAAAAGCAATAAACAAAACACAAATAAATAAATAATGAAATTAAAGATTATCTTCTCAAGTAATCCGGTTTAAATTAGTCATAATTGATATTAGCATAAGGATTACAACAGTATAAGTGATTACAAGAAAATAAAAACGACAAAAAAATAATGCCAAGTATAGATGTATGCAAATGATGAAGAGAGAAGAAGCAGAAGAAGAGAAGGAGAAGAGGAAGAAGAAATCACCTAGTGTCAATAATCCTAGGTGATTCGGTGTAAACAAAATGATGGGAGTGGGGTTGTATTTATAGGGGAAATGGAGTGAGAAAACTAGGGTTATGAAATAAAGAGGGGTAGCTGGGTCATTCTGATCAGCAAGAGGCCCAGTATGTTGGAATGAAAGGAAGCGGGCCACTATGGACCAACATGTTGGGTTATTTTGAGCTGTCTAACTTCAAACGACCATAACTTTCTCATCCGACCTTCGATTAACTTGATTCAAGTGTTATTGGAAAGCTTGTTTAATGAGTACTTTAAGCTCCCAAAATTAGGAAACTCATAGAGGTCGGTGGAAAGTCGGTAATTTAAAGAAAAGGTTCAGGTACATGAACAAAGGGCTGGTTTTTTAGAATATTTGAACGCGGAAGGGCTAGAAATGGAAATGGGCTAATGTGAAAGGATTTTTTGTAGAGGAAAATTTATTTGTGTTTTTTGTGGGTTTTTTCATCATTTATGCATTTCAAGAATACTTGGCATTTAATCCTAAATAAAAAATAAAAATGCTCAAAATAAATTACATAATTACAAAGCTGAACTACGATAAAATTCAGTGTGTACAGTTAGCCCCCACTTTGATCGAGTCCGAGTAGGACGCTGATCGAAGTAGTTTGAAGACGCTGAAAATGATATGCCTCCGAAAGCGAAGTCTCGAGGCTGGATGGCACTTGGAAGTGGTGTCATATGCCTGATGTCGGTTGACGCCTAGAAGTAAAATCATGCGTCTGATGTTTAGTGACTACCATTTGTGTTTGGCACTAAGTTGTTAAAGCTATGATCTGTTGTTCTTTTCCAACAGGTGATGTTGGTCATTCTGGTGGACTGTCTACCCTTCTTGTCTGGCCAATGTTGATGATTCATCATTGTTGTTTGACTATGCGTCATTCTTGTTTCGCTGATGATGATGTGGTTGCAATATCAACTGTTGAAGATGACATAGATGCGATATCTATGAATGCAATATCCTTGACTAAAGACAACATAGATGTGATATCTGTTGTTGGGGCGGATGCGATATCCTTTGCTGGAGACGACGTAGATGTGATATCTGTTGTCGGGACGGATGTGATATCCTTTGTCTAGAGACGATGTAGATGCGATATCTCTTTTCAGGGAGGATGCGATATCCTTTGCTGAACACGACGTAGATGTGATATCTCTTGTCATGGAGGATGCGATATCCTTTATCGAAGACGACGTAGATGCGATATCTGTTGTTGGGTTGGATGTGATATCCTTTGTTGGAGACAACCTAGATCTATTGTCGGGGTAGATGCGATATCCTTTGCTAAAGATGACGTAGATACGATATCTATTGTCAGGGTGGATGCGATAGAAGACGACGTAGATGCGATATCTATTGTCGGGGTGGATGCGATATCCTTTGTTGATGATGATGTAGATGCGATATCTATTGTCGGGGCCGATGCAATATCCTTTGTTGCAGACGACGTAGATGCGATTATCTATTGTCGGTTTGGGTGCGATATCCTTTGCTGGAGACGACATAGATGCGATGTCTGTTGTCGGTTCGAATGCTATATCCTTTGCAAGAAACGACGTAGATGCGATATCTGTTGTCCGAGTGGATGTGATATCCTTTGTTGATGATGACGTAGATGCGATATCTATTGTCGGGGCAGATGCGATATCCTTTATTGCAGACGACGTAGATGCGATTATCTATTGTCGGTTTGGATGCGATATCCTTTGGTGGAGACGACGTTGATGGGATATTTGTTGTCCGAGCGGATGCGATATCCATTGTCTGGAGACGACATAAATGCGATATCTGTTGTCATTCTTAACGATGACATTCTGGTGATTTTATAATCCTCGAGAGTGTAATCAAAATCTCAGAGACCTAAAGTGTTTTTAGGTGCTCATCATTCTAATTTTTCTCGTCAGGATTTCGAGCTTAATCCTTGGATAATATTTGGGCTTCATCTCACATAGCCCCCAGTGTCTATCTGCTGGCGACGACCTTGTTGTTGTCGGGTCTTCCAAACATTCTCATAAGCTAATTCTTCATGCCAATGAAGGTTGCTGAGTTGGTAATTGTCAGCCCCCCGGCGACGACCACGATGATGATATGCATGCAATTGGTATGCTATTCTACATGTAGTGCATAGACTTGAGACTTATGATCCAATTATGTACTCATGCACGACTTTGAGTTTCATATGCTTGACTTCATAATGCATACCTCTTAGTGACTCCGATGAGAGAATGTTATATGCACATATTCACATTATAGTGCATGATGTGACTCTTTTTATTATTATTTAATTTTTTTTATTTATGCGATGCACGTGAATCTTTTTTTTTTATTACTCAAGAAGGGGAAAAATTAATATGACTCGGAGTGAAAAAGAAAAAAAATGTGACTCGAAATGAAAACTAACGTGACTTAAAATGAAAAATATAAGCTCCTAGGACCTTAAAAAGAATGCACATGAACTAAGAAAAAATGGACATTGATTTTGTCATGCCTGCAATATGAATAACCCCTGCTTTCCCGAGAAAAAAAAAGGAATAAGGAAAAGTAAATAAAGACTCTAAATGTCAAGGGTGATTTTGAAGTGTGTTTCAGGACAAGGCAAAATTAGTGAAAATGATGAGTTATCTTGTCGAACTGCTTCGTAAGTTGCCATGATGCGGATATTGAGTGATGAGTGAGCCCCCAGTTGTATTGTTGCAAAAAATGATATCCATGGAAGACTTGACCTGCTTAAGTTGCATGATGGGATGGGTAGGATGCTCAACCTCGATGTCACGGTTAGGAACCCCAAACATTAAGAAGGATCAAGTGGCAAGCCCTCTTGATTTCCCTTGCCTTTGCTCTATCTTTCTTAGTTCTTTTATTTGGGTAGGAACACTAAGCCCCCAATACTAGTGAACAGATAAATATCTTCAGGCGAGTCAGAAGATGGACCTGGAAGGGTGTTGTCTTCAAGTAACCCTTATTTTGATGCAACTGGCTTTTTGTTCTGCTAAAGGAGTTATCTCTCACTCAGGTGTTCTGAAAGCGAGGATTAACTGATGAAACTCATACATGCACTAATAACCAAATAAGAAGAGCTCACAAGGTGACGAACAATGGAGGATGGATTATGGAAAATATAAGAATGGTGGTATAGAAAATATGTTTTGTGAGTAGTTAGGCCCCATTGGTGGGCAAGATGAGGCTATGGATGGTTAGGCGAGAGTAGTGATCAGATGAAAGGATGAGTAGTTCGATGGATAGAGGTTCAAACTGATGGTGGTAGACGAGATGGTCTATGGATGGAAGACCATGTCTCATGGGTTTATCTCATAAGGGAAGAGATGGTCAAAGGGCTATGGAAGAGTTGCTATTTGATAGGTTTGGGTATGAAGGATGATCCAAGTCTGATGGGAAAAGTGATACGCTTGGCGAAAAGAGTTTTTCATTGTCCTTAAAGACCATGGTTCCCTCTCCTTTTGCCTAGCCCGCCTAGTGAGGTTTTCGGGCTAGCCACTCTTTAATCTATCTCTCAAAGACCAAAATCTTTAATGACATATTTATTTTAAAGTGAATTGCAGTTGCTGGGCCTCAAAGAGGTTCTCCTACGTATCCAATGTGGAATCAGGCCAGTCGTAGTTCAACAGATGCAGCTTTAAGGATTGATGCCTCAAGAAGGACTTTGAGATAGGTCGAAAGGTTTAATGGGAAGGATAGGTGAGAAGGTTGAATGGGAAGGATAGGTGTGAAGGTTTGAGGGGAAGGTTTTGGGATGTGTGTGGGTGACTAATGTAGACCAACAACTGCCTGTTACGCCTCTTCTTCTTGTTTCTTTATTTCTTTTTCTTTGTTCTTTGTTTTTGGATTTTTTTTTCTTCTTCTGTTTTTTCTTTTTTTCTTTTTTTGGATTTTTTTTTGAACTATGGACCTTCAGCTTATACTTCTCCTATCAATGAATGTTACCCACAACACAATATTTGGCTTAGGTGGGTTTAGGGATGAGATGATCATAAAATAAATGACCGGGTTCGTGGTGGTGGTTAAGAAGATGGTGCGAGAAGGTAATAATGTAGGTAAGGCGGTTAGGTGAAAATGAAGGCGGTGATGATGTAGGTGGTAAGGAGTGGAAGCCTCCTATCCTAGGCATGTCTTTTTAAGCTGCATGATTTATTTGATAGTGAGATTCACTTTTAGAGATAATTGGTCTTATTCATTTGAATTCTCTCCTTTTGCCTAATCTATTGGATGAGTGTTCAGGTTAGCTTCTCTCCTCTTAATTTTTACTCATTTACCTCTCCTTTTTCCCAACATGTAGGTGTTCATGTCGGCCTCGTATTTTGTTTTTTTTAATGAAATTTGTCTCTCCTTTTGCCTAGCTTCGCTTTGACGGTGAAGTTAGCCTCTCTTCTTTCCATTAACCTTGGACTCGAGGTAGGACAAAAAAGAAAAAAACATAGAATGAAGGAGTGATCGGGATGTGAAATGGAATGAAAGATGTGAGTAGATGGATATGTCAGACTTGGATTGTCACACGGGTGAGTGAGCTCTTCAATTCAAATCAGGAATGCAAGCACAAGATTCTTTCCTTAGCAGTTTAGAAGCAAATGAAGGGTCGGGGAAGACAAGAGTCATAATCATGAAAGGTTTCATCTTTATTGAATGCAGCTAAGATGAATACATTAAAATCTAGTTAGGATATATCCCAACTGACTCTGAAAATACAATAGGCCGCACACCTAAAATTTAAAAATATACAAAATTAGAAGTTCTGTTTACGAGTCACGCCATCTTCACCTCTAGTGTAGTTTACGATCCCTTCTTCATTTACCTCTCCTTTTGCCCAACTTGTGGGTGTTCTAGTTTGCAGTCCCTTCTTCATTTTATTTATTTGATTTGATTGGCCTCTCCTTTTGCCTAACCCCAAGTGAGTTCTTGGAGTTAACCCCTCTTCTCTTTGTTAACCTTGATTTGATTTGATTGGCCACTCCTTTTGCCTAACCCCAAGTAAGTTCTTGGAGTTAACCCCTCTTCTCTTTGTTAACCTTGGTTTGATTTGATTGGCCTCTCCTTTTGCCTAACCCCAAGTGAGTTCTTGGAGTTAACCCATCTTTTCTCTATTAACCTTAGATCTGACAAAAGGTGAAGAGTAGGAATTTGATGGACATGGTATCACATTCAATCAGTGAGTATCGAGAAGAGTTGTTGGAGCTGGTGAAAAGCTTGAAGTCTCCATGATCTGATTCTAGCCCAAGATTTGACTCTTGGCATTTTATGTCCTATTTTACCTGAATGGAAACCATGAACCTCAAAAATTAACCCTAACATTTACCTACCCAAACACCTAGCGACCTATATGAGACAACCTAATCCAAACAATGCTTATATGATGAATGAACTTTTTTTTTTTTGAGTTGGGCTTGCCCACTATTGGGCTTGCATGAGGACTCTTAACCTATAACGATGTTATGTACATGAAGAGGGGATGTATCCATCAAGTCATCATAAAATTGAATCAACATTAAAATTCTAACGGACTCAGATTTAGTTAACGACCGAAGGGATGCCTTAGGGGTCAAACATTACTTAGGGTTGAGTGAAGTCAAACATGAATATCAAGCTTAGTCAAGCCTCCTTGACTTGGGCCTAAGAGAGGCCTTTTGGGCCTACTTTAATCTCGTTTGAATATTACCCAAACTAAAGTAATGTTTCAGGGAAATGCAAGTGTTTGACCGACTCACTTTACAATGAAATGTACAATTAGCACATAATTAGCATGTTATTTTTTTTAAAGAAAACAAAAAAAGAAAGAAATACACATAGCATACAAATGAGTGTTACCATCCTAACCATGGTTCTAAGTTCGACATTTAGCGTAAGTTTCTTAAAGGCTTCTATGCTCATGTCTCGCACGGGCCGTAAATTCTATGGAGTTCATAGTAATATGGGTCGTGTGTCTCACAAAATTTAAGGGAAAATGTAAATTCATAATACGTAAAATTTTGGAGTAATTCATGAGTGGGAAAGAGTTATGATCTTCCTGAAATGTGGAATTCATTTCCTCGAAGTCATAAACACACTTTACCCGAAAGGGAAATTTAGGGTTAGAAACCTAAACGGTACCTTTTGGTTCTTTCCGATTTAAAAAAATCGAAAAGTAGACCCATATGCAAAAATGCCTACTAAATAATAAAAATTAAAAGAATTAATTTATCCCCTCTACTCAAATATTTAAGAAAACGATTTTTCAAGTTTTACCCTCTTAAAGTAAGTCCCCAGTGGAGTCGCCATTTGTAGGACCCGGGAAAAAACTTCCATTGGTGTCCTACGCGATGTTAGGCGAATCAAAAGAGGTGTCTAGTCTTTAAGGGATTTGAATTCAATTTTTATTAATCAAAATGTTCAAATGCAATCTTGAATAAAAAGGTAAAATTCGAAAAGAAAGCGAATGAATCAAATTGAATAAATTATAGAGTCGCCAATTAATTTTCGGTGAGAATTAATAAACTCAAATTAGACTCCGCAAACCGCGAACCATTAGATTCGGATCCGAGGGTAAGATTACGAATTCGAAAGTAAAAACCTTCGAATTCGCCCGTTCAAAGAACGGACTCTACTAAATCGGTTCGTTAAAGAAGAGAGTAGAAGAGGAGAATTAATTAGGTTAATTTAAATTATTTAGATGCATGCGAAAAATTAAAGTACGAAAATAAATAAATGCGATGAATAAATAAAAGCAATAAACAAAACACAAATAAATAAATAACGAAATTAAAGCTATCTTCTCAAGTAATCCGGTTTAAATTAGTCATAGTTGATATTAGCATAAGGATTACAACAGTATAAGTGATTATAAGAAAATAAAAACGACAAAAAATAATGCCAAGTATAGATGTATGCAAATGATGAAGAGAGAAGAAGCAGAAGAAGAGAGGGAGAAGAGGAAGAAGAAATCACCTAGTGTCAATACTCCTAAGTGATTCAGTGTAAAAAAAATGATGGGAGTGGGGTTGTATTTATAGGGGAAATGGAGTGAGAAAACTAGGGTTATGAAATAAAGAGGGGTAGTTGGGCCATTCTGATCAGCAGGAGGCCCAGTATGATGGAATGAAAGGAAGCGGGCCACTATAGACCAACAGGTTGGGTTATTTTGAGCTACCTGACTTCAAACGACCATAACTTTCCCATCCGACTTCCTATTAACTTGATTCAAGTGTCGTTGGAAAGCTTGTTTAATGAATACTTTAAGCTCCCAAAATTAGGAAACTCATAGAGGTCGGTGGAAAGTCGGTAATTTAAAGAAAAGGCTCAGGTACATGAACAAAGGGCTCGTTTTTGGAATATTTGAATGCGGAAGGGCAATGGAAATGGGCTAATGTGAAAGGATTTTTTGTAGAGGAAAACTTATTTCGGGTTTTTGTGGGTTTTTTCATCATTTATGCATTTCAAGAATACTTGACATTTAATCCTAAATAAAAAATAAAAATGCTCAAAATAAATTACATAATTACAAAGCTGAACTATGACAAAATTTTGCGTCTACACTTATGGTCTATTTGAGTTAATGTATGTGGGGTACTTGAGTTGACGCATAAGAATTGTTGAGATAGAAAGTTAAATAGGTGCATGATATAAGAAGAGTTCAAGTGTATGTGATGATATGAAAAGAGTTAGTGAATAAGGAGTCTATGCATGAATATGAGAAAAGTTGACTATAGGTTAATACTTTAAGTTCAAGATCCATTGTAGTTCATGAGTATGAAGAGAATTAGTGAATAATGAGTTTATGTATGTGTATGAGAAAGGTTAATTATAAGTTGATGTTATAAGTCAAAGGTCAGTTGTGATTCAGGAAGCAGTTCAAGTTAAGAATTAGTTAATGGGTTCGTCTGGGTAATAATGTTATGAGAGTTCATGCCGATAGTATGCTTATTTTACTTTAATAATTTTGTATTGTTTCTCTTATGTTATGATAGATGGCTAACCCTGAAATCCCCAACCCATATGCAATACTAATGAAGCCGAAAGACTGTGTCTCCGCTCATATCGCGAAATTGATGGACGCCTTTCATACCTTAAGGCAAAACCCTAACTCTCAATACCACTACCAAGTGAGGAGAGCTCACTGTTTATTGGTGACCCTTCCCCACACACACCCATAGGAGCAGTTCCGTAACAAGTTCCATGACTCCATCTACACCTTTAATCAGGGTGTACATGAGGAGTGATTCAAGACTTTAGGGGCATGGACAGTAGTGACCTTTGAGTTGAAGTTGCAAGAGTACGCAGATTTGGGGCAGTATTAATTATGTTGTGTTTTAAGACATTTTGGGTTGAACCTTGTTGTATTTAATTATGGAACAGTTATTTTGTTTTCAAACCATGGAATAATGCCTCCGTGGATGATTTGGGTCAAGTATTATGATGCGAAGGTGGAAATCGCTAAAGCTTAAGTATTCCATGAGGATTCCTTCAGGTGGTGAATTCTAGTTTAATTTTATCGTGCCTATAGGGAGTGACAAGCCAGTAACGAGAGAGTATAGTACATGTATGTCTATGTCAATATGGTGGAAAGTATTTATGTATATGTTAGTATGCCACTCATGTCTGCAAGAGGGAGTACCCAGTAATAGGGGATTATGACTGAGGAAGTTATCCGGAGATTTCGCTGCTAAATTTACAAAGTATGGGGGTGAAGTATAGAATATGTTTGGACTAAATTCTTTTGCTTATATCGTGATATGTCACATGTATCAAATAGAGGTCGACCTTTAAATAAGTATGGGGAAGAAATATCTGACAACCAGGGTCATAAAGTAACTTCAGGGACCCCAAGAGTTGCCCCATGACAACCTAGTGTCAGAGTCTTCAGTAAGCTGGATACCCTCACCTAACCCTTATCACCCCGAGTTTTTGGGCCAGGCGATACATGAACTTCTAGGAAGAATTATGAACCCAATTGCAGAAGGAAGTAGCCCGGTTAGGGATGATGATCACGCTGATAGGATGACTAAAAGGGGCTCTAGGACATATGCAGGGGAATTCAACCTCGTAGAACTTGAGAATTGGATTCGCCACATGGAAAAGATATTGAGGTTCCCGAAGTACCTAAGGAAAAATGGATGACCATTAGAACTTTTTACCTCGCCAAGGAAGTAGACTTGTGATGGGGCACTATGAAGAACAAGTACAAGGGCACAGGACTACCATGGGAAGATTTTCTAGTGGATTTCCAAGCGAAGTTTTATCCTCTCTCCTTGCAATGCCAGAAGGAGGAGTTCATGGAGTTAAGAATGACAAGACAAGATATGTCGGTGATGCAGCATGCTGCAAAGTTTAATGAGTTAGCTCGTTTTGTGCTGATTATGTGACTAAGGGACGCATGAAGATCTCTAGGATTGAGGGCGGTTTAGCCGTATATACAAAGCCATCTGGCAGGTCAACTGCTCTGTACTATGCAAGAGTTGTATGAGAGAGCAGCTGAGGTGGAAAGGGTGAAAAAGGAATTGAGAAGTGTGTACCAAGTGGAAGAGACTTAGGCCATACCAAAAAGGAAGTGGCCACCTCTGGTATAGTGGTTACCGAAACTCTTTTGATAAATTCCAGGCTTGCTTATGTTGGCGCGTCGCATTCATTCATTTCCGCACATGTTAGCCCTGATTTAGGCCTACAGAAACATGAAAAGGTAGTTATATACCAAATAGGATTACCAAATGGTCAAAGTATAATATGTAAAAAGGTATTCATGAATGTCCTTCTTAGGATATCTGAAGAAAGCTTTTCAGTTGACCTTCTTGAAATCGATATAACAGAATTCGATGTTATGGTAGGCATGGATTGGTTAGCTAAGCATGGGGCGAAAATAAAGTGTGGTGAGGGAGAAGTTGTTCTAAAAAGTAAGTTGGGAGGCAAGATTTATTTCCGAGGTGAAGTAGGAAAGTCTGATTGCATGGCTATATCTTTAATAAAGACTAGGAGACTTTTACGTCATGAAGTCGTGGGTTATTTATGCTATGTGATAGAAAGCAAGGCCGAAGAGCCGAAAATAGAAGATATTCCACGGGTAAGAGAGTTTCCAGATGCTTTCCCTGAGGAACTCTCTAGCTTACCCCCAAGGAGGGAAATTGATTTCGAAATACAAATTAGTTCCAAGAACGCAACCGATTTCTAAGAAGGCGCCATATCGAATGGCACCTGCAGAGTTGAAGGAACTCAAACTCCAACTGGATGAGTTAATCCAGTTAGGGTTCATAAGACCTAGTGTGCCACCTTAGGGAGCACCAGTTTTGTTCGTTAAGAAGAAGGACGGCAGTTTGAGGTTGTGCATGGATTACAGGGGGGCTAAATAAGGTCACTATCAAGAACAAGTATCCTATGCCCCGTATTGACGATCTGTTTGACAAATTACAAGGGGCAGGTGTGTTTTCTAAGATTGATTTAAGGTTCCAGTTATCATCAGCTAAGAATCAAACCGGAGGATATACCTAAGACTGCTTTTAGAACCCACTACGGGCATTATGAGTTTATAGTGATGCCTTTTGGGCTTACCAACGGCCCTGCGGTTTTTATAGATCTCATGAATCGGGTTTTCAGGCCCTTTTTGGACAAGTTTATGGTGGTCTTCATTGACGATATCTTGATTTATTCCAAGACTCGAGAAGAGCATGAACAACATCTGAAAAAGGTGCTGTAAACCTTACGGGAGCATCAGTTGTATGCTAAACTGAAGAAATGTGAGTTTTGGTTAGAAGAAGTAGCTTTTCTAGGGCATATAGTGACCAAGGATGGGATCAAGGTGAACTTGTAAAAAGTTGCAGCAGTTATGAATTGGGCTAGACCTACCATCGTTACCGAGGTAAGGAGCTTTTTAGATTCGGCAGACTATTACCGATGTTTTATTCAAGATTTTTCTAAGATAGCCTTACCGTTGACCAGTCTATTAAGAAAGACTACCAAGATTGAGTGGTCTGGGAGGTGTGAGAAAGCATTTTAAGAACTCAAAAGGAAGCTCACCTCCAATCCTAACCTTGCCTGTGGAAGGAAAAGAGTACGTCATCTGTAGTGACGAATCCAAACAAGGGCTAGGATGTGTCTTAATGCAGGACGACAAAGCCATAACATATTCCTCCAGTAAGTTAAAGCCTTATGAGCTGAATTATCCTACTCATGATCTAGAGTTAGCGGTGGTAATTTTCGCCTTGAAGATTTGGGGACATTACTTATATGGTGCGACTACCGAAGTTTTTACAGATCATTAGATGTTGAAGTACATATTCTCCCAAAAAGACTTGAATTTAAGGCAACGGAGATGGTTAGAACTCATCAAGGATAGTGATTTAAGCATACAATATCATCCAGGGAAGGCAAACTCAGTAGCTGACGCCATGAGCCGGAAAAGTCAGTATGACACGAGTGCGCCAACCTTAGGCCAACCGAAGTTAAGTCAGGAAATCCAGAAAGCAGGAATTAAAGTGGTCCTGCTAGATTACGTAAAGGCATAATTGGCAGAGTTGCAAGTACGACCTTCTATCTTGAATGAAATCAAAGAGGAGCAAATGAATGATGAGCATCTAAGGTACATACGTGCGGGAATAGAAAAATGAGAAATGTCAGGATTTTTGATTCATGAGGATGGAACCTTGAGACTCTAGAATCGTTTATGTATGCCCATGAACCGAGACTTACGGAAAAGGATTCCCTGCGAAGGACATGACACCCGTACTCAGTACAGCCGGGAGGTACTTAGATGTATCGTGACATAAGAGAGAAGTTCTGGTGGCCTAACATGAGGAAAGACATAACAAGTTTTGTGGATAAGTGTCTTACGTGCCAAAGGTGAAAATAGAGCACCAGTGTGTCCTGCAGGAGAACTAAGGCCATTAGAGATCCCCACATGGAAATGTGATTCTATATCCATTGATTTTATCATGGGATTACCCATGACAGTCACCACGAAGAATGCTATATGGGTGATTGTGGACCGATTAACCAAGTCTACCCATTTCATTCCAATAAATGTGAGTTGGAAAGTTGATAAGTTGGCCAGTATTTATATGAAAGAAGTGGTGAGGCTACACGGCATTCCAAAGGACATAGTCTCTGACCGAGATACTAGGTTTCAATCGCGATTTTGGGCAGCTTTACGGAAGGCGTTTGGCACCAAGCTGAGCTTCAGTAGCTCTTATCACCCGGAAACTGATGGCCAAACTGAGAGGGTGAATCGGGTAGTGGAGAACATGCTTAGAGCTTGTGTTCTGGACTTTTAGGGAAGTTGGGAGGACTTTTGACTGTTAATAGAGTCTTCCTACAATAATAGCTCCCAAGCTACAATTCAGATGGCTTCGTTCGAAGCTCTTTATGGTAGAAAATGCAGAACTCCCTGGGGTTGGAGTGAGTTGGATGAAACCCTGTTAGTGGGTCCGGAGTTGATACAAGATATGGTAGATAAAGGCCGAGTCATTCAATAGCATATCAAGACGTACCAGAGCCTACAGAAGTGCTATGTAGATAGGAGAATGAAACCTTTAGTGTTTCAGCCAGGGGAAAAAGTGTTTCTTAAGGTTTCACCCATGAAGGGAGTGCGGAGATTTTATATCAAAGGAAAACTAAGTCCTCGATATATCGGGCCATATGAAATCGTAGAAAAAATTAACCCCGTAGCATATATGCTTGAATTGCCTACCGATCTAGGACATATCCACGATATATTTCATATATCTCAGCTACGAAAATATATTCTCGATCCGGACCATGTTATTGAGCCCGAATCGCTAACCACCACAGAAAATTTGTCTTATGAAGAAGTACCGGTCCAAATTCTGGACCGGAAAGTCAAGCTTTTGCGCTCCGAAGAGATTCCCTTAGTGGAAGTCCTTTGGACTAACCACTCCACACCGGAAGCTACATGAGAAATCGAAGAGGACATGCAAAACAAATACCCCCATCTGTTTTAAGGTAAGACCTCAGGAATATGACGATAGTAATTTCAAGTTTTGAGGACGAAACTTCTTTTAAGGGGAGTAAGATGTAATAACCCAAAGAAAACCACCCTTAATAGGTATTAGTTAACCTAGTTAACCAAGGTTGAAAATAATTTTTAAAAATTAAAGCACGTGTTCCTACTTTTCTAACAAAGTGTGTGTTTTGCAGGACTTGAACAGTGCAACGATCATCAAGTTTATCAGTTTAAAACTCCTTTTTCTTGATATTTCTTTTCTGTTAATTTTTTTTGTGATCATGGACACATATGTATTCGTTTCTGAGAACCGATAGGTCGGTTCGTTCTTTTATCCAAGTCAGGTTGGGAATAATTATGAGAATTCACAGGGAGATGTCTAGGTGTATTTATTTGGGTTTCCATAGATTACCAGTAATATTTTTATGGGATAATAAATCTAAGTAGTTTGGGTTTAGGGAGATATAAGTGTAAGGAGGGAGATTAAAATTAATAATTTTTTTTTTATTTGGGCCTTGAGTTGGCCAGCCAAAGGAATGAAAGAGAGAGCCATTAGGGCCTTTTATGATTATAAGTATGAGGATGGTAGGTAATTAAGCCCAATTTGTGTCACTATATTCAAACTCATCACTTTCTCTCTTGGCTTTCTCTCTCTCTCGGCCTCCCAGCTTCCTCGACGCCTCTGCCTAGCGGACCCCCACCTTACGCCCACTGCTGCTGATTACGCTCGCCGTCGGCCAAAGGCCAAAGCTCTTCTGTCATGATCCACCATCACCACTATCACCTTTCCTTCTTCTTTTCTCCATTTGTGTGGTAACTTTCTCCATCTTCCACACTTACTCTTTCAAGTGTTACTACATGACTATAAAATGATTTTAGGGGTGATTTTGCTGTCTTTACAGAAAATTAATCAAGTATTACATAAGATCGAGTGGTGGTGTTTGAAGATATATAAGAGTACAAGAGTGAGACTTGGGTAAGTTGTGATGAATTTGTGTTCTAGTGATTGAATAAGTAAAGATTGTGTTGGATTATGAACATGCATGATGATTAGGATGATATACTTACTGTGGAAACGTGTAATTTATGAATAATTACTATTGCATGTGCTTAATTTATGGTTAGATAGTGAGATTAGTGAAGATTATGATGAATTTGTGAAGATGTTACTTAGGGTGTCGAAATATATCATATTCTTAGGTTGCATGTTGGAAATGTGGCCATAGAGGAAGAGCTTTTGATGTTTTAATTCTAGAATTTTAGAAGTCCATAATTAAGAAATGTGTTTGGGAAAGGTTTAGTATAAATTAATCAAGTTTAGAGTGCATGCAAACCGAAAATATAGTTGGATGCAAGGTCTAATTGATTTCTGGAAATTACAGGAAATACAAACTGTGATTTTGACCTATTTTATGACATGAATAGGTATCCTAAGATGTTAGCTAACACCGGTTTTTGAATCACGAAGTTTTGATATGTCTATCAAAGGTTATGCCCAAAACCGTGAGGAGTCGCACATAAATACGAATTTTTTGGACAATCTAGAAATCAATATTTTTCGCCAGTTTAGAGACCTTTTTGGGTTGAGTGTTCAATATGAAAGATTTAGAGGATTTATTGAGATTTCGGGAAAGGTAAAATGCATAGTCATACGATATCGGGAGTGAGAGTTATGAGTCTTTAAGTCGGGAACAATAATCTGAAATTTGCCCAGAAAATTCAGGTGACTACCTTAAGTTGATGGCCAAATTCCGACCCTTTTCCATGATCAAATCAAGTTATGTACAACATGAAAGTTTTAGATTGTTCTTCCAGATTTCCGTAGATAGCTTGCACGCACCAAACCGATGAGTATAACTTGAGTTAAGACTCTCCGAATAACCGATGTTTGTAATAGTATTTTTCTGGGAAGCTTACTAAGATGGTAGCTTTTGGCCTCCTAAACCACATTTTTGGCCTTTATCTTAAACTAGGAGGTTGTAGTTCACGATCTTAGCTTTTCAGAAAGTCCTCATGCTTAACGAGACACTAATTGTAGGAGAAGTTATGACCTTCTGAGTAAACCTCAAGTTATAACTGTAATTACCAAATAATCTTAGAATTTTATTGATTTATTCTTCTTATACTCCTTCAAGTTAGGTTCTAATTCATGATCCCTATTTTTTCTTAAGTATCCTCAAGAAGTCGTTGCACTCATCTGCTCAAGTCTCTGCGAGTTAGCTGTGTAAGTTGCATTGTCCAGCTATGTATATTGCCTGTAAGGCTGTAATCCTTTAAGTTAATTACTTGAATTATTTTTATGCCCTATAAATAATATGTTTATTGCAGGGTTCTTGTTGCTTATACAAAATTTATATATCATATTTAAATATAAGTAAATTTCATGAGGTTTTATGTACAAAAGTGTGGTTTATTAAGTAAATTATCTTATCTTAAGTACTTATATTTTATGTTACACATCCTTCGTGTTAAAACATTTATGTCGATCAAGTACTTCTGTCTTTAAAAGTTTTCATGAGTAATTTCCTTTATAAGTGCAAGTTTGTTTAAGAATAGAGTATGGATAAACTTAGTTGTGGATAAGTCATACAGGAACCCAGCTATGACAAGGATTAAACAAACAAGGTTTTCAAGTTTTCCCACATGGATAACGACCTCGCCCATGTTAAGCATGCCTGAGTGCACACCAGGATACTCGTGCTTTAGTGCACACCAGGATAATTCGTGCCATAAAGTGCACATCATGGAAATCTAGCCAGTACAGGATAATATCCACCATCCGGATCTCTCGATCAGTCCGGCATGCGCATACAGAGGCTTAGCCGATGATCGCAAGTAGGGGACCTTCAGCATAGTAATACAACAACTACCTTAAGTAGATAAGCTAATCAAGTTGTTTGGGTTAAAGTAAGACTTATGAATCATATGTCGGGGTTTATAATTCATGTTTTATGGAAATTCAAAGTCAAGTTTTATGTTGTAAGTTAGGTGTGAGTATGTCAAGTTTTACATACAAGTCATATGATATTCCTAAGTTATGTTCCTTTTATGTTTAAAGTAAAGTGTTTACAACTGTAGTTTAAGTCGAGTTATGATTTTTACGCAAAGGATAAGTCTTGGTTTATGATATGAGTTGAGTTATGTATGATTTAAGTTTCTTCTAAACTATGTTTATATTTTGTTTAAAGGGAAGAACTCTCAAGTTTGGTCTCATTTAAATCATGGTTTTTCATGGACAAATTAAGTTATGACTTTGTTATGTAAGTTATGCACAGTTATTGTTTATTATATGTCTTTTATATTGTCTTTAAAGTAGTGTTTACAAGTGTAGTTTAAGTCGAGTTATGATTTTTACGCAAATGATAAGTCTTGGTTTATGATATGAGTTGAGTTATGTATGATTTAAGTTTCTTCTAAACTATGTTTATATTATGTTTAAAGGGAAGAACTCTCAAGTTTGGTCTCATTTAAGTCATGGTTTTTCATGGACAAGTTAAGTTATGGCTTTGTTATGTAAGTTATGCACAGTTATTGTTTATTATATGTCTTTTATATTGTCTTTAAATGTTTTGGAACCGCGCTATCAACTAAGTTATCTTTCGAAATGTTCTGACATTATAGGGGTATACGTACTGAGTTATCTCATTCTTCGAAGTTTTCTGTTTTTGTTTTAGGGAATCTGGTTAAGGGTGATGGCAAGGTGGAGCGTGGCACGGTGGGGAAACTGATGGTTCTAGCTTGAGTGGGGACTTTGATGCAACAATCGAGCAAAACTTGAACAATAAGGAAGGATATGACCTTGAGCTAGGTAATCCACAACTCTAGGCCTCACACCCACCATGACTATCATAGGTAACCCACTAGATAATCACTAAAGGAATGACTTACTAACACCATCATTAAAAAATGGATAAAGTAAGAACAAGATTTTGGGAGAGAAAAGAGAGAAACCCTAACATTGCATTAGCAAATCATTCATAAACATAAGCTAACTTGAAAAAGAGGCTAAAACAAAGTATTTATACTAAACACAAAAATAACCAAAACTACGTAGTTTCGATCACAAAATTCAGGAAGGTCGCGAGGCCAAAGGTACCACGGAAAGAAGAAGCAGCAGCGCACAGTGGACAAAGCGTCGTGCGGGTGAAGCTATGGGTCGCGGGCGCGACCAGCCGCTGGAAGAAAACGCTGGTAGCGTTTTTTGGGCTTGGAGCAACGCTTGGGTTTGGCGTACAAGGGGAGCTCTTTGGGACAGACGCTGGCAGCGTCTGTCCAGGCGCTGGCAGCACTTGCTATTGTCGCCCAGCTCCCATGCCTCACATCCAGGGCATAGCGGGTGTTACGCAAAGTGTAGCGGGTGTTACGCAAAGTGTAGCAGGTGCTACCTTGGCTTGGCCAAAAACTTCCTTCCTCCTTGCTTTATACAGTGAACCGTCGTGAACTAGGACAAAACCCGAACCTCGATATCAAGCAACTCCTAGTCTCGGGGCGTCCTCGCACGATCTCGAGGTCTCCGGGGCCGGAGGAACAAAACCCAAGCCCATCCAATTCTCCACAAAGTGTGACCCATTGACACCATACTAACTCAACGCTCAACCTTCCACCCTTGGAGAAAGTGTAATGGTTCCCGAAAGAGCACGGGTGACCGGGTTTAGCCGGAGAATGTCAAGTCGGGAATTCAAGTCTGACTAAAGGAGTTCGAACCCGAACCCGAGACGGTTCACAAGGCCTCAAAAGGATGAACCCCTAGGCCGCATAAGACGACAAAGGTGATTTGAGGGCCAGTTGATTCAAATGAAAGAGACTTGTTATAATAATGGTTATGTATGATATTGGGCTATGATTTATTATTTATTTTTTGTTGAGGAATTGTTTAAGTTAAGTTTGTATAATGAGGGTTTATGGTGTTTTTAAGTTGAACTTATGTTATGGTTTGTATGCTTTGGGATAGAGTTTAGCCTAGTCCACTTCCGTGGACGGCGGTAATACCCTCGGGTGCTAAGTCCACTGCGCTAATCATTAGGCTAAGTGAGTCATTAGCTTAATCTAGTGGTTAATAAGTGAGTCATTAGCTTAATCTAAGTGGTTAATAACTTGGGGGTGTTACACATAGTGACCATCAAAACATGGGACTGCAGGTTGGACAAAATTAGTGTTGTCTGAGGCCATAAAGAAAGTTGGGAGGAAAAAGGCTACTGCCTCTTTTTTTGTGGGGGGAAGTAGAACTGACTGGCTCCGATACCACTGATAAGAAACCCAAGTGAAACAGAGTATAACACCAAAAAACAACGCACTGCTAATTTCATTCAATATGAAGAAGATTAAATAGACACTACATATGCTGGAAGTGGGGATTAAGGGAACACCCATGACCTCCACTTTTGACCTAGAAATAACTGCAAAATACTCAACAGTGAATAACTCCCAATGGAAAACTGACCCTAGAAAATAGGACAACTAAAATACCCAGTCAAAGACTAACTCAAATATTGAGCTAATATCCAACAAGGTTAGTATCCTTCCCTTCTCTTCTCTTCTCTTCCCTTTCCCTCCCTTACCCTTCTTTAACCGCAATCCAAACAGACTTTTAAATTCTCTGGAGATTCAAACCCTAATTGATGATATCAAGCTATACCTCTAAGTCTTGTATCCAAGTTCATATCCGTCATACAACTGCGAAGGAAATCGAGCATCATATTATCATAATGGCTGGCCAAGTCCAGCCTCTTTATTTACTCTTCATTTGTGTGGTTCTCTATTTCTTGTTCTTCCTTTTTTATTATTTTCATTATCCTCATCGAAAACATGGGTAGAATTCTTGACAAAATGCTTATCTAATAATTATATCACTTACCATTTTAAAATGTCATAATTGTCCAGTGGCTGTAAAGTGGGAGACTATAGATGATAGGGAGTTCAAGGATATTTTGTATGCTGATAGGATGGGGCGGTTTCTTGTAAGAAGAAATCGTTAACACCCTTACCGCTTACCTTATTAAAAAAAAACTTACCATTTTAAAATAAAAAATATATATTTTTAGAAAAGACAAATAAGAGAATTCCAGAAGTCATGCTCATCCTTCCATGTTCGTCTTCCTCTACTTCCCTTTACCTTCAACAAGCCTATGCAGCATCAAAAGCGTTGCTTAGCCCGCATCTCATTCTCCTAAGTCTCAACTGACTAACGTAGAATTAGAAATATGGAACCTCAAACACACACCCCTAACCCAAAATTAAAAGAGTTCAAAAAAAATGTGAATCTTTGGATGCTATGCCAAGTTTGTATGATCAACTGCAATTGAATTTGAATGTATTACTGACATATGATGAATTGACCTAAACAAAAAAGAAAAGAAAACAATTTTGGGGCATTCGATTGTGCCGATCCCACTTAATTTGAGGGAGTTGGATTGTCTGTGTCCCATGTTTTGGGGGGAAAATACTACAAACTAGGTGTGGAAAAACTTAACACAACACCACAACATGATAAAACACAAAATAAGATGGTTTGTGTCACCAGTTTTGAACATGTTTAATTAAATAGATTAACACGTTTAAGCCATTTAATTAAATAGGTCAAGTTCATGACATAAAAAATACTTATTTTAACCTATTTAATTAATCAAGTCAGACAAGTTTACTTGTCTACCTATTATACTTGTTTTATTTGACATGATATTTGAAATATACAAATAATTAATATTTTAAATTGTTGACTTAACAATTTTAACTTAGTAAAATGTAAACATGGCTATATTGCTAGCAAATTTAACGCAAGTTTTAATATGTCAACCCGACCTACTACAGCCCGAATTAAGTTAAGTGGGTAGGCGAGTTGGTCTCAGGTCAACCCATTTAACTTTTAGCCAATAAGTCAGGTCAAGTGCGTGTCAAAAACTTTCAACCTGTTTATTAAATTGACACCAAGACAAATACAACCCCAATACGGGTATATGTCACCCCTACTACAAACCAGAAAAATCAGAGAACCACTGAGAGAATATGCGCAAGTACACAAGGGTAAAGATGTCTATCAACCGAAATTACAACATTCTAATTCTATCCACTCTCATAATCCGAAGTATGTATAAAAAGTTAAAAACAATCACAGTGTTTATAATCAAAAGTATAAGATCCTCTTGCCGATGCTAATGACACAACTAATGTTTGCTAGAACGGCACACCTTCACCCATCACTCTCATTGAGCGAAGATGGTTTTTGTTTCAGGGGGTTCGTCATACAGAACGCAGAAAGAGAGACGTTTTGCTGCTACTTCTCCATTTTGCAGGAACCCCACACATTTGCACTTAGGCTTTCATCCTATGCCTTTATACGTACCACAAATGAACCTGATTCAATACAGCAAAAGCATCAGTAGAGTTTCACAAGGAACTGAGCATATATGTATAAACACACACACACACGTGTGTGTAAAATCACTAGTGCCTCGATCAACTATCATTGATTTGTTTTCACTGACTGGAATAGAACGCAAAAACATCTATAAAGTCTTTACACTCAACAGAGTCACAGACATAATTCTCACACCATTTAATGGCTACCCCTACTTAGCCAGAGCAAGTACTCAAGGCACTTGCTTGGTTCACTGTACTGAAGGCCTCGAAGACTGTGTGTGTGTGTGTGTGTGTGTGTTGGGGGGGGGGGGGGGGAATGGGCATCTTCCCAGGAGAGATGGAACCCCTACTTGGGCTACCTCATCAAAAAAAAAAAAAAAAAGAAGAAGAAAAAAGAAACATCGAATTTGAAGGGGATGTTCTTGATGACAATGGACAAAAGGGGAAATCAAATGCTGATCAGCTACATCATGCACTCACAACTGTGCAAAACAACATACAGTTCTGGGAATAAGTGCTTACATGCAGGAAGGCTGGAGATATCTGCTGAAACAGCACAGGGTATTCCTAAGTTAGTCAGAGCTCCTCTAATAATTCCACATGGAAAGTATAGGTGCATGCTTGCAGCTTGGGCTACTTTGTTCTCTGCCAAAGATGTGGAAGCATCAGAACCATCAGGTGTGGAATCAAGAGAAATGTGTGAAAGCCAACGGAATCGATTATCTTGAAGCACAAAGGTCCCCTGGAAGATGACACCATGCTTCAACAATGTTGTTCCAGTAAAAGAACAAAAAAAGAAAAAGCAATATTGTCCAAAATACAATATCAAACAACTGACCAGAATAGAATAAAAGAAACTCACTCTATGATTTGTTTTCAAGTTGTCTATCTGTTTCTTAAAGATTTCAGACCAGAAGTCTTTACAGATAAACTTGATAGCCTCAAGATGGTCACTGAACCTTGGCCTCTCCATGGTATACCTAACAAATTCAAAAATTCACACAGAAAGTTGTGATTGCCCATGGCAAGCAAAAGATGCAGAGAATGAGCAGCTAACAAGTAAGAAGCAGGCAAGGCTAAGCAGAAAATCAACCCAGAATCAGATCAGGTACACCTACACTTGATTAATTCACCTTTCCAACAACAGGAAGAAACTGAAGGGAGATTAGACCTGGCCTAGACCTATCATATCAAACGGGTAGCAAAAGGGTTACATGACCTCTGATTTATTCAACATTCCAAGGTAACTATGGGATACTTCCACAAGCTAATCACAAGAAAGAGACCTGATAAACCTTCAGTGACATAAATGCATTGCACCCACAGTCACCATACTGCCCCCTCTGTCTTGAAAACAAGCCACACTAACCAATACTGCAACATAACTTGAGGTTTCCTTAACCTACACTCCATCTTCCCATACCATTCTGTTGAAATCATATGTAGTTATCAAGCAACACGGATAGCACTTAACTTATGCCAGTTTTTACATACTCTACTTGACCCAAAGTCATGTGGCTACATATAGCCCAAGGGACAGACAATTGGACATTAGTTTGGCCCTCCAAAACTCTGCACCTTACTTACCGAACTGAGACAAAGCACCCCAATGAACTCACAGTAATATCAACACTCCATCCCCCCCCCCCCCCAAAAAAAAAAAACACTAATAATAGTAAGAGCACAAAAAAAGGTTTTTGGATGATAATATACCGACCTCTGGGAGTGTTGGATTGTAATATACCAACTTTTATTATTGGACAGCAATATCCCTAACCTTTATACCTATGTGAAATTATTATACCAACAGTGGCAGACGGAGGGGAAAAAACTGTCCCAAGCCAATAACCCCGTTAACCCCTCCATTTTTCTCACTAACCCACATTACAAAACATTGGTTGGTTGTGTGCCACGTTAGTACAAAGATCGGTTCACCACACCCTTAGTCATTGTGTTAGGGCTGATTTTTTTTTAACATGGGTTAGTGAGAAAAACAGAGGAGTTAACAAGGTTACTGAGCAAGGGCCGGTAATTTTCACTCCGCCTGTCATGTTAGAATAGAGACAAGTTAACAAGTCACCAACCCCTTAGTCACTATTGGTTTAATAATCTCACCTAAGTATAAAGGTCAGGGATATTGTTGTCCAATAGCAAAGGTCAGTTTATTACAATTCAATACCCCCCAAAGGTGGGTATATTTTCATCCAACATCCCAAAAAAATGTACAATGCACCTAATTTGATTTCTATTAGTTGCTGGTGAATAATAACGCCTTGTTTCTTTGCCTCTAGTCACAAATGACGACATACCCATCATCTTCCAGGAATAATAGATCATATTACTAGTCTCAGAGAAACAAATTCAGCAAATTCCCCATGGTTATAGTTCAACATATTTGCTAAGAGATCCATGAATCACTAGTTGAGCTCTTCACACCAAAATATGATTTCCTTGAACCTAGGTATGCATTCCACTTAAGAAACAGCAAACTACAGCAACAAAGCCTACAATGCCTCCAAGAGAAGAACCCAACTAGATCCTTTTGTGCAAAAATTGGAAGAGGATAGTGCTGTGAGTCCAAGTATAGCTGAAATGCATATGATCAATTTCTTAAAACTAGACTCACTCATGAATTAGAACCAATTTCGCAAACAATAATTGACTCCTGCCATTATCAAGAGGTGAAACAACCAAAAACAATCGCTAGATCCAAGTCCTACTTTCCAGAAAGCCCTAGTTACACACGCTAATTTCACATTCAATTTCCTGAGCACCGCTAGACAAAACTGAAAATTGCCATACAATTTCGTCATTTTGTCGAGCAATCATGAAAATGAGCATTCTTTTCCTCCAAAAAAAATAATTCCGAAGTCACCTCGCGAAACGATCTTCCCAACAGTCAACAGTAAAACCGAGGTGAATTTACGAATCCCGAAATCGATAATTATGTAATTGGCATCAAGAAATTGAAAGGTGATCCAGCATGAATGAGATCGGTGATCCAGAAGGAAAGGAAAGGAAAGGAGACCTGTCAGCAAGCTGCTGGCCGACCTGGTAGCCGATAGCTTCGATGCGACGAGCGGCGAGGTCAGGCTTAGATTGGTAGAGGCGAGTGCAGTAAGAAGAAACCATCTCTAACATCAAGCTGTCCACGCAGCTTTCTGCTACTTCCCTTCCCATCTCTCTTCACACTTTGCGATTCCTTCCCTGCTCCCTCCCTTATTCTTGGTTTACACAATCCTAATGGAACTGCAACGGAACCCAGTGCAGTGAATCAATCGTTTTCCCCATTTCCTCTACCCTTCTCTTCTTTTCTTTTCTTTTCTTTTCTTTTTTCAGTTTCCCATTTTCTTTTTCCAAGGTTTTTAGACCAAACATTAAGGAATATGAAATCATAAAAATTTTAAAAAAACTTAATTACCGTTTTTATTTATATGTCACATAGGAAATTGTGTTAAAAACTTTAACCGTTAATATTTAATTTGTTTAATGATTCATCATATAATTATTTTTTTTGGCAGGTAAGAAACAACGATTAG
The DNA here is from genome assembly GCA_029582165.1 of Portulaca oleracea. Classification (NCBI taxonomy): domain Eukaryota; kingdom Viridiplantae; phylum Streptophyta; class Magnoliopsida; order Caryophyllales; family Portulacaceae; genus Portulaca; species Portulaca oleracea. The sequence continues at coordinate 24,890,724 of CM055889.1, forward strand.
GTGGCTCTTCTCTTAAGAGTCATACCCATTCTATTCTCACTCATGATACATGTGAGCTCGCTAACATCCTCTATATTTCAATAACAATAATTCTCAATATTCAGACCGGGTTTAGCAAGCCAATCCGCGACTCTATTAGACTCACGATATACATGCTTAACAATACTAAAGGTACATTTGGAAAGAAAGATTTTTATATCTTTGATCAGTTGGCAAATGGTCCAAGGACCAATGATTGCATCAATGACGATTTTATTATCTCCTTCGACGATGAGACTAGTAAGTCCCAGCTTGATAGCTTCATGCAACCTATTGCGTAAGGCTGTAGTTTTGGCCACGAGAATGGAGGAGTGGCCCAGGTTAAACGAACATCCAACAATGAGATTTCTAGCCCAATCACGGATGATAAAACCACCAGCAGAATCATAGGGGATTTAGCACCATCAAAGTTGACTTTGACAGTTCTTATAGGAGGAGGGGACCAAGAAATACAAGACGAGAATGGTTGTTTATTGAAACCCTTACAATAAAGTGTCAACTCAGAGTGGAGGTTGTCGAGAGTAGTGCGGGAGCGCCATTCGGTAATGGCCCTTTTTGCTCTGATGATGATACCAGTAGGATGCGTCGAGTGACCTCGGAATGTGAGCTCATTTCTTGCTTTTCAAAGGCTCCAAAGGAGAGCGACGTTGTGATGCTCTTGCTTGAAGTAAGTGAGCAGACTAATAATATCAGCATGCGAGGTGGGGAGGAGGGAAAGCCACTCATGTGCGCAAGCACAAGTCCAAGCATCTTTAGCTCGAGCGCAATGCAAAAAAATATGGTCTTGGTCTTCAAGAATGATGTTGCAGTTAGGACAATAAAGAGCGATATTGAAGCCTCGACGGAAAAGAGTTGCATTAGTTAGGAGTGATTGCCTACATAGGAGCCATAGGAAAACCTTCAATTTTGGCTGAATATCCAGGTTCCATATCCATCTGTAATCCTAAGGCTGAGAGTCCGAGTTCAGACCATGCACGAGCCAAGTAGCGGATTTTGTAGTGAAGGCGCCACTACTAGAGATGCCCCAACAACAGCGGTCTCGTATGTCGTTAGAAGGGATGGGAATATCCCGAATTAGATTGATAGAACGATCATTCACCTGGGTCCGGAGAAGGTCCAGGTTCCACTTTTTCTCATGAGTAATGACGTCAGCGACTTTAAGTCTTGTGTCAACATTATTAGGATCAATATTGGGATTAAGAGAAAGGAGGTTGGAGGAATGGCACCAATTATCACACCAGAAATTGATGTCCTTCCCGTCTTCAATAATCCATCTCAACCCTTTTTTGAAGGTTTCTCTATTTCTTAAAATGGCTTTCCAAGCCCAGGAGTCGTTATTTCTGATTTTGCCCTCAAAGAAACAAGGCTGAAGAGGGTATTTCGACCAATCAGCCCAGATACCTGAACCCAAAAAGTATCTCCACGAGAGTTTACTCGAGAAGGCACTATCAACAACTGCAGCTTTACAGAGCCCAAGGTCTCCATATTTCTTAGGCATGCAAATCTTATCCCAAGAGACGAGTGCAAGACCCTTATTGTCTCTTTCCAGAAGAAATTACGACTTATTGAGTTAATCTTGTTTACCGTAAACGACGGCAGCTTGAAACATTGCATAGTATGGCCCGGGAGAGATTCAAGATTTGATTGGATGAGGGCGATACGGCCAGCTTTTGAAATAAACTTGGTTTTCCATCCTTGAAGCTTTTGACAAGAATTATTGATGAGATTAGAAAAAGTTTCGTGGGAGGGGCGGCCCTTGAATAAAGGACATCCGAGATATCGGCCAAGGTCATCCCTCCTAGGAATTTTGAGAATGTTGCAGACATGATGCTTGTCTTGAGAGTTGGTGTTCTTGGAAAAAATTAGAGAAGACTTATTAAAGTTGATCAGCTACCCAGAGAGGAGACTAAACCTGGTGATAAAGTGTTTCAAAAGAGTAGCGACATTAGTAAAGGCCCTGCAAAAAAAAAAAAAACGAGGTTTTCGTCAGCAAAAAGAAGGCAAGGGATTGGTTGAGAGTGAGGCGTGAGCTTCAGCCCAATCCCTGATTTTGGAAGAGAGGTTAGAGTTCTTAGATATGTAGCAAGTATTTCCATACTGATAATGAAAAGGTAGGGGGAGAGAGGATTCATCATATAAAATTGATGTCATTAGATTCGTAATTGAAAATATAATTAAAAAAGTATAATTTTATTTTTTTATAAAAATTTTATATTAGAAATTATTGATTAAAGATTGACACTGAAAACTGTAAATGACATATAAAAAAAAATGGAGGGAGTACCTTTTTTTTAAAACAAAGGAGATAGTACAACAAAACAATATAACATTCCATTAAAAAGAAAAAACAATATAACAATCTCGCAAGTCAAGTTTATTCTCACTACTGAAATCTTCTACATAACCTTATTTTGTTCCCATTCATATCATGCCTGAAGTGACTCGAATTTAAACTTATCATTGTAGATGATCTTAGGAGATTCTACCATACTTGAAAATATTTTCTATAATAGTTAAAAAGTATTTTTTACATTTAAAAAGTCAAAACTAATATATATTGATCGAAGTGAATTATTGCGACAATTAATACTATTCATTGGTATATAATTTTTTTTATATAAAATTATTATTTTTAGGAAGATTCTACCATAATTGATTTTTTTTTGCTCAATTATCATGGTGAAAAAATATAACAACAATTGATTCTACCTTAAATAATTGAAATAAATATATTTTAATCAAAATAATTTATTGCAATAGTTAATTTATACTTATTGACACAAAAATCTTTTTAACAAATGAGATTTTTATGGCGAAATTAATAATAAAGTATTTTTAACTATCATAGCTGGAAATTTTTTTTTAACTATGATAGAATTTTCAAAACCTAAAACAACTAAAAGCATTAGCCAAATCACGTTCTGAGCGTCTACTCCTCTACAGACGAATGATATCGCCAACTTGTGAGGTATATCAACCACCATCGAATCTTGACAATTGATAACGCCAATAAATTTTTGTCCGATTCGATTACCCGAGTTTGTCCGAAAGAACCTTGGTTTGGTTCAAACTCAATTTGGACATTGTCCGAATTGACTGAATATTCAGACATAATATTTCTCTTTTTTTATTGTCTGAACCCGATGTTAACCTGGATATAGTTCTGTCTAATTGTCTGCCCCGTAAAAAAATGCGCCCAGACATCAATTTCTTGTCTGAATTATCCGACCCGAATTCAACTCGAACCCAAATTTTTTGTCAACACTAATTCTAAACTTGACTTGCTTTCCAAAGATGCTTCACTGGCCGGGGGATGTTTCACATCTAGCAACAACCTTGGCTTCTTCAAACTTCTAGTATTCAACACTCATTTTCTAAGTCCTATTATTGTCATGCAACAATTTTAACTTGTGAAAGGGGTCAATATCACTCATAGCTTTGTCCATATTTTTAGTTTCAAATCAGAGTTTGCATCTGTTGGTTGATTAATGACCAATTAGTTAATTATTAACTGATTAATTAAATAGGCTCAATTTATTTAGACGCCTAATTGAGGAGTTCCCAACGGTACCATAGAAGACGATGCATCTTGGTAATATAAGTAGTCGTTTCAATACTTTTACGCGACACTTAACCATATATATGATGTGTTACAAGAATACAACTCCTAGATAATAAGGAATCATAAACAGATTAGGAATAAGAATTCATATCTAATTGTTATCCCTGCTAGGTGTTGGAGTATGTCTCTAAGACCAACTTATATATATATATGTGTGTGTGTGTGTGTGTGTGTGTGTGTGTGTGTATGTGTGTGTGTGTGTGTGTGGCATATATTGAACACACAATATTGAATCTAATCTGTTCTCTCGAGAAGCCACCATCAAAGGTTAGGGGTTTGGGGTGTAAACATACTGGTGATTTCGTACTTGGTAGCCACCATTCTGAAGCGTTGAACTAAAGGACTCAAAAAAGGAGATTTGTAATATTCATTGGACAAGACCCAACAATTAGATCTGAATCGCTTTTGCACTAAGGTATTTCGATCTCATTCTATAGTGGTATCAGAGCCGCATTGCTAGACCTTGTCCTCAAATTAATCTCCCCTAATCTGTTTAGGTTTAGACTTGATGTCCATAATTAAACTCTGTGTTTTGTGATGTGACTTATACAACCAACGTACTTATACACCTCAATTAACCTAATTAAAATAAACTATGTGTTTGTTTTATGCCTAGTATGTCTTGATGACTAGCTAATAAACAATGTGTTTATATGTCCAAGGTCAAATTACTCATAAGTTTTTATTTTTCTGCCCAGTTTGTCAATCCATAATCTGTTTATGTTGATATTTTCGGTTCTTTGTAATTGTTGATGATTTCAATCTCCTAATTTCTCTATTTCGACCTGTTAATTGAAAGCCTCAAATTTGCATTTTGCTTGATACCTCCCGAGACTCAATGTCTTTGTTCATCCTCATTCGGGCCATTGCCTCTCTTATGATTCGACCAACCAAACTTCAACCCAATAAGCCAAAATCCCAATTTCTATAGAAATTAGAACAAAAGGAAGATAAAGACGAGTATTTAAGATGAATTTTTGAGTGAAATTCAAAGTTTTTAAAGTAAAATCATTTTTAAGTAAAATCAACAAAAAAGGTTTTTGAGTAAAATCATATGCTTACCCTTAGATACGTCGAAGAGAGGTGGCTCGTGCCCGTCACTTGTTGTTAATAAAGTATCCATTATTGCTCCTTTCCCTCACATTCACCCTGAACATCCCGATCAAAGGTTTTTTGGCGAAAAACAATGAAACTTGAAGGCACATGTACTCACATGCCACTGCCTGAGAAGTGTATCGTGCACACGGACGACACCCCCTTCATCATCGTTTGTGGAGCTGTGTGATGAAAATATTATTTTTCTAAGTTGAACGCTTGGGAGATTTCAAAGGAAGAGTGGGACATATTTTTCATCATTGGGCACTTTTTTTTTCCTGTTTTTTGCTCTTAACGTCAGTTATGGACTACTGACTATAAGAGGAGGTCGAAGACTGATAGGAACACTACCGTCAACGCTGGAACCGAGCTTGCTGTAATAACCCGCCCCTAACTCAATTTGCTATTTTATTATATACATTTGGGCGCGACAACCAACCATACTAATCTCGAATTATTCGGGATATTTATGAAGTTAAATTTTGATAAGTTCCAGTGAATTATAATTTGTTATTATCATACTTCTCACCAGCATTCCTTAATTTATTTGAATTACAAATTTAAGTCACTTCTCCAATTTATTTCAAGAACTTCTCTTATTATTCTCATCTCGTAAAATATGATTCCAAGACTTTATATTAATATTTTGGGGTAAGTAGGAAGAACATTATTATTTAGATTTAGGAGGGAAGAGCTAGCTTTTATAGTAAGATAGATGGGTCTTAAATTTTGTTTTTAATTTCCGCCAAAACTCGTCTTTCTTCATTCACTTGGGAGCAAACCGTCAGTTGACAGAAGGCAGAAGAAATTTTCTTGCACCCAAGCCTTCACCCTTCCTGTGCATCGAACCCCATCTGTCTGCCTCACGTTTTTCGCCGGCCACCGGAAAAAGGACATTGCCTCCGTCGCCTGGTCCGTCGGAGTCGTCGACCAGCACAGGGTTCGCCATCCTCCCTCATTCTCGCTCTTGTTCCTCTGACTCTTCCTGGCTCGGTCACCCTTTCCCACCTGACTCTGCCTTCCGTTTCTCCCGTCGCCGCCGCCAGGCCCAGCCGCCGACCAGCAACAACTGATCGTCGGTGGGCCGCGCACCACCACCCTCTCTCTCCCTCTTGTCCTAGCTTCTCACTTGGTGTTTTGATACCCACTTGAAGGTAAAACCTAAAATTCCCCCTCTTTTAATCAATTTTACTAACTTTAATTCTTCAATTCTAATGTTTTTCTTATCAAATTTAAGAATTTAGAATGAGTATACTTTGAATTATTAATGGGTTTTGGGTTGGTTTGTATTTATGGGCTATGCATGCTAAGTGTTCGATGTTATGTCTGAATGAAAGTGCCATGAATAGCTTAACTTTGTGATGATGGAATTGGTATTGTTGGTACCTTTCTAAATTGATGGGGGTGCCACACATCTTTTTTAATTGACTCGTGGGTCACAACTTTTTTTTAATGCATTCTCAGGGGACATTAAACTTACTTAAGTGGTTGGGGGTGACATTCCGGCCTTTTTTGGCCAGAAAAAGGAAAAGTCTAATTTACCCTTGAAAATTGAGTGAAGTGTCGTTTTTACCCTTAATTTGCCCGCTCAAAAACACTGCCTTCCTTTGTCTCTCCTCTTCACTCCCAACTACTCAACTCCTAGAGTTCTGCTCCTCAATTGTATTATTCGATAAGGGAAGAATTTTCCAGCCTGATGTACTAGCGGCAATAAAGGAAGAATTTTCCAGCCTTCATTCTGAGAGCAATGATGAGGTTCCAACCAACAGGTAAAGCATCACCCAACAAGCAAACTTTGACAACCCTCCTCTTCTTCCTCCTACTACACTACTTACCATCCATGGCGGCCAACATTTCTAGAAGCTTCTCCTCACTATCCATCCGGGCCGCCCAACCGCCTCCTCAATTCCTACCCAAACGGACAACCGTCGTCCTCTCTCTCCGCTAGGGATGGCAATGGGTCCTGGACCCACCCCAGATTCGCTCGGACCCGCCCCATTTAGGCGGGTCTGGGTCCAAAAGTTTTGGACCCGTTGGGTCCCGGAGCGGGTTTGGGTCCACTAAAAATTTGGCGGGATTGGGTCCGGGTCTAAGCACAGACCCGTGGATCCAACCCATGGACCCGTCAATATATATATATATATATAGTATATATATATATATATATATATATATATATATATATATAAAATGGAAATCTTAGTGTATTTGTATTCTTAGAGTTGTATAGTGCAATAATCATGAACTTCGTGCTTTTTTTTTTTTTTTTTTTGCATTTTAAGTTGTATAGTTGCATTCTTAGATGGATGATTTTTGTAATGTTTTTATGTTGAATTTCGCTCATAGCCTCGTACTTTGAACTAGATGTTTTTATTGTGTTGAAAATATGTGTATTTAAATAGAATAGTAATTATTATACAATTGAGCACGTACAAAATTAAGCCGAAAAATTGATAAATCTAGTAAAAAACTACATAAGAGTATTAGACCCAATAAGGATCCGTTATGGACCCGTGGACCGGCGGACCCGGCAAGTCTGGGTTCGGGTCCAAGCTTTTGGGAACCACTGGGTCTCGGGGCGGGCCTGGGTCCAAAAAAATTTGGCGGGTCCGGGTCCAGGTGGACCCTGCGCAGACCCTACCCATTGCCATCCTTACTCTCCGCCATCAACGCCGCCAAGTCGACCACCTCCCCATTCCTGTTCACAATCTCAACAGTCACATCATAATCATTATCATTATCTTCCCCAATTTCCTTCTCTCTTACAACATCAATCCTCTTCCTCTTGATCTCGGAATTACCTTGGTAGCACTTTTGCTTTCCAGAACCTGTTCCATCGTCCGTCTCTATTTGCCGATGACCCCAGGGCATCGGTTGTGTATTTTTTTTTCTTTTGGAGCTGCTGTGCCAAGGTGTATGCACTCTTCACCTCAAAATCTCCATTTTTTGATCCCATCCACTGTAGAGAATCCTCCTCTTCAAAAGTTCTTAAAGGAATTTGAAGGATTTCATTTGCTTGATCTTCTCTAAAGAGTTGTCGAATGCATACCTTGTCCGACAATCTATCATCAGTTTTGATCAATTCTTCCACCTTGGCTTCTTCAGAGAGCATGCATGGCTCGGTAATCACCCGCCCTGTTTGGGACATGGGCGACCACTTGTCCTTCCATATGCAGATCGATTTTCCATTCCTCACCGTCCATCTCGTTCCTTCTAGCAAGAGGAATCTTGCTTTCATTATACTTCTCCATGCAAAACTTGGTTGATATCCCACCCTTGCATCCCAGAAAGAAGATTTTGGATAGTATCGGGCTTTGATAACTCAAACTGTTAGTGATTGTGGGTTAGAGACGAACTTCCACCCTTGCTTTGCTAGGAGAGCTAGATTGAAATTGTGCATCCGTCGGAAACCCATCCCACCGCTTCTTTGTGCTGCACAACCGATCCCATTTGATCCACATCGTACTCCGTCCCTCTTCCTTCATCCCCCACCAAAAGCGCCTGCATAGTTTCTCCAGTTCCTCACAAATGGTCTTTGAGATCCTATGGGACCCGGGAAAATCCCCGTTGGTGTCCTTCGCGGTAAACGGCGAGTCGAAAGGGGTGTCTTTTCTTTTAGAAGATTCGCTTGAATTTCTGTTTAAATAAATTAAAACTAAAATTTAAATAATCTCCTTTTGTTTAGATTTTATTAAAATTTGAGAATTTTATTTATTCAGAAAGTAAACAGAAAATAAAAGAAAAACAAAAAGATACGAAAAAAAAGAGAAAAAACAAAGAGCCCCGGGACTGGGCTCAGGATGATTTATTGTAGCAATACCTGCAGGTATTGTGAGCCAGTAACCCCGAAAAAAAGGCTCTCGGGCTTGGAAATCAGATCCGAGGCGCGGGACTGGCCGGAATACCGCCAGGTATTCTGCTTGTCCCGGCCTCGGGATCTATTTCCGAGACAGAGAAAAAAAACTGAAAATAAAATATGGGCTCAGGATGATTTACTGTAGCAATACCTGCAGGTATTGTGAGTTAGTGACCCCGAAAAAAGGGTCCCCGGCCTGGAAATCAGATCCGAGGCGCGGGACTGGCCGGAATACCGCCAGGTATTCCGATTGTCCTGGCCTCAGGATCTGTTTCCGAGACAGAGAAAAAAAACTGAAAATAAAATCCTTTTTTTTAAAAAAAAGCTTTCCGAAACAGAAAATAAGATACGAAAGGAAAAAAAATAAATGCGAGAAGAAATAAAAAAAAGGAAAAAAAGGAAGAAGAGTCGCCAATTAATTTTTGAGCGAGAATTAATAAACTCAAGAAACAAGACTCCCCAAACCACGAACCACGAGATTCGGATTCGGGGGTAAGGTTACGAATTCGGAAATAAAAATTCCTGAATCCGCCCCTTCAACGAACGGACTTTACTAAACCGGTTAAATAAAAAGGAAGAAGAAGAGGAGAGAAGAAGAGAGTAGAACGGAGTATTAATTAGCGTAATTAGTGTTATTTAGTTTCATACAAATGCCATAATAAAGCGAAAAATAAATACAATAAATAAAAGAATTGAATACAAGCGTACCTTTATTCACGAACAATCCATATTATTTAGGTCGAGTTTAAGATTAACTCAAGTTACAATATAATATGAATAAATAAGGGATAGAGAAGAAGAAAACAAAAATGCCAATTAAGTGTATGCAAGATGAGAGAAATATAGAGGGAGAAGAAAATGTGAAATCACCAAATGTCAATACGCCAGGGTGATTTCGGTGTAGGGTTGAAGTGGAAATGGTTGGGGTTTTTATAGGAGGAATGAAGGTTGAGAATTAGGTTAAAATGAGGGGGGGGGGGAATGACATGAATATCACCTAGTATCATAAGCCCAGCTGCGCGGATCGATTAGGGCGCGCATTTCGAGGTGAGCTGAGGCGTCCTGGGTCGGGCAGAACCCGCCCACAATACCTGCAGGCATGCTGAGCTTTGGAGGTGCCCAGCTGCGCGTTTCCCTAGGTCAGCGTGCTTCCCGAGGTAAACCGGGTCGGGCCTGACCCGCCCAAATACCTGCCGGTATGCTGGGCCTGGGAGAAGCCCAGTTGCACGCTTTCAGAGGTGGGCCCGCTTCCCGAGGTGACTTGGGTCAGGCATAACCCACCAGAATACCTGCAGGTATGCCCATATCCGGGTTGCAGTCCTGCTTTGGGCCGCGTGCCAGGTTTTACTTTTGAACATTTGGATTGGGCTTTTTTTTTAGGGGTTTTCCTTCATTTCTTCATCTTTTTTTTTGCATTTCACTTTCTTTGGCATTTTTATAAAATAAAATAAAGATAAAATAAAATTTAAAAAAATAAAATTACATAATTATGAGACACTTTTTGGGTGTCTACAGATCCCAAAACATTGCATCATATAGCTTGGGATAGCTTGTATCACCGCTTTAATCAACACTTTTCTTCCCGCTCGTGATAAGGATTTCTCCTTCCATCCTTTTAGTTTCTTCCAGGCTCGGTCAATGATACTTTGGAAAATGGCTTTCTTTGATCTCCCAATGATTGTAGGTAGACCAAGATAGCGTTGCGGAGCCTCTGCTACCTTAAAATGTAATCTCCCTTGAAGCGTCTGTTGCAATTCATTACTCACATTTCGGCTTCAAAAATTGACTTTGGAATACCTCACATATTATGAAATTATGTTTAGACCTCATGTCGCTAGGATGTATTTTTTATTTAAAGCCAGCAATTACTAAGAAACAAATACGCGTATTTAACCATGTTTCCAGGAATATTACTAAAACTACTGAAATGTCCCTTATTTTTTAAGTGCTAACACTCATCGACAATAAAACCTTCCGGTAATTTCCCACCAAAATCTTGCCAAAAATATATCCAAGTAATCGGATTATCTTCTAGCAATTGATAACATTAAAACATGAGCCCGAAAATACAATCCTAAACATGGAGATCAAATATGCTTCCGAAAATGTAAGGTACCCCTAATTCATTTTCTACAACAAACCTCTAAATGCTACTACTTAGGTTTGGTTTCCTTAAAGTTAGTTTGGCTTTAAGCCATATCTAAAAAGTTCTCTCCTCTAAGGCCATTTTCGGTGAATTGTGACGCTCCTTTCCTTTCCTTTTTGCTTCTCTGTCAATCATCGTTTTTCCTTGTTCCCGGTTTTAGCAGGTGACTACTTGTCCTCTGGCTTCGATTGTCTTCCACCAATTGGGGGGTCATTTTTCTCTAGGATTGACCAGCTTGTGGCTGTGGATGGGTGTTAGTGGGTTGTGTGTGATCGGTCACGGCCGATTGTTAATAAAAGCGATTAAGAGATTTTTTATGTGGGCTTTTGGTATTAGGTTCCCCATCTATTGGTTTGTCTTCTGATTCAGTAGGTTAACTTCTCTTTCTCCTTTCGTTTGGCATCAGCGTTGTAGATCAACCACCATCTTCTGTGAAGGCACGTTGAAATCACACATATTTTGGCTATTTGGTAGATGACCAAGAGATGGAGGTTGTTCTTGTTCAATTTGTGGTGAATGAGAATTGGCTAACCTTAGAGCCTATCTTCGTTCAGCAATTCGATCGTTGAATTTTTTCTTTTCGGTTTTGATCGAATAAAGGTTTTCTGGACATGGCCCCACAATATACTATTAATGTAGATGCCTCGCTGATTGCTATGATCCTGGGCCATGCTGATGCCATCTTGAAGGTTGAAGATTTTGATTTTAGAAGTCTCTGGGTCCAACTTGAGGGCATTCTTATACGTCTTCGCTAGGATGGTGATATCTTAAAATTGCCCATGTTATTAGGCATGTTCTTATGCGTCTTCGCTAGGATGGTGATATCTTAAGTTTGGATAAATAACCTTGTTGCGAATGCATGATTCTATTACGAGGTACGTCCTAATAATTCCACGCATTTTGGGTTGGGGCTAGGTGGGTCGTTTGGATGCCTCATGGTAACTCTGAAATGTTGCAAGACTTGAACCATGTACCATCTTCTTTACATCATGGTTTTAATTTGGTGGATGCTGAGCCGGAAGCATATGGGTTAGATTCCATGGGGGCTGCTAGTGATAATTGGACCACTGAGACACTTAACCCTATATTGTGCAAGGCCGGACTTGGTTAGATGGGGGTTTGGCGTATATATGCTCCCCCGACTTATTGGGTACTTGATGAAGACTTTTGGGATGGGCTGCAAAATATTCAATCTCCATTTGTAATGGAAGACACTCTCTCTGATTTTTCTGAATGCCACTGGTAATTTATCTACCCAAATTTCTCTGCATCATCATCCTACATCCTCCATGGAGGTCCTGAATAATAAATATGGGAGATTATTTGAATCAGAGACGGTCATCGGGCTGGAGGCAGATCTTCATTTGCATGTCATGTGAATTTTGGTGGTGGGTCCTGTCCTGTATCTCTGGTGTCAACTTAAACCCGCTCGTTTCATTTTCTGGTAGGCTAGAGGAATGTCAGGCTTATTTCCTTGGGAATCTAACGGGTCACATAGATCAAGGATTTGTCATCAACAAAGCTAAAGGGGCAAGACTTTCTCCAACGCTTATTGAGTTCATATCAGGATTGGTGTTTTCGGGTATGGTCAAGGAGGTGTCGGGGGCAACCTTTTCCCAGCCCCCTGCAGTGCCATGATGCGAATAGGGGCTTGGAATTGCAGAGCTTTAGGAGAGGTGGAGCACTCTACCATTCCATACTTATCTTGGGTGCAAAGCTCCAGCTGTTTCGATGTTTTGGCCTTGTTTGAAACAAAGAAACAGTTAGTCGATGCCCGTTCTATTTTGTGTAAAATGGGGTTTATTGATGTGATGGGTGTAGATGTAGTGGGTAGATCGGGGGTATTGCAGTATGATGGCGTGATTTATAGTTCCAATCTATGTAAATTTCCAGTCTGTAATTATCAAAATCAATGAAGCTAGTAGTTTAATGTGGTATATTTGCTTTATTTATGGAGCCCCTCTGCCCCTGCCATTGAACATAGAGCACAAGTATGGCAGAGTCTGGTTCCCCTTTTGCTTGGCTTAAATGCTCTGTTTCTTATTATGTGATTTTAATCAAGTGGTTACTTTCGATCAAAAAGTGGATGGCAGTTTGCACATCCGTGGACAAGAAGAATTTCTTATCTGGATGCATTCATTGAACATACAAGAGATCCCTTTTCAAGGGGTACCCTTGACAAATATGCGCGGAGGGATACAACAGATATGGGAAAGACTAGACAGAGTGTATACATCCTTGGAGTGGATGAATGACTTTCCACATAGCAATGTTTATAATCACCCGATTTCGGTATCTTATTCGTTATTGGTTTTGTATGTCTAACGCATTGCTTCTAAGAAACAAAAATTATTTAAACTAGAAACATGGCCATTTAGACTACCAGATTTTCGTCAAGGGGTTGAACATATCATTGGCCAACATGTTGATGTGTCTCGCCTTTATGAGTTAGTGAAAAAGTTGGACACAAATAAGAAAGCTTGGAAAACAACTCTATTTGCAATTAAAGAAGAAACATAATAGGGATACCTATTTACCCCTTTCAGAGTTACACGATCTCCAGAAACAACTTTTGTCCTGTCAGATGCATTCTTCGGCCTTTGCAAGTATGCTGCGTCAAATGAATGATCTTAAAAATATTATTTGTCCATTACAATTATTTGGAAGGAACAGAGCAACCTTTCATGGTTGGCAGGCAACTTTATTATCACCAGCAGGGATATTAGTTCTCATTAATGTCGTTCTATCGACACTCCACCAACATGTGTTCTGAGTTTATAAAGTCCCACAGAATATTGTGGAAAAACTAATCGCGATAATAATTCAGTTTTTATTGGTGGCATTCAAGTGGGAAAAAAAATCCATACATTCGATACAAGGATCTCAGCTTTTCAAATTGAAAGGTATGGGTGGCATAGGAATTCGCGAAGTCACAAGTTTTAATCAAGCATTGTTATTGAAGCAAGCTTGGCGGCAGCTCATTTGGATTCCTCTCTTCTAGCTCACTTATGGAAATTTAAATAATAGGACATCAACTCCGTTAATTAGATCCAACAATTATAAAGCCCCTCAGAGTACATCATATGCATGGAAAAGTATTACAAGAGCAGCAACCCTTGTGAGGAACATATTACGATGGAGGATTGGGAATGGAAGGTCAATCCAAATTGGAGATAATCGTTGGTCGGATAATCATGTACCTCACCTAAAGCCAGGTGTATCACCAGAGATGTTACAAAAATTTGTTGCTGATTTAGTAATTAATACCCGAGGATCTCCAAAGTGGAACAAAACATATATAACATTGATTTTTAATATAGCAACCATAAAATGTATACTTCAACTACATATACCATGTGATGCAGCAATGGATAAATTATGCTGGGGAGATGCTCAATCGGTATATATACAATAAAATCTGGATATTAAGCTTTGGGTATAGTTAATGGTATCTTTTCGGATACACTACAGACATGTGATGAAAGATTGTGGCGCAGGTTCTGGCATAGCAATCTACCGCCAAAATGAAAAATATTTATTTGGAAATGTGCTAATAATGCTCTCCCATTGGGAAAGAACGTAGAGGCTAGAGGACTAACAAAGGACCATACCAGTTGGCATGATATTAGCATTGAATCCAAATTGCATTTATTTAGAGTTTGTGACATTGCAAAACATTTGTGGAAAGCTAGCCCTTTTGGACTAAAATATACGGGCACAGACTTGGAGTGGAAACAATGGTTGGAAGACTGGTTAAAATATTTGATGAATATGGACAAGGATGGTGGGACCCAATTATTAATTTTCGATACGGTAGTTTAGACAATGTGGAAGAAAAGAAATTCGGCGAAAATTTCAAAAACAAAGATCACGAAGAATGTTAGCGGTGCCAAAAAAATCAGGTTCGGGTCAAACTGAGTTCGGACAAGTTGGACATTCGGAAAAAAATCCCCAAACCCGAACCCTGTCCGAATTTCAAATTCGGCATTTTGTTGTGTCCGAACCCGGACCCAAATTGTCCGAATTTGTCCAAACCTGGATTTGTCCGAATATAACCAAACCCGAATTTACACTAAATTTAAACATAATTCCAATATTTTGTCCAAATTCTAGTGTTCAAACACTGTCCGAATGTGTCTGAATTTGTCTGAACTCAAATTTGGCACAAAATTCGGACGTTCAAATTTCTTATCCCGAACCCGAACCCAACTCACTTTCTGAATCGGACATCACTGAATTGTCTGAATTTAAAATTCGGACAAAAAATTGATGACCAAACCCGCTTTAAGTAGGGTCAGGCAAATTCAGGTATTTGGATCGGAAGAACTTTTACCTGCGCTGCTGAATGTCATGGAACACTGCCTACATAGATCAATTAAAGAAGGATATCAATGGTCAAAGGTACCCAAGAATAGGCCATAGATCGGTGCATAATAAAGAAATTGTAGATATTACTAAAAATACATTAGTAACTACAAATCAAAAAGCGAGATCTGTTGTTGATAGAGCATGACAAAAAGAATCAGGGATGGCAGCAACGGCATGGGCATTAATTGCTGATGATGTTGGCAAAACTGAAAATTCGAGAGGAAAATCTTTTTTTGGCTCCCCTTCACAATACAAGTAGAGTTAGAAGTAAAAATAAGATGGTGAGCCCGGGAGCACCATGCTCCGTGAGCCCATCCATATTAATTTTTAATTTTATTTTTATTTTGGGTATAATATATGTACTTCCTCCGATTGTCCAAATGTCTTTTTTTTAACTAAAAATTTTTCATAGCATATTCTATCAATAAAAATACAACTTTATGTTTTTAAAATAATATTTTTCGTTACTAATCCAATGATAATACTTTCATATAATAAAATATTGTATATGTCGAGAAATTAATAACAAGAATAGACCATTAATATGGAGCGGAGGAAGTATTTTTGAGTCATTATTTTAATTTTTTTCTCAAGCATAATTGGTGCCTTTAATTTACACTATTCATTTTAACAATTATGAACATTATGGTATATATTTCTCAACATTTACCTACTGGTTTATGAGCATTGTAGTTTTGGTTTATGAATATTCATGTACTGGTTAGTCTAGTTTATAAGTATTCTGCTATAGATTTATGAGCATTGTAGTTTAAGTTTATGAGCGTTTATGTACTGGTTTATGAACACTCTAATATAGATTTATGAACATTGTAGTTTAGGTTTATGAACATATATGTACTGGTTTATGAGCACTCTAGTATAGATTTATGAGCATTGTAGTTTAGGTTTATGTGCATTTATGTACGGGTTTATGAGCACTCTAATATAGATTTATGTGCATTGTAGTTTAGATTTATGATGTATAATGGGGTCAAGGAGATCTCATTATACTTGGAAAACAGTATCTTTAAGAACGAAGAATAGAATCTCCCTTCTCAAAGTTCTAAAGATCAAATCGTGTGAAAGAAAGAAGATGGAAATCGAAAAAGATCAATGGAAATTGTTACCAAGATGGACGAATGGATGAATGAACGAATGAGATGGATGAAAGGAATGGATGGAACGAATGAGTGAAAGAATGGAATGTAAGTTTCTTGAATGTTTGGGATGGGATTCGAATGAAATTGTAATTGAAACAATGTAGAAACAAAAACAAGATCAAATGAATCAAGAATGAAACTCACGAATGAAATGAATGATAATGGCCTTGGATTCTTCAATGGAGATATAGGCACACCACTCCAAAGACTCCTCCAATTATACCTTTCACCATCTAAGGATGTCAACCTTAGAATAGAAGTAGAGATGGGCGAATTCCTCCCTAAAGAGAAACTACAATTCTAGTTTAGAAAACTAGAGAGAAAAACAACACATGTGTTTTGGTTTGTATTTGATTTATATTGAATATGAAGTGATTACAAGGGCCTCCCAAAGGGTCTATTTATACTAAATGAGAACCCCTTTAGGCGTGTCATATCAAGAATATAAGGGGTTTCTAGCTTACATCATCTAATTCAAAGATTACATCATAAAGAATCAAAATGAACTAAGCTAGATTAAAACTTGAATAACTTGCTCGTTTCTTCACCAAATTCCAAGATTCAAAAACCAAATGAAAGCTCTTGGGATGTAGAACATTCAGCTCTAGGATGTCTTCCTCATTAGCTTTATGGTTCTTGAGATATAGAGCAAAGTACTTGATTACCCTTGATGAAGTCGTCCAAAGTAGAGAGTTTAGTGAGTGATTGAAGCTCTTCCTCCATGTAAGTTTGTATTTGGTTCCCATAATGTGTATTTGGGACCAAATATACATCATTCCCCCCTAGTTGAGAAGAGTTTGTCCTCAAACTAGGAAGTTCTTCTTCTCCTCCATAGTATGGCTTAAGAACACTCACATTAAAGGTACAACTACCTTCATAATCTTCACCAAGTTGTAATTTGTAAGCATTATCACCAATCCTTTCCAATACTTCATAAGGACCATCACCTCTTGGTGCTAGCTTCCCTTTCCTTTTAGAAGGAAATCTTTCTTTCTTCAAGTAAATCCAAATAAGATCTCCCGGTTCAAATACAACCTTCTTCCTTGTTCTATTCATTCTACTTGCTACATCTTGCGTATACTTCAAGATTTTCTCACGAACTTCTTCATTTAGCTTCTTAATCTCTTCCACCCTTTTGTTAGCTTCAAAGCTAAACTTTGTTGTAGTAGAAATAGGTGTAAGATCCATAGGTTGGAGAGGATTCCTTCCATAAACCAGTTGAAATGGTGACAAACCCGTGGCTTTACTTGGACTTCTATTAAAGGCAAATTCAGCATGACATAGAAGAGTATCCCACCCTTTCTTGTCTTTACTAACCAATACTCGAAGTAAAGCTCCCAAAGTACGATTTGTAACTTCAGTTTGTCCATCTGTTTGTGGATGACATGCGGTGCTAAACTTCAATTTTGTACCAAGCTTCTTCCACAATGTTAGCTGAAAATGACTAAGAAACTTTGAATCTCTATCACTCACCATGGTCTTTGGAATACCATGTAACTTCACTATTTCTTCAAAGTAAAGATTTGCAACTTTAGTAGCATCATAGGTTGTATGGCATGGAATAAAGTGTTCCATCTTTGAAAACCTATCAACGACAACCATGATTGAATCCTTACCTTTTTGAGTTCTTGGTAGACCCACAATGAAGTCTAAACTCACATCTTCCCAAGGATTATGGGGAATAGGCAAAGGAGTGTACAAGCCTTATGGTAATGTATGAGCTTTTGAGATATTGCAAGTCTTACACCTCTTGATCATATGCTCAACATCTTTGATCATACTAGGCCAAAAATAATGCTCTTTCATCATCAAATAAGTTTTCTCAATACCAAAATGACCCGCCATTGATCCTCCATGGACTTCCATAATCAACAATTCACGATTGCTACTCTTTGGAATGCATAGTTGATTTCCCTTGAAAAGAAATCCATGCTCAATATGAAAGAGTTGGTGGGGATGCTTCTTGCAAAGCTCATAAACCTCTTTGAAATCTTCATCATTCTCATATAACCCTTTAATATATTCAAAACCAAGGACTCTTGAATCAAGAATATGAGTGAGTAAGTACCTTCTTGATAAAGCATCTGCTCCTTTGTTAAGATGTCCCGCCTTATGCTTTATTATGAAATGAAATGCTTGCATGTACTCAACCCATTTGGCATGTCTTGGATTAAGCTTATGTTGCCCTTGAATAAACTTAAGAGCTTCATGATCACTATGTAGAATGAATTCACCACTTAGAAGATAATGTCGCCAATGCTCAAGAGCTCTTATAATTGCATAGAACTCTTTATCATATGTACTACACTTCCTTTGGCTTCATTCAATTTCTCACTAAAGAAAGCAATTGGACGACCTTCTTGAGATAGAACGGCTCCAATTCCAACTCCACTTGCATCAACTTCAACATCAAAAACTTTGTCAAAACAAGGTAATGCAAGAATAGGTGCATGACCTAATTTCTCCTTAATCAACTCGAATGCTTCATTTGCACCCTTACTCCATGAAAACTCTTTCTTTTTCAACAATTCGGTCATAGGTGCAAGAATGGAGCTAAAATTCCTTATGAACCTTCTATAAAATGATGCTAAACCATGGAAACTCCGTACCTCATGATGTATGTGCAGACCAAAGGAGATCAGAGTGCACTGGTCTGGACTACACCAAGGACCTTACTGTCCAATTTTCTGTTCAACCTAAGCTCTTCCTAGGGATGGAATAGCATCAAGGAACGAAAAACAAATAAAAGAAGATAGAAAACCTGTGACTCTCACTGATACAGACCACACCACAGCAAGAAGCACAAGGGCAAACTCAGCTATGCACTGGATACAGTCCACTCCACCAGAACATGCACCGAGCTCTACTTAACACCTTCTAAGCTTGCCAGAGCTTAGTTACAGACAAGTAGAAACAATGGAGAGTTTTTAGAGACACTCACAAACACACAGGAGCAAGCTCGACTGGTTTCTCATTCATTCACTCAAAGTTGCATGCAAAAAGTACAATAGGAGCTGCTTATATTGCTACTTTCAGCAAGTAGCTGGCTGTACCGACTGATTAAGGCTTTCCTAAGCATTAGGAAACCTCTAATCTACTGGTAAGCTAACTTAAGATACATAAGAAAGCTATTTAATACTTAATTACATCAGATTATATGAAGAAAATAGCAAAAGAAATATAAAAGTTGCTGGCTGGATCAGATTGTGCTAGCAGCTGCTTATCAAGCCTTAGTCATGCTTCCACTAGATGTATTATAATCTTCTTCTTGGCGGCTGAAATGGCTGGTGATATTAGCAACTAAGGACATTCGATTATTGAAAGGAAAATGACCAAATGACCTCAAAACTGTTGAAAATGCTAACACTGTCCCAGCTGCATGATATTGCTTGCACTTTATGAACCAACATGCTGTAGGAAATGCCCAAGGACATCAGTCACCTGCACTCCTTGAACAGTAGTAGTAAATGACCTTAGGGACATATGGAAACCACCAAATGTCATTGCCTTAAGTTGTTGCAACTTGTAATAGACCTTTAAGATAACCTGAACCCTGATTTCACAGGTTGGGGTTCTGCCAAGGTCTAATTGCACTAACTGGACTTAGGTTCTAAGGCCAAGGCTGCCTTCTGCACAGGATCCTGGGGTTGTCACCTTACTTCGTTTGAATACTTCAAAATTCCCCTAGGACCTTTCTGCTATAACACTTCATGCTTGCTGCAGGAAGGACTTGATCCCTCCTGAATTCCCAGCTAAGTCCCATTGGGTGAAGGACCTGCTGAGGACCTCAGGACAGAAAGTCCTCTCCTCCTTCCTTGTTGTGCCAACTGTCATTGCTGGTATAGATGGACCTACATCATCCTCCTCTGGTTCAGAAAAGTTTGACCTCAAACTTGGTAAACCCTCATCCGCTGGATAATAAGGTCTAAGATCAGCAATGTTGAAGGTTGCACTTCCTCCATAGTCTTCAGATAGAGCCAACTTATAAGCATTCTCATTAACTTGCTCAAGCACCTCGAATGGACCATCAGCCCTGGAAACAAGCTTCCCTTTTCTCCTGCTAGGAAACCTGTCTTTCCTGAGGTATACCCATACCAAGTCACCTGGAGTAAACACAATTCTTCTCCTTTTTTGATTTGCTGCTGCTGCCACCTTCTCATTATGTTTCTCAATTTGTTGTTGGATTTGTTGATGGAACTCTTTAATCTGCTTGGCCCTTAAATCAGCTTCATAGTTAAACTTGATTGAAGTAGCTTGGGGTACCAAATCCAAAGGAGTAATTGGATTCAGACCATAAACCACTTGAAAAGGTGAATAACCAGTGGCTTTGCTGGGGGCTCTATTAAAAGCAAACTCTGCTTGTGGTAGCGTAGTATCCCAACTTCCTTTGTTTCTTGCTACAAGGCTTCTCAAAAGTGCACCTAAGGTTCTGTTAGTAACCTCAGTTTGACCATCTGTCTGGGGATGACAGGTAGTGCTAAACTTGAGTTGAGTTCCCATCTTCTTCCATAGTGTAATCCAGAAATGGCTAAGAAACTTGGTGTCCCTATCTGAAACCATAGATCTAGGAATGCCATGTAACTTGACTACCTCTTGAAAATATAAATCAACAACTTTAACAGCATCATAGGTAGTATTGCAAGGAATAAAATGAGCCATTTTTTGAGAATCTATCAACAACAACCATAATAGAGTCTTTACCTCTCTGAGTTCTTGGAAGTCCCATGATGAAATCAAGACTGACATCTTCCCAGGGACCTTTAGGAACTGGAAAAGGGGTATAAAGTCCTTGAGGTACGTAGACTTTGACTCTTGGATAATTGGCATATGTTGCATCTCTTGACCAAATGCTCTACATCTCTTCCCATCTTTGGCCAGAAATAATGTTCTTTGAGCATAAGCAATGTCTTCTCTATGCCAAAATGTCCTGCTAATCCTCCTCCATGTACTTCTGAGATTAATAATTCCCTTATACTGCTTCTAGGAATACATAACCTGCTGCCTTTAAATAGGAATCCATGATCTGTGTGGTACAGACCCTGAGGATGCTGTTGACAAGCCTGAAACTTGTCCTTAAAATCATTATCTGTAGCATAAAGGACCTTCAGTTGCTCAAATCCTAGGATTCTGGAATCCAGGATATGCAATAAGAAAAATCTTCTGGAAAGTGCATCAGCTCCCTTGTTCATATTGCCTGACTTATGATGGATCATGAAATGAAAAGACTGCATACACTCGACCCATTTAGCATGTCTGGGATTAAGCTTATGTTGTCCTTGAATATATTTCAGGGCTTCATGATCACTATGTAGAATAAACTCTCCTCCAACCCAATAATGTCTCCAATGCTCAAGAGCTCGAATAATTGCATAAAATTCTTTATCATAAGTACTCTATTTCTTCTTTGCTTCATTCAGTTTCTCACTGAAGTAAGCTATAGGCCTGCCTTCTTGAGATAAGACAGCTCCTATGCCAACTCCTGAGGCATCACACTCTACTCAAAGATTTTAGAAAAGCTAGGTAGAGCAAGAACTGGTGCTGTTATAAGCTTCTCTTTGATTTGTTCAAAGGACCTCTGTGCTGCTGGAGTCCGTTAAAAGGACTTCCCTTTGATAACTTCAGTCATGGGTGCCATAATAGTGCTGAAATTTCTCACAAATCTTCTATAAAATGAAGCTAGCCCATGAAAACTTCTTACTTGCTGAATAGAGCTAGGGATAGGCCACTCTTGAATGGCCTTGATCTTCTCCTGATCAACTCGAATGCCATCAGTAGATACTATATAGCCAAGAAAAATAACTTGGTCTGTAAAGAACTGAAATTTCTTCAAATTCCCATAAAGCTTCCCCTTAGACAGAATTTCCATCACTTGCTTCAAATGTTGTTGATGCTTTGCCTCTGTCTTACTATAAACCAAAATATCATCAAAATAAACAACTACACAACTTCCAATCAAAGGCTTTAGTACCTGTGATGTAGATTTGGTTCCAAACCTACATCATGGAAGCCAAATACTTAGCTACATTGAAAAGGAGCTTGAAACTATCACATTTGGTTTACATTCGAATGGTCTTAACCATGGAGGAGTGATGATTTGCTCTCTAACTCAAGAACCATAAGGCTATCATGGAAGACGTCCTAGAGTGGATTAATCTACATTCAAAGAGCTTTCATATGGTTCAAGAATCTTTAAATTTGGATAAGAATTGAGAGAGTTATCATCAAATGTAATCTAGCTTAGTTCATTTGTTTCTTTATGATGTCATTCTTGTATTAGATGATGTAAGCTAGTTTACTCCTTTTTCTTGATTTGTACACGCCTAAGGGGGCTACCATTTAGTATAAATAGACCCTTTAGGGTGCCTTGTAATCTCATTCAATTCAAATTCAATCAAATACAAACAAACACATGATGTTGTTGTTTTCCTCTCTAGCTTTGTGCTAGTTCTATTCGTTTCTCTTGAGGGAGAACGAGATATCCCCCTTCTTCTATCTAAGGTTGGCATCCTTGGTGGTGAAAGGAAGGAATTGAAGAGTCTTGAAGGTGGTGTGCCTTTATCCTTCCAAGGAGCTTCAATCGCCATTATCAACCATTCATCCAAGCGTTCAATCGTCCATCATTCGTCCATTATCAAACCTTCATTTGGTAATCATCTTTCATAGTTCTTTCCATCTTTTCTATCCATTTCCATTCCATTTTCGAACCTTAAGAACTTTGAGAAGGGAGATTTTCATCTTCACTCTTAAAGATCCTTAATCCTTTTGTGTAATGTGATCTTGTGATCCCATTATACATCAAAATTGGTATCAGAGCTTAGGAGATTGATTCTCTTAGTTCTTGATCCATCTTTTCACCATCTTTCCATCAAATCCATCCCCACCATCCCACCATCATCACGCCACCATCGTTCTTCCAAGAACTCAACAAGAACCCATCAAGAACTCATAAAGAACCATCAACTCCACAAAAAACCCAATAGCCCAAACACAATCCGTCCACACACAAACCTCTCTCGTCCTTTACCCAACCAAATCCCTTAAACCGTGAACCTTGCAATCTTTTTCACCAAAGATTGATCAAGATGAACGATTCTAGCACATCCGCACCTACTCCAATGGAACCCCAAGAAGATGTTGAAGCCTTGAAGAGAAAAATCACCAATCTCAACGATCAACTTAAGAGATACATGCATCTACAACATAGGGTGAACCGTGGAGATAGTGAAATCAATGAAAGTGATGAAGAAGTGCCTCAAAGACGTCCCCCAAGGGAGGAACGTTTCGACTTCAAAGTGGAGATCCCCGAATTTGACGGTAATCTTGATCCTGAAAACTTTTTAGATTGGATGCAAACCGTTGAACGTGTATTTGACCTTAAGGAGGTTCAAGATGAAAAGAAGGTCAAATATGTGGCTCTTAAATTGCGGAAACATGCGTCCATTTGGTGGACCAATTTGCAAAAGAAGAGGCAAGCTAAAGGCAAGGACAAGATAAGAACGTGGGATAAGATGAAGAAGAAGCTCCAAGAGAAGTTTTTACCACCAAGTTATCTCGAGATAACTACTACAAGTTCTGACGATTGGTTCAAGGAAGCAAAAGTGTGGAGGAGTACACAAAGGAATTTGAGCATATTCTTTGGCGTTGTGATCTCCAAGAGGATGAACCTCAAACTTTGGTACGTTTTCTATATGGTCTAAATGATTGGATTCGTAACATTGTTGAATTACATCCTTACCAATCTTTGGACGAATTGAGTTCTTTGGCCTTAAAGGTAGAAAGACAAAGAAAGGAAAGAGGAAAAGAAAATGTGACCAAATACCAAACCTCGTACAAACCCCCACAAAACACACGCCCAAACAATCCATCACAAAAACCCACATTCCCCACAAAACAACCAAACACAAGAGCACCACAAAATCAACCCCCATCCATTCCCAAACCCCACGTCCAAGAACCAAAACCCCTAGCCCCAAGAAGGTGTTTTCGTTGCCAAGGCTTAGGACATTATGCTTCGGAGTGTCCTAACAAAAGGGTAGTATCTTTGGTAGAATATCAAAGTGCTTTGTATGTAGAACCGGAGTATCTTGAGGATGAACATGAGAAAGAAGAAGAAAATGACGTGAATGAGGAAGAGGAGGTAGAAGAGGCCGATGAAGGAGAAATGCTAGTAATAAGAAGGGCCTTAAGTGTTGCTAGTGTCCCAAATGAGCTAGAACAAAGGGAGAACATCTTTCACACAAGATGTACTATCCAAGGCAAAGTGTGTTCTCTTATCATTGATGGAGGAAGTTGCACTAATGCCGCCTCTACAACCATGGTGAACAAACTACAATTGGAGGTTAGTCCACACCCATCCCCTTACACCATTCAATGGTTAAGTCATGGGAAGGGAATTCGAGTGGTTCATCGTGTTCTTGTAAGTCTTTCTATTGGAAGAAACTACAAAGATTCTATTTGGTGTGATGTAATTCCTATGGATGCTTGTCATATTTTGCTTGGGAGACCTTGGCTTTTTGATAGGAGTGTCACACATGATGGGAGAATGAACACCTACTCGTTTATTCTCAACAAAAAGAAGATCACTTTGGCTCCTCTCTCACCATCATCGATCATACGTCCCCAACAACAACCACAAAAGGAGGAGACTAACATTGTGACATTCATGAAGGCCGAACATCATGAATTTCAAGAGCATAAAGATCTTATTCTAGCAAACTTGGAGGAGGAAGAAGCGTCCCCAACTATTGAGCATGCACGTCTTCACCCTCTTTTGGAACGTTTCAAACACTTGTTCCCAAAGAGATGCCCAGGATTACCTCCAAGAAGAGAAATTGAGCACAAGATTGATCTAGTTAGGGTTCTATGCTCCGATAAACCGGCCTACCGAATGAATCCAAAAGAAGCTCAAGAAGTACAAAGGCAGGTAGATGAGCTTTTATCCAAAGGCTTGGTGTGTGAAAGCATGAGTCCATGTGCCGTTCCGGTCTTACTTGTGCCCAAGAAAGATGGCTCTCAAAGAATGTGTATGGATTGTCGAGCCATAAACAAAATCACAATCAAGTATAGATTCCCAATCCCACGCCTTGAGGATCTACTTGATGAGCTACATGGAAGTGTTGTGTTCTCTAAAGTTGATTTGAGGAGTGGATATCATCAAATAAGGATTCATGAAGGAGATGAATGGAAAACGGCATTCAAGACCAAGGAGGGTTTATATGAATGGCTTGTGATGCCATTTGGCCTTACAAATGCACCATCCACTTTCATGCGTTTAATGAATCATGTATTGAAGCCTCTTATTGGTAAATGTGTTGTAGTTTACTTTGATGATATTCTTGTATATAGTAGAAGTGAAAGAGAACATGTAAAGCATTTAGAGTTGGTCATGTATATCTTGGAGAAGGAGAAGCTATACGCCAATTTGGAGAAATGCCATTTCCTCTCATCCAAGATCGTGTTCCTTGGATATGTTCTTTCACAAGAGGGTATACAAGTCGACAAGGAGAAGGTGAAAGCTACTCAAGAGTGGCCTACACCAAAGTCCATTCATGAGGTACGAAGCTTTCATGGTTTAACATCTTTCTATAGAAGGTTTATAAAGAACTTTAGCTCCATTCTTGCACCTATGACCGAATTGTTGAAAGGAAAGGAGTTTACATGGACTATAGGTGCTAATGAAGCGTTTGAAGTGATTAAGGAGAAATTGTGTCATGCACCTATTCTTGCTTTA
The DNA here is from genome assembly GCA_029582165.1 of Portulaca oleracea. Taxonomy (NCBI): domain Eukaryota; kingdom Viridiplantae; phylum Streptophyta; class Magnoliopsida; order Caryophyllales; family Portulacaceae; genus Portulaca; species Portulaca oleracea. The sequence goes on from CM055889.1 coordinate 24,916,740, forward strand.
CCATGTTTTGACAAAGTATTTGAAGTTGAGGTGGATGCAAGTGGAGTAGGAATTGGAGCCGTCCTAACCCAAGAAGGTCGTTTCATTTCTTACTTTAGTGAGAAGTTGAATGAAGCTAAGAGGAAGTATAGCACCTATGATAAAGAGTTCTATGCCATCATAAGAGCTCTTGAGCATTGGAGACATTATCTTCTAAGTGGTGAATTCATCTTACATAGTGATCATGAGGCTCTTAAGTTCATCCAAGGGCAACACAAGTTAAACCCCAGGCATGCTAAATGGGTAGAGTATATGCAAGCATTCCACTTTGTGATCAAACATAAAGCGGGTCATCTTAACAAAGGAGCGGATGCTTTATCAAGAAGGTACTTACTTACCCATGTTTTAGATTCAAGAGTCCTTGGTTTTGAGCATATTAAAGAGTTATATGAAAATGATGAGGATTTCAAGGAGGTTTATGAGCTTTGTAAGAAGCACCCTCATCAACTTTTCCATCTTGAGAATGGGTTTCTATTCAAAGGGAATCAACTTTGTATTCCTAAAAGTAGCATTCGAGAGTTGTTGATCATGGAGGTCCATGGAGGATCCTTGGCGGGTCACTTTGGGATTGAAAAGACCTACCTTATGATGAAGGAGCATTATTTTTGGCCAAGCATGATTAAAGACGTTGAGCATATGGTAAAGAGATGTAATACTTGCAATATTTCAAAGGCTCACGCTTTACCACAAGGATTGTATACTCCTTTGCCCATTCCACATCATCCATGGGAAGATGTGAGTTTAGACTTCGTTGTTGGTCTACCAAGAACACAAAGAGGCAAAGATTCTATCATGGTGGTCGTTGATAGATTTTCCAAGATGGCTCATTTTATTCCATGCCATACTACTTATGATGCTACTAAGGTTGCAAACCTTTATTTTGAGGAAATAGTGAAGCTACATGGCATTCCAAAGACCATGGTAAGTGACCGAGATTCCAAGTTCCTTAGTCATTTTTGGTTTACTTTATGGAAGAAGCTTCTGACATTGAAGTTTAGCACCGCATGTCATCCACAAGCGGATGGACAAACCAAGTGACTAATCGAACTTTGGGAGCTCTTCTTCGGATATTGGTGAGTAAAGACAAGAAGGGTTGGGATACTCTTCTATGTCATGCTGAATTTGCCTTCAATCGAAGTCCAAGTAAAGCCACAGGGTTATCACCTTTTCAAGTTGTTTATGGAAGGAACCCTCTCCAACCTATGGATCTCACACCCATCTCGACATCAACAAAGTTTAGTTTTGAAGCTAACAAAAGGGTGGAAGAGATTAAGAAGCTACATGAGGAGGTTCGAGCTAAAATTGAGAAGTATACCTCAAGTGTATCAAGTAGGGTGAATAAATCAAGGAAGAAGGTTGTATTTGAGCCAGGAGACCTTGTTTGGATTCACTTGAAGAAAGAAAGATTTCCTTCTAAAAGGAAAGGTAAGCTTGCACCAAGGGGAGATGGTCCTTACAAAGTTTTGGAGAAGATTGGTGATAACGCTTATAAATTGCAACTTGGAGAAGACTATGAAGGGAGTTGCACTTTTAATGTGAGTGATCTCAAGCCCTTCTATGGAGAGATTGGAGAACTTCCTAGTTTGAGGACAAACTCTTTTCAACTAGGGGGGAATGATGTAGATTTGGTTCCAAACCTACATCATGGAAGCCAAATACTTAGCCACATTGAAAAGGAGCTTGAAACTATCACATTTGGTTTACATTCGAATGGTCTTAACCATGGAGGAGTGATGATTTGCTCTCTAACTCAAGAACCATAAGGCTATCATGGAAGACGTCCTAGAGTGGATTAATCTACATTCAGAGAGCTTTCATATGGTTCAAGAATCTTTAAATTTGGATAAGAATTGAGAGAGTTATCATCAAATGTAATCTAGCTTAGTTCATTTGTTTCTTTATGATGTCATTCTTGTATTAGATGATGTAAGCTAGTTTACTCCTTTTTCTTGATTTGTACACGCCTAAGGGGGCTACCATTTAGTATAAATAGACCCCTTAGGGTGCCTTGTAATCTCATTCAATTCAAATTCAATCAAATACAAACAAACACATGATGTTGTTGTTTTCCTCTCTAGCTTTGTGCTAGTTCTATTCGTTTCTCTTGAGAGAGAACGAGATATCCCCCTTCTTCTATCCAAGGTTGGCATCCTTGGTGGTGAAAGGAAGGAATTGAAGAGTCTTGAAGGTGGTGTGCCTTTATCCTTCCAAGGAGCTTCAATCGCCATTATCAACCATTCATCCAAGCATTCAATCGTCCATCATTCGTCCATTATCAAACCTTCATTTGGTAATCATCTTTCATAGTTCTTTCCATCTTTTCTATCCATTTCCATTCCATTTTCGAACCTTAAGAACTTTGAGAAGGGAGATTTTCATCTTCGCTCTTAAAGATCCTTAATCCTTTTGTGTAATGTGATCTTGTGATCCCATTATACATCAACCTGGTTCATAAGCCTCATGAATGTAGAAGGAGCATTTGTAAGACCAAAGGGCATTACAAGCCATTCAAACAGACCTCCCTTTGTTTTGAATGTTGTCTTCCATTCATCACCTTTATAAATTCTGATTTGATAGTAACCACTTCTCAAATCTATCTTGGAAAACACCTGAGACCCATGGAGTTCATCAAGAAGATCTTCAAGCCTAGGTATTGGAAACCTGTACTTGATTGTGATTTTATTTATAGCTCTACAATCCATACACATTCTTTGACTACCATCTTTCTTAGGAACCAACAGAGCATGTACTGCACATGGACTTAGGCTCTCCCTAATCATTCCTTTGCTAAGAAGATCATCCACTTCCCTTTGAATCTCTGCAGTTTCGGCTGGAGCCATCCTGTAAGCAGGTTTATTGGGCAAGACTGATCCTGGGACTAGATCAATCTTATGCTGTATATCTCTTTTGGGGGGCAATCCTGGGGGTATCTCATCTAGAAATAAAAATGTATACTCTTCCAAGAGTGGAACAAGTAGGGGATGGTTATTTTGTGGGATTTGTGGTTCATCAGGGGATAGTAGGATGAGATCCTTACAAGCACTGAACTCGTGATGCTCAGCAGCTAGTAAAAGATCAAGGGTAGGCTCAAGGTAAAGGTTCTTTGTGGGCTGGGTATGTTTGAGTGGGGTTAAGGTTATTTTCTTGTGGTTCACCACCAAGGTATAAGTATTAGCCCTTCCATCATGTTGCACAGACCTATCAAACATCCAATGCCTTCCCAACAACAAATGATATGCATCCATTGGCAAGACATCACACCAAGCAGAATCATGATAAGATTTGCCTATTGAAAAACTCACCAAACACCTTTCTGTAATAGGGATACCTCTGCTAGACTTCAACCACTGAATAGAATAGGGTGCTGGATGTAATGAAGTCTCCAGCTGCAACTTCCTCACCATTTCCTGTGAAGCTGCATTTGTACAGCTGCCACCATCCACAATAATAGAGCATACCTTCCCTTTCACAGTGCATCTTGTATGAAATAAGGCTTTTCTTTGTTCCTGTCCTGTCTCCACAGAAGAACTACTAAGGGCTCTCCTTATTACCAATAGCTCTCCTTCATCAGGACCTTCCTCTACTTCATCATATACAGGATCAAGCAATTCTCCCTCTGGATGTACTTCCTCTTCCTCCTCAACTTCAGGTTCAACAAACCATGAAGCTTGATAATCAGCCAAGGTCACCACTCTCTTATTAGGACATTCTGAAGCTATGTGCCCTAATCCTTGACATCTGAAACACCTCTTGTTATTAGTAGCAATGGGGTTTGGGTTTCTTTGAGGAGCTGAGGGTTGTTTTTGTGGGGGGGGGGGGTAGATTGTTTTGTGGGATATCTTGGGGTAAAGGGGGTTCTTTGGGGTGTGGGGTAGGTTATGGGATAGGTAAAAGGTTTAGGTTGAGGTTTATATGGGGTTTTAGCAGCAAACTCCTTCCCTCTAGACCTCCTTTGCAGCTCTACCTTGTGAGCCAGAGAACTAAGCTCATCTAAAGTAGTGTAGGGATGTAGTTCCACCACATTCCTAATGCCTTCATTCAATCCTGCCAGAAATCTCACCAGAACTTGTGTTTCATTCTCCTTGAGATCACACCTCCACAAAAGATGTTCAAACTCCTTTGTGTATTCCTCCACAGACTTACTACCTTGCACCAAGTGTTGCAGTTTTTCATAATTCTCCTTAAGGTAGTTCACAGGCAAGAATTTAGACTTCAACTTTTCCCTCATCTGTTCCCAAGTCTTAACTTTCTCTTTTCCCTTCTCTACTCTCCTTTTCTGTAGGTTAGACCACCAAATTGAGGCATGTTTCTTCAATTTCAGAGCAATAAGCTTAACCTTCTTCTCTTCATGAACCTCCTTCAGATCAAAAACCCTTTCTACAGTCTGCAACCAGTCCAAGAACACCTCAGTGTCCAATTGACCTTCAAATTCAGGAATTTCCACCTTGAAATCTAATTTGTCATCCATTCTAGCCTTCCTCTGCCTAGTCCTAACTTTCTTACTTCAACTAGGACCCTCTTCTTCACCAAAAGGATTACTGGAATTACTCCCTTCTTCTTCATAATCAGAGTCTTCCATAAAATTTTGCTTCTTCAAATATAAATAGTTCTTCAGCTGATCTGTCAAATATTGCACCTGTTTCTCCAACTCAGCCTTCTCCCTAAGAGCTTGTTCAGCCACTTCCTCGGCAGTTCTACTAGTAGACATCATGTAATCAGCAAGAAGCTCACCAAGAAAGTCACACGGCTCTGATACCAAAGCTGATGTATGTGCAGACCAAAGGAGATCAGAGTGCACTAGTCTGGACTACACCAAGGACCTTACTGTCCAATTTTCTGTTCAACCTAAGCTCTTCCTAGGGATGGAATAGCATCAAGGAACGAAAAACAAATAAAAGAAGATAGAAAACCGGTGACTCTCACCGTCTGAGACCACACACCAGAAGCACAAGGGCGAACTCGTATGCATGCTGGATCTGATCCACACCACCAGAACATGCACCGAGCTCTACTTAACACCTTCTAAGCTTGCCAGAGCTTAGTTACAGACAAGTAGAAACAATGGAGAGTTTTTAGAGACACTCACAAACACCAGGAGCAAGCTCGACTGGTTTCTCATTCATTCACTCAAAGTTGAATGCAAAAAGTACAATAGGAGTTGCTTATATTGCTACTTTCAGCAAGTAGTTGGCTGTAACGACTGATTAAGGCTTTCCTAAGCATTAGAAAACCTCTAATCTACTGGTAAGCTAACTTAAGATACATAAGAAAGCTATTTAATACTTAATTGCATCAGATTATATGAAGAAAATAGCAAAAGAAATATAAAAGTTGCAGGCTGGATCATATTGTGCCAGCAGCTGCTTATCAAGCCTTAGTCATGCTTCCACTAGGTGTATTATAATCTTCTTCTTGGCGACTGAAATGGTTGGTGATATTAGCAACTAAGGACATTCGATTATTGAAAGGAAAATGACCAAATGACCTCAAAACTGTTGAAAATGCTAACACTGTCCCAGCTGCATGATATTGCTTGCACTTTATGAACCAACATGCTGTAGGAAATGCCCAAGGACATCAGTCACCTGCACTCCTTGAACAGTAGTAGTAAATGACCTTAGGGACATATGGAAACCACCAAATGTCATTGCCTTAAGTTGTTGCAACTTGTAATAGACCTTTAAGATAACCTGAACCCTGATTTCACAGGTTGGGGTTCTGCCAAGGTCCAATTGCACCAACTGGACTTAGATTCTAAGGCCAAGGCTGCCTTCTGCACAGGATCTTGGGGTTGTCACCTTACTTCCTTTGAATACTTCAAAATTCCCCTAGGACCTTTCTGCTATAACACTTCATGCTTGCTGCAGGAAGGACTTGATCCCTCCTGAATTCCCAGCTAAGTCCCATTGGGTGAAGGACCTGCTGAGGATCTCAGGACAGAAAGTCCTCTCCTCCTTCCTTGCTGTGCCAACTATCATTGCTGGTGTAGATGGACCTCCATCACCTCATGAATAGATGTCGGTGTAGGCCACTCTTGAATAGCTTTCACCTTCTCCTTATCAACTTGTATGCCTTCTTTTGAAAGAACATATCCAAGGAACACGACCTTGGATGAGAAAAAGTGACACTTCTCCATGTTGGCGTAGAGTTGCTCCTTCTCCAAAATGTACATGACCAACTTTAGATGTTTCACATGTTCTTTCTCACTTTTACTATACACAAGAATATCATCAAAGTAAACTACTACACACTTGCTAATGAGAGGCTTTAATACATGATTCATAAGACGCATAAAAGTAGATGGTGCATTAGTGAGGCCAAATGGCATGACAAGCCATTCGTATAAGCCTTCCTTTGTCTTGAATGTCGTTTTCCACTCATCTCCTTCATGAATGCGAATTTGATGATACCCACTTCTCATATCAACTTTAGAGAACACAACACTCCCATGTAATTCATCAAGTAGATCTTCAAGTCTAGGTATTGGAAACCTATACTTGATTGTAATCTTGTTAATAGCTCGGCAATCCATGCACATTCTTTGAGATCCATCTTTCTTTGGTACAAGCAAAACGGGAACGACACATGGACTCATACTTTCACGCACCAAGCCTTTGGATAAGAGCTCATCTACTTGTCTTTGCACTTCTTGAGCATCTTTTGGGTTCATACGATAGGCCAGTTTGTTGGGGAGCATAGAACCCGGAACTAGATCAATCTTGTGTTCAATTTCTCTTCTTGGAGGCAATCCCTTTGGCATCTCTTTTGGGAACAAATGTTTGAAACGTTCCAAAAGAGGTTAGAGACGTGAATGCTCAATTGTTGGGGACACTTCCTCTTCTTTCAAGTCAGCTAGAATAAGATCTTTGTGCTCTTGGAACTCATGGTGCTCGGCCTTCATGAATGTCACAATATTTGTCTCCTTCTCTTGTTGTTGTTGGGGACATATGATAGATGATGGTGAGAGAGGAGCCAAAGTAATCTTCTTTTTGTTGAGAACAAACGTGTAGGTGTTTGATCTCCCATCATGAGTAACATGCCTATCAAATAACCAAGGTCTTCCAAGCAATATATGACAAGCATCCATTGGAATTACATCACACCAAATACAATCCTTATAGTTTTTACCAATGGAAAGACTTACAAGCACACGGTGAACCACACGAATACCTTTCCCATGACTTAGCCATTGAATTGTGTAAGGGGATGGGTGTGGACTAACCTCCAATTGTAGCTTATTCACCATGGTTGTTGAAGCGGCATTGGTGCAACTTCCTCCATCAATGATTAGAGAACAAACTTTGCCTTGAATAGTACACCTTGTATGGAATATGTTCTCCCTTTGTTCTTGATCATTTGGGACACTAGCAATACTTAGAGCCCTTCTTACTACTAGCATTTCTCCTTCATCCGCTTCCTCTACATTTTCCTCCTCATTTTCGCCAATAGTATCATTAACCTCCTCTTCATGTTCACTTTCATTATACCCCGGCTCAACATATAAAGCACTTTGATATTCAACCAAAGATACTACTCTTTTGTTAGGACACTCCGAGGCATAGTGGCCTAACCCTTGGCATCGAAAACATCTCCTTGGGGCTAATGATTTGGGTTCTTGGATGGGGGGTTTAGGGATGGATGGGGGCTGATTTTGTGGTGATTTGTTGTAGGGTTGTTTTGTGGGAAATGGGGGTTTTTGTTGTGGAGTGTATGGACGTGTAGGTTGGGATGGTTTGTAAGATGTTTGATACTTTGTTATGGTCTCTTTTCCTCTTTCTTTTCTTTGCCTTTCTACTTTTAAGGCCAAAGAACTCAATTCATCCAAAGATTGGTAAGAATGTAATTCAACAATATTGCGAATCCAATCATTAAGACCAAACAAGTAACGTACCAAAGTTTGTGGTTCATTCTCTTGGAGATCACAACGCCAAAGTAGGTGCTCAAACTCTTTGGTGTACTCCTCCACACTTCTACTTCCTTGAACCAAACGTTGCAATTTGTAGTAGTTATCTTGGAGATAACTTGGTGGTAGAAATTTTCCTTGCAACTTGCTTTTCATCTTACTCCATGTCTTAATCTTGTCCTTGCCCTTAGCTTGCCTCTTCTTTTGTAAGTTTGTCCACCAAATGGACGCATGTTTGCACAACTTTAGGGCCACATACTTCACTTTCTTTTCATCATTAACTTCTTTAAAATCAAAGACACATTCAATAGTTTGCATCCAATCTAAGAAGTTTTCGGGATCAAGATTACCATCGAACTCCGGAATCTCCACTTTGAAATCAAATCGTTCCTCCCTTCTTGGACTTGCACTTCTCTCACTTTGTGCATCCTCCTCATCATCTTGAGGTTTCCTAACATAAGAATCATCACGCATCTCTCTATGTTGAAGATGCATATACTTCTTTAATTGGTCGGTGAGGTACATAATCTTTTGCTTCATCAATTCTACATCATCTTGGGAAGTCGTGGTTGGATCCGTTGGAGTATTTCCACTAGCCATCAATCTTGATACAAAAAGATCAAAAGAACTCACGGTTTTGGGGGCTAGGGTGAAGGGACAAGAGATGGAATGTGTTTAGGCTAGATTGTGTTTAGGTTTTGGGGTTCTTTGTGGAGTTTATGGGGGACGTGTGATGGGAAGATTGTGGGGGATGGATTTGTGATGGAAAGATTGTAAAAAGATGGTGCAAGAATTAAGAGAATCAAACTCTTAAGCTCTGATACCAATTTTGATGTATAATGGGGTCAAGGAGATCTCATTATACTTGGAAAACAGGATCTTTAAGAACGAAGAATAGAATCTCCCTTCTCAAAGTTCTAAAGATCAAATCGTGTGAAAGAAAGAAGATGAAAATCGAAAAAGATCAATGGAAATTGTTACCAAGATGGACGAATGGATGAATGAACGAATGAGATGGATGAAATGAATGAATGGAACGAATGAGTGAATGAATGGAATGTAAGTTTCTTGAATGTTTGGGATGGGATTCGAATGAAATTGTAATTGAAACAATGTAGAAACAAAAACAAGATCAAATGAATCAAGAATGAAACTCACGAATGAAATGAATGATAATGGCCTTGGATTCTTCAATGGAGATATAGGCACACCACTCCAAAGACTCCTCCAATTCTACCTTTCACCATCTAAGGATGCCAACCTTAGAATAGAAGTAGAGATGGGCGAATTCCTCCCTCAAGAGAAACTACAATTCTAGTTTAGAAAACTAGAGAGAAAAACAACACATGTGTTTTGGTTTGTATTTGATTTATATTGAATATGAAGTGATTACAAGGGCCTCCCAAGGGGTCTATTTATACTAAATGAGAACCCCTTTAGGCGTGTCATATCAAGAATACAAGGGGTTTCTAGCTTACATCATCTAATTCAAAGATTACATCATAAAGAATCAAAATGAACTAAGCTAGATTAAAACTTGAATAACTTACTCGTTTCTTCACCAAATTCCAAGATTCAAAAACCAAATGAAAGGTCTTGGGATGTAGAACATTCGACTCTAGGATGTCTTCCTCATTAGCTTTATGGTTCTTGAGATATAGAGTAAAGTACTTGATTACCCTTAATGAAGTCGTCCTAAGTAGAGAGTTTAGTGAGTGATTGAAGCTCTTCCTCCATGTAAGTTTGTATTTGGTTCCCATGATGTGTATTTGGGACCAAATATACATAAATTTATGAGCATTCATATACGAATTCATGAGCACTCTAGTATGGATTTATAAGCATTATAATATAGGTTTATGAGCATTCATGTACTGTATTATGAGCACTATAGTATAGATTTTTGAGCATTGTAGTTTAGGTTTATGAGCATTCATGTACTGTTTTATGAGCATTCTAGTATTGATTTATGAGCATTGTAGTTTAGATTTATGAGCATTCATGTACTGATTTATGAGCACTCTAGTAGTTTAGGTTTATGAACATTCATGTCCTGATTTATGAGCACTCTAGTATATATTTATCAGCATCTATATTATCAATTATGAACGTTGTATGAGATATGTTATAAGCAAGACTATTAGAGATTATGAGCAAGACTATTATTAATTATGAACATTCATCTATTGATTTATGAGCATTCATATATTGATTTATAAACATTATAATTTAGCTTTATGAATATTCATATAATGATTTATAAATATTGTAGTAAAAAAATAAAAAAGTATGACACACAAAAATATTTTAAAATATAATATTACACAAAAAAGAAATAAAATAAAAAAAAGTTAAAAAAAAAAGAAATGATGATGGGCCCCGGGCTCACCATGCAATGTAGTCCTGGGCTCACCATCGTCTTGGTGGTGCACCTAGATTTACAACTTGCTGAAAGGGACTCTTATGACAGTCGAAATTGCAACAGATTTGAAATTGGTGATCAAATTTTTGGATAAACCAAATGAATGTTTTCTTCAATGTTCAGCATTAATAGGTAATATAATTAATTGTCTCAAAGCCTTTCAAATGTATAAAATATACAAGATCCCTAAAAGTGAAATAAGACACATGTATTAGCCAAAGAGATTTTGAAACACACTAGAGTACTGTAAAATTTTAATATTCAATGAGGTTATGACTATTTTGGGGGGAAAAGTTAGTACAGTTTTAATATAATATATATACAAATTCTTATTAACATAACTAATTTTTGGCCAAGTGTAAATTGGTGAAGAATGACCTAAAGATTAAAGAACATGCTCTAAATACTCCAATTCAAAGGATTCACACTCCCGAGTACAGGCTATTGGAATTATCTCAGGAGTATACAGTGATTATATAACATAAGGAATCATGTGGAACAAGTATAAGGATCACATATAAGGTAAACATCAAGAATATTATCAACACGGATGAGTTTGAGACCAACACGGGTCGTGTAGGTCACCAGAGAGCATAAAAAACAAGTCCGGGCTCAACACGGGTTGTGTTGAGGCAACACGGACCGTGTTGGGTGCCAGAATCAGTTTTCAATGCTAACGGCTATATAATCTTATGTATTAAGTTTTTGACATCAATAATATGTCCGATATTATTGTATTCCAACAGCTATATTCCTTGACTTAGTCAAGATCTTAATCTCTCATTAAAGATCCTTAATCATCCTTTGACTAAAGGATATGATTAAGGGTTGGAAGTCTCCTATAAATAGGAGACATTCCAAGTCATTTGAGATTATCATGTTGTATCATCTTAAGCTAATCACATTCCTCATTCTTGTCAAGACTGCAACTATACTTGAATGATTCAAGTGAGAAACCATTATTCTTGAGTGTTACAAGAGCTAAGTTTTATCCCTTTGAACATTTACGGTACACTAAATAGTTCTTCAGGAAAGTGAGAACAAAGTCACAACTCTTAGCGATATCCAAGCGAGTTTCCATTGTTTTCTATACCATTTATTCCCTTTTCTCCAATAATCTTAAGAATTATTTAGTAATGGCCTCGCTTCGTGTTATGTCTAGCAGTTTCCAAAAGTTAGAATGCTTTGAAGGGGTGGATTTTTGATGTTGGCAAAATAAGATGCATTTCTTGCTAACTACTCTCAATGTGGCTTATGTGCTCAACATTGCGATTTCTTCCAAAGTGTCTCAAGAACCTTCGACCAAGAAGGTATCTGCCGAGGAGTCTTTCAAAGATGCAACCGACCACGGGTGGTGAAGATAAAGGCAAGGAACAAAGAAATGACAATACGCCCATGGAAGATGTGGAGGCTACTCTGCAAAGGCTCAAGATGGAGAATGATGACTACATTTGTAGAGGATGCATTCTTAACGGGATGAGCGATACTCTTTTCGATGTCTATCAACATGTGGAGAAAGCAAATAAACTTTAGGAGATGCTTGAGGCTAAGTATATGTCGTAAGACACATCAAGTAAGAATTTTCTTGTTAATCAATTCATGAAGTTTAAGATGGATGATAATAGGAAAATTCTTGATCAATTTCATGAGATTCAACGTATTTTGCGTAACTTCAAGCAAAAAAATTTGAACACTGATGAATCTATAATCTTATCTTCCATTATTGACAAGTTACCTTCTTCTTGGAATGAGACTAAAAGGACACTCATGCACCGGAAAGAGGCTATGTCTCTTGAGGGTCTGGCTACCCATCTTCGGATTGAAGAAGAGTTACGCCTACAAGATGGTACCAAAGAGCAAATTTAAGGTCCATGTGGTGCAAGAGAATAAGGGAAACAAGAATAAGAATAAGAGCCACAACAAAACTAGCTAGTGAGTTCAAAAGCCTAAGCAAGTTTGTTGGAAATGTGACAAACTGAGGCACACAAAGAGAGAGTGTTACCAATGGAAAAAGAAGCATGGTCTTTTAACAAAGATACATCTAATGGCAAGAGTAAGGAGAAGGAACCCAATTCCTTTGTATCAATGATTAAGAAACATATTAACATGGTTTCCATTGGTTGTAACGATTGGTATATAGACTCGGGCGCGTCAAGGCATTTTTACTTTGACAAGAGTTTATTCAAGATTCTCAAACCGGTGGATTATGGTGTGAAACTCTACATGAGCAACAACCATTCGGTCAAAGTTGAAGGCATTGGGCAAGTGGGACTAGTCTTCACTTCCGGTAAATCTTTGCTTTTGAATGATGTGTATTTAGCTTCGGAAGTTTGTAAAAATCTTGTATCCGGTTATCTTCTTAAAAAGTTTGGTTTTATGCAAGTTTATGATGGAGATAACTTTGTACTTTCCAGGGAGGGACCTTTGTGGGGAAGGGATATGCTTATGGAGAGATATTTAAATTGAATGGTGAAAGTAATAAAGATGGCATGATTTCCGCTCATACGCATGTGTCTAGTTTGAATAAGTCTTTTCTATGGCATGCTTGATTAGGACATGTGAACTTTAAAAAGTTGAAGGAAATGTCTAATCTTGATTTGATTCCTAAGTTGAATGATGACATAGAAAAGTGTAAGACGTGCATGCTTAACAAAATCACTAAAAGTTCATTCTCAAGTATTAAAAGGACTTCTAAATTACTTGATCTAATTCATAGTGATTTAGGAGATTTTCATAGTATACCTTCTATGGGTGGTAAGAAGTATTATGTGACTTTCATTGATGATTAGTCTAGATATTGTCAAGTTTATCTTTTGAGTTATAAAGATGAAACACTTGAAAAGTTTAAGGTTTACAAAACTAGATGTGAATTACAATGTGAGACCTTAATTAAAGTTTTAAGATCGGATAGAGGAGGGGAATTTTATGATCCAAAGTTTTTCTAAAAATGGGGATTGTTCATGAGACAATCGCCCCGTATACACCACAACAAAATGGGGTTGCAGAAAGGAAAAATAGAACTTTAAAAGAAATGGTGAATTCTATGTTGTCTAACTCCGGTTTAAGTAACAGATTTTGGGGTGAAACCATGTTAACAGCTTGTTATATTTCAAATAAAGTTCCGTTTAAAGGGAATTCTAGTACCCCATATAAGTTGTGGAGCAAAAGGAAACCAAATCTAAAGTATTTTAAGATTTGGGGTTGCAAGGCCATTGTAAGGTTCCCGGAACCTAAGAAAAGAAAGTTAGGTGAAAGGGGAATTTAGTGCATCTTTATAGGCTATGCTCAAGATAGCAAAGCTTATAGGTTTTTGGTGGTGGAGCCAAATGAGTACATATCGGTGAACATCGTTATGGAATCAATAGATGCAATTTTTGATGAGACTAGGATCTCTCCAATTCTTAGACTTAAAGATATAGCTCAAGATATTGTTCCACATATTGAGCCTTGTGATGTGAATTATGAGGATACATCCATACAAGATGATCTTCCAAGTTATGATGTTATTCATGTTGAAGAAGATTAAAGTATTGAATTAAGGAGTAAAAGATCAAGGAAACCAAAGGATTTTGGTTTAGACTTCTATGTTTATTAGTAAAAGGTTCAAGGGACTCACTTGAAAGTGAGATTCTATGTATGTACAACATAGATAAAGATCCAAAGACTTTTAAAGAAGCTATACAATCTCATGATACTTCTTTGTGGAAAGAAGCAATACAAGATGAGATTGATTCTATAAGGGAAAATAATGTTTGGATATTGGTTGACCTTCCTCCGGGAAGTAAGCCAATTACCTCTAAATGGATCTTTAAAAGGAAAAGAAGAGTAGATGGTACCGTTGAGAGGTATAAAGCCCGGTTAGTTGTAAGGGGTTTTACTCAAAAGTATGTCATTGTACTTTGATACATATGCACCCGTAGCTAGGATAGCTTTGATACGTATGTTGTTGGTTTTAGCTACTATCCATAAGCTACTAATCCATCAAATGGATGTCAAAGTGACATTCTTAAATGTAGAGCTAGAAGAGTAGGTGTATATGGAACAACCCTAAGGGTTTGTTGTTGAAGATCAAGAGAAGAAGTTTGTAAACTTATAAGGTCTTTGCATGGACTTCAACAAGCACCTAAGCAATGACATCAAAAGTTTGCTGAAGTAGTGCTTTCAAGTGGATATAAGATCAATGAATCAGATAAGTGCATATACTATAAGTTTGAGTATGGTAAAGGGGTGATTATATGCCTATAAATTGATGACTTGTTGATCTTTGGGACCGACATGGAACTAGTTAATAAGACCAAAGAATTTCTATCCTTAAGGTTCTCTATGAAGGACATGGGTGAAGCGGATGTAATTCTTGGTATTAAGATCATTAAAAATAATGATGGAATAAGTTTATCTCAAGAGCATTACGTTGAGAAAAGTTTAAATAAGTTCAGAGGTGAGAATGTATATCCGGTAAGTACACCTTACAATTCAAGTAAGAAACTAGAGAAGAACTTGGGTTCTCCGGTTGGTCAACTTGAATATGCTAAGTTGTTAGGAAGTCTCATGTATGTTATGATAAGTACAAGGCCAGATATTGCTTATGCAGTTGGCATATTAAGTAGGTTTACAAGTAATCCGAGTCATATGCATTGGTTTGCAATTCGAAGGGTATTAAGATATCTAGCTGGTACTAAAAATTATCAACTCACTTGTAAAGGAGAACCTTCGGTATCAGAAGGTGATTCAGATGTGAGTTGGATAAATAAAGGAGATTTCTCTTCTACCACTAGATGGGTGTTCCTATTAGGAGGTGGAGCGGTTTCTTGGGGATCTAAGAAACAAGCTAATATAGCGGATTCCACTATCTCTTCGAAATTAGTAGCTTGTAAGAAAGCATAATGGTTAAGGAACTTATTATTGGAAATACATATTTGGTATAAGCCAATGACGCCTATTACAATTCATTATGATAGCAAGGCTACTCTTAATGTTCTATATAGTCATGTTTACAATGGCAAGTCAAGGCACATTTGTTTAAGTCATGCTTATATACATCAACTAATAAGGGATGAAGTAGTGACTTTAAATTTATCAAATCAAAAGATAACTTAGCCGATTCTCTAACCAAAGGATTGACTACAGATTTGATAAAAAGTACGTCAAAGGGGAGGGGTTATAGCTCAAAATTCTACTAATCACAACAAAGGCTCAACTTTACGAATTGGAATACCACCAATTTCTAAAGTTCAAATGAGTACGAAGTTGTCTAAATTAGTAGGAAGCATCAATTTTTATCCCAAGGTCAAGTGATGCTTAGAAATCTGTAATGACAAGAGGTTGAGTACTAATACTCTTAATAGACTTTGTGGAAAGCCTAATTATAGGGGTGATATATTACAAACTTTACCTATGTAAGTGTTATGTGTGGCTGCATAAAGGAACTATAACCTAGAGTTCCAAAACACTTGTGAATGATAAGGACACAAGGTCGGATAACAGTGTCAAAATATCAACACTTGAGATTGTAAATATATGTGTATTATGAAAATAGTTGGTCAAAATAAATCCAAAGTTCAAAGACATGTCGGAGAGGATCGTAACCTAGGGTCTAAATAAGCATGTGGATGATGGAAATCCACCCATAGAACTCATAAGAACACCAAACTAATTTTTAGGGGTTTTGGATTAATGGAGAAAAAAACATGAAATTAAAAGATATGAACAATTCTAGAGAGAGAAATCTCACCAAATTGAACTAAGATGTTCAATCTCTAGCACAAGGATCACCCATAGTTATTAAAATCCCGATCCTGATTTACGATCCTACGATTTTATGGTTCAAAATCGTCGAAACGATTCTACAATTTACACACGATCCACGATCCTACATGGGCTAAATTCCGATCCTAACTTCCCTATAGTTTCGAGTTAGGATCCCGATTTTAACAACCTTGGGATCACCCACAAGCAAGAGTCTTGAATCACCCAAAAAATCTCACTAAGAGAGGTGGTAGAACACCCACTCACAAGGAAGAGAAATCACTAAGCAATTTCCACCCAAAGGATTAGCTTCATTGATTAGGGTTTGAAAACCCACAATTACAACACTCTCCAATTGAGAGGATTTTTCTTAAGCCTAGCTTCTAAACATTAATCATCCAAAACTATGTTGAAAATAAGCTAAGGGGGTATATATAGGAAATGGGAAAAAAAATAGGGTTTTTGGCCACAAATAATTCGTACCGAGGGGCTTGTGACTGAGAATAATCCAAAGTGACTTTTCGGCCACTGGCAGTCTGTACTTTTTCACTATTTTCTCATAGCAGTCCAGAATCGATTTCCGGCACCGGAAAGCTGACGTGGCGACCGGAAATATCCTTTTTGAAGTATGAATAAACATACTTTCCGGTCGTCACGTCAGCTTTCCGGTACCGGAAATCGACTCTAGACTGCTATGAGAAAATAGTGAAAAAGTATAGACTGCCAGTGACCAAAAAGTCACTTTGGATTATTCTCAATCACAAGCCCCTCAATACGGATTATTTGTGGCTAAAACCCCAAAAAAATAACAAAACTCAGCAGAAAAAACGAAACAGCACGCGCGTCGCAGAGGGGTGACTCGGGCGAGATCAACTCGGGCGCGACTGCTCACTGGTCCAGCAAATCCAGCGCACCATCGTCAGAGCTCAGAACAATGACTCGGGCGAGTCACAGGATGACTCGGGCGAGACAGCTTTTCCCTGCCGACTTCAAACGCGCATAACTTCTTCATCCGAACTCCGTTTTAGGCCCGTAAGATATCGATGGAAAGCTCTCAGTGTGTACTTTAAGCTCCCAAAATTTGAGACTCATCGGAGTTATATTGAAGAAGTTATGATCAAAAGTGTGAAGGCTCGCCATTTGAACGTCTTTGAATTCATTCACCGCCATGTGTTTATTCTTGCCGATGGTTCCGAAGCCCCTTAGAAGGCTCGGGAATGGTCCGATAGAGACGAACCAAAAGTGAACCAATCCGCATACGGTCCATACTCCCCTTCTTCAAGAAGAGTTTCCCTCAACTCTTGGGGGTTCAAAATTAACCGCATACCCGTGCAAACCCAAAAGTATGTACTTTAACAGTCGAAGTAGAGTGACACTCATCAACCCGTCCTTCTCAAAAATGTAGTAATTCCGGCAGAAAGGAGGGGCTAAGTAAACATTATGAAGGACCCAAACACGTCTAGCACCCATCAACTTGTTGAAAGCAACAAAGAATTCGTCACATGAGAGCTCGGGGTCAAGGCTAATGGAAACAACTTTTTCCTCATTCAACCTCGATGTGGAAGTAATGGAACTCGGGTGAGTAGTTAAGGACCTGTCATCAAGCAACTCAACTCCATGGCGAGGCTCGGGAGTGATTGAGCGTGACTCAACATTTGGAAACTCTATACGGAGCCCAGTAGGAGTTGTAGGTAAGGGTGAGGGACAAGGGAGGGAGGTTGGAAATTTTTGTGGAGCTAAGGTTCGCTCAACCTCACTAGGGTTGCCTTTTCGCAAAAGTAAAGTCCGACGTGGCTTTCCTTTGCTCAAAGCATTCTCATCCCGTGCTTCACTCTTTTGGAGGTCTCTCTTCTCACTTCCCACCCCGACTTGTGGTATATCGGTTTCAAAAGGGGGTAAAGGAATGAGTTTGATTTTTCTTTCTCCCATTGAGAAGGTGTAGGTGTTCTTCCGGCCGTCATGGATAGCATGCCAATCAAATTGCCAAGGTCTACCAAGTAGTAAATGACATGCATCCATGGGGACAACATCACAAAGAATACTATCCGCATAAGACCAAACGGAGAAAGAAACCAAGACTTGTTGGGTTACCTCGAAGTCGCCGCCATCTTTTAGCCCTTACAAGCTATACGGATGAGGATGAGCCGAGACCGGCAATTGAAGTTTCTCATCCATGTAGGTAGAGGCCAAGTTGGTGCAACTCCCACCGTCGATGATGACCTTAGCTGCCTTCTCGCCGATGGTGAACTGAGTTCGGAAGATATTCTCCCATTGAGAATTATCCCGGGAATCCTTGGTCAAGATAAAAGGATCGCCTAGGAGTCGAACTCTGTCTTTCTTGCGCGTGAACCTCAACACTAGTCTTTGGAGCCTCCGGTGTGGCTACCTCACTTGCTTTGGAACTCTCAACCATCTTCGTGGGGCATTGGGTTTGGTAGTGACCATAAACCCGACACGTGAAACATTTTCTACCCCTGAGCTTCCGGAGATATTCCGCACTTTCCTTATGAGCTTGGGAAGATGGTTTGGGTAGCTTGGAAGTTCGACTTCCCTTGGATGAAGTCTTACTCCAAGAGTGAGCACTTCCCTTCCTAGAAGGCCATGAAGTAACCTTCTCCTCCATTCTCCTAACTTGAGAACCACCATGACAATAATCATCAAAAAACCTCGAATAACCAGTATGGTGAGTTCTAGGAGACTGAGTTGAAATGTCACGATCCCTTTTCAATGACTCTAGTTGTGTAGGGGTCGTAGCGCGGAGTAAGTCACCCCTTTGAGGTTGCACTTCTAGAACCTTCTCTTCGATTCGTTGAAGAGTCTCCTCGAAGGTTGGTTTGGGTTTGGGTTTAGGGAAAAGAGGGATATCATGTTTGTCCGAAGCATAGTACTTGGACGCCATTTGTGGAGCTTGGTTTTCTTGTGGGGTGTATAATTTGAGCGGTTGGATGTTTGGGTTCTTTGTAGCTAGGAAATTTTGAGGGGGTTTTTGCGAGGCTAATTTTGTGGTGAAAATGGGGTGAAACCGGTAAGGGGAATGCACCAAGAAGAACACACCCGGATGGGCACACAACCACCACCAACAATATCCACCAACAAAACAACCATTAACACAACCACCAACTCAAGAAAATCCAATCAATCACTTAATCGAACACCTTTCGTGCACTTTTTCAAACTTCATCTCATTTGGACATTTCATCGAACACCTTCCGTGCACTATTTTCCAACTTCACCTCAAAGCTCCCATATGCATCAAAATCAACAAACACAACACAATACAAGATTCTCCAACACACTTTGAGGCACAAGGGATGGGGAACACCAATATTTGCATACAATACACCAAGAACACCAAAAATCACCACCAAATATCAACGAGAACAATTCCGGGCACAAACAAGAAATCTCCAATAAACTATGAGTTCTATGCCTAGCTCTGATACCAAATGGAGAGGATCGTGACTTAGAGTCTAAATAAGCATGTGGATGATGGAAATCCACTCATAGAACTCATAAGAACACCAAACTAATTTTTAGGGGTTTTGGATTAATGGAGAAAAAAACATGAAATTAAAAGATATGAACAATTATAGAGAGAGAAATCTCACCAAATTGAACTAAGATGTTCAATCTCTAGCACAAGGATCACCCACAAGCAAGAGTCTTGAATCACCCAAAAAAATCTCACTTAAGAGTGGTGGTAGAACACCCACTCACAAGGAAGAGAAATCACTAAGCAATTTCCACCCAAAGGATTAGCTTCATTGATAAGGGTTTGAAAACCCACAATTACAACACTCTCCAATTGAGAGGATTTTTCTTGAGCCTAGCTCCTAAACATTAATCATCCAAAACTATGTTGGAAATAAGCTAAGGGGGTATATATAGGAAATGCGAAAAAAAATAACAAAACTCAGTAGAAAAAACGAAACAGCACGCGTGTCGTAGAGGGGTCACTCGGGCGAGTCAAAGATCGACTTGGGCGTGACTGCTCACTGGTCCAGCAAATCCAGCGCACCATCGTCAGAGCTCAGAACAATGACTCGGGCGAGTCACAGGATGACTCGGGCGAGTCAGTCTTCAAGCGACTTTTCCTGCCGACTTCAATCCCGATAACTCGGGACTCGTTTAGGCCCGTAAGATATCGATAGAAAGTTCTCGATGTGTACTTTAAGCTCCCAAAATTCAAGACTCATCGGAGCTATATTAAAGGAGTTATGATCAAAAGTGTGAAGGCTTGCCATTTGAACGTCTTTTAATTCATTCACCGCCATGTGTTTATTCTTGCCGATGGTTCCGAAGCCCCTTAGAAGGCTCGGGAATTTTCCGATAGAGACGAACCAAAAGTGAACCGATCCAGATACTGTTCACATGTCTACTTTGTGATTTGAATTCAATTTTGGCTCATATACTAAGTGAAAAGTTCAAGGAGTAATCTACCTTTCATTAGGCATATGTTTTGTGGGTTTCTCGGGTGATTACAAGTTAAAGTATATCTCAAATGGTGGAGGTTTTTTATCTCGTTAAATAAAATCATTTCAATGGTTTTTTATACTCTTGAAATGGCGGGGGATTGTTAGAATTATTTCAAGAGTATACAATGATTATATAACATAAGGAATCGTGTGTAATAAGTATAAGGATCATATATATGGTAAACATTAAGAATATGATCAACACGGATGAGTTTGACACCAACACGGGTCGTGTAGGTCTCCAGAGAGCATAAAAAAATAAGTCTGGGCTCAACACAGGCCGTGATATGATCAACACGGACCGTGTTGAATGCCAGAATCAATTTTTATTGCTAACGACTATATAATCGTATGTATTAAGTTTTTGATATCAATAATATGTCCGATATTATTATATTCCACCAGCTATATTTCTTGATTTAGTCAATGTCTTAATCTCTCATTAAAGGTCCTTAATCATCCTTTGACAAAAGGATATGATTAAGGGTTGAAAGTCTCCTATAAATAAGAGACATTCCAAGTCATTTGAGATTATCATCTTCTATCATCTTAAGCTAATCACATTCTTGAATATTACAACAGCTATACTTGAGTGATTCAAGTGAGAAACCATTATTCTTGAATATTACAAGAGCTAAATTTTATCCCTTTGAACATTTACGGTATAATAAATAGTTCTTAAAGAAAGTCAGTACAAAGCCACAACTCTTAACTATGTCCCAGTGAATTTCCATTGTTTTTCTATACCGTTTACTCCATTTCCTTCAACACAGGCAATATAAACATATTAGACAGAGAACAGGCAACATAACAAACATGCACGAAATTTGACAAAAGCACAGGTAGAGTCACTAATCACTGACCACAACGGCGCACAACAGCATGCAATGTAGGCAATCAACTGATTTAACAGCAAGACAAATGCAAAGCCAATACCTTTCACGGTTCATCAATAATAAGAGAGAGAATCAAGTCATACAGGCAATTCAAACTGTCCACCAAACCGCACGGTACAACACAGTTTAGCACAAGAGAACTTGGCCAATACAGGCAATATGTAGCTGGTACTTATTCAAGGGAACATTCATGTCTTTCCAACTTTTTCCTCCCAGTGTTTTCAGATTGCAAGGTAACAAATAACAATACTCCCTGCACTACAAGTCCCAAACCTCCCATCCATCACGATTGGGATGGTGACAGCTTAACCTTGAAGACCGATAACACCTGCAATAGCAGCACACGCATGTTAGTGGTGCTGCCTGTCAGTGTAACTATACCTAGATCACTAGAATTTAGCAAATGTTAAGACCAAGAGAACAGCAACCACAGCCAAGGTTTATGTGCTTACCGCAAGCCACTCTTCCGCCAGCATTGCCTGTGGTTTTGCTGAGTTCATGGCCACCTAAATAACATTTCCAACATCTGTGTCAGGGCTCCCCTACCAGCTGAGACAGCGGACTTACGGGCACTTTGGAAAATTATACAGAATTCGACGAAAGTATAAGCATGGACTAGGTCCATAAGAAACACACAGACACCCCCTCACTCTCTCTCCTCTCCTCAGAACCAAAAAACACACAGAAACACCTAGAATTCCAATGCAGTGCTCTTTGTAGACAACAGGTTTCACGATCAACTCCATAAGAAAGCATGGACTAGGTCCAGCAGTCCTCAAAACGTCATGAAGCTGTGAAATTCTTATCACCTAATTGAACTGCACAACCAGGAAATGTCTACCATGCCAATCTTATATACTCATAGCATAGGCAGACTAAACTAAATGATACAGCAGTTTCACAAAGTGAAGGCCATTGATGGAACTTGAGGAACATTTTGATTTCAAGAGGGAAGGAGAGGAACAAACATATCGGAAACCATCTTATCCATAGTGATTAAGTAAAAGACATTTTCAGGTCCTAGTAAAAGAAAAAAAAAAAAGGACAGGATTCCGGACTAGAACTCAATCAAATGGGTCATTGTCATCCCATATATCCTGCCAAAAATTTGGATTTTTGGCAAAGCGGTGAAGAAATAGATTCATTATCCCATTGCAATTGAGTCAAGAACGAATTAATGCATCTTTCCCATATCTCAACTAAATACTCATAAATGGTATCATCAGTAGAAATATTATTTTGCCTATTTACATTCAACTATTTGACAGACAAAGTTATTGTGATTTTAACTTGTCTATATGGATGGAACTGGGAAGACTATCTTATATCAGAATAAAACAATCATTTCAGATTATGTCACAATGAACAACAGCAGAACTAACATAAGCCCAAGCTAGCTTACTTGAGCAGCAGAGAAAGGAAACAGATCAGTATGATGGTGGGAAATAATAATCAAAAACAAAAAATTTACCCCTCCCAAGATCGTCAGGATCAGCATGGACCACAACAGCTCTCCCAACAATTGAGTTTGGTCCACTGAGGGGAATCTGTAAATAACATAAACACAGAATTTAGATAAATGCCTACTTCGAAAAGGTTTTAAAAAATATGGAGTTTGTTGCACATGACTTTGTAGTCACATACCTGCTTGTCAATTATTGTGAAGGTAGCAGTACCTGGACAGAGGTCAGATGCACATGTCAGCCAATAGCAGCAAGAACATGACAATATATGAAATAACTTAATTGAGCAATAAGAACATGAAAACATAGTGATTGAAGTTTAAAACAATGGATCGAGCAACTACCCCAAAATGGAGCATTTTGTACATAAACTTGAAATCCAATACACTCCCCCCAACACACACACACACACACACACAAAAAGAATGGGCTTCCCGTTCAAAATATGAAATGGTAATTGTGACATATACAGATCTTTTGTGACAATCATACTACCAAGAATTTCAAAACAGAAACTAGTCTAACCACAATGCCATATTTTCCTCAAATACTGGATTCATTTTTCCTTTATACCAGTATACTCTTCAAATTCAATTACAAATCACCCTAAAAGGATACAATTACACCAAAAGATTAGCAGGTAATGCAATGTGGTTTCAATGGTAGATTTTCGGAAACTCTCAATAAGTTTGGGTCATTCCACGTTCAACAACTGCAACTTAAGCATGAGTCCCACTTTCATGGGTCTGAGAGAAATTAAGAATCATATACCACACTCAAGTTATTAGTTTTGATAAATGCTAACATGAAGGAAAGAATACCATACCATCATCACCAGCAGTGACATTTCCAAGGTCACCAGCATGGCGAACATCATCCTCAGGAGCACCATGTTCTTTTCCTTCTGGGTTGAAGTGAGGTCCTACATACAAATTGGTACACACATTGATATATTGTTCCTTCATATCACAACAGAAGTCAATTCTAGTAAAATAGTAGCTTAAGAATACCAGTTGACATGCAGCCATTAGTTGTGTCACCAAGAGAATGAATGTGGAATCCATGGAGCCCAGGCTTGAGACCAGAGATGGTTCCAGTTACAGTTGTGGGACCTAAAAAATCATGAAGAGATTATCAGAAATCTCACCATGCATATCAATATTGTAGCAACACAAATATAGAGACACAAATTACCATCTCCTTCTTGGGTGAATTGGACAGTTCCAGAGACACCCTCAGTGCCAGTCAAGACTGCAACAGCCTTCCCCATTTATGTGTATTCTGGAGAAATCAAACAAATGAGAACTGTACAGTGCTTTGTTTACTAAGAACACGCAAATTAAAGCACGTTGTATCATACAGACACTCTACACAAGTATGAACAACACTAGTAGTGAGAAAATTTTAAAAATCTTTAACACAAGGAGGATTCATTTTCAACATGTAACAGCCAACATACATACAATCTATACCACACTAATAAACCTTCAGGGGAAAGGTCGATCCTAAATCTATCAAATGACCATAACTTCCAAAAATCAATGGAGAAAAAATTATCTGAAGAAGATACCTTATTCAATAAATAAATAAAAAAGCCCTCCATAAAAGTTAGTAAATCAGGTCAAGGATCGAAAATGGAGCAAATCGTACAAATAAGCTGCACATAGAAATCGCTGAACATCACGCGAAACACACAAGCAAAATCTAAAGGCAATCATGGGATCATAAAGGCATTAAAGAAGGAATCGTCGATAGCTCACACATCCAGTTAAATATGCCCAACTGCCGCATATCAATACGCAAAGAGAACGGATGAATTCAAAGTAGATGAGGAAAACATGAATGAAATCAGATTGATCGTAAAACTCGTCGGTAATCAACAGATTTGCAACTAGTTACAGAGGAAACCAACGATCTATGCAATACGAAGCCGAACAACCTCCGGTCAAACGAATACAAGCATTTACCGCAGATAAGAATATTCAACAACAAATACAGAGAGAAACGATGCAATATTCAATGCAAAATCCGAAAAGAGCAACTAACCTATAGCAGATAATCAAAAGAATAGGCAAAAACCCTAGCAAAACAGTGAGCAGAAAGTACCTCAGAGCACCCCTTGGAGAGAGAAAGGTGGAGGAGGAGAGAGAGTGAGCTGAGAGCGTGAAATTCCAGAAAGATCGAAAGTAGTTGTAGAGAATCAGGTGCGGTGGGGAGAGTGAAGGGTATTTAAAGAGTGTGTCTGTGAGTGTGTGGTGTGAAGTCAACGAAGGCGATTACTGTTCCCTTCTTCAATTCACTTGCCAACTACCACGGGATAGATAGGTGAGCCACGCACACTCCTACATTGCACGTTCTACTCCGTTGGCAAAAAATATAAAATAAAAAACATTATCAATTAATATCCAATGCACTCCCCTAATTTCTAAATATTGATTACCCTTGAAACTATGAAGTTAAATTTTGAAAAATTTTATCATAAATTTTTTGGAATAACTATAGTGGTGAATTATTCTTAAAAATAATAGACATGTTTGACAACCAATCGGTAGCAGATAGTTGTTTAAATTAGCTTTATGCTTAACTAATTACAGAAAAGATCTTTGATAATGTACCTGTTTGTGAAAATTACTTTATAAAACTTCTTCGATCAATTAACGTTTTGAAAACTAACATATTGGGTTAAAAAGCTAATATGACAAGTGGTTTACCAAAAATCTCAATAGGAACGAAGCATGGTCATGGCAAAAGGGGGAGGGGGGGTTAAAGAGAATCCAGGTCATTCTTCAAACCTTCTAGCTATGCATGTAATTCTTGCAAAGAAGATCCTTCCTACTATCCAATTGGAAGTGCAGTTCTCCATTAATCATGATCCAACCAAGCTGGTTTCTATTGGAAATATGGGGGAACACGGTTAAATATAAGATGGGTGATCACTTGGATAGTTAGGAGTCGAGAGTCAAAACTTGTCTCCCTTAAGGCTTATTCACAATACCGTAAATAGACTCAAGGGTAAAACCTAATCTCTTGTAAGTAAAGTATAAGATCTCTCAAGAAACTCTCAAGAAGTTGTTGCAGTTCAACGCCTTAGGAGTGTTGAAGCTCTCTAAGAAGAAGGAAGAATGGTTGTGGTATATTGGATGAATGAAATTTATTCCCTATTTATAGTGTTTAGGAGTATTCAAACCTGTCAATCATAAAACTTGATTGAGGGGCATTATCCACAGGATTGAGACAATGATCAAGAGATCATCATTGACTGAGAGGATCAATCAAGAATCATCCCAATAATATTCCTTATGTGTTAATTATCTAGGCTACAATCAAGGAAATTCGAATATCTTACTGTTGGACATCACCACGGGTCGTGTTGAAACACAAACCGTGATGATCACAACACGACCCCTGCCAAACTAGCACGGTCCATGTTGGCCTTTGCAGACCTTACTTGAGCTTCTGGACACCAACACGACTTGTGTCCAACCTGACACGGTCTGTGTTAGACCAGTTTCAACTCCTAAGCTTGTTTTTTTACCTTTCCAGTCAACACTTAATTTATATTATGAATTTCCTTATCCTCTTAACTCTTGAAATACTCCAACAGTTTTAACTCTCATTTGGAGCTGCCAAGAGCAATTCTAAAGGCTTATTAAGTATCGACACGAATAAAGAGGTTAAGATTCAACTTAAGGGTAATTTGGTCTCTTTGCAACCAAGGTGGATCACCCCGAGTGTATTTTGGTCCCTTTGGCAGTAGAGGGTGTTTAGGTCTTTTACATCACACATGGGAATAAATAGAAGATTCTACAATCGAGCATAAAGGAGAAAGCCAAGATAGTACATGGGACATGACCATGTCAGGCTAGGACACGACTGTGTCTAACGCATGCAGGCTATAAAAAGGATCAACTTTAATAGCTAATTCAATGCCCATGATCTCTTTTGCATCAATATCACAAAATACCAACAATATTGATTTTAATCCACCCAA
Organism: Portulaca oleracea; assembly: GCA_029582165.1. Lineage (NCBI taxonomy): Eukaryota > Viridiplantae > Streptophyta > Magnoliopsida > Caryophyllales > Portulacaceae > Portulaca > Portulaca oleracea. Next base: position 24,943,674 of record CM055889.1, read on the forward strand.
TACCGATTCCCGAACAGAGCAATGAAGCAAAATAACCAAAGACTTCACTAAACAAGAACAAAACAATATAAGGTATGAACACTTGTAAAGATTATTCACACATGTAAAGATTACTCAATCTTTAACCCGACTCGAACGAAAATTATGAGTTTTGAGCACGATTTTCTTGACTCGGACCTGAAACAAATCAAACACGAAAAACCCGCAAATTAGCGGGTCAAACTCCAACTTATTTGACTCGAAAACTTTATTCTTTAAGTTCAAATCTATCAGAATTTGTGTGTTTTCGTTTGAATTTATGACTATTAAACTATAACTACAACGCATTCATCTGTTATTTCTCTAATTTATGTTGAAAATTTATAATAATCTATCGTTACTAGAAATAATCGAATTTTATTTCTTATATTATAAAAAAATAATATCTAGAGACAATTTTTTTAAAGAAAAACCAAAAAAAGGTCGCTGTCGTAATCCGTTGGGTTGACACAAAACCGAAATACACTGCCCTTATTTACCCAAACCTGAAATACATCTGACTCGTATTTAGCTGGACCCGATATACAACCGACTCGTAACCCGCTTGCCGCCCGAATTGACAGGTCTAATTAAGGCATGCATAAGTGACTCATCCACCAACACAACTTAACCATTCTATGCTTCTCACCCAAAACACTCTAAAGATTCACCAAGTAGTTTGTAAAGGAAGGATTTCAAACACCACCAAATAGGATAAAACTTGAGAGAGAGAATTTTGAGATTGGGTCTTTAAAATACCCTAGATATCATTCATTCATCAAAGTTAATAACTTTCTTCGAATCCTCATGTATATATAGGGCGACATTTATTGGGTAAGCCCCAAGAAAACTACTAATCACGGGTCATTAATCAACCCTATTACAAACCAAAGGTTTAAATTAAACCTAGCCATTACATCTGATGGGAGTGTGGGTATTAGAGGAAAATTACATGGGAAAATGAAAACCCAAAATAAAGATTAAAGGAAAAACAATCGCATTGATTAGCTAAAACTCGTCAATGACACGATCGTGTCAGTCGATGACACGAGCGTGTAACGTAACTTGAAAAGGAGGGGTTGAGTTAGGGCACGATCGTGTCTGGGTTCGATACGGTCATGTATCCTTTACTGGAATAGGTGTCACGAGTGTGTCAATCTCCGACATCGTCGTGTTCTTCAAGCAACAAAAATGCCTTAAAACTTCCTCGGATGACACGAGCGTGTCACGACAACTTTTCTTTAAACTTTGTTCTTCTCCCTTTGTATATTCTTTCCAGCTTTCCCATGTAGAACCCCAACCCACGCATTCAATTGTCGAGGGTGATTAGATCCCTAGAGACCCCATGGGGCCTTAGGAATACCCCAAGAGCTTATGAGGGCTAAAGTAGATCTGTGATCACTAATTCCAAACTGAGTAAAATACATGTTCAAGTTATTAATATCTTGAGTGACAACCTTGACCATGAACTCCTTATAGATGTCGGGTGAGATGAGCTCGACCCAAGCTACCGAGGTAGTGAGGCATGTATCATCCTCCCCTTTATGAGAAGGATTTTCCCTCAAATATGAATGCTCCTCTTACTCTAAATATGGTGCAAGATCCCCAATACTGAATGTAGATGAAACATTCACCATCTCATTTGGCAACTCGATCTTGTAGGTGTTATCTCCAATCTTCACAAGTACTTGAAAGGTATGTCTCCTCTTGGTAAAAGTTTGTTCTTCCTCAAAGAAGTGAACTTGTTCCTTTGTCAAATGTAGATAAACAGAATCTCTAGATTAAAAGAAGTAACTCTTGCAGTGGTTTCTCACCCTCACCTTATAAAGCTCATTCACCTTCTCAATGTGGTTCTCATTTGTCAATGCAACTTCTTGATCTCTTTGCCCCTAATAGAGGCCTTAATACTAGCTCTAGCATCCACAGCAACAGGATGAAGTTTATGGGTGAAAGTGGGGTCACTCCATGTAATGCCTCAAAGGGTTATACTCCTGTAGCATAAAAGGGGCCTTGTTGAAGGCAAACTCGTCAAATGGTAGCCTTAAATCGCATTCCCTCAAGTTTGACTTAATGAAACTTCTCAATAAAGTACCCACCACCCTATTCACCACCTCAGTTTAGCTGTCTGTTTGAGGGTGATTAAGCGGTGCCAAACAACAACTTAGTACCCAAGATTCTCCGTAAATTTCTCCAAAAAAGGACCCATAAACTTAGTATCCTGGTCAGACACAATAATTTTGAGGATGCCATGAAGCTTGACAATCTCCCTAAATTACAAGTGAGTAATGTAGTCCGCACCATCGGTCTTAGAGCATGCAATGAAGTGGACCATCTTTAAAGCCCATCAACAACCACCATAATAGCGTCCACACCGATAGTTGTTCTAGTTAATGCCACAATAAATTCACTCTTACATCCGGCCGAGGGCCTTGTGGAACAGGCAGTAGAGTATACTACACTCAGTGAAATTGATTCTTGGCCTTATGACATGTAATACATTTTACACCACACATTGTACATCACCAACCATTCTAGGCCAAAAGAAATGTTCCCAAGCATGTCTAACGTTTTGTTCACCCCAAAAATTCCCAGCCAAGCCACCCCCTGTGTACGTCCCTTACAAGCAACTTCCTTATGGGATTATGAGGAACACAAAGTTTGTTTCCCTTGAAGAGAAAACCATATTGCTTTACATAGCGGGTCTTAAGGTCATCAACAATATATAGGGCAAAGTCGAAATCATCTCCACATGAGTCTTTCATGCAAGCAAAACCAAAACACTAGCTTCAACAATAGAAAGTAAGGTATATAGTAGTGCATCCGCCACAATGTTGGAACTCCCCTTCTTGTGCTTTGCCCTAAAATTGAAAGATTGCATAAGTTCCACCCATTTGGCATGCCTTACATTCAACTTGTGTTGACCACTCAAATATTTTAAGGCTTCATGATCCGAATGTAGAACGAACTCTTTGAGCCTCAAGCAGTAGGATCAATGGTCAAGAGCCCTCACCATAGCATAGAATTCCTTATCATATGTATTATAGTTAAGCCTAGACCCATTGAGCTTCTCACTATAATATAAAATTGGCCTCTTGTCTTAGATCAAAACAACCTCGATACCAATCCCACTAGCATCATATTCTACCTCGAACAATTGATCAAAATTTAGAAGTGCCAAAGCTGGAGCAATTGATAGCTTTCATTGAGTGACTTGAAGCCTACTTGAGCCTTAGGGGTCCAAGCGATGACCCTTTGCTTCAAGAATCTGGTGATAGGTGCCATCAACTTGGAGAAGTTCTTGGTGAACAGTCGATAAAAGAAGGCGAGGCCATGAAAGCTTCGAACCTTGGTAATAGTAGTCGAGGTAGGTGAAGACTTGATAGCCTCGACCTTGGATTCAATCATAGAGATTCCAGTTCGGGATACCATATACCCTAAGAAAGTCACCTTAGGGGAGAATAATTCACACTTCCCAAGTTTGCCATATAGTTTTTGAGCCCGGAGAACCTTGAAGATTCTTGAAGGTGTTGTGCATAAGCTTTTATGTCTTTGGAATAAACCAAAATATCATTGAAATACACCATAACAAACATCCCAAGAAACAACCTAGAACCTCGTTCATTAGCCTCATAAAGTTGCTCGGGGAGTTTGAAAGCCCAAATGGCATCACATGTCATTGATACAACCTGCCCTTAGTCTAGAATGTGGACTTCTACTTATACCCTTCCTTCATTTGGATTTGAAGATAACCGCTCCACAGTTTGTCTTGGAGAACATCGTAGAGTTGTGGAGTTCATCCAAGAGATCATTCCATCTCAGTATTGGATTGCGATATTTGATTGTGATGTTGTTGATGACTCGACTATCCACGCACATGCAATATGAGACATTCTTCTGAAGAAGAAGGAGAGTTGACGAAGCAAGGGCTAATGTTCTCACGTACATAACCACATGCAATGAGTTTATATTCTTGGCGTTGAAGCTCCTTGGTCTCATCGGGGTTGCAACAATATCTCGACTTGTTAAGAAGGACAAACCCCTGGACCAAATTGATTTGGTGCTCAATTGTCCCATACCGATGGAAGGCTAGGACGAAAAGCATCGGCAAAGACATCTTAGCATGGCGAGAGGAGGGGCTTCATTTGAGGTGTTAAAGGTTTCTCTACCTCACTCTTGTTGCACTCAAGCATAAGCAAAGCTAGTACTTTCTTGCCCTTGCTTAAGGCCCCCTTTACCCGTGTTTCGCTCATGAAATGACTTTTCTTCTCACTTCTCGTCCCAGGTTGTTCCTGTTGGAGTTAGGAAGGTGAGAGGGGGTTGAGCATAATTCTTTCCTTTCCATAAATAAAGAGTAAGTGTTATTGACTCCATCATGCATCACATTCCGATCAAATTACCCCGGGCATCCAACCAACAAATGGCATGCAACTAGAGGAATAATATCACACAACACAACATCTCTATATGACCCAATAGAAAATGAAATAAGAGATTGTTGAGTTACCTTCACATCGCCACTATCATTGAACCATTTGAGGGAATAAGTTCGTGAATGAGAAATGGGAGACTCATCTTCTCAATAAGGTCAGTTAACGCCACATTTGTGCAACTCCCACTGTCTATGATCATGTTGTACACCTTATCCTGGATCCTGCAATCTAGTACGAAAGATAATTTCTCGTTGGGAATTAACTTGAGGACTCTCATCGATGTGAAGGGACCTCCAAAAGACTAAAACCTCTCCATCTTCAGCATCGGCACCAATGGTAGCTTCAACATTCCTGAAATTGTCCTCATTATTCCTAGTTCATCAACCTCTTCTTGGATTGTTTCCTCTAGAACCACTTTTTCAATCTCTTCAATTTCTAGGAGGGAATAACCTTGTTGGTATGCAATCGTATTGGTAGTTGTTTAGGCTCGGTTTCAAGCCTAAATCATGATCCCTTAGTATTTTGTTTACTCGTTTCCCGTTAATGAACTTATCTTATGTTTGTTTTTGGCTTGTTTTTAGGAGAGATCAGAGCTAAAAAAGAGTGGGAGAGATCATCAAGCCGAAGCAGGGAGGCATAAATCTCAGGACGAAATGGAAGACCATGTCGAAAATGAAGAAGGCCCTCCCGAAGAAATTGGGACAAGTGATCAAGCAAAAAGTTCAAGGGAGCCCAAAAGGGTCACGAGCGTGACCTTTCCAGGTCATGGCCGTGACCCTTGAAGTCCTAAGAGGCCCTTTCTCCCGAGGGTGGTCATGGGCATGACCAACCCTAGGTCACGACCATGATCCAAAAAGGGAGAGGAAGGTAAGTCGAGGGGTCACGGGCGCTACCTCCAGACGCCACGCTCGTGATTGGGCGAAGACATCAAAGTTGTGGAGGGTCACGGTCATGACGACCCAAGTCACGCCCGTGACCCATGAAGTTGATGATTGCCCCTTACTCAAGCCAACGATGTCACAATTGTGACTCAAACATGTCACGGTCGTGAGACCCCAAAAGAAAAGAATCATGACCATGATGCTGGTGTGGCTTCTTTGTTCCTGCGTAATTTTTGTAAAGCTAAACGACAACATTTTTGGGAAAATCTTCACATGTATATATACTTGGCTATTTTCTTAACCTAGGTAACTTTCCATTATTGGTTTTTAGATTAGTTTAGCACATTTCCCAAGATATATTTCTTTCCTTTTTCCTCTAAACTCTCTTTGGTAATACTCCCTCCATTCCTTAGTAATTGTCACTTTAGAGTTTTGGGAGGATTTTAAGAAAATAGTATTGAGAATGGTAATTGTATTGGAAACGGTAAAAGTAAGAGTTAAATTTCTATTTGAGTTATATAATTGTTGATAACTGCTTTTCATGATTATATTTTTGTGGGTTTTCAATAGTGAATTAGGGAGAGTTTTATGTGTGAACCTTGATTTTTATTACAATTTCCCTACTACACTTGGTGTTGTTGTTTTTGGTGTGAATTTGTAGGTTTTGAGGCCAAACACCAACTTTCTCTCATCTTCAAGCAAGAGTGAATATACCACGGTCCAGCTGCAACATTTCGTTCGTGGGCCACCATTTTTCTCTTCACTCGGCCCGAATGATAAGAGAGAAGTGGAAAGCATTTCAATTTAATTGATGCATTCGTTCAAGCCTTCAATTCGGCCCAATCAAAAACAAGGAGGAAAGTGGACCATTAATTCAATTGATTCGGTCCAATCAACATAAAAGGAGAAAGGGAGGTAGTTCAGGGCGTAGGTCAGCCCGTTCATTCCATTCATCTATCCATGCATGCGGCCCAATGGGAGATGAGGAAATTGGATTTGATTCACCTAGTCCTTCACTCGGCCCATTCACAAAAGGGTTAAGTGGAGGCAATAAAATTTATCACATTCACCCACTTATTGAATCTTTTATTCGGTTCAGTGAGAAGTAGGGACGAAAATTCAATTCACTCGGTCAACCGTTCATCTTTGCACAACACAAGAAGCGAAAGACAGAAAGAAGTGAGACAGCGGCTGTCACAGCCTGGCCGTGGTGAAGGTCAGGTCCCTGGCGAGACACCGATGCGTGTGTTTTGGTCGTGCTGCGCAAGTAAAAGAGAGGTGTGACAGTTCTTGTTAGGGGGATCGGCCATTCTATTGATCGATGAACCTAGATTTGAAGAGAGAAAGGAAGAGAAAGACCCTAATCAAATCATCCACTCATTAATTACTCTATCAAGACCAAGATCAAGATCAATTCGAAGAGGAGCGAAGTTCGAATTCGGGAAGGAATTACCATCACTTGCGAGGAAGACACCACCTTGGGATCGAAAGACTCGACGGTTGTATTTTTCGTAATTATATTTCTTTTCGATTTCTTTCTTTGTTTTGAGAATTAATTATGATGTTTGGAACTTGTGTCGTATTTTTCTTGAACATGAGTGAGTAGTTTCTTTAAATTCTAGGGTTTTGACGAAACATTGTAGTTTGATTTAATATTATTAGTCTGTGCATGAATTCTTGTTATAAATCAATAGAAGGTTGTGTTTTCCATGTTCATGTGTGTTCTCTGAGCGCTCGAATATTCATGAGTTTGAGATTAACCTAAGAAGTACTGAAAGGTGAACTAGGGTAATCTGACTACCAACCTGTCTACCTAGGCTTACGAAAGTTGAAAAAGGAGTAGTAAACTAGGGAATCATTAGATAACCTGACTTTTTAAGACCTTCACGTCTGATTAATCTAAAAGGCAGACGAAAGTCGTTGATTAGGTTGTTTAGAATAATTCTTTTTAGCATCGAAAGGGCGATAGAATTCAGAGGTTGTCGGTTCTTGATTTGTTCTTGAATGTATGATTGTGCAGGCTAAGTTTTAGTAATCGAACTCGTTGTTAGGTTAGCATCTCCCTAGAAGTCTTTCTCTCTTGATTAGAATCCCTAATTAATTTTTCCTGCTTTATTAGTTTTACTAGTTTGTTAGATCTTTACAAAACCCAAAAACCTGATTAGCTTAGCAATCGAAATAGAGATTAATTTATTGTGCTGCTAAGTGAGTCCCTGTAGGATCGACCTTGACGTGCTACTACGTACACCGTGCGCTTGCGGCCCTGTCAAGTTTTTGGTGCCGTTGCCGGGGACTCTGTCCCTAGCAGTCGGTAAACGAACCCTCTTAGGTTGACTAAGCTGTTTTTTTTTCTTTGATTTTTCTTGATTTTCTTGTTTCACTGCGTTGGTGTTCTTGTTTTTGTTTTGCTAGGAACTTTTGGTGTATGCGGTTGATTCCGGAGTTCGAGTTCGATCCAGAAATACAGAGGACTTTCCACCGAAGGAAGAGGCAAAGGCTAGAAGAAGCTAGAAAAGAGACACCCTCGCAACAATCCCAGATGTCCGGAGAAGAACGACCGAAGACACTGGCCTAATATGTGACTCTGAACGTCACAAACCCACCCACCGCCATCAAATTACCTGAAGTGGGGAACGATTTTGAGCTGAAGAATTCTCTCATCAGCCTAGTACATGCTACACCCTTCCACGGTCTCCCAAGCGAGGATCCTAACCGACATTTGCGCGTATTCCGCCAAATATGTGATACCTTCAAAGCCAGTGGAACCTCGTTGGACGCGATCAAGCTGAGACTATTCCCATTTTCCTTGGAGGATCGAGCATGGGAGTGGCTGGATTCCCTTCCGGCGAACTCCATCACTACTTTCGATCAGCTGGCGAGCGCATTTCTTACTAAGTACTTCCCGCCGAGCAAGGTGACGAGTCTTCGGAATCAGATTTCCACTTTCTCCCAAGAGCCGGATAAGACATTATATGATGCATGGGAGAGATTCAAGGAGTTGCTTCGCCAATGCCCCCAGCATGGATTCGAGCCATGGGTTCCCATTCAAGCCTTCTACAATGGGGTAGATGACCAATTAAGAGCGACAATCCTTGCAGCAGCTGGAGGGAACATTATGAACAAGACGGTGGAGGAGCTTCATGAGCTGATTGAGCAAATGGCGTCAAACAGTCACCAATGGTCACAACCCCGTTCCACGAGGACGGGAGGTAAGTATTCTGTTGATGCTATCACATTGCTTTCTGCGAAACTTGATGCTATAAATGAAAAGATGGAAAGAATGCATGTGAATGCTTCCCCTCCTCCCCAATGTGCTTCATGTTACTCTTTTGACCATACTACCCTTTATTGTCCTAATGGGGTGGGTGGTAGTAGTAGCCAACCTGACCAAGCCAACTTTGTTGGTAACCCTACCCATAGATCCCTATTCGACCCCTACTCCAACACATATAACTCCGGTTTGAGACCCCATTCTAATCCTTCTTACCGAAACCAATAGGGTCACCCGCAAGGACAAAGACCTCCCACTCAACCTTACCAAACCCCTCAAAATCCTGATGAAAGCCATGCTCTTGTCCCAACAAAAGCAACTCGAGCATCAACAAAGACAAGATGAGGTGATTAAAGCTTTAGCCACTAAGGTTGACCTTTTATCCACCCACAACCAAATACTTGAGAACCAGATAGCTATTCAGTCTGGTACTTCCACCACCCCTCCTGGACCACCCATACCTAACCCTAAGGAGCATTGCAATGCTATAGTCTTGAGGAGTGGGACACAGCTTAAGGGTCGCGAGATGCCAAATGCCAAGCATGGGGGGGATTTGATTGAGAGGAGTGCTGAGAAAGAGAGTGAGCAAGAGAAAGACCATGAGAAAGAGACCATCGATGAGGGTAGTGCTGAAATCCCTCAACCATCACCATTACCACCACCTAGAGTTTATGTGCCCCCTATTCCATTCCCTTCTAGGCTTGCTAAGCCTAAGACCGATGTTCAATTTGGGAAATTCCTTGGTATGCTTAAAAAGTTGAATGTGAATGTTCCTTTTCTTGATGCTTTGTCTCAAATGCCTTTGTATGCTAAATTCTTGAAGGAGATTCTCTCCAAGAAAAGAAAAATAGATGATTGTGAGGCAATTACATTGAATGAGGAGTGTAGCTCTGTTGTCTTGAATAAGCTCACTCCAAAGCTTAAGGACCCTGGGAGCTTCACTATTTCTTGTGGCTTAGGAACCATGAACATCGATCGAGCTTTATGTAATGTGGGCTCAAGTGTGAGCTTGATGCCTTATTCCCTTTATAAGAGACTGAACTTAGGTGAGCTGAGACCTACTGCCATGTCACTGCAAATGGCTGATCGTTCTGTTAAGTACCCAATGGGTATTTTAGAGGACTTTCCTCTTAAGGTAGGAGATTATTATGTGCTTGTAGATTTTGTGATTCTTGATATGGCCGAGGACACCCGTACCGAAATTATTTTGGGAAGACCTTTCCTTGCCGCTGTTGGGTGCGTAATAGATGTGAAAAAAGGGAAGATGAGTTTTAAGTTTGGGGAACATGAGGTTGAATTTGATCTATTTCATGAACATATGCCTCCTAATGTTTCTTCTTGCTATGGTGTTGATGTGATTGGGAATGATGAGTCTGATGATGTATTTCCTGAGAGCCATGTACTTGGTGACGCGTCAGATTGGGTACAAATTATTGAACCCGAACCTAACATCACCAAGGACAGGGCATATGCTACTAATGAGGATTGGTTGAGAAAGGTTTGCAGGTTTGACTCCAGGATGCCTGAGGGAACACATGCTGATGGTGTTCTAAAAGAGTTTGACTATGATGTGGAGCATTCTCCGGACTGAGGTCAGTTTCGTCTAGCTAAAGACGTTAAACTAGCGCTTCTTGGGAGGCAACCCAAGCATTTAATTGCTTTATTAGGTTTTATTTTGTTTTATTTTGTTTTTATTGTGAAAACCCTCCTAGGTTGAGTTCTTTAAGGTGTGTGTTTGGATTGTCATTGTAACCGTATTCTTGGGTATTTTTTGGCTTGATGTAGATGATAAAAGAAACTTGGTTGCTTGTTTGATTTAGGTTGCTTGTCTTATTTGTGATTCATCTAGTCTTGAATGACTCTTGTGCATGACAATGAAATTCTTGTGTCTGGTACATCAAATGAACTAGTTGTAGCGATTGTGCTAGGTTAACCCGTGAAACTTCTTGAACCTAAAAGACTATCATTTTTATAGTCTCATTTTCTTTTGAGTGTGACCTTACCATGTTCGCATCTCTAGAACTTGATTTGACTCTCTTCGAAACTGCATTCGACTTGTGCATTATGTTAATATGATTGAGGCCCATTTTAAAGCCACATAGCCAAAAAGCCACCTAACAATATGACCTCTTTTTGCTAAGCCCTTTACTAACCTTTTTTCCTGTCTTGTTGTTACCCTATAAGTGTGCACCCTTGGCCTGTTCTTAATTCTTCACCCTTTAGCCAAGTTAGTGGAGCAACAATTCAGTTGGGGGGCAGTTTTGTAGTCTAAGTGTTGGTGACTTTGGTTGGTTTACTTGATGAGAGAACCTGGAGCGTGGCGTGATGGGAAAGATTGATGGACTAGCTTGAGAGACTTGATTCACAATTGAATAAGAGCTTGATCACCCAAAGGATTTGGATATGACTTTGGATAAAGGAGAATCCACCACCAAAGCCTAGCATCCCACCATGACCATCATAAAGGAAGAATCCACCAAATGATCAATAAAGAGAAGACTTGCAAACACCACCATTAATCAATGGATAAAGTAAAGCAAGATTTTGAGAGAAAGGGAGCAACCCTATTCCATGCATAAGCACATTCATTAATTAGCCAAAAAGTGCCTGGAGAAGCATAATAACAAGCTATTTATACTAAACCCAAAATTAAGCCAAACAATGAAAAAGGTCTCTTCCGAACGCCGGCGAGCAGAAGCGTAAGGCGGCGAGCAGGCCTTCTGCCTGTCGTCAGTCGTCGGCAGGTTGCGTGTGCAGCATCTCCGGCAGAAGTCCAGCTCGGGCGAGCAGGAGAAACGCTCGGGCGAGCAGGTCTTCTGGCTGCGTGGTTGTGCGCACAATGACAGCCTGACAGGAACGTTGCTCGGGCGAGCAAAAGGAAGCGCGAGCAGTTCTCGCGCCCGGGCCACATCGGCGAAACCTTGCTCGGGCGAGCCAGACGTGCTTCGGCTCGGCGAGCTCTGATGACCACGGTTGTGCCCTGGGCTTTATTAATCCCGGGGTTTTAAACACTCGCACCCCGATACCTTCTATGCTCTAGTCTCGAGACGGCCCGGTCCAGTCCCCAGGCCTCCGGGGTCGGTGTTGTGAGCGGGCCCCTCCCTAAGGAGCCCCGGGGCCCATCCATCGGATGGCCGAGACTAGCCTCCCAGCTCCCGAAGTGACCGGAAATTGCAACTCGAGGTTCGAATTGGACGAAGCAGTTCGCTTGGCGGTGGCCACCAGAGAGGAGAAAGGAACCCGGACCTCTTCATCCTCCCCTTCTTGAAGAGGATTTGCCCTCAAATCCACGTCGGGTTCAACATCCTCAATGTAGGGTGAGAGGTCCCCGATGTTGAAGGTTGATGAAACACCGATGTCTCCCGGAAGATCAACCTTGTAAGCGTTGTCATTTATCTTGGCCAAAATTTTGAACGGTCCCTCGCTTCGTGGCTTTAGCTTATTACTCCTCCGGGATGGAAATCGGTCCTTCCTTAGATGTAACCAAACCAAGTCGCCGGGCTTGAACGTGATATCACGGCGATGCTTGTTGGCTCGGGCCTTATAAAGTTCATTGGTGCGCTCGATCTTTTCCCGAATTTGTCGGTGAAGCTTCTGGATCTCAGCGGCCTTTTCACTTGCTTCAAAGCTAACCCTCGACTCTAGAGGAAGAGGAAGGAGCTCGATAGGAGTTATGGGGTTGATACCATAGCAAGTCTGAAAGGGTGAATGACCCGTAGCAAGATAGGGGGATCGATTATAGGCAAACTCGGCGTAACATAACTTGGCATCCCAATCTCGTAGACTCCGACTCACAAGTCCACGAAGTATTGTAATGAGTGTCTTGTTAGTTACCTCAGTTTGGCCGTCTGTTTGAGGATGATGCGATGTGCTAAATAACAGCTTCGTTCCCAAGAGCTTCCACAAAGACCTCCAAAAGTGACCCATGAATTTAGTGTCACGATTCGACACAATAGTCCTCGGGACACCATGCAAGCGCACCACCTCTCGGAAGAAAAGGGTGGCAATATGTGTGGCGTCATCGGTTTTCTCGCAGGCAATGAAATGCGCCATTTTAGAAAAACGGTCAACGACGACTAGGATTGCATCCTTGCCACGCACGGTTCGGGGAAGGGCTACAATGAAGTCCATACTCAAATCCTCCCACGGACCATTCGGAACCGGAAGGGGTGTATAAAGCCCTTGGTGGAACTGGCTTTTGGCATGGTGGCAAATAATACACTTTGATATCACGTCATGCACATCGCCTCCCATCTTCGGCCAATAAAAGTGCTCTTTTAACATGTCGGTAGTCTTATTGATACCGAAATGACCGGCGAGTCCACCTCCATGAACCTCCCGCACTAGAAGCTTCCTCAATGGACATTTTGGAACGCATAATTTGTTGCCCTTGAAGAGAAATCCATCTTGTAGCAAATACGGTCCATCACCACCACCGAGGTATGATTTAAAGTCATCATCCTCCTTATAAAACTCCTTCAAGTGTTGAAACCCAAGTACCCTCGCCTCAACTACGGAAAGAAGAGAGTGTCTCCTCGAAAGCGCATCGGCGACCACATTTATACTCCCCTTCTTGTGTTTCGCTACAAAATTAAATCCTTGAAGGAACTCAACCCAATTAGCATGCCGGGAGCTAAGCTTGTGTTGTCCATTCAAATATTTGAGCGCCTCATGGTCGGAATGAAGGACAAACTGGCTCGGCCTCAAATAGTGTGACCAATGATCTAGAGCCCGAACGAGAGCATAAAACTCCTTATCATACGTGGAATAGTTCCTCCTTGAACCACTGAGTTTCTCACTGAAATAAGCGATAGGACGTTGGTTTTGCATCAACACGGCCCCAATGCCTACACCACTAGCATCGCAATCAACTTCGAAGGCTTGTGTGAACCGGAGAGCAAGTACCGAGCCTCACAAAGTTGTGACTTCGACTTCTCAAAAGCTCCTTGGTGCTCGGGTCCACTCAAAGGCGCCCTTCTTCATGCGATCGGTAATGGAGCGTAAGGGTACTAAAGCCCTTGATGAACCGACGGTAGAACGAGGCAAGACCGTGGAAGCTCCTCACCTCCGTGATAGTAGAGGAGAGGGCCAAGAACGGATGGCCTCCACCTTGAAGGGTCCATAGAAATACCCGCGAGACAATATACCCAAGAAAGGTGACTTGGGGAGTGCAAAATTCGCACTTCTCCAGTTTACCATAAAGCCGTTGTTGCCGCAAAACCTCGAACACCCGCTCCAAATGCATAATATGCTCCGCTTCACTCCTCGAATATACTAGGATATCATCGAAATAAACCACGACGAATTTACCAATAAAGGGTCTCAACATCTCGTTCATAAGACGCATGAATGTGCTCGGGGCGTTGGAAAGCCCAAATGGCATGACAAGCCATTCATATAATCCCCCTTTTGTCTTGAACGCTGTCTTCCACTCATCGCCTTCCTTCATACGGATTTGATGATAGCCACTCCGTAGGTCAATCTTGGAGAAAATACAGGAACCATGTAGTTCATCGAGCATGTCGTCAAGCCTCGGTATAGGGTACCGATACTTGATGGTAATATTGTTGATGGCTCGGCTATCCACACACATCCTGAAAGTACCATCTTTCTTCGGAACCAAGAGGGCCGGGACGGAGCACGGACTCATACTCTCTCGAACATAGCCTCGTGATATAAGCTCGTCAACCTGCCTTTGTAACTCCCTAGTCTCTTGTGGGTTGCACCGATAGGCCGCCTTGTTTGGAAGTGGAGCACCGGGAATAAGGTCGATCTGATGCTCAATACCTCGGATAGGAGGTAGACCCGGTGGGAGCTCTTCGGGGAATACATCTCCAAATTCAGCAAGAAGGGGGGCAACGAGAGGGTGTTTAGGTTTCACTTCCTCACATGTGTTCACCTCTAAGAGGAGTAAGGCAAAAATAGCCTTCCCCTTGCTTAGGGCTCGCTCGACCCGTGTCTCACTCAAGTGTTTGGGCTCCTCACTTCCCGCCCCAGGTTTAGGTGGTGATATTTCATGTGGTGCTAGTGGAAGGAGTTTAACCCTCTTGCCCTCGTGGATAAAGGAGTAAGTATTCTTCGATCCGTCATGAGTGGTTTTCTTGTCAAATTGCCACGGTCGACTCAACAATATGTGACACGCGCTCATGGGGACAACATCACAAACAATAGAGTCCTTGTAGTTAGTGCCAAAGGTTAAATTCACTAAGACACGATTTGTTACCTTAATGCCGTCGCGGTCATTGAGCCATTTCAGCGAATAGGGACGGGGATGTGGCAATAGGGGTAATCCCAGTTTGTCAACCATATAGGTAGAGGCCATATTAGTACAGCTTCCCCCATCGATGATGAGCTCGCACACCTTGCCCCCAACTAAGCATCGTGTTTGGAATATAGTCTCCCGCTGGGCTCTGTCAAGAGAGACTTCTTGAACATGCAAAGCTCGCCTCAAGACAAGAGCGTCTCCTTGATCACGCGAAACAGCCGCGGTTTCTCCTTCCTCACTAGTGTATGCATCCTCGACAACAAATCCGGGTTCATCCTGGGCTCCTTGCAATTCCTCGTCAATGTCCTGAACCTCCTTGAGAGTCAAGGTCCGCCGGTTTGGACAATCGGCCTGGAAGTGGCCATATCCATGGCACTTGAAGCATTTCTTTCCTTCCATAAGACGAGTGTGGAGACGCCACAACAAGTCCCTTCCCTTTGTCAGTTCGGGGTGTCGTAGGGAACTTGGGTGTCTCACTAGGTTTGGGTGTGGCCGATTGAAAAGGAGGTCGATTTGATGGTGGGAAATAGTTGCGTGAAGTAGATTTGGCGAGAGTCCTTTCTTTCCGACGCTGCTCAACCCGGCGAAGCTACACAACTCATCCAGTGAATAGTAAGGTTGGATCTCGACCCTTTTAGCGATGGTGGGATCCAAGCCATTCAAAAAACGCATCATGGGTTGATCTTCAGGTTCCTGGAGGCCACTTTTGATAAGAAGTTGCTCGAATTCAGATATATACTCTCCTACGGTTCGTCTGCCTTGAGTTAGGGCATAGGCCCTTTTCAGATTGTCATGACGGTAAGTGCTTGGTAAAAACCGGCGATTCATCACTTGCTTAAGATGGGTCCAAGTGGAAATTCTCGCCTTCCCTTCTCGAGCCCGTTGTGATTTCATATTCTCGAACCAAAGCGAAGCGGCCTTGGTGAGTTTCAAACTTGCGATATTATAAGCTTTCTCCTCATCATACTCCTTGGTTTCGACGATCCTATCCATCAATTAGGTCCATTCGATGTAGTCGTCCGGATCAGTGGTACCGTGGAATTCGGGAATGTCAATTTTTATGTCCTGAAAATCATCTCGAGGGGGTTGTTCATGCACATTCCGGCGAATTCGGCGTCGTGGAGAGCCTCTAGCATCGTCACTTGACTCAAAGTTTGGAGGAGGACGGACTTGGCTTTGTGTACGCCTCGGACGTTCAACTCGAGGCGGAACTGGACGTTCTGGGGCAAGGTTATCCAACCGTGCCATGATGGCATTAAGGGTTCGATTGATGGAGGAGAATTGTTCGTCATGAGTGGCAAGTCGATTCTCGAGGACCCGAAGTTGAGGGCTACCCCGGTGGCTTGATTCCTCTCGATCGGAATCATCGTGACCATCCATATCGAGGGAAAGGTATGGGACGGATTGTGTTTGGGATTTTTTTGTGGAGTTTGGGGGTTTTCTTGTAGTTGGCTTGTGTTTGGGATAAGGGTTCTTTGTGTTTTTCTCACTTGGGCATTTTATCGAACACCTTGTGTGCACAAATTTTCCAACTCTTCCTCAAAGCTCCATTATGCATCAAAATCAACAAACACAATAGCAATAACAATTTCTCCAACACACTTGGAGTCACAAGGGTTGGGGAACACCAATATTTCAATCAAAATAGCAAAAATCCAACAATAGAGAACAAACTAGCAAGAACAATGGAATACTCAAGCTAGATGAATAACCTTGTGCTCTGATACCAAATGGAGCGTGGCGTGATGGGAAAGATTGATGGACTAGCTTGAGAGACTTGATTCACAATCGAATAAGAGCTTGATCACCCAAAGGATTTGGATATGACTTTGGATAAAGGAGAATCCACCACCAAAGCCTAGCATCCCACCATGACCATCATAAAGGAAGAATCCACCAAATGATCAATAAAGAGAAGACTTGCAAACACCACCATTAATCAATGGATAAAGTAAAGCAAGATTTTGAGAGAAAGGGAGCAACCCTATTCCATGCATAAGCACATTCATTAATTAGCCAAAAAAGTGCCTGGAGAAGCATAATAACAAGCTATTTATACTAAACCCAAAATTAAGCCAAAACAGCGAAAAAAAGGTCTCTTCCAGAACGCCGGCTCGGGCGAGCAGAAGGGCGGCTCGGGCGAAAGGTGCCTTACGCTCGTCGATCGTCGGCGGGTTGCGTGTCGCGCAGATCTCTCGGCAGTCCATTTCGGCGGCGAGAAACGCCGGGCGAGCGGTGTCTTACCGCCGCGTGGTTGTGCGCACAATGACGGCCTGACAGGAACGTTGCTCGGGCGAGCAAAAGGAACAGCTCGGGCGAGCAGGCCCCCTGGCGCCAGTTCACACTCGGCAGAAACCTTGCTCGGGCGAGCCAGGGCGTGGCTCGGTCGAGCAGGCTCTCTGATGACCACGGTTGTGCCCTGGGTTTTATTAATCCCGGGGTTTTAAACACTCGCACCCCGATACCTTCTATGTTCTAGTCTCGAGACGGCCCGGTCCAGTCCCCAGGCCTCCGGGGTTGGTGTTGTGAGCGGGCCCCTCCCTAAGGAGCCCCGGGGCCCATCCATCGGATGGCCGAGACTAGCCTCCCAGCTCCCGAAGTGACCGGAAATTGCAACTCGAGGTTCAAATTGGACGAAGCAGTTCGCTTGGCGGTGGCCACCAGAGAGGAGAAAGGAACCCGGACCTCTTCAGAACCATTGTTCATAATCATTATTTATCCCTCTTTTCATTCAAGGTTGAAATTGGTTTGATGGTAAATGAGTAATTTCTTTATGTATCTATGCTATTCACCACAAAAAAAAGGAAAGAAAAGTATAAAAAAAAAAGATGAAAAAAAAGAGAAGTTTTGAGGAATAAGGTGAATAGCATAGTGGTTTTCTTTCTTATATTGACTCTTCATTTATTCTGATCGATGGGGAAGATATTTATGCTTCATTGCGGTGTTATGTAAGAGGTTGCTATATGTATTGGGAATGTTGCTCTTTAGATCCTTGGCTATTTACCTCCACATTACCCAAATGAATTCCCTCCTTACCCTACATCTAAACCTCATTACCACCCTTGAAAAGTCCTCATGATTAACTTTTATGCATGTTGTCTATAGCGGTAGAGAATCGAGAGTATTGTCAAGTTTATGGTAGGTTGTTTACATTGGTTGAAGGTTTTGAGCGAGCCGTTATATCTTTTGCGAACACATGAGGGGAGTGATTCACATACCCTAAAGTGAGGTCCTACCGATCCCAACTAGTTCGCCAAACATGTGAATGAATTTTGATTGCATTTGAGTTGTGATAGACTAGTTGTGTTGCTTCCTGGCTTGTGATTCTATTTCGAACAACAATTTTTGTTTCAATTTGATTCTTAATCTCGCTAGGGAGTCTCTTTGTGTATGCTTGTTTTGGCTTTCTCTTATGCCCTTTTTATTAGAGGAGGTGTGAGTAGATTTCTTTTTCTTTTCAAGTCCTTTCATCTAGTTTTGAGTCTTGTACTTGCTTGGGGACAAGCAAGGAGTGAGCATGGGGGGATTTGATAACTGCTTTTCATGACTATATTTTTGTGGGTTTTCAATAGTGAATTAGGGAGAGTTTTATGTGTGAACCTTGATTTTTATTACAATTTCCCTACTACACTTGGTGTTGTTGTTTTTGGTGTGAATTTGTAGGTTTTGAGGCCAAACACCAACTTTCTCTCATCTTCAAGCAAGAGTGAATATACCACGGTCCAGCTGCAGCATTTCGTTCGTGGGCCACCATTTTTCTCTTCACTCGGCCCGAATGATAAGAGAGAAGTGGAAAGCATTTCAATTTAATTGATGCATTCGTTCAAGCCTTCAATTCGGCCCAATCAAAAACAAGGAGGAAAGTGGACCATTAATTCAATGGATTCGGTCCAATCAACATAAAAGGAGAAAGGGAGGTAGTTCAGGGCGTAGGTCAGCCCGTTCATTCCATTCATCCATCCATGCATGCGGCCCAATGGGAGATGAGGAAATTGGATTTGATTCACCTAGTCCTTCACTCGGCCCATTCACAAAAGGGTTAAGTGGAGGCAATTAAATTCATCACATTCAGCCCACTTATTGAATCTTTTATTCGGTTCAGTGAGAAGTAGGGACGAAAATTCAATTCACTCGGTCAACCGTTCATCTTTTCGCAGCACAAGAAGCGAAAGACAGAAAGAAGTGAGACGGCGGCTGTCACAGCCTGGCCGTGGTGAAGGTCACGGTCCGTGGCGAGATACCGATGCGTGTGTTTTGGTCGTGCTGCGCAAGTAAAAGAGAGGTGTGACAGTTCTTGTTAGGGGGATCGGCCATTCTATTGATCGATGGACCTAGCTTTGAAGAGAGAAAGGAAGAGAAAGACCCTAATCAAATCATCCACTCATTAATTACTCTATCAAGACCAAGATCAAGATCAATTCGAAGAGGAGCGAAGTTCGAATTCGGGAAGGAATTACCATCACTTGCGAGGAAGACACCACCTTGGGATCGAAAGACTCGACGGTTGTATTTTTCGTAATTATATTTCTTTTCGATTTCTTTCTTTGTTTTGAGAATTAATTATGATGTTTGGAACTTGTGTCGTATTTTTCTTGAACATGAGTGAGTAGTTTCTTTAAATTCTAGGGTTTTGCAACCCGAAACATTGTAGTTTGATTTAATATTATTAGTCTGTGCATGAATTCTTGTTATAAATCAATAGAAGGTTGTGTTTTCCATGTTCATGTGTGTTCTCTGAGCGCTCAAATATTCATGAGTTTGAGATTAACCTAAGAAGTACTGAAAGGTGAACTAGGGTAATCTGACTACCAACCTGTCTACCTAGGCTTACGAAAGTTGAAAAAGGAGTAGTAAACTAGGGAATCATTAGATAACCTGACTTTTTAAGACCTTCACGTCTGATTAATCTAAAAGGCAGACGAAAGTCGTTGATTAGGTTGTTTAGAATAATTCTTTTTAGCATCGAAAGGGCGATAGAATTCAGAGGTTGTCGGTTCTTGATTTGTTCTTGAATGTATGATTGTGCAGGCTAAGTTTTAGTAATCGAACTCGTTGTTAGGTTAGCATCTCCCTAGAAGTCTTTCTCTCTTGATTAGAATCCCTAATTAATTTTTCCTGCTTTATTAGTTTTACTAGTTTGTTAGATCTTTACAAAACCCAAAAACCTGATTAGCTTAGCAATCGAAATAGAGATTAATTTATTGTGCTGCTAAGTGAGTCCCTGTAGGATCGACCTTGACGTGCTACTACGTACACCGTGCGCTTGCGGCCCTGTCAATTGTATTGGAAATTATAAAGGGAAATTGGATTCTAATAATACGAACTTTTGGCCATATAAGACTTAATAATACAAACTTTCGATTAGGTTCTGAATAATATGAACTTTGACCCCCTGTTGCCCACAGTAACATGCCACCGAGTTAGCATTGTTCTGACTCGTCGGTAAAATGACATGGCTGTGGCGGCATGTGCTCCTTGATGTTTGACTCTGCCAGCTCAGCGTTTGACTTAAAAAAAATCGCCACGTCACCCATTGACTCTCTCTCTCTCTCTCTCTCTCTCTCTCTCTCTCTCTCTCTCTCTCTTCCCCTCCTCTTCTTCGATCCACCATACAGCCATGGCCATGGCCATGGCTTCTCCTCATCTTCTCTCCATACCAAACCCAGATTGCAAATTCAATCCCTAATGAAAGTCCCCCTGCCAACTAATTTCAAGTTCAATAAAACCCAATTCAACCCCCCACCCCACTTTCGATTTGAACAGATTTTCTCCAGAAACATCAAAACCCAATTCAACCACTTGAACTAATTTATTTTAGAGACTGTAAACATGACGAGAGACATATGGGACTTGCTGGAAGAATGTCAGGAGCGAATCCTGTTGCGGTGTTCGCCGGAGGACATCCTCCAATTCGCGGCGGCTTCGAAACGTGCTACTTCGTCGTCTTCTCCGAAGACTTCTCTCTCTATCTCTTCTTCATCATCATCATCGTCCACCGCCTAATCTCTCTTCTTCTCCTTCTTCCCTTCATTCTCACAAATTTCTACTCAAAAAAAGAGAAAAAGTTCGAGTCTTTCATAATTCTCTGTGTTCATCCAGGCTTCCCCATCGGATGACTTGGACCAGCTCTTAGACAGTCAATTTCCCTCCAAACCTTTTCAATTACCGACTTCAATTGAACATTTCTCAGTTCGAATTCAGAAACCCAGAAAACAAACCCAGAAAATCAAACCCACTGTCACAAACATTTCTCGTCCGGATGAGGGCACTCTTTGAACACACTGTCACAAACCCAGAAAATCGAACCCAATTCAGAAACCCAGAAAACAAAAAACAAACGAGAGAGAGATGAGATGAATACGCTTCGAGTTCTTGAATTTGCTGAGGGAGAGCTCCAAATTCTTCCCGGAGATGTCGAGGACTGAGTCGGACTCGTCGGAAGTGGGCGGCGGAGGAGAGAATCGGCGCCGGAGGAGGGCGGAGGTTGGAGGTTGGGATCTTCGGAGGAGGAGGTGGGATTGTGGTGGTCGGGCATCTGCTGAAAAAATTGGGGGAAATGTAGAGAGAGGAGAGAGAAAAAGAGGGGGGTGTGTTGAGGTGGACAAATAATGCTGACTGTACAAGTCAAAATTGACTAAACTCATCCCTCCACCGCCAGCTAGGATCGCCACCGAGTTAAGTTAATCTTAACTCGGTGGCGTGTTACTGGGGGAAACAGGGGGTCAAAGTTCATATTATTCAGAACCTAATCGAAAGTTCGTATTATTAAGTCTT
The DNA here is from genome assembly GCA_029582165.1 of Portulaca oleracea. Taxonomy (NCBI): domain Eukaryota; kingdom Viridiplantae; phylum Streptophyta; class Magnoliopsida; order Caryophyllales; family Portulacaceae; genus Portulaca; species Portulaca oleracea. Next base: position 24,965,313 of record CM055889.1, read on the forward strand.
ATATGGCGAAAATTTCGTATTATTAGAATCCAATTTCCCAATTATAAAAGTAATAGGTAAATTTGAAAAATTGTCATTAATGTTGCATTGGAATTGTAAAGTGACAGATATTATGAAAAATAGAAAATTGATCAAAGCGACAGATATTGAGGAATTGAGGGAGTAGTGATTAAGATTGAATAGAAGTTGAAGCTTTATTATTGAAGACTATTCTTGAAGTTATTGATTCCTATTCTCTTTGGTGTTGATTTATTTCAAGTTTGATCATTTTTCCAAGTAGTAGGTAACTCTTTTCTTTCCCTTTACTATTATTACTTAGCTTATTGTTTTTAATGGTTGTTTATGTGTTTGAGTGCTAGATTAGGATTAAGTGTTTCCTCTTTTGCTTAGTATCTTGTTTAGGATGTTTATTATCATTTGTCTTGTTGAAATGAATATGATTACTAACTAAGTTTCTCTGGGTTTGGGGTTTTAAGACCCCTAATGGGTCCTAGCTAAGGGGTTTAGTTGAAAAGGGGTGATAAGACTAGTTTAGGGGCTTTTCATCATATTTCCTTAGTGCTATGGGTTTCGTAGGTTCGAGAGGCTACTAAGCATGTCCAATATGCACTTGGGAAGTCAAATGGGATAATTGGGTAAGTGAACTTGAGGATGTTAACTACTTAGCTAGGGTGATTTGCTTTCAATACCTCCAAAAGTTATCATTGTGAGAATAATGGTAAAGTTTAGAGGTTAATCTAAGACAATCTCGAGAGAAGACCTAGAGTGAGTGTATTCTAGTAATAACCCAGTCCAATATCTAGACTAAGCTATCCCTATTTACTAAACCACGAGGTTAGGTACCCATTATGTGGTTCAGAGACCCCCAAGCCCATAGTTGAATCTCTTCTTGCTCTTTTGTCGTTAGCTTTATAGTTCAATCTCTAAATCTTTTTTGTTATTCTACTCTTAAGTTAGGTTTTAACAACAAATAGTTAGTCTAGAAGACCCTTGCTCCTTATGGACACGACAATACAACCCGGCTATATTGCGGCTAAACAAAATGGCATCATTCCCGGGGAGCAAACGCCCCTTTTAGTCTTTTTAGTCATTGAAAAGCTTCGTTTAAGTGTCTTACTTGTTGTGTTCAGTCTAGAGTCCTAGGGTGAGCTTACGCTATTTGTTTGAGTTGCTTGGATGTCCAGGTGATCTCGATGAAATCAAAATCAAGTCCCTCAATTTCTATTAGACACTGAGATCGAGGTCGTTGACGAGTTCTTAGAGAAGTCCCCCCTCCTTCAAGGGTTTCCCAAGGATTCTCTATAAACGTACCTATTGGAAACATTCCACTTTGATCTTATCGATGATGAGCCTACTTGGATGGATACATTTCATTTTCATGATGTAGACAGTGAGGCAAAACTATACAAAAATTCTCTTGGATGATGCGCTCATTGGTGATGGAGTGGTTGGGCGTTGCAAGGAAATTTCAAGCGTGGAAGTGTGTCAATCAAAGGAGAAACAACCATCATTGGTTGAACTCAAGCCACTTCCTCTAAAGCTAAGGTACGCATTTCTGGGTCCTAATGAGTTATACCCGGTCATAGTCAATATGGGCCTTGATGACACAATTCCAAAAACTTCTTTTTGTGCTTCAAAGGTATAAAAGTGTCGTCAACGACACGATTGATGATTTGACTAGGCTTTTCCCTCATTTATGTATGTATTGCATTGACTTGGAAAGATGGACATAAACCTTCTAGGCAACCGTATAGAAGGTTGAATCCCCACATTCAAGATGTTGTCAAGAAAGAGGTGTTAAAACTACTTGAAGTGGCTATAATCTATCCCATCGCAAACAACGATTGGGTTAGCTCGGTACAACCGTACAAGTGGTGTCTAAGAAAAGGGGTTTGACTGTCGTTGTAAAATGAAAAGATTGAACTAATCTCAAATAGGGCGGTTACGGGGTGGAGAATGTTTATAGACTATCAAAATTTAGACAAATCCACCCAGAAGGACCATTTTCTCCTTCACTAACTAGATGTTGGAGAGATTGGTCGGGTATGCATTCTACTATTATTCGGATGGATTCTCGGGTATTTTTCAAATCCCAATCCACCTAAACGACCAGGACAAGACCACCTTCACTTGTCCCTACGGTACCTTTGCAAACCATACAATTCCCTTAGGGCTTTGCAATATCCCCGACACCTTCCAAAGGTGCATGATGGCCAGTTTCTCCGATTTCCTAGAAAAGACCATGGAAGTGTTCATGGATGAATTATCCATCCACAGGAGTACCTTTGATTATTGTTTGGAAAATCTTGAACGAGCACTCTCTAAGTGTGAATTAGTCAACCTTGTTCTTAATTGGGAAAAATGTCATTTTATGGTGGAAGAAGGTGTCTTGGAACATATGTTTTCCTATTGGGGGTATCGAGGTAGACAAAGCCAAGATTGAGGTTATCTAAAAGCTCCCTCCACCTACTTCGGTGAAGGGAGTGAGAAGTTTCTTAGGGCACGCCGATTTTTATGGATGTTTCATTAAGGACTTCTCCCAGATTGCAAAACCTCTGACCGAGCTTTTGTCCTTCGATACTCCCTTTGTGTTTACTAATGAATGTGTTCAATCTTTTGATAGGATTAAGGAGGCCCTCACTTCAGCTCCTATTGTGCAAGCATTCGATTGGTTCCTCCCGTTCGAAGTATGTGTGATACAAGCAACGTAGCGGTGGGTGTGGTTTTGGGTCAACAAAATGATGACAAATCGTACGCTATCTACTATGCGAGTAAGAAATTAGACGAGGCACAAAGAAACTATACCACTACTGAAAGGAGTTACTTTCAGTGGTATTTGCTCTTAATAAGTTTCATCAAGACTTGATGTTTTCCAAGGTCATCATCTTCATTGATCATTCCACCCTGAAGTACTTTCTTGACAAGAAAGATTCCAAGCCAAGATTGATCCGATGGGTGTTGCTACTTCAAGAATTCAATCTTGAAATCTGGGATAAAGCGGGTCCAAGAATGTTGTTGACGAACACCTTTCGGGGATCATAGTGGAGAAAGAGAATACCCTAATCAACGATTCATTTCTCGAAGAGCATTTGTTGGCTATCAAAGAGAAGGACCTCCCATGGTATGCATATGTCGTGTATTTCATTGTTAGGAGAGTCCTTGCTCCGGGTCTCACACCGCATCAAAAACGCAAATTCCCTCATGACGTTAAATCATTTTATTGGAATGATTCGTACCTTTACAATTTATGCAATGATGGAGTGTACCAAAGGTGCGTGAGCCATGAAAAAATCCTTTCCATCATCAAGAACTTACATGGTTTACCTTGTAGAGGGCATGGAGGCCTGTCCAAAACAGCGACAAGATCCTCAATGTCGGCTACTATTGGTCGTCCTTTTTCAAAGAGGTCAAAACGTATGTCAAGGCGTGCGATAAGTGCCAATGAAGCGGGAATATTTCATGGAAGAACGAAACCCCATTGAATTATATCATTGAAGTTGGGTTTTTCGACGTATGGGGGATAGACTTCATGGGACCCTTCCCATCTTCAAGAGGGAACAAGTACATCCTTGTAGCCGTCGATTACATGTCGAAATGGGTGGAGGCCGTGGCAAGCCCAACTTGTGATGCTCGGGTCGTCTTGAAGCTCTTCAAGAGAGTTATCTTCCCTAGATTCGGTTTCCTGAGGGTTGGTATAAGCGATAACGGTTTACTTTTGTTGAGAGGAAGTTCCAAGCACTTTTGACCAATTACAGTGTTTCTCACAAGTGTGGGACTCCTTGCCACCCCTAGACGAGCGGTCAAGTGAAGGTCACCAACCAGGAACTTAAGCAAATTTTAGATAAGGTCGTCAACTCTTCAAGAAAAGATTGGGCCGATAAGTTGGATGACACTTTCTGGTCGAGCACAACACCCTACCAGCTAGTATACGGGAAGGCATGCCACTTTCTAGTCGAGATCGAGCACAAAACTTTCTGGGCAGTGCAATAAGTTGAACTATAAGATGAAGCTCGTCACTGAAAAGCAACTCTTTCAACTTGAGCATCTTGATGAAATCCGAAGGGATGCCAATGAGAACAATCAAATTTATAAAGAACAAACCAAAGCTTAGCACGACAAGAAGCTCCATTAGCGTGACTTCCAAGAGGGTCAACTTGTTCTCCTCTTCAATGCAAAGCTTAAGCTTTCCTCGGGGAAGTTATGCTCAAAGTGTGTCGATCCATTCAAAATTCTGAAAGTGCGAAGATGATGATGATAAGGTGTGCAAGGTTCATATTGACGCGAATGTTGCAAAACTAAACCCCTATCGCAAGCTGAGCATGATGGTGAGGCTTAGGCCATGGGTATTAGACGCAATAGAGAGTGCACATAATTTACTTCTATTGTATGAATAGTTCATGAGTTGTAAAATCACATTGGTGAATATAATTTACTTGTATTTACTTCTTATGTTTGTATTGTTCTCGAGATGTAAATATTTAATCATCAATAAAATCTCGCATGTGCTATTTCAATTATGGAAAGAACGTCCAAAAGTTTAGCATATCTAAAATGGGAAATTCTGGTGATGTCTGTTCTTATGAGACCTCATTTGGTGAAGTTGGTATTACTAAACTTGGTCGATAGTCGACCGTGTTCCTAGTTGGATCATTATGTTGGGACGGTGATGGTTGTAATCAATTAGCATGTGGGTTTGACACGATGATTGAGTTTCTTGATCATAGGGACATTTGGATGCCAAAATTAATCACATGGGCAAGGTTTGGAAAACCACTTCTTGAACTAACCTGTAGTGAGAGTGCTTTAAGTTATGAATGTCATAAGTGCTCCCGCTATTCATGAAGTTCCTAAATGCTGAGTTCTTTACACTTCTTGCATGGTCTACTGTAACTTTGGAGTGCGTCTAAAGCCTCTCGTAAAAGGAGGTGGTACAGGCAGTGTCTGGGTTGCTTTGGATTATGCAGTGATTTGTAGTTGAACAAGATGACATTGTCCTCCCCATAAAGGATAGATGTTTCTTTGACCACTCGACGAGGTTACACTAAAATGCTTGATCAAGCTCAAATAGATCAATGGTTGATTATCTGATTTCTAACTTGGAGGTGGAGAAACATTAGGACTTAATAAGGATGACATTAGCTTACCTTATCCGAATCTGAGACATTAGTGATGAAGGAATTTAACAAATTGAACACTTATTGATGTATGCAAGGTCACAAAGATCAGAGTTTTGACCTCACAATACACCACACAGATCACACACACACACTACTGATGACTTGAAACAAAGCTAATTGAATGCAATTAGCTGGACTAGATGACAAACCGATAAGAAATGAAAAGGATAGACTTGTATTCACTCTAATACAGACACACCATAGAATGAAATACAAGGGCAAGGACTTGATTACCTCAGTGACTACAGACACACCATCACAGAAGCAATCGAGCTCTACGCACACCACTAGGAATGCCAATCCTAGATACTGAAGTAGATTCAACACAGTGAGAGTTTACTGTCACTAAAAAACAAGAGGCTCAACTAAGGCACTCAAAATGCTATTGAAAATATCACTGATTAGTTTGCAAGCTGCTGAGTACATCCCTATATATAGCTATTCCTGAAACAGTTTGATTAGAGGCACTTAATTAAAGTAACTTGCTAATCTCCCTTCTAATCTAGTTGCTGAACTAAAACAAATACATTACATTACATCCTATTCTAGCTAATAATATCCGGACACATTGAAAATAAAAGGAAAAGCAATGCTGGCTTCTGATTGGACCAAAACCCCAAAGGTTGGCAATTCCAGCCAATCAAAAGCTTTCCTACTGGGAGGGTAGACTAAGTTACCTCAGTAACTTTTCCCGAGCCTTTCCTAAGCTGGATATAATCTCAACAACTTAAGGAAGGTAGGGAAAGACCTAAATAACCCTTATTGTAGCTGAAACAAAAGGACTTAACCTCAGAACTGAGGTTCTGGAAAAACTGATAACAAACAACCATTTTGGGATTGTTTGTTCTGATGCTTGCAACTTAATGCCTCCTTGCTCGAACGTGTTGGAACTTGACTTGTACTTGGAAAATGCATGTCAAGGAACAAAAAACTCCTGGGGAACCTTTGCTGAATCTCACTCAATTCAAAGATACAGAATTGAGAAAGATGCCTGCTAAGACTGATGCTGCTGGGAACTGGAATTGACCTGGGTGGCCAATGCTGGTGGAATGAGTGGCTATGCTGGCCAGGACTTGCTTCACTATGGTGTAACAAGCCTGGATGGATGGTGTTGGTGGGTGGTGGTCTTCTTGAAGTCTTGAGTGCATTCTTGAAGATGGAAGCCTGTTGTTTCTGCTGGAATTGCTCCTGCAGCTGCTAAGTTTTGCACTATAAGGCTAGCTTCTGGAAATCCTGCTGCTGAAGGTGCTGCTGTAGCTTCCTTGGGTGATGAAGATGATGTAGAAGTTGCTCGTGCTGCTGCTGTTGCTGAATCATCCTCACATTCCTGGTCTGAATCTGCTGAATCTGCTTGAATTGTTGCTGGTGATGCTGGATGGTCTCCATCATCCTCCCCAGGTTGAGGAAAGTTTGTCCTCAAACTTGGGAGGTCTTCATGCTCTGGAAAATAGGGCCTTAAATCTGTAATGTTGAAGGTGGCACTCCCTCCATAGTCCTCTGAAAGATCCAACCTGTATGCATTGTCTCCTATTTTCTCCAAGACTTCAAATGGGCCATCTGCTCTTAGAACTAGCTTTCCTCTCCTTTTTGTTGGGAACCTGTCCTTCCTTAGGTGTATCCACACAAGGTCTCCTGGTTGGAAAACCATTTTGCTGCTGTGCTTGTTTGCTGAAGTAGCTGCCTGCTCAGAATACTTGATGATTTTCTCTCTAACCTGTTGATGAAGCTTATTGATCATCTCTGCATGTGTACCTGCTTCATAACTGAACTTTACTGAATTTGTTAGTGGAGATAAATCCAAAGGAGTGATAGGATTTCTCCCATATACCACCTGAAATGGGGAAAGGCCAGTTGCCTTTGAAGGGGCTCTATTGAATGCAAATTCAGCATATGGGGCAAAAGAGTGTCCCATCCTGTTTATTTGTGTTTATCAATGATCTCAATAGAGTTCCAAGTGTCCTGTTGGTCACTCTGTCTGTCCATCAGTCTGTGGATGGCAAGCTGTACTGGATTTGAGCCTTGTCCCTAGCTTCTTCCACATAGTCACCCAAAAATGACTCAAAAATTTGGTATCCCTATCAGATACCATGCTCTTAGGGGTCCCATGAAGCCTCACTACTTCTTGAAAGTATAGCTATGCCACTTTTGTTGCATCATTTATGGTGTGGCATGGAATAAAATGGGCCATTTGCTGAATCTGTCTACCACCACCATCACTGAGTCTTTTCCCCTATGTGATCTAGGCATACCAACAATGAAATCCAAGGTTACATCCTCCCATGGGCTTGTAGGGATTGGCAGTGGGGTGTATAGCCCTTGAGGTAGGCTATGGCTCTTTGCTACTTGACATATTGCACACCTCTTTACCTAATGCTCCATATCTCTTCTCATTTTTGGCCAGGAGTAGTGTTCTTTTAGCATGCGAAGGGTTTTCTCAATGCCAAAGTGGCCTGCTAAGCATCCTCCATGAACTTCTCAAAGTAGTAGCTCTCTGAAGCTACTCTTTGGTATACACAGTCTTGTTCCTTTGAAGAGAAACCCTTGATCTATATGATACAGACTCTGAGGGTGTCCCTGGCACTTCTGAAATATCTCACGAAAATCCTCATCTTCCTTGTACAAGGCTTTCAACTGCTCAAAGCCAAGTACCCTTGCATCTAAGACTTGTAACAACAAATATCTCCTGGACAAAGCATCAGCTCCCTTGTTCAGCTTCCCTGACTTATGGTGGATCATGAAATGAAACTGCTGCATGAACTCTACCCAAGCAGCATGCCTGGTGTTGAGCTTGTGCTGCCCTTGAATGAACTTCAATGCCTCGTGATCACTATGCAATATGAACTCTGCTCCAATTAGGTAGTGTCTCCAGTGCTGAAGAGCTCTAATGATGGCATAGAACTCTTTATCATAGGTGTTGTACTTCCTGGGTTAGAACTGCTCCTATGCCAACACCTGGAGCATCACATTCCACTTCAAAGACCTTAGAAAAGCTGGGCAAGGCCAGGACTAGTGCTGATGTAAGCTGCCTCTTGATCTCTTCAAATTCTCTTTATGCAGCTGGTGTCCAAGAGAAACTTTTGCCCTTCACTAGCTCTATCATAGGTGCTAGGATGGTGCTGAAATTTCTCACAAATCTCCTGTAAAATGAAGCCAAACCATGAAAACTTCTAATTTGCTGAATTGAACTAGGAATAGACCACTCCGTGATTGCTTTGACCTTTTCCTCATCCACCTGAATTCCTGCTATTGTCACAATGTAGCCAAGAAAAGATACTTGGCTTGCAAAGAACTGACACTTCTTTAGATTCCCATATAACTGCTCCCTGCTCAATATCTCCATCACATTCTTTAGGTGGTCAATATGCTCTATCTCAGATTGACTGTAAATAAGTATGTCATCAAAATAGACAATAATACACTTACCAATCAATGGCTTTAGAACTTGGTTCATCAGCCTCATGAATGTGGATGGTGCATTTGTCAGGCCAAAAGGCATGACTAACCACTCAAATAACCCTCGTTTTGTCTTGAAGGTTGTCTTCCATTCATCCCCTTCACAAATCCTGATCTGGTAGTAGCCACTCCTCATATCAATCTTGGAAAACACCACTGAACCATGCATTTCATCTAGCATATCTTCAAGCCTTGGAATTGGGTACCTGTACTTAATAGTGATCTTGTTAATAGCTCTACAGTCAATACACATTCTTTGACTGCCATCCTTCTTAGGCACCAATAAGGCTGGCACTGCACAGGGGCTCAAACTCTCCGTTATCATTCCCTTTTCCAGAAGCTCATCAACCTATCTTTGTATCTCATTAGTCTCAACTGGGGTCATCCTGTAGGCAGGTTTGTTTGGCAAGACAGATCCTAGAACAAGATCTATCTTGTGCTGTATGTCTCTCTTAGGGGGTTGGCCTGGGGGCATTTCTTCAGGAAAGACATATAGGTACTGGTTTAGGATAGGCTGAAATAGGGGGTGGTCGTTTTGTGGGGGTAGGTCTTCCTCAATGTCAACCAAAATGAGATCACTTTGTTCACTGAACTCATGCTGTTCAGCTGGCAAAATGACATCAAGAGCTGGCTCAACAATGAGGTTTTTGGTTCTTTTTGTGAGCTGGGATGGTCTAAGAGGGGTAAGGGTGATTTTCTTGCTGTTCAGACAAAGGGAATATGTGTTTGCTCTCCCATTATGGCTAACATACCTGTCATACATCCAAGGTCTCCCTAATAACAGGTGACATGCATCCATAGGAATCACATCACACCAAACTTCATCTCCATAAGCTGAACCAATTGAGAAATTCACAAGGCATCTAGAAGAAATCTTGATACCTTTACTTGGTTCAACCACTGTATGGTATAGGGTGCTGGTAGCCAAATTGAGCTTTTTCACCATGGTTTCAAAGGCTACACTGGTGCAGCTACCTCCATCAATGATCAAAGAACAAATCTTCCCACCAACTGTGCACCTGGTGTGAAAAATATTCTCCCTTTGTTCTGCTGCTTCATCCACTGTTGCACTACTCAAGATCCTCCTAATCACAAGCATTTCTCCTTCATCAGGGCCTGCTTCAACCTCCTCATCATCATATACTGGCTCTCAATGGGACTCTTCATACTGATATTCTCCATCAAATGGCTCAGGATCAAGCAAAAGTGCTGCTTGAAACTCAGCCAAGGTAACTGCCCTCTTGTTTGGACATTCAGATGATATGTGTCCAAGTACTTGACACCTGAAACATCTCCTCTCTAGGAAAGCTCTGCTGGTAGGGGCTGGGGTTCTTTACGGGGGATTTTATGGCGGATTTTGAGGTGGTCTTGTGGCTGGATATCTGGCTTAAGGTGGGGGTGGGGGTGGGTAGGCTCTTTGTGGGGGATTGTAGGGCTTGCTGTAAGGATTTGGCTTGGCTTGGGCATAAGGCTTAGCTAGATACTTGCTGTTGTACTCCTTTACTCTAGCTTTCTTCTGTTGTTCCACCTTATGAGCTAAAGAGCTTAGCTCATCAAGTGAATCATAGACCTGCAACTCAACAACATTGTTGACACTGTCATTCAAACTTGCAAGGTATCTAACATAAGTTTGCACCTCATTCTCCTGCATATTACACTTCCAAAGCAGGTGCTCAAACGCTTTGGTATACTCCTCTACAAATTTGCTTCCCTGCACCAAATGTTGTAGCTTAGAGTGATTTTCCTTCATATAGTTGTCTGGAAGGAACTTCTCTTTCAATTTCTGCCTCATTTCAACCCAAGTGCTCACCATATCTTCACCAATCTCCATTCTCCTCCTCTGCAGATTAGTCCACCAAGTTGAAGCATACTTTTTCAATTTTAAGGCTACTAACTTCACCTTATTCTCATCTGAGACTTCTTTCAAGTTAAAAACCCTCTCCATAGTCTGTAACCAATCAAGGAAAACATCAGGGTCTAATTCTCCTGCATACTCAGGTATATCTATCTTGAAACCTAACTTCTCTATCCTCCTGTCTTCCCTTCTTTCCTCCCTTTCACTTTCACTATTATCCTCTGGTTCACTGATCCTAGGTGATCTTCTAACATATCTCCTCCTTCTGTGTGTAGGCCTAGGACCTCGACCTCCTCTTCCTGTCCTACTAAAAGGATTCTCACCTTCTCCCTCTACAAACTCTTCATCAGTCTCCCTATTAAGTTCAGTTCTATGCAATTGCATATAGTACTGAAGCTGATCACTTAAAAATTTCATTTTCTGCTCCATTTCTTCTTTATCTTTCAAGGTCTGTTCTAAGACTTCCTGAGGTGTTCTACTAGCTCCGACCATCTCAAATAATCTCAAAACCCACACTCCAAGATAGAACACAACTCTGATACCAAGATGATGTATGCAAGGTCACAGAGCTCAGAGTTTTGACCTCACAATACACCACACAGATCACACACACACTATTGATGACTTGAAACAAAGCTAATTGAAGGCAATTAGCTGGACTAGATGACAAACTGATAAGAAATGAAAAGGATAGACTTGTATTCACTCTAATACAGACACACCATAAAATGAAATACAAGGGCAAGGACTTGATTACCTCAGTGACTACAGACACACCATCACAGAAGTAATCGAGCTCTACACACACCCCTAGGAATGCCAATCCTAGATACTGAAGTAGATTCAACCCAGTGAGAGTTTACTGTCACTAAAAAATGAGAGGCTCAACTAAGGCACTCAAAATGCTATTGAAAATATCATTGATTAGTTTGCAAGCTGCTGAGTACATCCCTATATATAGCTATTCCTAAAACAGTTTGATTAGAGGCACTTAATTAAAGTAACTTGCTAATCTCCCTTCTAATCTAGCTGCTGAACTAAAACAAATACATTACATTACATCCTATTCTAGATAATACAATTCGGATACATTTGAAAATAAAAGGAAAAGCAATGTTGGCTTCTGATTGGACCAAAACCCCAAAGGTTGGCAATTCCAGCCAATCAAAAGCTTTCCTAGCTGGGAGGGTAGACTAAGTTACCTCAATAACTTTTCCCGAGCCTTTCCTAAGCTGGATATAATTCAACAGCTTAAGGAAGGTAGGGAAAGACCTAAATAACCCTTATTGTAGCTGAAACAAAAGGACTTAACCTCAAAGTTGAGGTTCTAGAAAAACTGATAACAAACATTTTGGGATTGTTTGTTCTGGTGCTTGCAACTTAATGCCTCCTTGCTCGAACATGTTGGAACTTGACTTGCCCTTGGAAAATGCATGTCAAGGAACAAAAAACTCCTGGGGTACCTTTGCTGAATCTCACTCAATTCAAAGATACAGAATTGAGAAAGATGCTTGCTTGGAGTGATGCAGCTGGGAACTGGAATTGACCTGGATGGCCAATGCTGGTGGAATGAGTGGCTGTGCTGGCCAGGACTTGCTTCACTATGGTGTAACAAGCCTGGATGAATGATGTTGGTGGACTGGTGTAGACACCGGATTTTGTACCGGGACAAGTGTACAAATCAAGCATAACAAGAAAAGAGGCTAGCATGAAAGAAAATCCTATGGGCCTTCCTCAATCAAAAGCTATCGGACAACCCATCACAAAAAGCCTTCATTGTCCACCCTTTCAACATACATATGCCCATCATTTCGAAGCCCATTTTTTTCCACAAGTCTCGTTGGCCCTATTTCTTTTGATGAGAGTAAAGTACACATCATAAACTTTCCAACGCCTTTTGAATTGCCTCAATCGGAGTCCGGATGAAAAAGTTATGGCCATTCGAAATTGCACTTAATAATTTCAAAACCCACGCGGGTTTTAATAATTCTCAGGCCCAGAAATCAGGCCCAGTAAGCAAATCTGGCCCAGAAGACTGCCAAAACCCGCACGGGTTTTAGATGTCAGAAGCGGCCCAGAATTAAGAACCAGCCCAAGGCGCGCCCCGGCCTAGTTGCTTCAAAACCCGCACGAGTTTTCTACCATCTGAAGCGCGTCGTTTTTCCTTGTCCACGTCAGCGATCTGTGTGTGGGTATTTTATAACCCGCGCGGGTTTTATCTTCCTGAAGCTGGCGCCAATATCTTTATCATCCCCTTGATTTTAGCCCATGTGCCTTGACCATTCTGCCTTTGACCTGGATAACCCGCACGGGTTTTGTGCTTGCATGGATGGAGGGGATGATCTAAGGGATGTGTCCCCTCCATTTCCCTCCTAAACCTCACCTCCTTCACCTATAAATACCCCCCTCCATTCCATTCATTTTCACCAACTTACACCATTATTCTACCCAAACTTTCATCAACAGTCACCCTCTACTACCCTTGCTCTATTAAACTCTCATCAACTAATACCATCATTCTACCCCAAACTCTCATCAACTATCATCATCATACTACCAAAACTCTCTCAAAAACCTCCCCCACCTATGTTCATACTCTTTTAAACCCACTTCTCTAATCACTTATACACCATTATTATCCATCCATTTCATTCATAATCCAAGTGCTATCCTACCATACTCAAGTCTCCATTTCATACAAGCGCCTCTCCAAGGATTTGTCAAGAGAAGTTCGGTCCATCCATCGCCATACCAATACGTTATGTGAGGTTTGAGCATCTTTCATTTCAATCATGTAATTACATTTGTTTAGCGCTTTACATGTACATTATTATGTAAAACATTTCTTTCAAATTTGCTTGATTCGGAATATAATTTTGCGAAATCAATTAAAGTTCTCCCCGCTTTATTTCATTTTAATGTCGATTTTAGTAGAGTTTGTTTTCTAACAGGCGAATTTGAGAGTTCTTATAATTCTCAAATTCATAGCCTTACCCCCGGACTTAGAATCGGGTTTCGTAGACCGGAGTTATTTTAATATTTTTATGGTTTGTCGGTTTCCTTAAATCGACTGGCGACTCTTTTATTCTTTTTATAATCCGTTTAATTATTTAATATTGGAATTTACATTAAAATAATTATAAAATGGCTTAACATTTCCCTCTCACCCCATTCAAGGTTAAAACCGAGAGAAAGTGGGCGAGGAATCAATAAAACCCACGCGGGTTTTATTGTTTCCGACCCCATTTCTCTGGCCTAGGGGAACAGGCGGCCCAGCCCAAGGTTTGTCAAAACCCACACGGGTTTTGGCAGGCTATGGTGGCCCGCCTGCTTCCTATTGGGCCTGAATTTAGTGTTTTGGGACGGTTTAAACCATTATTAATATATTTTGGTGTAATTTCAAGTATTTAAATAATAAAAACGGATTTGTAAAATAAATAAAGTTTCATCACTCCGAAAATGAATTTCGAAAATAAAAATATCATTATTTAAGGATTAAGCAACCTTAGTCGGCTCCCGATCACTTAATTAGCGCATCCGAAACAATCTCCCCGAACGGGAGTTTTCCAGGTCCTACAGATTGACGACTCCACTGGGGACTTAAACTTAAAAAGAGGGTAAAACTTGAAAAAATCGAATTAAATTGAAATTGTAAAAGGGGGAAGTTGATTTATTTCGCGATTTTATAATTCTTTTTAGACATCCTTTGCATACCGAGCCACTAATCGCGTCTTTTGACACGTTAGCACAAAGGCGACAGTTAGGATATACCTAGGTAATTCCCTTGAGAGCGGGCGGGCCACTACTTGTGGGATACACCCTACATCGCCAAGCATTTGGTCCCTTCCTTGAAGTTCTTTGAGCAATACCTCACACTCCTTACCTAAGGGTATGGAGCATGGAGATGAAAACGTGCGGTAGGCCATGTAATCCAACCATAGAAAATCAATGAACATAGAACCTTGGTTTAGGGTATCCCTTCATGTTGTATGCTATGTGCTATGTGCTATGTGCTACCCCTTCCCCTTTTCCTTTTGTTTTAGAGCCGACTCTAGTTTAGAGATTTTGTTCTAGTCCATATAAAATTCATTAGGTTGAGAAAATGGTTATTTATTAATTAGAATAATTAGCTCAAAAGGCATCATAGGTAGCCCAAGTGGAAGGACCCATTTATGCTCGAAGGGTGATTATTTTAATTAATAAATAAAATTCGACTTACCTTTGATGATATTATATGGCCCTTTACAAAATTCTCCTAACAAAGGTCCAAAAAAAATTAATTAAAAAGTCCAACAAAGTTAATGGATAGCGTTTTAGATTGCAAAATAGTCACTAAGCTCGAGGAAATTAATTTATCGATATAATTAATAAATCCACCGCATTTATGGTCGGCCCGTTGTTAGGCCCAACCATATTTGATTTGTCAATTAAACTCATAAATTAATTATAACTCGCTTATTGTTGGCTTTATTCAGTCCTTTACAATATCCGTTTTTCTTGAGTAAATAAATAAAGCTTGTTGTATGCTATGTGTAAATACGTGTCTGTATGTTGGGTCTTCATTATAGTCGGACCTAATTTTGAGATATTGTTTTAGTCCACGTAATAATCATTGGGTTGAGAAGAAATAAATTTATAAACTCGATTAATTAACCTTAAATGTTACGGTCGGCCCGATGGTGAGGCCCATCCGTTTTAAAGGTTAATTATCCTTGTTTATCGGTTCATTTTAACTCATCTTGGATGATTTTATTCGGCCCTTCTCAATATTCTCTTACTTATGGTCCAAAGAAAATTGATTAATAATCAAACAAAGTCAGTGTGTGTTGTTCTAGCCCGCGTAATAGTTTCAAGGTTAGAGAAAGTAAATTTATAAATTTGATTATTAAGTCTAACAAATATATGGTTGGCCCGTTGTTAATCCCATCCGTGGCAGAATTAATAATTGAGTTTATAGTTCTGTTTTAACTCGCCTTTTGATGGCTTTATTCAGTCCTTTACAACATCCACTTTCCTTGAGTTAAATAAATAAATGTGTTGGGTCACAAAAAAAAAAGAGTCGTTATTGTTGAACATTATTCTAATCCGCATAATAGCTAACATAGCTTGAGCTCTCTGAGTTGTTGGGCCAAGTTACGGATTCTCCTTAAAACGGTCGGCCTTTTATAATGCTGACTTGTATCTTTCGACTTATGTCGACTCGCTATATTTGACTTTATCCGGCCCTTTATAATGCTCATGTTGTAAAAAGTGTTGTTGTTTGTCTTATGATTATATAGAGGTTATGACCTGCAAACCTGTTGTTTCCTGAGTCAGTATATAAGTGTCTTACAATGGTCCTGGATGAGTCTTAGTTTCAGAGTCTACATGTAAATATCTTTCATGTCTTTAGAAAGTCTCATACAAGGTCGTGTCATAAGTGAGTCTTTTCTAGAGTCAATATGTGTGTTTTGTTTTTGGAAATCTAAACTCGGGTCATGGGTGAGTCTTTGGTCTAGGTCATAAGTGAGTCTTTTACTGGGTTAATGTGTGTTTGTCTCTTTTAGAAAGTCCAGTGTAAACCCAGGTCATGGATGAGTTTTTGTTTTAGAGTCAGGATATAAGTGTCTTGCATTCTTTAGAAAGCATCATATAAGGTCTAGAGTAAATCTTTGTGTTAATGTCTGCATGTAAGTGTCTTGAATTCATTAGAAAGCATCATATAAGGTGTAGGATGAATCTTTGTGTTAGTGCATGCATGTAAGTGTCTTGCATTCTTTAGAAAGCATCATATAAGGTCTAGAATAAATCTTTGTGTTAATGTCTGCATGTAAGTGTCTTGCATTCATTAGAAAGCATCATATAAGATCTAGAATAAATCTTTGTGTTAATGTCTGCATGTAAGTGTCTTGCATTCATTAGAAAGCATCATATAAGGTCAGGATGGGTCTTTGTGTCAGTGTCTGCATGTAATGTCTTGCATTCTTTAGAAAGTATCATATAGATTCATAAGCCATGTAAACCCATGACATGGGTGAGTCATTTTCCAGAGTCAACATATGAATGTCTTGCATTATAGAAGTCTCATATAGGGTCTAAGTCGTCCAAACCCATGCCATGGGTCAGTCGTTGAGTTGTTTCTCGGGTTAGCGTGTAAGTGTCTTTCATTCTTAGGAATTCTCGTATAAGGTCAAAGTCATGGGCAAGTCTGTGTCTAGAGTCATCATGTAAATATCTGTCGTTTCATGTCATGGGTGAGTCATTAAGTCTTTTTCTTGAGTTAGCATAGGTTCATAGGTCATGAAAACCCATGTTATGGGTGAGTCTTTTCTCAAGTTGGCATATCATGTGAGTGTCTTTCTTTAGGAAATCTAATGTAAACCAATGTCATAAGTTAGGATTTCCGGGTCAACATATAGACATTTGCACTTTAGGACGTCTCACATAGAATTTATAACATGTAGATCCATGTCGTGGGTCAGTCTTTTCCTTGAGTTGGCATGTAGAGGTCTTGCATCCTAGGAGGTCTCATGTAGATCAGTTAGCACGTTCAAACCCATGTCTTGGGTGAGTCTTTTCCGAGTCAGCATATAGGCGCTTGTCATTTTAGGAAGTCCATATAGGTCATTTAGGTCATGCATGCATTGGGATGGGTTTTTCTTCATTTGTCTAGTGTCAAGGTCAAGGCCTGAGCTAACCATAAATGGGATATTTTGGATGACAGAAAATTCTGCAATTACCATAGATCCCGAGGGAACAACATGGAGAATTGTTAGACTTTGGAGCACATGATCCATTCAGGGAAACTGCCCCCACCGAAAGCAGCATAGTAGACCAGATATAACATGAATTCCCCATACGAGGACAAGGAGGGCACATCATCAAAGGAGCTCTAGAAGTAGCTACAGTCTTGGTTGTCAACCATTTCATGCTCAGAGTCTGTTAGAGTCAGTTCTTCTTTCATTTCTTGAATTCAGTTGCTCTTGTTGCTATATGATCAAACAGAATTCCGTGCTTGTGTTTTTTATTTGAGTTGAAAAGTTCTCTCATCTATCCATCATCCGTACAAACCAAATCTGACAAATTCATCTTCTCTTATCCTTCCATCTTTGTCATGTACCTCGTTTTCATCCTTCAGTTTTCTTGAATCCAGGGTTAGAGAGATGAAGAGAGAAATTCAAAAAAAAAAAGAGTGAAAAACTATAGAGTGGCCGGTTTGAAAACCTTATTGAGGTTAACCGGGCAAAAGGAGAGAATAAAAATTGATTGAGAGAGGTCAACCTGCATCTTTCCATCCAATAGGCTGAGCAAAATGAGAGAATGTCATCAAGAAAGACCAAGTCCAATAGTCTCTCGAAAAGTGAACGCTCATTGGAAATGTCGTAGCTTAACCAAATGTGCCGAGGATAGGGGGCTTGAACCCAGCCCTCATTTCATCACCCATATTACCCTCATCTTTTCATCAAATGCTAACTTACCACCTACCACTCACATCTTTGACCTCTCCATCAAACCTCAACCCTTTTCAAACCCTTAACCCAATCCAAAAGGTGTGTTATGACCAAAGGAGAATAGGAGTCAACCCATGAAGAAGGAGTTTGAAGAAAAAAAAAAGAAAAAAAAGAGACCTTAGCCTTGACCAACCTGGTCATTCTCCTCATGACCAATTCATATCTACCCCAAAGCCAAAAGGTGTGTTGTGACTAATGTCATCAGAAAGGCGAACAGGAGTCAATCCTATGGAGAAGAAAGTAAAAAAAAAGTAAAAAAAGAAAAGTGAAAAAAAAGGTGAAAAGAAAAAAAAAAGTGAGCACAAAAAAAAGAGCCAGAAGAATGGAGTTCAAAAAAAAAAGCAAAAAAAAAAAAGAGAAGTTGAGAAGGAAATGAAGCAAGAAAAAGGAAGAAAGAAAGAAGAAAAAAGGGGTTAGAGGAGAATAAGAAGTGAGAACGCGAAAATAAGAGTCATGCACACCTCAGAAAATTTCATCTCAAACCTTCACCTTATCATCCATACACCTCAGCCTTCCACAACCTTCACAAACCTTTCATCCATCCATAACCTGCATATGAACCCCAAAACCTTCATCTTTTCGAACCGTTAAGCCTTCCTCAAGGTACTATCCATCAAAGTTGTGCTTAAAGAACTACGACTGGCCTGATTCCACTTTGGATATGTAGGAAAACCTCTTTGAGGCCCAGCCGCTACAAGGAGCATCCTTTGTCCTCAAAATGTTGGTCTTTGAAAAAAAAATAAAAAAAATAAGAGAGGCTAGCTTGGAATCCCAGGCTAGGCAAAAGGAGAGTGAGAGAATAAGAGAGGCTAGCCTGAAAAAGGTTAAGCAAAAGGAGAGGAAACCCTGGATTCTATCTTTCATCATCTTCAACCCTCCATCTTCCTTCCGTCAGACTTGGACATCATTCCATAACCATATTCCAACCTTTTCCCAAGAGATGATGTCGTACCTCATTTGACCATCTCTTCAAGACACAATCATTCTTGAGTGTCTCCCTATCTCATTCATCAATAAACTCTCATCTGCCACCTCTTTCAACCCTTTCTCAAGAGATGACGTCTATTCCATTTGACCATCTCTTCTCCCCTTCAAGACATGACTATTCTTAAGTGTCTCCACATCCCATTCACCATCGTCCACCGTCTCTTTCCCCAAACATCTTCCAACCCCTCTTTTTAGCCTTTTCATCCCGTCTCACCCTTTGAGGACTTTTCAGCTCAATCATCAATGCAAGTATGAAGTTTTGTGTGGCTTACTTCTTAGCAAGAGCGAAAGCCGTCCACATTAGATCAGCGGCCAATTGGCAACCACATGATCATGAACAGACTCAGAAACAAGCTACTCTAAACTGGGGGCTCGCGCTACCTTTGTGGCATCAGTCAAGACATTTGTCGGAAAAAGCTTCTAAGAGGGACACCTACTCCCTATCCTACAAGGTCCTGCATCTTCAATCTCATAAACGTGGTCTCATCAAAAAAAAAAAGAGAAAAAAAAGAAAGAAAAACAGAAAAAAAAGAAGGAAAAAAGGGGCTAACTTGAAAACCCTTTGGGCAAGTTAGGCAAAAGGAGAGTTTGAGACTCACTACTAAGGACTATGCCTTCTCCTATTCGATGGTCCCCATGCATCATCAATCCACACCGAAACTGGGGCTTGTAAATCTCCAAGGTGCTCTCCAAAGCAGGATAGTGTCATCAAGAGTCTACGCCAAACCGGGGGCTTGTCATACAGCAGCATACATTTGCAAGCAATCAAGGTCATCTACATTCATTCAAGGAACGCATCCTTCAGACCTGTTACCTCCATCATTGTTCCCGGGATCGAAACATTACTCATCCTGAATTTTCCTGAAATTCCCCACGAGGGGCCTTAATCCTTAGAACGCATTGTCTTAGGGAGTCATGGTTTTAGGAAAGCATTGTCTTAGGAAAACATTGTCCAAGAAAATCTTTGTCGTGAGGTTGCCTGCATTGCATGTGTAGAATAGAATAAAGGCATCATGCGTCTATCTTGTCTAAGCATAATAGGTTTTCATTGCAACCATATGTCATGACAAAGTCTCATAGAGTCCGTTTGTCTAGCATTGAGTCAGTCTTTGGAGCATTGAGTCAGTTTGTCATGCATTGAGTCAGTCTGTTATGCATTGAGTCAGTCTATTGTGCGTTGAGTCAGTCAGTCATGCATTGAGTTAGTCTGTTGTGCATTGAGTTAGTCTATTATGCATCAAGACAGTCTGTTGTGTATTGTGTCAGTTTGTCACGTATCAAGTCAGTTTGTCGTGCATAAAGTCGATAGTCGTGCATGAATGCTTGTGTCAAAAACAAAACAAATTGCATTGTTTGTGCAAGAGTTTAGTAGATTAGTTGCATGCATGCCCGTATACCTGAAAATAAAAAGAAGAAGAAGCAAGGAAGTGCTACATCGTTGCTCCAGAACGCAACACTAGGGGCTGTTCAAGCCCAATCAGACCGATCGATATGGCTTCCAGCCACTGAGAGCAAGATTAGAGCAATCTCTAATCCAACTCTTGCTGGACAAGTTAGCATCCAGTCAAGTCATGCATCATCAGCCAAACACGAATGGTGCATGCTCGACACGAAGGACAAAATCTTCAAGGATCAACGACCAGAGTTTCGGTGAAGTTCCTCAGCATCAAATTACCATTATCCAGAGCCGCTGGCAGAGCTCGGCGCAATCGCAGCAATAAGATTCATCAACATCGGGAAAATATGTTGGGCATCGTCATCAATCTGCCAGATAGGTAATTCTCTATATCTCTAACCATTGTTGAAAATGATCTGACATTCTACTTCGGTTTCTGTGCAGGGAGTCATCACAGACACCAGGTCGCCGCTAAAAGGCGTCATCATCATCCACCTTCCGGTCGCCACATAAAAGAGCACCGACAACATCAACCCACCCAGTCCAAAGTTGACGGCCCAAAGACTGCGGCCTAAGGGTTCGCAACGCTCAGGTTGCCACATAAAAGAGCACCATCATCCCGTTGCAGCATAAAAGAGCACCATCATCCGGTAGCCACATAAAAGAGAACCATCATCCGGTAGCAACATAAAAGAGCACCATCAGTGACAGTCATCCCACGGTTGCCACCTAAAGGCCTCCAATGATGTCGTCAGCAACAGTCGTCCAACGGGTTCCACATAAAAATCTCTGACGATGTTAGCAACAGCAGTCGTTCAAACGGATGCCACATAAAGGTCTCCAACGACATTCTCAGCATCAGCTGCCCAACGGTTGCCACCTAAAGGTTACCGACGACCTCATCATCAGCGTCAGTCGTCCAACGGATTCCACTTAAAGGTCTCCAACGACATTCTCAGCATCAATCGTCCAACGGTTGCCACCTAAAGGTTACCGACGACATCATTATCAGCATCAGTCGTCTGACGGTTGCCACCTAAAGGTTCCCGACTACATCATCATCGACATCCCCAGTCGTCCAGCGGTTGCCACCTAAAGGCCTCCGACGACATGAAAGCGACCATCTTCATTCAGGACGCCGTTGAAAGGCATCATCTTCGCAGAAGATCACTGACAACATCTATCTTCAAGTCAGACATCAAGCAGATAACATCTCAGGCTACTTTGACCTTCGTCCTATTTGGACTCGATCAAAGTGGGGGCTCTCTGTAGACACCGGATTTTGTACCCGGACAAGTGTACAAATCAAGCATAACAAGAAAAGAGGTTAGCATGAAAAAAAATCCAATGGGCCTTCTTCAATCAAAAGCTATCGGGCCAACCCACAACAAAAAGCCTTCATTGTCTACTCTTTCAACATACATATGCCCACCATTTCGAAGCCCATTTTTTTTTCACAAGTCTCGTTGGCCCTATTTCTTTTGATGAGAGTAAAGTACACATCATAAGCTTTCCAACGCCTTTTGAATTGCCTCAATCGGAGTCCGGATGAAAAAGTTACGATCATTCGAAATTGCACTTAGCAATTTCAAAACCCACGCGGGTTTTAATAATTCTCAGGCCCAGAAATCAGGCCCAGAAGACTGCCAAAACCCTCGTGGATTTTAGATGTCAGAAGCGGCCCAGAATTAAGAACCAGCCCCAGGCGCGCCCTGACCCAGTTGCTTCAAAACCCGCACGAGTTTTCTACCATCTGAAGCGCGTCGTTTTGTCTTGTCCACGTCAGCGATCTGTGTGTGGGTATTTTATAACCCGCGCGGGTTTTATCTTCCTGAAGCTGGCGCCAATATCTTTATCATCCCCTTGATTTTAGCCCATGTGTCTTGACCATTCTGCCTTTGACCTGGATAACCTGCACGGGTTTTGTGCTTGCATGGATGGAGGGCATGATCTAAGGGATGTGTCCCCTCCATTTCCCTCCTAAACCTCACCTCCTTCACCTATAAATACCTCCCTCCATTCCATTCATTTTCACCAACTTACACCATTATTCTACCCAAACTCTCATCAACAGTCACCCTCTACTGCCCTTACTCTATTAAACTCTCATCAACTAATACCATCATTCTACCCCAAACTCTCATCAACTATCATCATCATACTACCAAAACTCTCTCAAAACCTCCCCCACCTATGTTCATACTCTTTTAAACCCAATTCTCTAATCACTTATACACCATTATTATCCATCCATTTCATCCAAAATCCAAGTGCTATCCTACCATACTCAAGTCTCCATTTCATACAAGCGCCTCTCCAAGGATTTGTCAAGAGAAGTTCGGTCCATCCATCACCATACCAATACTTTAAGTGAAGTTTGAGCATCTTTCATTTCAATCATGTAATTACATTTGTTTAGCGGTTTACATGTACATTATTATGTAAAACATTTCTTTCAAATTTGCATGATTCGGAATATAATTTTGCGAAATCAATTAAACTTCTCCCCGCTTTATTTCATTTTAATGTCGATTTTAGTAGAGTCTGTTTTCTAACAGGCGAATTTGAGAATTCTTATAATTCTCAAATTCGTAACCTTACCCCCGGACTTAGAATCGGGTTTCGTAGATCGGAGTTATTTTCATATTTTTATGGTTTGTCGGTTTCCTTAAATCGACTGGCGACTCTTTTATTCTTTATAATCCGTTTAATTATTTAATATTGGAATTTACATTAAAATAATTAAAAAATGGCTTAACATTTTCTTCTCACCCCATTCAAGGTTAAAACCGAGAGAAAGTGGTCTAGGAATCAATAAAACCCACGCAGGTTTTATTGTTTCTAACCCCCTTTCTCTTGCCCAGGGGAACAGGCGGCCCAGCCCAAGGTTTGTCAAAACCCGCGCGGGTTTTGGCAGGCTATGGTGGCCCGCCTGCTTCCTATTGGGCGTGAATTTGGTGTTTTGGGACGGTTTAAACCATTATTAATATATTTTGGTGTAATTTCAAGTATTTAAATAATAAAAACAGATTTGTAAAATAAATAATGTTTCATCACTCCGAAAATGAATTTTAAATTAAGGATTAAGCAACCTTAGTCGGCTCCCGATCACTTAAGTAGCGCATCTGAAACAATCTCCCCAAACGGGAATTTTCTGGGTCCTACTGGTGGTTGCTAAAGTCTTCTTGGTCTATTGCGGAAGATGGAAGCCTGCTGTTTTTGCTGGAATTGCTCCTGCAGCTGTTGAGTTTTGCACAGCAAGGCTAGCTTCTGGCAATGTTGCTGCTGAAGGTGCTGGTGTAGTTTCCTTGGACGATGAAGATAATGTAGAAGTTGCTCGTGCTGCTGCTGTTGCTGAATCATCCTCACACTCCTAGTCTGAATCTGTTGAATCTGCTGGAATTGCTGTTGGTGATGATGGATGGTCTCCATCACTTATAGGACAAGTGGAAGATTATCGGGAGTGTCCCGACAATATTCAGTTTATCTGAGTCCTTAAGCTAAGTTAATTCGATGATTATATGTCTTGCTAGATGCCTTGATAATCAATGTTCGAATGGTGCTATCACATCCATATTAATTGGTCCTACAGGGTCACACAAGTCAGTTCCTTGGGATACTAAATGTATGGTAAAAGATAATATGGTATTATTTTAGAAGAAAAATCGCGTCGGAGTGGTTTTCGGAAGATCGATCCACTTGTAACGGACCATTCCAAGTATACCATGGGATTCGCCAGGCCTGCTACAGTCTATGAAGGGGCATCACAGTCCATGGCAGGTGTGCGACGGTCCGTGGTAGCATGTTTTCTGGATGAAATGGTTTCTACTCTTCACTGCAGTCCATGTTGGGGTCAACATCGTTCGTGGTGGCACTAAACGCGATTTTTACGTAAAATGACGGTCATGCCCTTTCCCCTTCCCCAACCCACCTATTCCTATCAATAAGGGAGGAAGGGAGACCTCATTTTCACCCATCCTCCCAAGCCATTTGAGCATTAAGTTCTTCCGTAGTGAGACTTTTGGGGAGCCGGGAAATTTTCTCCTTTGAGAAGAGCTTCTGATATCAGGAACTTTGAGAGTGATTTCTCAAGGTTTCTTCCTGAGCACTTTTGGTAGTCGTACTTTGATACGACCACATACATTCATTGGATCTTGATTGGACCGAGATCATGCGGTCTAGCAGCTGAGTCCCTCAGGTGCTGCGTGGACTGCTGTAGAGATCATCATTTAGGGGGACTTCTCAACTCAAAGTACTGACCCAGAGTCTTGTTCAAGAGTCGAAGAGCCAGCCTGGCAGATCCATTAAGAGACATCTGGTCATGATAACTCATCCTCGGCTTTCCGGTTTTTTATTTATTTATTTATTTTTTTTGCGTTAGATATATTAGGTGAAATTGTAAGGGTTAGGATTTCATCTGCCCTTAAGCATGTGGCCTAGTTAGGAATTAGGGCTATCCAAAACTCAACAGGGATTCCCTTTAAAGAAGGGAAATCAATGTGGTTTTAAGTTGGTTAAGCCCCACCCTAATACCCAATCAGGCGAAAAATATTCTTTCTTTCATCTCAAGCGTTAGAGCAAGCTCTTTGTCTTCGAATATGGAAAATTATTTCCCTCCTTTGGAGCATTTAGAAAAAAATAATAATATGATCTTCAAAAATATTCCTACAAATAACATTACTACCATAATTAGAGCAAAAAAAAAAAAAAATAGAAGCAAGCGGCGAATGGCATATAATTGATCTTCAACTTCCTCTCCTCTCGCTACCAAGTTAAGTATTTGGGTTGCTTGGCAAAAGTACTAAAGAAGATTCATTAAACTCAATTTTGATGGGTCTAAGACATCTTTTATTGGGATTGGTGGTTTCATCATCAGAGATTGGTATGGAAACCTCGTTCTGTCCTCAACTTTGAATCTCAGGAATTCTTTTGTACTTGTGGCTGAAGCTAAGACGTTGCACAACGACATCAAGATGATTGTTCAACAAGGTTATCAACGCAACACCATAAAATGAGACCAGATTCTAATACAATCAATTCAAGACACCATTCATCCCCCGTGGGAAATTCAGTGCTTGATTCTTGGCATACATGTTTTCTCTTTAAAGTGTTCATTTGTATCCTTCAATTATATGTTTAGGCAAGGTAATCGTACAACCGATTGGCTAGCAAAAATTAGGACTTTCTTTACACTCCAATTTGAAATCACAATGTTCAAATAAGCACTAAAAATACAATTGATAGCGTTGTAGGATTTAAGAGAAAAAAGTCTTATTACAAACAACTAACTCAACCAAATACTTTTTACAAAATAAGTTATATAAACAACTATAGCTAACCCCCAAATCAATAGTCAACAATAGATTGCCAAATACTATCTTGGTCCTTTTTGTTTGTCATGGTTTTACCAATACCAATAAATATTGGTAATGGGGTGAAAAATATACATATTGTTCAAAATATCCTTGCAAAAATCAAATAGAATAAAACGTTTATTTAAGGGGTATGGTATTACTGCTAATGAAATTGTAAAAACTAAATAATTTTACCCAAGAAAGGGACAGAAGTTAGATAATGTAATAAATAAAAAGAGATAGATGAAGTAGGTAGTGTAAATAATTGTATTATTAATAAATACATATAGAATATGAATGAGCTAGAGAAAGTAGAGATGTTAAAAATAAATTATCAAAAGTCTGTCTGCCTTTTCTGGGATTCTTGCTCATTAATCCATCTTCGAGTTTCTTCCCATAATTGGGTTTCTAATCCCAACTTCCTCATCTCCATCATGCCTCTCTCAACTGCAAGTTTGGGGGATCATGGATCAACAGATATATCACTATATTTAGAACAATGAATAACCGCATTGAGGAATTTGGTTGAATGCACATATCTAGTCTTAATAATAATAAAAAATATTAGGGTATTGTCACTTATTTGTTTAAAATTAATAGTATGAGCTAACAATATCATACATCATCAGCTTTTACAAGCTTTTAATTGTCTAAAATTAATAGTATGAGCTAACCAACAGTATCATACATCATCAACTTGTACACGCTTTTAAAACAAAATTATTCATGTTTGACAAGAATCGGCTTGATTTTTAACTTAATTACGCAAAATCAACTCCACCAATACAAATATTAGGGTATGTTTAATTCATCATTTGAAATCAGCGACCAAAATTCATTATACATTGTTAGTATTTACAAGCTTTTAAAAAAGCAGTTACCAGTCACCAACAGGTACGGGTAAAATTTGGTTAAAATTTACCCCAAGTTACAAGTGGTTAAAATTTAGCAGCTATCAGCATTTGGTAGCATTTGATAACCATTAACAATTACCAGTAATCCGTAAAAAGATTATTAAAAAAATTATAGATAGAAAATAGGGGTTAGTTGGGAATTACCCCAAGTTACTAGTGGTTAAAATTTAGCAGCTATCAACATTTGGTAGCATTTGATAACCGTTAACAGTTACCAGCAATCTTTAAAAAGATTTTAAAAAAAACAAAGATATGGCCATCATGTGATGTAGGTCCAGGTGTGCTAGGTTCCCCGATAATAGAGTATAAATAACGATGAAAAGATAGATAAGTAGGGGTACCATCAACTGCATCATGTGATGTAGTTGCTCGTGTACTGTGGGTAATCCAAAAGTTCAAGCGATCATCTGCAATATCTTCTTCCAAACAATGATTTTTAGCTCTTCTCCAGAAGTATAACAACCAAGCCTGAGGCCATATATACACAAGATTGAAAGGAATTTCGTAAGCCAAAATGCATGTTGTTAAACTTCCTAACCATACTAAAGAACAAGACTAATAAAAGCAACAAAGGAAATGCAACTGCTATTGCTATTCGAAAAAGATGAGATGATCAAGTAAGGTCTAATTATGTGCTAATTAATGTCGAACCAAAGATAAGTCTTCCAAGTAATTGCTTTACCTGTTTAAACTGCACTTCTTCGACCTCTTCTGTGCTCAATTCTGCAAATGAAAGACATCATGCTAAGTTGATGAAACATAACACCAAAGCAATTGGCTAAGCGATGATCCACTGTACATATAACTGCTACTACTGCTAAAGCAGAATACATGCACAAGTTCCAGAACACTTATAGCCATACGCACAAAAGTTTTGTATACATAGCAACACAATTTCCACACAATTGACAATCATGGCCAATCAACACCACAATTTCCACACACGGATAATGTTTATTTCTATCACCACCAAGGTTTTTGATCCTTGGTGGGTAGGTAGGGTCCCACCTATTTGGTGAACAGCTGAAATAAGTACCATCTAATACCATTTCGTGAGTGTAGAATATGACACTAATAACATAGCATCATACTTTAATGACATGGTTGCAGATTGTAGAATGACACTGACAGCAAACCAACAATAAATACATGCACTCCAGTTTAATTATCTACTATAAGATGATTCGACTATGTTGCAAGTCAACTTTTTCGACACTCCATAGAAGCTGCTATTCATGACCGATCAAAGGAAACTGCATGGTAGATTGTTCCTAAAATAGTTTGCACTTTGCAGTGGAGTGCTAGGTTGTCAATAGTTTCCAAATCAAGGCTCCAACGAAAACAACCTCAGTAGAATTCAACAGTTATTCAGTTAAGACAAAGTACATGTCATACTTGCCCCCTTCCCAAAAGTAAAATAAAAATTGCTGTGGAAGGAAGACCTTCAAAGCAGCGTTTCAGTTCAATTTAGTTAACGGACTGTGGTTACAGAGCACCAACTTCAAAATACATGAATCTAACCATGAAACATCATTTAACTTTCATGAGAATCCCTTGCTGTAGTGGTCTACACTATTATGCAAGGAAAAGATTCTAGTTCTGTTCCCAAAGAAAAAGTAATCGATCACTTCAAAGTCTTTGTTTAGCTTAAATCTATCTGCCATGGAATCCAAGCACAAATATACCCCACCCATAGCAACTCCATACATTATGCCACTTCTGTCATTTTATTCAGCTGCAATTTAAGTTTCATGGGATATTCCAATCCCACAAACTGTGGAATATCAGTTAAGTGGAATAACAATAGAAAACTTTGTGGTTTTTGAGCTAAGCCTGAAAATTTACTGGCTTTATGTATAAAAAAAAAAAAACTTGATTATTACTGTTGTGTTCAAAATATTCCATAGGACATCCACCCCCCCCCCCCCCCCCCCGTCTTTTAGTTGCACTTAATGTTGGTGCTTATCCGTGCTCCCATTGGAGTTATTTTCCCCTTCAAATTTGTCACAATTGGATTATTTTAGTTATCATCTCGGTTCAATACCCTTAATCCACCATTCTTTATCAGCCACGGACCACAATTTATAAGAAACTATGAGAACTCACAGATATTAATCATTTGGACAAGAAGGGCCAAGTTTCCCCAAAATAGGAATGATTGTCTCTAGAGCCAGTATAAGCACATAAGTTTATGCGAACATGTAGAGCCTTCTAAGTTAGATAGATTCTCATATGAATAGAGAGACAAAAAAAAATTCCTATTAAAATAAAATAAATTGGGTTCTAAACAACAATGTCGTTTGTGGCATGTTTTCAATCCATTCCTTAGGCATATAATATCCAAATTAACCGTCTAATTTGGAATGTTGCTAAGAGTATAAATGGAAATGAGACAATAGTGATCGTGAACACCCATCATCAATATGCAAACATGTCAAGTTTCTAGCATTAACCATAAACTTTATATGGCTCAACTTCTGCTCCTAAGCAACATTCTTCAATATAAATTGTCTGCTTGTCACTGTAATAGTGTGCAGCCGAAGATGGAAGATAAAAATTATTACCCATTTCCAATTGATCTTTTGTTCTTATTTCTTGGTACACTCAAATAGTTTGCCAAAGAGAAATTCAACGTGTAGGAGATGTTATAGTTTACAAATGAAAGGTTTAATAAGACCAATGGAACTTGTAAAATTTGCATTTCGGTAAGGATTAGGCTTCTAACAAACAAGCATTTCAACAAATTAGTAACTTACCATAAGCCTCGGAATATTTCTGGCTTGGAGATCTCGCCTCTTCTGCACAATGGTTTAAAAAAATATTGAAAGGAAAAGGTCAGTAATGATAATGAAAATAGTTCTCTATAAGTTAAGAAAGCTATTATAAGATATTATGAACTCAACACTGACTATGATAACACTATATCATAGGAGGAGTTGACTTAATAGATAGCCAATCTATTGTAAATTTCATTATTTCTAGTGACAATTATTTTTCCTGCTATTCATACTATTTGAGAGCAAATTCATTACTTAAGCAAAAGAGCCAATGCATGATCTTGTATTCTATGCTTGCTAATGTTTACAATAATTCAGCCAAGAATTTTAAAAATTGACCGAATATGAATCCCTTTCAAATGGAAAAAAAAAATACATAATCAAAAACATGATTTAAAACAAACAAACAAGAAAAACAAACCCGCTGAAGACTGTTTTTGCATGTTTTTCCTTCTCTGCTGAGCCATTTCCAGTCTCACGGCATCTTCTACCTTCAAGAAAAATAAATTCAAAATGTTAATGTCTAGTACCACAAATGTTTAAAAACAGTAAGATCCATTCAACAATTCCAATCGTCATGTTCACTAATTGCAGGCATGAATTAAGGGATACGCCACAATGATCTTTTGATGTGCGCGTGTGTACCATCCCATTCTCTCCTTAAAGACTGAACGGTACAATCTTAGCTAACATTACAAGCTAAGAAAATCTAGGGGAATTTTGATGTCCGTTTGAGTTTGTGTTTACTCAAGGCATAATATTCGATTCATTTTAAGTGATTGAATACAAATTGCAACATATAATTGAGTCTGGATTATTATCTTCTGGATTTTCCAAGTCAGTGAACTCAATCATGTTGGCAATTCAACTTGGTGCCCATAAGTTACGTCTTGGACATTATATGAGGTATTAAGTAAGGGAATGTTTGAAGTTTGGACTCCAGAAAAATGAATGGAAAGAAAAAGAATTTGAAAATGAGAATGTTTCCTTTGTTTGGGATGAAGAAAAAGGAATGGAAAAAATAGTTAGAAAAGTGCATGGAAATTTCGAGCAAGTAAGAATAAAAAAACATTTCATTCAAAATGAGAGAAAACTTGAGAAAAAAATGAGAATGTTTCCTTTGTTTTGCATCTCTCTCTCTCTCTCTCTCTCGATTTTCTCTCCCTCTCTATTTGTCCCCTCCTCACCCCCCCTTTTTTCTCTCTCTCCCTCTCCTCTATTCTCTCTCATAAACCCAATGTTTCTCTCTCTCTTACGCACCCATTTATATATCTCTCTCTCTTCTTTCCCTCTCTACACCACTCTCTCTCGCATCCACTTTAATCTCTGTCCCCCTCTTCTCGTAAATTATGATATACAACCGAGGGTAACAAGCAAGGAGTGAAATCATGCATTGGAAGCCACGCGCGCTCCTTCCAACAACATTGAAATGTATCTTTCTTTATTTTGAGTGCATCTTTCTTCATTTTGAGTGTATCGTTTCTCATAAATAACAATACAAATAAACTAAATTTATTTGGTCATTAACAATAGTGCAGTGGTTCAATGGTAACAATGTTTAATAGTCTATAGCTTTAGAGTTCATCTTGTTGTAATTTATTTTGCTTCATGATTGCTATATATATATATATATATATATATATATATATATATATAAAAGAAAATTGGATTCTAATAATCCCTAATTTTACGAATTATATAGCAATAATCCCTACTTTCATTTTGTATTTAGTGGTCCAAAAAAAATAAAATTGTATTCTGGTGGGACGCCAGCGAGTCAAGTGGTGGTGACTCGGTGACTTGCTGACATGTACCGGCTAGAGTGTGTTTGATCAAGAATTCAGACCACCAGAATACAATCAACTATGAAATGAGACCAGCAAAATACAATAAATATGTTAATGGGACTAGTAGAATACAATAATAATTTAAATGGGACCACTAGAATACAACTAAAATAATAATTTCTTAGTTAAACACACTCTCGCCAGTACACGTCAGCAAACCACCGAGTCACCACCACTTGACTCGGTGGCGTCCCACCAGAATACAATTTCAATTGTTTTTGGACCACCAGAATACAAAATGAAAGTAAGATTATTACTAAACAATTCGTAAAAGTAGGAATTATTAGAATCCAATTTTCATATATATATATATATATGTATATATATATATATACATATATATATATCTTAGTAATGTATTTTTTCTTACTTTGTAATGTATCTTTGTTCACTTTGAATGTATCTTTATGTAACGTATCTTTATTCACTTTGAATATATCTTTGTGCAATGTACTTTTGTTTACTTTGTAGTGTATTTTTGTTTGTTTTCAATGTGCATTACACAAAAATACATTACACTACAAAGTAAGCAAGTCCAAATAAACAAAGATCAATCTATTTTTTGCAAATAAAAAACACCATTTAAGTCAATGAAAATGCGGAGTAATGAGGTATTATTTGAAAAAATAATTAGATTTCATTTACATTTACTGACAATGCCTGATATAACATTAATTTAGTAAAGATTTTTTTTTTTTTGCTATTCAATCTACCCTGCAAGACCGTCACCGAGTTAGCCACCGCTGAAATCGTTTCAGGTGCATTATTATCCAACACCCCTAAAGTACAGTATATTATTGTCCAAGAAAAAAGTTCAGTGTATTATTGTCCAACACCCCCAAAGTACATTGTATTAATGTCCAATAATCCTATTTTGAATGTATTTTTGTGTAATGTATGTTTATTTACTTTGTAATTTATCTTTGTTTGTTTTTAATGTATTTTTCTATCTACCTTAAAACCTTATGTACACCGTTCGTATGGTACATGGAGAAGGTTGTACCTTATAAAAATTGTCATCTTCTTTCTCTCTCCCCCCACCGCTTTCTCTCACACCCATTTTAATCTCTCTCTCTCTCGCCCACTCACCCCTACCCTCTCTCATATACTCATTTTAATATTTTTTTTTCTCTCTTTCTCTCTATCCCCCTCCCCCCAAATCACATCATATGATCTAGAAAAAATGAAGTTTGATATTTACAAGTTTCCATGCAAATTTATTTTTCCATGCATTTTTCCTTAAACCAAACAAAAAAAATAAAATTGAATGGAAAATCAATTTTTTTCTTACAAAATTTTACTTAAACCAAAGAATTGAAAGGGATTTGCTTTACCCAAATTTTTTTTCCTCCTAATTGTCTTTCCCATGAGATTTTTTTCCACCATATTTTTCGCAGTTCAAGCACATCCTAAAGAATTTCCGCCAAAAAATAAATAGATTTGAGGGTAAAATCAGTAGTTTCACATGCCAAACAACTAAGTATGATGTTTGGTGAAAAAGCAAATTTGAGTTTAGCCCTCTGTTCAAAAGCTAATCCTCAAAAGTCGAACCTAATATCCTTTTGAGATTAGTTGTTACACAAAAGATTTTATTCTAATTTTTTTTTCAAAAAAAAGCTTATTGACTTAAACACTTTCTCTCAGAAAATGGTAAAACAAACAATTAATATAAACAGTTAAAAACTAACAACTACTCAAATAAAACAAATTAGCAAAACATGGCCTATGTCCTTTGGACAAGTCAATATCAAAATCCTTCAAGGATATTTTCTTGAAAGATAGAATGACCCCCACCCCCACCCCCACCCAAAAGGAAAATTTTAATACAAATTCAAGGACGCATTTGTGCTATCGACCATCTTTCTAGCCCCCATTGTAATCAACATCAAAAGTTGGACCTTTACCTAGCTGGTTCTTATTTACTGTTAGAACTTAGAAGCCAAAATGCAAGTCATGAAATAGCTATATTTGGGAACCTATATTTTTTTCTTGGGGGGGGGGGGGTGTTCCCTAGTTTACAGAAATGAAAAAGTGCTTTCCATGTTGTGGAATAAGGCGTCTTTATTGGTTTGGCATTTCCTAGTTTCATTTGGAGTCTACCTCTTTATTATATGCATAGTCAAGCGATCGCCTTACTCAAGTCTGGACGAAAGAGCAAGTCAACCAAACTTCATTCAAATTAGAGCAGTTAAACTCAAGAGCCTATTTTGACTGAATTTGTTATGAACTAAGCTTATCTGAATTTGTTCAAAATTTATTCTACTAAACGTAATCTACACTTGTTTTACTAAACTTTTTCTGAACTTATTTTCTGAATTCAATTTGAACTTGTTTGTGAGAGCTTTTTGCAAAACTTATTTTGAAATTATTCTGAGTACACTTATGTGAACTTATTCCAAAATAAATAAGTTGAAGAGAATAAGCCCTAATATGCATAAGTCATCTCCAAAGCAAGGTCTCAAGAAAGGTAAGGGATCTTAAAGGGTTTTTGGATGTTAATATACTGAACTTTTGAGATGTTGGACAATAATGAACTGAACTTTGACCTTGGATAATAATACACTGAATTTTGGGGGGTGTTGAACAATAATGCACTCGTAACAATTTTGGCAGTGACTTACTTGGTGGCAATCCTACGTAACACGTAAAAGATATGAATTGATCCAAAAATATTTAAATTTATGACATGTCAGCTAATCCACACATAAGAAAGAGAATCAACTTTGAACAGAGTAAAACAGAACATAAAATCACATTTGTTTAAACGTGTTTCGCAGAGAGATTGTTGTTGTAATTGTATAAAATCACGTTTGCCTGTGTAAATTGGCTGACATGTCATAAATTTAGATATTATTTAGCCTATTCATCTTCTCAGTCGGCCACGTAAGATTGCCACAAAATCAGCCACCCTTGAAATTGTTTCGGGTGCATTATTGTCTTACACCCCTCAAAGTTCAGTACATTATTGTCCAAGGTTAAAGTTCAGTGCATTATTGTCCAATATCCCAAAAGTTCAGTATATTAACGTCCAAAAATCCGATCTTAAATCATGAAGCGTACAACTTCAAAACCAAATGGACAAAACCAGTACTCCAAAATTTCATCTAAGGCAACATATAGGGAAGGGAGGTGCTAACAATTGCACAGCTTCATCACAACTGACTGCAAAGGAGCTTTCTCTATTAGATCAGAAATTTTAAATTGAAGTGATTGCATTCAAGATATTCATGCAACAATGTTATTAAGAAATAGAAAGTTTTTGCAAAAAGCAGAATGCAGCACAGGGAAAACTTCTGACCTAGCTTTTTGCAAGTGGCAAAAATCTATTCCAGAACTCTCCCAAGTCATGCAAGTTTTCTTAATCATAGAAGCTTTGAAACTTTGCTATGTAAACCATTAAGCTTATATGCAAGGAATCTTCATAAGCTAATAGCCCATAACAAATGTTATTTGGGATTCCTTAATGTAGACCTTGTCTATGTTAAGTTGCCACTGTTATCCTACCAACAATAATCAGAGTCGTATGGAGCAGATCGTGGACACGAAAAAAGAAAAGGTAAAGAAAAGAGAGAGCTAGACAGGATAATGCAGCGAACAGCTTTGGATGACCCTCAATCACGTCCTTTCTGGTTACCATCAGGTCTTTATACGCGAAAAGTAAAACACAGAATAATAATCATAATCAAGTGAACGCCTATAGAGCTAGATATGAGAACATGAACCTTGAGTACGGCCAATTCCCTTAGGCCCTTCTCTACTACAAGCATGCTCTCGGCGTTGCTGTCTCCAGAAAGTTCGCTGGCGCTTCTTTGTTCAAGGTCATTGTCCACTGCACAGAGACAAGCAATCATCTGAGATAAACCGAAAAAACTACCGAGTTAACCAACTGGGGAAGGGTTCAGATGTATTTATGTAGCAGCATTGAAAAGTGCCCATTGGCCAAATTGCAACATTCAAGGAGAAGGGAAAATACTTGTGGAAAAGACGAGAACTGATTATTAAAGTGACAATGGAGACGGATCCTTCCCACCCCCCCCCCCCCCACATCCCCGAATTCTGTTCCCCAAGTTCGGTTGTATTTACAAAAAGGGATGGTAATTTGAAGAAAATGTCAGACAAAAGTAACCAAACACAGGCATATAATCAATTCTTGTACCTATTAACTCATCTTCCTTTGCTTTCTGTCCAGCAGCCATTACAATTTCAAGAGGAAGCGGAGCAAAGGATGACCAATATTCATATTTGGCTTCAGCAATATCTGGATAAATACCTTTGGAACAAATGGCATAGAACAGACCAAGATATCAGTTTTCAAACTTCACAAATTTCCATTTTAATAAATTTCCCAACTTTGCAATTGGGTTATGTCAGTTGAGACCATTAAACCATAGCAACTTGAAATGGGAAAAAGATGAAAAGACAAACTAACTCTTGGTTCAAAACACAATTTCTCAGATTATTAAGTTGGTGTCAACAGACTCTATGCATTCTGTCAACCAAAAAGGAAAAAAAAATCCTATTACCATATTTAATACATAAACCCCAATATCGGGCAAGCCAACACCTCTTGAGCACGACCTCCTCCTATAGGAAAACTGTGAACCATGTTAGTAGAAAACTGGAAAAAGGAAACTAATATTCATGTTAGCCGTAACAGAAGGCAGAGCTGGACTTAAACCATTTCTTCTTGAGTCAGCATTAATCTTTGAACCATTCCCCGTAAGGATCTTATTTCAGACTCAGTTCCTTGCTCTTCCTATGAGAACAACATGTGATCATTGAACAGTTAGTATGGGTGACAACGGAACACTATAATAATCGAAAAAGTAGCACCGTAAATATTGTTTGTAATTTTTTCTTTATCCTGTTATTTTATTGATAATCAACTATAAAATTATAATTTACTAATGTCATAATTATATTCCCATATTTTTGCCACAAAGTTCAAGACACTATCATGGATGATAGATAAACATATGAGTCAATTGTCAATAAGCTCGATAATAGATCATTAAACTGGTAGCATGCCTATTAAGAGAAGCCTAAATTACTACTACTAAGACTAAGATTCAGTCCATGTCATGCTTTTTCAAAATGTAGTTAGTTCTTTAAACTTGTTATATTTCCCAAAGCTTCACTTGTCTATACTTATAAGCATTAGTTTTTCAGATGATGCTAATGTTAGAGTTCCCAAGACCTGTTCAGAGCGAGTCTGACATCTAAATGCTTTCGTGATTTCATTCTCTTTGTGTGCACTAAATGAGCGGTGTTTGTTAATTATGCTTTTAGCCATGGGATGACATGCCTCCATGGATATATTCTTTTGCCTTTGAAAAACGATAAATTTGCATACAGAGAATAGAAGAGGACAAGAACTACAACTAAGTTCAGATTTTCCTCTTTAAAAAACGAACTTAACCTAGAAATGGAATACTAAAAATGGGGCTGATATGCATTCATATTTAGAACTGTGAAAACAATGTTTTAATATTTCCCTTCTCTCTATTCTGGAATAAATGATTGAGAACTTGCTTCCACATTACAAGATACAGACCAAAGGGTTCTAGGCTCTTTCAGGAAATCAAGACAAAGATTGCAAATTTTGGACTTGAGATTTTTAATGATGACTTAGTAATGAGTTATCAGCGCAGGAATTCAACTAGAGAAGAAAAGGATTCATTAGGGCTGTCCTTGTG
This sequence comes from Portulaca oleracea, assembly GCA_029582165.1. Classification (NCBI taxonomy): domain Eukaryota; kingdom Viridiplantae; phylum Streptophyta; class Magnoliopsida; order Caryophyllales; family Portulacaceae; genus Portulaca; species Portulaca oleracea. The sequence goes on from CM055889.1 coordinate 25,002,259, forward strand.
CTTCCTGATTACTTAACTAGGACGCACAAGATGCAAATTCCCACCACTAGAGACTCCAGGCCAGTAAATGTCTTAATTTTGTCAGGTAAGAGGGAGTGTAAGTAAAGAAGAGGTCAGTAAAGTAGGAAAAGTAAGGTTGTGTATGAGTTGATAGGTAGGTAAGTCACATCAGCTACGTCACTTATTAAATATATGAATTTTAAATAAGGTAGTGTGAGTAAGGTAAGTCACCTCAGTCACATTACTTTAATATATGAATTTTAAATATATATTATGCAAGGTATATTAGGTAGTGTAAGTAAGTAACTAAAAATAGGTAAGGTAAGTAAAGCCTTATTTCAGCAAAGAACAGGGAATGTAATAAATGTTACTCCTAAATGTTGGACATAAACGAAGTGCAAAAATTTAAAATCTTCATGAGGATGTCACACTTGAATACCTCAGCCGCCATCCCTGTTCTGCCTCCAAATCTCTGTGAAGCAACTTTCAATGCAGCCTACAATTAATGATGCAACATTTTCACATAGTTTCAGTTTCAGCATATTGTAAGAAATTAGTGTTTCTTAAAAAGATAAAAACATGGAAAAAAGTTATAAAAAACGAGATTTATGCACTGCTTCAGAACAACTCCTGAATGTGACCATATCACAAGGGCTAAACAAAGCAAAATGGGTCTCTTGATCTCTTCATATTTCATATGCCATTCAAGGTCAGAATTTAGGAAGGAAAAAAAATAGCTTTCTCTTAGAGGGAAGGGCTCAGGATTGAAAATAGGTATGTTCTCGTAAATTCTTGAATACTATTTTGAAGGATAGGCTTTGAAGATGACTAAGACTCTCTGTTAATAAATCCACTTCAAAAAGCCCCTTCACAAAATTGCATTAGTGATATGGAACTTTAATGTCTCATACAGTCACACTGAAAATTTCCATATCTCGTACTTATTTGTTTCCAAATTACAAACCATGATGAACATGCATTTGGAGAACCATGTTGGATGCCTTTAGGATTTATGTCAAGTTGATGTATGAAGTCAGAAGTACACGAAATGAGATTCGTCAATGTAAGAGCATACTACCAGGCTCCAAAGAAATCGTATTCAAAGGAATGTGTGCATAGCTACAATCACAACCACCTAGTTTTTCTTTTTTCTTCAAGCAAGGTTTGGGGAAGGCCAAATGCATGAATCATTACTTATATCACTCTAGGAAACATTGAATAGATATATGAAATCAAACATTGATGACCAAACCAATCAGAGATGCAATATGGGCCAGAAAAGCAGATGGTATATTTGCATATTATGAAATTGGAATCAATAGTTATTCAAATTATGTATGAGGTAGCATACCTCCCTTTGCTGCAAGGCGGCCTCTTTTCTGAATAGTAAAAGCTGTCAGTCACTTGAACATAATGGAACAACAGGACCAGATATAAAGCACTGCTGGAAAAGATTAGGTGCTTGCCTGCTCAACAGTCGAGCCTCCAAAGATACACCTTCACCGAGGGATGCAACCTGAAGTAATGAAGCATAGTGGTAACTTAAAGCAGGGCCAAGCCACAGGAAGATAGATAAAAATACGCTTTTCCCCCTTTTCCCAGTTTCTACCCCTGCCCTCAGAAACAAAATGTAGAAAGCATTCATCTCCATACATCCATTCTCTTGTGGAATGAACAGGATGGACAGCTGGCATAAATGGCAGGTCTGTTTAAGTTCAAGCATGATGGAAATATGGATAAACTTTATACATGTGAGGTATATGATTGTACCTTGACCTTGATTAATCTAACTTGCATTTCCATGCCCCCTCATTCATATTAGCCACTAATCTACGATTCCATATGGTGTATACGGAACACAGCCAACCTTGACATTTTGGTTGTAAAAGTTGAGGAATCCATCTCACAGTATACATAATTACAGATACATGTAAGGTGAAACTAGACATTAACCATCCCAAATCAAATACCTGTTTCTCAAGCTGCTTAGCTCTTGCTTCCGCTTCTTGAAACCGTTCCTCTGTAAGTCGAAGCTGAAGAGACATTTATTACGTAAAGTGCAAAAAGAAACAATTATCAAAACTAATCATCTCAACAGCTGAAGTCCCACAGAGCCACCACTTCTTGGTCAAAAGGTATCTTGGAATATGACTTATTGTTCCATTTAAAAATGATAAATGCATTAAACTAACTCTGTACCATTAAGGGTACATAATGTGGGTGCTTCAACTTCAAGGCTAGGCATATACATATTGAACCAATGTCCTTCACAGCAATGCTTGGTCAACTCAATATGTTGCAACTTCGTACTCAAATGATTACAAGGGAAATGCATATCACTATTCATAAATAGTATGGATTGGCAACTGAAGTGAAGCATAGAACGTATAATAGGAAAAAAAATAAAGAATTAAGAATAAAAGAAAAGGTTCATCATCGTTTTGCACCTTCTCAAGCAAATTTTCATTTTCTTCTTGTAGCATATCAAGCTGCAATGCGAACCACGCAATGGGTCAGTTGTTGAATGTTGGAATGAACAAAATGGGAAGTGCAAAGTGATGAATGGTCTGAAGAAACAGGCAAAAACAATGAAGCTAATACTCATTCTCATAGACTTGTTCAAAAATCTCAACAGGGTAAGACAACAATTTCAAAAGTGATGAGTACGATGACTCCTATTGTGTGGCTTACTAAGTATAATACCTTCTCAACAATTCCATCCATCCAGAGTCATTTATGTGCATTCAAGAAAGTGAATCGAAGGGGGTGGGGGAATACAAAAGTGTTACCTCATCTTGTAGGGCAGTTGAAGAAAGCTGGTTGCTAGGCTCTCTGGGCTCTCTTACTTTCATACTTCCCAAATCCAATGAAAACCTATTAACAAAACTTTGTGAGGGCTTAAAAACAGTGGTAGAAAAGTCCCTCACCAAGAATGTAAAACATGCAAAGCCTAAACACTTTTCTTGTGTTCTAATGTGTAAAACCAACACAAAATACAGATAACCAAAGCATCTAAGCCACGTGAGTGATAGACGGGTATGAAAAGAGATGATTAGGGCATGATAAGGTCACAACAATATTAGCAGCCAAAGACTCTGTAATAGAAAATGAAAACAGCCAGATGGCAGCTTCACGTCTAATTCATACAGCTTTACAACAATATACAACTTGTTAATGAGATGTTTTACTGTAGTATGCCCGATGTTACCTCTTATTGGAGCCTGGACTTGGTGGACCTTGTTGCTTGAGAGATATGGTTACTGCAGACGGTACCATGGGAACTGTTTTTATCCCAGAAGGTCGACCTGTTGATGATGAACGAGGCTGCTCAGAAGAGTGGAAAGACATAGGTGATCTTCCGAGGTTCATGTCAGAGGCATTGACAGAGATAGGAGACCGGCCAGCTGATACAGAACGGGCAGACGACGGTTGCTCTGCAGGGCCAAGAGACACTGATGATCGACCAGCTGAACTGGATCTGCCAGAAGGCTGTGCACCAGTCCTGACAGATAAAGAAGGCCGGCTTGTCAACATGCTACTTCTCGCTTCCACTGCCTCTGCTGACACTTGAGCAGCTGATGAAGTTTGTTCCACAGGCACAGGCTGAGATGACCGAGCTGTTGCAGATGCTCTAGTTGATGTTTGTTCGTTGCTCTTAACAGACAGAGATACTCTGCCACGCACTGACATAGGTTGCTCTGCAGCACCTGACCGGGCTGACTAATAGTTTTCCAAATAAATTGATTAAACTTGTGCTCACTGGCAATGAAATCAAATTGTAAACAGGCTTCTCAAGTTTATTATAAGGTCATGACCATCTCAAAGTGATCTTGATCTTCTTTGCATATTTAATTTAGTACTATTCACTAAGATTAACATGCCAAATATAGGATAATCTCACTACTAACTCATATCAATCATCATCACCATTCTCTTCAAACAACCCATACAGTATCCAAGCAAAATGTTTAATATCCTAAATCTAGTAGCCATTTAATCAACAAATACCCATTAATTATTACCTTGGGAGATCGAGATCGAGGCCTAGCTGACCTTCCAGCAGCAAGTCCAAGAGAACCAGTGGGATTATAATCTACAATGAGGTCATCCTCATCTTCTTCTTCATCATCACCTCCTTGAGTACCCATCACCTGTGCAAGCCTTTGAGCAGCAGCCTTAGCCGCAAGATTCTGGGGCTTCTTCAGATTTCCTAACCCAGAAGAGGACCGGGCATGACGGTGTAATGGGGACATCCCCATTGGAGATGCAGTTGGGCTGTCCATGCTAGCCTGCTCATACTTTCTCAACCGATCCATGTCTACAACAAAAATGACTGAAAATATAAAACTTTAGCACCCAAAGGAGAAAAGCGGTCAGCCAGACATTGATTCATTAATATCATCATGGCACAACACAAAATTCACTCTTTCAGACATAAAAACAAACACTTGGTGGGCATTACATGAAAATCTTAAAGAGGCAGCGAGAACAATGTAGGATTGTAGATTCTCAGCGTGTGTAATCCTTCACTATGTAAGATCTATATCCATCATGAAATTGCCATTGTTATTGTTGTGGGGATTCAATCTTTTGTTTTTCTGAATTACCTCTCTCTCTCTCTCTCTCTCTCTCTCTCTCTCTATTGTGAAGTGGGAATGTGGGATGGCCTGGTACGTGTAACGGAAGAGGAGTTGATGGCGGGTTTTCTGAAATGAGGAATAACCGTCTCCCCACCACACTATAACCGCTTTTCAGAATTTTACATTTGTTTTTTCTTCCGCCTTTTCCTCCAAACTCCATATTGTTGGAATACTGGTCATCCAGCCCGTCTTAAGGAGAGTTCCCGGAATAAATTAATCTTGAATTTGGTGAAAATATCAAAATGCTTATTTGTTTCGATTTTTTTACCCGTTCTTTCAAACGGGTATTTGTCCATGTAAATGTGTGTAAAAGAAATAGGAAAAACTTATAGTGGTTGTCAATCATGACAACCACCACAATGAAAATAATGTTTATCCATACATTTAGCAACTTTCGACATTTATTTTTTTATTTAGTACAACATTATAAAAAAATATTTTTCTTAATTCAAAAAAGTTTTACAAAAATTTTTCAAATTTAAATATTTAACTCTAAGTTTTGCCTAATAAACAAGCATATTTTAAAATATATTTATTTTAAATTTTTTTAAAATAAATTAAAATTTTTAAAAATATATTTTACAATTAATATTAAAAAAGAAAGGTAACAATCAAGATTAAACTTGACACATGTACAAACAATATTTATTTTTCTTATGGTGGTTGTCATGGTTGACAACCACTATAAGTGCATCCAAAAGAAATATATAGACATATAAATGAAAAAGAAAGATGAAAGAACATAACAGAAGCAAATATCTAATATAAATCCAAACAATATAATAAGTTTTAATACAATATAACATACAACATGAAATGGTATTAGCATATGTAGAAGAAAAGTGGAAAACTGTGACTCTCTATAAATTTATTTCCAATGTCAAAATATAATCAAACATTAAAAATAAACCAATTTGAAAAAATTGAACATTTCTCTAGGATTTTTCACCAAATATATGCACTCTTAATGTTATTTTCTGAGGGCATTTTTAAGCTCTTAACCTTTTCATGTTGAACTCACAACATCGTGTTGATTATATGTTATTTTCAGTTGTTAAAATATTTTTTTTCCTATATTTAAGCTCATAGTTTACCTTTTTAAATTTGCAACTTGCATTGTGATACCGATCTCCATTGAGGGAATTTCTATCTAGTGGTAATTGATTATAATTGAATCAATTATTGGTATGTAAAGATTAAAGGTTAGATAGATGAATGGGAACGACAAGCTTAACCGAAAAAGATGTGGCTCGGTGCAAGTGAATTTCATCATTTTTGAATTCCAACAGCGTGCTTAAACCCACTTCTTAAAAAAACTCTTTATGTCAAAAATTATGACCAATTGCCGAGCAAGTTCTTTATCTTCACAGCCAAAAAAAAAAAAAAAAAAAAAAAATCAGTATCATCAATGCATCCTATTCAAATTCAATTTGGGAGGGTTTGCAACATATTATGAATGCATCCTTACTTGAGAATATTGTTTCTTTCTATTATATCACGTTTCCATTAGTCTAATCAAGGAAATTATACGTTATTAAAACAAAAATATAATTTATTTTGAAGTACAAAGGGATGCAATAAAACTAAAAGTAAATGCATATATACCCAATTATACATCATAATATCAAATGCATATTATATCAACATAATATTCTTTTTGCCCATTTGGATGGGAAGTCAAATAGTGCGTTTGGTTGGTCAAAAACTCCGGGAAAATGGTCAATTTTCTCAAATTGACTTATTTTCTCATGTTTTGACGTAGATTGACCTTACAAAAAGTTTTACACTGGGCCCACCATTTCTCACACACGTATCACACACGTCTTGCATACTCACACATATGTATAAATGTGTAATCCTCATGGTTTAGGTTAGGTAAGTAAAAAAAAACAAATATTGTTTGATTAAAACAACAATCTTGATGAAGTAGAAATGAATGACATGAAAGTAATCCACCTTTTATTCTACTTCCTTTCTCTCTCTCAATCTCTATCTCTCCCACCGCCCCCATTTTTTATTCCAGCATTGGTTCAGATACGTGTTCCGCCCCGGAAATTCAATTCTAAACTTAACGGTCAAAGTCAAACGTTGACTAACCTTTAACAGCGGAAGACTCATCTTTTTTTTTTCTTTTTACTCATTTTATTTACTTGGGCTTTACTGTCGTATCTCCGAAGAGATACAAGGCAAGAAAGGAAAACTAACAACAAGCGATAACTGTTTACTTCAATTTAACAATGAAAAGATCTTCGAATTTTAGAACAACATAAACTCAACATTACTAAACTTCAAGTCTAAACATAAATTAAACTTTATTCTCAAAACATCCAACTCCAACGTCCTCACTTTTATTGCTCGTCCCCATCACATAATTGATCTTCACCTGAAAACAAAACATTCACAACATGAGGGGGAAAACCTCAATAATATCTACCCCTAACTGTCAAAACAGTTCAAAGTTCATTTCAAACCATTTTAGGGGAGGGGAACAAGTCAAACCTTTTTACAACTCATTTGAAACCCAACCCAAAATAACCAGAGTTCAGAAATAAGAAAACTTATAAACCAACAGTACCAACTTCCAACTCAGAAAAACACATTGTTCAAAAACCACAATTACCCTTTTTAAACTCAGAATCAGAAATCAGAAATCAGAAACAGAATAATCAGAAATCAGAAACAGAGTAAACTTTTCCTCAGAAAACAATCAGAATTTTATTATGCGGGCGGGATTTGCCTATCCCCAGAATATCAGAACTCAGAATCAGAACAAGATCTCAGATCCTCAGAATCAGAATGGATGGCCAGTCCTAGAAACAAAATCAGATGTGTGCACAATCTTAGAAATAATATCGAGACTCCCCGATCTCTTGATAACTCCCCTGCAGGAACAAATCCTGGTCTAAGGGTCGTTACCCGCAACCCGCTTATGGTTTCACTTTGATTATTAATATCTTATGAATTATCAGACGTCAGATTTCAACCAAAACCCAACCCAGTTTCCAAAAACCGACAGAATAAATCTCAGAGTTTAAAAGACTGCCACGTTTTACTCAACTCAGAAAAACAACTCACAGACATCGAAATCAGACAATCTAACTTTACAGAAAGTCCCCGTGCGGGATGCAAGCTTCATAAATCATATTAAAATCACAAAACAGATAAAAGAGCATCCCAAAGGGGATTAGGACATAGACATTACCTGAACAGCTTCTCTTTACTTACACACGGGAGCTAACTATCGCGTCGTCTCGCTCGGACCTAGAATTCGAATATAAACTTCTAAAATTAAAACTTGACTTCTACGAAAGTTAGTTACGCACGAATCCTATCATACCCCAACCTTAACCTTTTCTTATAAGTTAGTTAACCATGTATCGAGCGTAACTATTAAGAAAACATGAACATCACAACACACATTTTCTAAAGGTAAAATAATAAAATCGGAACAACACATTTAAAACCATGACCCGATACTAATACTTTAATAATAATATTACGTAGGGTTTTTGGAACATAATATTCGTATTACAACATAACAACCTGAAAACTTTATAAAAGCTTTAATACCAAAGTATATAAAACTTTTAATACTAATAATATGAAACTTTCGGAAACTTTATAATAATCATAATAATACGAACTTTATAATAATAATAACAACACAAAACCTTATAATAATGATAACACGGAACTTTATAATAATAATAATAATAATAATAATAATAATAATAATAATAATATGACTCTTTAAAATAATAGAGAAACCTAATATTATCATAGAAACTTTATAATTAACTTAATAACTTATGAAAACTTAATAATAATAATACGAAACTTAATAAAATCATGAACTTAATAATAATACCATAACTTAATAATAGCTTGGAAACTTAATAATAATATGAAACTTTAATGATAACTTAAAAATAATAAAACGAAACTCAATAATAACAATACAATGAAAACTTGATAATATCATGAAACTTAATAACATGAAACTAACTATGGGTTTTTGAATCAATAAACTTAGGAGACTATCATCCATATATCTAGCATCCACACCAACTTAATCTAACACTATATTCATCACTTATATGAGTAACTAATATAAAAAAACAAGACCCTAGTCTTACTCATGAAATAACAAAACCATACACATCATTCTTGCAACAATTAAACTACAAAAATATCGAAATCAACAATCCTAACAAAACTCCAATAAACCCAACTCCCATGCTTGCTACTGTCTTCCCAAAACTTCACTAATGTTGCATTTGAACACACCTAACATATACTTACGAATAATACCAACTAAAATATAGAGAGAGAAAGGAAGTTAGAAGTTATACTATCGAGAGAAGCATAGCCAGGGGGTGACGCTGGTTGGTGGCGACGGCAGTAGGGCGGTCGTCGTTGGTGGCGGCCTGGCGATTCTCGGTGTCGGCGACGGGAGGCAGCGGCAGCAGGTAAAACCCAAGAAAAATGGAAGAAAACGGAGGGGTAGGGTGTCACCGAATTTAGGGCCGTCGCTAGTGGGGTTCACCGATGTCGAAGCGGTGGTTGTTGGTGCTGGGCGTCGTCAGGGTCGATGGGGAACGTTGGCAACAGCAGCGGTGGTTCGGGGTAGGGTCGGGTGGTGGTGCTCGGCTGGGCTAGAAAACAAGGCACGAAGGGGGTTCTTTGGGGGTGGTTGGTGACGTCGGTTGGCGGCGGAAACAGCCGGTGGCCGGCGTGTGGTGGTCGAAAATGGCGGGGGAGATGGTCGACGATGAAATGGGGGAGGAAGGAGGGTGGTAGGAGGGGTGGAAAATGGTGGTGGTTACCGCGGTGTGTTGGGCGTCGGGCAGGAGAACGGTGGTGATGGTGGTGCAGTGGTGGTCGGGGCTCGGTGGTGTGGTGGCCAGCATCAAAGTGAGGGTGGAAGGAGGGAGGTTGAGGGTGGCGTCGGGCGTGGGTGAAGCACAGCAACAGTAACAGAAATAATATGAATGAGGGAGGAGGGAGAGAGAGAGAGAGAGAGAGAGAGAGAGAGAGAGAATGGGTGAGGGAAAAGGTGGTGGTGGGATGTCTGTACGCAGCAGCAGTAACAATATGGGAATAAAAACAAGAGGGAGGGAGGAGAGAGAGAAGGAAGAAAGATAGGGATAAAACGTGAGGTAGGAAAAAATTTGTTATAACAACTTTGCAGCTCACAAGGAGAGATAAGATGAATAAGAGTAGTGATGTCACTCTTATGACGTCAGCCAAAATAAAATTTGCAAAATAAAACACTCAGTGTTAGTAAACGCCCATTCTCAGGTAAAATTTTCACAAATAGATCCAGATTAAATCTACCCGAAGTCCTAAAAATTTCTAACTGATATTTTTAAGACTCTAAAAATTCCAACGAACTCACTCGCGGTCCTAAAAGTTCCGTGCGATATCAGCTTATATAAACAAATGAAAAGTAACGCACGTCAGGAATTTTAACGGTAATAATAATCGATTTTTTTTTCGGGGTTTTACAATACGTCTCCGAGATATTCCAACATAAAAATACTTGTTATCAAACTTGTTCACAATCGACACCAGAAATGTCAACTTTGGTTGAAGTGCCAATGACATAGGTCTGGTTCACACGCCTCAAGGGAACGCCATTGATCTTGAAAGGGCCTGTAGAAAACCACAATGACAACTATTCTGATTTCCCATTCTAAACAGAGGAGGTCAAGATACTTATGAAACAGAGGGTCTCAATAGACAGTAGACATGCAACAAAGGCAAGATTCTAGTACTTAAATAATGTCTCATATAACATGAAAGTTAAATACTTTCTCATTTCCTGCATAATAGGATTGCAACAGTAAAACAAACCTTCCCATGCTCAACCTAAAGAAATGAAGATTATACATGAATAAGGGCATGACCAATCAATATTTGGTTTTTTCGACTAAAATGTTGATGCAAATGACGTTTGTTATGCAACACAGTACTTGTATATAGAATGATAGATTCAATTTATTAAAGAGAAAATGCATTGAATTCTGAAGGAGGTTAATTCTGTACATCTGCTAACCGCCTGGAACAGAGATGTATTGATAGATTCAATTCATCTGATAACTGTGAGCAGTTAAATTGGGAATCAACCTGCAGCCTGGATTGGGGCAGGGAAGCACAAGCAACATGTCATTCTACAATTTATTAAAGTAAGATATCAAAACTTCTCTTAAAAAAATTTCATTAATAAAATACCCTTTAACTAGTAAATTCTACCTAAATTGCCCGTTTTACCTGATTTTGTCAATTTCAGGTGTTTTGTGTAGTTTTCTGGAGGTTAATCTTTTTTCCCTCCTTAATTATGTTTGATTAATTACAAATGAGGTTTTTACTCCATTGGTCCCCTTTACTTTGACATTTCCTTCCATTCAAAAAACAATTCCTTCTCCTTCCAACTTTTGTTCCATCCTCCTCAAACTGGTTCATCTTCTTCATTGAATTGTCGTTAATGTCAACTATGTTCTGAGTGCGAATTTCAGCAGCTGGTTCATCTTCCTTCTCACAGACTACTAAAGGCGAAAGTTACAAGGTAAGTGGTAGGAATTTTCATTGAAACAGTAAAGTTAGGGTTTGTCTGAAAAATGCTTCCATTTGAGTTTTTACTTGTTGGTACATGTTGGATTTTAGTTAAAATGGTATTTTGCGACTGATTTTACAAAATTATGGGTCTTCTAGAGTTTCTGTGTGGTTGGCATGTTTATGGGTTTAATGGGAGGGGGGTTTACTCTGTTTAACATGTGCCTCTGACTTAATGATCAATGTGACAAATTTTTACTCTTTTTTGGTTTGATTTTGGGTTTGTTCATGCGGTTCTTGCATGTTTTCCATGGAGGTAAGTTTGACAGTGAGAGGTATCTATGATATGTCGAATGTGAAACGTCTGAGGCTGATGTAGACCCTGATTACCTTAATGTAGATGATATAGTTGAGACTGTGAAACAGTTGGGATATACCAAGGATATGATTTAAAAAAATTTATTTCTGTAAACCAGGGTGACCATTTAAGGAGGGTTTAGTCCCCTTGGATGGAGATAAAGAAGTTAAGGAGTTGATTGCCTTAGTGAATGCATGTGATTATGTTAGGGTGTATGTTAAGCATGGTACCAATGATGTAGTGGATGCCGGTACCATTGATCTTGTTGTTAGGTTTTGGATTATCTATTTCCTAAACAGATACAGATTAATTGGCGGAAAATCCATAACGATTATAAAACAATTAATTACAACAATTGCAGAGGCTTGAGTAATTATACCTGATCGCTAATTCCGGCTGAAGAAGAGGTTGACCTTCTAGATTCCAATGTTGAAATCCTCCACTGAAAAGTCCACGCACCACTCCGGGAACCCGATTGCTAGATCGACCCGATCGAGATGAATCTCAATCTAAGATGTATGTATTTAGTATATGTGAATGTTTCGGGAAACAGAGAATGTTTCCGGAAATAAGAACTGCAAACTAAAAGAGAGAGGAACTCAGGAAATCACCCTGGTATCTATCTAAGAGTCTCAGGCAGTTTGTGTAGAATAATCTCTCACAGAGACCCCTTTATATAGTGTTTAGAAAACCTAGGGAGAGGGTTCAAAACCCTAAAGGGCCGACTTAACGCAACGACGCGCTTCTCAGGCCCAACATGGTCCGTGTTGCAACAACACGGTCCATGTTGGACTCCAGAAGGTCCATTAACTCGACCCATGGACACCACGGACCGTGTTGACCGTGTTGAACCCAGTTCGATCCGTGTTAGGCTGATTTCTCACAGAAATCAGTTCCCAACTTCTCTAAACGTAATACAATATCACTTAGGTTACATACATTGTTCCAGGGCACTAACTTGTATGACCCAGTAGGACCAAATAATATAGTTGTAATTAAACATATTCAATTACTAATTATAGAGGTCTCTAGCAAGACATATAATTACTATATTACTTTGGTTTAATCTCCGTGTATATCGAACATTGTCGGGACATTCCCAACAATCTCCCACTTGTCCCACAAGTGTTCGATTCCTTGAATTCCCTTGTCACTTACTCTCTCGTGTTCAGATAAGGTAAGACCCGAACGTTCCTCGATCTCTGAGTTTAGATTTTGAAAAGCAGATAATCAACTATTGATTCAACTGAGCTCGGCCAAGCATTTTTAGTCCAATCTCACCGAGTGGCCAATAAGACAACTGTCCCTAATAGGGAGGACAATGCCATCTTGCTCAAAGATACATTCTCACATGATCCAACTGTAACCCAGACACCGCCTTTATAGCCTACTGTTACGAAAGGCATTTGACGCGCTCGAAAGTCACAGCAGATCATGTAGTCTGTGTACTGAACTCAGAATTCAGGAATTTTGAGTGGTGAGAGCTCCTATGACAATTCCCAACTTAAAGAGCTCCCACTGCGGGTCAGTTCGGTAGTTGTTCTCAAAAATACCCATGTGGTTGATTTATGATGTCATCACATCATTATGATCACGAAACGTAATCATCACCTCAATCCTACATGCTAATTGTGTCGATATTATCACTGTTCCTATGTGATAATACAATTAGGAACTAGGTCGAGTGTCGACCAAAACTAGCGTTATCAAGTTCAATAATGAGGTTTCAGAAATTGGACCTCATCCAATTTCCCATTTTGAATTCGCTAACCTTTTTGCACACTTACATAATTCTAAACCCCAATTAATGTAATTTTTTTTTGGAATCTTATTCTTAATGATGAATCAACAAGGTCATAATTCATGAACAATTCATGTAAATTTGACTTGTTAATATTCCGAATGTGTTCAATACCTACTGTCCATGCATGACTATTATGCTATAACTACAACAGGGGTTTAGTACATAATACTTGCGATGAACCTCGCACATATACCATCCCACTAATGACCTTTCATACAGGAAGATATTTCCAGAACTCATATTTGGATTCATAGTTAGCTTCAGTTCCTTTGCTTGAGTGATGGCTCCTATCAACAAGGCTCCATTTCTCTCGCAATGTTAGAAACATCACCCAGTTCTGAAACGAACTTCACAATCCTAACAGTCTCTGCCACGACTTCCAAAGTCGTGCCAAGCTTGTCTTACTTGTAGAATTAAATGCATGTCATGTTAGGAACTTCTTCCAGCTCACCTCAATACCACTCAAACAGACCGTATAATATTCTCTGACCTTTCAGATAATTATATTTCTCTATCATAAGTGTAGCATCAATGCAACTGTTCACACTTAGCTTTTGTCAACCACTTTAGACTTAGGACACATCCTTAGTTTTTCTTATACATATACACAATGTATATGTTATGTTGGGATTTGAACATCTCGTGGCATACATTAATCTCACGCCTGAAGCGTGAGTTATATGTCTCATCCCTTTTAGATCCTCTGATTGTTTTGAGACAATCAGATTCTCTAAGGATGTGGTATGATTTATGGAAATTAATCCATTCTCAAAGTGGGTTGGACTTATTCAACACCTAGTCAACTTTGATTCAAACAATCAAAATCTTTAATCTATCATTATAGATCTTGTCTCCAAGAAAATTTTTAGCCCCACCAATCCTTCACCTTGAAAATTATTCCCAAGTCAAGCTCAGTAGACGCAACATGGGAATCTTCCTCTCAGTAGGCAGTATGTCAATCACATACAATATCAGAAAACGCATTGCTCCCACTGAACTTCTTGTAAAAACAATATTATCTTTGGCACTTCCCAATATATCAAACTTTTGATATCCTGGTCAAGAAGGTCAATGATTCCAACTCCTAGAAGCTTCCTTAAGACCACAGATGGTCTCTTGAAGTTTACAAGTATTCCAACAAAAGACCATTCAGTTGTGTCAAGTACAAATCTTTCTTCCAAATCTAATTTTGAAGTCAGTCTTGACGTCTATCTTAATGAACCCATGTTTTGCCTTAAAACCCTCCTATGCCTGATGGATCACACCTTCAGACAAATCAACTGAGTTTTAAACTTGGTTGCATACATGGAGTCCATTGTAGACCTTATGGAAACTTGATTTGCTAAAGCTTCTTTGATGTAGTTAGAGTCATTACTTTCTAAAAGTAACATCTCACGCTCATCCATAGAAGATCGATATCTTTGTGGCTGACGGAGTTGTTTACCTGACCTTTCTTGGAGTAATATTCATGGCACCTCCTCTTCAACGTTTTGAGGAGCTTCTACTGCCTCAACCTCGTTCTTAATTTTCCGACCAATAGGAAAACTTGAACTAGGGTCGAGTAGCGGAGTTTAGGTGATGATTGTAGTGTTTTGTGTCTCTTGAACTTCAGTAAGTTCAAAAACTCTCCCACTCTTTCTTTTAGAGAATAACATATTCTCTAAGAAGAAAGAATTTAGAGACACAAACACTTTCCTCTACAACAGTTTGTAGAAGTGATACTCCTTTGTTTCAAATAATGGTTCAATAACCACTTTTATGGTGTCTTCTCTAGTGCTTCAGATAATCTTTATTCAGTAATTAGAGCTATGATTAACTGCATGTATCCCCAAAAGGTAACCGACAATGTTGACTCAACCATCATTGATCGCATCATATCTAATAAGGCGTGATTCCTCTTTTAGACACGCCATTGAATTGTCGTATTCCTAGAGGAGAGAGTTATGAAACAATTCCACATTCTCTGGAATGGTCAATGAAATCTTTGGCTCAAATACTCACCTCCTCAATCTAATTGAAGGATTTTGATTTTCTTGCCAAGTTGGTTTTGTACTTCACTTTGAAACTCTTTGAACATTTCAAAGGATTTGGACTTGTAGCGTATTAAGTAGATATACCCATATCTACTAAAAGTCGTCACTGAAAGTGATGAAATAGTACAGTAAACCTTCTTCTAGTACTAGTGCTCATAAGCCCACATACATCAATATGTTTGCATCCTAATAAGTCATTAGCTTGTTCACCAATTCCAATAAGAGGTGATTTTAGTCATCTTACCCATCAGGCATGCTTTTCAAACATTGAACTTTTCAAAGTTTAGGTTTTCCAAAATCCTGCACTATGTAGTTTTCTGAATGCATTTCTGATTAATATGACTTAAGCTTATAGTGCCAGAATTATGTTTCATTTGAGTCATTTGTTCAACCTCTTGGCTCAACCATTGGCATCCTTTCGATCGTATCTAGGTGCTCTCATTGTTTCGCCAAGACTACTTCATTTTGGAAATCTTCAAACTATTTTAACATTCCGGCTTCAGATGAATCTCATATACGTGAATCACCATGCCTTACTTTGTTCATCTTTGAAGAATTGAAGTAATTCATCCCTTGTACTTGTGCTCAATTGGATTACATACATCCATATGGATCAGTGTTTGTTGGACCGTTCACCCTTTCTTGTAAAAGGTATAGTCATGCTTTGCAGACATCACATATTTCAAAGTCTTATTATTCAAAAGTCTATCACTGTGACGCTTCCGAATGCGCTCTGATTTGCATGACTTAATAGATAGTTACAAGATTTATGTTTGAACATGAGTTATTCCTTTTAAACCTTTTTGTCTTCAATGTGTTGGTTGTGTTTATCCGAGATCCTCTCTCTCTAATTGAGAGTTTGAAATCAAATTTCTACTTATAACGAGAACATAGAATAACCTATAAATTTCTCTTATAAGTTTTGAGGAAATGGATAAACAACCAACTCTTCATAAGGAACTACAACTAATTGCATGTTTCTATTTGTAGGTTGACTCTCATCCTTCAAAGCACATCTACTTTGCTGTAGATCTTGCACATTTGCATAAATGCAAGTTTTCACAGCCGGTATCTTATACTCGAAGTGGGTTTAATAAGGGTAGTGTGTATCATATACGCATTTGCTTAGAATTGAAATCATATCTCAAGTCTTTCTTATAGTTATTCACGCTCCCAGTGTCATACATGATCTGGTTGTTAACCGGTTGCTGTCATTGGTTGGGTATGTATAACTGTTTGTCCTTACCTTTCCTTTGACTTCTTGTCTTTGATAGATTTCTTAAATCTTATTTTCCCTTTCACTAAAGACTATCTTTGGTCACCAACCTTTTGGTTAAAGGAGGGATCTGAGGTTTATCATGTTTTAAAACAGTCAAATTATTTCAAAAACATGAGCGGCATCAATTGGCCCTTATCTAGCTCAACCGAGACTATCTGGTTATTGGTTTCATATTTATCAACTCTAATTAGTTCGATGAACTTGGTTTTGAGTTGATAATATTGAAAACCTTCCTCTAACCTTCAAACATTTTGAAGTTAAAGTTGTATGGATACTATTGCATTACATGTATTCATTTGGCTTGATTGACCTCGTAATATTGATGCCTAGCTCAATGTTATATCAAAGACATGTTCCTTTTAATTTGCCTCCAAGACAATCTTGTAATGGCGATGCCAATTAAAGAATTGGTGTAATTGTTTTTCTCTTTCTCAAGGAGAAAACAATATTTTATTAGTGGTGGATGTTTGAGTGAAAAGACATAAATAAATCTACGAGACAAAATTGGTTCATTTTAGTTATTATTCATCAAAAGAAATTAAACTAATTTTAATTTCAAATCAAAACACTTTTTCAACTCTCATTTAGTGTTTTAATTTACCAAGACCCACAAGACTCATGGGCTCAAGTGGACTTTGGCCTAACAAAACTCGATCCCATGTTATCTTTGGTGGATCATCTTATGATCGATCATTCAAAATTATTCTTGGCAAGAAATTTGTATCGAATACAATATTTCTCTTCCTCTGCTCTTGGCCCAAAACTATTTTGATAGCCAATTTGAATTGACCTAGCTCCCACCCTACTTATTAATGATGGACAAATAATTCACTTTGGCTTTCTTTATTTATCCATCTAAGTGGTGTTTCGATAGGTTGAGCAATAATTCATTTTTGAGAGTAGGTTTTATTATCCTAAGCATGCAATTCTAGGTGAACTCTTTCGAAAAGCATAAAAGCAATAATAAAACAACATGCTATAATAAATTAAAGCATAAAATAAAACCCCTAGTATGACCACCTAGACTTAATCAAATTAATTTTAACTAAGCATTGACAGTCTTCAAGAAACTCTTCTTGGGTTTGCAACTTCCTTGGATGGGCTCCCACACTCGAATCACCACCTCAATTGTTGTTGGGCTCCCATTCAACTTCATGTCTCCAATCACAACAAATTTACAAAGTGGACCTCACAATTGAGGCCTTACATGAATTAAAATAAACTTAACTGAAAATTTAAATTTAAAATTAATTCAACGACGGCACGCAGACCGTATTTCACCCAACTCGGTACGCAGACCGGTAAAACCGACTATCTATGGCCATACTAGAAGCACATGCAAACATATAATATTGCAATAATTATATCAAATATAACACATGCTTAAATAACAAATTATAAAGGCATATATAATTTCAACACAACACATATAAGGAAACAAATACTAAATAAGGTTTCCTAAAAAGCTTACATGAATAATAAAATAAACAAAATTACAAATTTTATCTTAGTTACCTAAACAGATTTAGGATCTTATACCTATACACACAAAATACTCGATTTTCCTAAAATCAAGAAATCTAAAAGATACTATATCTTTTAAAGATATTGTAAGTTTCTTAAACTTTACAAAATTAATAGATTTTATGCCCATTAACTGATTCAGTAGTAATAGGATTTAATAATTAATTTCTAAAATTAATTTTAAACCCTAAAACACACGAATTCACCAAAACTGTTGGCAACACGGTCCGTGTTGGATCAACACGATCCGTGTTGCTTCTAAGTTTTGGTTAATTTCGTGAATGAAAACTTAAATAAAATTATCAAAACTTATCAAATTCAAGAGTTTCATATCATAGTTTTATCGAATAACCCAATATGAAAATTTTCCAGAATTTTAACAATTTTCAAAAGATTGCAAAATTTTAGAGAATTAAACCTTTTAATTCACCGTTTAAGAGGAAAATTAATAAGAATAGTCCGATAAGTTTAAAAATCAAATTTTATAATTTTTCCATATAGTAAGTTCATCCAGTATGCTACTGTAAAAATTTCAGATTTTTATCAAATTTCGAAAATTAGAATAAAAATCAGAAAAGTAAACAATTTTACTTCGCTGTTAATTTGAAAATTAAAGGAAAATTAGTTAACGATTTCGAAAATTCACGAAAATTTTATCCATAACAGAATAGTTATCCGGTAACCTACTATAAAATTTTCACAAAATTTGTAAATTTCTATAAATTTACAAAATTCAGAGAATTAACAAATTTATTTCTCTCAGATCTGAAAATATAAATTAAAAATATAATTTATTCTGATAAATTAACAGAAAAGTTTTTTCCTAAAGGTATGGTTATCCAATAACCTACTGTAAAAATTTCAGAAGTTTTACAAATTTCTACAAATTTATAAAATTCAGAGAATTAAACGAATTTTATTTCTCTTCAGATCTAAAAACTCAATTAAAAATCCATTTTAATTGGGAAAAATCTACAAAATTATGGAAAGTGCAGAACACTTCCAGACACCTCCAGTAAAGAGTTTGGAAATTTTGAATTCATTTGATATTTTATTTCGATTTTTCATTAAATCTACCGTAAATAAACTAAATCAGAAAATAATTCTACCAAACCCTATTTTGCGAATTTAGACCTATTTCATGTATTTCCTACTGTTTAACAATATTAAACATGATTGTTTCTAAAACATTCAAAATTAAATTAAGTTCATGCTATATTCAACAATTAAACAAACATAAAATCGATTAATTAAAGGCAATAAGAAATAAATAATAACAAAACATGAAACCTTACAATAAAATTCCAGATTTACTATCATGAATAATAAAGATTAAAACTTTAAGTTTTAAAATTTTAGGCATAAATCTACTCTAGCATATTCATAATATAATTCAACTATTGACAAAATTACTTATGAATTCAAGTACAATACTTTAGCATGCAATTGGTGGTTCTGATACCACTGTTAGGTTCTAGATTATCTATTTCCTAAACAGATACAGATTAATTGGCAAAAAATTCATAATGATTATAAAACAATTAATCACAACAATTGCAGAGGCTTTAGTAATTATACCTGATCGATAATTCCGGCAGAAGAAAATGTTGACCTTCCAGATTCCAATGTTGAAATCATCCACTGATAAGTCCACGCAGCACTTCGGGAACCCGATTGCTAGATCGACCCGATCGAGACGAATCTCAATCTAAGATGTATGTGAGATTGTTTCGGGAAACAGAGAATGTTTCCGGAAACAAGAACTGCAAACTAAAATAGAGAGGAACTCAGGAAATCACCCTGGTATCTCTCTAAGAGTCTCAGGCAATTCGTGTAGAATAATCTCTCACAGAGACCCCTTTATATAGTGTTTACAAAACCTAGGGAGATGGTTCAAAACCCTAAAGGACCAACTTAACGCAACGGCGCGCTTCTCAAGCTCAACTCGGTCCGTGTTGCAACAACACGATCCGTGTTGGACTCTAGACCGACTTAACACAACGAGGCGCTTCTTAGGCCCAACACGGTCCGTGTTGCAACAACACGGACTGTGTTGCAACAACACGGTGTAGGACCCCGGGAAAAGGGGTGCGCCCCTTTTCCTCCGTGATGCGCTACTTAAACGATCGGGAGCCGACTAAGGTTGCTTAATCCTTAAATAAGGATATTTTTATTTTTCGAAATTCATTTTCGAGATGGTGAAATTTTATTTATTTTACAAATCCGTTTTTTGTTATTTAAATATTAAAATTACACGAAATATATTAATAATGATTCAAAATCGGCCCACACCACATTCAGGCCCAAAAGGAAGCACGCGGGCCGCTAGAACCGTCAAAACCCGCGCGGGTTTTGATGGCTCTTGGGCCGGGCCGCCTGTTTCCCTCGGACCAGAGAACATGAATTGGAAATAATAAAACTCGTGAGGGTTTTATTAATTCCTACACATTTTCTCTTGATTTTCCACTTTGAATTGGGTGTGAGGAAGATATTAAATCATTTCTTAATTATTTTAGTGTAAACTTCAATATTAAATAATTAAACAGATTATGAAAAAGAATAAAGAGTCGCCAACCGATTTAAGGAAACCGACAAACCGTAAAATTAATAACAACTCCGGTCTACGAAACCCGATTCTATGTCCGGGGGTAAGGTTACGAGTTCGAGAATTATAAGAATTTTCGAATTCGCCTGTTAGAAAACAGACTCTACTAAAATCGACATTAACTTGAAAAAGAGCGAGGATAAAAGACAAATAAAGAATTCGCCTGTTATATTCTTAAGCATGCAATATAAAGAATGGAGCTTTTGTTTTACAAAAATATGCACATATAACGTAAAATAAAAGACAAATTACATGATTAAATAATAATAACGAAAAGAAACATAAAATCGAACCTCTTTGATTTAGAAGCCCGAATGCGACGATCGAAATGCCTTAACTTCCCTTGACTTGATGGATGAAGGATGAGTATAAGAGGAGTAGAATGGTAGTATGTGAGTGACATTTTTGATGGAGTTATGGTAATGAGAATAGTGAGAATGATGGAAGTATGATGAGAGTTTAGGAGAGTAAGGGTAGAATTATGATGATAATTGGTGATTTGAGTATAATGGAGGTGGTTTATGAGAGTTGTTGATGAAGAATGAATGGAATGGAGGGGGGTATTTATAGGTGGTGAGGATAGTGTTTAAGATGGAAGTGGACAGAGACACATCCCCATAATCATGCCCCTATCCCAATGCAATCACAAGTCAAGCCTTAGGGTCAACCCACATGGGGCTAATATCATGGGATTATATGAGCAAATGCCTGAACTTGATCAAACTTTGGCGCCGGATTTAAAAATGTAAACCCGCGCGGGTTTTATCAATCCTATACACGGATTGCTGACGTAAGCAAAGCAAAACGACGCGTCTCAGGGATAGAAAACCCGCGTGGGTTTTGTGTTGCCTGGGATGGGGCGCGCCTTGGGCCTGCCTTGGTTCTGGGCCATCCTCTTCAAATAAAACCCGTGCGGGTTTTATTTCTGGTACTGGGGCGACTTGGGTTTGCTTTGCTTGTTTCGCTTATTACATGACCTAAATGACTTATTGATAAGCCGGGATTATATCGATGCAAATCCCGGTGTCTACAGAGAGCCCCCACTTTGACCGAGTCCGAATAGGACGAAGGATAAAGTAAACTTGATGTCTGTCTTGATGCTAGCGGTGCTCTTTTATATGGCGACCAGGTGATGTTGCTGATGATGATGTCGTCGGTAACCTTTAGATGGCAATCGTTGGACGACTGAAGATGCTGGTGATGATGATGTCGTCGGAAACCTTTAGGTGGCAACCATTGGACGACTGAAGATGCTGGTGATGATGTCGTTGGAAACCTTTAGGTGGCAACCGTTGGACGACTGCTGCTGATGAAGAGGTCGTCGGTAACCTTTAGGTGGCAACCGTGGGATGACCGATGCTGAATGATACCGTTTGGAGACCTTTAAGTGGGATCCTTTCAAACGACTGATGTTGACGACATCGTTTGGAGGCCTTTAGGTGGCGACCGTTAGACGACTTTCGTTGACGACATCGTTGGAGGCCTTTAAGTGGCAACCATTTGACGACTGTTGCTGATGGTGCTGTTTAAGGCGGCAACCGGATGACGGATGGTCCCTTTTTAGCGGCGACCCGATGATGGTGCTCTTTTATGCGGTAACTTGACGATAGATGGTCCTTTTTAGCAGCGATCAGATGATGGTGCTCTTTTATGTGGCAACTTGGAAATCATCAGAAAAGTAGGTATTAGTTTTCGCAAAAATGCCAATTGGTTCAAATTTTTTTACCTGAATTTTGGAAATCCTTTGGCCACAGTCTTTAGGCCGTTGAAAGACGTTGGGCCACAGGATCTTGGGTCGCTGAATTTGGCTCTTGTCGGTATAAAACCCGTGCAGGTTTTGTCATTTTTACTGGGCTGCTAAAGGCGCTGGGCCGCCAGAACTGGGCCCATAGAACACCCAAAACTCGCGCAGGTTTTGGTGTTGTTTTCTTCTTCTTTTTTTTTTCTTTCTTCTCGTGAAAAGCATCAATGTGGGCCATGCGTTTGTGTGGACAAGAATGTGCCACGCAGCCATGTCTCCTCCTGGGTGGCAAAGTGATGACCTTTGGATTTTCGACCAATGAAACGCATTAGGCATCTCGAGGCGGGTCCTAGAAACGAGCGGTTCATATTCACTCAACATTTCTATAAATACCAAACTTCATTCACCTCATTCACTCACACCTTCAACTCTTCATCATCTCTCTAACTTCTTTTTCTCTCTCTAGAAATTTGTTCTTTAAAGATAATTTGAGTTCTTTGGAAGATGCAGCCCCGAGGTCCTAGGAATCCTCCTCTTCCACATGCGGTGGCATGGTCCCATGAGATGTCTTCACGTCGCAACTTTATTCCGGGTGCGAATGCCGACCCTTCGGACCTTACTATTCAATCTTGGAACCATGCTTGGTTCTACCGTTCCCATGGCAAGGTAATTTTCAAAACTTCTCTTTTATGCTTATTTTAATAAAAAAAATGAGCAAGCACGAATTTATTTTTCATGTCTTGTCGATTTTTAATTATTTTAAGCATGCTTGCATGATGGCTCCTTTTTATTTACGCTTTGTACATGATAGCCCATCTTGAGAAACGGACCAAACTCGACCCATGAGAAAAATTAGTGTGAGTTTTATGTATGCTCGGCCCAAAAATCGGCCCACTAGGATAAAGAAAACCCGCGCCTTTTTGTCCTGCTGGGCCTGGATGGACAGCCCATCAGAGAACAAAACCCGTGTGGGTTTTTGTCCTGCTGGGCCGGCTCATTTGGGTCGTATGGATTTTTCTTCTGCCTTTTTTTTATTTTTTTCAATTTATTTATTCTACGGGCCATGGCTGTGAGCCCAGTGTTGGTTCTGAGTCCAGCTAGGGCCTGAAAGAATATGCCTAAAGTATTTAGACGAGCCCCCAACTTTAGCTGACCCCTTTTATTTGTCTTTAGGAGGACAACTTGAAAACCCCTAGTGGCTTAAAGAATCCACTTAAGGTAGCCGTCTCGATTCCTGGGCATTTTGTTGAACATACTCTAACTTCGGTGGGGCTTATCCGTTCTAGCAATGTTTGGCGGCTTGGAAGGGACGTACGTATCGCGTCATAGGCCGTGCCATAGCTGAGAGGTTTTGGGACACCACCAACTCCTTTCATCTGTCTGTGGCTGAGATGACGGTTACTCCCACAGATTTCGTCATGATCACTGGTCTTCCGTGGGGTGGGCGTGATGTAGTTTTTGACGCTGAGATTCCACCCATGGTCTTGGATCTTCTGGGTCCAGTGTCAGCGCGTTTGGGCCAAGGACAGGGCCTTTCCAATCTTTCTTACGCGTATTTCAAGGCGTCCATCCGCGATGCCAATTTTCAGAACTTGCCTGTGGATCAACGCCGCTTCATCTTCCTTACGTACATCATTTCTGCCACCATTTTTGCCAACTGGGGGGATAATATCACCTTGACATGGCTTCGGAACCTTTTGGACTTCAACAATGTTCGGAACCTGAAATGAGGCAAGGCGGCTTACGCGAACTTCGTCCTCTGGCTTCACCGCGGCGTTGGGCTTTCACAGGATACTGATCCGGTTTACCTTCATGAGCCTCCTACTCATTATCAGTATGGCCCTTCGCTGTGGAAGGTGCTCGAGGTATGTCCCCGAGACGCTTCTCTTTGTAGATTTGCTACTCTTTCAATTCTTCTTTGACTTTATGTTAATGCAGTCATGGGCATATGAGTATATTCTGTCTTTGGGCATTCGCTCCAAAAAGAATAAGACAGTTCCAGCTGCTGAACGCTGGTCTAATGATGCTGTTCGTGCGAAGAAATTCCAGTCGGGTAGCCTTGATCGCATTCGTCGCATGCTGGATAACCTCACCCCGATATTTCCTTATAGCTAGCGCCTTTATTTATTTTGCTTATATCCTTGAAGTGACTCTCTTTCTTTTTCAGGACCACGTGAATTAGCGTCCATGGGCAGAATTCGACTTGAGTGGATTGCCCAACCCTTTGCAATTGGTGGAACATGATACTCGCCTTCGCGTCCTGATGGAGGGACCCTCGGGCTTCATATGGTACTTGGGGGAGAGAGCCACGAGGCAAATCTTGGGTGGATATCTCGGTCTTATCCCCCTGGATCCTCCGGAGCACATGTTCGAGCCATGGCGCGTCGTTCCAGGTGCCTTAGGAGAATGGATTCACGGCCAAGACTTCGACTACTTTGTGCATAACGTTCCCTAGGAGTAGTTTGATGAGGAATTTCAGCGCTATCTGAGCCGTTTAGCCCCCCGGGTGGTAGGTATCTTCTTCCTTCTGATTTCTCATTATGTTTCTGGTTGATTCCTAATCGTAAGGTTTGCAGCTGGGGTCTTATGCCAAGGTCGCTGAGACGGGGGCTCAACCGGTGAGAAGAAGGATACCTACTTCGGTACGGCTGGTGCTTCCAACGCTGGAACTTCTCATGCTGGTGCCGACCCGGTTGAAGACAGCGACGATTCGGGCTCCCTGTGGTGATCGAACCGATGACAAGCAAGACTCTATGCATTTTTAGACATTTGTTATGCAGGTCTGATTGGTACTTTTTTTTATTTAATGCAAGACTCTTTATGAATTTTATTTCTTATTTTATATGCAAGACTCGGTGGATGCACGACTTTATCTTATTAATGCACATCTGAATGATTTTCTACACGACGGGATTAATCCCAACTTAATCCCACTTCCCCAAAAAGAACAGAAAATAAAAGAAAACAAAAACCTAAGTGTCAGAGTAAACTCGAGCAAAAATTTCGGAACGGAGCATCATTGGGCCAATATCCAAAGCATTTGAAAATACACAAACGAACCAAATTAATTCCAAGGCCCAAATTCAATGAGAAACAGGTGGGCTGTGCCACGGAGAGGCGGCCCATGTCATCAGAAAACCCGCGGGTTTTCTTCAGCCACGGGCACGGCTTGACAGCGTCTGGGTCTAAGAACATCAAAACCCGCGCGGGCTTTGATTTTCTTTTTCTTTTTTTTTGCTAGTCGTTGCAAATGGCATAAATCATGGGATTTGAATGCAACGGCTCCATGATCACTTGCTGGTTGCATTTCTCCATTTTTGATCATGCATGGAGGTGTATAAATACCTCATATTATGCATATAATCATCATCACTTCAAGGTCTTCATCATATATTCTCTCAAAATTCAAAGAAATCCTCCCGGTTCTCATGGCATTCGAGAAGAAACTTGCAACTTGGATGAGCACCTTGTCTAAGGAAAAGAAGAAAGAGCTCGGGAGATACAAGTTAACAAGCTTGATGAGTCTTCGTCAAGTGAGGATTAATAACAAATTTCTCCGTGCGTCGGAGACTTTTTGGGATCCAAAGGTGCATGTCTTTCGCTTCGCATGGAAGGAATTATGTCCGCTTCCTGAGGAATGGTCCTCAATCCTCAGGACAAATCACTTTGCTCGCCCGACGTCGCCTCCAACGCCAAAGGACATCCCAAAGCAGTACAAGAAGCTCTTATGTCTGCCGTCTCGGATCATCGGAAGTGCTCTATTTGGCGAAAAGGTACACTTCCAAACCATAGTTGAATATTTTCAATCTCCTGATACCCCCTTTATACGGTCCCGTAATACGAGCGCGAGCGCTCGTATTATGTCTCCTCGGCGAGTTTTGCTTCTATCATGGAGGCAAAAGAACCAGACCGGCGAATTTGATCCAAATCGTCGATGACATGTCCCGAGGCTACAACCCCGTGCCTCTAATACTAGCGGAAACCATGACGGGCTTGGATGATCCGAATCCAGAACATGACTTTCGAGGAAGCCCGTAGCTACTTTAGGTATTTCATTCCTCCTTTTGCCACCATCTGATTTTTTCTGCCTCTACTGTTTACAAAACCCGCGCGGGTTTTGTGCTTATATATATATATATATATATATATATATATATATATATATATATATATATATATATATATATATATTTGGTTAGTTTGGGATAATTGGCGTGCAATCTAACCCTGGCTAACTGTTGGACAGATCTGGTTAATGGAGCACTTGGGTCTCATCGAAGAGCCCCGGACTTCATCGGCGTTGACGAACTATTGTTAGAGAAAGAGGAAGTACACCGACCTTCGCTCGGTAACGGAATGGATTGCATTCTTGAAGGAGCCTCTGGAGATCCTGTGGTGGATCGAATGGTGGCACATCTCCGAATATGTGACCCATGACTTCCGCAATGCTTATGTGTGTCTCGCCGGCTTGAGGCACATGACCTTTTATCTTCCGGCGCGAGTGAAGCGCTAGATGGGTCATAAGCAAGACATCCCTGAGCTCCTGTGTGAGACTCCTGATCAGTTGAAGCTTCGCGGCTCGGTGATTGAGTCGTGGTTGAAATACTGGGAAAGAAGGCCAACTCTTAAAGCCCCTCCAAAGATACGCGTGTCTTATATTGCCGATGCTGACTACCACGGATGGCTAATTGCTGCTGTTGAGTCTCGCCGTGCTGGGGAAGCGAGAAGGAGACAAGTAAAGGAAAGGCTGGGTCCCCGTACATCAGCGAAGGACCGTCTAGGCGCGAGAGACTCGGTGAAAGATAGGCTTGGTCCAAGGGTGGAAGCACGAAAACCAAGCAGGCGGGCCTGTAAACCCAAAGACAAAGAGAAAGCTCTTATTGGACCTAGAGACACGGAGACTGACCATGAGACAACTGGCGAGGTAGAGAAAGTGAAGCAAGATTAGAAGATGGAATGGAAATGAAGGAACTGAAACTGCTTTGCCCTAATAGTCTTTTATTTAATTATGCCTTTTAACTTTTCTTATGTTACAAGCAGTGTACTTGCATTATCAATTAATAAAGAAGAAATATTGTTCACAATTATTGTATTTTGCAAACTTTATTTTTTCTTATATACATGAGCATTTATTAAATATATCCCAAGTGTCTGAAAATTGGTTTTCCGGTTGCTTGGTTATATTAAGCATAGTATCGCTTAAGTTGATCCAAGTTCGTGGGTTGAATTACATCTTCTCCATCCATAGTAGCAAGTCGAGCTGCTCCTCCTGGCAAGATTTCCTTAATTATATAAGGACCCTTCCAATTAGGTGCAAATTTTCCTCTTGGATCTTGTATAGGTGCACTCATCTCCTTAAGCACCAAATCACCTACTTGAAGTGAACGACCTTTCACCTTCTTATTAAAAGCACGAGTGATCCTATTTTGGTATACTTGCACATTACGCAATGCCCTCAATCGCCTTTCGTCCATTAACATTAATTCCTCGAACCTTGCCCTAGCCCATTCTGCTTCTGGCAACTGACTTTCGGCCACTATTAGTAACGAAGGGATTGCTACTTCAATCGGTAAGACTGCTTCCATCCCATACACCAAAGAATATGGTGTTGCACCTGTAGCAGTTCGTATAGAGGTTCGGTATCCCCACAGGGCAAATGCCAATTTATCCAACCAATCCTTGTAAGTGACAACCATTTTCTTGATGATTCCAGCTACTGTCTTGTTGGCCGCTTCCACAGCTCCGTTAGCTTGGGGTCGGTATGGCGAAGACCGGTGATGCTGAATCTTATAAGTGGCGAGCAAAGTTTCTACTTCCTTTCAAAAATGGCTTCCATTGTCACTAATGATTTCATGAGGCACTCCATATCGACATATGATGTTTTGAAGGATGAATTTGGCCACCTGCTTTGGTGTGAGTTTGGCAAAAGAGGTTGCCTCTACCCATTTAGTGAAGTAATCGATGGTGACCAATATGTATTCATGTCCTCCTATTCCAGTTGGGTGTATCTTGCCAATGATGTCGACACCCCATACTGAGAACGGCCATGGAGATGTCAAAGTAGTCAGGTATGATGAGGGTTGATGTTGTAGGTTGGCATATTCTTGGCATTTGTGACACTTTCAAACGAACTTTGAGCAGTCTCCCTCCATAGTGGACCAATAATAATCAGCCTTTGAATTTTCTTTGCTAGCATATATCCATTTATGTGGGGACCACACTCTCCCCCATGTACAGTAGCCATGATCTCCTTGGCGCTCTTAGCATCGATGCATAATAAATTAATGCCCATAGGTGATTTCTTGTAAAGGCGATCTTGGATTAAGCAGTATTGTGCTGCTAGAGACCTGACCGCTCGTTGTCCTCGAGCATCTAATTCAGCTGGATATTCACCTTTCCGAAGAAAATTGTAAATGTCATGGAACCATTCCTCAATCTCTTCCTCTTGTGCCTCCGTGTTGCACATATTCGAGTTCGATCGCCGCTCTACTATTACCGTAATTGGAGCGCACGATGGTATCGATATCATTGAAGACAACTTGCTAGGCATCACCAACTCATTGTGATCCTCGAGATACCGAAGCTGATTTGCTCAAATTGGTTAGTAAGTCCCAAGAGCTTCTGTTGGTATGCCATAAGACATTCATTCCGGACCTTCCATGTATTTTTAGCCTGATTAATTATGAGGCTAGAGTCTCCGAAGACTTTTATGTAATGTATACCCAAGGTCAATGCAGCTTGTAAGCCCTTGATGCATACTTCATATTCGACAGTGTTGTTAGTAGCATCAAAGTCTAACTTCACAGACACATGGACATGTGCCCCTTCTGGAGAGATCAGTAGTACTCCTACTCCACAACCCATTTGGTTCAAGTCTGTCAAGTACATTTCCCATGTTATTTCGTCAGTGAAGAATACATCCTCATCTGGGAATTCCAAGTGAGTGCTTGGAGGTTCCTGTGATGGTGAAGCAACTAGGAAGTCTGAAACAACCCGTCCTTTGATGGATTTCTGAGGCATGTACTGAAGGTTGAACTCTGAAAGCATGACCACCCATCGAGCGATGCGGTTGTTGATGGTAGGCTGCTCCATGATGAATTTAATGGGATTATTCTCAGCTATGACATACATTGTATGTGAGAGCATGTAATGTCTTAACTTCTTGGTGGCCCATACTAATGCGAGGGCCATTTTCTCTACGCCCGCGTATCGACTTTTATTGTCCAAGAACTTCTTGCTTAAGTAATAGATGACGCCCTCCTAATTTTTAACCTTTTGAGCTAGCATAGCCCCCATTGCAGAGCTAGTCACGGTAAGGTAAAGGAGTAGAGGCTCATCTGGTACTGGCGGAATGAGGACCGGAGGATGTTGCAAATACTCCTTGATTTTGTCTAAGGCCGCTTGACATTGATCGTCCCATTCAATTTTGCTTCCTTTCTTTAGCTTCTTGAATAAAGGTTTACAAGTCATGGTGAGCTTTGAAATGAACCTACTGATGTATTGGACTCGTCCTAGGAAGCCTCTTATCTCATTTTCTGTCCTGGGTGGCTGCAACTCTTGGATAGCATTTATCTTTGAAGGATCAACTTTAATGCCTCGTTGGCTAACCACATAACCCAATAGCTTCCCCGAGGTAACACCGAAGGTGCATTTTGCTAGATTGAGCCGCATCTTGTATTAAACTTCGCAGAAAGAACTTTCGAAGGTTAGGAATGTGCTCCTCCCTTGTTTTGGACTTAACAATCATGTCATCCACATAAACCTCTACCTCTATGTGCATCATGTCATGAAGTAGGGTGTTGGCAGTTCTTTGATATGTTGCTTCGACATTCTTGAGACCGAAAGGCATAACCACATAACAGTATGTTCCCCATGGTGTAGTGAATGATGTCTTTTCCATGTCTTCTTCTGCCATTTTATTTGATTGTAACCGGCATATCCATCCATAAAGGATAGAAGCTCATGTCCGCAAGTGTTATCCACTAATACATCGATGTGAGGTAAAGCGAAATTATCCTTTGGACTAGCTTTATTGAGATCTCGAAAGTCAACACACATGCACACTTTCCCATCTTTCTTGGGCACCGGGACAATGTTAGCAATCCATTCAGGATATTGGACTGCTTTGATGAACTTAGCATTAAGTTGCTTGATTACTTCTTCCTCAATCTTCTTAGCTCATTCAGGCTTGATCCTCCTAGCCTTTTGTCGAACTAGCTTTGCATTAGGAAGCAGAGGTATAGTGTGCTCCACTATTTCCCTGTCAATCCCAGGCATGTCCTCGTAGGACCATGCGAAAACGTCAACAAACTCCTTGAAAAGCTCCGTGAATGCTACCCGTTCTTCTGCTGTGAGTGAACTACCTAACTTTAACTCCCGAGGTTGTTCTTCTGTGCCCACGTTTATGGTGATGGTGTCTTCCAACACTGCCATTTTATGCTCATGTTCATTGGAAAATTCTTTTAAGGGTTCATTAAATTCCAGATTATTATTGGTGCAGCAGTTCAGGGAAGAGGGGAAAGAAGAATCATAGTAAGAAGAAAGGTTCATCTTATTGAATGCAGAAAGAAATACATCGCCAGCAGACTCGAGACCAGACTCACTTGACTCTAGACCCTTAAGACCTGACTCTATGTCATTAGGAACAGACTCTCCTACAGATAAAGTAAAGTTATTCTCCTCAGCATCGACCCAGGAGAACGCTTTAACTCCTCCGTCTTCAGTAATCATAGAACTTGGGTCAAAGCTTGGGTTGGACAAAGCAGCGACGACAGCATCAGCTTCAGACTTCTCTTGGACAGCTTCTTGTCCAAACAGCATGCCAAAAATGTTGCTCCCAGCAAGATGAGTCCATTCTAATGGAGGCTGTTTGTCCCGAGCGGGAACAAAGACAGTAGCCATATTAATGGAGCAATCATCAAAGACTTCCAGTCCAACGACTTGAATTCCTTTGTTCTTCAGGTAAAAAGGTTCAGGGAACCCGTAGTAGGGGAAGTTATCACCTTCCTTAACAAACTGCTCATTAAGAGTAAGTGGACAGGGCTTCATCTAGAATAAAGTGGGAGGATTGTCCATCCTCTTTTGTTCAACGATAGCCATTTTTGCGAGCCTGACCTCCTTCTTAGTTGGCTTGTAGCCTAAACCAAACCTTCCCTGTTGCTTGAAGGTTTTGAACACGGGCAGAATTTTGTTCTTCGGATTCTTGCCCAGCGGCATTCTTGGGAAATATCCTTGTTTCTTGAGTATAGCATGTACTTTAGGATTTGAGTAGGGATCGAAGTCAAAAGGTGCTTCATCCTTGCTCATCATCGCCACAAGCAGTGGAGTTCTTCATCCATCGAATTGTGCTCCACTTCGAGAGTTGACTGTTTAAGAGTGAAAACAACATTGATAGACTCTCCTGAGATAGTGATCACTTGTCCTTGAACCAGCATTTTCACCTTTTGATGTAGAGTAGATGCTATAGCATTGCATTTCTGAAGCCATGGCCTTCCTAGCAGTAAATTAAAAGAGGCTGGAATGTCTAGCACCACAAATTCCACATTCCGAGTGACGCTGCCAGTAGTAATAGGCAATACTATAGATCCGACTGATTTCCGAGGTGAATTGTCATAGCCCTTCAGTTGTACGTCATTATGAGCCAAGTGTTGTTTTTGAACCCCTAATTTTTGTGCCGTCCTCCAAGGGCACACATTTACAGCTGAACCATTGTCAACCAGGACCACTAGGATAGTTTTGTTGGAGCATTGCACTGTAAGATACAGGGCTTTGTTGTGAGATGCTCCTCCCTGATACTCATCTTCTGTTGGGTAGTAACATGAGCAACCAACGTTTCGGGAGTTGTCGTCGGAGATATAGTAAGTGTTGTAAGGGCATCCAACATCTTCTGTCTATAAGCATGTGAGGTGCATATGAGTTGCCATATGGTAACCTCCGCTCTGGTCTTCTTGAGTTGAGATAATAGAGGATCTTAAGGAGAGACATGATTGTCATTGCCAACCGTTGGTGTTGGGTTAAGAACAGTCACTGGTGTGGTGGTGTTCCTATGGTGAGGCGGCCAGACCGAGTAAGAAACGCCACATCATCTGGTTCATCTTTCTCCATCCATTCTATCTCAGAATGCTCATGTTCGTCATCCTCATCGTTGTCCCAAATACCGTGGATAAACAGATCTTCCGGGAATCCAACTATTTCGGGGACAAGTTGACCTATTTCCACAATCAAGGCAGACGGGTCGAAGCTAAAATCCCCACAGAAAACAGCATTTGCATGCTCAGGCATAGGATTACTTTGATTGTTTGGTTTCTTGGCATCTTTTGGCATTGGTAATGTCCCTGCCCTTATCATATATTCTATTTTGTTCCTGAGAGTCCAACATTTCTCAGTGGCATGCCCTCGGCAACGGTGATAGCGGCAAAATTGGTTAGCATCCCAATTTCTGCCTTTGATGTCTGGCTCTTCTTTCGGTAAGGGCAAAACCAAGATACCCTTCTTGATTAGACGGTCGAGAGCTTGAGAATAAGGAACATCCAAGGGCGTATAAGTCTCACACTTCGGTACATAAGGCCCCTTACGCTGGATAGAGTTAGTCTCCATAATCTTAGGAGGGTGGCTAGCCGCACTAGTGGCCCTTCTGTTGGAGCTAGACCCTTTCCATCCAGGCGAAGTGGTCTTATCATTGTGCATTGCCTCTAATTGGACACAGATGTCCTTTAGGTAACCAAAGTCCTTAACGACATGATACCCCAAATGTTTGGATAGACTGCTCTTGAGTCCTTGCTTAAAGGTAGATAATTACAGGCGGAGAGGAATTGTCTCATTCATGTGGGACAATTTTGTATGCCATCTTTCAAAGTAATCCATAAAGGACTCATCTTCTCGTTGCTTCATGGTAGTTAGGTCATCCACCATAGCTTGATTCTTCTGGATGCGAGTGTAATGGTGGATAAAAGCTTTGAATAGCTCATTCCAGTTGGCTTTAATTTGGGGTGACAGTGCATGATACCATACCTTTGCTTCTCCATCTAGGATGGATGGGAAGACAGTAGAGTATAATTCGGTATCAATCTGATTCAAAGGTGCCAGCCTCATGAACTCCTCAACATGATGAATAGGGTTCTCAGAGGGTTTGAACCTAATATTTGACACTTCTTTGTCAGCTATCTTCAAGGTTGGTTGAACGGGCAATGGAACCTCCAAGTATTTGTCAGCAAAGGCCGGCACAGAGCTCATTGCTTTGGTGAGGCTTTCTAACTTCTGCTCAAGGGCCTTAATAGCGGGGTCCCTTGTAGGTTTAGACATTTCAGGCGTGTTAACCTTAGCCTTAGATATCCCTATTCCTCTAGAGTCTGAGGATGTCTTGATGATTTCAGGTTCATATTCATATCCTTGTATTTCTTCATCATCCTCTTCAACAATCAGCCCTAACTTGGTGTTGATCTTAGTGATGGCCTGCAGCATACCATCCATCACCTGTTGTTGTTCACTCAGCCTTTTGCTCCTCTTTTGTTCCTACTCGAGGGTATTAGCGAATACAAGACCTTGCATTTTGGTATAGAGCTCGTCTAAATGCTTCGTGATGTTGGCTTCGGTGCTTTGGACCAGGACTTCTTGGAATTGCTCTCCAGACATGATGCAGTCACTAGTTGCAGATGGATCATAATGCGAGTTCGGAATCAAACGACCAGTTCGTGGATCTCGAATGCGGGCTCAGAGTCGATCACCAATGATGCCTGCATGGAAATTCAAAGTTAGAACACTCGATGACATACTCTGACACATACTACCCGACACATGCATACCCTAAGAGACCTATATGATCTTAACTGACTCGACACATATATGCTGACACAAAGGACTCACCCACTTTTCGGGAGTGCATGACCTAACTCTATATGGACCTATGGACAAAGCATTATAAAGGGCCGAATAAAGTCAAACATAGCAAGCGGGTCATAAATTGATATGTTAAGTCAGTGTTTCCCAATTCGGATGGGCTCAAACCACAAGCCGACCGTTTTAAGGAGAATCCCTAACTTTGCCCAACAATGACTGTTATGCGGACTAGAATAATGCTTAACAAGACTGACGACCCTTTTTTTTCTTTTTATTACTTATCTATTTTATTTTATTAGTCGAGGAAATTGGACATTGTAAAGGATTGAATAAAGTCAACAATAAGCGAGTCATAATTAATTCATAGGTTTAATCAACAAATCCCATATGGTTGGGCTTATCAATGGGCCGACCATAACAAATGATGGATTTATTAATTAAGTCGACAAATCAATTTTCTCGAGCTTAGTGACTATTATGCAATCTAAAACGTTATCCATTAACTTTGTTGAACTTTTTTTTAAAAGAATTGTTGGACCTTTGTTAAGAGAATTTCGTAAAGGGTCATATAATATCATCAAAGGTAAGTCGATTTTTACTTATTAATTAAAATAATCACCCTTCAAGCATAAATGGGCCCTTCCACTTGGGCTAACCATGATGCCCTTGGAGTTAATTATTCTAATTAATAAGTAATTATTTTCTCAACCCAATGAATTTTATATGGACTAGAACAAAACCTCCAAACTAGGGTCGATTCTAAAACAAAAGGAAAAAGGGGAAGGGGTAGCACATAGCACATAGCATACACATGAAGGGACACCCTAAACCAAGGCTCTATGTTCATGGATTTTTCTATGGTTGGATTTCATGGCCTACCGCACGTTTTCATCTCCGTTCTCCGTACCCGAGGGTAGGGAGTGTGAGGTATTTCTTAAAGAACTTCAAGGAAGCCCTATGAGTGTAACGCGGGGAGAGAGGGGACCAAATGCTTGGCGATGTAGGGTGCATCCCACAAGTAATGGCTCGCCCGCTCTCAAGGGAATCACCTAGGTATAACTTATTCGTCGCCTTTGTGCTAACGTGTCAAAAGACGCGATTAGTGGCCCGGTATGCAAAGGATGCCTACAAAAAGAATTATAAAATCGCGAAAATAATCAACTTCTCCCTTTTACAATTTCACTTTAATTCGATTTTTTCAAGTTTTACCCTCTTTTTAAGTTTAAGCCCCCAGTGGAGCGCCAATCTGTAGGACCCACCCCTTTTCCTCTGTGGTGTGCCACTTAAACGATCGGGAGCCGACTAAGGTTGCTTAATCCTTAAATAAGGATATTTTTATTTTTCGAAATTCATTTTCGGGATGGTGAAATTTTATTTATTTTACAAATCAGTTTTTTTATTATTTAAATATTGAAATTACACGAAATATATTAATAATGATTCAAAATCGGTCAACACCACATTCAGGCCCAAAAGGAAGCACGCAGGCCGCTAGAACCGTCAAAACCCGCGCGGGTTTTGATGGCTCTTGGGTCGGGCCGCCTGTTTCCCTCGGGCCAGAGAACATGAATTGGAAATAATAAAACCCGTGAGGGTTTTATTAATTCCTAGACATTTTCTTTTGATTTTCCACTTTGAATTGGGTGTGAGGAAGATATTAAATCATTTCTTAATCATTTTAGTGTAAACTTCAATATTAAATAATTAAACAGATTATGAAAAAGAATAAAGAGTCGCCAGTCAATTTAAGAAAACCGACAAACCATAAAATTAATAATAACTCCGGTCTACGAAACCCGATTCTAAGTCTGGGGGTAAGGTTACGAATTCGAGAATTATAAGAATTCTTGAATTCGCCTGTTAGAAAACAGACTCTACTAAAATCGACATTAAATTGAAAAAGAGCGGGGAGAAGTTTAATTAATTTCACAAGTTTATATTCTTAAGCATGCAATATAGAGAATGGAGTTTTTGTTTTACAAAAATATGCACATATAACGTAAAATAAAAGACAAATTACATGATTAAATAATAATAACGAAAAGAAACATAAAACCGAACCTCTTTGATTTAGAAGCCCGAATGCGACGATCGAAATGCCTTGACTTCCCTTGACTTGGTGGATGAAGGATGAGTATAAGAGGAGTAGAATGGTAGTATGTGAGTGATATTTTTGATAGAGTTATGGTAATGAGAATAATGAGAATGATAGGAGTATGATGAGAGTTTAGGAGAGTAAGGGTAGAATTATGATGATAGTTGGTGATTTGAGTATAATGGAGGTGGTTTATGAGAGTTGTTGATGAAGAATGAATGGAATGGAGGGGGGTATTTATAGGTGGTGAGGGTAGTGTTTAAAATGGAAGTGGAGGGAGACACATCCCCACAATCATGCCCCTATCCCCATGCAATCACAAGTCAAGCCTTAGGGTCAACCCACATGGGGCTAATATCATGGGATAATGATTAAACTTTGGCGCCGGATTTAAAAATATAAAACCCACGCGGGTTTTATCAATCCTATACACGGATTGCTGACGTAAGCAAAGCAAAACGACGCGTCTCAGGGATAGAAAACCCGCGCGGGTTTGGTGTTGCCTGGGCTGGGGCGCGCCTTGGGCCTGCCTTGGTTCTGGGCCATCCTCTTCAAATAAAACCCGTGCGGGTTTTATTTCTGGTACTGGGACGGCTTGGGTTTGCTTTGCTTGTTTCGCTTATTACATGACCCAAATGACTTATTGACAAGCTGGGATTATATCGATGCAAATCTCGGTGTCTACACACGGTCAATTAACTCAGCCCATGGACACCATGGACCATGGTGTCCCAACACGGACCGTGTTCGGTCAACACGGTCCGTGTTGTACCCAGTTCGGTCTGTGTTGGGCTGATTTCTCACATAAATCAGTTCTCAACTTTTCTAAACGTAATACAATATCACTTAGGTTACATACATTATTCTAGGGCACTGACTTGTGTGACCAAGTAGGACCAAATAATATAGTTGTAATTAAACATATTCAATTACTAATTATAGAGGTATCTAGCAAGACATATAGTTACTATATTACTTTAGTTTAATCTCCATGTATATCGAACATTGTCGGGACATTCCCAACACTTGTGAATCAAGGGGAGGGAGGTGATGAAGATGAGGATGATTATGATTGACCCTAAATACTTTCAGAAGGATGAATGTGAGGAGGATGATAGTGACAC
Source organism: Portulaca oleracea (assembly GCA_029582165.1). Lineage (NCBI taxonomy): Eukaryota > Viridiplantae > Streptophyta > Magnoliopsida > Caryophyllales > Portulacaceae > Portulaca > Portulaca oleracea. The sequence continues at coordinate 25,039,852 of CM055889.1, forward strand.
TAATGATGACAATGGGTCTGATGTGGATGATGAAGAGGTTATGGCATTGAGGAAAAAAAAGAAGTTGAAGGAAGCTATTGAGAGTGAGAAGAGACTGTTGGAGGAAGAAAATCAAAATTACAATGGGGAGGAAGGAGAAGTTGATGGGTGCCATGCATATGAGAATTACCATGATTCTGACTGTCCAAGCGATCCAGAGAGTGAGGATGAGGAAGGTGAAAGTAAAAAGAAAAGGTGTAGGAGGAAGAACATGTAATACCCTAGATGCAACCCAAAAAATCCTCGTAGGCTTTTATGTGGCATGACCTTCCCTTAGAAAAAGGATGTGGTGAAAGTTATGATTGAATATAGGATTTTGGGTGGTTACAACTTGAAGGTAATGAAGAGTGATGAAGGCAGGTACACATTTGATTGTAAAGCTGAGGGTTGTTGGTGGAGGATGTACTCTTCACAAGTTGGGAATGAAAAAGACATTCCAAATCAAGACACTTGACAAAGAACATACATACATTCCTTACAGTATGCAAGCTCGTCATATGAACATGAGTGTTAAGTGGTTGGGTGAGCATTACAAGGAGATGATTAGGATTAATCCATCTTGGAGGGCAAGAGACTTGCAAGAGATGGTTAAGGTGGATTTAAATTATAGAGATACATTGTCAATGTGTGCAAGGGCTAGGAGGAAAGCATTGACCTCTATCATTGGTGATTACATGGGTCAATTTTCACAGCATAGGGACTACTTGTGGGAACTTCTGAAGAAGAATCCAGGGACCACAATCCAGCTAAAGACAACCCCTTCTCCAAATGGAGAACATGTGTTCTAGTTTGTTTACATCTCTCTTTAGGCATTAAAGAAAGGACTGGTTGAGGGTTGTAGGAAAATTATTAGCCTGGATGCATGTTTTTTGAAGGGTCCTTGGGATGGACAAATTTTTGTTGTTGTTGGAAGGGATAGTAACATCGAGATGTATCCATTTGCATGGAGAGTGGCAAAGAATGAAACTAAAGAGGTATGGGAGTGGTCTATAGAGCAGTTGGCAATGGACTGGGTCATGACTGAGGGGTTTCAGCAGACTCTCATATAATACCCCGGATATGTGGTTAAAAATGGCTTAAAAGAATTGAAATGACTACTTATATCACCAAGGTGCACCTTCTTTTAAGGTAGCTCATTCATTGGGAACTCCTCAGTTAAGCGTGCTTGGCTGGGAGTAGTCAACGGATGGGTGACCTCCTGGGAAGTTTTCTCATACAGCGTGCGAGCGAGGACGAAGCACGCTGGAAAGACTCGTGGTGATTTGTGGGGTCAGTCAGCGATTCTTGAAGCAGTTATCGATAACGTCCACGGCCCGGAGGGGTCGTGGCATTACAGATGGTATCAGAGTCGACCCGCGGCTGTCATATAAGTAGAAGGTGCACCTTGGTGATATAAGTAGTCATTTCAATCCCTTTAAGCTACACTTTAACCACATGCCCGGGGTGTTACATCTCATATCTGACCAGTGGAAGGTAACTTCCTTTGTTTTCATCTTAGATTTGTTTGTTGGTTAAAAACACTTGTCACTATAATACTATAATTCACTATGTGAAGGGATTGATTGAAGTTGTCAAGAAGTACCTTGTTCATGTTGAGCACAAGATGTGTGCAAGGCATGTATATGCCAATTTGAGGAAGAACTTCAGGGGTGATCTGTACAAGAAGTTATTTTGGAACATTGCAAAATCAACAACAGAACCCAACATGAAGAAGTATGTTGCAGAAGTGAAGAGTATCAGCCCAGAGGCTAGGGAGAGGTTGGAGAAAAAGGGGGTACAACACATTTGTAGGGCTTAGTGGACAACAATATGGCAGAGATATTCAATTCATTCATTATGGAAGCAAGGTATTTACCCATTCTATCTTTTCTTAGATGTGTGTTCAAGCTAATGATGAAAAGAATTTGTGAAAAGAATGGGTGGGCTTCAAACCTTCAAACTCCCATGGCTCCTAGAATTAGGAAGAAATTAAATGACAAAATTGATGGTTCTAGGCGTTACGAGGCTACAAGGGCAACAAATGACTTGTATAGTGTAACTAATGGTTATGGAGAAGAACATTATGTCAACTTACAAGCCATATCTTGTTCTTGTAACCCGTGGGAACTAATTGGTATCCCTTGCCCCCACTCAATAACAGTCATGAGGGATGAGAGAATTTAACCAATATACTTCATGTATTATACCAAAACAGAACATACATCAATCAATCATTTGTTCAAACATGTTCTAGGCATTTAACCAATATTAATCATCAAGATACCAAAACAAGACATGCAAAAATTGAAGGAACTCCATTTTTTGGTATCTAAGGAAGGATTCGCATTCATTCAATCATCATAATATTCTTTACATTACATTCATACTTAAACTAAAGAAATCAAAAACATACTAAAGCTAAACTACACTAAGCTGAAAATAACAATAAGCCATGGCTAACTTAAACAAAGTATGTCATGGCAACCGAAACAGCGCCATCCATAATATCAACCCAAAAAATTGTTAGTGGTGGGATACTACTTTTGCAAGTAACCCCACCAAAAAAAATGGCACTCCCAACATGTAACACCCCCAGAATATTAATCATCAGATTAAGTTAATGACTCACTTAACCTAAAGATTAGCGCAGCGGAAATACTCACCTAAGGACATTACAGCCGTCTATCAAAGATAGACAAGGCTAACTACATCCCAACACAAAACCATAACATAACATAACCCAACATAAACATCAAAACCCATCACCAACACACTTAACTCACAACTTTACAACATAACCCATAACATTAAATACAATACAATACACCATAATCACAACCCCTTTAAAAGTAAGACAGATTGCTCTCCTGAATCACCTTCGTCGCCTTACATGACCTAGGGGTTCGTCCTTCCGATGTCTTGCCTTTACTCTTAGCCGGGCCCCCTAAAACGAAAACATAAAAACTTCGAAAAGTGAGATAAACTCTGTACGTATACCCCTATAATGTAAGAATCATTTCGAAGATCTTTTAATTATTAGCGCGGTTCCAAAACCTTTAAAAACAACATAATAACAAATTAACAATAGAATAGCAATATAACTTACATAACATCACTCTGACTTAACCTATACATAAAAACATGACTTAACCTATAAATGAAAATATGACTTAACCTGCACATGAACACATGACTTAACCAGTATCTTAGATCACAACATAAGTGAACGCACACTCTTGAATTCCCTCCTTTAAATATAACACAACATAATGTCAAAAGACACTTAAATCATACACAACCTGGTATAAAACACACATAAAAGCATAACCTAAGCATGACCTTAATTCCCCATAAATCAAGACTTATAAACTTCAGTATGTAACTTATAAAGCTTTACTTGGATTCAAAACTTGGGTAACTTAAGATACTTAAACTTGACTGCCCTACTATTGTCTTGAAGGTCCCTTACTTGCGATCATCGGCTAAGCCTTCGTATGCGCATATCCAGACCGATTGGGAGATCCGGATGGTGGATAAATATCCTATACTCGCCAGATTTTCATGGTGTGCACTTAAGGCACTAAAAACATATGTTTCCCTGGTGTGCACTAAGGCACGATTATCCTGGTGTGCATCGTGTTGTGCACTAAGGCACGATTAAACATGGACGGGGCCTTTATTAAATTTAAAAGCTTGAATCCTTAACCTTGAAGCTTAATACAACTGGATTCCTGTACAAATTTATTCATAACTTAATGATATCCTTGAAATCCTTTTGGACAAAGATTATACTTATAAAGAGATTTACTCATGAAAAGTCCTTAATAACATCAACGCTTGTTGCCACAACCAAAATACCTAACCCAACAGTACTTATTTAATACAAATGACTTAATACGGAAGAGTTGTTCCTAGTATTAATACTTAAGACAAGATAACTCGCTTGATAAAGCATACTTTGGTACTTAAAATCACATAAACTTATTTATACTTTATCCTAATATATAAAAAACTGTGGAGTGAATAATACGAGTCTCAAAAGTAAACTTAAACTTTATACTGCATAAAACAGATCGTGTAATCATAATTATTCTAAATATAATACTTTAATTCATGAACTTACACAATACATGAAACCGTATAACAGGCACTTTAATTACTATGATAAAGATAAAAAAATTTGTAATGTATACTACAACATGTCATATTAAAATGGAATAAATAACATAAATCTCATCAATAAACATAGGATTTAAATAACATAAAATCAATCATGAAATTCGTAAGAAAGGTTACAAACAATATACGTACCTAACACCTTGAAAACGCACACTGAACTAGCAGAGACTTGAACAGTTTGAGTGCAACGATCTCTTGGAAGGACATAAAAATGAAAAGGAACATGAATTAGGAGTACAACTTAGATGGGAGTATTAAAGAATAACTTAATTAATTTTTCTAAGACTCGTCAACGAATTTGTTTTTCTAAGGCGCACTCCTAAGACCATAACTTCTCCCACAAGGATCACATCGAGGCATAAACAGACTTTTCGGAAAGCTCGGAACATATACTACAGCATTCTAGTTAATCATGAAGGCCAAAAACATGGTTAAGAAGGGTAAAAACTCTCATCTTTACAAGCTGCCCATGTTGACCAAAACTTATCGGTTTGAGGTACGTAAGCTACACTTATCGGTTTGAGGTACGTAAGCTATCTACGGAAAGCTGGAAGAGCGGCGTAAAACTTTTATGTTGACCAAAACTTGATTTGGCTATATTAAAGGGTCGAGATTTGGTCCTCAACTCAGAACAGTCCCTTGAACCTTCTGGGAAAATTTCAGTTTACTATAACCGACTGAAAGACTCATAACTCTCACTCCCGGTATCGTATGACCATGAAATTTACCTTTCTGGAAAGCTTAAAAATCTTCTAAATCTTTTATGCTAAAAACTCAACCCAAAAAGATCTCTAAATAGATGAAAAATGTTGATTTCCAAACTGCCTCAGAAATTCGTATTCATATGTTACCCCTCACAATTTTGAACATAACTTTTTATATACATAACGAAACTTCGTGATTCAAAAACCGGGGTTTTACTAACACTTTAGGATATCTATTTGTTAGGAAAGTGTCCTAAAATAACCAAATCTCTTGATCCCACAATTATTTGTTTCCTAATTGTATTAGGGTATTATTTAGGTTTCCTTATTATGTTGGGTTTCCTAATTGTATTAGATTCTAAATCTAATTGGAGTGGGAGTCAAGTTAGGTTATAGGGAGTTTTTCCTATAAATATGGTACATGTTTCTCCATCCAAAAATACATCGGTAAACACAGAGAGCTAGAGAGAGAGAAAATATTGAGAGAGAAAGGGGTCTCACCAATATTTTCCCCAGTGTATCCTGAGAGATTGTGAGTTGAGTGTTGAGAGACTGTTATTGTAATATCCTTCGTGGATCGCATCACACCCTGTGATAGTGATCAGGTTGTTATTTTCTGGCTGTCGCCGTCCGTGGGTTTTTCTCTGAGTTCTTCGGTTTCCCACGTAATTCGGGTGTTTGATTTTATCGCTTATTTTTCGTTCCTAAATTTATCTAATATCCGTCATCTCGTTTTCGATTCTATTATTCGCTTCCGCTGTTACCTTGCTACTTACTTTTCTCCAACACTAATCATACCATAAAATGGGTCAAATCATATTTTACACTCTCTGGAATTTCCATAAACCATCCAGACTTGAACACTACATTTTATTTGGGCTTCGTGTTTAATCATAACTAATCTACACTAATCTTTCCCAAATAATAACTTAAGCATAATCACTTAATTCCCAACACTAAAACACTCAGAAATCCTTCATTAATGGTCATATTTCATGCATGCAAAAACATAATCTTCACCTATTCAACTACTAGAATAGAACTCATCATATACTTACCCAATTCTCATCCTTGTACTTTTACACTTTCGATAACCACCACTTGAGCTTAGGTAACACTTGACTAATTTCAGTAAAAACATGAAAACATATATATATTTCACAAGTGACAAAACATTCTATATTACTATTAGATTATGATTATAGGAATGTTTTCATGTTTTTACTGAAATTAGTCAAGTGTTACCTAAGCTCAAGTGGTGGTTATCGAAAGTGTAAAAGTACAAGGTTGAGAATTGGGTAAGTATATGATGAGTTCTATTCTAGTAGTTGAATAGGTGAAGATTATGTTTTTGCATGCATGAAATATGACCATTAATGAAGGATTTCTGAGTGTTTTAGTGTTGGGAATTAAGTGATATATATATATATATATATATATATATATATATATATATATATATATATATATATATATATATATATATATATATATATATATATAAATAGATAGATAGATAGATAGATAGATAGATATATAGTATATATATATATATATATATATATATATATATATATATATATATATATATGTATGTATATATATGTATATATGTATATATATATATATATATATATATATATATATATATATATATATATTTCTGGGTACAAAAGGTGAAGATCGAAATGTGTGGATTCTAATGAGGGCATTTTGGGAAATCTATAATTGATTCTATTTAATTTTAAAAAAAAATCATGTAATATTTATGTGTGCATTAATGTGTGTTGCATTGATGACTCTCTTTTTTTCTATGTGCACTATTCTTTTTCTTTACTCTTTTTAATAAGAATACTATTCTTTTTATTTTTCATTATTGTTTTTTCTTTATTTTTTTAAATATAACCTCAATAATATTTTCAACAATATGTATGGTTTACTTACGTCCCGTGCAACGCACGGGTCTAAGTACTAGTTCATATATATAAATACCTCCTTGTGATCTCATATAATTATTTTTACCTTGACCTAGGTAAAAGATTGGAATAAAAAAAAAGGATCTGATATATCGGTCTTAGGAACAAATACAATCATGATCACCATAATTTATCAGAAGAGAAACATTAATAAAAGAAATTTTAGACTGATATACTTGACGATCGTTGCACTGTTCAAGTCCTGCAAGACACATACTTGGTTAGAAAAAAAATTGGAATGCGCGGTTTAATTATTATTTATTTATTTTTAACCTTGATTACTTATATTAATTAATACGTATTAGGGGGTAGTTAACATCGGGTTACTACACAACCCCAAAATAAGAACAAAAGAAATCAACTAAACTGTTGCTATACTGCTGCTACTTCACAACCATCTCCCTCGGACACCACCTCCCCCCCCCCCCCCCCACCACCATCTACGCCACCTGAAGCATGACCCCCACCAAGACCATTAGTAGAATACCGACCAACACCCTCATCCTCTTTTGAGACTTCCTCAACACCCTCACTTGGTACTCGGTGTCGATCAGTTGGCCCATATTCTCCTCGTTCTTCCTCTTCAACTTGGTTAGTTTCCTTATCGTACGAGAGAGTTCAGTAGCGAGGGTGGTGTTCCTCACTACGGTGGCCATGACCGGCATCCTCGACAGAACACAAATGGGGTCGTCCACCCACTCAAAAAAGTCACAGCCTTGAGGGGAGCCATGAAACATGCACCTAGCAAACCTTTCGAATAGGTTCAAGGGTGTTATTGACACCCAAACCACGTACAAAAGGCCACATGAGCATATCCTGTTCGTCTCATAGAAACAAGGACAGGAGGTGCAAGCCATGACTTGGGCATGGTTGACGATCCAATTTCCAGCCATTTTTGTGGGGAGGGAGGGGTAAGAACTCAGAAAGACAGAATATTACATGGGAGGAGAAGAGAAGTACAGAAAACCTAACGGTAAAGAGAAGAGAGAAGAGCAAATGAAGATGCAAAGGGGGTCGGGGTTTTTAAAAGGGAACTCAAAGAATTTGAAAGGTTATGAGGGAAGAAAGGTTGGTTTACGTATTAAACAACCAAGTTCATGATTACCCCCCCCCCCCCAAAGACAAGTCTAATCACCATTAATTATGCATCTGTTGGTTACAAGTCACCAAAAGGTCATTATTATCCCATTTTCCCACTTCAAGGTTATTTTATTAACGAAAATTTTTTTAAGGTCAGTTTTGACATTTTTTTTCCAAGTTCAAGGGCAATCTAATCCGAGGACTCGTCTTAAGGACCGATTAAGTTTTCTAACTCTTAAAATCATAAGTATTTTATGTGTATTTAGATTCATTCGATTCGTTTTAATGTCAAATTTATCTGAATGTTAAATACACAAGACCTGTATTTGTCTTAGTTAGATATATACACAACTTGTATTTAATCCATATGTTTGATAAAATAGCTTGATTTTCAAATGATGTTAGGAACTTGATTATTATGTTCGAGGGCAAAACAATAATTTGAGTGTAAACATAAGTTACAAGGCAAACAACTCATCTATTAACTATATTAAAACAAAACAAAAGTAAACAACAATGTGCCACGTGTCAAGGGCATAAAAAATCCCTATTTAATTTAAAAGAAAATTACTCCATTGTTAAGTCGTCATATCAAATGTCATTTACAAGTTTGCAACTGTTCAAAATGCTCAAGTGCAACTATTACAATTTAGTAACCGGAATTTCCAAAGTCACATAGTAACAGTTCAAAATCTCCCATTAAATTAAGGATTATTAGATGATAATACACTGAACTTTGGAGGTATTGGACAATAATACACTGGACTTTTTTCTTAGACTCTAATACACTGAACTTTGAGAGTATTGGACAATAATGCACTCACAACAATTCAGCTGGTGGTTGACGCGGTGGCTGTCCTACTTTGAGGTGTCGTTTTTCTATTTTTTTCAGAAAAAACTTTTGCCATATAAAAAAAGTACACATAAGCAGGATGACTTATATATTTTTTTGGAAAAAAATTGAAAAACGATACCTCAAAGTAGGACAGCCACCGCGTTAACCACCAGCTGAATCGGTCTGAGTGCATTAATGTTCAATACTCTCAAAGTTCAGTGTATTAGAGTCCAAGAAAAAAGTCCAGTGTATTATTGTCCAATACCCCTAAAGTTCAGTGTATTATCATCCAATAATCCTTAAATTAAATGAAAATTACAACTGTTTCAAGTACAAATGCTACTAATACAATTCAATATTCGGAATCCAAAGTGTTACACTAACCGCTCAAATCTCCCATTAAATGAGAATTACAACTGTGTGAAAAATACAAGGTGAGGAGATTGTCAATTATAACTTACAACCATATGATTAATTCACAATTTTATTGGATTATCACAACTACAAATAATAAAACTCCTACAAGCCAAAGGAAAAAAATGTATCTAAAGAGTCAAGATCACCCGATACACAATCATAATTGCAAATTCCCAATATCATCTTTCCTTAAAAAAAATATTAAAAATTAAGTTAATAATTAACAATAATTAATACATACTCCCACATACATATATATGTCACCTATAAACTGAGATTAAGCTAATAATTTCTACCATAAAAGTTTTCACTCACTTTCAAGAAACTACTTCAACAATTCCACAAGTTGAAGCTTTGTTTGGTGCTTTCATTTTGTAATTCTTCCCCTTTCATAATAAAAAGGTAATGTGTCCTACTCTTTTACTATAGAAAACTCTGTAAATTTAGATAGGATTTCAAATTCATATTCAACTTTAACATAATCATATTATTGATTTAATATAATCATGCATTTCTACTATTTGTCAATTTAAGTGGGATAGTGACATAAAATAGTGACCAAAAATAGGAAAACAAACAAGTACGCTATTAGATTTAGTTGACAAGGGTTATAGCCTAGCAATTTGCATTCCCCTCTCACCTTCATCATCTCCTCTTTTTAACCCTTTTCTTTTTGCCTGAATTACAACATCCACCTTGATGGATTAGGTTGGTCTAGACCTATCTAGGCCACAAGAGGAGGTGGGCTCGATCTAATCGGGACATCCCCAATTAGGAGCGGAAAGGAATCCTAACTATTAGGATTCTCACCTAATCTAAACTAAACTAACCCAAAGTAATAAATAACAGAATATAAATAGCAGGGGCTTAGGTATACCTCAGGTCTTTCAAATAGAAACGCCTCGGTCGGCCTTGTACTCTTGAACGTGCCGGCGTCAAAGGGACTCTGAGTGAAGAATCCAAAAAGGAATCCTCCAAGAAAAGGTCCACACAGTACCTTTCAGCACAGCTGCTAGACCGCTTCAACCACGGTCAAACCGAGGTTAAAAGAGTATGTTGTTCTTCCTTCCTTAGGGCGGTTTCCCGGGAATCACCCCGAGACTCCTGAAACTGAGAACTTTCAAATGAAAGTTTTTCCTGGTATCCCTTAAATCTCAAAATAGAGACTAGCCTTTATAATTGGCTACTAGTAGACCCCTTTATCTAGGAGAGAGAAGAGGGAAATGAGAGTTTTATTTCCGATGTGGGACGTGCGCCTGGGCACCACCACGGACCGTAGGGGAGCACAAAACTATTTCTACAACCCAGGAGGACGCCACGAACCTTGGCAGGGCACCACGGACTGTGGTGTCCCTTGCCACCTTCATGGTGGTCCTCCTTTGCTCCCTTTTTGGTGTTTCGGCCTCCCTGGTTCAATCCCTTATTGATTTTGCCCTCTTTCTAACATAATCTTGCCTTAGGGTATTGGCTTGTGTGACCCTGTGGGACCAACTATCACGGTTGTGATTGAACTGTTCAATCACTGGTTAAGAGATCTTCTAGCAAAGACATCAACCACCGTCCACGTTGGCTTTAGTACTCGGTTATATTTGAACATTGTCGGAACACTCCCAACAATCTTCCACTTATCCCACAAGTGTTCAAAAATACAAAATTCCTTTGTCTCTTGATGTCTCAGATTCGGATAAAGTAAGTTACGTAATCCTTATATTGCCCGAATGATTCTCGATCTCCGAGTCAAACTGTCAAAATGGGATATCAACTACTTGATCCTCTCATGCTCGACCGAACATTTTTAGTCTGATCTCATCGAGTGGTCTGTGAGACATATTCCTTCTAAAAAGAAGTGGACAATACCATCTTGTTCAACTATAAGTCACTGCAAGACCAAGACTCAGACACCGACCATATCACCTCCTGTTACGAGAAGTTTCAGTCGCACTCCAAGATCACAATGAATCTCGCATGAAATTTAAAGAACTCAGGTTTGAGGAATTTCTTTGAGTTAGTGAGAAATCTTGCGACAAGTACAATGCCTTCATGAATATCTCACCGTGGGTCAGTTCAATAAATGTTCTTCAACATTTTACCTATGTGATTGACTTTTGACATCCAATGTCCATATGATTATGAAACTCGATCATCATATCAATCACACATGCTAATTGCTTACAATCATCATTGTCCCAACAAGATGATCCAATTAGGAACTCAATCGGCATTCGACCAGGTTCAGCCCCTCCAAATTCACCAAATGGGGTTTCACAAGAACAGACATCATCTGATCTTTCCATTTTTGGATGTGTCAACCTTTTGGACGTTCCTTTCAATATTAATCCAAGATTGAAAATAGAACAAATACGACTTTAATTATTGATAAGTGCTTATTTTATAGTATTTTTTAGGAATCAAACATGTATATTTTGTGCTTTTATTCCATTAAATCTCACGTTTTTATATCGATTTCTACGATATTCTTCACTTGGTCGAGAATTGGTATTATTTTGCAGAAATTGATGAAATTTTCCTACAAAGAAAAGAAATAGAGGAGAATATTGAAGAAATGGAGAAGAAATTAAAAAGGAGGAATAGCATTGAAAGGAAGAAGAGGAATTGAGCCCAAATTGGAAAAAGAAAAAGTGAAGAAGTTTGCCCAACTCCAATCAGCCACCACACGAAGCCCAACAATAGCCTGCCCCCCACCAGCGCCTATTTACTCCCCAGTAGCGACTGGGGTAGAAAGTCTGGATTAAAGACAAATTTGAGGCGCTGGTGGTGCCATTTTTGACGCTGCCAGCATCTTGACCCATCTTATAAAAAGGGAATCCGTCGCACAGATCAGGGCATCCATTAATCATTCTACTTCACCGTCAAACTTTAGTATAGGGTTTTCTTTATATTTTCCTCCCTTCGGGAAGTCGTTCTAGTAGATTAGGAACAAAAGAGGAGGAGAAGGAGACCGAATCGAGTAATACGAAGAGAACGAATTCGACGGCTCGGATGTTTGGTTTATTCTCTATTTTTCTTATGTTTTGTTATTCAGTTTTCGTTATTGTTTTCCTAGTTTTTATTATCATAAGTATTTAGATTCCTCGTTTAGGGGACAAACTCAATGTTTCTTAATTAATTTATAGTGTGTGATTTCAGTTTTAGGTTTTAATTCAGTTGTTAATCTCCGTGTTTTGTCTGTCATAGTAATTGATTGGCCATCTTTTACTTGGTTTAGATTCTTAATATCAAAACGAAAGTTTGTATTTTGAATTGGAAAGACGAAGATTGAATATGCGTAGAAAATAGTTAGAAATAATGATTCACGCTTAAGGTCGTGTTATAATCGGTTCTTATCTTTGATTAGGTTAAATAGTCATGAGAATAGGTGTTTAGTCTAATCACTATAACTCACTTCAAATCGAAAGATTGTTGTAATAAGCCCTAGAAAGATTATAGACCCTGACACTACCAATATTACCTTGAACTAGAATCACCTCTTGATTGATTGAATAACTAGAGTGGACTCCCCTAAACTCCCTTAATTATCTGATAAAACCTATAAAGATTGTATCTTTCCTTGTTATCTACTTAATTCTCTTATTCACTCAACCTTTTGACCGACATAGCATCCTTTGTAGTGAACTAGTTTAGTGCGTAGTTGAACACAAGTCCCAAGAGAGAACGGCATTTTTATATTACTCAGACTCGTACACTTGCGGTATACACCTAAACACGTTTTAGGCCTATCAATTATGATGAATAATTATCGATTACAACTCAAGAATAGCATACATATACATAAGAAGTAAAGAGGGCATTCTCTAATGCGAATACAACTTATTCACTGTTCAAAACAAGAGAAGTAAACTACACGCATTCTTAGCCGTGCTTGATACCTATAGCTCGGGCATGACTTTAATTTCATGCTTAGATTGAGATAGGGGTTTTGTGAGCGGATCAGCGACGTTCGCATCCGTATGAACCTTGCATACCCTAACATCACCTTCATCTATGAAAGACCGGATGAGGTGATATTTTCGGGACACATGCTTGGCCTTGTCGTGTGCCCTAGGTTCCTTAGCTTGAGCGATGGCCCCACTATAATCGTAATAGAGGTCCACGCCTTCCACTACACTAGACACCACTCCAAGTATCGTAATGAACTTTTTCATCTACACGGCCTCCTTTGCGGCTTCCGAAGCGGCAATGTATTCGGCCTCGGTTGTAGAATCCGCAACTGTGTCTTGGTTAGAACTCTTTCATCTCATAGCCCCTCCATTTAACAAGAAGACATACCCAGTCTGGCTCTTGTAGTGATCCTTGTCCGTCATAAAACTGGCATCGGTGTAGCCCTTCACACACAGTCGTATATCACCTCCGTATACTAAAGACAGATCTTTAGTCCTGTTTAAATACTTGAGTATGTTTTTCACATCTATCCTGTGTTTCTCTCCAAGATTGGATTGAAACCTACTGCACATACTCAAGGCATAAGCTATGTCTGGCCTTGTACATCTCATGGCATACATAATGGAGCCTACTACCGAAGCATAGGGTACATTTTTCATTTTCTGTAAGTCTTCAGTTGTAAGGACAATCTGTTTTACTAAGCGATGTGCCATGGACCATAGGGAAGTAACCCTTCTTGGAGTTTTCCATGTTGAACCTATTCAACACCTTATCAATATAAGTTGTTTGATTTAACGCAATCAAACGTTTTAATCTGTCTCTATAGATTTTAACTCTAAGGATATACTGGGCCTTGCCAAGATCCTTGATTTGGAAATTCTTCCTAAGCCAAGTCTTGCAAGCCTCCAACATGGGAATGTCGTTTCCAATAAGAAGTATGTCATCCACATATAAGACAAGAAAGACAATTTTTCTCCCACTGTGTTTCTTGTAAACACAGCGCTCTTCCTGGTTCTGAAGAAAACCAAACTTTTTGATTACCTTATCAAATCTTTGATTCCAACTCCTAGAAGCTTGTTTAAGTTCATAAATGGCCTTTTGCAGCTTGCAAACTTTCCCAACTTGCTTGGGATCCTCAAAACCTTATAGTTGAATCAGGTATACTTCCACTTCCAGAAAACCATTCAGGAAGGCAGTTTTGACGTCCATTTGCCATATCTCATAGTCATACCATGCAGCAATGGCTAGGAGTATTCTGATGGACTCAAATGATGCCTAGAGAAAAGGTCTCTTCATATTCAACACCATGAATTTGAGTGAAACCCTTAGCTATCAGTCACGCTTTGTAAACATTCTGGTTCACCACCCAAATCGGTCTTTACTTTAAAGATCCACTTGTTCCTGATTGCTCTATCACCTTCAGACAAGTCTACCAAGTTCCAAACTCGGTTTTGGTACATGGAGTCCATTTCAGATTTCATGGCCTCGAGCCATTTCTTGGAATCTGGGCTTTCCATAGCTTGCTTTTAGGTGGTAGGTTCATGACTATCCAAAAGCAACACTTATTTGTCAATAAGGAGATACCTGTATCTCTCAGGCTGACGAATTTCTCTACCAGTCCTACGAAGGGTCTTTGCCACCAGCTCCTTACTTGACTGGCCCTCAGCTCTTTGAGTCTTATCTTCAAGTTCCTCAATTGGCTGGTCCTCAACAGTTTGAGTCCGGTCTCCCTCTTCTTGAACCTTATTTGATTGAACCCCAGCTCTTTGAGCTTCATCCCACACTCGCTGACTTTCAGACAGTGTATAGGCGATAGAAGGGGTATTAAAGAAGGGTGAAGTGCTTTGTGGCTCTTGAACTTCATCAAGTTCAATAAAATCTCTCCCACTCTTTCTCTTAGAGATAAACTCGGTCTCTAAGAAGAAAGCATCCTGAGACACCAACACTTTGTTCTTTGGATGGTTGTAGAAGAAATACCCTCTGGTTTCTTTTGGATAACCCACAAAGAAACATTTTTTGGATCTAGGTGCAAGCTTGTCACTTGGTTGGACCTTGACATATGCTTCACAACCCCAAACCCTTAGGAAAGACAAACTGGGGACTCGACCCCTCCCTATCTCATATGGTGTCTTTTCAGCAGCTTTGGTGGGAGATCTGTTCAAAATGAGGCAGGCAGTTTCTAGAGCATATCCCCAAAAACTAGTATGCAAATTTGACTCACTAATCATTGTTCGTACCATATCTAATAAAGTACGATTTCTCCTTTCAGACACACCATTATGCTGAGGTGTTCAGGGAGGGGATAGTTGTGAAACAATTCCACACTTCTTTAAATGATCAAGAAACTCTTGACTCAAATATTCATCACCTCGATCAGATCGAAGTATCTTTATTGTTTTGCCAAGTTGATTTTGTACTTCATTTTGAAATTCCTTAAACGTTTTAAAGGATTCAGATTTGTGATGCACCAAGTAGACATAACCATATTTACTTAGATCATCGGTGAAAGTAATGAAGTACTTGAACCCACCTCGTGCACTTGTACTCATAGGACCACATACATCAGTATGTATGAGTCCCAAAAGTTCAGTTGCCCGTTCACCAATTCCAGTAAATGGTGATCTGGTAATTTTACCCATAAGACATGCTTCACAAGCATTATATGCTTCGTAGTTAAAACCACTCAAAAGTCTTGCACCATACAGCTTTTGTATGCGTTTCTGGTTTTTATGACCCAGGCGACAGTGCCACAGGTAAGTGGGATTCGAGTCAGATGTTCTAGTTTTCTTGGAACCAATGTGGTAAACAGGTTTATCCAAATCTACAATATACAAGCCATTCAATCGAACACCGGTACAAAAGTAGATTCCTTCTTTGATAATATTAAAGTGACCATAGCGAAGTTCAAAGGAATAACCTTCCTCTTCCAAAATAGATATGGAAATCAGATTTCTGCTTATAGCAGGAACAAAATAACAGTTGTTCAGTTCTAGAATAAGCCCAGAAGTAAAGATAAACTATAAGTTCCTACGTAGACGGCTGCAATTCTCTCCCGTTTCCTTGATGCAGGTTCACTTCTCCTAGCTTAACCCTTCTGCTTTTGCTTAGCCCCTGCACATTTCCACAAATGTGGGAGCAACAGTCGGTATCTAATACCCATATAGAGGGGTCAGTGAAGTGAATTTCAACCACATTATTACATGATCTAGGAACCACCTTCCCATTCTTTAGGTCCTCCAAGTAGGATGGGCAGTTCCTCTTCCAGTGCCCCTTGCCTTTACAGTAAAAGGAGTCATTGTTGTGATCAGGTCCTCCTCCTTTAGATTTGGCTTGAGCAATTGCCTTGCCTTTGCCTTTCTTAGAAGGAGGAAACTTCTTGCCCTTGGCTTTCCTCTTAAAGCTTTTTCCCTTTCTCACCGTTAAAACATCAAAGGTTGGCTTTGCAGCAACCTTGATGTCCCTTTCAGCTTGGATAAGCATCCCATGCAAGTCCATAAGGGTCTTCCTTTTCCTCCGAGGCTACATGTTGAAGTTCATCTTGAACGGAACGAACCCATCATGGAGCGAGGACAAGATGGTGTCCATAGCCAACTCTTGGCTATAGGGAAAACCAAGCTTCCTCAAATTGTTGAAAAGACCAATCATGTTCAGCACATGAGGTCCTACTGGCTTCCAAACCTCCAATCGTGATTGAAGCACTTGGCGGTTGGTCTCATAACGCTGAATTGCAGCATGTTCCTAGAACATACTCTTCAATTGAGTAATAATTTCATATGCCTCCTTTTCCTCAAACTGCTTTTGAAGGTCAGGAGTCATTGAAGCCAGCATAAGACAAGCTACTTCGAGTTCATCATCAACATGATGTTTCCACTTGTCTTTTTCAGCTTGGGTAGCTGAAGAGGATGGGGACTCTCCCTTTTCCTTCTCAAGAACATATTCTTTCTTTTCAGATTTGAGGACAATCCTCAAATTTTGATACCAATCAAGAAAATTGGAACCATTCAGCTTATCCTTCTCAAGGATTGAACGAAGATTGATTGCAGATGAAGAGGTGGAATCACACATTGTTGAACCAAGCAAAAAGGTTCATTTAGAATTATTCATCAAAATTTTGAAATTGAACTCTTTTAATTTCCACATCAAACACCTTTAACTCTCATTAGTGTTTAATGTAACCAAGATCCAACAGGCCCAAGCGACATCAAGTGGACTTTGGTCCAAACAAAACTTGTGTCCTCTGCCTAAGGTAGATCATCTCATGATCAATCGTTTTAAACGACTCCCGACGAGAGTATGTGTATCTCATACAACGTCTCTCTCTGTTGCTCATGACTCTAGACTCTCTAGCCCGCCATTATAAACCTACCTAACTCCCACCCAATTTGTTACTGATCCTCCAACGACTTGCTTTGGCAATGACCGTCTAGGATCCAAGTGGTGGTCGTTAGGATAAGCAATCACATATTCAAATTATGAGAGTTCAAATTTTATTATCCTAAACATGCGATTCTAGGTGAACCTGCTGAATCGATCATGAAAGACATAATAAAATGATAAAAGCATGCTAAGAACCATTCAAAGCATAAAATAAAACCCCTAGTTCCTAAACTTAATTAAACAACTTTAATTAAGATAAACTAGTCTTGAACCAGCACTTCAAGAATACCTTCTCGAACGTTTTCAAGAACTCCTTCTTGAACCATTGCAACAGAATAGCTCCCACTCGAACCAACATCCATGTTGCTTTTGGGCTCCCACTCAACTTCATGTCTCCAAATTACAAGATTTTACAAGTGGGTCTCATCGAATGAGATTACATAGATTTCAAATATAAATTACAAATTTAATCAAATTAAATTGAAAATATATTCAAAATTGACGGCACGCAGACTATATTTCACATAACCCGGCACGCAAGCCGGTAAAACCAGACTAGCTAAGGTCATACTAAGAGCGCATGCGATCAAACAAGTAATTTTGGCAACATTGCAACATGACATATCAACATATATCATAACATGCTTCAACACAACTATAGAAGACATCCAATTTGCAATATATCAACCAAAATCAAGGGATAAAGCCAACATAATTTAGCATCAAACAAATCCTAATCAAAGTAAGAAAATACGCATGCGTACTCAACAAAACAACAATTTTATTAAGTTAAGATCTCCAGCCCAAAACGATTTTAGGCGAGATAGGAAACAACTTTCCTTCTTGAAATTCTAAATTTTAAGGCTAGACACATACTCATTCCACTCAATTTCTGAAATCGAGCGAATCTTTCTCAACATATTCTTAATCCATGCTGAGGATCACTTTGTAGAGGTTTAACTGGAATCACCCAGCCACCAACTCCACAACAACGATCTGTTTATGCCCAATTGGCCGATTGAAAATTGATTTCCTAAATCAACTCTTCCCATAATGCAGTACTTGAATGGAATCACCCAGTTCAATACAGCAGATTAAATCTAATTTAACTGGGAAGTTAAAGAAACGAGATTTCAAGTCTAAACATTTTAGACCCAAAACTCAAATCCTCTAGGTTTGATGTTTGAAGAAAACATGAAGTGGCATTAGCAATGAGTGTGACATCACATGTCACATACATTCAAGGTATACCAACCTCATGGAAAAGCAACACTAACATGAGAGCCATCATGAGTACGGCGTCAAACGCAACAATTACTCAAGATGCTCAAAAGAGATCCAATGACAGTCATCGTGAGTACGGCGTCAAACACCACAATTACTCAAGATACTCAAAAAGAAATCCAATGCGATCACGAGAGCCATCATGAGTACGGCGTCAAATGCAACAATTACTCAAGATGCTCAAAGGAAATCCAATGACAGTCATCGTGAGTACGGCGTCAAACTCAACAATTACTCAAGATACTCAAAAGGAAATCCAATGCGATCACGAGAGCCATCGTGAGTACGGCGTCAAACGCAACAATTACTCAAGATACTCAAAGGAAATCTAATGACAGTCATCGTGAGTACGGAGTCAAATGCAACAATTACTCAAGATACTCAAAAGGAAATCCAATGCGATCACGAGAGCCATCGTGAGTATGGCGTCAAGCGCAATAATTACTCAAGATGCTCAAAGGAAATCCAATGCGATCACGAGAGCCATCGTGTGTATGGCGTCAAATGCAACAATTACTCAAGATGCGCAAAGGAAATCCAATATGATCACTAGAGCCATCATGAGCACGGTAACAAACGCAACAATTACTCAAGAGGCTCCCAGTGAGAGAAGAAAGGTTATGAGTTTCACCAAAATCCCGAGTAAGACACCTAGTGTCGTGCTCGAGATTCCTTGTCAAACGAGGGGAGAATCTCAATGCGTACCTATGGTTATGGCAACAATTTCCACGACCAACGCTTTCCTCATATCATATGGAAAAACCCATATGTGATCACAAAAGAGATAAACAACACAAACATTCAAAACCAATATCCAATCAATCAAAGCTAAGGTTCAACCACAACAAGATTATTATATATAATAATCAAGGTTAACCAACATATGGAGCCAAATTAACAATTAATCTAGCATACATACATCCTAATAGATCACATCTACCAAGATTATAGCATAAAAGGCATAAACAAATAATCTAGCAAGACTATCTAAACGTGATTCAACAATTGAAACGTATAAGAGAGATAGGCAAAACATAAGCATGCTATTGTGGCTCTAATACCACTAATGGGTTAGGGTGGTCTAGACCATTCTAGGCCACAAGAAGAGATTGGCCCGATCTAATCAGAACCTCCCCGATTAGGGGCGGAAAAGAATCCTAACTATTAGGATTCCCACCTAATCTAAACTAAATTAACCCAAAGCAATAAATAACATAATATAAATAGCAGGGGCTTAGATATATATACCTCAGGACTCTCAAATAGAAACGCCTCGGTCAGCCTTCCACTCTTGAACTCGCTGGCATCAAAGGGACTCCGAGTAGAAGATTCCAAAAAGGAATCCTCCACAAAAGGTCCACGCAGTACCTTTCAGCATGGCTGCTAGACTGCTTCAACCCCGGTCAAACCGAGGTCAAAAAATTAGGTTGTCCTTCCTTCCTTAGGTTTCACGGGAATCACCCTGAGACTCCTGAAACCAAGAACTTTCAAATGAAAGCTTTTCCGGTATCCCTTAGATCTCAAAATAGAGACTAGCCTTTATAATGGCCACTTGGGATGAAAAGACAAATTTTCCCATCCAAGTAGCCCCCTTTATATAGGAGAGAGAAGAGGGAAATGATAGTTTCATTTCCGATGTGGGACGCGCGCCTGGGCACCATCATGGACCGTGGTACCCCACCACGGACCGTGGTAGAGCACAGAACCCTTTCTACAACCCAAGAGGACGCCACGAACTGTGGTAGGGCACCATGGACCATAGTGTCCCTTGCCACCTCCGTGGTGGTCCTCCTTTGCCCCATTTTCGGTGTTTCGGCCACCCTGGTTCGATCCTTTATTGATTCGGCCCTCTTTCCAACATACTCTTGCCTTAGGGCACTGGCTTGTGTGACCCTATGGGACCAACTATCATGATTGTGATTGAACTGTTCAATCACTGGTTAAGAGAACTTCTAGCAAAGATATCAACCACCATGCCACATTAGCTTGAGTACTCGGTTGTATTTGAACATTGTCGGGGCACTCCCAACAGATGTATTCAACCACCTTGAGCACCAAGGTAGCATAAGACTCATCGATTTCTTGGATGGTCACGCGGCCACCAAGGCTCCCACATGATTATTGTTGCATGGTGAGCTGAAGGAAGTGACTTAGCACCTCGGGAAGGTCGCTCGACCGTCGGTGCACGTGGTGGTTCCCAGCTTTGGACGGTGTAGCAGGAAGCGAAATTCGAACCCTGGACCTCATTGAAGTCCACGGGCCTTCACATGCTACATGGGGTCACATAGATTTTTTATGCATGGGTTTTCATGGGTTTTTCACATAGACTTGTGCATGTTGTTTACGTGCATGCCTAGGTTTTCCTGATTCTAAGCTTCTTATTTTCATATTCCTAAAATAAAATTAAAAAAATGTTACAAAAATACACAAAAGATGTACACTAAACTAGATCAAAATCCTGTTGCCTACAGATAGCCCCCACTTTGATTGAATCCAAATTGGATGAGAAGCAAAATAGTGTTCTGATTACTGGACACCAGTACCAGATATGACTTTGAGATTCAAAGCATGGGGCGATGCTTGGAAGCTGGAGTTCCTACGCGTGACTGTTGATAAATGATGCTGATCTTGAGCAAGAATGATGCTCTGCTTGATTGCTGATGGAAAGGATGCAATTTGTCGCTGATCTCAAGTAAGAATTATACTCTACTTGGCTATTGATGGAGGATGCAATTTGTTGCTGATCTCGAGCAAGAATGATGCTATACTTGATTGTCGATGGAGAGGATAAGATGGTGATTTGTCACCGGCGCCATTCATGCTCGATTGTTGAAGGGCGATAATTTGTTTCCTGGAGACTACATTGAGTGCGATGTCGATCGCTCTAGTTGGGTGGCGATTTGTCACCAGTGTTGTACAGGCTTGATTGTTTCCTGCAAACACGAATATTCGTCAATTTGATATGGAAGGAATTTAATCAAAAGAATTTCTTACCTCCTTGATTGGGATTTATTTTTGCTCTAAGGTTGACTCTGTGTGTCTTGCACTTTATTTGAGAAAAGCACTCCTTATTAGTACCTTCACATGGAGAAGAGAAAGTGCACAACAATGCTCCTTAAAGATTACATGCACCACATTGAAAACATTTATGTCGTGGACCATAGGACAAGGCCAAGGGGAAAAGGACAAGGTGCCCTTAAACATCTTGTAGTCGTCCTAGGAACCATGCGTGCCTTATACCAAGGGGAAGATTACAAAAAAAAAATAAGGACAAAACGTCCTTAAAGGCTAAGCGGTCGTCATAGGGAAAGGAATTTTTTTTGTCATTTCCATGCAACTTTTTGCAAATGCTGGTCTCGAGACCACTGAATGCATTATTATAGGTTTCTTCGTAGGTTGTGCATCCGTCACGGGCAGCAACTAACAACGCGACACGTGGACACCATGGGTCCCACTTTGACCTTATATAAATCGAGTTTGCTTGATTTGGATGATTGCACATCATCATTGAGCTCAACCTTCGTTCAATTTCTTTCATATCAAATCTCTTTCAGTTTGTGCTATTTTGAAGAAAATGGCCTCTTTGTGGAGAAGTCGTCGTCGAGCTACACAACCACCGGTTCAGGAGCGTCCGTATGTGAGAGTTGTGTAGGGGAATACCCTAGTAGGGAGTTTACACTCGACCTTGTCCTGACGAGTACACTTGATTCTTCCATTCATGCATCAGTATGGCTTTTCTTTCAACCAAATTTGAATGCCTTCACATTTCGTACGTTGGTTGTTGTTTCACCACATGAACTTGGTTGCTTTTGAAACTTGCTTGTCAAACACTTTAAGTGTAATTCAAAGTATATGCTACTATAAATTTTGCTTTACGTGTGTGTAATTGTATGCAAAAATTTCTACTACTTATACTCTGCTTTACATGTAAGTTTAATAGGGTTGGCTAATAGGTCAGGTTGTGTCGGGTTCGTGTTCGTATCAAACAAAAACAGGTTGAAAATCCCTCAACCTAAACCTAACCGTATATTAAACAGATTGAAAGTTAAAACCTTTTACCGTTTAAATATTAAACGGGTTAACCTGATTTTAACCCATTTATCTGTTTAAGTAAATGGGTCGAAATTAGATTACTCGTTTACCTATGGACTACCAACCTGTTTATGCAAAAGTGGAATATTTAGAGGTGGATAAAGGCCTTTATGGCCTAAATCAAAGTCGCTGACGATGAGAAACTACACCACCAACAGTGAGACACAGACAAATCGTAGAGATAGCTTACTGTGTAAACTAAGGCTAATAAGGTATTTATACGGAGGGATTTACTTTGGAAGTTAGAACTTTGGAGCTATAAAAATGGCAGTAAATTCTTCTTTCCTTTCTCCTACATTTCAAATGAGAAAGTAGAATGAAAATTGTGTTTGATGGATGGTTTGGTCTTTTACTTTAAACATAAACTAGTTTTTCCCTTGAAATACCCTAATCCCCTCCCAAAAATAATAAATTCTAACCTTTTTCAACATTTCTTTCCTAAGACAAACCAAAAAAAAAAAAAAAGAATTATGATATACATTGACTTTTGGGTTGTAACCTAACTTATTAGTAAATGAGTTAACTGGGTGAACAAATTAGCATATAAACCCCGTAACCCATTTATCCATTTAATTAAACAGGTTAATAGGTTTTTTCGTGTCAAAAAATTTGACCAGAACTAGGGATGGCAATAAAACCTGAACCCACGGGTACCCGCCTTCACCCGACCCATTATGGGTGATAAATTTTAAAAACATGGGTAATGGTAGGGTAATGGGTACTTGTTTATACCCAACGGGTACCCTATCCGTCCCGCCCCGAATACCTACAAAACAAAAAAAAAAAAAAAAAAAACTACTGTTGATTATTTATTATTGGGCCTCGGGTATATATTAATATTTGTGTTTATAGCTAATATGTTGAGTTTTGTAACCACGATATTTTCTCTAAAATTTTATCATTCATACCCATTTTTTCGAGCCGGGTAAAGGCCGGTATATTAAAATATTAAATGTATTTTGGCATGATAGTTGTCCAATTTTCCTCTTGCTTATAGGAATCTTCATATAATATTTTCTTTTGATCACTATTATGATTATATCTGAAAATAACCCGTTGGCTTGTACATATGGGTGTAAAATGGGTTGTATAAATTAATCTTTAATTATACTCAAATTATACTCATTATACCCCCACTACCCGATGGGTAAGGGTAAGGGTACTTGTATTTTGTACCCGTTAAATATAGGTAGGGTAAGGGTACGGATCTACCTGCCCCGAACTTGACCCATTGTCATCCCTAACCTGAACCTAACCTGTTTAATTAACGGGTTTATCGGTCAACACTAGACCTGCGCAGTGGGCCAGGGACCCGCTCGGCCCGACCCGGCCCAAAAAAGTGCGGGTCAAGGTCACTTTTTTGGTGGTGGCCCGGCCCGACCCGTAAAGACCGGGGCCCAAAGATTAGACGGGCCGGGGGGTATGTGACCCGGCCCGACCCGCCGACCCGATCACATATATTAAAAATAAAAACAAAATCTAGCATACTCATTACTCCATTAGGGTTTTATGCTAGTATGTGCTACTGCCTCCCCCCAGTCTCCCTCTTTACTTCTTTTGTATTGAATCACTGGAGCATTGCATCAGTACCGGATGGGAAAAGTAACTTTAATTATTAATATATAAAAGGAAGCAACAAGATGATGGTACAATATCAGCAGCCACTACAACTAAATGCTGACAGTGTCCTCCATGTCTTAAAAGTAAACTACACATTGCCAGTATCAGTAACCCTAAACGTGACACAATCAGCTCTACCTGGGGCAGAAGTTAAGTCACAATTTCACAGAGCACAACTACAGAAGCTGGTAAATATGTACAAATGCCAGTTCACTTGACCTTGTTCTGAAGCACCCCCTGCTTTCCTCGATTTCATGATCAGCAACATGCCGCTAGCAGCCAAGCATTTTCAAGCAATTCAACTATCAGAGAGCATATCACGGATTTTTATGATTGAATTTCGGAATGTTGAATATTACATACTTATATCCAGGTGGTTGTGCGCGATGGAATTCGGTCAATTATTGTTGAAATCAGCTCTAAAATGTATAGAGTATATTCAAGTTTTGTGTTATAAAAATAAATCCAGGGGCACAATTGTCGGCCCGCAGACCTGACTGCGGCCCGCTGGGTCAGGGCTCGGGCCGACACAACCTGACCCGCTAGCTGGGCCGGGCCGGGCTCGGGTCTACGGGACAGAAATTTTCGGCCTGCCCGGCTCGGCCCTCCTAATGCCCAAGTCTAGTCAACACATTT
The DNA here is from genome assembly GCA_029582165.1 of Portulaca oleracea. Taxonomy (NCBI): domain Eukaryota; kingdom Viridiplantae; phylum Streptophyta; class Magnoliopsida; order Caryophyllales; family Portulacaceae; genus Portulaca; species Portulaca oleracea. The sequence goes on from CM055889.1 coordinate 25,064,970, forward strand.
AATTAAATGGGTTGAAAATTCATACCCAAACCCGCTTATTATCGTGTTCGGTTCATGTCAGTAATCGTGTCCGGTTCATGTCAGTAATCGTGTCGGGTCAACTTTTTTCCAGCTCTACAGTTTAATTCAAAATTCATTGCGGAAAGGTTCTTGTTTCTTTCTTTCAAATTTTGAATTTTGTTATACATGTGCTTAGTCCCCATTTTAATTGATACAATATGACACTTTGAAAACTTGTGGAAGCTCTCAAGGGGTAGTGGATCTTACAAAAGATCTGAATGTAGGTGCCTTTTACAAGGCAATCATTGAGGGTCATGGATTTGGCTCATTCTTCCACTGTTTAGAGGTGTAGATGACCCATGGAAAGAGGGTGTTCGATCGTGCTTTGGTGGAGCATTTTTGTGACACTACCAACGTATTTCACCTTCCAGTGGGTGAAATGATGGTTACCCCGCTCGACTTTGTAATGATCATTGGTCTCACTTGGCGGTTCAAGACAGTCAAGCCCGATCACTTTTTGAGTGTCTCTCGAGGTACGTGTTTTACTTAAAAGAGCACTTCTTCTTCCAGGACTCGGAGATATGGCCATTGTCGGTCCCTCAGGATCCTCCCTAGCTCATGTTCGACAAGCAAGCATTGCCTCAGGATGTGATAGAGAGGTACGTAGAGGGTGAAGTGGCTGACAACTTCGTAGTGCAGATTTTTTATGATCAATTGGAGGAGGCTACTGCAACATACTGAGGGCTCTTAGCCTATGTTAGGGTATGTCTTTAACCTTTTCTTACTTATCTCTGGACTCGGACATACATTGAAGATTCGCTCATTTTATTGCAGTTGGGAGGATATTACGATCCTCTTCTCTACCGAAACAATGAGATTGAAGTCGAGGAAGATGAGGAGTTGGTGTACGGGTTTATCCCACTCGTCCCTAATGATCATGAGCTATAGCAGTTTTTTTATGAAAACCCGGTATGTTGTGCATATAGCATTGCATACCTCATTATCTTGCAACTTCTATCGTTTTGACGTAATTCTTGTTTTAATTTGCAGCATGCCTGGGCGTAGATCTGGCTCTACTGAAGGAAGGAATCACTTCCCATGAGTTCATTGATCAAACTTTTATCGAAGCCGCACAATACCGGGGACGTGTTGCAACCCTTGTAAATGAGGCCAATGACGTGAGGTCACAGATGTCAACGCCTTCACGGACGTCAAATGTAGGTGCGAGGTGCTCTAGTGGTGGGCCAAGGTAGCCTCCTCGCCATTCATCTGATGGTAAGCCGAGTAGAAGACCTCACCGATTAAGCCGAGGAAAAGCCCCGGTGGAGAAAGAAGAATTGGTTCAAAGGATGGACCAAAAACCTGATGGCGGGCATCCAGATTCCTCACTCTAGCCTCTCTTGATCCTCCGATGGTACAAGGAGGGTTGCTAACTCTCATGAGGTCTTGGTGGAGGACTGCTCGGAGTCCAGCATCTGTTACGAATTCCAAAGAGATCGGGAACCGAGTCCCTATCCCACTATGATCCTTAGGCCATTGTTCCTTATGGTTAAGTCTTGGGAGCCCCCAGTGGCTATGGTCATGGCTATTCAACTGTAGGTTTTGGGAAAGACCCTCCATACAGTATTCCCTCAAGCCAACACTTACTTGGGCTTCCTGACACTCAATCTGAGGTTCCCGAATCTCAATCTAGAGCTCCTTCAACTGGTGATTCATTTTTTGAGTCGGCGTTTCGTAGCATCTATGGCAGACACGGTGGAAGCTTGGGTGACAACTACTGAGGCATCATCGGCATAGTTCTCGAGTCTTTTTATTAACCTGTGTATCTGTTTATCTCTTTATTTATGCAACATGTATGAATCTAATGCAAAATGAATGAAAATCGCCTTTATGCACAAACAACGCTTTATTACTATAACACAATGCAATCTACATGAAAGTCCCCTTTAACTCATCATTGTAAAGCCTCCTAAAAGGTCAAATCCCAAGGTCCACATCATTGAGCTAAATCCCATAATTTCTAACTAAATGTGGGGCTTAAAATCAAACCTTACATTAAGTTAATTTTTATGTACAAAACTTTGCATGGGCTACCGACTAATCTAAACGTATGTCCATGCCCGGCCATGTGAAGGTCATGCGGCCGTCATGAATTTACACGCGAATTCACCACCGTCCACTCACACGTCATGAGGTGCATAAACTCGTATTTTGAGATTGTGAAGGCATGAAGGTCGATCGGCCTTCACAGGAAGGAGATGCATTTGTTTGATTTGGTGCACTTCTATCAGGCTCGAATGTTTCCTATATAAGCCTTGTCTCGATCTTATCTTGTTTCACCTCAGCGCTTGCGATCTTCTCTTCCTTTCAAAGAAACTATGGTCTTCGAAAAGAAACTTTGTTCCAGGATGAACTCCCTTACTAAATCTGAGAAAAAGATCATTGCTTGCTACAATCTCACTCTCCTTTTAAGCCTCAAACAAGGGAAACTTAATTGACCAGTCGCGTGACCTTGTCTCAATAGTGTCACTTGTGGAATTTCGGGATCTGATAATTTATAAGGTTCCATGAGCAATAATATTTGGTTGGGTAATTTGAATTAATGAATCAAAGTGAGAGAAAGATTCTCCATGAGGCTCGAATGTTTTCCTATATAAGCCTTGTCTCGGTGGTGCCGCTTGTGGAACTTCGGGATCTGATAATGTATAAGGTTCCATGAGCGAAAACATTGGGTTGGAGAAGGAGATTAATTTGAATTAATAAATCAAAGTGAGAGAAGAAGAGGTTTTTGGTTGGATGGCAATTGATGTATGCAAGGTCCTAAGATCAGAGTATTGACCTCACAGTACACCACATTCACACAACTCGCACACAATCTGACCTCAAAACAGAGAATCAAATACAAATTTACCCAAAACAAACCTCAACACAGAGAAACAACTATAACCTCCTCCAAAACAGAGTATGAACACCAATGAACAAATGGATGAAATGGATGATGAATAAATGATGATTGGATGAACATACTTACAATCAAACAGTAACCGAGATAGTCTTGAGGCTCGGTGTCTGAGACTCCACCACGGCTAGAACATCAAGGGCAATGCGGATGACCTCAATGGATCTGGGCACACCACCATCGAGATTATCAAGCTCTACACCCACCACAAGGATTGCCAAATCCTTGCTACTGTAGTAGAATTAACCAAAATGAGAGTTTAACGTCACTCACAAACAAGAGGCTCAATCAAGGCACTCAAAATGCTATTAATTTCACTGATAGATAATGACCTCAAGCTGCCGATTACAAGTTATATAAAGCTAGGGTTGAGCTGGATGATTAAGGGTTTCCCCTTGCTCAAGAAACTCACTAATTAAGCTTAAGCTACTTAACTAACTTAGCAAGCTAATTAAGCCTCATTACAAACTGGATAACATCAAAATAAAATGAAATAAAACCTAACAAACGCGTTTTCTTTATTACAAACGGTTATATCACCTCACAAGCTGGAAATGGCCTCAACAGCTCGGAAGTGAGCCTTCATGGAGGATCTCAATGCTGGATCACCTCACAGAACTGGAATATCCTCAACAGCTCCAGAAGTGATGTCTTCATAGAGGACCTCGAGGCGCGAAACATCTTATTTGAGTGGAAAGTCCTCAACAGCTCTAGAGTGAAGTCTTCAAACATGGGTGAGGACCTCAATCCAAAGATATGAAATTGAGAAATAACCTCACTGGCTGGCTGCTGCTGTTGGTGATGATGCTGCTGTTGTTGAACGACCTCATGACTTGTTGGACCATCATGAAACACTCCTGGATGTCAGTGATTGATGCTGAAGATGGTGAGGTCGTTGTTGCTCCTGATGCTGGCTCTTGCTCACTTGGTGCTGAACTTTGGATGCTTGATGGAGGACCTCCATCAGCAATAGCCAATGAGGGAAAGAAGATGTGAATGGGGAAGAGATAATGAGAGAGTTGAGGGGCTATGTTGTCAAAACTGGACCGGACCAGTCGATCCGACCGGTTCAACTGTGAATCGGTCAATTGATCAGTCCGGTTCTAGGTTTGACTCATGGACCAGGCTCAATCGGTTGACTCGGATGCTTCACGGTCAAACCGAAATTTCAATCGTTTAATTTTAAAATTATTGTTTTTGGCCGGTTCATTCCGGTTTTTGTCCGGTTCATTCTGATTTTTGTCCGTTCATGCCAGTTTAGTTATTGGGTTTTTGGCTCAAAATAATCTGAAGTTGGAGGTGATTGGCTAAAAATAATCCAAACTCACTTTTTGACTGAAAATAATCCAAACTTTTAACCTATTTACTCAGAGTAAACCAAAATTGATTTCCAGCGTCGAAATGCTGATTGGGCAGCCTGAGCAAGTGTTTCTTTAATTGATTAACCCATTTACTCAGACTAAACCAAAATTGATTTCCAGCGTCGGAATGCTGATTGGGCAGCCTGAGCACGTGTTTCTTTAATTGATTTTGGTTTTGAATTTTTTTAAGCTTATGTAGACCCCAACTCACTTAAACTTATAATGACATGACAATGGATTAAAAATAAAAACACTTTAACATAATAATTTAGTCTTCCAACCCCGAAAATTTAAAATTCGACCCAACCCTAACTGTTTGCCTTTTTCTAATTCCTATCAGTCCTCTTTCTCCTTTTCCGTTATCTTCTGTAAACCCCAGTCAGCATTCCGAAGCCGAAAATCGATTTCGGTTTAGTCCGAGTAAATAGGTTAAAAGTTTGGATTATTTTCAGCCAAAAAATGAGTTTTGATTATTTTCAGCCAATGACTTCCGACTTCGAATTATTTTGAGCCAAAAACCCTTAATTATTTGATTGTTTGATTATTTTTGAAGTATATGAAATTTTTTTCACTTATAGCCGCTTCAATTAGGTTTTCACCGTTTCAATCGTGAACGGGGGCAACCAGTCTAACCCGATCAAACTAGTCCAACCAGCTAAACTATTGACTCACTTGGTCAACTGGTTTGGTGACTGATCCAACAACATAGTTGAGGGGTAGAGAGATAAATTAAACGGAAAAATAAAATTCAAAGACACTTTTGTCTTACCACACAATTTCACCGAAATTCAGCTAAAATTGATCGAATTGTTCCCTCTTAGCCATTTATAAAAAACATGACACTTGGAGCAAATTAAAAAGTTGTTCCATAGAGTCAGTGTTTTTTTTCACCTCATATTGATGAATATGTCGTAGGGTTTGGCTAAGGTATTGTTCATTGGTTAGGTTAGGAGAGGAAAGGATAGGATATGATAGGATAGGATAGGATAGGTTTGAGTTTAGTTAGGCCCCGTTCTTTTATGCAGTAGGTTACAGTGCAGTACCACACAACACAACACTCTTTAATTTTCCACCACACTTCACCACACCACACCATAATCATTATCAATATAGTTTTTCATTTTTCTCTCTCCTCACTTTTCTCCTCTACCTTTCACATTCTCTCTTTTAACCTATCTCACCTACCACAACATTCACCACAACTCAACACACTTTTTCAAATTCTACCGCACCGTATAAAAGAACGGGACCTTAGTTGTTAGGTGGAAATATTTTATTAATAAAATTTTAATATTTTGGGGAAAATAAATGAAAAAGTTATAGGTGTTGAAAAAATTGAATTGATTTGAGATGAAAATAATATTTTTTGAATTTCTTTTTGATTTAAAAAGTTGTTTTTGATTTGATTGTTTTTTAGGGAGTTGGCCCGTCAAATTCATGGGTTAAAAACAGTTGGGTAAAAGTAAAATTTTAGTAACTTTTGGTAACTTTCGTCAAATTTATCCTAATATATTAAAGTTAATAATTTTTTGTTTTTTAACTTTGGTAAATTTTGGTAACTTCTGGTAAATTTTGATAAATTTCGGCAAGAACTGGTAAATTTTGATAAAATGGAGTTACCCACGAATTTGACAGACGTCATGTTATATTAGGTAAGGATAAGTTAGGTTGGATTGATTATGTCCAACCCGACAAAAGAATAGGAAATTTGTCTTAAATACTATTCTTTATTTTTAAAATTAAATTTTTGTGAGCTTTGTTTTTCTATAATATAATCTCTTTGGAAAATTTATTATCTATTAAATCTATTAAAACAAAACCACCTAAAGGAATTCCATACCTAGATGGTGAAATTTGGGAGGCTTGGTTGCTCCTAACCTACTTCCGAACCTAAATAATTATTGTCAATTGAAACTAAATTAATGGTATATAGATTAAAACACAACCCCCCATAATAAGATAATGCCATGTGTCAAGCTAATTCATTTTTTTTAAAAATAAATGAATAAATAAATAAATAAATATCAATTGTGAAAGTTGAAAGGTCACATTACGAGAAGATTGTCAATTATTAAACTATTCAAACTTATGTGTTAAACTTCTTTTTTATAAGAATATGTGTAATAATCTAATTCAAATTGAAATATTTATTTTTCATATATATAGATGATATATTAGAAATTATTTATCAAATAATTTATTTTTCAATTTAGTTAATTAAGTATTATTATTAATATGATAAAACTAAAAATCAAGAAATATGTGTTATAATTTTTTCTTAAACACATATAATAACGAATAATAGTAATTCTTATTTTAGTTATTTTGAATAAACTCAAACAACTATATAATTTGTTTTGACACCACAAATTAATAGAAGGTAGTTATTGGTTGACAATGTCTCTTCATTTTTCCATGAAGATACATTTGTATACTTATAGGTTGATAACTATTATTAATAGTAAATTTTATTCAAAATTTTATGTAATTAAAATGGGTATGATCAGTTAAAAAACCTCAAAGGACTGTCGATTCTTAAAACTGACGGAAAATCACAATTAATTCTATTAGATAAAATGCAAGTCAGTTATGAAAGAAATTGGGACAGCTAGAATATAAAATGATAAAAAAAAAAAAACTGCTAATATTCCCTCATTAACTCTAGGTCCCATCTGTTAAAGAATAGCTTAAATGATGTAAGTGAAATGAAGTTCATTCACTTTACACAACCACCAAAGAGAAACAAAATGGTCAGAATTATATTCAACTGAATAATCAATGGCTAACTACTAAAAGGAGAAAACTTTTCAAATTCTAAAAATCTATTATAAAACTAAATAGCCAAACTTTTAAATTAAGACAATTAATTAGCAATATCCACCCATTAATCTCCCATTGTAGCTAGATAAAAAAACAAAAAACCCCCAAAACCCCAGTTAGAATAGAAGTTAATATTTTTTTTAAAATGGGGTAAATGGGAAGGTTCATCCTCCACAGGGTAAATGAGGGAGACCATCCTATGGTTAGTCATCTCCTATCCAGGATCAAATGACTAACCAGATGGGACAAACAAAAAACAAACAAGCTAAAAAGCCAAAACTTATTACAACCAACAAGAAAAAGACAAAAAAAACCCAAACAGAGAAAAGGACTGTAAAAACAATGACAACACCTAAAAAGATTGCCTAATACATAAACTGGGAGTCCAAACTTGACTGGAAACCAAACTTAGGAACTTGATAACGGAGGCCCGACCCTAAGGACCACTCCGGCCAAATACTCCGGCAAGCCTGCAACTCTCGACGATGACCGCGTCTCCTCGATGTTGCCCCGTGCTATCCCCTCGTCGGACTCCTTCTCAAGCGATTTACACCGCCGAAAACAACACCACTCGACGCAACCAACGGATCTATGCAACACTTCAAACAGAACTCGGATCAATCGAACTACATAAGAAAAGACAAGATCGGGAGAAAACTACTCGATCCACACTAAACCCGTCGGTTCCTCTGACCAAAACCGACACCCAGCAGAACCTCACGCCAGCGACACCATGACCACTCAAGCAGCCACCGATTCTGGGCAACCGAACTCAGATCGCCCTGATCTGTTCAAAGAAGAGACAGGTCGAAAAGAAACCGGATAAAAAAACAAGCAAAATCTTCCTCTCAAGAGAAAGAGTAGTCTGGGTCTCCAAAAAGATGGAGAAGGTCGAAGAGAAACCATTAATGAGGCTCAAAGAGGGGCTGAAAGAGAGGACAGAGGAGAGGGCAAAGAAGAAAGAGGGGAGGGGGATGAGGGGGATGGGGGGGTCGGGGGTCTCTCTCTCACTCTCTGCCTCTAGCTCTCTCTGTTCAAACATTAGGAAAATTCTATAGTGAGGGCAGAGCCCTTCTCTCTAGAGCTCCTCAAAACTGTTGTAGAATAGAAGTTAATATCAAACCTATCATTGTAGTTGGATAAAGAATACTCAAAACATTTAGCTATTTCAATTCAATCTTTAATCCTCCATCTTGTAGGCAACAATGGAGTAATCAACTGCCTTAAAATAGAAGCTAATATCAAATGCTATCATTGATATATATGATTCGTAAGAATATGCAACAACTTCATCCCCCAAATTCCTCCATTGTAGAAAACATATTCTAAAGGTAATGGTATTTAACTATTCTTAATTATATTCTTCATTTTGAAGTTAAACTAATATACAACACATTTCTAAGTCATACTCAATTTTAGTTTCTTACCGCTACAACTACCATTTGCAACTAGAAGTTACTCTCTACCTAATACTTTCCACTTCAAATTCTTAGGTAATGTATTTTTATCTTTCATTATTGAATACTCTATAAATTTACAACTTTTATGCTTCTATTTATATTGAATACTCTATAAATTTACAACTTTTATGCTTTTATTTACATAGATAATTCTTTAAAAAATAATAAATCAATCAAATAAAAAGAATCATAATTGCTATTGATCGAGAACAATATTTGAATAATAGTATCATCCAAATATTTCAAACCATATTTTATAAGTAATGCTTTATAAGTAATGCAATGTATGACTACCCCTTTACAATTAACTTTTGGGGGCTTAACCCACACACAAAAAAATTTAATGTATTTAAAAATAATAAAAAGGATGATGTTTTTATTTAAAGTTGCTATCATTAAATTTGTGACAAAAAATATTATTATAACAAATATAATATTGTCATTTTGGAATTATGTAAAAAGTTATTGGTTAAAGAAAGACAATATTAGACACTATTAAAAACTCAATAATGATAGATAAAATGGATACAATGTTGTATATTACAAGAATATACTATCATTAAATATTACAGTGAAAAAAATACCTTCCTGAAAACGCAAATACAATGAATTTAAAACATAAATTATCAGTAATAGCAAAATACAATGAATTCAAAACATAAATGATCAGTAATAGCAAATTAAAATAGTATTGGCGGTTGATAATGAATATATAATAATGAATAATGATACATTAACCTGACAACCCTTTAATTGAAAAATTATACATTTAAACTATGATAATTTAAAAAATGTATAAATGTAACATAAACATCTCAAAATGAAATTTCTAAAAAAAAATGTTTTTTTAAAAGAAAAGTATTTGTAAAAATGTTTCCAATTTGAGAAGAATGTATTGAGAATTGATGACATAGAAAATGCAATTGGGAGAGTGCGGGGTAGGAGAAGTTTTCGTCTACATTAAAAAATTAAAATTTGAAAAAGAAAAGATTTTAATAGTATGAAAGTATTCCCTACCTTTCACAAACATTGTCCGTGTTGGATTAACGAGATCAAATTTTGAAAAGTTTAATTATTAATTTATCAAATTATATGTTGAGTTATAGAACTATTATTATTAGATTTATTATGAAAAATATCTTTAATTAAATATGATATTACAAGTATTGTTAAGATAAAATGTGAAAAAGTAAAAAAAATAACTTCAATCGGTAATAATTCATTATGAGGGATACATAATATAGATAAAAAAATTAACAAAAGTTAAATTTAGAACATAAAATGACAAATAAGTAGGGACTAATCTAAATTTGATTAGACAAAAACAATTAAAGATACATCGAACTAAGATTTTATGAAAAAGAAAATACTCCGTTTGTTTCATACTAATTGTCTCTAATGTCTTTTTTTTGTTAAGAATTTCTTACATTACATATTCTAATGATAGTATTTATCGCTATGAATCTAATAATAATATTTTCGTATAATGAAACATTGCATATGTTGAAATTAATGACGCCAAAGCACAATTACTATGGAAAAGAGGGAGTGAACGTAAAGTTTAAGTTAGTAGTTAAAAGTATATGAATAATTTTATACTCTAACATGCCCTCAAGTAAATATTTTTGATTTGAGGTATATATACTGCAAACTTTTTGTCTCTAATGGACAATTATCTTTCTTTGCTAAAAAAAATTAAAAATTATGTCATAGTTGAATTTTTCTCCAACTATATTAACCGTAGATTCCATATAATAAAAAGATAACATTAGTACAAAAGATTATAACTCAAATAATAGGATTACTTAATTATCGTAAATTTCATACATAAAAAAGATAACATTTGTAGAAAAGTTTCTACCAATAAACTATGATAATTTAAAAATTTTACAATTGTAGCATAAACACTCGAAAATGAAAATTCTTTAAATAATGCTTCATTCCCTTTTTGGGAGTCTTTTAATGAAGTATATTGCTTTCGTGGAAAAAAATTAGAAGTTGGGAAGTTTTCCCTTTTTTAACAAAAATCACCATCCGTCCATTATCCATCACATCAAACATTGCATGTGTCATAACCCAAAAATATTTATTATTATTATTATTAGAGTAGATTATGGATTTAATATATGATTAAATCAGTTACAAAAATAATGACATAACTTTGCGAATTCTAGATTTAGTTATAGTTACTGGTTATTATTCTATGAACTGTATACACCTACAGTCACATATGCAATCTCTAATATGACCGCTTGTATGAAAGTCAATAATTACACCACTAGTACATATTCCGTTCTTCATAAATATATATATATGTATCACATAACCAATTAAGCACATTTCTAAGGTAATGATGTTCTATTATTTTTAGTATTCGAAATTTACTTCTTACAATCTTCATTTCTAAATATAGTTCATTTGCATTTCTAATTCATACTCCATTCACTAGGAAAAACAACTTTGAAAAAAGAAAGAAAATAACACAGGCACAAACACTAGTTTATATTTAAATTTGTAAAAATTTTATTAGCTTCATTGTATAATATGTTCAGTGCTTTGGTTACGTGAAACAAATCCCATAATATTAAGTAATTTGGTTATATGAAACATTAAAATTGGAACATCAGCTATACGAATACTTTCTCTAATTATCACTTGGTCATGCTGGTCTTGATAGATAGGTTCAACTAGTAACCTATATCAACCAATCTAATCTGATCATAACGTACCAACAGTTGACCGATTATGCTTTTGAACTACTGTATTTATGTACCAGCCAACTCTTCAAAAATATTGCTCTTAATGAAACCTGTCAATGAAGTGATTTGGTTCTCATTCCGGATGGCACCCCGGATCAGTTTTCGACTACGTTCATGCATGGCACCCCGGATCCGCCCATGCAAGGGGAGGGACTATATAGCTGGTTGCTCTGCATAGCTCAAGGTCCGACTAGAGTTACTGCCGCTGGATCGTCTTCTCGAGCCCCCCCCCCCCGGTATGACTGCGCCGACTGGGCCTGAGCTACACCATCTGAACATGGCGGCGAGGCCGTCTAACCAGCCGGTGCCGCTGAATCTTAAAGGAAAGGCGATCATGGAGGACTATTTACCTCCTAAGAAGCGGGGTCCGGATCACAATATGCATCTTCACAACCCACATACGGGGGCGGTTAATACCGACCTTTCTTTGGGTACTGACCCCGCTGTATCGTCAGCAGCCGTACCTCTTAAAGACCCTGGTGTTGGTCAAACACCCAGCTCCACCGAATCCAGGGCAACGGTGCAACGCCCCTTCTCGGCTGGCTTGAAGATTGATCACCCACTTGATTTTGAACCTATGGTTCTTGATCTTGGCATCCAACCTCGACTCTGGCAGAAGCTGCCGCTCCGCCACCGTCAAAAAATAGTTGGCACTCCGACTGTCTTTTTACCCAAATCCGCCGGTCATAGTGCGGTTCCCACCAAGACGGAGGCTCTTCGCACCCTTAGGGGCCAAAAGAGGTCTACTCAGTCCGCATCGGCAGTACCAGAATATCCTTCACCGGTTTCTACTGAGGACAATATTTATCTGACGATTGCCAAACGTCTCAAAATGTGGCACCAAACCACCGCTATCTTCTCACACGGAGGTACTCATGGACAGTCCAGTACTACAGCGGGTGGTCAGGCATTGGCGGGGGCAAGCCTCAAACAACCCCCTACCCCTCCATGAAGGTGTGCACCTGGAACTGTCGGGGCATTGGGGTGGCTGATACCTCGGTGCTCCCGTTTTTGCGCTAGATCAACCAGCATCACTCTCCAGATGTGTTGTGTCTGTTAGAATGTAAAACGTCTTTGTTAGGTGTTGCCAATCAGTTGAAATGTCTTCCTTTTGTTTTAGTAGGTGGTATTGATTCCGTGGGGAAAAGTTGTGGCATCGCTATCTTTTGTAAGCAGTCAATCAATCTGCAGTGTCTGTTTTCTAGTCCCAATGTATTGCTTTGTAGTGTCAGTAATGAAGGGGAGGATTTGTGGTATTTAAGTGTTGTTTTATGGTCACCCCCAAACCCAACATAGGACGGCTGTCTGGGATACACTTCACTCACTCTGTACTCAATACCCTGGCCCCTTGGTTTTCCTGGGGGATTTCAATCAGGTGGAGTTTAGTTCCCATAAGTTGGGTGGCCAGACGTCTATTCCGGGCCAAGTTGAGTTTGGCCGTTGGCGCAATGCACTCGCTCTCGATCTAGTCCCCACCTCGGGGTTTCCTTATACTTGGACAAATTTCCAAATGGGTGATCAGTCGATTTGGGAAGTTTTAGATCGGGGATATGTCAATCAGGAAGCAGCCAACCTCTTCCCAGCGGTCCATTTACAAGTGTTACCTATTCTCTTCTCGGACCATGCCCCCATTGTTCTGCATCTTCACAGACTACCAACGATGACCCGTCGTACCAAGGGTTATCGGTTGGAAGCGTGGGCTTTACAAATGCCGGCTCTTTGCGACCTTCTACACCAACATTGGGTTCATTCCTTGATAGTTGGCAGTCCCATCTACAATGTAGTCTGCAAATTATGGGGCGCCCGCTTATGCTGTCGCCACTGGTGTGTTCAGTGGAAACACCGTTCACACTCTGTTATTGATGATCCTATGCGCCAACTCGCCCAAGTTCAGGATGAATTAAAACAGGTGGGCCTCGATCACTCTCTTATTGCTGCGTATATGCAGGCCACAGGTGATTGTGAAAAGGCTCTCACGTGTGCCAACACGTACTGGCGACAGCGATCCAAATATTTATGGCTCAATGATGGGGACCGGGTTACTAGATTCTTTTTCCGTCATTTTTCAGCATCGGAAAGCGTGCTCGACGGTCAAGGGATTATATCTGCAGGATGGGTCCTGGTCGTCTGATCTAGATACCATGTTGGGTGAGGCGGTCTCCTTTTTCCAGGAACTTTTTGGTGGTCCCACTGCTGGGCTTGTGTCTCGGCAACGCTCTATTGACGGTTACCTGGTGAATTATTCGAAAACCCTTAGTTCCCACGCCCTCGCTTGTTTGGCTTCACCTTTTACGGAGTTTGAGGTGGATAAAATGCTTAAGAGTATGGGCCCGCTTAAGGCCCCTAGCCCTGATGGTATTCCTGCTGTTTTCTACCAAAAACTGTGGGGCACTATTGGTTCGGATGTCAAAGCTGGTATTTTGCGAGTTTTGAATACCGGGTATTTACTGAAAGAGATCAACTTAACGTATATTACTCTGATCCCTAAGGTTGATTCTCCAACTACGATGAAGGACTTCCGACCCATCAGTTTGTGTAACGTGCTGTTACCGCCTCATTGCAAAGTGTATTGTTAATCGCCTCCGGAATGTGGTCGCCACACTTATTGATGACTCCCAAAATGCTTTTATCCCTGGTCGGGTGATCGGCGATGCCTGTCTGACAACTCATGAGCTCCTGACTTTCATTTAGCGAAAGAAGTCGGGGACTTCTTACGCGGCTCTTAAGATTGATATGAGTAAGGCGTATGATCGGATTAGCTGGGATTTCCTTCACGCTGTCCTGGACAAACTCGGCTTCTCACCGGGGTGGGTACGCCTTATTATGCAGTGTGTCACAACCGTCCGGTACTCGGTCCTTGTTAATGGTGCTCCTTCCCCGGTTTTTACCCCACGGTCGGGTTTGCGTCAGGGGGATCCGCTGTCTCCGTATCTTTTCATTCTATGCCTAGATGTTTTGTCCCACAATTTAAATGTGCGCCAATCACAGGGTATCATTCGGGGAGTATCTATTGCCCGTGGGGCGCCGGAATTCACCCATCTATTTTTCGCTGATGATGCACTTTTCTTTACCCCCACAGCAAGTGATTGTTGTCTGGCGTTAAAACATGCCATTGATGGGTTTTGTATGGCATCGGGCCAGGTCATCAACATTGGTAAGTCTCAATTCATGACGTCACCCAATACTCCACAAGAGAGTCGGGACAATCTCAAAGTTATTTTTGGGTATGAGGGTATCGACAATTTCGGTAAATATTTGGGCATCCCGCCAACCATGGGCCGTAACAAAACCAACCAATTGGGTTTCCTCTATGATGTGGTCGCTAAACACTTACAAGGTTGGAAAGCGGCAATGCTCTCTCCTGCGGGATTACTGGTCCTCATCAATTCGGTGTTATCGTCGCTTAATCAACATGTCCTCTCTGTGTTTAAGGTACCCTCTACTCTCGCAGCAAAGATCGACTCTTTGATCACACAGTTTTTTTGGTGGAGTAGCGCAGGTCGCCAGTCCACACACTGGTGCAGCGCGGTGTGTTATTCCTTCCGAAAGGGGCCGGTGGCCTTGGCCTGTGAAAAACGGAGTTGTACAACGATGCCCTTTTAGTCAAGCAAGCTTGGAGATTGTACGAGAATCAGGAATCACTGCTAGCCAAGCTCTATTAGGCAAAATACAAAGCTGCCTCCCCCCTTTGCCCAGGTACCGATCTCAGCAGACCGGGCTCATGGGGTTGGCGGGGTTTGTGCAAATCGGTCCAGAAATTGCATCCTAGTTTCCAATTTTGTATAGGGCGAGGAAATTGGGCTCGTATTTTGGAAGACAACTGGGTGGGGACTGCCAAAGTACAGTTACGACCGTCCATTTCCATGGAGGAGTGGCAGGGCCGTACGGTGGATCAACTCTTGTCCCCTGGCCAGTTAGCATGGAACATCCCCCTTATCCGCCGCATTTTTTACTATGATTCTATCAAGCGTATTCTGTCCGTCCACCTCTGTTGTGACGGTTCAGACGATGCCCTCATCTAGGGCCATACTGTACACGGTCAGTATACTGTTAAATCTGGATATGCTGTTTTGGCAATATCCAATGGTGGCCCTGGCCTTCCCAATGGTGACCCGTCTCAACGAATGTGGAAACGTTTGTGGGGCCTTCATATCCCTTCTAAATGGAAACTTCACTATTGGAAGGTTTACCACAACGCCCTACCGTTATCTACGAAAGTGGTCCGGTGGAAGCCGGACGTTGATGTAACCTATACATTATGTTTGGACGGTGTTGAATCGATTGAACATCTGTTCCGTTCTTGTCCTTTGGCACGAGTGTTATGGTTTGGATCTCAGCTGGGCATCACCAATCAGGACCAGGTTTTGGTCGATTTCCAAACCTGGTTGTCTAACTGGCTCACTTTGTTGCTCCGAAGAGATGATGCCCACCACCGCCTGTCGACGGTATTTCTGGCGATATTATGGTATATCTGGTGGGCCAGAAATAATGCTGTCTTTGCCAAACAACGACTCCCACCAAGTTTGTTAATTCAGTGGGTTCAGCAGGATATTTCAAGGTTAAGGCCCACAGCTCCACTTGCCCCGACTTTGTCACCAAGCCCTTCTCAATTTATTTGGAAATCTGGGGATATGGCCGGCAATTTGGTCTCCACCTGGACTTTTTTGTGTGATGGTGCGTGGTCAGCAGCTACGCTTTGTGGAGGCGTGAGTTGGGTGTACTACGGGAAGCGGAGCCAACTTATGGAATATCATCCAACGGGGTTTGAGCCGGGTCACGATCCATACAGACTCTAGCAGTATCATTCAATTTTTTTGGGCTCCTCTACTACACCGACGGAATGCCATCATCTTCTGCAAAGATGTCGCCGCGGTTTTCTATCTTTCAATTTCCTATGTACTTCTGCAAAGATGTCGCCGCCGTTTTCTATCTTTCAATTTCCTATGTATTTGCAAAGTTCCTCGCGCATCGATTCAGGAGGCACACTTTCTTGCGACTGCTGCAAGAAAGCGGGCTGTTCCATATGGATAAGGGACTGGCTTTTATTTTTCTGCTTTTCCCTTTTGTCTTAGATTGATGTCATGTTTCCAAAAAAAAAAAAAAAAAAGAAACCTGTCTAGTATTTTGCCCTCTTTTTTCTCATTCCTTTCATGACTTCTACTACCATACATACCGGCTAAAACTTCGCAAAACAGGAGCTCAAACACAGTATGCAGTAGATAACTCGGTAAAAGAAATATGCTCTTTCCTACCGTTTTTCCAAATGCCAGTTTCTAATGCCTACCAAGTCAAAAATGACAGGAAAACGCCAATGCAATAATACATCTGAAATCATGGGAAAAAACAAATAATACATCTGAAATTTTAAATAATTCTCATATCTTGTAGACCGGGGTAATTCCAAGAAGGTGAAAACATTTCCTCATTACCACAGCAGTAGCCTCGCATAGCAATAGCCGGCTTGTCTCCTCTGGTGAGCCAACCACCTGTGATTTGATAATCAAATGATTAATTGTCCATTCCATGATTTAAATCAAAAAAAAAATTCCAATTCAATATTGTAAAGACGTCAGAAGCCGACAACTTAGGGAAGGTTAGTGATCTTATACCTGACAGTTGGAATAGAACTTGGTGAAATACTCTGATAAGTTGTACAGGTACTCACACAACACGTTGGGCAAGAGATTGTTGCAAGCCTCCTCCACTATCTGAAAGTGACAATGAATGCATAGATTCAGGCCATGGTCAAGTTGACAGTAATGTATGTAATGTCTGCTTAGTTAATGTCAAATTCTGTCTGATGTTTGCCTTGCAAATACAGATTTGGTTCACACAGGGGGGTTAAGTACTGTCATCTCTTTTCACTTGAAATGTTGAAATCAACAAAGCTCTGAGTCTCTGATCACGTTAGGTTTCAGGGTCTTTTGGGCGTTCGTGATCAAGTAATAGCAAGTTATATCAAATTGCAGCATGGATGAAGATAGAATAACTTACTGTGCTCTGTCCTACAAGAGCACGCTTACCTCGGAAAACTGAAGCAAATGAAGACCTAAAGCACGCTCATCAGCATGATCCAAAACAAGCTCTCCAGTCTGCACAAAACCAATGTATGAGTAAGGTTTGCAAAACTTATCACTGCAAAGCCAAAAGCTAGGATTTCCCTCGGCAAGGGTCAAAGTATAAACGTGCACATGGAGTCTTACAAACCATCGTGCACATAAAATAGACTTCTGCCAACTTTTTTCATGGGTAAGGCTGGGATGGCTAAGTATATTTTCGTGTAAATATGTGGGGGTGAAATGTGGGGAAAAAGAAGAATAATAACAAATTAAAATACATACAAAATTAAAATTAAAATAGTTTTTCATTTTAGATATACAACAATTGTACCGTTTGGATAAATTTGGGTAAAAGATTAATACAAGTGTGGGTACTGGGTACATCGAGATTTACCAAACCATGCTCTTGTAAAAGACAGTCAGTAGGGTAAATCAGGATTCACCAAATTTTAGCCAAACAAAGAATATACAATGCAAGCAACCCACCTTCTTTAGCTCATCGACGTTTTTACCAGACTTCCTGATGATTGAACAAATTCGAGCATGTGCATACAGTAAATAAACTGCAGTGTTCCCCTGTTCACCAAAGCAGTAATAATGATCAATCCACTGTGCACAACCAAAAGCAACAATACCTTGGGGAAACAAGAAATTAAAAGATATGAAGTTTTCTGCCTTATTTTACAGTCCACAATCTCTAATAGTGATATTCATTAAGGACTCCCACAAGCCCACAGACTTGGGCCCAGCAGAGCCATGGAAGTCAGCAATCCACAAGCATCACCGCCAAAACAGGATAATTGTGGTCGGCAACACAGCTAAGTAGAATTGTGCAGCTTACCCACACCCATGCTTCTTTGGGTAACATTCAATGTAAGCAAAAGAAAGACCGTTCCAATGAGCATGTGTGACTGCGTATAGTTGTTTCCTTATTATTATTTTTTTCCCTTGGTAGGAGCCTAGGGGGAGGCTTTTTCTTGCCCTAATAAAATATAAAAGAAAAAACTATTGATAACAATTAACATAGTACTACGCAACTACACAACTGCTCCCCCCAGGCAGGGCCCAAAAACAGAGAACAACCACACTAACAACAAAGCTCAAGAGTCCCAAATATGACGAGATATGACCAAAGAAAATGAATCTGAAAGCAAAAATTACCTTATCATTAAGCATTTGATCGAAATTGAACGTGTAGTTAGTGAGCCTATTGTTCTTCAAGTCAGCATACCTGCACAGATCATTTAGATAATGATATTAGCAAGGTAGCAGAAATACAAACCAAACCAATACTCTTAACTCCAACTCACATTCGAGGGATCAAATGTAAGCAGCCTTTGTTATAATACTGTTGACCAACTACGGCTATAAAAGGTACATTGACTGGCCACTACTAGGTATCAAGACAAGTATACAGTAGTCTATTGCTATGTTACGTGCCCGCGGGACACACGTGTCCGATACGGACACGGATCCAAGGGTCCTACATGGCATCCCTAAAAATTGCAGACACCGGGACACAATTTCCAAGGATCTGACACGGCAGGGGTACACAACCCAGAAGTTGTTAAAAGAGATTTTTTTTGAAAAGGAACTAAGTTGCATATCAAAGTTAAATTTTTTTACAGTTGCATGTATTTTGTTAATGAGAAAGGCCCAAACCCACTTATCAATGCAACAACCACTTGCATTACCTAAAAAAAAGAAAAAGAAAAAAATATAAGTTTAAGAAACCCTAACAGAGCTCCTATTGCCTCTGCCGCAAAAGCCCTAAAGCTACCTAAAAAAGGAAAAAGAAAGTAAATATAAGTTTAAGAAACAGAGCTCCTATTGTCTCTGCCGCAGAAGCCCTAAAGCACACATATACTGCCTCTCTCTCCATCCCCCCCCCCCTCCTCTCTCTCTCCATGTAATTTGAAAGAAACCCTACAGCACACAACTACAGCACTACTGCAGCACAAGCCCCTCTCTCTCTCCCATCCTCCATGTAACTTGAAACAAACCCTACAGCATGAAACTCCTACAGCCACACAATCCTCCCCACAGCTCTAGATCTCTCTTTCTCTAAGCATCAACACCATCAGTATACTATTAACGAGTCAGATCTATGCACTCAACCAACCTCCAACGTGCCTGCCACCGTGTCAGAGCTTTCTTACCGGATCAGACACGTATCAAGTGTCATGTGACATGTCCCGTGTCGGGTCGGGTCGACCTGGCTACGGCGCCCTCGAATCGCGAGTACGAGTAACGTAGGTCTACTGATGTATTTTTCCTTGATCCCCTCCAAACTAAAGCCAAAAAAAGGCCCCGGGCATAATAACACAAACAATAGCCTAAACCAAGGATTACAGTAGCAGACTTGACACAACAAATGACCAAGCTGATCTGCATTTCTCGAAACCCAGCCTCTTTCTACAGAACATTAAAAACTCCTGGTAATGGTCATACTATCCTTCATAGAATAGTTTTCCACACAAATCCATTCCTTATTGAGGGTCCACTGGCAAAAAAGTGAAACAGATCTGCACCAGAAAGGATGAGCGAACAATTATCCCCCCCCCCCCCAAAACAAAACTCTTCACGTGTCAGACGAACACAACACAAAACGCAATAGAAAACACAGTAAAGAGATGCCGAAATCCATAGCACAAAAGTAGAGTTCAGATGCCGGGTACACATGACAAACCAAATTATGCAGAAAAGCATACAGTCGCACATTTTAAATAAATTGCACAGCATGTTGAGCGTGACAGCTGACAAGTTTCAATTGCTATTCCAAGTGATCAATCAACATGACATACAACCATTCATTCTTGTAAGATGCAAATATCCTATTGTCTTGCTTTCACATCTATAAGAAATTTCTTTTTTTATATAAAATAAATAAATAAAGCCTTATGATCAGCACATTAAAAGTGGACTACTACCCACTGTGGAGCAACAAGTTATCTCAAAAGTCTATTATGTACCTTACAAAAGAATGCAGCCAAAGACAATAAGATAAATAATGGCAAGTTTGGCAACACAGCTGACAAAAGAACTCATGAAAACAGAGGTATCAGAAACGTGCAATCCCATAGAAGAATAATAGCAACAAAGCTGATAAAAGAACTCGTGAAGACATGAGGCTTCAGAAACTTGACCAACCCATAGACAAATAATGGCAACACAGTTGATAAAAGGACTCATGAAGACAAAAGAGGTATCAGAAACTTACTTAACAGCCCCATAACCAACTGCTTCAGCAGTTTGCTGCAATTCCTCTGCAGTCCACTCTTCAGCTTTACCTAAAACAACCAATCACATTATGAAAGGTGAGCTAGATATGTTACTCACATGCATCTACCTACTGAAGCTAAGAAAATGAACTATATGCATCCAAATAAACAAAAAATCAACCCATTGCGTGATACCTCGCTCAATCAGTGCTTGTTGACTCCTATTTTTCGCTTCATCAAGCAAATCGACCAAACGAACCACTTCAGAACTTCGAGTTCTAAACCGCTTGCCATCCTCTCCCAAGACAAGACCAAAACCAACGTGACTAGTTCTAGGGTATTGATTCTCATCACCTGGAAGCCAGCCCGCCAACTTTGCAGCCTGTGGAACATATTTATACAAAACCAATTGGAATTTCAAATATCAGAAGGTAACACTAAGTCACACTGAAGTCAGTGATACACTGAAGCATCTTTGCACAAAAAAAAAGTGGGCAAAAAACATATTCATCCAAGAAAAATAATAGCAGATCATCTTATAATTGCTGAGTCACATTACTAAAGATGACACCAAGGCAGAGTAATCACATATGGCATCTATATATTATAATAGAAATCATTGTTGGTCCCACGAAATAGAGACACGGGAGTGACTGTAGGGGAATTGGTCAATCACATAGAAAATTATTGTTTTTTCTATTTTCTATTTTTTATTTTCAATCCGGATTTTATTTTAAAATTAAAAAATCCAGAAAGTATCAGTAATCCTTGACTGCTTTGGACTCTGACCACATTTACAACTGTTCCATAACTGTTTTGGATTTTATTTTAATGCAGCAACGGGAATCACAACGTAGAAAATTATATTTTTTTCTATTTTGAATTCTTTTTATTTTCAATCCGTATTTTATTTTAGAATTAAAAAAACCAGAAAATATTAGTAATGCTTTACTGCTTTGGACTCCGACCACGTTTACAATTGTTCCATAACCCAACTACTCACCAAAAAATCCGGCACTATTGCGGCTAGGTCAATTACATTCATGACTTTTTGAAAACATATAAATACAATACATTCACAAGCAAGACCCTAATTTTCGTAAAGATCTCTTTTCATCCACTATACCGAGCAATCATAATTGTACACTTCATCATATTCGCCTTAATTGATTATTACCATTCGCGCTTCATACTCTCAAGTTATCTTCGTTAAGGTAAGTCACAAGTCATTATTATATAGATATTCAAACCTGTTTAGGTCTACTTTGATTGCATCTATATAATATTAATAGTAAAGTTTGTATGTCCTGCAAAATGGAGAAATGAGATTGATTGTAGGCATTCTAACCAATCAGAAACCAGATAAATACTAAATTAAATTATTTTGGTGCAAATAATAGTAATTACTTTGGTGTTGCCTATAATAATAATAATAATAATAACAATAACAATAACAATAACAATAACAATAATAATAATAATAACAATAATAATAATAATAATCTATATAATATTAATAGTAAAGCTTTCGGGTCCCGCTAAATGGAGAAAGGAGATTATTGGTAGGGATTTCGACCACTCAGAAGATAGATAAATACTGAAGTAAATTATTTTGGTCCAAATATCAGTAATTATTTGGGCAAAATAATAATAATAATAATAATAATAATATATATTATAATAGAAATCATTGTGGGTCCCACGAAATAGAGCCACGGGAGTGACTGTAGGGGAATTGGCCAATCACAACATAGAAATTATATTTTTTTCTATTTTCAATTTTTTTTCAATCCAGATTTTATTTTAAAATTAAAAAAACAAGAAAGTATCACTGAACTATATACAAATAGGAATATAAATTAGAAAGAGGGCAAATATATAATGACAAATTTGTGGGCCACCCCCAAATATTGAAAGGAGAGTGATTATAAGTATATTGACCAATCAGAATGCACATAATTTATTTATTTATTTGACAAATAAAAATTCGGATAAATAATATACACAATAATAAGTAAATAATCTAGACGGTAACTTTATCTTTAAAATAATAATAATAATAATAAAAGATATACGAAGTGAAAACATAGAAAATTATATTTTTTTTAAGATACACGAAGTGAAATATAAAAGTAGTAATAATAATAATAATACATGATTATATTTTGGTGCAACTATAAGTAATTATAATTATTTTAGAATAATATTTCCAAATTATATTTACAAATTCTATTGAATTTTTTATTTTTTAAAATAACTATTTTAATATACTTCATGCATCGTACGGGTTGAGGCCTAGTACAACTAAAGGCAAACATGAAAGAGATGTGAAAGAACAAAAAATATACTCACGTGGAAGAACATCTCAAAGTGCTCACGCTGACCAACATCAGTCACATATATTATCCATTCAGCCTTCTCTTCATTGAGACGGTACCTATTGGATGAAATAAACAACAAAAACGTCATTTCGGTTCTACGACCACCCAAATGAATATTCTAAAGAGGCATTTGGTATGAAAACAATGATGCAGGGAAACAAAGACAAGGAAAAAAACTACACTAGGCTCCTTCAACATTCATAAGCCCCAAGTGCACAAGTCCTGTAATACTTACCAAAGAGCCGTTAAGTCGGTAGAAGCATAATTATAACCTCCATCTCTCTTCACAACAATAAGAGGTATCTTTTTCCCTTCGATTTTAATCACCTGAGCACCTTCACTTTCTTCAATCAAACCTTTACTGCCCAATTCTTCTATAACACGTGGAATATGCGGATTGTAGAAGCTTTCTCCCTGACACCCACACAGAAAACACAAAAAAAATTGGACAGGGATTAAGTTTGCAAGAGATCCTGAACACTACATGCTAGCCTACAGAACCAACTTAGCAGGTAGTATGTAGCTTTCAACATAAACCCGCATATCACTCAAATCAAATTAAGAAACAAACCTTTTCCTCCAAATGAACACCAAGGCGTACATAGACCTTCTGAAATTCCCTACGACTGATTTCACAAATTTTTGCCCATGCTTTACGATATTTAGGCTCTCCACCCTACAATACAAGTCGAGCACATATGAGAAAACAAAATGCACACAAGTATCTCGGCTTGTGATTCATTCATATGAGCAGAGCTGAGTAACCAGATCTCTCAAGGAGACATGCTTGACATCCCCTACATTGCAGTGACAAAGGGTATTATTTTACCTGAAGGCTGACCACTGCCTTTTGAGCCCTTTCTTTGAAATCAGCATCATCATCAAATCTCTTTTTCGATTGCTTGTAGAAGGCCTAGAATTCATCAACCAAGTTCCCATGTCATAGGTCAATCACTATAAACAAACAAACTACATGCAAGGAAAGATATGCAGGTAACAACAGCAAATGAACAAGAGATCCCAACACTTATCTCAACAATGGATGGGAAAAAGCAAAATCCAACACGTCACTCCTTCCATCCCTCCAATTTTCTAACAAACAAAACTAACTAAAGATTTTCCATTTTTCCTAATGGACAAACAAAGCAAAGATTTTTTTTTTCTGAGTCAAACAGAACAAGCCCTGAAATCGTCCCAGATATAGGAAAGTCAGGGCACTGCCAAATTAACTTTGAATATACATAACTAAAAAGCAAAAGGTAAGAACCGACCAGCTAAATACACATTATAAAGATTAAGGCACAAGTCATTCTGGTGGAATCCACTCTAGAATACAATATTAGAGCACCAGCACATACTTGGCACTTTTCTTCTAGAATGACTGGAAAGCAAGGCTTACAATAAAGGCAGGGGAAGGTAAAGGACAAAAGCTCTAGCACGCAGGCACAAGCTCTACAAAGCTTTACTAACCAAAACCAAGACCAAAACCAATACTCCGAAATCCTGTGAGGCGAGGTATGCAGGCAGATCTAGCAATCTTACACCTAAATTTTGCAATTCGGAGAGACTTTGCCGAAAAATATTGAAGCTCTAAGGAGCTTTACAGCCCAAATATATCAACAATTGCAATGTTGAAGCATAAAACAAAGTACAGCATGCAATTAATTGCCTTCATAAACTCAGATCCAATATCAACACAAAAAAAAAAAAAAAAAATTTAAAAAAAACATGTTCTTCAATTTTACTGACAATTTCCTGTGCATTCCAATCCAATCACAGGAGAAGTAATGACGCAAAAGCCTCAGCTGTAGCACCAAGGCACAAGTTCTGCAAATCAGAACTGTGCTGTGCCCAAAAAAATAAAGATTTGCAATGTTTGAGCATAAAACAAAGTACAGTCCCCACTAATCTTCTTCATAGACTCAAACTCAATCATCACCAAAAACAAAAACCATGTTCTTCAACTCTCCTGACACAGTTCTGTGCATTCTAAACCAGTTTAAAGAGAAGTAATGATGCAAAAGAAGTGCGAGAACCACTGGAGCATTAAGTCAAGTAATCAGTAAATGTTGCACATACCTCAAGATCTTTGATAGGAATTTCATTATCATCCTCCCATTGCGGAAATTGTTCAAAGAGAAACTCAATCAACATCCCAAACTGTACAACACAATCAGGTTTTAGCCATAAAAGATGAGGAAAATGTGATTGTTAATAAGTAATAAGTTAACCATTACCAGAGAGGTAATCACTAAAATCCCAAATTCACTAGTTCAATTTACAATCTTCTTTTGCTGTGAACTTATATGTGTTGTGAATCAAGAGAGGTACATCAAGTTACATGCCAAGTGGTAATCAGAAGCGCAAGCAATATAGAGAACGCATTAATTGATCACGTGCTAATAATCTAATATTTATAGTCAAGGCTTAGTTATTATGCCTCTCCCTGATCACTGATGGTTGTAGAGGTAAGACAGATCCCGCAGAAACGGAATCTGTGTTGGTAACAGTTGTTGTAAATGCTGCTGCTGCTGCTCAGTTACTAGACGAAGACTCCGGGTATGCTAATCATCAAGAAAATCAGGCCACCCAGCCACACGACCTCTTCTACAGAGAGCTCAATTTCAGGATCAGACACTGACCCCATACAAACTCATATGCTTTAGGCAAGGGCCTCAGCAGAGATGTTGATATATTACCATAGCACACTCGCATGCTGCCGCTCAGTTGCTACATGAAGACTTCAGGGATACAAATTATCAAGAAAATCAGGCCGCCAAGTCACATGACCTCTTCCACAGAGAGCTCGGTTTCAGGATCAGACACTGACCCCACAACACACTCATATGATTTAGGCAAGGGCCTCAGCGGAGATGTTGATATTTACCATAATACCATCATCGAACATAGAAAACCTTTCTTTCAGAGACTTGAACAGAATACAAGCAGGTGGTTATAGCATGACAGTAAAGAGGCTTTCCCAATGTTGGAGAAATAAAACATCCAACCTACAATACCAGATGAATGCATCCTTATAGGAAGCTAACTATACAAACTAGGATACTTGTGCTCATGATATATACTATAATTGCCACGACTAATATAAAGCCAACCCACCACAGCACTTTGGATAAAGAACTACGGAAGTATTCACCTGCGTACCCCAATCACCAACATGGTTCCTTCGAAGGACATCAACACCAGAAAACTCAAGCATACGAGCCAGGGTATCTCCAATAATGGTAGACCTCAAGTGCCCAACATGCATCTCCTTTGCGATATTAGGAGAAGAGAAGTCTACTACAGCCCTTTTGACTGATAGCTTTGGCGCCCATGTTTCAATGCCTTCCAACAGCATCTTTTGAACACTCTGCAGGATGAAACTCAACTAGTAAATGGATAGGTCAACACAGAAAATTAATCTCAAAGCCAGTGCAATCAGCAAGTAAGGGTCAATGAATTCTTTTCACCTTGGCCAACCATGTCTTAGACAATACAATGTTCACAAAACCTGGACCTGCTACAGAGCAGCCCTCTATCATATCTGATTGAGGTAAGTTTTTGATGATAGCCTACATGAGGAATGAGCAGAGAAGTATTACAGGAGATCCTACACGAATTAAGCATCTCGTGTTCATCCAGAATGATAAAATACCTCCCCAACTGATCTGGGATTCCTGAATTCTGAATTTTTCCCTTTTATTTTGGAGAATAGGCTCATTGCATTGTTGCTGCACAGAGAGAACACTTCTTTAACAACATGCATAACGATTGCAAAGATAAAGTAAATGAAGTCAATAGATTCAACTAGTATAAAAAGTATGTGCACAGAAGCCCAAAGCCCCAACCTGTTGCACAACACAAAGGGCGTGCCTTATGTGCTTTAAGGCAAAAGTTTAAAGCAACCTAGGCACGCACCTTATAAACATAATTGACCATTTAGGAGGGAAAAGAAACAGAAAACCAAGAACTACTCTTATGTGGCTTCCTTCTCCACCCCTCTTTGTCCCTCAAAGCCCAAAACAACTAAACAAGGCAAAGCATGTGGTATTTTCCTTAGTTATAATGATGTCTAATCACTTATGTGATACTATATCTAACTAGTCAAAATATAACAGTTTCAGAATTATTTTTAAGCGTTTTTGAGTAAAATTGCATCTGAAAATCCTGTGCTAGAAGCTTGCACACCAACTTCCTGGATCCTTAGCACTTTTGTATCTTCAGACATTTTTGAAGCATGGATTCCACAGCTGTTAACAAGGCTTACCATTGGTAGTCGCCAAAGTTTGCCGTGGAAGCAGCTATCAACGGCTGAACACCAACTTCACTTGGCACAGTTTCCTTGATTGACTTTTCGAATACTTTGGCAAGCTGTCGCTTCACATTCCCAGCCCCGTCTTCCTGTAACAGAATCATTCCGATGTCAAAACTTTGTAACATAATCATTCCAATGTCACAACTTAGCAGACAAGATGCAGACAATAATGACCCACAAACAATAGACGAAACCAACAAGAAAATGGGCCGAGGGTAAAGTACTAACTTACATTTGCCATGGTGGATACTGCCTTTATCTTGGTAGCTGAAATAAGCCTACTAGTTGATCTCCGTAAGACACCTATCTAAGTTGCACCAAGAAAACATACATTTCAGTACAAACAGTATTCTCAATTTTCAATATACCTTCAAGAATGATAATAAATAAGTCTACTTTTGGCAATGAACATGTGAAGTTCACAGCATCAGTCAGCAAAGACACAACATTTCTGCTTCAAATATATCCCAAAAGCTTTTTTAAGAAAGCAATTTGAACAGGGGTGGGCAACAGGCCAGCGCAGTTCAGGACCAGCCAAGCTTTTTTGGCGGGCCCTAGAGGGCAGGGCTTGAGCAGACCTCTGCATACAAAACTGCTGACAATTTGCTATTTTCAACCTTCTAACACACTTCACATGTTTCTCCATTGTTGTTAAACACCCAAATCAGCAGCAAGCTCTCTTAAAATGTTCAAATCACTTCACTAAGAGTACAAGCATAGCCCAAATTACATAAATTCAACAATATCAATCATCAATCTCTCTTGAATCATCATTTAACACTCAAATTACACTACTTTAGTCATCCAATTCACCATGTACTCCACTTGCAAACACCATGCAGCCACATAATCATCAATTTATGGCCACTTAGAGCAATAAAAACACATGCACAACCTTCCAACATACAACCAATTCATCTCAACACATACACACCCAAAATCCACCCTTTTTCATCACTAATTCAAACCCAAACAACACCCAAATTGATTACCCAACTAAAAACCAATTTCGCAACCAAAATAAACACAGAAAACAACCAAATTTACAGAATGAACTTGAAAAATCTGATTTAGAAAAGTTAAATTAGGCTTATA
Source organism: Portulaca oleracea (assembly GCA_029582165.1). Lineage (NCBI taxonomy): Eukaryota > Viridiplantae > Streptophyta > Magnoliopsida > Caryophyllales > Portulacaceae > Portulaca > Portulaca oleracea. The sequence goes on from CM055889.1 coordinate 25,093,400, forward strand.
CCTTCAAGTGAGGCAATGGGAAAAATACCCAAATTGAGGAACAAGGAGCAAGCAGGGGGGACAATCAGTCACCGCCGGCGGCGGTTTCTAGGCAGCGGCGGCCGACAGAGGATGGCGGTGGTCGGTCGTCCGGCAGGCGTGTAGAGGAGGCAGACAGTGAAGACAGTGAATGGAAGAGGAGGAGTTAGGGTTTTGTATTCTTAAGGCCCAATTAAACTAAATACAATATACACTCGTCGTACTCTCTTCTTCCTATTTTTTTTCTTCCTAAACCCAACAATGCCAATTTAGGCATCGTTCTTTTTTTTATGCGTTAACGCAGTCAAACGCAACGCAACATAACGCAAATTATCATCACTTTTTAACCATTTCCAACGCAACTAAATGTGACGCAACGTAAACGCAACGCACAAAAGAACGATGCCTTAAGATCTAGCAATTAAATTTTTGCAAATCTAAAACTAGTGTTGGTACGGGTTAATTTGTCATATTGGTCGGTTTTTATTTTTATAATTTAAAATTTATTTCCCTTTTAAATTAGTTATTTAATTGAATGGGCAATATGAAATTTACAAAAAGTTTTCATTTTTTATTTTGTCAAACATATTTTATATATGTTCAGTAAACAAAAAGTTTTGTTATAGTAAAACATATTTTAATATTCATGATCTAAAATAGAAAATCATATGTAATTGAGTTTCTTCATGGAATTGTAGTTTTCATTTTATTGTGTTGTGATTGATGTTCGTCATTGTTATTGTCTTCCTCAGTATTGTTGTTTTTTCTTGCTATTGTGTCAAATATTTTGAAGGGGAGCCTTGGCGCAATGGTTGAGTTGTTGCCTTGTGATCGTGAGGTTACAGGTTCGTTTCTTGGAAACAGCCTCTTACATTTCATGAATTTTTTTTGAGGGAATATGGATGGATATATTAATCTATATACACCATGATACTAAGCCACAAATAGTAATTTAAGATATTTCTCATTCTTAAAATAATATATAAGGATATATGAAAATATATTGTTAATATTAAAATACATTACGAATGAGCTAGAAGATGAAACTAAAATTGAGTGCATTAACTTTCATAAAACAAAAAAAAATATTCATGAAATTTGTGTGTATTTTTTTAACGTTGGAGTTATTTATTTTATTATTTATTATTTGTTATTTGTTATTTATTACGATAATTAAATCCTTGACATTTGAGTTTGAGTTTGAGTTTTGACTGTTGTTTTCTCTTGTTATTTGCAGTCAGTGGGTAGTGGCGGTTCATAGGCCACCAATTGCTATAATTTTAATGTAAGTTTCGATTGTTGCTGTTAGGTTTTAGGTTATCTATTTCCTAAACAGATACATATTAATTGGCGGAATATTCATAACGGTTATAAAACAATTAATCACAACAATTGCAGAGTCTTTAATAATTATACCTGATCGCTAATCCGGCTGATAAAGAAGTTGACCTTCCAGATTCCAATGCTGAAATCCTCTACTGAAAAGTCCACGCGGCACTCCGGGAATCCGATTGCTAGATCGACCCGATCGAGATGAATCTCAATCTAAGATGTATGTGAGATTGTTTCGGGAAACAGAGAATGTTTCCTAAAACAAAAACTGCAAACTAAAAGAGAGAGGAACTCAGGAAATCACCCTGGTATCTCTCTAAGAGTCTTAGGCAGTTGGTGTAGAATAATCTCTCCCAGAGACCCCTTTATATAGTGTTTAGAAAACCTAGGGAGAGGGTTCAAAACCCTAAAGGGCCGACTTAACGCAACGGCGTATTTTTCAGGCCCAACACGGTCCGTGTTGGACTCCAGAAAGTCCATTAATTCGGCCCATAGACACCACGGACCGTGGTGTCTCAACACGGATCGTGTTGGGTCAACACGGTCCGTGTTGAACCCAATTCGGTCCGTGTTGGGATAATTTTCTCACAAAAATCGGTTTCCAACTTTTCTAAACGTAATACAATAATACTTAGGTTACATACATTGTTCCAGGGCATTGACTTGTGTGACCCAGTAGTACCAATTAATATAGTTGTAATTAAACATATTTATTCACTAATTATAGAGGTCTCTAGCAAAACATATAATTACTATATTACTTTGGTTTAATCTCCGTGTATATCGAACATTGTCAGGACATTCCCAACAATCTCCCACTTGTCCCACAAGTGTTCGATTCCTTTAATTCCCTTGTCACTTACTGTCTCATGTTCGGATAAGGTAAGCTGATGTCATCCTTATGTAAGACCCGAAACGTTCCTCGATCTCCGAGTTTAGACTTTGAAAAGCAGATGATCAACTTTTGATTCAACTGAGCTCGGCCAAGCATCTTCAGTCCAATCTCACCGAGTGGCCAATAAGACAACTGTCCCTAATAGGGAGGACAATGCCATCTTGTTCAGACACACATTCTCACATGATTCAACTGTAACCCAGACACCGCCTTTATAGCCTACTGTTACGAAAGGTGTTTGACACGCTCCAAAGTCACAACAGATCATGCAGTCTGTGTACTGAACTCAAGATTCAGGAAGTTTGAATTGTAAGAGCTCCTATGACAATTCCCAACTTAAAGAGCTCCCACTGCGGGTCAGTTCGGTAGTTGTTCTCAACAATACCCATGTGATTGATTTATGATGTCATCACATCATTATGATCACGAAACTTCATCATCACCTCAATCCTACATGCTAATTATGTCGATATTATCACTGTTCCTACGTGATAATACAATTAGGAACTAGGTCGACTGTCGACCAAGACTAGCGTTATCAAGTTCACTAATGGGATTTCAGAAATCGAACCTCATCCAATTTCCCACTTTGAATTTGCTAATCCTTTTTGGACATTTACATAATTCTAAACCACAATTAATGTAAACTTTGGAATCTTATTCTTAATGATGAATCAACAAGGTCATAATTCACGAACAATTCATGTAAATTTGACTTGTTACTATTCCGGAATGTGTTCAGTACTTATTGCCCATGCATGACTTTCATGCTATAACTACAACAGGGGTTTAGTACATAATACTTGTAATGAACCTCGTACATATACCATCTCACTCATGACTTTTCATACATGAAGATATTTCCGGAACTCATGTTTGGATTCATAGTGAGCTTCAGTTCCTTTGCTTGAGTGATGGTTCCTATCAACAAGGCTCCATTTCTCTCGCAAGGCTAGAAACATCACCCAGTTCTAAAACGAACTTCACAATCCTAACAGTTTCTGTCACAACTTCTAAAGTCGTGTCATGCTTGTCTTATTTGCAGAATTAAACGCATGTCATGTTCGGAACATCTTCCAGCTCACTTTAATACCACTCAGATCGTATAATTTCTCTAACCTTTCAGAGAATCATATCTCCTGACATAAGTGTAGCATCAGTACGACTTTCTATACTTAGCTCTTATCAACCACTCAGAACTGAGGATATATCCTTAGTTTTGTATATACACAATGTATATGTTATGTTGGTCTTTGAACATCTCGTGACATACATTAATCTCATGCCTGAAGCGTGAGCTATATGTCTCATCCCTTTTAGATCCTCTGATTGTTTCGGGATAATCAGATTCCCTAAGGATATGCCATGATTTATGGAAATTAATCCATTCTCGAAGTAGGTTGAACTTTATTCAACACCTAGTCAACTTTGATTCAAACAATCAAAATCTTTAATCTATCATTATAGATCTTGTCTCCAAGAAAATTCTTAGCCCCACCAATCCTTCACTTTGAAAATTATTCCCAAGTCAACCTCAGTAGACGCAACATGGGAATCTTCCTCTCAGTAGGCAGTATGTCAATCACATGCAATACCAGAAAACGCATTGCTCCCACTGAACTTCTTGTAAACACAATATTATCTTTGGCACTTCCCAGTATATCAAACCTTTTTGATATCCTGGTCAAGAAGGTCAATGATTCCAACTCCTAGAAGCTTCCTTAAGACCACATATGACCTCTTGAAGTTTACAAGTATTCCAACAAAAGACCATTCAGTTGTGTCAAGTACACACCTTTCTTCCAAATCTAATTTTGAAGTCAGTCTTGATGTCTATCTCATTGTTCGGTTGTAATTTTTGTGGTTTAAAGTAGGGTTGTCGGTCCACGAGGATGGGTGTTTAGGCTTGATTTGGGCCATCGGTTTGCGTAGAGTGGTTTTCTCAAGTGTAGAAAGCAATAAATTATGTAAATGAAAGCAATTAAATCTAACCTAGGCATGAATCAAAGAAAGCAATGAAAGCATGAAAGCAATTATAGGAAGGCAATAAAAGGAAAATAAAAAGCATGAACAATGAAATTATACCTTTAATGAACAATCTGCACTAATCTTCAATCGAACTTAGATTTTCCCCGAACAAACAAGAAAATCATGAATTGGATTACTAAGAATCCCCAAATCCCCACTTGGGAGTGGAATTTGCGACCCTTAGCCCTCCTCCTCACTAAAAATGGAGTTGATTGTGATTAACACTAGAAAGCTTGGAAAACAAGTCAACAATGGCATTTGAAAAGAGAGAGAGAGAGAGAGAGAGAGAGAGAGAGAGCTTGTAAAACACTTCAATGGAGACTAGAGAAAGCTTGAAAGAGATTGAGAATTGAAATTGCAAGAAAACCTTGAAGAACAATGAAGAACAATTCAAAACTTTGAAGAACAATTAAAGAGAGACTAAAGCAAATAAAGGAAAGCAATAAATCTAATCTAATCTAATTCTACTCCTAAACTACCTAGGCTACCTCCTTCATAAGCTGAATACAATTGGGTATTTATAGAAGAAGGAAAAGTACAACCCAAAACCCTAGAAATAAATCGCAGCACGCGCTCCAGTTTTTCCGCAGACAAAGTGACTTGGGCAAGTCGCCAACGGGCGCGGGCGAGTCGGCTCTTGTCCATGACTCATCCGTCAACATTCGATCGGGTTGCGGCGCTACCAGATGTCGCGGGCGCGACAGCGCGATCGGGCGAGTCCTTCGTCGCGACCCGTCATCCGTCAACATTCAGCCGGTAGTGAGTGCCACCCTTTGGGTAACGGGCGCGAGTAGCAGTGACTCGGGCGTGACTTGGGTCTGTCTTTCTGCCCTGTTTTGCGCCAGAAATGGATATGAGATTCCGGGTCGGGTTCGCCTCGGGTCTCGACTCGGGTTGACTTGGTTTGACCCGGGAAATAGCTTGGAATTCCCTAAAAAACCTCAATTAAGCCCAAACTTCTTCTAACTCCTTATTTTCCTACAAAACACAAAATCACTATATCCAATATATATACAAGGGCTAAAATAAACACAAACACCCTATAAAAGAGATAAAATTCGGCTCGGAACGAGACCAAACAGTAGGCAGTATGTCAATCACATACAATATCAGAAAACGCATTGCTCCCACTGAACTTCTTGTAAACACAATATTATCTTTGGCACTTCCCAGTATATCAAACCTTTTTGATATCCTGGTCAAGAAGGTAAATGATTCCAACTCCTGGAAGCTTCCTTAAGACCACAGATGACCTCTTGAAGTTTACAAGTATTCCAACAAAAGACCATTCAGTTGTGTCAAGTACACACCTTTCTTCCAAATCTAATTTTAAAGTCAGTCTTGATGTCTATCTCAATGAACCCATGTTTTGCCTTAAAACCCTTCTATGCCTGATGGCTCACACCTTCAGACAAATCAACCAAGTTCTAAACTTGGTTGCATACATGGAGTCCATTTTAGACTTGGTTGCATGGAATCTTGATTTGCTTAAAGCTTCTTTGATGTAGGTAGAGTCATTACTTTCTAAAAGTAACAGCTAACGCTCATCCATAGAAGATCGATATCTTTGTGGCTGACGGAGTTGTTTACTTGACCTTGTTTGGAGTTATGTTTATGGCACCTTCTCCTCAACGTTTTGAGAAACTTCAACCGCCTCAACCTTATTCTTAATTTCCCGACCAATAGGAAAATTTTGAACTAGGGTCAAGTCGCGGTGATGATTATAGTGTTTTGTGTCTCTTGAACTTCGGTAAGTTCAAAATCTCTCCCACTCTTTCTTTTAGAGAATAACATATTCTCTAAGAAGAAAGCATTTTGAGACACAAACACTTTCCTCTACAATAGTTTGTAGAAGTGATACTCCTTTCTTTCAGAAAATGGTTCAAGAACCTCTCTTCTCCATATCATATATGGTGTCTTCTCTAGTGATTCAGATAATCGTTATTCAGTAATTAGAGCTATGGTTAACTTCCCAGTGTCATTGAATTGTCGTATTCCTAGAGGAGAGAGTTATGAAACAATTCCACATTCTCTACAATGGTCAATGAAATCTTTGGCTCAAATACTCACCTCCTCAATCTAATTGAAGGGTTTTGATTTTCTTGCCAAGTTGGTTTTGTACTTCACTTTGAAACTCTTTAAACATTTCAAAGGATTTGGACTTGTGGCGTATTAAGTAGACATATCCATATCTACTAAAATCGGCACTGAAAGTGATGAATTAGTACAATGAACCTTTTTCTAGCACTAGTGCTCATAGGCCCACATACATCAATATGTTTGCATCCTAATAAGTCATTAGCTTGTTCACCAATTCCAATAAGAGGCGATTTAAGTCATCTTACCCATCAGACATGCTTTACAAACATTGAACTTTTCAAAGTTTAGGTTTTCCAAAATCCTGCACTATGCAGTTTCTGAATACATTTCTGATTAATATGACTTAAGCTTATAGTGCCAGAATTATGTTTCATTTGAGTCATTTGTTCAAACTCTTGGCTCAACTATTAGCATTCTATCGATCTTATCTAGGTGCTCTCATTGTTTCGCCAAGACTACTTCATTTTGAAAATCTTTAAACTGTTTTAACATTCCAGCTTCAGATGAATCTCATAGACATGAATCATCATGTGTTATTTTATTCATCTTTGAAGAATCGAAGTAATTCATCCCTTGTACTTGTGCACAATTGGCCTACATACATCCATATCTATGAGTGTTTGTTGGCACGTTCACCTTTTCTTGTAAAAGGTACAGTCATGCTTTGCAGACATCACATGTTTCAAAGTCTTATTATTCAAAATTCTATCACTGTGACGCTTTCGAATGCGCTCTGATTTGCATGACTTAATAGATAGTTACAAGGTTGAAGTTTGAGCATGAGTTATTCCTTTTAAACCTTTTGGTTTCGATGTGTTGTGTGTGTTTATCTGAGATCCCCTCTCTCTAATTGAGAGCATGAAATCAAATTTCTTCTTATAATGAGAACATAGAATCACCTATAAATTTCTCTTATAAGTCTTGAGGAAATGGATAAATAACTAACTCTTCATGAGGAGATTACAACTAATTGCATGTTCCTATTTGTAGGCTGACTCTCATCCTTCAAAGAACATATACTTTGCTGTAGATACTGCATTTGCATAAATGCGAGTTTCACAGTCGGTATCTTATACTCAAAGTGGGTTTTTAATAAGGGTAGTGTGTAACATATACACATTTGCCTAGAATTGAAATCATATCTCAAGTCTTCCTTATAGTTATTCACGCTCCCAGTATCATACATGATCTGGTTGTTAACCGGTTGTTGTCATTGGTTGGGTATGTACAACTGTTTGTCCTTACCTTTCTTTTGACTTCTTGTCTTTGATAGATTTCTTAAATCTTATTTTCCCTTTCACTAAAAGACTATCTTTGGTTGCCAAACTTTTGGCCAAAAGAGGATATGAGGTTTCTCATGTTTTAAAATAGTCAAATTATTTCAGAATATGAGTGCCATCAATTGACCTTTATCTAGCATAACCGAGACTATCTGGTTATAGGTTTCCTATTTATCAACTCTAACTAGTTCGATGAACTTGGTTTTGAGTTGGTAATTGTTTAGACCCAATTCTGTGTCTAAATATCGCTTAAATCCTTAGGCTTTTAACTCGTTTCGTGGTTTAATTTCATAGTTTTTAACGCGTTTTTGGTTATTTTGTAGATCTTAGAGCTTTCACCGAAAACATAGCAGAACGGGCCTTTTTATAGCATTCTTGGTGATTTCCTGAGCCGAGCCGGACCGCAAACCGAGGCGGTGTCGACCCGGGACCACACTCCCAACCTTTGGTGCCAATTAGTGAGGTAACACCCGCTACGACCCTCGAAATGGGTGTTACATGCCTTGGAAAGAAGGAAGAAACAAAGGGATGAAAAGAGTAGGGTAGCCCCCGCCACCCTGAGCGTAGTACCCGCTACCATAGGGGGTAGCGCCCGCCACCATAGAGGTAGCACCCGTGACCTGTGCTCAAAGTCAGCCACGGATTGCCATCTGAAGAAGGTAGCGCCCGCTACCATTTGGGTCGCGCCCACGACCTCCTGCTCCCGATGGGGACCGTAGCTACGGTCTCAAGGACCGTACCTACGGTCTCTCGAAGCTCGAAATCGCCCGACCTTTTTCACTCGACAGAACATGACCGTGGCCACGGTCTCCTAGACCGTGACCACGGTCTCCCTATGTTCTGCGCGTGTTTTCGGCCTGAAGTGCTGCGTTTTGCCAACCAATTTTCACATGTATATATATATCTCTTTCACGATTTCTTAGGGGAGCTATCGAGGGTTAGACTTAGGGAATTCCCAGCTTTGTAATTAGGGGTTTTAGAGAGAGATTAGAGGAAGATTAGTGAGAGATTAATCTAGGGTTTTGGAGATTTGTGTTTGTTATTGAAGATTTGGGGATTCAAACAATTGAAAGATTGTTGGATCATCTTTTATTACTTTCTCTTGCTCATCTTTAGCATTTTGATAAGTATTCTCTTCCCTTAACTCTTTTATTAATTACTTTGCTAATTACTTTGCTTGTTCTTGATTTCTGTACTTGCTATTTCATTGTTCTTGCTTGTTACTGGTTATTTGATGTTAGAAATCATGTTTAGGGTTGGATTGGATGTTGTTAGCATAGTTAGTGTCATGATTAGTGGCTAGAAACCCTATGGGTTAGGGGGTAATTAAGGGTGTGATTAGGTTTGGGTTAGCAATTTTAGTGAGTAATTAGTTAGGAAATCAATTTCCCAATCCTATCCTTCCCTCAAGTGGGATGTGTTTGGGTGCGAAAGCATCCCAAATACATCCAACACTTGTTGGAAGGTAGGAATTAGGATAGTTAGCATTCTAGTTCGCGAAAGCGAATAGAAACTAACTAGAAAATTCCGTTCCTTAAACTCCCCCGGGTCTGTCGATGGACTTTGGGGAAGTTAATCCGGACTATCCTTGAAAGAGGAAGCCCGGTGGGTATTTTCTAATGGAGTTACCATTTGATTTCCCCTTCTCGTTACTCTCTTGTTGCAAAACGCATTTCCTCATCCCCGTTTGCAACCCGAAAAGCTTCCGAAGCCCATTTTCCATTCCTTGACCGACCTTAGCTTTGTTTCTTGCGTTTTGATCCCTTCAACCGATATCCTTACCTTAGCAATCTCATCCCGACCATTGACTTAGTTTCTATGACCAAGGCCGCCAGCTCCCTGAGAGAGAACGACAAAACCGAGGTCTTACAAACCGCTTTACACAAAATGGCGCCGTTGCCGGCGAGCCAGCGCCCCTAGTTTTAGTTTCTTAGTTTTTGGTTATTTGAGATTGCTTTCACGCTAGAAATTAGTTTGTGCTAATCCCAATGAATTTGATGCTTCTATTGGTTCTTCTTGGTGCATGTAGGTACGCCCTAATGTTCTATCGAGCATTGTAAGAGGCTTCAAGTCCTAATGGGTGAAGTCCATGCTGATTCACACCGTACCCTTCTATCATACGCCGTTCCATCATCGGGTACGGGAGGCAACCCTATCATCTTGCCACCATTACCACCCGACGCGGTATTTGAGTTCAAGCCGTGTCTTCTTGAAGCTTTTGAAAGCAACCCGTTGCATGGAGATATTTTCGAGAGTCCTATTACTCATATGGAGAGATTCGAGAAGTGCATTAGTTTCATGCATATACCTAGGATATCTTCGGAGTATCTAAAGTTGAAGTTCTTTCCTCTAACTTTGAAAGGGAAAGCTGAGATGTGGCTTGATATATGCCCACCTGGATTTTATTCTTAATGGGAGGCTCTCAAGAGAGATTTTCTTCAAAGATTCTTCCCGACTGATAAAACATGTAAACTCCGGCAAGTTATTATGAGCTTCAAGCAAGAACCCGGAGAGACTCTTTTTGAAGCATGGGGAAGGTTCAAAGGTCTCCAACGTCAGTGCGCGCACCACAACCTACCCAACTAGATGCTACTTCAGCACTTTTATTGTGGACTCTTTGATTCTCTCAAAGAATCGATCGATATTGCATCCGGAGGGATGTTTTTGAAGAAAATTGCGGAGGAGGCCGACAAATTCCTTCATGAGCTCGTTCAATATGCTCCTGATTTTGGAGGTTGCAAATCTAGTAGAGGACGTTTATCTTTAGAGTATGATCCTATTATTACACTCCTTTTGGCTTCAGTTTACGAATTGCAAAAAGAGAAGGAAAATGAGGAGACCTCTAAGCATTTGAGAGTGGCCCAAGGTGTGCAAACCCTTATATCTACTTCTGTTCTTAATATGCATACTCGTAAGTTGTGTTTGGGTCCACATCCCGAGCATCAATGTGGGGAGTTTAATCAAGTAGAGCGTGTGAACGCTATCTATCCATCATATTTCAACCCACTTTTCTCCCATTCTTTTGGAGAGCATGCTTATGACTATACCACGTTTATCAATCCTACATTCAACCCCATTTCTCAACCTTATGACCACCACTCATTTGTCCAAGAAGAATCCTCCCATTCAACTCAATAGGACATTGTACCACCCCAAATTTCTCAAGCCACTCAACCTTCACCGACTCCAATGGTACATGTAAATTCTGTCGATCTAGGGAGTGGGGAAGAGGTTGATGAGTTTTCTTGGGTAGAGGATAGTGTTTTGGAGGAAAAAGTAGAGAATGAGGTAGAGACGAATGTTGAAGAGGGAGTTGTGGTTGAGGAAGCTAAGGTTGAGGAAGAGAGGGTGTTGGATGAGGAAAAGAAGGAAGAACAACCAAGAGAAGAGATTTTGGGAGGAAATATCCGTGAATGCTCCAAAGAGCAATTTGATCCACACCAAATGCAAATTCCACTCCCCAAATGGTTGATACAACACTTGAAGGATGTAGAGCATATAGATCTAAGGCATGATGTTCCGATTGAGAAACCTTCTCTCATGCCACTTTGTATTGAAGTCAATTCAATAACCACAGTTGTTCATGAGCATAGAGAGGAAGTTTATATTCTTGAAGTGGAACCCGACAATGGGAATGACAACAATCATCCCGAGGCCGTATGTTCTGAACCCGAGGTAATTGAAGATGCATCTCGTGATGATTCCCTCAAGATTGTTCCTTTGAGGAGGGAGATCTCATTGGATGAAGTTTATATTGAGGACATAGAGATTGAGAAGATTGTTCCCATGTGTCTAAAACTTGGAGAACCACTTGAAGAAGAACCTGAGTTACTTCTTCATCCCCATCACCAAATCAAACCACAGGAGGAGACCCTTGTTCTATTTACGGAGGTGATGAGGAGGTGTTGGAAAAGGAGGAGGAAGAGACATTGGAAGAAATCAAAGATATCATCGCCTCCTCCCCGCTCGTTGTTAACCAAACGACCGGAAGGACGACTTGATTTGAGGTTGCCCAAAAATAGTAGGAGTTGGAGAGGAAGGAAGAAGAAGCGATCATGGTGGAAGAAATTGAATATGTACCTCTCATGTGCACCACGTCTCTCTAGGATAAAAAGGGTATTTAGGTCGAGCTAGGGACCTAAAACTAGCGCTTTATGGGAGGCACCCCATAAGTTTTGCGCTTCTTATTTCAAGTTTTTAGTTTTTTTTTTGCATTTTTTCTAATTTTATTTCTTTTTCTTCTCTTTAATTTTTCCGTCTAGTTTTCTTTAGGTTTTTCTATTTTTCTTGTCTTTTTAATTTTTCTTTATTTCTTTCCTTGTAACTCGAGGTATTAGTTTTAGGTTCAAAAATAAAAAAAAAGTTTGAAAAAAAAAAGAGAGGAAAAATGAGGGGAAAAATAGAAAAAAGTTGAAGTTGAAAATAAGAAAATTGAAAATTTAGAGTGAAAGAGGTAGCATGAGTGAGTGAAGTTTTGGAAGAACTATGAGTGTTGAGAGAGTTTGAAAGTTAGAAAAATTATAGGTTGGGTGTGAGGAAGTAAGGAGGATTTGAGTGTTGAAGAGTGGAAATTTTTGGGGTTAGAATGTTTGGAGTTTTGGAAAAATTGGTAGCAAGGGTAGCAGCCGCTACCCTCGGGTAGAAACCGCACGCGCGCAATGTACCGGCAAGCAAAGAAGCATGGCGTGACGCTCACCGCAGCTACGACAAAGGAAGACCGCAGCTACGACGCACGACGCACGCCCAGGATTTCGCGCTCGCATAAAGACCTATCGCGCTTCGCGACCATGAGCAAAGACGCCAAGATTCCCATTTCAAGACCTTACGCGGCGCCGCAGTTGCTAGTCGCGCATGATATCCGCTGTCAGCGAATTAATTTCGGCCTTTATCCCGATTTCCTTCTCACTTTTCTCATTCTTTTCTCATTCACTCGACTCTCTCTCTCTCTCTAACAGCCCTAAACCTGCGACAAAACCTCACACCCACACTCAATCCTTCCTCTCAACTCTCAATTCCTCCCACATCTCTCCTCATTTTCGAACCCATGCCCTAGTTTCTTCTTCTTGCTGCGAAAATCTGCTGTTGGTGTTCGAATTTCTGCCCAGAATTGTCCTAGCTGTGCGACATTGCTCAAGCTCTAGTTTTACACAGCTAAGTGAGGTATTTTTGGTGTTAATTGTGCGAAATCCCTTCCCTCTCTTCTGCATTCTGGTTCATTTGTCATGCTTGCTGAGTTGGGTTTGTTTTTGTCAATTTTTGCACAATATGCTACTTCACTGTATTGCTGAGTTCGAAGTGTTGTGCTATTGCTTAGTGTGTGTGTGATTAAGTTGCTGTTTTTCATCCATTGAAAGCACACACACTCTTGTGGCACTATGAGTTCTTATTGATTTACACACGCCACACAGTGAATGGTATTAGGTTGCTGATTTGGTATTCTATGTGTATATGCTGTGTTGATTCATAATGTTCAGTGCGATTAATTGTTGCAATTCATCGGTCAAAGCACAAGCATGTTAGTCGCACTAAAAGTTTGTCGATTTTCACACACACTTACACTGTGAGTAAGCTGTCTTTATGCTATTTCTTGCATTCTACTGTGTGTGCTGTGTGTTTTGGTCCATTTTCGACAAGCAAAAGTCGCTCCTCCTTGCTGAATACAAGTTCAAAGTGCTCCGATATGAGGTAATCGCTTGTGTAACTTGTGCATAATATTTTCAAACTCACGAGTTTGTTGCTTGTGTCGATTGTTTTTGGTTTACCTTGGAGTTTAGGCACTATATTTGCAAGGTTCTTGCCACGTCTTGCTTTTAGTTCATCATGAGTGGAAGGAGCAAGCGTTTACGAGTCGAGGAAGCTTCTTCATCGCAACCTGGGTCATCTTCATTCACAAAGGACCGTTACAAAGCGCAACTGGCCACATTAATTCGGTGTGAACCTGATGTGGATGTGACTTTCCGAGATGAAGAGCATAAACAACGGTACGAAGCGCTCCAAGCACGAAAAATATGTGCACCGGATATTTATGATGCGGCAACGATCGAAGCCATCCATTGCAAGCCAAGCTTCGATTATCTCATTCGTGTTCTTGGTTGGGAGGTATTCATCATGATCGATGAATCGATTGTGGACCAGCCCATCCTCAAATTTTTAAGCTCCTTGAAAGTTCACAATGATGGCAAGAAAGATGCGCATTTTGAATACCGGGTCGCCAACAAAGATAAGAAGTGCACCTTTAAGCGTTTTTGCCGAAGGTTGGGGTTGCCCGAGGATGGGAGATTTTATGAGCGATGTGCGAATTTTGATGAGCAACAGGCAATGAAGGACTTGACCTGTTGGAGGAGGATGAATCATGCCACGAGAAATGGACTACCACGCTATCATTGCTCCCGCAACTCTAAGGGGCGTGATTTTTGCAATCTAGTTGTTCGAATCATCCATAGAATCGTGACTAGTTCAGTGTTTGGAAGAGATGATGGATGCCCCAAGGTTCGGAAAGATGATCTCTTTGTGATCTACAATGCGGTGAGGGGTAAAAAGGTAAACACCGGATCTTGCATTCTACATTGCCTTCGGGAGATTAGCATGGAACCCCGACCTACTACTATTGGGATGGGGCACATCATCTGCCACTTCCTAGTTCAAGAGGGTTTAGGGAAATATTTGAAGAAGTGGACTCCACGCTATCATCCGGATCCTATCGACAAAGTCCGGCCATAGAAATGAATATCCTCGTCAATCACCCAACTGCCACGATCTATTGCCATGGGCATGACAACAAAATAGAGATTCTCTTGGACCCGGACTATGCTGAACAATGGTTGGATATCACTAAGGAACGCAACTGGTCTTGTGGTCAAGTTCCTAGTGATCGCAAGGTGGGTGGTCCAGATGTGTCTAGTGGTGAAGAGGAGGACAATGAAGAGGAAGAAGGGGAAGAAGAAGTAAATGAAGAGGAAGAAGGGGAAGAAGAAGTAAATGAGGAAGAAGAAGAGGAGGATCCCAGCCATGGCGAAGCTAGTGGAAGTAGAAATCATCCATGGGAAGCTTCGCTTGAGCATCTCAACTCTCAATTTGATCAAATGAGGGTTGACCTTCGAGAACAACGAACGCTACTCCAGGGTCAGCATAATCTGTTGGAGACCCAACAAGAGTTGCTACGTGTCCAGCAGTCTACGCTCAACAATGTGCATGCACATCTTCAAAGGCACGAGGAGCACCTTCAACAACAAAACCAGTATTGGCGTGACTGGGGGTATTATCACTACTCCATTGCAAACCATCCCCTGACACCACCAGAGTATATAAACCGCCACTACCCCACCTACTTTCCATATTATCCATATCCTCCCCCAGGAGGATCCGAGCATTGATTTGTAAGTGTCCCCACTCCCACTTTACTCTCTTCATTGATTTTATTTACACTGTTAGTGTTCGATAAGTGTGTGGGGGGGGTGCTTTATGGAAAATTTGGGAGGTGTATCGGTTAGTTGGTTTTGTTGAGTTCGTTGTCTCCATGGTTTGAGTTGTTTCGCTTACATTGCTTCATCATTGGTTAGGCCAGTCATTAGAGTTGTTTCACCCTCAATTCCCGCCTCAAACTAGTGAGATTCGGGGTTGAGGCTAGCTAGTATCAATGTAAATATTGTGAATAGTTTGTCTTCTCCTTTGTTCTTTAGCTAGTGTCTTGTTTTTTTGTTTTTGTTCTTTTTTCTTTTATGCATGCGAACACCTACACTTATTATGTTTTTCTTGTTTATTCCTAACCCGAGTGTGATGTTTTCCTGGATCGCGGATTGGTTCGCTATTTATTTGAAGACCCTGAGGTAACCTCTTTCCGCATTCTTTGAATGTGTATATATTGATCCTTGTTGCATGCTTGATTTTTCTTTTGGGTGGCGAGCCCCTTTGAGTGTTTGTGTTGGGATTATATTGCTGTTGGAGCCGTGTGGGCTAGGGTCGCCACCATTTGCTTGCTAGTTGTTTTTGTTTGTTTGTCTTTATAGGTTCTCTACCCTTTTCTTGTGACACCTTCCCACAATGAGACATTGTGGCATTTTAAGTGTGTGTGTGTGGGGGGGGGGGGAGGAGAGAGATATTCTGTTTCAAGGGTAGATCACCTAGTAGTTTTGATCTTTGTTTTCTTAGTTTTTGCTTAAAATTTGAAAAATTTTCGTGTGAAAAAGGAGAAAAAAGGGAGTGAAAGCCTTAAAAGTTTTTCTTTCAGTTTTGTTTTCGCTTTGTTTTTGCTTTGTTTCTTGGATCTTGTTGTCGAAATTGAGAAGCCGTTCTTAAACTTCTTTAAAAGCAATCGGTCTGAACGTTTTCGACCCTGTCTCGGGTACGAGTCATGACTTACCCTCTTAAGATGTCCTTCATTAAGTGCCTAATGAAACCCCCGATTCCTTTCACGTTCTGGTTGAAGTCGGAAGATTCTAGGGGTTTGTGTCCGAGCTTGTTTTGTTTCCCTTTTTAGCAATTGCAAAGTCAAAAAGAAAGAAAAAGAAAGAAAAGCTACAATAACCGGATTAAGTGGAGCGTGTCGCTGAATGACATCAACCACAATACACTTAGCCAACCTACACGGGCCCGGTATTAGCGGTACGACGCTATTACCCCTTAAGCTCCTCCCATATTGAATTCTCAGAGGAGGTGTGTATGGAAAAGACTGTGTTGGGAGGGTAAACCCCATATTTGGGCCGTCCAATTCCCAAAAGTAAGGCTAATACCGACCTATAAAAAGAAAAAAAAAATGAAAAAGCAAAAGCAATTTTGTTGGGATTACCCAACCCCAAAAAAAAAAGTTTGAGCATTAATAAAGTGTGGGGCCTCTCCTTGCATCACTTACGGCCCTCACCAAGCCAAGGGCGACCAAATGCGAGGAAGGGCAACACTTCTCTTGTTCGTTTCGTTGTTTTTGAGCTCGGGCATGAGTCCTTGGAGTCTTTTGGATTCGGTTGGAACCCACTAGCACTTTGGGGTTTTGCTTGACACTAGATGTAGGAAATCGAAAATCTCAAAGATTGACTTTTGCTTAGGATAGGTGTTTGTGAGACGCTCATAACGGTTCCTTTTGGAGGTTTAATAACGTTTTCTTGATTTAGATTTCGAGATCTTTTGAAGCGAAGCTGTTGTTTTTCTTTTCTTTCGTTTTCTTCGGTTTTGTTTTCACTTTCCCTCTCTCCTTTTTCTTTGGCTTTTGTGGGTATAGCCGCTACAAACCCTCACGAGTCCATCTCGTCCACCCGGGCTGCTGGGGGGTTCAAAGGGCTTGGTGCATACGTTAAATGCACTCGTTTCCTCCCACGACAGAGGAGTTGGTGTTTAGTTTCTCTTATTTGTTTTGTCTTGTTTTGCTCGGGACGAGAAAAAGTTTAAGTGTGGGGGAGGGGGTGTTCAGACCCAATTCTGTGTCTAAATACCGCCTAAATCCTTAGGCTTTTAACTCGTTTCGTGGTTTAATTTCATAGTTTTTAACGCGTTTTTGGTTATTTTGTAGATCTTGGAGCTTTCACCAAAAACGTAGCAGAACGGGTCTTTTTATAGCATTCTTGGTGATTTCCCGAGCCGAGCCGGACCGGAAACCGAGGCGGAGTCGACCCCGGACCACACTCCCAACCTTTGGTGCCAATTAGTGAGGTAACACCCGCTACAACCCTCGAAATGGGTGTTACATGCCTTGGAAAGAAGGAAGAAACAAAGGGACGAAAAGAGTAGGGTAGCCCCCGCCACCCTGAGCGTAGCACCCGCTACCATAGGGGGTAGCGCCCGCCACCATAGAGGTAGCACCCGCGACCTGTGCTCAAAGTCAGCCACGGATTGTCATCTGAAGAAGGTAGCACCCGCTACCATTTGGGTGGCGCCCGCGACCTCCTGCTCCCGATGGGGACCGTAGCTACGGTCTCCAGGACCGTACCTACAGTCTCTCGAAACTCGAAATCGCCCGACCTTTTTCGCTGGATAGAACATGACCGTGGCCACAGTCTCCTAGACCGTGACCACGGTCTCCCTATGTTCTGCGCGTGTTTTCGGCCTGAAGTGCTGCGTTTTGCCAACCAATTTTCACTTGTATATATATATCTCTTTCACGATTTCTTAGGGGAGCTATCGAGGGTTAGACTTAGGGAATTCCCAGCTTTGTAATTAGGGGTTTTAGAGAGAGATTAGAGGAAGATTAGTGAGAGATTAATCTAGGGTTTTGGAGATTTGTGTTTGTTATTGAAGATTTGAGGATTCAAACAATTGAAAGATTGTTGGATCATCTTTTATTGCTTTCTCTTGTTCATCTACAGCATTTTGATAAGTATTCTCTTCCCTTAACTCTTTTATTAATTACTTTGCTAATTACTTTGCTTGTTCTTGATTTCTTTACTTGCTATTTCATTGTTCTTGCTTGTTAATGGTTGTTTGATGTTAGAAATCATGTTTAGGGTTGGATTGGATGTTGTTAGCATAGTTAGTGTCATGATTAGTGGCTAGAAACCCTATGGGTTAGGGGGTAATTAAGGGTGTGAATGGGTGATTAGGTTTGAGTTAGCAATTTTAGTAAGTAATTAGTTAGGAAATCAATTTCCCAATCCTATCCTTCCCTCAAGTGGGATGTGTTTGGGTGCGAAAGCATCCCGAATACATCCAACACTTGTTGGAAGGTAGGAATTAGGATAGTTAGCATTCTAGTTCGTGAAAGCGAATAGAAACTAACTAGGAAATTCCGTTCCTTGAACTCCCCCGAGTCTGTCGATAGACTTTGGGGAAGTTAATCCGGACTATCCTTGAAAGAGGAAGCCCGGTGGGTATTTTCTAACGGAGTTACCATTTGATTTCCCCTTCTCGTTACTCTCTTGTTGCAAAACGCATTCCTTATCCCCGTTTGCATCCCGAAAAGCTTCCGAAGCCCATTTTCCATTCCTTGACCGACCTTAGCTTTGTTTCTTGCGTTGTGATCCTTTCAACCGATATCCTTACCTTAGCAATCTCATCCCGACCATTGACTTAGTTTCTATGACCAAGGCCGCCAGCTCCCTGAGAGAGAACGACAAAACCGAGGTCTTACAAACCGCTTTACAGTAATATTGAAATCCTTCCTCTAATCTTCAAACATTTTGAAGTTAAAGTTGTATGAATACTATGACATTACATGTATTCATTTGGCTTGATTGACCTCTCAATATTGATGCTTAGCTCAATGTTATATCAAAGGCATGTTCCTTTTAATTGCCTCCTAGACAATCTTGTGATGGCGATGCCAATTAAGGAATTGGTGTTAATTGTTTTTTCTCTTTCTCAAGGAGAAAATAATATTTTATTAATGGTGGATGTTTGAGTGAAAAAGACATTAATAATTCTACGAGACAAGTTGGTTCATTTTAATTATTATTCATCAAAAGAAATTAAACTAATTTTAATTTCAAATCAAAACACTTTATTAACTCTCATTTAGTGTTTTAATTTACCAAGACCCACAAGACTCATGGGCTCAAGTGGACTTTGGCCCAACAAAACTCGATCACATGTTATCTTTGGTGGATCATCTTATGATCGATCATTCAAAATGATTCTTGGCAAGAAATTTGTATCGAATACAATATTTCTCTTCCTCTGTTCTTGGCCCAAAACTATTTTGATAGCCAATTTGAATTGACCTAGCTCCCACCCTATTTATTAATGATGGACAAATAATTCGCTTTGGCTTTCTTTATTTATCTATCTAAGTGGTGTTTCGATAGGTTGAGCAATAATTCATTTTTGAGAGTAGGTTTTATTATCCTAAGCATGCAATTCTAGGTGAACTCTTTCGAAAAGCATAAAAGGAATAATAAAACAACATGCTATAACAAATTAAAGCATAAAATTAAAAAAACCCCTAGTATGACCACCTAGACTTAATCAAACTAATTTTAACTAAGCCTTGACAGACTTCAAAAAATTCTTCTTGGGCTTTGCAAGTTTCTTGGGTGGGCTCCCACTCGAATCACCACCTCCATTGATGTTGGGCTCCCACTCAACTTGATGTCTCCAAATACAACAAATTTACAAAGTGGACCTCACAATTGAGGCCTTACATGAATTAAAATAAACTTAACTGAAAAATTAAATTTAAAATTAATTCAACGACGGCACGCAGACCGTATTTCACCCAACCCGGTACGCAACCCGGTAAAACCGATTATCTATGGCCATACTAGAAGCACATGCAAACATGTAATATTGCAATAATTATATCAAATATAACACAGGCTTAAATAACAAATTATAAAGGCATACATAATTGCAACACAACACATATAAGGAAACAAATACTAAATAGGTTTCCTAAAAGTTTGCATGATTAAAAAAAAAATAAAATTTCAAATTTTATCTTAATTACCTAAACAGATTTAGGATTTTATACCTATACACACAAAATATTTGACTTTCCTAAAATCAAGAAGTCTAAAAGATACTATATCTTTTAAAGATATTGTAAGTTTCCTAAACTTTACAAACTAATAGATTTTATGTCCATCAACTGATTTAGTAGTAATAAGATTTAATAATTAATTTCTAAAATTAATTACAAATCTTAAAACACACGAATTCACCAAAACTGCTGGCAACACGGTCCGTGTTGGATCAACACGGTCCGTGTTGTTTCACAGTTTCGGTTAATTTCGTGAATGAAAAAACTTAAATGAAATTATCATAACTTATCGAATTTAATAATTTCATCTCATAGTGTTATCTAATAACCCAATATGAAAATTTTCCAGAATTTTAACAATTTTCAAAAGATTGTAAAATTTTAGGGAATTAAACATTTTAATTCTCCGTTTAAGAGGAAAATAAATAATAACAGTTCGATAAGTTTAAAAATCAAATTTTATAATTTTTCCATACATTAGGTTCATCCAATATGCTACTGTAAAAGTTTCATATTTTTATCAAATTTCTAAAATTAGAATAAAAATCAGAGAAGTAAACAATTTTACTTTTCTGTTAATCTGAAAATTAAAGGAAAATTAGTTAACGATTTCGAAAATTCATGAAAAATTTATCCATAACAGAATTTTTACCCAGTAATCTACTGTAAAATTTTCAAAAAAATTTCAAATTTCTATAAATATAAAAAATTCAGAGAAGCAACAAGTTTATTTCTCTCAGATCTGAAAATATAAATTAAAAAAAAAACAATTTGACCGGATAAATTAACGGAACAATTTTCCCTAAAAGTATGGTTACCCAATAACCTACTGTAAAATTTTCAGAAGTTTTAAAAATTTCTAAAAAATTATAAAATTCAGAGAATTAAATGATTTTTAATTCTCTTCAGATCTGAAAACTCAATTAAAAATCCATTTTAATTGGGAAAAATCTACAAAAATCATGGAGAGTCTAGAACATATCCAGACACCTCCAGTAAAAATTTCAAAAAATTTCAAATTCGTGTGATATTTTTATTTCAATTTTTCATATTTACCTTAAATAAACTAAATCAGAAAATAATTCTACAAAACCCTATTTTGCGAATTTTGACCTATTTCATGTATTGCCTACTGTTTAACAATATTAAACAAGATTGTTTCTAAAACATTCAAAATTAAATCAAGTTTATGCTATATTTAACGATTAAACAAACATAAAATCGATTAATTAAAGGCAATAAGAAATAAATAATAACAAAGCATGAAATTTTACAATAAAATTTCAGATTTATTATCATGGAACATTAAAGATTAAAACTTTCATAAAGATTCGAAATTTTAGGCATAAATCTACTCTAGCATATTCATAATATAATTCAACTATTGACAAATTGCTTATGAATACAAGTACAATACTTTAGCATGCAATTGGTGGCTCTGATACCACTGTTAGGTTTTAGGTTATCTATTTCCTAAACAGATACAGATTAATTGGTGGAATATTCATAACGGTTATAAAACAATTAATCACAACAATTGCAGAGGCTTTAGTAATTATATCTGATCGCTAATCCGGCTGATAAAGAGGTTGACCTTCCAGATTCCAATGCTGAAATCCTCTACTGAAAAGTCCACGCAGCACTCTGGGAACCCGATTGCTAGATCGACCCAATCGAGACGAATCTCAATCTAAGATGTATGTGAGATTGTTTCGGGAAACAGAGAATGTTTCCTGAAACAAGAACTGCAAACTAAAAGAGAGAGGAACTCAGGAAATCACCTTGGTATCTCTCTAAGAGTCTTAGGCAGTTGGTGTAGAATAATCCTTCCCAGAGACCCCTTTATATAGTGTTTAGAAAACCTAGGGAGAGGGTTCAAAACCCTAAAGGGCCGACTTAACGCAACGACGAATTTTTCAGGCCGAACACGGTCCGTGTTGGCCTCCAGAAAGTCCACTAATTCGGCCCATAGATACCACGGACCGTGGTGTCTCAACTCGGACCGTGTTGAGTCAACACGGTCCGGTTGAACCCTATTTGGTCCGTGTTGGGATGATTTCTCACAGAAATCAGTTTCCAACTTTTCTAAACGTAATACAGTATTACTTAAGTTACATACATTGTTCTAGGGCACTGACTTATGTGATCCAGTAGGACCAATTAATATAGTTGTAATTAAACATATTTATTCACTAATTATAGAGGTCTCTAGCAAGACATATAATTAATATATTACTTTGGTTTAATCTCCGTGTATATCGAACATTGTCGGGACATTCCCAACAGTTGCTGGTATTAGTATTCTGCGAGGCATTTATGAGATTTAATACCATGGGCATAGTTATTAAAATCCCGATCCTGATTTACAATCATACGATTTTATGGTCCAAAATCGTCGATACGATTCTACTATTTACACACGATCAACGATGCTACATAGGCTAAATTCCGATCCTAACTTCCCCATACTTTCGAGTTAGGATTCCGATTTTAATAACCTTGACCATGGAGTTCCGTTACAACTTAATATTGTACCAGTTACAGTATCTTTTGGCTATCTTTTCTATTATTGTTCATGTGAAAAGGAAAAAAATTGATGGGGGTTATAATTATCGAACAATAATGATGTATAATAATTAATTTTTAATAAAAATTTTCATTTTTTATATGCGTAATACGTGGCTACTTCTTGTTTGTTTTGTTTTGTTTTAATATATTTAATAGACTAGTCTTTATTCCCGTGCGATGGATAGGTTATTCTGTTTTATTTGTTGATTTTTGATTTAATTATAAGTATATCTTCTCTATCTTTCAACGATGCTCAATTTATAAGAATTTTAATTTTTGTAAAACCCCGAAAATTCTAATACGTTGACCGTGACGTCGTTAATTATTTAAATTGACTCCGTGAAATTTTGATATTTTACCGACGATTATTTCTGCTAACGCTTGAGCTCATATGATCGTTAGGAGATTAACAAGGGTATTTTAGTAATTTTCTATGTGCGTGGGAGCAAGGATAAGTTGGTAATTTTATATGATTAATATTGTATGATTTTATGTGTTTTTCTTTTAATTATTTATGAACTATGTGTTTCCAGTTTATTATATTATTATATTATTATGTGGTTATTAGCATTTTAGAAAATTATAAATTCTAAGTATTTTGCTATTATTAGTAGCAGAAAAAATATTTTATCTACAAACTTATTTTAGATATCTATTTTTGGGTAGTATAAATACATAGTTATAGAAAACCTAAACGAAAACTCTAACCCTAATCTCCTCTTCTCCTCCCTCTCCCTATTCCTTTGCTGTTGCTGCCTCCAGCCGTCTGCCGCCAACCACCAGCCGGACACCCTAGCCGTCACCGGCAACACCGCGAGCCAGAACCACCACCTGCCTCTGTCTCTCTTTCTCTCGATCTGTGATGTCTCTTTCTTCTTCCTTCTCTTTCTCGTTATCTGTCATCGAGGGTTGCTCCCTGCCGCCGTCATCCTCACCGTCGGCCGCCCAAGCCACCATCACCACCGCTCTCGCCGCCGTACGACGACCCCAACGTGCCCAGTCCACGTAAAGTTGCAATCGTCGTGGTTGCTGTTGCCGAGCCCAGACGCAACCCTTGCCCATCCCGACACCACCGTGGCCTCCACCGTGATCGCCTGGCCTCACCGTCGACGCCACCATGTTCCGCCGCCCTGGTCGCCGCCCTACTGCCCAGCCCAACCCAGCCGCCCTATTGTTTGTATAAACCCTAATTCTACTTTTTTTTTGTATTTTGTTTAGTGTTATTATTAACAATATTAAGTCTATTATTTCATGTAATCTGATTCAAATATGTGTAAGTTTTATGTTTATAAATTTTAATTGTAATTTAAGTGTTTAATTGTTGTATTCTTTTGTTATTAATGTTTGCTAATATGCGATGTACATTGTGTATTTTATGTAAATCATGTTTAGGAATATTGTTAGTATTTATTTTATGCATGAATTAGGGTAGTTTGATATGTAAAACTGATTTCATTATTTAAAATTGATTATTATGCATATTGTGATTATTCATTAAGGTTGTTCGTAATTTTAAAGTATATTTTATGCATATCTATTATAATCTAATGGAAAAGTAGGTGGGATCTACTTAATACTGCCACGTGATTGAATTGCAGGAATTTGACCAATCACAACAAAGATAAATCATTTTTTTTTCAATTTTTTACTTTCGTTATTTTTCCAAGTTATAGTAAACAATTCAAAAATTATAAATTAAATTTTCGGAGCAGTCGACATTTACAGCGGTTACGTCAATTTACGAATATTTTATTTAAGCGAAGAATTCGCTGGGGGATAATGCGGTTAACAGACGTGATTCCAGCAGTTTACAATCCATGATTCTCGCGTCAAATACTTTAGAGTTACAACGTGACCTCTACTGTGTTGTTATAGACTTTAATTCATTTATTGATGCAGTTATAAAGAGTCCACTACTCGCAGATCTTGCTGTTACCAATCCAAATTTTTGTAATTTTCACATAACCATTCAACACCCTGCATATAAATAGATAGCTGCAACCAAATCACTGATTCCTCTGCTGCCAGATTTAAACGAGAATATGTCAATTATGAACCATCTCTACTCTTACAATAAGTTTTTATACAATTTTCTTATTTGCTGTAATTGATTGCAATTTGTAACCATTCCTAAAATTTTGACATTAATTTTGTGTCAGTTTTCACAAGTATTGCATTTGGAGAGGATTTCATCTTTCAGCCCCATTGCTGTTGGTAAGTATCTCACTTTCACCGACCATTAAGTTTTAAACATTTTCATTTCCAGCTTATTTAATTTACGGTGTAAGGCCAAAAACAGTAAGTACAACACAATACCAACCATTATTGAATGTTATTATTAACCCATATATTCAATTACAGATCACTGTTACGCCAAATTCTAGCAGTTTAATCTACTTATTTAGTTGTGGGATTTTAAGTTGTTTTATTTATCTATTTCTAATAGTTATTTAGTTGAGATTTAAATTAAACCTTATATACCTATTTCTAATTGGAAAGAGGGAAGAAAATACCTTCAACAGTGAATTATTGCATTCTTGGCCACCTTCGCTTTTCGATCGGCAGATCTACCCCCACCCCACCCAGTTACAATCACAATTCCCTCCTAAACAATGCAGATGCTACTATATAAAACAAAATCACAAACCTCAATCAAAACCGAACCCGTCCTACATATTTTCATTGACGCCCCTTCCATATTTCAATAATGTCCCTAACCAAATAAAAATGAAACTAGCCTAACAAACAAGCCTCATCAAATAAAATGTAACCTATAAAATAATATATGCAAGTGACTTAAAACATTCTACATTTCAAACAACGATAATCAATTAATCATACACCATAAAAATCCAAGACAACAAAATCCAATTAACTCAAACACAAATAACACCAAAGCGAATTGACTATCAAACCAAAATATTTTGCCTAAATTTTACAGTTCTTAAAATTGCATTTGAAGTTTATTTGTGTTTTAACTTGATTCTTTAGATAAACAAACACAAGTTTTGAGCAAATTCCATTGTCAGTAAAGAAAAACACTTTGATTCACCAAACTCTAATGATATATTAAACCTTTAATTTTATAACTACACAAATACCCACTTATATAACAAAAGAAACGACTACTTCTAAATATACACGACATTTAATTTCACATAGATTATATTTTATTCAACTAGAAATTACAAGTCCAATTCTAATTACTGATCAATAAATCCAGATGTATAAAATTTGAAATTAAATTTGTTCCCAAAATAGAATAATTAAATAGTTAAAAACAGTAAATAAAAAACGTTTAGTTTAGTCAAAGATTTGATCCCAAATCAAGTTTAGAATAGTGAGTGAATGCATAATTTCTTTATCGTATGAGGGGATTTATTTCATGATTTGTTGATTGCATGTCTTCTTTTAGAGTTCTTTTCGTTAAGAACTGCAATAGAATAGGATAAATCAAAAAAATAATGAACAATCTATGAATGAGATAAAAATTACACATTCAAAATTAAGATGAATCAAGAATATTAATTCAATTGGGATTAAAAACGGTTAGATAAGAGCTATTATACAACAGGGACACATTTACAAAGAGAAACATACCTCAAGCATATGAATCTCATCGAACCGAATAAGTCTAAGATCGGATCCAGATGATGTGCATGTGAAATTTTTCACTCAAAATCCACAAAATTAGACATAGATATTAGTCGTAAAATCAATGGATCGGAAAGAAAGAATCGCTAAAGATTCGGAATTGAGATGCAAAATAGATGGAATCTACATATAAGAACGAATAAAATGATAAAAATTAAAATCAAACCCTGATTGAAAACTTACATGATTTGCGGACGTCGGACGTCTTCCTTCCACTCACCGATTCCATTCCTTTTCAAATCAAATCAAAACCTCGAAATTGTTTTTACAAAAAAAATGAGAACATCAAAATAGATACGTACATGTATCAAGATATGGGAAATTGGGTTAACATAGAAAAACAATGTTAGCTACATAGCCACAGAGATTAAAGGTATGTTAAAAATTCAATCGAGATATGCGAGCATACATACCGAAGGTCGAAATCCAAAGACGAAATTTTGTAACCTATGAAGATGATAGTCACATAGCCATGGAGATCGAATAACGGAGACGATAAACAGTGGATTTTCGTCGATAAATTGTTGAGAGGAATAGAGAGTCAAATTTAGGGGTGGGAATTGGGTGGGTATGGATGGGCACAGTCCATACCCACATTTTACTCAAAGATTATAAAACCCTGCCCATACCCTACCCGTGCCTCTTAATACCCACATGAATATTACCCACGTGGATAATACCCACTTGGGTATTATTTCCATGGGTATTACCCATGGGTATCCAGCTATTCAACTAACTATTCTTATTTTCTATTCTAACGTTTTAGATAATAAATTTATATTTGGAGCTCAAAATTCATATTTGAACTTTTTTTAATCTATCCTATCATATTATAAAATTTCAATTTAAATCGTTAAAATTGAATTTTAATTTAAAGTTTCAGTTAGTTTTTGCGGCAAAAAGTGTCTATATATGTCGCGATAAATGTTATCGAATAAAAAGAATTAGGAGCTCAAAATTTATATTTGATCTTTTTTTAATCAGTACTGTCGTATTACAAAGTTTCATGTCAAACTGATAAAGTTGATTTTAATTTAAAGTTTCAGTTAGTTTTTGCGGCAAAAAATGTATATATATGTCGCGATAAATGTTATCGAATAAAAAGAATTAGGAGCTCAAAATTCATATTTGATCTTTTTTTAATCAATACTATCGTATTACAAAATTTCATGTTAAACTGATAAAGTTGAATTTTAATTTAAAGTTTCAGTTAGTTTTTGCGGCAAAAAATGTCTATATATGTCGCGATAAATGTTATCGAATAAAAAGAATTAGAAGCTCAAAATTCATATTTGATATTTTTTTAATCAATACTGTCGTATTACAAAGTTTCATGTAAAACTGATAAAGTTGAATTTTGCCTTAAATTTCAGTATATAAATGCAATACAACTCAATATGCATTTAGTTAAGACATCAATGGATATATGGATACCATGAATAATGGATATCCACACCAAATTATGGGTAACTCATACCCATCCTACCCATTACCCATCTCTAACGGGTTTTACCCACCCATCATGGGTGGGTACCCAATATATGGGTATCAATGCCCACCCCTAGAGTCAATGCAAGAAAGAGACAGATGAGCAGCGGCAAGGACGGAGAGAAGGGGTGATCTGAAATATATGGAGAAGGAGAGGACAGAGAGTGTATTGTCTGAAATGGGGAGGGGAAGATCTATTATATACCTAGGGTTTTACAAAGGAAGAATCTGGAAACAACCAGGTGAGAAAAGAGGCGGTCGGGGATGGAAAAAATAGGGTTTCTTTCATTGGGTTGGGCTGAGCTGGATCATTATATAGATGTTTTATTTTGGGTCTGTTATCATTAGGAAAGATTTTTATCTACATTGTGAAATTGTGATGGATATTATGTCTAATTGTAACGTATGCATAATAAATATGCATATCAATAATATTGTTTTTTTTTGCCTTTTTTGGTTTAATCTTTTATACTTTTCAATTTAATTATTTATATTTTAAGCTACACTTTTAAATATTCACTAGAGTAGTCACATGTTTTCAATATTCTCAATTAAAGTTTATTTATTTACTTATTTTTTATTACTTATGTTGCAGAATAATCATAGTTTCATCTTCTACAAATGGAAACACTGGCTAACTCACAGCATCAGTATACACTACATTTATTCAAATGCATGGAAGACAAGAGAGCACTTTTTATCATTGCGAATGACAAGTCATTGCCGTCAAATATATCATGTAGATTCAAAATTGCCGCTCAAAATTATAAATTTATATTATTGTCATCTATTAATTAGCTATCCATTATTTTTGAATAATGTTATAGTGAATTTGGACCACTTTAGCTTTTTTGCAACTGAATTGTTGTCATCTATATATATAAATCATTTGAATAATTTATTATAGTGTCTTTTCATTTGATAATATGGTCGATGTTTTGTTCTTTTTAAATTACATCTACAATTATCATTTAATTTTTCTATTAGAATTATAATAGTAATTATTTTATTAGACCCCGTGCATGTTTTGTCAAATTACATGTTTAGTAAAATATGTATACACAAAGTCTTAAACCCGTGTAATACATTCTAAAAGATGCCTACTAATTACTGATTTAGAAATCTCTTTGTGAAATTAAAGGAGTTGTTATCCGTGCTTTCTAATTGGCCAATTTTATTAATATTTTGTTTGGTTTACTTTGTACGGACAGTTACTTATCAATGATTTTTATAAAATTTCAAAAGTAACTAATTTATTTCACTCCGTGCATCGCACGGGTTGAAGCCTAGTTATTCATAATTGTAAAGTATAGTTTATTTGTGTTTTAATTAAAGTATTAATTTATATTAATTACTATATTATAGTTCTTAAAGGGAGGTTTCAAGATCCTCTCTACTGCTTTTAAAACTTTAATTGTATATTACTTTTAGTAGGATTTCAAAATTTCCGTAATTATATTATTATTATGTGATAATTATGTGTTTATATTATTACTACGTTTCTATCGGGTTTTCTTTATGTAAAATTATGTTGTAATTTCCAAAGGAGCATTCTAAAGCTCCTCCTATTGTTATTATTATTATACATTTTATCATGCGTTATGTTTAGTAAAGTTCAAATTTTATGTATTTGTATCATTTTATATTACCAGTACATGCTTATGTGATTCTTATGTGATTATCAGGTTTTCTTTGCGTAAAATGGTTTGATTTTGGTTTATATGTGGTGATATTTAGACCTTGTTTGTGTTGTGACATTTTTATGGAGCTTTCATGTCAAAAGTTTAGTTTATTTTGGTTATTAGTGTGAGTTTTAGGTTTATGTGTTTAATTGAAAATTTATATGTTTATTTGTGAAATTTGTGTAATTGGTTTGGTAGGGTTGACCTTGCTAGTGTTAAGAGGGTCAAAGGATGTGGTACATATATGTTATTACTTGAATGATGGGAACCTTATAGTGTTCCTAGGGTGGTGTGAGATAGAATGTAGTGAGTACTAACTTCGAGAGACGTTATTAATTATAGAATTATTCTATTTATAGGCACGATCTAGACTGCGTTGTTTAGTGAGCTCAAGTGTGTTCGTTGAAGTGAGGTGAAGTGAAGTGAAGTAAAGACACACAGGTAATGTCTATGTCCTAAATCCTGCTGGGGTGCACTTTAATTGTTTTGATTGCTTTTAAGTTATTTTGCATTTTGCATCCCGAAGAGATTTTATGGTGAAATTTGACTGTCTAATTTGGATGTTGGTTATGTTCTTTGAGTTAGAAAAATGTGCCCCCTGAGCCGGGGGTGCTTGTGGGGAGGGGAACAGTCGTTTATATGTGATTTGGAAATGGTTTTAGAAATTTGGGATCGGATTGGATTGGATTATTTGAATTGAGATGGTATGACATTAAACCGGATTAATAAATTAAACGTGACGTAAATGCGGGTTCGGGCAACACCCCCGAAGACCAGGTTCTTGGCATCCTGTAGGGGGGTTGTCAAGAGATCAGGGATGCCTGATAAGTGTTACTTCCCCGGGGTTAGTTATATGCACGTGTGAAATGGATGGCCATCCGTATGATTGAGTTGTGATTGATTGAGTTTGATATTGAGATTGAGATTGTGATATGATTATTGTGAAGTCTTTTGACTTCGAGAGCCAAATAAGCAAGGTCTGTCCGCTTAATAAATCGAAAAGATGTTATGGTTGGTTAGGAAAGAAAGTTGGTTTCGAAAAGATTTGACTTGTTCACTTCTCCCTCAAAAATGAATTGAAATGGATTTTAAACTGTTTTGACAGTTAGGGATAGACATTATTGAGTTATCCTCATGCTTTTAAATGTTTTGTTTTCAGGTGAAGAGTTCTGTGATGGGAACGGGAACTAGAAGTGAGGACGATAGATTGAAGTTAGAAGTTCTATGAACAAAGTTTAGTTTATGTTCTAGAGTTGAAGTTAGTAATGCTTTAATTTGTGTTGTTTCTTGAATTGAAGTTTCTTTCTTTTATTAAATTGAAGTAAATAATGATTAGTTGTTAGTTTTCCTTTCTTGTCTTGTATTCCTTCGGGGATACAGCAGTAACGTCCAAATAAAATTAAAAAAAATGAGTCTTCCGCTGTTACCGTTAGTCAATGTTTGACTTTTTCATAATTGAATTTCTATGGCGTTACAGTTTTAGTGTTCTCTACAAAGTCATACTTATTTTTTCTTGTACGTTTTGAATCTTGAACTATATGTTACATGTAGGTTTAAGATAAATATTAGTAAAATAATTAATAAATTGAACTTTTTAATTTTCTCTTTATTTATAGTTATATAATTATTATCAAATTTTACCTTTTGAATTGCCTATTGCCCAAAAAATATCATCCAATTGTTGTAATAGCTACTTATTGAATTAACTTTTTGGTAATTAGGCAATTGGCTGAACTGTTTAACTCCAATAGCATTTTAGCCAATAACAATCCTTCAATTCATGTAATCACATTTGAATTCTGAGAAGATGAGGTCTTAAGTTTGATTTTTCATTCCACTATTGTCTATTACCCAAAAAATAATATCTTTCACTTTATTTTTTTACATCCCTCAATATTTTTTTTTTCAATATTCTAAATAATTGTCTCCCATTATTTCTTCACCACATTATTATTTATTTTCAGAACTTGGAATGGAATTAATACTCATGTAACCCCTTTTTTATTTGTCAAATTACCTAATTTTTTGGCCCCATTTTAAGTTTATTTTGAAGAGTAATTTTCACAATTATTTTTTTATTGTTCCTATTAATTATGATGTGGATAATTAGGAACATAAGCTGTTGTAGTAACACAATAGAGAATGTCGAGAATATAACATGTTAAGTTGATCGAAAGAATAGGTATATAAATAAGATATTTACACCAAAATATAAGGGAAGAGAAATAGGTGGGGGCCGAAGAGGGTGTAGGCGTGTAGCTTCGTTGCTTCACAGAATAATTATTGATTTAATATTTTTATGATATTTATTTTTATTTTCTTAGTTATTTCATAAAATTTGAAAAAATAATTCCATCAAAAGAAAAGTTTGAAAAATAAGAAAAAGTAGTGGAATGGAATAAAGAAATGAAAGTATGTATTTAGCTGTATAGAGTAGAACCTGTAACCTATTACATTCTCCGATTATTTTTGGTCAAAAATGAACAAACTGCTATTGCACTTTTGCTACCTTAATTACCACTCTGAGTTATTTGCCATCTATTGATTTTTTTCAAATAATAATTAAATTCTTTTTT
Organism: Portulaca oleracea; assembly: GCA_029582165.1. Taxonomy (NCBI): domain Eukaryota; kingdom Viridiplantae; phylum Streptophyta; class Magnoliopsida; order Caryophyllales; family Portulacaceae; genus Portulaca; species Portulaca oleracea. The sequence goes on from CM055889.1 coordinate 25,125,421, forward strand.
TTTCTTTTTAATGATAATGATGTACTACTATAATAATTAATTTTTAATAAAATTTTACTTTTTTTTATATGCGTAACACGTGGCGATTTCTTGTTTGTTTTGTTTTGTTTTAATATATTTAATAATAGATAGATAATAAGATAGAGGGCTAAAATAAAGAGGTAAAAATAAAATTTTACAATCTAAAACAAGAAGGAAATAAAAAGTAAAAACAATAATGATAATAAGAAAAAGTATAATGTAACTCGATCGAATTATTAAAAGTTAAAATACATAAATAAAGCTACAAATCGGGAGTAAATATAAATAATTTAATTATAACGCAGATAATATAAATAATATAAGAAACTGACATGTGCCGGGTCGTTGCACTGTTTGAGTCATGTGAAATACACAAACGGTTAGCTTAATTGAAATTCACAATTTAGCTAATTAAATCCATTAATTAACTTAATTATGATTGGTTAAGGTAGGGTTATTACAATGTCATACCACTGAAATTGTTGTTTTAAGTACCCATACATTTTGTCACGATCATGATGTATTAAAAGTAAGGAACTATGTGTTTTATCCATAATCTTTTTTTAACTCCTCATTGTTAGGAACACAAATACACCCTGAAACCTTAATGATCCATTTTCATGTATTTGAAAACCATGTCTTTAGGATTGTAAGGCAACTAATGATTATTGAATGAAAATGAATGGATGTTCAAAATCCTTCTCCTGAAAATTTCATATCTTTATCCATGCCTTTGTTCATGGTCGTGAGTGAGTGGTTTCTTTATGGTTGTATGGTGGTTCGCCTTTAGTTCAACTTAGTGAAACCTTCAACTTGGGTGAAGCAAGCTACTATGTTTATGGTTCAACCTTTATGGTTGAATGGTGGTTCTCCTTTAGTTCAACTTAGTGAAACCTTCAACTAGGGTGAAGCAAGCTACTATGTTTATGGTTCAACCTTTAGGCAAGTTCCTTAACTTCTCTCATATCAACCTTGGTGGAGTTTTCCTTTAGATGTGATCATATCTTGTCCCTCTCTATCTCGTTTGTTATTCAAAATACCAAAATTCGTATGTTGGAAAATAGGGTACTGTTTCATTGGTTTTACAATGTTATTTGTGTTGATTTAAATATGTTTAGTCCTTGGATGAACATATGGGTAGAATTTGTTTGGGTTTTAGTTCTAGTTTGAGCCCTATTTTAAATGATGATTCAAGAGAGATTGATGATTAATATTATCGAATTTATATAATTTGGGCTATGCTTGTACTCTTGAAGTGGTTTGAACATTTTAAGAGAAGTTGCTACTGATTTGGGTGTTTAACAACAATGGAGAAACATGTAAAGTGTGTTAGAAGGTTGAAAATAGGTAGGGGAGGCAAAGGATCCAAATATGTCCACTTTGGGGCTAAGTCTTGTTACTCTAGTATGTGGTGTTTTCTGTGATAATCAGGACATCTGATGACCAAAATTATCATGAAGATTAATAGCCTTAAGTAATATCTTCCATACGAATTTCAAATCCCGAGGAATAACTCGAGTTTTAGCGAATATAAGTTAGGTGTACATCGCATATATGTTTTGAGGGCAGTAGGCGCTCGGGTATGTTTAGGTATTAAGAAGGTCTTGATAGCTTCAGTCATCAACATGAAAGTTCTAGTACACCCCGCAAGCTTTCCGGATTGTGGCCTTATGCATTCATAAGAGGTCGAAGTAAAAAGTTATGGTCTGTTAAAGTCAGTCTCGTAATCTCATTGAATCAGAACTGTTAAGTTAGTATGTCATGTTCAAGCCACTCTTTGAGGGTGTTCTACTGTTGTTCTTGTTGGGAGTGTCTCGACAATGTTTAATTTATCCGAGTGCTTAAGTCAAGTAAATTTGGTGATTATATGTCTTGTTAGTGTAACGCTCCGGCCCCTTCCGGGCCGCGGACATTACCGAGAATTGCTTCAAGGATCGCTGACTGGCCCCACAAATCACCACGAGTCTTTCCAGCGTGCTTCGTCCTCGCTCACACGCTGCCCGGGAAAACTTCCCAGGAGGTCACCCATCTTGGGACTACTCCCAGCCAAGCACGCTTAACTAAGAAGTTCCCAATGGATGAACTACCATAAAAGGTGTATCTTGGTGATATAAGTAGTCACTTTCAATCCTTTTAAGCCACACTTTAACCACATACATGGGTGTAGACGCTGAATTTTGTCATAGTTCAACTTTGTAATTATGTAATTTATTTGGATCATTTTTATTTTTATTTAGGATTAAATGCCAAGTATTCTTGAAATGCATAAATGATGAAAAAACCCACAAAAAACCCAAATAAATGTTCCTCCATAAAAAAGTCTTTCACATTAGCCCATTTCCATTTCTGGCCCATCCGCGTTCAAATATTCCAAAAACTCAGCCCTTTATTCATGTACCTGAGCCTTTTCTTTAAATTACCGACTTTCCACCCACCTCTATGAGTTTCCTAATTTTGGGAGCTAAAAGTACTCATTACAAGCTTTCCAACGACACTTGAATCAAGTTAATCGGAGGTCGGATGAGAAAATTATGGTCGTTTGAAGTTAGACAGTTCAAAATAACCCAACACGCTGGTCCACAGTGGCCCGCTTCATTTCATTCCAACATACTGGGCCTCCTGCTGATCAGAATGGCCCAGCTACCCCTCTTTATTTCATAACCTTAGTTTCCTCACTCCATTTCCCCTATAAATACAGCCTCACTCCCATCATTTTTCTTTACACCGAATCACCTAGGAGTATTGGCACTAGGTGATTTCTTCTTCCTCTTCTCCCTCTCTTCTTCTCCTTCTCCTCTCTTCATCATTTGCATACATCTATACTTGACATTATTTTTTGTCATTTTTATTTTCTTGTAATCACTTATACTGTTTTAATCCTGATGCTAATATCAATTATGACTAATTTAAACCGGATTACTTGAGAAGATAACTTTGATTTCGTTCTTTATTTATTTGTGTTTTGTTTATTGCTTTTATTTATTCATCGCATTTATTTATTTTCGTACTTTAATTTTTCACACTGCATTTTAATAATTTAAATTAACCTAATTAATTCTCCTCTTCTACTCTCTTCTTTAACGAACCGATTTAGTAGAGTCCGTTCTTTGAACGGGCGGATTCGAAGGTTTTTACTTTCGAATTGGTAACCTTACCCCCAGATCCGAATTTAATGGTTTGCGGTTTGCGGAGTCTAATTTAAGTTTATTAATTCTCACCAAAAATTAATTGGCGACTCTATAACTTATTCAATTTGATTCATTCGCTTTCTTTTCGAATTTCACCTTTTTATTCAAGATTGCATTTGAACATTTTGATTAATAAAAATTGAATTCAAATCCCTTAAAGACTAGACACCTCTTTTGATTCGCCTAACATCGCGTAGAACACCAATGAAAGTTTTTCCCGGGTCCTACAAATGGCGACTTCACTGGGGACTTACTTTAAGAGGGTAAAACTTGAAAAATCGGTCTTTTAAATATTTGAGTAGAAAGAAGAAATTAATTCTTTTAATTTTTATTATTTAGTAGGCATTTTTGCATACGGGCCTACTTTTCGATTTTTTTTTTAAAATCGTGAAGAACCAAAAGGTACCGTTTAGGTTTTTAACCCTAAATTTTCCTTTCGGGTAAAGTGCGTTTATGACTTCGAGGAAATGAATTCCACATTTCAGGAAGATCATAACCCCTTCCCACTCATGAATTATTCCAAAATTTTAGGGATTATGAATTTACATTTTCCCTTAAATTTTGTGAGAAACACACGACCCGTATTACTATGAACTCCATAGAATTTACGGCCCGTGGGAGACATGAGCATAGAAGCCTTTAGGAAACTTACCCTAAACATCGAACCTAAAACCATGGTTAGGATGGTAACACTCATTTGTATGCTATGTGTATTTCTTTCTTTTTTTTGTTTTCTTTAAAAAAAAAATAACGTGCTGATTATGTGCTAGTTGTACATTTCATTGTAAAGTGAGTCGGTTCAACACTTGCATTTCCCTCAAACATTACTTTAGTTTGGGTAATAGTCAAACGAGATTAAAGTAGACCCAAAAGGTCTCTCTTAGGCCCAAGTTAGAGAGATTTGACTAAGCTTGAGATTCAAGTTTGACTTTACTCAACCCTAAGTAATGTTTGACCCTAAGGCATCCTTCCAGTCGTTAATTAAATTTGAGTCCATTAAAATTTTAATGTTGATTCGATTTTACGATGACTTGATGGATACCTCCCCTCATCATGTACATAGCATCATTCTAGGTTAGGAGTCCTCATGCAAGCCCAATAGTGGGCGAGCCCAACAAAAAAAAAGGTTCTTTCATCATATAGGCATTGTTTGCATTAGGTTGTCTCATATAGGTCGCTAGGCGTTTGGGTAGGTAATGTCAGAGTTAATTTTTGAGGTTTATGATTTCCATACAGGCAAAATATGACATAAAATGCCAAGAGTCAAATCTTGGGCTAGAATCAGATCATGGAGACTTCAAGCTTTTCACCAGCTCCAACAACTCTTCTCGATACTCACTGATTGAATGTGATACCATGTCCATCATATTCCTACTCTTCACCTTTTGTCAGATCCAATGCAAGGTTAACAGAGAGAAGAGGGGTTAACTCCAAGAACTCACTTGGGGTTAGGCAAAAGGAGAGGCCAAATCAAATCAAACCAAGGTTAACAGAGAGAAGAGGGTTAACTCCAAGAACTCACTTAGGGTTAGGCAAAAGGAAAGGCCAATCAAATCAAACCAAGGTTAACAAAGAGAAGAGGGGTTAACTTCAAGAACTCACTTGGGGTTAGGCAAAATGAGAGGTCAATCAAATCAAACCAAGGTTAACAAAGAGAAGAGGGGTTAACTCCAAGAACTCACTTGGGGTTAGCTAAAAGGAGAGTTAAATGAAGAAGGGATTGCAAACTACACTAGAGGTGAAGATGACATGACTCGTATACAGAACTCCTAATGTTGTATATTTTCAAATTTTAGGTGTGCGGCCCATTGTATTTTCAAAGTCAATTGGGATATATCCCAAATAGATTTTAATGTATTCATCTCAGTTGCATTCAATAAAGATGAAATCTTTTATGATTATGACTCTTGTCTTCCCCGACCTTTCATTTGCTTCTAAACTGTTAAGGAAATAATCTTGTGCTTGCATTCCTGATTTGAATCGAAGAGCTCACTCACCCGTGTGACCATCCAAGTCTGACATATCCATCTGCTCATATCTTCCATATCACATCCTGATCACACCTTCATTTTATTTTTTTTTTCTGTTTTGTCCTACCTTGAGTCCAAGGTTAATGGAGAGAAGTGAGGCTAACTTCACCGCCAAAGCGAAGCTAGGCAAAAGGAGACAATTTCATTAAAATAAATAAAAACAAAATACGAGGCCGACATGAACACCTACATGTTGGGCAAAAGGAGAGGTAAATGAGTAAAAATTAAGAGAAAAGAAGCTAACCTGAACACTCATCCAACAGGTTAGGCAAAAGGAGAGAATTCAAATGAACAAGACCAATTATCTCTAAAAGTGAATCTCACTATCAAATAAATCATGCAGCTTAAAATGACATGCCTAGGATAGGAGGCTTCCACTCCTTACCACCTATATCATCACCACCTTCATTTTCACCTAGCCGCTTTACCTACATTATTACCTTCTCACACCATCTTCTTAACCACCACGACGAACTTGGTCATTCATTTTATGACCATCTCATCCCCAAATCCATCTAAGCCAACTAATGTGTTGCGGTGACAAATATCATTGATAAGAGAAATATAGATTGAGGTAGTCGAGTACAAAGAAAAAGAGAAAAGAAGAAAAGGCAAAAAAATATAAAAAAAAAGAAAGAAGAAAGAGGAAATAAGCAAGAATAGAGGTAGTTGTAAGTCACCCGCACAAATCCCAAAACCTTCCTATGAAACCTTCATACCTACCCTTCCCATTCAACCTTCCCACCTATCTAAAAGTCCTTCTTGAGGCATCAATCCTTTAAAGCTGCACCAATTGAACTACGACTGACCTGATTTCACACTGGATACGTAGGAGAACCTCTTCGAGGCTCGGCCGCTGCAATTCACTTTAGAGAAAATCTGTCATTAAATCATTTGGTCTTTGAGAGAGAGAATAAAGAGTGGCTAGCCCGAAACCTCACCAGGCGGGATAGGAAAAAGGAGAGAGAACCTTGGTCTCTCAGGACAATGAAAAACCCTTAAATTCCCTTTCACCATGCATACCCGCTTTTCCCATCAGACTTGGATCATCCTTCATACCCAAACCTATCAAATTGCAACTCTTCCATAGCCCTTTGACCATCTCTTCCCTTATGAGATAAACCCATGAGACATGGTCTTCCATCCATAGACCATCTCGTCTACCACCATCAGTTCAAACCTCTATCCATCGAACTACTCATCCTTCCATCTGATCACTACTCTCGCCTAACCATCCATAGCCTCGTCTTGCCCACCATTGGGGCCTAACTACTCACAAAACATATTTTCTATACCACCATTCTTATATTTTCCATAATCCATCCTCCATTGTTCCTCACCTTGTGAGCTCTTCTGATTTGGTCATTAGTGCATGTATGAGATTCATCAGTTAATCCTTGCTTTTAGAACACCTGAGTGAGGGATAACTCCTTTAGCAGAACAAGAAGCCAGTTGCATCAAAATAAAGGCTACTTGAAGACAATACCCACCTAGGTCCATCATTCTGACTCGCCTGAAGATATTTATATGTTCACTAGTACTGGGGGCTTGGTGTTCCTACCCAAATAAAAGAACTAAGAAAGATAGAGTAAAGGTAAGGGAAATCAAGAGGGCTTGCCACTTGATCCTTCTTAATGCTTGGGGTTCCTAACCATGACATCGAGGTTGAGCATCCTACCCGTCCTATCATGCAACTTAAGCAGGTCGAGTCTTCCATGGATATCATTTTTTGCAACATTACAACTGGGGGCTCACTGTTTAGACCCAATTTTGTGTCTAAATAACGCCTTAATTCTTAGGCTTTTGACTTGTTTTGTGTTTATTTTCATGGATTTTTAGTATGTTTTTGGTTATTTTGTAGGTTTTGGCGTTTTACATAAAAACGAGGTAAAACGGGCCATTTTAGAACCTTTTCGGTGATTTCCCGAGCCGAGCCAGACCGAGAGCCGAGGCGGAGTTGACCCGGGACCACTTTCCCTTCATTTGATGTCAATTAGTGAGATAACAACCGCTACGACCCTCGAAACGGGTGTTACATGTCTTGGAAAGAAGGAAGAAACAAAGGGAAGAAAAGTCATAGGGTAGCCCCCGCCACCCTCATGGTAGCGCCCGCTACCACAGGCTGGCCGAGCAAGACCGCAGCTGCGGTATTGGAGGACCGTAGCCACGGTCTCTCGAGGATGAAAAAATCGCCAACCACTTCTTCGTTGGTCGCGCCCGCACTCGCGTCCCCTTATTCTACGCAACTCATCCGCCATGCGCAAGCTTTGGGAGGTTTTTATGCTTTGTATAAATAGACTCCTTAGCTGAGTTTTTGGGGGATATCTTAGGGCATCTAGGGGATAGACTTAGAAAATTTTCTAGCTTGTAATTAGTGGATTTTAGAGAGAGTTTAGTGAGAGATTAACCTAGGGTTTGTGGTGTTTGTGAAGATTTGGAGATTCAAACAATTGAAAGATTGTTGGATCATCTTTTATTGCTTTCTCTTGTTCATCTACAACATTTTGATAAGTATTCTCTTCCCTTAACTCTTTTATTAATTACTTTACTAATTACTTTCTTGCTTGTTTAATTGTTTTGCTTGTTATTTCATTATCTTGCTTGTTTATGGTTGTTTGATGTTAGAAATCATGTTTAGGGTTGATTTGGATATTGTTAGCATAGTTTTTATCATGATTAGTGGCTAGAAACCCTATGGGTTAGGGGGTAATTAAGGGTGTGAATGGGTGATTAGGTTTGGGTAAGCAATATTAGTGGGTAATTAGTTGGGAAATCAATTTCCCACTCCTTTCCTTCCCTCAAGTGGGATGTTTTTGGGTTCGAAAGTCCCCAAACACATCCAACACTTGAGTCGGAAGGTTGGAATTGGGATAGTTAGTACTCTACTCACGGAAGTGAATATAGACTAACTAGGGAATTCCGTTTCATTAACTCTCCGAGTCCGTGGTGGACTTTGGGAAAGTTAATCCGGACTATCCTCGAAAGAGGAAGCTCGGTGGGTATTTTCTAACGGAATTGCCACTTGATTCTCCCTCCTTATTATTCTCTAGTTGCAAAACCCATTTCCTCATTGCCGTTTACATCCCAAAAAGCCTCCGAAGCCCATTTCCTTTCCTTGACCGACATTAGTTTTATTTCTTGCGTTGTGACCCTTTCAACCAAATACCTTACCTTAGCAATCTCATCCCGACCATTGACCTAGATTCTATGACCAAGGCCGCCAGCTCGCTGAGAGAGAACGACAAAACCGAGGTCTCACAAACCACTGTTACACAAAATGGCGCCGTTGCCGGGGAGCCAGCGCCCGTAGTTTTAGTTTCTTGGTTTTTGGTTATTTGAGATCGCTTTCACGCTAGAAATTAGTTTGTGTTAATCCCGATGAATTTGATGCTTTTGTTGGTTCTTGTGGTGCATGTAGGTACGCCCTAATGATCTATCGAGCATTGTAGGAGGCTTCAAGTCCAATGGGTGAAGTTCAAGCTGATTCACCCCGTACTCTTCTATCATATGCCGTTCCATCTTCGAGTACGGGAGGCACCCCTATCATTTTACCACCATTACCACCCGACGCGGTATTTGAGTTCAAGCCGTGTTTTCTTGAAGTTTTTGAAAGTAACCCGTTTCTATGGAGATATTTTCGAGAGCCCTATTGCTCATATGGAGAAATTCGAAAAGCGTATCAGTTTCATACATATGCCCATGATATCTTCCGAATATTTGAAGTTGAAGTTCTTTCCTCTTACTCTAAGAGGAAAAGCTGAGATGTGGCTTGATATATGTCCACCTGGATTTTATTCTTCGTGGGAGGTTCTAAAGAGAGATTTCCTTCAAAGATCTTTCCCGACCGACAAAACTTGTAGACTCCGAGAAGATATTATGAGTTTCAAGCAAAAAGCCGAAGAGTCTCTTTTTGAAGCATGAGGGAGATTCAAAAGTCTCCAACGTCAGTGTCCGCACCACAATCTACCCAACTGGATGCTTCTTCAGCACTTCTATTGTGGACTCTTTGATTCTCTTAAAGAATCGATCGATATAGCATATGGAGGGACATTTTTGAAGAAAACTGCGGGGGAGGCCGAACAATTCCTTCATGAGCTCGTTCAATATGCTCCTAATTTTGGAGGTTGCAAATCAAGAGGAGGAGATTCATCTTTGGAGCAGAATTCTATTATTGCATTTCTTTTGGCCTCTATTTACGAATTACAAAAAGAGAAGGCGAATGAGGAGATTTCTAAGCATTTGAGAATGGCCCAAGAGAAGCAAATTTTCAATTTACAAGTAGAGCAAGTGAGTGCCATTCATTCTTCCCATGTTGAACAAGATCCCATTTCTTATGATTTCACCACCAACCAACATCCTTCTACTTTTCAATTCTTTGACCATCACTCATTCATACAAGAAGAAACCTTCCATCTAACCCAACAAGACATTCCACAACCCCAAATTTCTCAACCACCCCAAGAATCTTCATTTGGGTTGATGTTGGAGCGAATCATGGAAGACTGAGAGGAGGATCAAGCTTATATCCAAAGTCTCGAGCTCGAATTGGCTCAAACCAACCAATTTCAACTTGCATCCATCCAACCTACTCTTATCCAAGAAATGGAGGTGAATGCTATTTCTATGTGTGGTGGAGGAGAAGTTGAGGAGTTTGAGATGGTGGAGGAGAGACTTTTTGGAGAAAATGAGGGAGATGTTGATGATAAAGTCGAAGAAGAGAGTATGGAGGTTGAGCAAGTGGTTGATGATGAGAAGGAGAATTTCATTGATGAGGAAGCTAATCACGAAGAAGAGAAGGTACAGGAAGAGCAAGATTTAGTTTTAAATGTTAATGAATGCCTTGAAGATCAATTTGATCCCCACCAAATGCAAATTCCTCTCCCAAATTGCTTGATTCAACATTTGATTGATGAAGGACATATTGAATCAAAGTTTGATGTTCTTATTGAGACACCCTTCTTCATGCCGCCCTGTGTTGAAGTCAATAGGATAGAAACAATTGTTCATGAGCATAGAGAGGAAGTTTATATTCTTGAAGTGGAACCCGACAATGGGAAGGACAACAATCATCCCGAGGCCTTATGTTCCGAACCCGAGGTAATTGAAGATACATCTCGTGATGATTCCCTCAAGATTGTTCCATTGAGGAGGGAAATCTCATTAGATGAAGTTTATATTGAGGACATAGGAATTGAGAAGATTGTTCCCAAGAGCTTTAAACTTGGAGATCCACTTGAAGAAGAACCCGAGTTGCTTCTTCATCCCCATCACCCAATCAAACCACTGGAGGAGACCCTTGTTCTATTTGCGGAGGTGATAAGGAGGTGTTGGAAAAGGAGGAGGAAGCGACATTGGAAGAAATCAAAGACATCATCACCTCTTCCTTGCTCATGGTTAACCAAGCGACCGGAAGGACATCTCGGTTTGAGGTTGTCCAAAGATGGAAGAAGTTGGAAAGGAAGGAAAAAGAAGCGATCCTGGTGGAAGAAGTTGAATATGTATCTCTCATGTGCACCACGTCTATCTAGAATCAAACGGGTATTTAGGTCGAGCTAGGGACATAAAACTTGCATTTTTCTAATTTTATTTATTTTCTTCTTTTTAATTTTTCCGTTTAGATTTCTTTAGCTTTTTCTATTTTTCTTGTCTTTTTAATTTTTCTTTATTTATTTCTTTTATAATTTAAGGTATTAGTTCTAAGTTCAAAAGAAAAAGTATGAAAAAAAAGAAAAAATGATGTGGAAAAATAGAAAAAGTTGGAGTAGAAAATAAGAAAATTGAAGTTTAGAGTGAAAGAAGAATATGTGAGTGAGTGAAGTTTTGAAAAAAAAAAAAGAAAAATACGAGTGTTAAGAGAGTTTGAAAGTTAGAAAATTTTGGATTGAATGTGGGGAAGTGTGGAAAAAAATTGAGTGTTGAAGTGTTAAAGTTTTTGGGAGTTAGTATTTTTGAGAGTTGAAAACAATTTAGAAGAGTTGACAGAAGAGGTAGTAGGCGCTACCCCGTCCATAGCACTCGCTACCGCGCTACGCGTACAACATTAGCAACAGGTAACAGGTGCTACCCAAGAGGTAGTACCCGCTACATGAAGCAAAGAATACAAGCAGAGTCGACCGCAAATGACGCAAGGAGACAAATACCGCGATCACGACGCTAGCATGTCGCTACGCGACTGCACTTTCCGCGACAGCTTCCCAAATTTCCTAAAATCCCGATTCTTTCCCACTTCCCTCATTTCTTTTCTCACTCGACTCCCTCACACTCTCTCTTCAAGCCCTGAACCTGCGAACAACACTCACCCACACCCTTCAATCCCTCTCAATCATCAATTCGACCTACATATCTCTCCATTTATCGGCCCAAACCCTAATTTCTTCTCTACTGTTGCGAAATTTTGCTGTTGGGATTCGAATTCTGCCCAGACTCAGCCCTGACGTGCGCCATTGTTCAAGCATTTGGTATACACAGCTAATTGAGGTATCTCTTGTGTAAATTATGCGAAATCCTTTCCCCTCTCATCCATATCTAGTTCGTTCGTCATTATTGCTGAATTAGGATTAGATTTTATCAATTTTCACACATGTTCTACTTCACTATGTGCTGGATTCGAATGCTATGACCTTGAATTGATGCCTTGTGAGAGTAGTTTTGTGCGAAGTTCTTCCCTTTCTCACCTGAATTTGGATTGATCATCATTAATGTTGAGTTAGGGGTCGATTTTGTCAATTTTCTGTGCATAATCTAGCCTTGCTGTGTGATACATTCAAATGGTGAGGCCTTATGTGGTGGTTGTGTGAGTAATTATTGCCTTTCATCTATGAAACACACAATCGTTCTTGCTGCATTGGATTCGCTTGCCGATTCTAGCTAATTTAGGGCTAAGGTCTGTCGATTTTTGCACATAATCTCACCTTGTTGTGTGCTGGGGTTTGAATGCTTTGTTCTTGCTCAGTGTCGGTCATAAGAGATGTTTCACCCTCAATTCCCGCCTTAAACTAGTGAGATTCGAGGTTGAGGTCAGCTAGAGTCAATGTATATATTGTAAATACTTTCGCTTTTCCTTAGTTTATAGTCCCTAATGTCTTATTTTTATTTTTGTTTTGTTCTTTTTCTTTTATGCATGCGAACACTCACACTTATTATGTTTTTCTCGTTTATTCCTAACCAAAGTGTGATGTTTTCTTGGATCGCGGATTGCGTTCGTTATTTATTTGAAGACCCCGAGGTAACCTCTTTCCGCACTCTTTGAATATGTACATATATTGATCCTTGTTGCATGGTTGATTTTTCTTTTGGGTGGTGAGCCCCTTTGAGTGTTTGTGTTGGGATTATATTGCTGTTGGAGCCGTGTGGGCTCGGGTCACCACCACTTTTATGTGCTAGTTGTTCTTGTTTGTTTGTTTTTGTAGGTTCTCTACCTTTTCATGTGACACCTTCCCACAATGAGGACATTGTGGCGTTTTAAGTGTGGGGGGGGGGGGGGGAACATATTCTGTTTCAAGGGTAGATCACCTAGCATTTTTGTTTTTGTTTTCTAGTTTTTGCCTAAAATCTGAAAAAATTTTGTGTGAAAAAGGAGAAAAAAGGGAGTGAAAACCTTAAAAGTTTTCTTTCGTTTTCGTTTTTGCTTTATTTCTTGGGTCTTGTTGTCGAAATTTGAGAAGCCGTTCTTAAACTTCTTTAAAAGAAACCGGTTTGAGCGTTTTCGACCCTGTCTCGGGTGCTATTCATGACTTATTACTTTAGATGTCCTTCATTGAGTGTCTAGCGAAACCCCCGATTCCTTTCACGTTCTGGTTGAAGTCGGGAGATTCTAGGGTTTTGTGTCCGAGTTTTTTTTTTAGTAAAAGCAAAAGCAAAGTCAAAACAAAAAGAAAAAGAAAGCAAAAGCTACAATAACCGGATTAAGTGGGGCGTATCGCTGAATGACATTAACCACCATACACTTAGCCAACCTACACGGGCCCGGTATTAGCGGTACGACGCTATTATCCCTTAAGCTCCTCCCATATCGAATTCTCTACGGAGGTGTGTATGGAAAAGACTGTGTTGGGAGGGTAAACCCCATATTTGGGCCGTCCAATTCCCGAAAGTAAGGCTAATACCGACTTTTAAAGAGAAAAAAAAGCAATTTCGTTGGTAAAACCAACCAAAAAGAAAAGAAAGTTTGTGCTTCTAAAAGTCTGGGGCCTATCGTCGCATCACCTACAACCCTCACCAAGCCAAGGGCCATCAAATACGAGGAAGGGCAACTCCTGCCTTGTTTGTTTCGTTGTTTTTTGAGCTCGGGCATGAGTCTTTGGAGTCTTTTGGAATCAGTTAGAACCCACTAACACTTATGCACATGGGGTTTTGCTTGGCATTAGGTGTAGGAAATCGAAAATCTCAAAGATTGACTTTTGCTTGGGATGGGTGCTTATGAGATGCTCATAACGGTTCCTTTTGGAGGCTTAATAACGTTTTCTAAATTAAGGTTGCAAGATCCTTTGAAGCAAAGCTGTTGTTTTTCTTTTCCTTTGTTTTTCTTCGATTTTGTTTTCACTTTCCCTCTCTCCTTTTTCTTTGGCTTTTGTGGGTGTAGCGCTACAAACGCTACAAACCCTCACGAGTCCATCTCGTCCACCCGGGCTGCCGGGGGCTCAAAGGGCTTGGTGCATACGCTAAATGCACTCGTTTCCTCCCACGACAGAGGAGTTGCTGTTTAGTTTTCTTATTTGTTTTTGTTTTGTTTTGCTCGGGACGAGCAAAAGTTTAAGTGTGCGGGGTGTTTAGACCCAATTTTGTGTCTAAATAACGCCTTAATTCTTAGGCTTTTGACTCGTTTCGTATTTATTTTCATGGCTTTTTAGTATGTTTTTGGTTATTTTGTAGGTTTTGGCGTTTTACACAAAAACGAGGTAAAATGGGCCATTTTAGAGCCTTTTTGGTGATTTCCCGAGCCGAGCCAAACCGAGAGCCGAGGCGGAGTTGACCCAGGACCACTTTCCCTTCATTTGATGTCAATTAGTGAGATAACACCCGCTACGACCCTCTAAACAGATGTTACATGCCTTGGAAAGAAGGAAGAAACAAAGGGAAGAAAAGTCATAGGGTAGCCCCCGCCACCCTCATGGTAGCGCCCGCTACCACAGGCTGGCCGAGCAAGACCGCAACTGCGGTATTGGAGGACCGTAGCCACAGTCTCTCGAGGATGAAAAAATCGCCAACCACTTCTTCGCTGGTCACACCCGCGAAGGGGGTGGTCGCGCACTGCTCGGGTCCAAGCACAGCTTTGCAAGACTCCTTATTCTGCGCGCAACACATCCTGGCCAGCGCAAAGGCTTGGGGAGGTTTTTATGCTTTGTATAAATAGACTCCTTAGCTGAGTTTTTGGGGGATATCTTAGGGCATCTAGGGAATAGACTTAGACAATTTTCCAGCTTGTAATTAGTGGATTTTAGAGAGAGTTTAGTGAGAGATTAACCTAGGGTTTGTGGTGTTTGTGAAGATTTGGAGATTCAAACAATTGAAAGATTGTTGGATCATCTTTTATTGCTTTCTTTTGTTCATCTACAACATTTTGATAAGTATTCTCTTCCCTTAACTCTTTTATTAATTACTTTGCTAATTACTTTCTTGCTTGTTTAATTGTTTTGCTTGTTATTTCATTATCTTGCTTGTTTATGGTTGTTTGATGTTAGAAATCATGTTTAAGGTCGGTTTGGATGTTGTTAGCATAGTTTTTATCATGATTAGTGGCTAGAAACCCTATGGGTTAGGGGGTAATTAAGGGTGTGAATGAGTGATTAGGTTTGGGTTAGCAATATTAGTGGGTAATTAGTTGGGAAATCAATTTCCCACTCCTTTCCTTCCCTCAAGTGGGATGTTTTTGGGTTCGAAAGTCCCCAAACACATCCAACACTTGAGTCGGAAGGTTGGAATTGGGATAGTTAGTACTCTACTCACGGAAGTGAATAGAGACTAACTAGGGAATTCCGTTTCATTATCTCTCCGGGTCCGTGGTGGACTTTGGGAAAGTTAACCCGGACTACCCTCAAAAGAGGAAGCTCGGTGAGTATTTTCTAACGGAATTGCCAGTTGATTCTCCCTCCTTATTATTCTCTGGTTGCAAAACCCATTTCCTCATTCCCGTTTACATCCCGAAAAGCCTCTGAAGCCCATTTCCTTTCCTTGACCGACCTTAGTTTTATTTCTTGCGTTGTGACCCTTTCAACCAAATACCTTACCTTAGCAATCTCATCCCGACCATTGACCTAGATTCTATGACCAAGGCCGTCAGCTCCCTGAGAGAGAACGACAAAACCGAGGTCTCACAAACCACTGTTACACAAACTCATCACTCAATATCTGCATCATGACAACTTATGAAGCAGTTCGACAAGACAACTCATCATTTTCACTAATTTTGCCTTGGCCCGAAACACACTTCAAAATCACCCTTGACATTCAGAGTCTTTATTTACTTTTCCTTATTCCTTTTTTTTTTCTCGGGAAAGCGGGGGCTATTCATATTGCATGCACGCACAAAATCAATGTCCATTTTTTCTTAATTCATGTGCATTCTTTTTAAGGTCCTAGGAGCTTATATTTTTTCATTTTAAGTCACGTTAGTTTTCATTTGAGTCACTTTTTTTTCTTTCTTTTTCACTCCGAGTCATATTAATTGTTTTTCCTTCTTGAGTAACAAAAAAAAAAAGAGTCACATGCATTGCATAAACAAAAAAATTAAATA
This sequence comes from Portulaca oleracea, assembly GCA_029582165.1. NCBI lineage: Eukaryota > Viridiplantae > Streptophyta > Magnoliopsida > Caryophyllales > Portulacaceae > Portulaca > Portulaca oleracea. The sequence continues at coordinate 25,141,392 of CM055889.1, forward strand.
ATAATAAAAAGAGTCACATCATGCATAATAATATGAATATGTGCATATAACATTCTCTCATCAGGTTACTAAGTGTGCATTAGGCTACATTAAGAAGTCAAGCACATGAAACTCAAAGTCGTGCATGAGTACATAACTGGATCATAAGTCTCGAGTCTATGCATTACATGTAGAATAGCATACCAGTTGCATGCATGTCATCGTGGTCGTCACTAGGGGCTGACAATTACCCACTCATAAACCTTCATTGGCATGGGAATTAGATTATGAGAAGGTTTGAAGACCCAACAACAACAAGGTCGTTGCCCGCGGATAGACACTGGGGGCTATGTGAGATGAAGCCCAAATATTATCAAAGGATTAAGCTCGAAATCCCGACGAGAAAAATTAGAATGATGAGCACCTAAAAACACTTTGGGTCTCTGAGATTTTGATTACACTCTTAAGGATTAAAAATCACCAGAATGTCATCATCAAAAACGACAACATATATCACATTTATGTAGTCTCCAGACAATGGATATCGCATCCGCTCGGACAACAGATATCGCATCTACGTCCTCTCCAACATAGGATATCGCATCCAAATAGACAACAGATATCGCATCCGCTCGGACAATAGATATCGCATCTATATCGTCTCCAACAAAGGATATCGCATCCGAACTGACAACAGATATCGCATCTACGTCGTCTACAACAAAGGATATCGCATCCGCCCCGACAATAGATATCACATCTACGTCATCTTCAGCAAAGGATATCGCATCCGCTCGGACAATAGATATCGCATCTATATCGTCTCCAACAAAGGATATCGCATCCAAACTGACAGCAGATATCGCATCTACGTCGTCTGCAACAAAGGATATCGGATCCGCCCCGACAATAGATATCGCATCTACGTCATCTTCAGCAAAGGATATCGCATCCGCTCGGACAATAAATATCACATCTATATCGTCTCCAACAAAGGATATCGCATCCGAACTGACAACAGATATCGCATCTATGTCATCTCCAGCAAAGGATATCGCATCCGCTCGGACAATAGATATCGTATCTATATCGTCTCCAACAAAGGATATCGCATCCGAACCGACAACAGATATAGCATCTACGTCATCTCCAGCAAAGGATATCACATCGGCCCGACAACAGAATTCACATCTATGTTGTTTTCAGCCAGGGATATCGCATTCGCCTCGACAACAGATACCGCATCTACGTCATCTTTAACAGTGGATATTACATCCACATCATCAGCCAAACGAGAATGACATATTGTAACGCCCTGGAAATTTGATTTTAAAAACTAACGGTCAATCTAACGTTGACCAACGAAAACAGCGGAAAAGTTAAAAGAAAGTCAGGCGTCACTGCCGTACTTCCGGAAAAGTACAAGGCAAGAATAGAGATTAACTAAACAGACCAAACTTGGGTTAAACTTAACGACAATCCAAATTCAAGACATGACAAAAACTACTGAAAGATTTCAAGTCTGAACAACACTACTAAACTCTTTATTCAAAATAATAAAATCAAACGAACGTCCTCACTTGCTAATTCCCATTCCCAGCATAGAATTCTTCACCTGAAAACAAAAGATTTAAAAACATGAGGAGGACTCAATAATGTCTACCCCTAATCGTTAAAACCATTTAAAATCCATTTCAATTCATTTTTGGGGGAGAAGTGAACAAGTCAAATCTTTTCATAAACTGTTTTCTTTCCCACCCAACCGTACCCATCTTTCAGATTTATTAAGCGGGCGGACCTTGATTATTTGGCCCTCGAAGTCCAATGACTTCGCTATAATCATATCACAATCTCATCACAATCTCAATCTCAATACCAATCTCAATCATATATAATCACAATCATACGGATGGCCATCCATTTCACACACGTAGATAAAACTAACCCCGGGGAAGTAGCACTTATCAGACATCCCTGATCTCTTGACAACCCCCCCTCAAGGATACCACATCCTGGTCTTCGGGGGCATTGCCCGAACCCGCATTTACGTTACGTTTGAATTATTAATCAGGTTTAATATCGTACCCATCCAACTCAAACAATCTAATCCCAAATTTCCAAAATCATTTCCAAATCACACAAGTAAAGGACTGTCCATATTTTAATCAACTCAAAAACATAACTCGACATCCAAAACAAACTGTCAATTTTCATCATAAAATCCCTTCGGGATGCAAACCGCAAAATAACTTACAAATCGACAAAACAATTAAAGTGCACCCCAGCGGGATTTAGGACATAGACATTACCTGAAAATTCTTCTCCTTACTTCAGAACACACTTTAGCTCACTAGATCGAACGGTTTATAACGCGCCTAAAAATAACGAAATTTCTAAAATTAAAACGCGTCGTACGGAGTTAACGCAATCTACTTTCCACCTAACTCACCTCTAGGAACACTATAAGGTTCCCATCATTCATAAATTAACATTTTAAACATATCTCACATAATATAAACTATCACATATCACAAACACTCCCATATTACGATCAATTGAATAATTCACACATATCAACACATTAATTCAAAAGAATAAACTAGACAGAATTCAATACTCCAACAAAGTGAACTATAACTTGACTTCCCGACCTTCTATGGGTATGGTTTAAGACTTTCTGGAAACCTCGTGATGTCTACTAAAACGCTTATGTTGACCTCGAGACCTAAAACACCATTTAAGGTCCTCAAAAACAGCCAATTACACAACCTGTCCAGTTCTGACCTAGGTGCGCTATTTGGGTCGTAACTCAGAATATACACCTCAAAATCCTATCCGCAAAATTCCTATGGAAGCTAACGTCCTAAGGTATTTCCAGATCAAATGGTAGGGCTAAAAATTAACTACACAATAAATGGTGACCGATATCGTATGACTCATAAATCCTGTCCAAACTTACCCGTTTTTATTTTTGGGTTTTTTCGATCCTAATTCTACTCAAACCACTCCGGGACTCTAACTTAGGCCTCTAAACAATCTACTAGGGTCAATTACCTTCCCTTTCAAATAGTAATATGAGCAATTAATAAATATTAATCATAATAATCATGTGTAAAACAGAGCATAAACATATAATATTTGCAATTCCTTTCAAATAACCTTTTCTAATTTACTCTAATCAAGACCCTAACAACCACAAACAATAGCTAATATCCATCACATCCAAGACCAAGGATAATAGTAACACCAGGTTTAATTAATACACTAATCAAACACATTAATCATGCATGAGATATCCCATGCGAATCATATAGAACATGGGTGCACTCTTATTTCAATTAACCATAAAAACTTACGCCCAATCAAATCAGATTAACACATAAACTAAGTATATGGATGCCACAAGTAAGATTCAGAACACCATAATAACATGAATTAGGCATGTAGAACACCATAAAAAATTAAGTTGTCAGCAAAAGTAATCCTAATCAATTAATCATAGATAGAGTAATAATCACAACATGACAATAATAAATATAGTAATAAACTGATGACAAAAAAAAAGTTTGGGTTAGGGTTTTACATGAGAGTGGTGCTGGAAAAACGGCGATAGAAAGGTGGACGTCGAGCAGGACTCCGGCGACGTCGACGGCGGCGGTGGGTGTCTGGGCGGTCGCCAGACAGTGGGGTCACGATGGTCGAGAGTCGCGGTGGTCGTCGGTTGGTTATTGAGCCAACAATCACAGCAGTACGAACGGGTCGGGACGCCTTCCTCACGTCCGGGCAGTCGCAGCGATTTCCGGTTGTCACGGGAGCGGTGCTCGGTGGTCGCCTGGAGTCCGGGAGTCGACGACGACGATCGACGATAGTTGGGCGGCGGCGCTGGTGGTGCACAACCAAGAAGACCGTGAAAGTGAGATAGAGAGAGAAAAGGGTGTGCGGTGGTCGTAGCGGTGGTCGGAGCGGTTGCTTGAGGCGGATTCCGGTGAGGCGAAGGTGGCGGTAGTTACAAGCGGTGGTCGGTGGTGGCTGGGCAGTTGTTGGCTCCACGGCAGAAGAGGGACGAGAAGGAGACAGAGTAGGGGTTTTGGGTTTTGATAATTAGGAGGGTTAATTAAGGTTAAGTAATTGCATTCTATCATTTAATTTAATCAAAACAATACCTAACTTGGAAAGGGAAGCTCGACTAACTGGACCCAAAAATAGTAAATAGGAAAAATAAGATTTTTAATTTTGCAAATAATAATATTAATAATTTTTAATAATAATGATAATAATAATACTAGAAAGACACATAATTGACTAAATAAAACTAACACATAATCATCAATTATTGACATGTAATTTACCAAAATACCCCTATTCCCATGCGAAAAGACTATATTACCCTTAATAAACCCTCGACGGTCCTACGAGCTCAAGTGTTAACAATTTAAACACAGAAATAATTAACGGACGTAAAATAATACTAACGACGTAACGGTGCTTACAATCGGATTTTCCGGGGTTTGACACATATCATCATCATCATCAGCCAGGCAAGAATGGCAGACAGTCAAAAAAGAATGACAGGACAATCATCTCGACACCGGGAAAGACTTGAATATCATCATCGACACCGGGAAAGACTGGAAAATCATCTCGACGCCGGGAAATACTGGAATATCATCATCGACACCGGGAAAGACTGGAAAATCATCTCGACACCGGGAAAGACTGGAAAATCATCATCGACACCGGGAAAGACAGGGAAATCAACATTGATGTAGTATGATGTTAGTTCAGCCGGTCGTCGGGCATTTATAATACGATGACAGAAGCTTGAAAGTACAGTTATGTGCATGACAGTTGTTTCCAAGCGTCGACAATCAACAAAGACATAGGATATCATTTCCGAATGTCAATCAGCTACAAGTCATACATGCGGCACGGAACGTTTGCTTTCAAGTGTCATCCAGCCTCGAGACTTCGCTCCCGGGGCATATCATTTTTAGCGTCATCAAACGACTTTGATCAGCGTCCTACTCGGACTCGATCAAAGTGGGGGCTAACTGTACACGCTGAATTTTGTCGTAGTTCAGCTTTGTAATTATGTAATTTATTTGGAGCATTTTAATTTTTATTTAGGATTAAATGCCAAGTATTCTTGAAATGTATAAATGATGAAAAAACCTAAAAAAAACCCAAATAAATGTTCCTCCATAAAAAAGCCTTTCACATTAGCCCATTTCCATTTCTGGCCCATCCGCGTTCAAATATTCCAAAAACTCAGCCCTTTATTCATGTACCTGAGCCTTTTCTTTAAATTACCGACTTTCCACCCACCTCTATGAGTTTCCTAATTTTGGGACTAAAAGTACTCATTACAAGCTTTCCAACGACACTTGAATCAAGTTAATCGGAGGTCGGATGAGAAAGTTATGGTCGTTTGAAGTTAGGCAGTTCAAACTAACCCAACATGCTGGTTCGCAGTGGCCCGGTTCATTTCATTCCAACATACTGGGCCTCCTGCTGATCAGAATAGCCCAGCTACCCCTCTTTATTTCATAACCCTAGTTTCCTCACTCCATTTCCCCTATACATATAGCCTCACTCCCATCATTTTTCTTTACGCCGAATCACCTAGGAGTATTGACACTAGGTGATTTCTTCTTCCTCTTCTCCCTCTCTTCTTCTCCTTATCCTCTCTTCATCATTTGCATACATCTATAGTTGACATTATTTTTTGTCATTTTTATTTTCTTGTAATCACTTATACTGTTTTAATCCTGATGCTAATATCAATTATGACTAATTTAAATCGGATTACTTGAGAAGATAACTTTGATTTCGTTCTTTATTTATTTGTGTTTTGTTTATTGCTTTTATTTATTCATCGCATTTATTTATTTTCGTACTTTAATTTTTTACATTGCATCTTAATAATTTAAATTAACCTAATTAATTCTCCTCTTCTACTCTCTTCTTTAACGAACCGATTTAGTAGAGTCCGTTGTTTGAACGGGCGGATTCGAAGGTTTTTACTTTCGAATTCGTAACCTTACCCCCGGATCCGAATCTAATGGTTCGCGGTTTGCAGAGTATAATTTGAGTTTATTAATTCTCACCAAAAATTAATTGACGACTTTATAATTTATTCAATTTGATTCATTCGCTTTCTTTTCGAATTTCACCTTTTTATTCAAGATTGCATTTGAACATTTTGATTAATAAAAATTGAATTCAAATCCCTTAAAGACTAGACACCTCTTTCGATTCGCCTAACATCGCGTAGGACACCAATGGAAGTTTTTTCCCGGTCCTACAATGGGGTATTACAGTTAGAGACCTCGATAATCAGTGATCAAATGGTTCAAAATCATATTATTTGGTCCGACAAGGTCACATAGGTCATTACCTTGAGACAATGAGTGTGCGTACATGGTCCAGAACAATATGGTATTGTTTTGGAGGAGCATGGAAGGTCCGTTTTGGAGAAACTAACTTGACACGGGCTGTACCAAGGCTGTCACAGTCCGTGTTATGGCACTACAGTTCGTGGCAGCTTGGCCATGATCCGTGAGAGGTATGAACTCGACACAAGTGGTTTATGTTGATCACCACGGTCTATATTGGAGCCAATGATACGCCGTAGGTGCACGGGTGTAGATGTAACATGTATCAAGGTCGTTCCCATAGAGACTTCTCTCAACTACACACCAAACTAGTCTCTTACCTAATCGCAAAATCGGTCGGCTTTTTTATTTTTATTTTTATTTTGGGTTAATTATCACTACTTCTAATTAACAAAGCAAACACATCTATGAACTAATCAAGAGGATTGAACTTGCACTTCACTAATTTGATACATTTTCCATAATCGCATAAATTCTTTTGTAGCAAACTTTTGGCAATGAATTGAATTACTTAGTTAAACCAATCACCTACTTTTGTGGTTATCCCGATTTTAGCTAAGTTAAACATCGAAGTATCAATGACCCCTAATTACAAAATCATCTATGTATAGTTCATTTTATAATTAGTTTTATCCTAAGAGTTCCGATTCAAATTTCTCCTTTCGATACTTCATTCAACAATCTAATTCCATTTTTTTTATGGCCAATCAAGAACAATGACATACATAATCAAAGGATAAATAAAATGCATTCAAACTAGATTAATACTTGTTACGTTCAATCCAAAAAAAATTAATTCATGAAAACAACTAAGGGTTCATCCCCCAAATTAAAGGAAACTACTCACAATTCATAATAAAACTACAAACAGAAAAAAAAAATTCTAAACTATAAAGCATAAGAAATCTAAAAGAATGAGAAATAAACTGAGAAGAAGATCGATCCTTGCTTGAAGATGAACCGTGGAACACTTTTGCTCCTCCACTTCAATAAAAAACTTGGAAATCGATCTTCAAATTTCAACTTAATTAATCTCCCAATCTTTACACTAACAATGGCTATGGATGAATGTAGATGAATATGGAGGACGAATGCAGATGATTAATGGTGATGAATGTTGGATAATTCTCCTTGAAACAACCGAATACCTCATTATATAATAATTAAGGGCGAGAAATGGCTAAAGTTCAAGAGTCAGGGCCCAACACGGTCAGTGCCAGGTCAACATGGTTCGTGTTGACCCCAACACAACCCATGTTGGATGACCACGGGTCATGTTCAACCTAGCCCAGAACGGTCCGTGCTGGGTATTCTTGCACCCGTGTTGGGCCTAGGCAAGCTCCTTCACGCGTGGGCCTAGAGTTTGGGATTTGGGGATGATTTTCTTCTTTTTTTTGTTGATCTTATGATCCATTTGGACATCCACAATTGATTTTAGCTTGGTTTTTTCTTCATTTCTCCTCAAATTTCCTATAAAAATATACCAAACTCCAACCAAGCATAAAATGTGAAATTCGGGTATAAAATAATATAAACATATTGAAAATCACCCAAATTCTCATCAAATCATCCAAGTTTACATACAAATAACACTCATCAGCCAACACAGTCCATGGTAACCTAAATGCTAGTTTCTATATAAAATGATGGTCATGCCCCTTTCCCTTTCCTTAAGCCACCTATTTCTATAAATAGAGGATGGAAGGAGGCGTTATTTGCACCATCCCTTCCTCAAGCCTTTTGAGATTAAAAAGGTTCCTCCGTTGAGAGACATTAGGGGAGCTGAGAAAAATTTCTCCAGTGAGAAATGATTCTGGTCTAGGACTTTGAGAGTGATTTCTCAAGGTTTCTTTCCCAGACTATTAGGCTACGTATTTGATACGGTCTCACACATTCATCTAATCTCGATTGAATAGAGATCAAGCGGTCTAGCAGTCGAGTTTCTCGAGTGCTGTGTACACTGTTGTGGAGGTCTCCTATTTCGGAGACTTCTTACTCGATTCCGTCTCAATGAGGAGTTCGACGCCCGTTCAAGAGTTAAATAGCCTGCTTGGCTGATCCATTGGGAGACCAATAGTTATATACCTAAGCCTCTACTTTTTGTTATTTCATTTATGGGTTGATTGGTAAATTAGGTGAAATTTGAAATGTTAGGATTTCTTCTGCCCCTAATCTTGTGGTCTAGTTAGGAATTGAGTCTCCCCTAAAACCCATCAGTGGTATCAAAGCTAAAGATGACATGTTTTAGTTTATATCGCCTTTTATATGTGATCCAATGGTTAATTCATGTATGTTAAGTAGCTAGATTATTTATGCTCTTAATTTACATCTTGATGGATGTGGTATATTAGGATGTTATCATGCTAGATTAATGGTTAATTTGACATGTTGTAAAACTTAACTTAGATTATTTGGAAATAGTCTTGTTTATTTGATAAACCTTAGTTGTGATTGATTGTTGGGTTTGATTGGATGTTTGATTGTATTTCCGATCACTTGTGGGTTTTGGCATAGTTGAGGAGGGTCATAATCATGACAATGGTTGTCATGTCCACGGCTTGTAACTTGAGTTTTAGTTAGCCCCTTGTGTTGACAAGGGGTCTCAGTTGTGAAAATAGGTGTCCTACCCGAGACCTAAGCAAAACTAGTTGCCCTCTTTGCTTAATTTTTGACGGTTGTGATATTGACATTGGACGTCATGGTCGGGACGCTCTTGTAATCGCTTGGGAATTGAGAGTTTGACCTTAGTTTGGGATATGACATGCGATGTCATACTCGTGAATAGTGTCATCTCCAAACTCTTCAAACATCAACTTTGAGAAATTTGATATTTGAGTAAAAAATGTTTAGACTTGAAATTTTGATTTCTGCAACTTTTCGATAAAATTGGATTTAATCCATAGTTAAATACTAGATGATTCCAGTTAAGTACTGCAATATAGGAAGAGTTAATTTTGAAAATTAACCATCAATTAATCAGTTGGGCATAAAAAGATCATTGTGGAGGTGATCGCTGGATGGTTCCAGTTGATACTCGGCAAATGATCCCTAGTATGACATGATATTTGCTGAGTTGATTCGCATAATATTGGAAATTAAGTGAATGTGTATGTGTCTAAAACTCTTGAAATTTGGAATTTCAAGTAGAGTGAGTTTCATCTCTAACTTCAAATGGTTTTAGGTCCACGAGATTAACTTGATGAAATTTGAATTTCATTGAGTTTGTATGCGGTTGTTCATCCTTTGTGATTGGGAATCACTATGTGTAATCAAAATGTGTTTTGATTCATTATAATAAGTTTGGTGCTTATGGGTTGCAATTGGATGCTTCGTTTAATGGTTATTGAAACATGGTTGATATATATCTATGTAATATATTTCAATGTAATGCTATGGAAATTATCGAATCGCATGCACTGTGTTTAATTAAACATATATAACACACAGAGAACAAAAGAAAAGGGAAAAGAGAGAAGAAGTTTCTAGTGCCAATACGCTAGAATTTTTGCGGCGAAGGATTGTAACGCCCCCAGATTCATAAACATCATATTAAGACTAAACATTTTATAACCCAAGGATTAGCGCAGTGGAAAACCATATCCAGAGGCATTACCGCCGTCCCCATAACAAGGACAAGGCTTAAGAAACCAGCCAATAAAACACCATACACAACCATACAGACAATTTAAATAATTTCATACTGCACTTACAACTCCTTAACGTCATAGCCACAACCCCAAATACAACACAACTTAAAGTTTACATCCATTCATCAAGATATTTCAAACCATCCTAATTTCCAAAAGGGAGAGATTCATCATCCTCAATCAAACGGGAGAGTTCTTACTCTTGTTATCGAACACATACCTTAACTGGAAATGACACCTCAATTACTTCTTCGGACCTAGGAACTTGTAGCCCTTGAGGGAAGCACTTCCTAAAACAAAAACAGAAAACTTCGCAAATGAGTTTGGCTAAACTCAGTACACATCCCCTACAATGTAAACTTTCACAATTCATTTTAGTTTGTGCCATACAAATTCTTTTGAAAATGGAAAATGCAGACACGTCATAAAAACCTTGAATAGCCAAAGAAAAAGAAAATAAACATAATCATCATACACATCGTCATCATCATCATCATCACCACCATCATCATAGACCTCAATATGGACCTCATTATAGACCTCATCACAAACCTCGTTATAGACCTCATCATAGACGCCGGCCAAGTCGCATGACAAATGCCCGTTGACATCAAAAGTACCTCAGTGCGATTAGCACCACATTAACATAACAATAGACCTCATTATAAATAGAAAAAAAATCATAAACTTTCCTTGCATTAAACATTAAGAAGTCGTCAACATAAAACATCAGCATAAAACATCATCATCAATAAAACACTCTTGAGGAAGGTAGGCAATATGCGTACCGTGAACTGGACCGCTTGAAGGACCACTAGCACTTGAACGGACTTGAACAGGTAGCGGCAACGACCCCTTGGAGTTAACTTGAGATAAGAATAAAGATAAGACTTAGATTGGGCTCTTAGAAGGGAAGATTTCCTTGAAGAACTAATAAATCAAAACTCAATGAGTTGGAAGATTCTAGGAATTTCCATAACACTTAGAAGGTATAACTCTTTTTACACATCTTGAAAGACCTTGCACGAGGACTCTTTGGAAGGTTTGGATTACGCCTCACAACTTCCTAGTTAAAGCTTAAACTAAGAACACATGAAAAGATGAAATTGAAATAAGATAAACAAGCGAACTTTCTTGGGAAAATATGTATGGGAGTGGTGTTTCAGAAGCCTATAAATCAATCTTCAAGTATCGTTTGAGTGCACAAGAGTGGTCTATGGGAAGTTTGAAATGCATACTACAACTTTTATGTTGACCTCAAACTCATACAAGCCTCAGAAAAGGTCCTAAAAGTGTCTAGAATACGCTATGGTTACCAATATTTCTGGGCAAAATTTAATTGCATAGCTGAAAAGAATGGGTCATAACTTCCTCTCCCTATGTCCAATGAATGCCCAAGACCCCATTTCAGAAAGCTTGTGAAATGTACAACAACTTTCATTTTAATCACAAATTGATTTGAGCATGAAAAATGGTCAGATTTTGGTCACGAAATAGGACAGTCACAATAACATTCTGGGTAATCTTAAATTATAGCCTCGTAGTCGGGGACTCATAACTCTCACTCTCGACATCGTATAGCTATGAAATTTACCTTTCCGGAAAGATCAATGAATCCTCTAAATCTTTCATGTTGATCACTCGACCCAAAAATGTCTCTAAATAGATGAAAAAATATGAATTTTCAGACTGTCTCCAGAATTCGTATTAAAATGCGATGCCTCACGGTTTTGGCCATAACTTTTGATATACATCTCGAAACCTCGTGATTCAAAAACCGGGGTTTAAATAACATCGTAGATTACCTACTCATGCCATAAAATGGGTCAAAATCACATTTCATATTTTCTGGAATTTCCAGAAATTATCCAGAATTGAATAGTCACCTTTATCTTATCTTTCATGCATGTTTGACTCAATAATCTACACTAATTTCTTCCCAAAACATACTTCTCAAGCATGAATACTAATTTCCAAAATTAAAAACATTCCAAAACCTTCATCCTTGACCTTTTCTTTTATACAAGCAAAGCAAAATCTTAACATATCTCATCATCCCAAGCAAAATCCTTCGTGAATTTATCATCAAACATCATAATACTCAGTAATTCGCTAATCTAATTTTAATCCAAGTACATGCATCTATAATTACCCCTAAAATTCACACTCTCACAGTGAATTCATCAACCAAAATATCATGCATAAACAATCTCAACAATCAAACATCAACCACGTCATACTCATCCATTCTCCTATGAGACATTTCATCGAACACTTTATGTGCATCATAATACACTAAAAATCCATCTCTAATTCACCACTTTAATAACCAAAACTCATTACAAACAACTCTAAGATTACCTTCAGATTTGGAACAAAAATTAAACCATCATAAAAATGATATGCATGCCCATTTTAACATCACTAAACATCGTCTAAAACCCATCCACACATAAACCATCAAAGGTTGCTCACTAACTCATCTCAACTCAACCAAAACTAACTCAAATCAACTCAAACTTTAACCATCTTTCATCATCCAACTCAAAGAAATTTGAATTGAGAGGTTAGGGTTTAGAAAATACTTCAAGAGAGAAGAGAAACACAAGAATTCAAGAGAGGAAGGTGGTGGTCAACTGGCCCACTGACTGACGCCAGGGGTGGTGTCGCCGGTTTCCGGCGCCGGTGGTCCCCGGTGACCGATGGAGAGGCGGAAGACAACAATGGCAGTAGCAGACCAGAGAGCAAAGTAAGGGAGAGTGATAATACGTTATGTTTGAGAGTTTGAAATGAGAAGAAAGAATGAAGCCTTCAAATTTTTACTGCCTAATAATCTAAGAGAATTGGGCTACCATAACCAAATCAAGCCCACTTTACTAATGTTAAGCCCTCCACTTGTCCTATCTCTTATAACTATTTTTCCTTTAACCCATACCATTAACTTAGGTTCCTAAATAAAAATTCTACGAAACTAAACTATGAGAAATTTCAATAATAAACAATGTCATGAGTCTTCATCTCTTGAATAATTATAAATTCGAATAAACCCAAATAGGAACTTGTCTGACAAAGGACCTGAATACTATGCTTCACTAGGAAGTATTGGTAATACTATTTGAGGAGTGACCGCCGAAAATATGACACTGGAGAGACGATGGTCGTAGCACTGTTCAAGTCCTGCAAAACACACAGTTAAGAAAATAGAAAAACGCGACTTTGGTTAATAAACTTGATTAATTAACTTAATTAAATGACCTTAGTGTCTGATTAACACTGGGGTATTACAAGGATGATGAAGGTTGGATGGCTCGATGTATAGTGATATTGGGTCGATTAAAATAATGGTGGATAATGGGTTGGAAGATAGATATTGATCCAGATTAAAGAGCTTTAATTTGAATTGAATGGTGAAAGAAGAGTTGTGATGAAGATAACATGAGAGTGTAACTTGCCAACCACACAGGCGAGCTTAAGAGAACATCAATGCTTGTGTCTATAGAGAATGGGGAAAATTAGCTTGTAAGTGATAGGTTACAACGTTACGTAGACATGTTATTGCGCGTGTTACTCAATTTACAACCATATCTCCCTCATTTAACCTTTGATTGACCTCATTCAAGTCTTGTTGGAACAGTTGAATACTGTACTTTAAGCTCATCGAAGGATTTAGACAGCGGAGGTTTGTGGAAAAAATGGCATTTGAAAGAGTGATGCTATGTATGTGAGAATGACGGGAAATGAAGACATTTGAGGTCGAAATAATGAGAAATGCGAGACTTTTGTGAGAGACTCAGAAATGGATAAATGATGTTGAATTTTGAGACTTTGTGAGAATGGATATTTAATTGTTTTGAATTCTAATCTACTCTAAAATAACATAAAATGTTACAAATAAACCCATGACAAAATCCAATGTCCATATAAAGTAGCACCAAATCTTGATAACAAAATTATGAAATGATACAATAATATTAATTTATACCCTCCTAAATAAATATTTAAAAGAAAAAAAGAAAATTGAAATCAAATATTCCTTTTGTTCCAAATTATTTTTCATTATGAGTTATATGTGATCGACTTTTAAGCATTTTGAATGTTAATTTAACAATTTATCATGTAAAAATATGATGAATATTCTTTTACAAAATATAATTTTTTATAATTTTTTAAAATATATTATTAAACATAGTAATCAAAGTGAAAGTTGAGAAAAGATAAATAACTTGAAACAAATAGAATGGTTTCATATATAATTTGAAGAAATCCAAAATACTACATAGAGAATGAAATTTATTGTGCGTTTAGTTGAATCTTTCCTGAAAATTTAGTCAACTTTTCCAAGTTAATAAATTTTCTCATATTTAATTGTACTTAATGATTTTTTTTATATAGAATAACACTATTTACCCCTCAATTGGAATCATTCTCTCTAAACTGTAAAATTTAAGAGTATGAATACTACATTCAACCCCTCCATATCATGCCTGGCCGGATTTCGGTGTACCGATTTTGGTTTTAGTTATCATTTATCCCTCAATCTTAATTAACTTTTTCAAGGATTATTAGATTTTGAAATTCTCAACTTTGGGGGTTGTTAATTATAACATTCCAAAGATTATTTGATTCATAACAGTCTAACCTTTAGGGGTGATATTTGTCAGTAACTGAACCGTATCGGGTTCAGTGTCGGGTTCGGTGCCAAGCTTTCATAGCCAGGATTGTGGTTAAAGATAAGATCGATGAAATCCCGACCCATCATCACCGGACTAAAACCGCTCACCCACTCGTTTTCAGGAATTGTTACACCTTTACAAAAGGCGGGGTGGTGAGCATCACACTATCGTGGCCTCGGCGGGCCATCCTTGTTGGAGTAAGGAGAGGCTCGGGACTTGTCAACGACCTCGGAGGCCTCGGGACCGGATTGGGTCATCCCGGGAATGAAGGGCGTGTTGGTATCAAGTCTCGGAAGTAACCAAGTTAATAACTTGCAAGGGGGAAGGCGATCAGAGGTTGGAAATGCGCGCGCCTTCACGTTTCGGGTCATAACTCCTTTAATACAACTCCGATGAGGCTCAAATTTTGGGAGCTTATAGTACACACTGAGAGCTTTCCAACTATATCTTACGGGCCTAAAACGGAGTTCGGATGAAGAAGTTATGCGCATTTGAAGTCGGCAGGGAAAACTGCCCAGAAGCGTGGCTCGCCCGAGCCAACTTGTGGCTCGCCCAAGCCACCATTCTGCCCTGTTTGTCAGGGGCGCCCAAGGCGGACAGAAGACCTGCTCGCCCGAGCAAGCTGCTGGCTCGCCCGAGCCAGCATTCTATCGCGCCCGCGACCCATCTTGGCCAGCGACAGGCCAAGGCGGTCAGAGGGCCAGCTCGTCCGAGCCACCCATCTGCTCGCCCGAGCCGCTCTTCTGGTCGGACGCGTATTTTCGTCATTTTTGCCCTGTTTTAGCCTAATTCCTAGTTTATTATAAATAGCTTGTTATCTCATTTTTGCAGACAGCTTTTGATGAATTATGAACATGCTTATGCATTGGTTAGGGTTTCCCTAAGTTTTCTCAAAATCTTGCTTTACTTTATCCATTGATTAATGGTGGTGTTTGCAAGTCATCTCTTTATTGATCATTTGGTGGATTCTTCCTTTATGATGGTCATGGTGGGGTGCTAGGCCTTTGGTGGTGGAATTTCCTTTATCCAAGGTCATATCCAATCTCTTTGGTGTTCAAGGTTATTGATATTGGTTGATTTTGGTTATTATTCTTGTTATTATTCAAGTTCAAGTCTATTGTTGAGAAGTTCAAGCATGGGTGATTGAGATGTTCATCTTTCTCCCCTTATTCTATTGTTTATGGATTTCTCTCATTTCTTCTACAACAACAACTCAAGCTAAGTCCAACAATCTCTCCCACCGCGCCACGCTCCATTTGGTATCAGAGCTCAAGGTTTTTCATCTAGCTTGAGTTTTTTCCATTGTTCATACTAGTAGTTCTCTATTGTTGGATTTTGGTATTTTGATTGAAATATTGGTGTTCCCCATCCCTTGTGACTCCAAGTGTGTTGGAGAAATTGTTATTGCTATTGTGTTTGTTGATTTTGATGCATATTGGAGCTTGAGCAAGAGTTGGAAAATTTGTGCACACAAGGTGTTCGATAAAATGCCCAAGTGAGAAAAACACAAAGAACCCTTAGCCAAACACAAGCCAACTACAAGAAAACCCCCCAAACTCCACAAAAATATCCCAAACACAATCCGTCCCATACCTTTCCCTCGAAATGGATGGTCACAATGGTTCCAATCGAGGTAATTCAAGCCACTAGAGTAGTCATCGACTTCGGGCTATCGAGAACCGACTTGCCACCCATGACGAACGGTTCTCCACCATTAATCGTACCCTTGATGCCATTGTGACGCGGTTGGACAACCTCGCCCCAGAGCATCAAGTTCCATCCCGAGATGAACATCGAGACTCGCCAAGTCCTATCCGTCCTCCTCCCTCCTACGAGTCGAGTGACGATGATAGAGGCTCATTTCGACGCCATCGTCGATGGGAAGCGGTTGAGAAGTCTCCATGGAATGAATTCTATGCTATCGAAGCCAAGCTTCCGGAATTCAATGGATTCACCGGCCCGGAAGACTATCTTGAATGGGTCCAAATCTTGGAGAGGAAGTTTGAAACTAAGGGGTATAGCGATGAACATGCCTTCAAGATTGCTCGATCGAAACTCACCGGGATTGCATCCATTTGGTTTGAGAATGTCAAGGTACAACGAGCTAAAGAGGGTTGAACAAAAGTTACTTCATGGGCACGGCTTAAGAGATTGATGCATCGACGATTCTTGCCTAACGGTTACAAGCAAGAGGTCCACCATGAGTCTATTTCATCACTTGATGGACATGGAGAAGTTAGGCGAGCAAAGGTCGTTCTGAAGCCCAACAAGGGAGCTTCCCTTGGTCCGTGTGAGCCCATTAACGATGTCGTTGTATCTCCATGCCACGAGAAGGTTGAGGAAAAAGAAAGTTCCATGAACGGGGTTAATGTCCTTGTGACCAATGAAGGGGAAACTCTTGAGCTTCTTGGTGAACATGGTGAGATTGATAAAATTCCAAGCCAAGAGGAGGATGCGAACGTCGACCTTGCCCTTCCTCTCGTCCTATGTGAAGAACCCCAACAAGAAGCTCCGAAGATCATCTCAACATCACCTTTTGAGGAGCCAAGCAACAATGAAATTGTCACCAACACCTCTCATGCCTTGGTCATTTATGATCTTCTCAATGCGAACGATGAGGTAACCCAAGACTCTTTAATTAAATTCGAAGATGGGTGTACTTTGGAGTCTTTGATTAAATCGCATATGCTATTTGGAAGATATTGGTTGTTTGAGAGTGTTTGTTGGCGTGATAAGTTATATGATGATTACGTGGTGTCGAAGTTTGATAATTCTCTACGCCAAGAGGATTGTTAAGAATGTTGGTGATCCTTTGGTGTCTAGTGACAAGTTTGGGTTTGATGGAGCTATAATTCTAGTTCCACCAATATCTATGGGCTCGTTAATTGTGTCATCCCTCAATGGATATTGTTTGAATGTTGGCCGTAGTGACATGAACTCTTTGAATGGGTCCTACATGTTATTCGTCGCCATCGTTGGCTCGAGAAGTCTATTGGGATGTCAAATCTGTCATTGTTCGTTACACCATTGCTGCTTTCATTACCCCGAAGCTATGTTGATGCCCTTATGCCCCTCGTTTGGTGTTTCCTACACCGTGTCTTTCCCATGCCTTTGAAACCACTATTAACCCACAAAAGCAAAACCTGGGTGGGAAGTGAGTTGAGGAACCTTCTCATGATGAGCGAAACACGGGAAGAGCGTGCTCTTGGCGAGGACGAGCTCCTTCTTGCTTTGTCTTTGCCTTGTAGCGAGCCTAGTGAGATTGAGAGTTCCCAAGCACCACATAAAAATTCCCTACCTCCTCTTAACCCTTCACCTCCACAAGACAAGCCTCCTTCTACTTTCTTGCATATGGATGATGGGTACATTGTGGGATTTGAAGATTGTGGGTTGTCAAGCGTGTTTGTTCGAAGCGTTCGGGAAGGTCGGAGCTTCATGGGGACGATTGATGAAGAGTGCTTCGGTTTTAACCCCCAAGAGTTGAGGGCAACTCTTTTTCAAGAGGGGGAGTATGAACCGTATCGGGTTCAGTGTCGGGTTCGGTGCCAAGCTTTCATAGCCGGGATTGTGGTTAAAGATAAGATCGATGAAATCCCGACCCATCATCACCGGACTAAAACCGCTCACCCACTCGTTTTCAGGAATTGTTACACCTTTACAAAAGGCGGGGTGGTGAGCATCACACTATCGTGGCCTCGGCGGGCCATCCTTGTTGGAGTAAGGAGAGGCTCGGGACTTGTCAACGACCTCGGAGGCCTCGGGACCGGATTGGGTCATCCCGGGAATGAAGGGCGTGTTGGTATCAAGTCTCGGAAGTAACCAAGTTAATAACTTGCAAGGGGGAAGGCGATCAGAGGTTGGAAATGCGCGCGCCTTCACGTTTCGGGTCATAACTCCTTTAATACAACTCCGATGAGGCTCAAATTTTGGGAGCTTATAGTACACACTGAGAGCTTTCCAACTATATCTTACGGGCCTAAAACGGAGTTCGGATGAAGAAGTTATGCGCATTTGAAGTCGGCAGGGAAAACTGCCCAGAAGCGTGGCTCGCCCGAGCCAACTTGTGGCTCGCCCGAGCCACCATTCTGCCTGTTTGTCGGGCGCCAAATGGACGAAGACCCGCTCGCCGAGCAAGCTGGCTGCTCGCCTGAGCCAAGATTCTATCGCGCCGCGACCCATCTTGGCAGGCGAGGCGGTCGAAGGCGGCTCGTCCGAGCCACCCATCTGCTCGCCCGAGCCGCTCTTCTGGTCGGACGAGTATTTTCGTCATTTTTGCCCTGTTTTAGCCTAATTCCTAGTTTATTATAAATAGCTTGTTATCTCATTTTCGCAGACAGCTTTTGATGAATTATGAACATGCTTATGCATTGGTTAGGGTTTCCCTAAACTTCTCTCAAAATCTAGATTACTTTATCCATTAATTAAATGGTGGTGTTTCTAGTCATTCCTTTATTGATCATTTGGTGGATTCTTCCTTTATGATGGTCATGGTGGGGTGCTAGGCCTTTGGTGGTGGAATTTCCTTTATCCAAGGTCATATCCAATCTCTTTGGTGTTCAAGGTTATTGATATTGGTTGATTTTGGTTATTATTCTTGTTATTATTCAAGTTCAAGTCTATTGTTGAGAAGTTCAAGCATGGGTGATTGAGATGTTCATCTTTCTCCCCTTATTCTATTGTTTATGGATTTCTCTCATTTCTTCTACAACAACAACTCAAGCTAAGTCCAACAATCTCTCCCACCGCGCCACGCTCCAGTAACTCAACGCCAAGTTAGAAACAATTAAATTCATATTCTTCTGTAATTTAATGATGTTTTTTTGGATAATATGTAAAATGAAATTGTGTGTAAACTAAAAAACAATCACCACATAACAAATAAATTTAAATTTAATTGGATGTGGAATTGCTAATGAATACCACTTCCAAGTTCCAAAACATATATGCATTCGATGCGCTCAAAGAAAAAGTATCAATACACTTACACACGATTGAGCCTTTCTAGGACCCTCCCTCTCTCTCTAGAGATGTAATCTTGGTCTTCCAAATGAAACCCCTCCTTCTAACCCTAATTGTCCTCTTCACCGCTTCTTCCCCCTTTGCCTTCTGCAAATCCGACTCTCTGTATACCTATTATGAGAATTTCGATCCTGTTGGATCTCCTCCTTCTGCGATTTCCCCTGTTGTATCTCAGAAAATCATATCTGAGCCTCCTCGTCTCTCTTTTGTGATCTTCGATCCTCATGCAGTCGTTCCTTTTTCGTCTTCTGACGATATCTCCAGTATATCAAGCATGCTCTCCCTCTCTCTTTGGCTAGATTTGAAGGTTTTAGCAAACCTCATGATTATCTGGCGTGCTGGAGTTTCTCTGAAACTTCTTTTAAAGGATTCGGTGTGGCGTTTTAGTTTTCAAGGCCCTAGCAATCTTTCTTGAAATGTGGATTGCCGCGATTACTGTACCGAAGGCGCTTCTGCGTGGCCAGCAAGGTTTTCACCCTAAACTACTCGACCTATGCTGCCTATGTTTTTGTCCTCAGGTGTGTTTGTTCCTTGAGCCCCAAGGCCTGCCGATTTACCTACTCTTTGTGTTTTGCGTTTTTTTGCTAATTGTTACTCTATCAGATTAGCCATTGCTTCTTTGTGTAGCCGATGATTCTAGAATTTGTGTTTTTGTGCCTGGTATTCGCTGGATTTTATGTGCTGTTCTTTTGTTGATGCAACTCTATAAAGAAGTTTCTTGGGCGGACCCTCCCACCAGCTAGCTGTCATGTTGGTTTTTAGGGTAGGTTTTTGGAGGTTAATTCTCTGTGCTTTCTTATGGATTTGCATCCTTTTTGGGTTAAGACTGATATGGGTTTTTTGGCTGTTGGCTTGGTTCTATTTTGTAAGAGGTTCAATTTTTTCTTCCTGTTCTGTTCCAAGCTTGCTTGTATCCCGCATTATCCTTGTTATTAATGCTTCCATCCAAGCCATTGTCTCTGATCTTACTAGCTTTAATCTTCTCTATGTCCGATCCAATTTTCATTATTTACTTCCCTTTCCGAGTCATTGGTATGCTGTGATTATTATGTATGCTGTGATTGTTACTCCCTCGGTTTTTTTCCTGATGCATTTTTTTATTAAACCTAAAGTATTGATTATTGCATTCCTTCTTTTCTTTCATCCTTTTGTTATTCTCTTGATGTTATGCTCCTTCACTGTATTATTTCCCTCATCGTCTCCTCTTATCTGCTGGCGCTTATCTTTCTCCGCTCGTGGTTTAACCGTTGCTATCTTCGGTAAATGGTTGAGTTTTTACTCCTACTTCGCTTGTATCATTTGTTTCTATTTTGCAGATGTTACCCGTCCTTTTGCACATGGATATTCGCCTTTTTGCTTAACGATGTCCCTTTCCTTTCCTTTCTTGATACATTTTATGTGCGTTGTTGTCGTTACTTCGTTAGCTTGGCAGCCGCCTCTTTATCACAGCAGGTCCCTCTCTATGGATGTCGCTACCATTGCTATTGCTATTGCTATCGGGCAACCATCCTCTATGTATCTCGGTCCCTCTTTGACTTCGGTCGATGATGAGTTCCTCTTTGAGGACTGTGGGCTAATCTTTTTTACTCTGAGACCACCCCGATCTTCCTCATTCCTTTTCCTTTCTCTTGTTGTCTCTCGGTTTGTTAACGCCTACTACAATACTAACGTAGTTGCTGTATTTCAAGCTCTCTGTTGCCTCATTTACAGGTCTTCTTGTTTGCCGTTCTGGAATTTTTGCAGCACTGTCCATTGCTCTTTTGTTTTACCTTATGCTCTCATTTGTAATATTAGTGTAACCAGTGATTCATTTAGCTACTCCCCATATCCCTTACTTTTTGTATAATTAATAACTCTGATTGTAATTCACTACTTTCCTACCATATTAAGGTTCTTCCTGATTTTTTTGGGTGCAGAACCCACTCTCCTCGGCTGCGGAAGCCATTTACTATAATCAGACCATGAAAATAATAAGTTGGAATGTCCAGGGGGCCAAAAAGGCCCAACTTCAACAAGAAATTAAATTCCTGCGTTCTACACTTAATCCTGATGTGATCTTTCTTATCAAAACTATGGTTAACTCAGAAAACACTAACCGCATCATTTCAAGGTTAGGGTTTGACAAATTTTACTCGATTCTTCCCACCAACCACTCTGGTGGTATTTGGTGCTTATGGAACTCCACAACCACTGAAATTAACATTCTTCAATCCAACCCTAGATTCATTCATTGCGAAGTCATAAACAAATCAATCAATTGTCGTTTCTTAACTACGGCCTGCTATGGCCCTGCTCAAAATAGAGATAAAGACAAGTTTTGGGACAGCCTTTTATCGTTGGCTAATACTATCTCTCTTCCTTGGTGTCTGATGGGAGATTTTAATGAACTCCTTTGTCCATCTGAAAAATTTGGGGGCCCAAGTCCCAAACCAGATCGTTTTATCAGGCGTAATAACTTCCTCCTGAACACCCTCTGTATTGACGCTTCGTTCTCGGGTCGTCAATTCACTTGGAAAAAGTCTTGCAAAGGCCATTTGATTTACGAAAAACTTGACCGAGTGCTTATTTCCCCTGCTTGGGAATCCATGTTTCCAAACTATAAAGTCTCGAGTGGACCATTCACTATCTCTTATCACTCCTTTATTCTACTTGAACTGGATTCTTCGTCTCCATCCAAGAAAGGTCATAACTTTAATTTCTAGCCACATTGTACCTCTTATTCTGAGGCTTCCAAGCTTGTTAAAAAAAAGTTGGTCTTCACGTTTCGTTGGCACTCCTATGTTCCGCTTGACTATAAAACTTCAAAGCACTAAGACTGCTCTAAGAAACTAGGCCAAACTTACCTTCAGCAATTATAAGAGTAAGTTACAAAGAAATGACGAGCTCCTTCATTCTGTTGAGGATAAACTTATTGCTAATCCTAACAGTGCCAGGCTCAACAGCTGGTATTTTCGGCTAATCAAACAAAGAGAAAGACTCCACCTCTTTAACAAAAAGTATTGGCACCCCTTCCATCGGAAAAATTGGCTTGTCAATGGTGATAGAAATTCAAGGCTCTTCCACTTGTCAATGAAATCTCGTAAAGTAGCGACCAAAATCAACCATATTAAAAATGATCTTGGTCTTTGGACCTCGGAAGTGGATGAAATTCAAAAAATCCTTGTGGATGACTTCTCCAAAAGATTTAAATCAGAAGCTGACCCCTCACGTAATCTAGGCCTTGATGTTTCCCCTTGTTTATCCGAAGAGGATAATGCCTCCATGACTAAGGATGTCACGGATTTGGAAATAGAGCAGGCTGTTTTCCAACAAGATAAGTTTAAAGCGTCGGGTCCTGATGGCTTCGGTATCGCTTTTTATCAATCCTACTGGAATATTATTAAACAAGACCTTTGCGCTGTCGTTCGTTCTTTTTTTGAAAGCGGCAAACTTCTCAAACAAATCAATCATACTCTAATCATGCTCATTCCCAAAAATGAAAACCCTTCTTCTCCAGCTCATTTCAGGCCTATCAGCCTGTGCAACAGCATCTATAAGATCATTTCTAAAATTCTGGTTAATCGCCTGAGGCCCATTCTGAGCAAATTCATTGACCCCGTCCAATAAGCTTTCATACCAGGTCGCTTTATTCACGATAATATCCTAGTTGCTCATGAGTTCATTCATAAATTTAATAACATGAAGGGTAAAAAGGGTTAGGTTGCTCTAAAACTCGACCTTGAAAAGGCATTTGACAGAATTGAATGGGATTTTCTCTTTCAAGCCATGAAAGAATTTGGTTTCAATGGAAAATGGATATCTTGGATTCGGGAATGTATAACAACTGTTTCCTACTCACTTATAATAAATAACGAAGTCTGTAGCTTTTTCAAACCTTCCAGGGGCATACGGCAAGGTGATCCTCTCTCACCTTACTTATTCATCATTTGTATGGAGGTGTTTACCGTTTATCTTAGATCTCTTTCTTCCCTACCGCGTTCTGGTATTGGCCTTAAGCTCACTCCGCAATCGCTGTCAGTACCTTGCCTTCTTTTCGCCGATGACAGCTTGCTCTTCTGTAGAGCCTCTTCTAGTTCTGCTAACCTCCTTAAACATTTCATCAACAGGTTAAGCTGGCTCTCTGGTCAACTCATTAACTATAATAAGTCTATCCTCCTTTTCTCAAAAAACACATGCACTCAGGATAAACACTTGATTTCCAGCATCTTCAATGTCCCTAGACGTGACTCATTGGGAAAATATTTAGGTTGCCCTGTTTTAAGTGGCAGGCCGTCCAAAGACTGCTTGTCGGTGCTGCTAGATAAGGCAAATCAGAAGTTGCAAGGCTGGAAATCAAAGTTATTTCAAAAGCTGGTCATATTGCGCTAATTCAATCTAATCTTGAGTCCCTCCCCGTTCACACTATGCAATGCTTTCAACTTCCTAACGATACTGCCAACAAAATCGACGCTATTAATCGTAACTTCTTCTGGAAAGACCCCAATACTAACAAAGGGCTATCTTTAATTTCTTGGGACAAAATTTGTCAACCTAAAAAATATGGTGGATTGGGGCTTCGTAAAATGGCCGTCGTTAACAGTGCTTTTTTAAGCAAACTCTCTTGGAAATACCTCTTTGGATATGGTCTCTGGGTAGACATTATTCACTCTAAATACCCCCTCACTGACAATTTTTTTGATAGAAAAACTAAAAAAAGCGATTCTTGGGCTTGGAAAGCTATCTTGAAAAATAGGGACACTTTTAAAAAGGGGCTCCGTTGGACTGTTGGTGACGAAAATAATATTAACTTCTGGTGCGATAATTGGTGTCACTCCACCAATCTTCTCTCTCTCAACAATATTCCTAACCCTAATCTTGTGGACATCAACTTAAAGGTTTCAGATTTTATCACCCCGGATAAGAAGTGGAACATTAATCGTCTTTAGGGCATTGTTAATACCAGATCAGTCAACTTAATTAAAGACATCCCTATCCCTCACAACGCAGCACAAGATAATTGTTGTTGGGGTCTTTCTGGATGTGGTCGCTTTACGTCCAAATCGGCTACCTGGCTTGCCCATGGACTTCCTCATGATCCCACTCCTTGGGAATTTAAATGGATTTGGAATCTTGATATCCAACCCAAGCTTAAAGTGTTCCTCTGGCTCCTTTGCAGGAATGCTCTCCCCACTAACGATGCCTTGTCAAGGCGAGGTCTCAACGTATCTTCCCTTTGCTCCTTTTGCAGCTCTGCAGTTGAAGATCAAAATCACATTTTTCTAAGTTGCAATAGAGCACGTGAAGCTTGGAATATTGCTGCTTCCCAACATTGGCTTCCCTTCATCCCAACTTCACACTCAGACATCCTCAACATTATGACCCAATTCAAAAAAGACTTCGATTCATCTAAGCTTGATCATTTCGTAGCTTTTCTTTGGAGCCTCTGGAAAGCTAGAAATGATCTTATCTTTTGAAGAACCAATACACCCACTGTTGGCGTCCTCGTCAAAGCTAAAAAAATCCAACGAGGAGTGGCGTTCCCGTTGCAAGCTAGACAACATCCATCAAGATCAGCTTCTCCTACGTAAGGTCATACACCAAAAATCCCTTTCATCCTGGATTGCTTGGCGCACTCCCCCCCATCGGCATTGTGAAAGTCAACTTTGATGGTGCTAAATCCCCCTTGGGTGTTGGAGGGGGGTTCATCATTCGGGATTGGCGTGGACACTTTCTCTCAGGATGCTCTTTCAACCTTGGTCATGCCCCCATCCTCATTGCTGAAGCTACTGCCCTCCGTAATGGTATTGAAGAAGCGTTGAAGCTGGGATACCGTAACATTATTATCGAAGGAGACAACAAAGTCGTCATTGATGCTGTTAACGGAAAGTGCGACATTCCCTGGTCGATCCAGCAACTCATTGGAGACATAAAGACTTTCCTTTCCCTTTGCACCTTCCGCCATGTTCAACACACCTTTGGAGAAGCTAACAGAGCAGCCGATTTGATTGCTAAACATGGTATCAATTTAGACGATTGTATGTATTGGACCCTCCCCTTGGCTAGCCCTCTTAATTGTATCATCCAAGAGGATAGGTTAGGTAGAACTCTTGAGAGAAGAGCTACCTAACTCTGTTTCTTACCTTTGTAAAAATAATATATATATGTATATGTATATGTATATATATATATATATATATATATATATATATATATATATATATATATATATATATATATATATATAGATACATATATATATATATATATATATATATATATATATACATATATATATATATATATATATATATATATATATACATATATATATATATATATATATATATATATATATATATATACACACACACACACACACATATATATATATATATACATATGTATATATATATATACACACACACACACACACAGACACATATATATATATATATATATATATATATATATATATATATATATATATATATATATATATATATATATATATATTATGTATACACACACACACACACACACACACACACACACACACACATATATATATATATACATACATATATATAAATATATATATATATATATATATATATATATATACATATACATATACATATACATATACATCTATATATATACATATATATATATATATATATATACATATATATATATATACATATATATATATATATATACATATATATATATATATATATACATATATATATATATATATATATATATATATATATATGGGAGATGATCATATGAGCATGCTAGTAAGGTGAGCATGTGAGCACAAACAATATGGACCATTCGATGTTAATCAATGGATGGGAAAAAAGGGGACTTTAGATTTTTTTTTTCAGCCATTTTGTCTCACAACTCACGTGAGCTTTAGTTAAAAAAAAAAAGGAAAAGGTGGGATGCATTAATAGCTTTAGCGCAGGATCATCGTTGTCACAAACTGATAATTCAGTTTTCAAAAATCATTCCTACACTTCACTGAGAACGTTCAACTTCCACAGCTTGAAACCACCATAGTCGACGGCGACTGAGGACAGACGGTGAGGGTTTGGACGGCGACCGACGACAGTTCACTTGAGCGACGGAATAGCTCCGACGACGGCCGACGACAGCCCAGCATGTCAACATTCGTGTAGCGGTATGTAAATTAGGGTTTTTTTTTTGTTTCATCCATATGCGATTTTTGTTTCATCCATATGCGGTATGTAAAAGGAAAACACAGCAATTGAACTTTTCAAAATCCCTCCTGCATAGTGACATTTCGTCTCCCTCACTCCAACCCCTTAATCGACGGCGACTGAAGAAGAAAGGGGAAGGGTTTGACGGCGAAAACCGGACTTGGACGACGACAGCGAGGAAGGTGTCAGGTATGCGAATTAGGGTTCTAGTCTGTAATTTCCGAATGTGATGTTCGGTGCGGGTTAAAGCACCGAATTAGGGTTTTCCCAATGTAATTCTTTGAAACGATTGTATGTTGTTTCAGAAACGTGAAATTTCGAGTTCAATGGCTGAGGACGGAAGTACGAAAGATGTATGTGTGGAAGAAGGAAGTAAAAGGTTAGTGTTTAATCCTGGGTGAATACGAATTTCCGATTGTATGTGGTGTCTTGCGTGAAACATTTGAAACTTCGATTGGGAATGTTGTCCACAATAGTAATAATAAATGTCCACTGATGGGAGATCGGTTGTGTTGATAAATGTTGTAGTTTAGCGGGGCTGTGAATAATCAAATTTGGTTGGGGGCTATATATGTGATTGTCAAAAGGTTTTTATGAATGTCCATTGATGTATATTTGATGTCAACAGTTATGAGTGTGTATTGTCCACAGAGACATTACCTGATGTCCACTGATGAAAAGTGGTGTCTTGTATAGGTGTTGTCCACAAGGGCATTAGTTGATGTCCACTGATTAAATTTTTGGTGTCAACATTGTTGATGAAGTGATTTGAATGTACGAATTTGTTGTTTAGCTAACATTTCACAAGGATTGGTATCCACAGTCATTGTTTAATATCCACAATGGCATTATTTAATATCCACAGTTTTGAGTGTGTGCGAATTTCTTATGTATACTGAAATTGTTGATGTCCACAGTGGCATTATTTAATATCCACTGATGAAAGTGATGTCCACACTGACATTATGTGTTTTAAATATACGAATTCGTTATGGTGTTGACGTTTGTTCGAATATTGATCGATTGTTATTTTGTCGGCAGATGTCATGATAGCCCTGTTAGTTCTGGGAACCCTGGGGATGTGGTAGCTTCGGTGTTGTATGACCTGTCAACCACATACAATGAAGGGTTGAAGGGGTCAAGTCCAGCCCCCTCACATGTAAAGGGAGCTTATCTTGCTATGTGGAGAATGAGACAGTTGAGTTACGTGCCGAAGAATTACCATTCCACACCCCGCAGCCTGCACAGAACTCACTAGATGTCGAAAGGGTTTTTGTTAATGCCCGTTGATGTATATTAGATGTCCACAGTTGTAAGTGTGTATTGTCCACAAGGACATTACTTGATGTCCACAGTTGTGAATGTGTAGTGTCCACAGTGACATTACTTGATGTCTGTTGATGTATATTTGATGTCCACAGTTGATGTATATTTGATGTCCAATATGAAAGTGGGTGTACACAATGTTGATTAACTAATTTGAATGTACGAATGTGATGTGTAGCTGACATTTCAATATGGATGGGTTTGGGGTGGGTTTCCCAGTATAAAAGTGGTGTATTATATAGGTATTGTCCGCAAGGGCATTAGTTTATGAAATCAGCTACACAACAAATACATACATTGTACAGAACTTGTGGATAGTTCCGAAAAATCACCTTTCCGCACCCCCCAACTTGCACAGAACTTGTGGATAGTTTGTGTACCATGAACTTGTGGATGGTTGACATATGAGTGTCATGAACAAAAGTTTGATTGGTGTTGAGGGCTTTTTCTCATACTTTGTATTTTGCTCATGAACCACCTTTAGCTATGTATGATACTCTATTAGTATTTGACGCATTAATGAATGAATATTCACACTTTAAATGGGTACTGTCCACGTTATCACAGATAGATGTCCACAGTATATACTTGTACCATCTTTCTTGATAACTATAAAAAAATGTCATATAAGTCCATAATAGAACTGCCAATAACATGAGTGGTGACAATAAAATTGCATGGCAATCACACATACCAAATG
This sequence comes from Portulaca oleracea, assembly GCA_029582165.1. Taxonomy (NCBI): domain Eukaryota; kingdom Viridiplantae; phylum Streptophyta; class Magnoliopsida; order Caryophyllales; family Portulacaceae; genus Portulaca; species Portulaca oleracea. Next base: position 25,170,339 of record CM055889.1, read on the forward strand.
AATGAATCACATTCTACCTACCATTATACCCTAACCATTTTAATGTTTTCTTCTTCAATGAGAATTAAACCCCATGCCAATCACACATCCATAATGAATGCACGTCCACGCTCTAAATGCGTAATGTCCACAGTGTCACATATAGATGTCCACAATATATACTTGTATCATCTTTCTTGGTAATTCTAAAAAATATCATATAAAGTCCATGATAGAATTGCCAATAACATGAGTGGTCACAATAAACTTACATGTCAATCACACATACCAAATGAATGAATGACATTCTACCTACCATTATACCCTAACCATTTTAATGTTTTCTTCTTCTATGGCAATTAAACCCCATGTCAATCACACATTCATAATGAATGCATGTCCACACTCTAAATGTGTAATGTCCACAGTGTCATATATAGATGTCCACAATCTATATGTGTACCATCCCTTTTGATAATTCTTCATATCCACATCTAATAATGTCATATAAATAATCTAAAAATAGTCAATTAAATTTCATACCCTGCCACTATTAAATTTCATGCCAATTATATTGCTTATAACTTGGGGGTGCCAATCACACATTCATAATGAATGCATGTCCACACTTTAAATGCGTAACATCCACGCTGTCAAAGATAGATGTCCACAATCTATAATTGTATCATCCTTCTTGATAATTCTTAAAAAAAAAAAAAAGGCACACATTATATATGCTATCACTTTTGAGAAATTAATTAACCTATATCAAGGTCATGCCACTAAATATGAATTTAGAAAAATATATAAGCAGGTATATAATGTCCACAGTCAATACACGTGTTGTCCTCTTTCAAGATACAATATGTCCACAATCCAAATACCATAAATGTTCATTCTTAGATTGCATAATGTGATATGTCCACAATCCAAAAACCAAATTTCAAATGTATGAATACTATATATCCATGATCCAAATACCATAAATGTTCATACTAAAAAATATGTAATAGAGCCTTAATATGTCATCGAAAGCATTCAGGGCAGTTTCTGCTGTCGTGCGTTGTAACTTTGTCACACCAATTGCACCGTCGTGCACTTGCTTTTTTTGCTGTAGCAACCTCCATAGTCGTCTTTGTTCTCTTGCCTCTCCCTTTAGTCGCCGACGCCTCCAGCGGGTGAATAATAACCTCCTTTGGCACCTGAGTGCCAAAATACGTCTCGAAGTCGGACGATAGGGTCCCCAAAACTAACAGGGCTATCATGACATCTGCCGACAAAAGAACAATCGATCAATATTCGAACAAACGTCAACACCATAACGAATTCGTATATTTAAACACATTATATTAGTGTGGACATCATCACATTCATCGGTGGATATTAAATAATGCCACTGTGGACATCAACAATTTCAGTATACATAATAAATTCGCACACACTCAAAACTGTGGATATTAAATAATGTCATTGTGGATATTAAACAATGACTGTGGATAACAATCCTTGTGAAATGTCAGCTACACAACAAATTTGTACATTCAAATCACTTCATCAACAATGTTGACACCAAACATTTAATCAGTGGACATCAACTATTGCTCTTGTGGACAACACCTATACAAGACACCACTTTTCATCAGTGGACATCAGGTAATGTCTCTGTGGACAATACACACTCATAACTGTTGACATCAAATATACATCAATGGACATTCACAAAAACCTTTTGACGATCACTCATATACCCCCCCCACCAAATTTGATTATTCACAGCCCCGCTAAACTACCACATTTATCAACACAACCAATCTCCCATCAGTTGACATCTATTATTGCTATTGTGGACAACATTCCCAATCGAAAATTCAAATGTATCACGCAAAACACCACATACAATCGGAAATTCGTATTCACCAAGGATTAAAGACTAACCTTTTACTTCCTTCTCCCACACATACATCTTTCGTGCTTCCTTCCTCAGCCATTGAACTCGCAATTTCACGTTTCTGAAACAACATATAATCGTTTCAATGAATTACATTGGGAAAACCCTAATTCGAAATTTCAAGGTCCTGAAGATGTAAAGGCAAACTTAAAATTCTGGAGTGGAAAGTTAAAACTCTGGACTAAAATTATGGGCTAAAATCGCATATGGATGAAACAAAAAAAACCCTAATTTACATACCGCTACACCAATGTTGACAAGCTGGGCTGTCGTCGGCCGTCGTCGGAGCTATTCCGTCGCTCAAGTGAACTATCGTCGGTCGCCGTCCAAACCCTCACCGTCGCCGTCTCGAAATGTATGCCAGCCTCGACGAAATGCCGACTATGGTGGTTTCAAGCTGTGGAAGTTGAACGTTCTCAGTGAAGTGTAGGAATGATTTTTGAAAACTGAATTATCAGTTTGTGACAACGATGATCCTGCGCTAAAGCTATTAATGCATCCCACCTTTTCCTTTTTTTTTTTAACTAAAGCTCACGTGAGTTGTGAGACAAAATGGCTGAAAAAAAAAATCTAAAGTCCCCTTTTTTCCCATCCATTGATTAACATCCAATGGTCCATATTGTTTGTGCTCACATGCTCACCTTACTAGCATGCTCATATGATCATCTCCCTATATATATATATATATATATATATATATATATATATATATATATATATATATATATATATATATATATATATATATGCATTCGATGCAACTCCTAACCTTGGCCTCCTCTCTCTAGAAAACCTAGCCACCACCTCTTTGGAGAGGCTGACATCGATAGTAAGCCCCAACTAGATTGTATCATGTATCATATATCATATATCATATATCATATATATATATATATATATATATATATATATATATATATATATATATATATATATATTTCTGGGTACAAATGGTGATGATCGAAATATGTTGATTTTAATGAGGACATTTTGGGAAACTTATAATTGATTCTATTTAATTTTTTTAAAAAAAATATGTAATGTTAACGTGTGTATTAATGTGTATGTTTGCATTAATAACTCTTCTTTCTTTTCCTTTTTTTATGCACTATTCTTTATTCTTTTAAATAAGAAAATTATTCTTTTTATTTTTCATTATTGTCTTTTATTTATTCTTTTAAATATCATCTCGGTAATATTTTTAATAATACGCATGGTTTACTTGCGTCCCGTGCAACATATGAGTCTAAGTTCTAGTTATGTTCTAATTGTTAGTCTGGTTCTATGTTTACACAAAGTTAGTCTCTTGGTTCCTAAGAATTTTGTTTTACCCTTCTTTAGGGTTGTTAGTATCTTTCTAGAGTTACTAGTATCTTTGTAGAGTTATTGTTCAGTTGCTATGGTCTAATATGCTTAATATGCTTGACATACTCAAATTCCCAAATCATGTTGATTACCAAATGAACCATAAGAGAAGAATATGACAACACATACTTTCAAGAGTTTCACATAGGTGTACATATCTCGAAACCAGAATGCGAAACTCATCAAAGTACTTGACATACAATCAGAGCACAAGGTAGCTTCTTAATATGCTTAATTATTCATCACTAGAAATATACATAAGGTGAAGATTGACTTTCAAATCGCTATAATAATGGAATGTGACGTTATTCATCAATGATAAAGATGTAGAGTCATCAAAGAAGTTGAATTTCATATCTATGTTTTAATAAATCTACAATTGTTTAGTCACGATTTTCACTATAAATATTGTTTGACATATTATTAATGAAATCATTCTATTAATTTTAAAAAAAATAGAGCTATTATGAATCATCAAATATAAAATTTTGAAACAATCCCAAATTGGGACTTAGGAACTCAACTTTCAAAGGAGCAAGAAGGTTACCAACAGCACCATTGCAAAGTAGCCCATCCAACATTTGTTCATAACCTCTCCCTCGTCAATTTGCACTTGCCCCGTTTTTCTTTGTTTCGTGCAGCCAATCACAATCATATAGGTAGTAGGAAACTAAACTCAAGAAACACATGTTTGGGGGTCACCCACGATCAGTCCCTCAAAACTAACCCCCAAATCGCACCATCATAAAACCAAATTAGGGTTCTTATAATCTAATACCACGAGAACCCTCTAAAATCCCCTCTTTGGTAGCTCTCTCACCATCAATGCATCACTAAAACCCTGAAATCATCCGAAATGTCGTCCATTCTTGATTCTCCACCGCTTCAGGTCCCAGTTACATCGGAATCGAGTTCTTCTGCCCGGATCGGAAATATTACTAGCCGTGATTCACACGATCGTGGGGTTCATGCTGTCAGCTGGTTACTGAATTGCCATGGATTTTGGCACAATTTTGCCCTAATTGTGCCGTCGGGGTTGTTCCTTCTGTACTTGGCATTTCAAGCGAAGAAGTGCTATAGGAAGCTGTGGGTTGGAAAGTCCCATATTATAAACTCGTATTATGGGATTGTTTGGTTTGTCAGCCTCCTCAATTTCGCTTGGTGTTGTCTCCAGGTTTTTGTCTTCTCTTTCCTGGTTTAATATTTTGGGTTAGATGTTATTGCTGTTTTTGGTAGATGTGTTTAGTGATCACCATGGTAAGTTTTTGGTGGTAGTTGTACTTGTACCATAGTTGTTGGGATTTTGATGTATTTTCCAGTAGTGTTGTTACTTGCTGTCTGGGTGTTGATACGCCCCATGGATGGTTACACTACCGTAAAAAAGAAACCACTTTTATAGTATGTTGTGCGCGATGGGGAATGAGATAGTAAATAGGGTTTTGAGCTATTGAGAGTTGTTTACATGGGTGTTGTCTGGCTTGGAAGTTGGAAATTCATAATCTCCCCTCTTCCTCAAGCTTAGCGTTGATCTTATGCATTATTCATTAGAAATTTCACATCTCATACTTGCGAAAGGTTGGGACGTGTCATGATAGACCATCTCCAATGGTGAGTTTCAATTTGACTCACCGTTGACATGGCATGGGGTGAGAACGGAATGAGGTTGTGCAGAACATTCCTGAGAATGAGACTTGGCTCGCGAGACTGACCTGAGGTTCTCACCAGACGAGTTTGATAGTGAATTTATTACACAAATATTTTAATTAGTTTTTTTAATTCTCTCCTCCTATGCCACCTCATTTTTTTATCAATATAATCAAATCAATTATATTATTAAGTAAGACCTACTTACTTTTTTCAATTAATATGATCCAAACTCATGCACACCATTGGAAAGCTAGCCAAATAAAGAGACCAATTTTTGCTGTCAAATTCAAACTCAGTGCTGCAGGTAACATTCCAGTATTTGTGCTTTCTATATCAACTAGTAAAATGCTGGAAGTCAATTCATGACATAGATCTCCCATTCCTCATAGCTTACCTATAATCACTACTTATTTTTTCCTTGCCATTCTTTTTGGGGGTGGGGTGGGGTTGGGGGTGGGGAGTAAAATGAACACCCCTTCTTAATAAGTAGCATGATGTCACATGTAGAATCTTTCTTCTAATAGCAATATCCACCTTGTAGATGTAGCTTATACTCCATTTGGACTGTAGTTGAGATAGGAGAGGAGAAACAATGCTATCTAAAATGGTTAACCCTATTTGGCGGTATTTGGGATTTGGGAAGTTGGAGAATTGAATAGCGAAGTTGATGAGATACATTATCCCTTATTCAACTCCGTCACTCATTGTAGTCATATTGAATTAAGGATTCAATGAGGAGTATTTCTTAGGGAAACACCAAAACATAGTTATGGATACCAAATCACCTTTGTTCCCTAACTAAGATATCAAAGGAAGGTGTAACTTTTTTGACAAGTAAAATGAGGTAAAAAATGCTGTACCTTTCTCTGGTTACCCCTCTTGGTCATTGCCATCAGTGTGTTAAGTTCATTCTTTTCCCTTTCACATTATCTAAATGCACTACAAAACTACGTTGGTCTAAGTCTGGGTGTTCTAAGTCGTCTCCAACAAGCTTTTAGGCATTATGGAGACTATGCTGTAAGTAGGGTGACAATGGACCCTTGATGAATAACATCTGTTCTACATTTGGTATTCATTTGTGGGGGCCAAACTATTTCTAAACTTCTTTTGAATGAAGTGCCTTGAACTTAATGTTAGACAATTAAGTCAGGGTTCACCTTTAATAGTACACCTACTAGTTTTGCTTGCGACTTCCTTATACAATCAGTGAGTAGTGGTTCCATCCACCATGGTAGCTCTTTTCAAATTGTGTCTACATATATCTTCATTATTTCTTATTCACAAGTTTGCCACAGGTGGGGGGTTGTTTAGGTGATGAGAGAAAAAAAAGTGGGGCTTATGGTCCATGAGGTCTGAATGCTTTTTTTATGAACTTTGAGTCTTTGACTACCCTAACAGGCTCTTACATGCAATAATAGCATCTACCCTTTTCTACCTATAATAATGATCGTTCTGACCAGCAAGTCAACCATTTAGAGAGGGGAGGATTGGCATGGCATTTTAGTAGTGAGGTTGTAATGTAAAAGGACCGAGCCTTAAATTACGAATTTCTCCCTGTAAATTTAAAGTTAAATGGGAATGAGTATTGTTTACCAGAACTTACTAAAATTTGCCAAAATTTAAACGTTTACCAATACTTTCTCCTTAAAAGGCAACTACTTTATTCTAAAGTACTACCTCCGTCCCTTATTGAGTGTCACTACAACTACTTTTAGGATTCCAATAAACTTAGAAAATTGGGTAAAAATATTAGACTTGGACAAATATACCCTTTGACTTAGCAGAAAAATAAAGAGGACAAATTCACCTAGAAAATATCTAATTCATTAATTAAGGGTAATATGGGTATTTTAATTATTGGAATTGTAAAATTGACAAATAAAAAGGGACAAGGTAGTTAGGAAATTTGACACTCATTTAGGGACGGAGGTAGTATCACTTTTTTCAATACTTACCAAAACTTACCCTATTTACCAAAATTTACCAAAAATTAACTTTGACCCTACCATCCACTTACCCACGAGTTTAACGGCCCGTGTTCTTGTAGGTTGGGATAATGGTTCCCTTTGAAACGTGTTTGGAAGTTGCAACTATATATCTTTGTAGAGGATTCACCTTTATTCCTCCTTAGGAAAAGATCTTGACATATGATGACCTAGAAGGAAGGGAGAAATCTTAGTTTGGTGTTGCATGGACAATGTGTGCTTGTAATCCGTGATCTGGTTATCTGTTTGTCCAGCTTTTGAAGAGTTTGCCTTTAATTCCTTGGGTTTTGGCTATCAATTAAACACCATATCTTGTCTTGGAAGTTCTGTGAGGTAGGAGAGGTTAGGAAATCATTAGCATGGTTTCTACATCTTCTTTCCAGGATTATTTGTAGTGGGGTATGATTGCTTTGATGGTGCTGTAACTGCTCAAGATTGCATTTTGGATGAATGAATCATGGCTTTGTATTTTATGGGTTGAGTACCTATGTTTTCTTTGCTTGATGCAATTGATTTTGCTGATAACCTTTTAATAAGATGCTGTTGACTTTGGTAGGGTGTATGCTTGACATTCTATTTTGTTGATCTCTCTTTATTATAAATTGTCATCATGAAAAACAAGAACACGATAAAGATGATAAATTGTCTATAGTTTAATATGTTCATCCTTGCTCTCTTGAACTTCTAGCCTTGCATCCAAGCTACTTGCCAATTATCTATAACATTGACATATGCTAAGAAAAGTATTCATTCCATTGCTTCTTCTCTCTCTCTCTCTCTCTCTCTCTCTCTCTGACATAGTTAGATGCAAAGCAAGCACCCTTCAAAAGGCTATTTGCATTCAATGTGGAAAGTATTCGCAAAATCTACAACACCAAGGGCTATGAGTTTGTAAAGAGAAAGAATGACAATTTGCTTCATCCCAAAAGGTAGTCTTAATGAAATTATCTTTGAAACACTGAAGAGGCATCTCCACACCTTCAAAAACTCTTTTTTTTCTTTAGTGCCAAATACTCCAATTAAAGTTCATATGGGAATACAACTACATTCTTGTCTTTAGCTTTTCTACCAAAGAAACCCTCTCCAGCTATGAGATGATTTCTTACAATTGGAGACAGCCCATAAATCTCCGATGCAATTGAAGGTTAAAACCCATATTCTTTGTTACTTGGACTCGCCCATATCTTTTGTCAATGTTGGGTGTATGACACAGGTGTTGGGTGTCATGTTGGACTGGACAGTTGAAATATTTTATGGTCTAAGATAGTATGTCAAGAGCGTATACCCATGGTGTGGCGTGTGTGTTCCACAGGAGTGTTTGGATCAAGATGAAGAGTTCATGTAACATAGCCCATAATGCTCTTGCAAAAGACCACTATGGCCTCTTGTTATATCTTCTTTTGTCACTACAACTTGTTCTGTGATGTTAGAGTACATATTTGCCGTTCAGTAACACCTATATTAGACTTTCAGTAAGCTTGTGAGCAAGGCAATTAAGCGGGCCTTTTGGAGGGTCTTCTCATTTCAAACTCCAAATCTCATAATGTGTTCATTTCTCATTTACTTTTTGCTGATGGCATCTAGGTTCTTGCAAACCTTTTGAAATTAATTTAAGCTACTTAAAATGTATTCTTCTGATTTTCAAGGCTCTTTCTGGCCTAAGAGTTAATCTGCCAAAGAGTGCTCTCATTCCTATTCAGAAGTGATGGGGATTTATGATTTGGCGGAGTTCTTTGGGTATTGGGGTGAGCATCTTCTTTTTGCACACCCTTTGCCTTCTTTTAGGTGTTTCTCTTAAATGCAAAGCAATGTGAGACCTATTGTGGAAAGATTCCACATGAGATTAGTCAGTTGGAAATCCAAGCTACTCAAGGGACTCACTTTGTGTAAGGTACTCTAAGGAGTCTTTGTATTTATTTCTTGTTTGGATTCACTATACTGGCTAGCATAGCCTCACAACTAGAATAAATGACAAGGGGATTTCCTTTGATCCAACAGGGACTACAATAAGGGGTTTTGGTGAGTAAATTAGGGTGATATGTGTCATCCCAAAATTGAGGATGACCTTGGTATTAGAGATTTGCGGGGAATAATGAAGCACTTAAAGTTGCTTGGAGAATTGCTAAAGAAAGGGATACTTTGGGAAAAAGGTGATAGTGAGTAGTGATTGAGTATGGAAGTCAAAGGTATGGCTGGAGTAAGAAGCCTACTCTTGCCTATAGCTTTGGTTGTTGGAGGTCTATTATGGGTGATTTTGATGAGTTTCAGTCTATGGTGCACTTCAAAATGGAGAATGGGGCTAGGGTCTTGTTTTAGCATGACATGTGTGGAGATCAACCTCCAAGTCTCTAGTTTCGGGTCTTTCAAGGATGGCACAATGGAGACATGCTTATGTGGAGGACGTGCTATCTTAGAATGGTGTGCAAAACCATTGGATTTAACTTTCTCAAGAAGCCTAAATGATGGGGAAGAGGATGGCTTTGCTGCCTAATATCAAGATAGCTCTCGAAGGTATAGGTGATATCCTTTGGTCGCCAAACATTAGTGGGCAGTCTACTTTGAATAGCTTCTGCAAAGATGTTTAAGGAGTTGTGTGAAAGAGACTCTCCACATCGGGCTATTTAGAAGTCTAAAGTCCTCGCTAAAGCTTGTTTTCTTGCTTGGGCAGCCACCAAGGAAAGACACCCACCGAGTACATGCTTAAAATGAGAAACTTTGTGATGGCTAGTAGGTGATCTTTATATGGGGAAAAGGAAGAGTCCATTAACCACCTCTTTTTATTCATTGTCTTTCGTCTCCGCCCTTTGGCATTTGGTGTTTGCATTGATGAGAGTTGGCATGGAGAAGGAGATTGAAGATGGTTTGGGTTCTTACTATGTGGAATTTGATCCCTTTGACTATTTGGTGGTGCACTTTTATGGAAAGAAATTTCAGCATTTTTGAGGGCAAGAATAGAATGCTTAATCATTTCAAACTTTATTTGTTGAGTGCAAATTGTAGTTGGTGACAAGGTTTTCATCATGGTAAAGAGTTGATTATTATGGATTTTGTGGATAATATAATTGTAGAGAGCTTAAGGGGTTGAGGATTCTAGTATTTTGTTTAAGCCTTCTTTTGTATGTGGTTGACATCCCTTGGCGTCCTTTAGTACATATTTTGGTTACTCATTAAAAACACCTATAGGATGACCTTTGATTGGCATTGGGCACAAAGCTCACTCTTATTCCAAATATAAGGTGTATTTTCTGAAGGAGATAATTATTTTATTAATGATATAATAGCCTATTCTTAATTTTATTAAAGATATGTATGAAGGAGTTATAAGACCTTTGGAGCTACATTATCAAACCCTGCTATGACTCGCTGGTTCAACTAGGAACCAATGATTAGGTTGGGTCCGTCAATGCTATAGCTTGTTTTGACAATTGAACCCCCCCCCCCCCCCCCCAATGCTATAGGTTGGAGCTACATTATCAAACTGTACAATGAATGATTGAGCTGCCCAGAAGTTGACTGGAAGATTTCTCGATAGAACAACTCAATTGTGTTTTTTAAAATAAAAATTCAATTTTGAGCAACGTATTTGTCTATAAAACTGCTCTCCAACTTCCTTCTGCCTTATAGAGGAGATAAAGACGGACGAGTAGAAGAAATAGCAACATATTTGTCCATAGAACTGCTCTCCAACTTCCTTGTGCCTTAGTAAGATATAGATAGATTGGTAGAAGAAATAGTTTGTTGGAGGTTGAATGAGGTGACCCACCTAGGATGAAGAAACCATGACTAAGGGATGAGAGCTTCTTCTAAATTGAGTTCTTATGTGGAGAGATAGAGGGACGGGGCATGAGAGCTATGTCTCTGGATTGTCTGTTTCAACTTCTATACGCACCACCCTGTTGTTGAGTGTGGAGCTCAATTGATTCGTTTGAGGTGAAAATGAGGCGACACGGGTGTTATGAGGTTGAACACGGTATGTGCAAGGGTCTAGTATCTGATTCCCGACGACTATCGTGTGACACGGTCCTTGTCGGGGTTACACGGGTCGTGTTGACCAGCACACAGTCTGTGTCACTTAGTTCGGTTGTTTTTTTCGTGATTTCCTTTTCTGGTCTCACGTGGTTTCCTTGGCCGCCAAGGAGTGCTCCTAAACCTTAATTGTTGTAGCTGTTGTTATTATAAATAAGACCTATTGTTAGGCTTATTTTGTATTGCAATCAATTGAGTGTTTCAGCTGTACCACAAGAGATTGATTTGTAATCTCTGTGTCTCTAAGGGAGTTGTGTGAGGCATATCAAATGTGAGTGTTGAGTTCTCAGGTTGTAACTATATAGGGATTCTTAGAGAGATTGTAGAGATTTGGGAATCCTTGAAACACTGTTATAGTCCTCTGAAACAGTGCCTCATTCGTGGTTCTTCCTAGTTTGGGTTTTTCCACGTTAATCCTTTTGTGTCAATCTTATTTATTATTAGCTTTCATTATTGTTTGTGCCGCTAGCAACGCTTTAAGATCCCAACACCTATGGCAAATGATGTGGATCTGTGTGTTTGCTCTTTAAGCTCATATTTCCTGGGTGTTTGGGTCTTGTTTCAGCCTCCTTCAGAATACAACACAATAGTCCACTTTCAATCCTCACATTTATCATTGGAAGCACCTAAACTAAATCAAATTTGATCAAATTGGTTGAATATGTGAGAAAGAATTGGGGTTGCGTGAATTCTTATTAAAAGTACTCGATAATGATTGAAAATTGAGAGCTACACAAAAATAGTAAAACTAGAGGTCAACATCTCTTGCTTGTCCTTATGCAAGACTAGACATGAAAAATATTGGGGAGAGTAGAAACCTCTAAAGCAACCCTCCTTAGGCAAGGGAGACTATAGCTAGTCAAAAACAAAACACGCAAAAGGTAACTCAACAAGGCTGAGACTCATATCAGAACAATGTCGCAAGTTGAAGGGGATCATTGTAGCCTCAAATTTCAAGTCTGAAATCAATTAAGACGAAGTATGGTGGTGCTCATTTCAAGTCGGAGAGTGGCAACTGATCATCATGATGCATAAAGCAAGGAGCAAGTTAATCTCTAAGGGATGGTTCATATGTTTTTTGTGAAGTTTACTCAAGTATCGTGTACAAGATGGTGTACGACGAAGGATTCTTGGTTGGGGTAATCAATGCCAAATTCTTGAAGCCTTACTTCCCTTGAAGAAACATTACCTGTAAGCTCCCAAGCAAGAGCCTAAACTGTTAAAGTGTCGGTAGTTGTCCTAGTGAGAAAGAAGACCAGTTTCGCGTTTGTGTGGATTTCAAGACCTAAATGACGCTTTCCTATAAGCTGATATTCGATTGCATGTCACTGAATGCATGGTTGATTTCACAACTGGACATGAAGCTATCTCTTTCATGGATTGTACAGTATCGTACAACCATATTCACGCGGCACCCGTAGATCAAGAAGCCACTGCCTTTTATACAGCCAAAGGCATATTTGGCTTCAAGGTGATGCCCTTTGGAATGAAGAATGCGGGTTTCACATACCAAAGGGCAGCGCACATCTTTCACGACATGTTATGGTGCAATAAATGTTGATGGTTTAATGCCTAAGTCTAAAGAAACGGCAAACCACTTAGACGATCTGTGCCAAATTTTTGAGAGGCTACAAAGATGTCGACTAGAGATGAATTCATCAAAATTTTTTAGGCTTTGTCGCACGACATAAGGGTATTAAATTTAACCAAGCTAAAGTCAATGCTTTTCAGAATATGCCTGAGCCTAAGAACCTTAAAGAGTTGCATGGTCTACAAGGACGAGTGGTGTGTACATTAGATGGTTTATAATCAACATAGCTGGCTGTTGCTATCCGTTCAGTCGCCTGATGAAGAAAGGTGCACCATTTAAATGGGATGAATCTTGTAGGAAAGCCTTGGAAAGTATCAGAAGGTATTTGTAGAAGTGCCAATTCAAAGCAATCCTCTAATTTACATTGCAGCCCAAGAGAAATCATTGGGAGCATCATTTGCTCTAGAGAATGAAGAAGGCAAGGAAAGAGCCCTCTACTACGTGAGTTGAACCTTGGTTGGGGCTGAACTAAACTTCTCTCCAATTGAAAGAATGTGTTTGGCTCTTATGTTTTCTGTTAAAAAACTGAGGCACTATATGTTAACTTATACACTGCAAGTTATATCTCATTTTGACCCATCAAGTCTTAGTTTTAAAAAAGCATGCGCCTCGTGCTTTATTGTGTACAAAGCGCTGAGGCGCAACCCTCCACGGTATTGTGCTGTGATGCAAAACGAGGTTCATGAAACGCATGCTATTGTGCACTTTCCTGTGCTTTTGGTGTAGTGCGAGGCACATGTACCACGTGCTTTGTGTCTTATTAACCCAGTTTATTAAAAAAGAAAAAAGAAAAGGGTATTTAAGAAAAAACCAGCTGGGCTGAAATCCCTGATTTTCCTTGTTAAAGAAAATTGCGGGGAGTTGGTTGAGTTAATTAGGTAGAAATGAAGGGAACAAGGAGCAATGAGATATTCTCAAAAGAAAAGAGCATACTTTATTGGGCACCCCCCTTTCTCTTTGTTTCTGGATCCCAGGGACCCAAGTCCTTGGAATGATGATTAATTTCTAATGCCTGTGAAGACCTGCAGTATTATGATTTTTTGTATATGGAACTTTGTACACTTAATGTTTTGCTAGATAAAAACTGGTTGGTCATTGTAGTATTGTTTGATCACCATGCGTTTGATCAGGGAAATTTTCTGAATTTGAATTTCATACTTCGTTGTTTGTAGAGTCATGCCATCCTTCATGCTTATTATTGTTTGTGAACTACCCAGTGTGCAAGCTGATATCTGAGAGAGTAACCTTTAACTGTTAGTGACTGTGAATTATTTCAAGTCATGCAACTTTTTTTGTGTATGGGCGATGCTGCTTCGTACCCTATCGATATATATCTCTTGATTACTTGTATATAAATTAAGTAAAAGATCATCTGATGTTTCTCTGTTTTTGGCTGGAATGATTTTGAGTGCTTGCTTTTTAATTATTTGTGCTGCTTTACATTGACAGACCTGGGAGTGTACTCCAGGGAAGACACTATCATGGAACCTTCTATCTCTGTTCACCACTTCTGGATTGCTGTTCTTGGAAGTGAGTCTGATTGCTTTTCTTCTTCAAGGACATTATACTAGTGGATTGGAAGCTTTGACACGGACATTTGCTGTTTCAGCCCTACTAGTTGGTTTGGACATTTTTCTAAAGGTATATTGCATTTGCTATCTATTATCTTTATGCCTTCTAGAATTTTTGCATTCCCCGTCTCCTGGTGCTTCAGGTAACAAGGTTGTCTTCTTTTATGCTGCAATTTTATTGAGGAATATGCCTTTGTGTTGGATAATGAAGGAATTGTGATGCAGAATCTACTTGTTCCTTGATCGGTGGTTTTGTTTTTCTTTTTTTTTTCCCCACCAGATTCCATGGTGTTTATCCCTCGTAGTTTAAGTACATGCACAATATTACCACCATAATTTTCAAGAGTAGCAATCCTAGATCACTTATGGGCCAAGTTAAAAAAAAAAAAAAAAAAAACACACCCCTGATGGGTGGGCAGTTGTTTTGGTTTTGTTGAGCCATTGTGTGTTGAATGACTTTTATCTAAAAGCATTGTGGGCCATCTACAAAACCTGGGGTTACAGGTAAAGAACATTTTATGTTCTGTCTGGAGAGTGCAGACAATAATGACAATGTGTCATTTACCCTTGTTAAAACTCAAAGGTGTTTTATTCAAAACTCAAATTGTGTGATCCTATGCATGGTGGAGCACCCTTCTGCTCTCATTATGTCTATTGCCTCTGTTTATAGTTTGTACTTTAACTTTAAGCTTGCAGGCTATTTGTAAACTTGGCTAACACTATCATAGTATCATGTGAGTAGAATTTTCCCTTTATCCTGATCAACGATGAGTTTATGCTAGTATACTTTGTACGTTAGCATTTAATATTTTGCATATTTAATTTGTGTACGAGGGAGTTAGAGAAGATGCTTCTACTTTATTAAGGAGAAAGAAGGGAATTAAAATATATTAATTAATTAATTTCATAAATGCTCATCAAATTTCAGGGAATTTGTGTCTTTGCATTTGGAGTCCCATTGTTTGTTGAGAACAGTGGTGATACAAATCGAACTAAGTGGGGCTTCTGGACGTTGCACAAGCTGGTGCTTACTGCTGTTTATGGCATCTTACTGTTCATGTACCATTCTAATTGGAGGGAGAGACTACCAGGTGAGTAGGCTTTAACTTTAAGTGTACTTTTCGCTGTAACATTGAAGATAACATGTTCCCCCCTCACTTGGAAATGGTGTTACATGCTTGGCAGCAAGACCTGCATATCACAAGTACGTCACCATCATGCTGGCAGTGAATGGATTGGCACTTTTTGCCTGTGCTCTCACTGGAAGTGGATTTGGCTTCTGGTACTTTATCAAAGAATCCAACTAACTTTCTACCCTTGGAAAATCCAGTTTTGCATTAGCTCACTGAACATCTTTTTGCAGGTTGTATGACACCATAAGTATCTGCTACCATGCCCTTTACCTACCGCTTATATACAAGACATTTTTAGCAGATTTCTTTGAGGTAATCATGGTACCTTAGTGCACATTATGTTTGCTTCACTGCTTTGGACTTGGTAAATGAGCTGCTGGGGTGGGTTGATTTTGGGTTGGATCAAACAAGTTGGCTAAGTATCTGCTCAAACTGATTATAAGATGGAATGGGTATTTTTGATAGATGGATTTGTACTGATGGTTATTTTTTCGATTGAAAACAGGAGGAAGACATGAATTTAGAGAACGTGTACTATTCTGAGATGAAAGACGCTGGGTTTTTTGACGAGGACTGGGAATGAAATGATAGTTACTGACTTTGTAAAACTTGAAGTGTTATGTGCATGTGAATGTGATCATCTGTAAATACACCCTGGTTTGTAAGATCAGAGATGTAACTTTGAATATCAAATGAAAATATGATGATTTCAGGAGATGCCCTAGAGCTGAGAGCACCCTCTGCAGTTGAGTGTCTGATCCTCCCTGTCCATTCTCATGTTCCCATTTGATCTGTGTACATTTAGAAGCAGCAGTTGGCTCTCTGTATTCCACTCCCTTTTCTCCTTGCAAGTGTTCTCTACAGTTGAGAGGGCAGCCCCCTAGGCGTTCTCTCCAGTTGATTAGTTGAAATGGTCTAATCTTGTTTGGATATATTATTCAGGGGATTTTAGTGATGTATTGGTCTAGGACTAAGGACTCTGGGAGTGGCTGGTTTATCTTCTTCACCGTTTAAATCTTGGTGGTTATTAAAATTCTTCTTTCTATTTCACCTTTATCTAGAGAGTTAAGAAGGGGGTAAATAAATGCAGATGAGTAAACTGTAAAAGTCAAATGCTGACCTCACTTTACTCATTTATAACCTCCATTTCCCGTGTCTCCTCTTCAATACAAATACTATCTCTGTCCTTAAATGAGTGTTAATTTTAATAAGTTTTTGACCGTTTGATAAATTACAATGAGTTACAATATGAAATTACTAACGTTAAATATTGTACTATAAATTACGATAGTGTAATTTTTGTATTATAACTCATTATAATTTATGAGTAATTAGAAGTTAAAGTCAAAATTTGTGGGGTAAATGCGTTCTCCCCCTCCCCCGTCTTTCTACCTTTTCCCAGCACCCAATGCCAATGATAGAGAAACCATAGACTGCAGTAATTGGTCAAAAATTAGCTTTAATGTTCTATTAATGCTGTTAATCTCTCCGGCAATCGTTGTGATCACTTTCTGAATGTTGTACAATCATCGTCGTGGGCTTTGACAACTACAATGGTTGAATTTCTGCAGCTGCCTCTATTCTCGCTGGTGAGGGGCTCCAGTATCTAGCTCTCTCTAGGTTCAAAATAATTATGGGTTTTCTGAATTTATTTCTCCATCATTTTTTTTAACATTTAAATTGCCCCGGTTAGGTTAGATTACATGTTGGAAATACAAGACAAAAGAATGAGAATTTTTGAGTATAGCAAGTAAGTCGAAGGCAAGACTTCTCTTCTTAGACGTTAAGTAGCATTGACAATAACAGGTTTAACATTTTGACCAATTAAAAACTCTAATTGATGTATCCCAGCCAAATGACCTCTGCTCAGCAGGCTGAGGAACATCAAGTAGAACAGAGGACACGCCTTTGAACCAGAACAGCAGGGTAAATGGGGGTGAAAACAACATCAATCAATGTATCCCAGCTAGAATCGAATGGGTTTCAATTTAGCTGAGAACATCAAGGTGGTTTATCTACTCGAATCCAGCAAGAACACAACCCAATTGATGTGAACGACAATGGAGGATGGAAGATGTAGAAAATAAAGGATAAAATCAATTGATTATCAATCAATACAGACGCACCATGATCGATTATCACAAGGGTAACCTTAATCCAATCCTTAGTTACAGACACACCTTCTAAGGATCAAATCAAGTCCTACCTATTCACCACTTGATTGCCAAATCAAGATACTGAGGTAGAATTTGAGAGTTGTTAGATACTCACAAACAAAGCAAGCTCAAGGCTCTACTATTTCATCAATTCACGGTCCCTCGAAGGACATTACAGAGGGGTATATATAAAACTCAGCTAAAGCTAACTAAGAGTTTCTTGAGCAAAAAGAAAACATCCTAATTATGCTTAATTAAACTAATTACATCAGAATAAGATAATATGTAACTAACTTATGAAGCTTCTAGAACAATAATAATGAGAACCAATAAAAGCGTCACACATGGCATCTTCATGAAGCTTCTAGAAGAATTGGAAGGCTCTAAAAACATCACACATGGCGCTTTCTTATTGTAGCATCATTTGGGATACCAAGTCCGTAACTATCAAGGCTGGTGTGTTTCTTCCTTCAATAGTGAATGTCCTTGGGTGTCCACAACAAAATAGCACTGTAGGACCCAAATGACCTTCGGACCATTTAAGCTTTGACATTATGAACGACCTTCTAAGAACAAACTGAAAGAGAAGCCTTAATTCTGATTTATTGAGCCGAATAGTGAAGGAGTCATGTAAGATGAAGGACATGATCTCCCTGAACGTCCTTGCCCTTCTTGTCAAAGCTGTATAGAATGCGAATGACTCTTCAAAGCACTTGCTCTTGGACAATCATGGAAGGCACAATGAAAAGTGAGGTATTGAGACAGTAAAGACGGACTCGCATATGGTGAATGACCTTCAGTATCATCAAGGTCCATCTGGGATTCACGAATGACCTTTAGGCATGCTGGCACCAAATGAGGTTGCGAGGGTTGATTTCCATCATTCCCCACAAGTTGAGAAAAGTTTGACCTCAAACTTGGAAGGTCCTCTTCCCTAGAATGATATGGCTTTAAATCAACTACGTGGAAGGTTGCACTTCCACCAAGTTCATCCGAGAAATCCAATTTATAAGCATTGTCTCTCACCTTCTCAATGACCTCAAAGGGACTTTCAACTCTTGGAACCAACTTCCCTTTCCTCTTGGATCGAAATCTGTCCTTCTTTAGGTAGATCCAAACAAGTTCACCCAGTAGGAAGCTCATCTTCTTCTTTCTCTTGTGAGTTAAATTATCAAATTTAGCTACCTTCTTCCTTACATTCTGAAATTCATATTCAGGAGGCAAACCAGGGGGTTTTTCTTCCGGAAACACATAAGGATAGTGTTCCAATGGAGGGGTAAGTAAGGGACGGTTGTTTGAGGGGCTAGGTTTTGTGTTTAGGGCTAGGTGAATAAGGTCCTCATGACCACTAAACTTGGGATGTTCAGAACCAAAGGGGTAACCAAACCAGGTTCACAAACCAAATGCTTCTTGGGTATAACAAGCTGGAATGGTTTCAAAGGAGTGAGGTAAGTCTTTTTGTTGCTAGATACAAAAGGATAGTCATCGATTCTTCCCTTATTGAATAGGAAGTTATTTGATATGAGGGGTTTTTGTGGGGCTTTTGGGGCTGTTTTGTGGGATAAAGACAGTGGTGGTTTAAATGGTGGGTTGATGGTAGGATTGATGATGAACCAAGGTTGGTAAGGAGTGTGCAAATCAGTGCTTGGCTGTCTCAAGGACCTTGAGGCAGAACAACTGACAATTTGAGCAAAAGGATATGCGACATAGATGCTTCCCTTACTAAGCATGGTGAAGGTATGACATGGAAATGTTTCTCCTAGCACAACTTCCACAGTAAACATCCAAGACATAATCCCCAATATAGAACATATGATCAAGGCCTTAACAACATTCCACACTAATCCACAACAAGCATCATCAAAGCTCACAAAATCAAGATAATATGACTCCACTTCTTTTCCATTATCTTGACTCATCCATAGTTGTATAGTCATGATACCCTTCTCAACACAACACCAAAGCACATGAAATTTCACAAAACATGCATTCATGAAACTCCAAAATATTCGCAAGTATGCTTCATTCATGCCCATCAGAATAATGTAGTAAGGAAATTCTTGAGATCCCATACCTTGACCAAAATATTGGACACCAATTAACTTGAAGAGGATCAAGGCTGGAAAATCAACATCACTAATAAAAACAATGAGCTCCTCCATTGAGTTTGGGGGCTTGATACTCCATTCCTCATACTTGGACCTCCTTTGCTTCAACCACTTCCTCTTCGGTCTTCTTGTCACTTCCAAGTTCACCCATAGAAATGACCTTGGTTGGAAATAAACCAACTCAACATTGAAG
This sequence comes from Portulaca oleracea, assembly GCA_029582165.1. Lineage (NCBI taxonomy): Eukaryota > Viridiplantae > Streptophyta > Magnoliopsida > Caryophyllales > Portulacaceae > Portulaca > Portulaca oleracea. The sequence goes on from CM055889.1 coordinate 25,190,041, forward strand.
CCATTGGAAGCTTCATTCTCCATTTTCATCACGAACTGAGGTTCTGATTCTGACAATGTCGTTGGCTGACAGAACCCTAAGGTCGTTGGCTGTGTCAAGGACAGACAGTCCTCAACCTCCTCATCATAGACAGGATCCTCCAAAGGTTCATTTACACACTCTTCTTCATCAAGATCCTCTACTTCCTCATCATACATTGGAAGAAGATCTAGATTGACTTTTTTTTTCTCCTCCAAGTCCTTATAATCTTCTTCATCTTCATACACATCAAAAATAGGAGGGTGATTAAAATTGGCCTCAAGTTCATCCTCATGTTCATGCTCTTGTTCAATCTCAAGAGAAAAAATGGCCTCAACAACTTCTGTCGTATCATTAATCTCTGGTTCATCTCGAATTTGATGTTCATCCTCTTGAACCAAAAGTGGTTCACGTGACTTTCTGGAATTATAGATAAATTCATACCAATCCATCTCCAATTGTAGCATATTGAGGTCAAGGAGTTGTAACTCACGCTTCAATCTCCTTAATCACCTTTCCTCCTTCAAAATTTGTTCACTCTCTCGAGATGAAGGCTTGTTGAAAGTCACGGTTGTTGGTTTTTTTTTGTGGCTATATGTTTGGGATGATTTGGGATGTGTTTAGGCTCAAAGGAATCAGAAACGAATCACCAAGATGAAAGCTAACTCTGATACCAAATTTATGATGTATCCCAGCCAAAGGACCACTGCTCAGCAGGCTGAGGAACATCAAGTAGAATAGAGGACATGCCTTTGAACCAGAACAGCAGGGTAAATGGGGGGGTGAAAATTACAACAATCAATGTATCCCAGCTAGAATCGAATGGGTTTCAATTTAGCTGAGAACATCAAGGTGGTTTATCTACTCGAATCCAACAAGAACACAACCCAATTGATGTGAACGACAATGGAGAATGGAAGATGCAGAAAATAAAGGATAAAATCAAGTGATTATCAATCAATACAGATGCACCATGATCGATTATCACAAGGGAAACCTTAATCCAATCCTTAGTTACAGACACACCTTCTAAGGATCAAATCAAGTCCTACCTATTCACTACTTGATTGCCAAATCAAGATACTGAGGTAGAATTTGAGAGTTGTTAGATACTCACAAACAAAGCAAGCTCAAGGCTCTACTATTTCATCAATTCACGGTCCCTCGAAGGACATTACAGAGGGGTATATATAAAACTCAGCTAAAGCTAACTAAGAGTTTCTTGAGCAAAAAGAAAACATCCTAATTATGCTTAATTAAACTAATTACATCAGAATAAGATAATATGTAACTAACTTCTAGAAGAATTGGAAGGCTCTAAAAACATCACACATGGCGCTTTCTTATTGTAGCATCATTTGGGATACCAAATCCGTAACTGTCAAGGCTGGTGTGTTTCTTCCTTCAGTAGTGAATGTCCTTGGGTGTCTAGAACAAAATAGCACTGTAGGACCCAAATGACCTTTGGACCATGTAAGCTTGGACATTATGAACGGCCTTCTAAGACAAACTGAAAGAGAAGCCTTAATTCTGATTTATTGAGCCGAATAGTGAAGGAGTCATGTAACATGGAGGACATGATCTCCCTGAACGTCCTTGCCCTTCTTGTCAGAGCTGTATAGAATGCGAATGACTCTTCAAAGCACTTGCTCTTGGACAATCATGGAAGGCACAATGAAAAGTGAGGTATTGAGACAGTAAAGATGGACTCGCATATGGTGAATGACCTTCAGTATCATCAAGGTCCATCTGGGATTCACGAATGACCTTTAGGCATGCTGGCACCAAATGAGGTTGCGAGGGCTGATTTCCATCACTAATTGGAAATTAATAGTGTTTAATGAGCTAGCACTTTACGTAACATTATCTGAAATGTTAATGAAGTTAACGTTCAACATTTGGAGGAGCGTTTCTTATTTTTTGTCAAAAAATTATCATTTAAAAATTCTATATTGGGAAAGTATCCATATCCTTTTCAGTCAACTTATATTAACCAGTTAAATCATCCCCTAAATTATCTATTTACTAAATCAATCGTACATAGTCTTCGGAGTAAAACACAGTTTAACAATAAAAAATACTCAGTATGAAACTCTCTAAATAACCTTAGAGATTGATGCAGTCTATAACTAAATGAATTAGTCTTTTGGTTGGAAATGAGTTTTGACGAAAGCACAACATGGACATCTATTTAAGGTGTATTCTTTGAGATAAATAACCAGTTTTACCTAAATTTACCAAACCCAAATTCGCATATCATATTTATTAATTTGATCAAAACTTACTTAATATTGATTAGCAACCCCACCAAGACTTATCCAAATTTAACCAATCTCACCTTATTGTCAAAAGAATAGACCCTTATAGATCAATGAGGCAGGGGCAGATCTGACTTGTATCCAGTGGAGTCAAGCGACTCCACTGGAATTTTGAAAAAAAAATTGTTTACGACAAAAAAAAAAGATACAGTGTATATATATCAATTGTGCGCATAATCAATCTGTGAAGGTTAGTCTGGCAACATATGTGTTGCACCTCTAACGTCTAGTCGTGAGTTCAATCCTTGGTAGATGTCGGTTTTGGACGTTTTTAAAATCAATTCAGTGCTTCCCTTCATTGATCAAGGCATGAGTTTGTCCTAGCAAAATCTGATTTTGTCTTTGCCTTATTTAATCTATTTAGAGCTGAAATATATCAAACTTTTATGTGGTGAATTTTTGTGAAAATTTGAAAACTTTAAAAAATATCGATGAATTTGTTTTAATAATGTTAATAAATTTTTAATGAATATTGTAGTTAAATATTGATTAATTTTTAAAAATAATTTGGTATAAATAGTGTATCTAGGTAGGTATACTATAGTAAACGATATAGCAATTGCTTCACGAACCCACCAACTTAAAAATTAGATAACTCATCGTCGTTGACCCCCGATGTCAACCACCTTTGCGCGTCCTGTGCAGCCGCCCACCGCAATCTACACTCGATCTGCTGCCAGTCTCCGTGTTTCGGTTCATCTCTCTATATCCACTTTCTCAACTCAAACTCTTATGATATATTATTTTAAATTACTCTCTAAGTTATAAGTTTCTATGATCATTTGTGATTTTTCTATAGTCCATTCTCAGTTCTTGTGACACTTTAGTATTTTCTCAATCCTCTTGTGGCTAAATTAGGGTTTGTATTTATTGATTCGTTACATGAGTCAATATTATCAAATTAGGAGTACCTATTCATGAATTAAATTATGTGAATGTTATGAAAATAAAATTTCCTATTTGAATGCATAAGTTACCATGTTTCTGTTTGGCTTCGGATATCATCAATCAAGGGCGGAGCTGGGGGGGGGGGGGGCACGACACCCCCCATGCTCCGGGAAACCTATGTATATTAGTGTGTGTAAAATGAAGCATGAATACCTTTGTGGTTGGATGGTAGTATCTTGAGAATATTTAGTCTTTGGTCACAAGTTCAAATCTTATAAAGAGTAATTTTGTTTCAAAGCTTTCTCAATTTGTTTATTCATTCATCTGCTTATTATTTTTATTTCTTTTAATGTTTATTTTGTAGTTTACTTCATCCTTTATATAAACTATTTTATTTATTTGTCTTTGTTTTATTTTGTGAATAGTCTTTTCAACTAGATTATGAGTTAATTTTAACAATTATAATATTAGATCTCTTGTATCTGGTCTCTTATACATGTATGCATTCTTGTTTCTCACTTTGTACTATATTAAATACTATAGTTTTAAGTATTTTAAGAAATACTTTTCATAGACTTATATTTCCCCATTTTTCATCTTAATATTTCATTACGAGTTCTTCCAAAAGATTTTTTGTTACTAACAGAATCAACCTCTTCATATACTCTTCATGATATAAGAAGAAAATTGTCTATAGTTAGACCGCTCAGACCTCGCATTATCGGACTATAATGGGATATGTTATTGTTTTTGTACTTGTCATAGCATATTTCATTGTGAGCTCAAAAGTTAAATAAAGTATCTTTGCTAACTATAAAAAGGTTGGATAAAAGCTTAATAAATAAGTAAAAATGAATAATTTGAAAATTAAACTTATGATAAATAGTTGAAAGAATATTAATAAACAGGCACCCTAATAAACTTTTTCTGGCTCCACCCCTGTCGTCAATTGTTAAGATTTGGAATATTTACTTAATAGTTCATTGAATTATTGCTAGTTAATTGAATAATAAATTACTAATTTGCCGACTTAGTTTAGGTCTTGTTAAATTTTAGTTTTTTTAGCAAATTATTATTGACTCCACTAATCCTAAATCCTGGATTTGCCACTGCAATGAGGGGATGTGATTCTTGTAGATATCACCTCTTCAACATGGATGAGAACTGAAAGGTGCACCCTTTCAAATTGGGATAATCAATAACTAATTCTTAAACACTCAAAGAAACTTAGTATCAAATTCTCTAAATAATCTTAGGATTGCTGCAGCCAATATCTAAACGAATACGTCCCTTGGTGAAAATTAGTATGGATGAATGCGCAACACAACTATCTATTTATAAATGAACGAGAGGATGTGGTTCTAGTGGATATCGCCTATTCATCATGGATAAGCTTTAAAAGGTGCATGCAATCAAGTTTGGATGTTCAGTAATTAATTCATAACGCTCAAAGAAATTTAGTATCAAATTCTCTAAACAACCTTAGAGATTGCTGCAACTAATATATAAAGGGATTTGTTTCTTGGTTGGAAAATCAGTATGGATGGATAAATAACATAGACATGTATTTATAGATGAATGATAGGATGTGATTCTCGTGCATCTCACCTATTCGACATGGCTAAGATCTGAAAAGTGAATCCCTTCAATTTGCAATAGTCAACAATTAATAAATATTGACGCATATTTATAGGTACCCACAAAATTCCCGTTCGGGGAGATTGTTTCGGATGTGCTACTTAAATGATCGGGAGCCGACTAAGGTTGCTTAATCCTTAAATAAGGATATTTTTAATTTCGAAATTTGTTTTCGGGGTGATGAAACTTTATTTATTTACAAATTCTTTTTATGTTATTAAAATACCCGAAATTGCACCAAAATATTTTATTAACAATTTAATACCAGCCCATTACCAGATCCAGGCCCAAAAGGAAGCAAATGGGCCGCAAGAAGATACTAAAACCCGCAGGGGTTTTATGAGTGAGAATTAATAAAACCCGCAGGGGTTTTATTAATTTTCTGGCCCATTTTCTCTCGGATGACCTTAGATTAGTAAAAAAGTGGTATTAAATCATTTATAATTATTTCTATGCAAAATCATATATTTTAAATGATCAAAAAGGTGTAAAATGGTAAAAGAGTCACCGGCCGATTTAAGGAAATCGACAAACCATAAAAATAATAAAAAGTGACTCCGGTGTACGAACCTGATTTCTAAGTTCGGGGTAAGGTTACGAACTCGAGAATTATAAGAATTCTCGAATCCGCCTGTTTGAAAACAGACTCTACTAAAATCGAAATTGAAAAGAAAAAGAGCGGGGAGAAGCTAAATGAATTTCACGATGTTATTATTCCGAACATGCAAGAATAAAACATGATGCTTTCTTTACAAAATATGTACAAGTAAGGGAATTAAAGTATAAGTTACATGATGAAATACAATAATAACAATGATAAACAAACCTTGTTTAAAGGTGATGGATGAGATAAAAGTTGATCCCTTGAGTTGACCTTGGCTTGGAGCTTGAATGGAAGGATGTATTTGAGAATGGTTAGGGGGGGGGGGGGGGATGTAAGAATGATGATATGATAAGAATGATTATAAGAGAATTAGAGAGGGAGTCTGGATAATGAAATTTTGAGAGAGTTTAAGTGGAGTGATAATAGTAGTTTTTGATGAAATGAGGGTGAAATGGAGGGGGTATTTATAGGTGAAGGGGTGAGTGTTTTAGGAGGGAAAATGGAGGGGACACATCCCCATGATCATGCCCCTCTATCCCATGCAATCATAAACCCTAAAATCATGGAGTTTGCATGGATTGCTTTTGGCGCCAACTTCTGGAATTAAAACCCCCGCGGGTTTTAAATCATCACAAGTGGATCGCTGACGTGGCCAGCTTGAAATGATGCGTTCTGCATGGCTTAAAACCCCCGCGGGTTTTGTCGTCGTCTAGGCCGGAGGCGCCTTTTTGGGCCTGCTCTGGTCTTGGGCTGCTTTTGATTATTAAAACCCCCGGGGGTTTTATTATATCGTATGGCTGTTTTGATCTGTTGGGCCTGCATCGCTGATTTCATGGGCCCAATGACCCATTTTGGTGTTCGCCCCAAATGACTTGCTGAATTTTGATGGGTCGGGATTACATCAGTGCAAATCCCGGTGTCTACAGAGAGCTCCGACTTTGATCGAGTCCGAATCGGACGAAGGTCAAAGTAGCCTGAAAATATGACTTTGGATTACAAAGCTTGGGTGATGCTTGGAAGCTGAGTCCTGCATCGCGATTACGGGCGGCATGTGCCCCTTTGGGGATGATCTCAAGCAAGAATGATGCTCTACTTAACTGTTGATGAGTCGTTGTCGGTGGCCTTTGGGTGGCGACCGGATGATAGCAATCTTTTATGAGGCAGCTGGATGATGCTGGTCCCTTTTATCGGTGACCGGAAGGCAGCAACCTTTTATGCGGCAACTGGATGGCGATGGTCCCTTTTAACGGCGACAGGAGGGCAACAACCGTTTATGCGGTAGCTGAGTGATGGTGGTCCCTTTTAGCGGCGACCGGTGGGCAGCGACCTTTTATGCGGTAGTTGGATGGTGGTGGTCCCTTTTAGCGGCGATTGGAGGGCAACAACCTTTTATGCGGTAGCTGGGTGATGGTGGTCCCTTTTAGCGGAGACTGGTGGGCGGCGACCTTTTATGCGGTAGCTGGATGGTGGTTGTCCCTTTTAGCGACGACTGGAGGGCAGCAACCTTTTATGGAGTAGCTGGATGGTGGTGGTCCCTTTTAGCAGCGACCGGAGGGCAGCAACGTTTTATGTGGCGACTGAGTGGTGGTGGTCCCTTTTAGCGGCGACTTGAAAATCACAAGAAAACGAAGTGTTAGTTTTTTATGAAATGCAAGATGGATTATTGGTTCAGATTTTTACCTGAGAGGATTATGAGCCTCGGAAACCCTTGAGCCATGAGCTTTGGGCCGGCAATTTGATCGCGGCTGATCTTCCTTTCTCCTTTGTTTCTATCGATGTCCCAGTCTTTCCCGGTGTCGATGATGCCCATCGGATTTTCCCGATGTTGATGGTGCCCAACAGATTTTCCTGAGGCGGATCGAATTTTTCCGATGTTGATGGTGGTGCCCAACGGATTTTCCCGAGGTTGAAGATGCCCAACGGCTTTTCCCGAGGCAGATCGGATTTTACCGATGTTGATGATGCCCAACAGATTTTCCCGAGGTTGAAGATTCCCAACGAATTTTCTCGAGGCAGATCGGATTTTCCCGATGTTGATGGTGCCCAACGAATTTTCCTGAGGCGGATCGGAATTTCCCGATGTTGATGGTGGTGCCCAACGGATTTTCCTGAGGTTGAAGATGCCCAACGGCTTTCCCCGAGGCAGATCGGATTTTCCCGATGTTGATAGTCGGTGCCCAACGGATTTTTCCAAGGCTGAAGATGCCCAACGGCTTTTCCCGAGGCAGATCGGATTTTCCCGATGTTGATGATGCCCAACGGATTTTCCCGAGGCGGATTGAATTTTCCTGATGTTGATGGTGGTGCCCAACGAATTTTCCCGAGGTTGAAGATGCCCAACGACTTTTCCCGAGGCAGATCGGATTTTCCCGATGTTGATGGTAGTGCCCAACGGATTTTCCCGAGGCGGATGATTGTGTCAGTGGCGTCCATGGTAGACTGAGCTTCGGATGATAGATATAAGTCATCTAGAGTGTGATTAGAGATTTCTCTAATCTTGCTCTTGATGATTAGTAGTCGAGTCTGAGCCTCTGTGTGAGATGACATTATTTGATTGTCCTTCTTTTCTTGATGAGTATGCATGCACTTGGTCTTTTAAACTTTAGACTCTTATGGATGATGCACTTATGCATGACTGTTGACTTTATGCATGACCTATTGATGCAATGCGATGGGAGAATATGTACATGAATGGTATTTTACAATGCATGTGATTCAATATGCAAACATCCCTCTGTAATACGACTAGAATGATGATTATGCAATGAACGACATTTTACAATGCATGTGACTCAATATGCAGACAACCCCCAATACCAAGACTAGAACGATGATTCCCTAAGTGTTAGAGCAACTCGACATACAATTTCAGGATAGGGCAGGATAGGTGAGGCTTATGACGAGGCCTGATATGAAGGCGTTATCCTGGATGACTTGTCTTGTCCCCTTACTTTCTCGAATCATTGTGGAGATAAGTAGAGCCTCGCTGCAGGTTATGTGAGGGATAGGGGAGCCCCCAATTCAAATGAACTCTTCTCTTAAGTCGGATGTTGTTTGCAATTAGCCATTAATGCGGCTGAATTTCTTGTCCTTGACGGATGGGCCTTGCACAGTTGTGCTGAGAACGGGCCTTGAAATATCAAATCTCGCACTTGCACTAGTGACTGAGTCAAAAAGCTCCGGTGGTATGGGAGGATGAAAAGGGTTGGCAAAAAGAAGGGTATGTCTGATGAAAAAGACGGGTCATGAGGCACTTGGTGAAAAGGAGATGATGGTGGGTCGATGGTTGAATCTGGGTATGTTACGATTGACATATGACCATGCTTTGGCTAAGGATAGATGGTTGGCAAGGGGGAAGTCACGTTATAGGGGAAGAGATGAGGGAATGGTTGAGATGGATTCGCGTCACATGAGGAGAGATGGTTGGCTATTTGGATGTGAAGGTGATCCAAGTCTAACGGAAAGAAGGTTAGGAAATTATGATGTCGGGGACGTGAAAGAACTTCAAAATCCAGGGTTTACTCTCCTTTTGCCTAACCTGTCCTGGCGGGTTTTCAGACTAGCGTTTTATTCTCTCTTTTCTTTTTTCTCTCAAAGACCAGTTTTTGTCAACGATGGATGTTCTCTAAAGTGAACAGGTTTCGGCCGGGCTTCGAAGAGGTTCTCCTACGTATCCGAGGTGGAATCAGGCTAGCCGTAGTTCTTTTAGCACAACTTTGATGGGTAGTGCCTTGAGGAAGGCTCAACGGTTGAAAAGATGGTTATGAAGGTTTGAGGGTTCATATGCGGGTTATGGATGGATGAAAGGTTTGTGAAGGTCATAGAAGGCTGAGGTATATGAATGATAAGGTGAAGGTTTGAGATGAGATTTTTTGAGGTGCGCATGACTCTTATTTTCGCGTTCTCACTTCTTACTCTCCTATAATCTTTTTTTTGTTTTGCTTTTTTTTTTTTTGCTTTCTATCTCAGCTTTTTTTTTCACTTTTTTTTTCATGGGTTGACTCCTGTTCTCCTTTGGTCATGACACACCCCTTGGGTTTGGTTAATGCATGGGGAAAAAATGTTGAGGCTTGATGGAAAGGCTAGAAATGTAAGTGGTAGGTGGTCAATCAAGATTGGATGAAAAGATGAGGATAATGTGAGTGATGAAATGAAGGTGAGGCGAAAGCCCCCCTGTCCTCGGCTGTACGGTTAAGCTGCGAGATTTCCAATGAGGAGCATTCACTTTTCGAGAGACTATTGGACTTGGTCTTTCCTAATGACATTCTCTCCTTTTGCTCAGCCTGTTGGATGGAAAGTGCAGGCTGACTTCTCTCAATCAATTTTTATTCTCTCCTTTTGCCTGATTTGCCTCAACGAGGTTTTCAAACCGGTCACTCTATAGTTTTTCACTCTTTTTTTTTTCTTTTTTTCTTCTCTTTTTTTTCTTCATCTTTCTAATCCTGGATTCAAGAAAACTGAAGGATGGGAATGAGGTATATGACAAAGATGGAAGGATAAGAGAAGGTGAATTTGTCAGACTTGGTTTGTACGGATGATGGATGGATGGATGAGAGGACTTTTCAACTCAAGTAAAAAACACAAGCACGAAATTCTGTTTGATCAAATAGCAACAAGAGCAACCGAATTCAAGAAACGAAGGGCTGGCTTTAACAAACTCTGAGCATGAAATGCTTGACAACCAATACCGTAATTACTTCTAAAGCTCCTTTGATAATGTGCTCTCCTCATCCTTGTATGGGGAATTGGTGTTATATCTGGTCCACTGTGCTGCTTTCGGTAGTGGCAGTTTCTCTGGCTGGATCATGTGCTCCAAAGTCTAACAATTCTCCATGTTGTTCCCTCGGGATCTAGGTAGTTGCAGAATTTCCGGTTATCCAAATATTCCCTTTACGGTTAGCTCAGGCCTTGACCTTGACACTAGAAAAAAGAAGAAACACCCCTCCCAATGCATGCATGACCTAAATGACCTATATGGACTTCCTAAAATGATAAACGCTTATATGCTAACTCGGGAGAGACTCACCCAGGACAAGGGTTTGAATGTGCTAACTGATCTACATGAGACTTCCTAGGATACAAGACCTCTATATGCCGACTCAAGGAAAAGATTGATCCGCGACATGGGCCTACATGTCCTAAATTCTATATGAGACCTCCTAAAGTGCAAATGCCTATATGCTGACCCGAAAATCCTAACTTATGACATGGGTTTACATTAGACTTCTAAAAAAAGACAGATATTTACATGATGACTTTATACATAGACTCACCCACGACATAGGTATTCATGACCTATGAACCTATATGAGACTTTCTATATGAGACTTTCTAAAAGAGACAAACACACATTAACCCAGGAAAAGACTCACTTATGACCTAGATCAAAGACTCACCCATGACCCGGGTTTACTAGACCATATATAACACCTCCTAACGTGTAAGACTGACTCAGGAAACAACAGGTTTGCGTGACAAACAACAACACTTTTTACAACAAGAGCATTATAAAGGGCCGGATAAAGTCAAATATAGCGAGTGGATCATAAATTGAAAGGCACAAGTCAGTGTTTCTCAATTCGGATGGGCCCAATCCACAGGCCGACCGTTTTATGGAGAATCCGTAACTTGGCCCAACAATTCAGATAACTCAAGCTATATTGACTATTATGCGGACTAGAATAATGCTCGACAAGACTGACGACCCGTTTTTTTTTATTTTTATTTTTATTTTATTACTAGAAAACGGATATTGTAAAGGACTGGATAAAGCCAACAATAAGCGAGTTATAATTAATTTATGGGCTTCATTGACAAATCCAATATGGTTGGGCCTAACAACGGGCTGACTATAAATGTGATGGGTTTATTAATTAAATCGATAAATTAATTTACTCAAGCTTAGTGACTATTATGCAATCTAAGACGCTATCCATTAACTTTGTTGGACTTTTAATTAATTTTTTGGACCTTTGTTAAGAGAATTTCGTAAAGGGCCATATAATATCATCAAAGGTGAGTCAATTTTTATTTATTAATCAAAATAATTAACTTTCAAGCATAACTGGGCCCTTCCACTTGGGCTAACCATAATGCTTTTGAGTTAATTATACCAATTAATAAACAATATTTTTCACAACCCAATGAATTTTATATGGACTACAATGAAACCTCCAAACTAGGGTTGATTCTTTACAAAAAAGAAAAGGGGAAGGGATACACATAGCACATAGCATACAACATGAAGGGTACCCTAAACCAAGGCTTTATATTCCTGGATTACTATGGTTGGGTTAACATGGCCTACCGCACGTTCTCGCCTCGGTTCACCTTACCCCTAAAAATTTGTGGTTAAGGAGTGTGATGTATTAGTCATCGGACTTCAAGGAAGCCCTTTGAGTATAATATGGGGAGAGGAGAGACCAAATGCTTGGTGACGTAGGGTGCACCAAACAAGTAGTGGCCGCCCGCTCTCGGGGGAAGAGTCCTAGTTATTACTTAAACCGTCGCATTTGTGCTAACGTGTCAAAAGACCCGATTAGTGGCTCGGTACGCAAAGGATGCCTAAAAAGAATAATAAAATTGCAAAATAAATCAACTTCTCCCTTTTACAATTTTAAATCAACTCTATTTTTTCAAGTTTTACCCTCTTTTTAAGTTTTAAGTCTCCAGTGGAGTCGCCAATCTGTAGGTACCCGGAAAATTCCCGTTCAGGGAGATTGTTTCGGATGCGCTACTTAAATGATCAGGAGCCGACTAAGGTTGCTTAATCCTTAAATAAGGATATTTTTAATTTCGAAATTCGTTTTCGGGGTGATGAAACTTTATTTATTTACAAATCCTTCTTATATTATTAAAATACCCGAAATTGCACCAAAATATTTTATTAACGATTTAATATCAGCCCATTACCAGATCCAGGCCCAAAAGGAAGCAAATGGGCCGCCAGAAGATACTAAAACCCGCAAGGGTTTTATTGCCCTCTGGACTGGGCCTTGCGCTTTCTCGGGCCAGAGAAAATGAGTGAGAATTAATAAAACCCGCAGGGGTTTTATTAATTTTCTTGCCCATTTTCTCTCGGATGGCCTTAGATTAGTACAAAAGTGGTATAATCATTTATAATTATTTCTATGCAAAATCATATATTTTAAATAATCAAAAGGGTTTGTAAAATGGTAAAAGAGTCGCAAGGCGATTTAAGGAAATCGACAAACCATAAAAATAATAAAATGTGACTTTGGTTTACGAACCCGATTTCTATGTTCGGGGGTAAGGTTACGAACTCGAGAATTATAAGAATTCTCGAATCCGCCTGTTTGAAAAACAGACTCTACTAAAATCGAACTTGAAAAGAAAAGGAGCGGGGAGAAGTTAAATGAATTTCACGATGTTATTATTCCGAACATGCAAGATTAAAACATGATGTTTTCTTTACAAAATATGTACAAGTAAGGGAATTAAAGTATAAGTTACATGATGAAATACAATAATAACAATGATAAACAAACCTTGTTTAAAGGTGATGGATGAGATAAAAGTTGATCCCTTGAGTTGACCTTGGCTTGGAGCTTGAATAGGAGGATGTATATGAGAATGGTTAGAAGGGGGGCGTAAGAATGATGATATGATAAGAATGATTATAAGAGAATTAGAGAGGGAGTATGGATAATGAAATTTTGAGAGAGTTTAAGTGGAGTGATGATAGTAGTTGATGAAATGAGGTGTGAAATGGAGGGGGTATTTATAGGTGAAGGGATGAATGTTTTAGGAGGGAAAATGGAGGGGACACATCCCCATGATCATGCCCCTCCATCCCATGCAATCGTAAACCCCCCGCGGTTTTGGCAAGTCAAGGAGGGTCAACCCACATGGGATAAAATCATGGAGTTTGCATGGATTGCTTTTGGCGCCAACTTTTGGAATTAAAACCCCCGCGGGTTTTAAATCACTCACGCGGATCGCTGACGTGGCCAGCTTGAAACGACGCGTTCTACATGGCTCAAAACCCCCGCGGGTTTTGTCATCGTCTGGGTCCGAGGTGCCTTTTTGGGCCTGCTCTGGTCTTGGGCTGCTTTTGATTATTAAAACCCCCGTGGGTTTTATTATATCATATGGGTTGTTTTGATTTGTTGGGCCTGCATTGCTGATTTCATGGGCCCAATGACCCATTTTGGTGTTCGGCCCAAATGACTTGCTAAATTTTGACGGGGCGGGATTACACCGGTGCAAATCCCGGTGTCTACAATATTATTTGAATCTTAAGTGTTATGAGATATAATCTGAACAAGCACCAAAGTGCATTGCTAGAAAGACAACATAATCCATGTCCAAGCAACAAGGGTCGTGTTACTTAGACACAGTCCATGTTAAGTCCAACATGGCCTATGTTGAGAAACCAAAATTTCTTGCTATGTCTCCCAGTACGACCAGTGTTTAGTTCAACACAACCCATGGCATTATCTTGGACCCATTTTAACCCCTTATGAGTATTTTTTTGAATTTATAATACTTCATACACTTGAAATATACTAATAATCATCTATCATTTATAGGGTATGGAACTTCTAGACCGAGTTCCAACACCCCTACCATTAAAACATAATATAAGCACAACATTGAGACTTCATGAGAGAAAGGATTCAATACGTATTAGGGATAGAGACTTGCAAATTAAGCATTAGTGTAGTGAATATAACTTAAAATACTCTAAATGTAAAAGTAAACTAAACTTTAAATTGTACATCCTTTTTGTCCAGTTGTGTATATTGCACTAGCATAAATCCTCTACTAATTTCTTGAACTTGTAACATTATAGTCTGCCAAGTGTTCATATCTTCTCGCAAGAACATAAAGCAAAGCCTAACAACCCCTTGAAGTAGCTATACTTCACGCTTACAGTGGTCAGTTGTAACTCATATGCTCCTATAACAAATCACCGTCCAAAATCAGTCTATCAAGAGTATAAAACTCAATCTCTTAAGATTATAGTACATAAGCACATCTTACTATGGGATGATTTTAAAACTTTGTTCTTTTCCAATCACTATTCAATGGAGTCTCCTTACTTGAGCTTGATATCAAGCGATATATTTTAAAAGAGACATCATTACTAGTGATTCTTAAATTGGGCTTAAGTCTCATCCCCTTATGATTTCATCATCAAGTTCTTTTTTTTTTAAAAAAAAAATCATTTAGCCAAAGGATTAGTTAAGTTATCATGTGAAGTTGCAAAGTTAATAGTCACTACCCCATCTTTAATAAATTGACGTGTATAGGCATGTCTAAGTCCAATGTGTCTTGACTTTATATTGTAGACATGCCTATAATGCAACTTGGATAGGGAGACCTTACCATCATAATAGGATATTATTGCCATTGTGTTAGGCCAAATAGGCATCTCTAACATTAAATCTGATAGCAACGCATCTTCCTTACAAGCTGCAACGAGCGCTACAAATCCTAAAACCCTAGTGGAATACACGATGTAACTTTGTTTCTTAGAGACAAGAAATAATAGGTAATTTGCATTTTACCACCCTGTGGTTTTCGGCGTTTGTTTTTAATCCTAATTCTTTTGTAGTTTATATTTACATACTTGGGATTTTTGGTATTTATTTATATCCCAACTTTTTCGGAGTTTATATTTACCTACTCTCATTGACATGTCATTAATATTAGGTCAACTTTCCAGTGTAAGAGTTTTATTGAGAGTTTTTTTTTAAATAAAAAAACCAAAAGAAGCTATCATTGGCCAAATTTTGACATGTTTTGGACAAAAGTACCATTCACTAGTTTATTTCTAATATTTTTTTAAAGGAAATTAGATTGAAGGTCAAAGATGAAGCACATTATGCTCAAGCTAAGAAGTGGCTTTCATGTACTGTTGTTAACAACGTCGCACAAGCTGGAGTTGACGTCATGCAATTCCTGATGTTGTGTACTTACCTGTATGGTGAACCGATTTGACGTGCAATAGAATGTCGTGCAAGTTAGAACTCATGCCATTTAATTGAATGCATTGTATGGTAACTTATAAGGTGAACAAAATAATCCACAGATGATTTATCTATAAATTCTTGGTTCTTAACATAAAAGGGCTTCCTTTGGAATAACCCTAGTGGGTGGGAGGTGGCGCTGGCAATAGGGGCATGCTAGTCAATTCGCCCAAATTTCCACAATGTCTCCAAAATCTTCTAGAGATTGTACTTTACACGAATGTCAGCTTATATAAATATAAACCATAGAGAAGTTGGGACTAAAAAATAAATGTAAAAAATAAGAAGGCAAGTAAATATATACCATAGACAAATTAAGACTAAAAAATAAAATATAGAAAACCACAGGGCAGTAAAATGCAAATTACTCAAGAAACTGTATCACCGCTAACTACTAAGCATGAATAGCCATCCCTTGGTAGAGAAATAATCCTCCTTATCACTAGCCCAACTAGCATCCGAGTACCATTCTAAGACTGAAGGTTCTCTTAAATATTGCAAGGCTAAGTGTTGGGTTTCTTAAGGTATCTCAATACCCTCTAAATTGCATGCCAATGGTACTTACTAGAATTAACAATCCACCTACTTAATTTGCCAATTGCATATGTAATATTTGGCCATATGTTTGTCATGACATACATCAATGCCATTAAACTGCGGAGTGGCACTGAGCTGGCAGGGCTAGGTCATCTTATGAAGCAGGTCATGCAGGATGAGGTGAGAGTAGAGGAGATCACAACTGATGGGATGGTCGAGGAGAGAGCCTCTAGGAGCGGAGTTGTTGAAAGATCGGCCACGGATAAAGATTGGGGGAAGAAGAGGTTGATCGAGAGTGACTCTAGCAAACCTGCTGCTTAGCAAGCTCGTACCTATAGGCCGCGTCTTCCATTTCCCTCGAGGCAGGCCAAGGCAAAGGAGAATGCCAACTTCGCCCGGTTCTTAGAAGTGCTAAGGAAGCTATATATCAAAATCCTATTCAGAGTCGTCATCATTGATATGCCAACATACAAGAAGTTCCTCAAGGATCTCCTCACACATAAGAGGAAGGTCAACGATCACGCCACAATTCCTATGACTGCGGAGTGCAGTGCTATCATCGACAATAAACCTCTAAGGAAGATGGCTGATCCGGGAAGCTTATCTTTCCCGTGCTCCATAGGTGATTTGGATATTAGTCGCGCCCTGTGCCACTTGGGAGCGACTGTGAGCGTCATGCCATACTCGGTGTGCAAAAGGCTTAACCTAGATGACCTCAACCCCACTTCTATTACTCTACAGTTGGCAGATAGCTCTACATACCCTGCGATTTCATGGTGCTTGATATGGAGGAGGGTGGACGGATCCCAATCATATTGGGGTGGCCGTTCTTGGTTACTGTTGGAGCCATCATCAACATGAAGGATGGGATGCTAACCTTCAGGTGATGAGAAGCTTGATTTCAGTTTGAGAAGGTCTATGGCCGCACCAAACAAAGATTTCCCGTGCTACCGTATCGATGTAATAGAGGAGGAACTATATGAGCAGATTGAGATCAACCAACAACACCCAGAACCTGACGAGGTAAGTAGGCTTGAATCTCACATTTTCAATGATTCCTTTGATATACCTGTCAATAATGAGAATGTTGAGAGTATGTGCGATGATGTGTTTGACTGTTTTATTGTGGCCATGAAGTTACTAATGTGTATTGAGTGCAAGAGAGTTCGACCAATGCTCGTGAACGTGGGAAACATTCAAGAATCAAGGGCAAACCTCGGAAGATAGTGCGTGATGTCAAGATGAGCTTAACCAATGTGAAGAAGCAAGATAAATGCAAAGGAAGCAAGAGCGAGGGAGGCATTCAACGCGTCGACCTCGATGCCGATTTATAACGGTCAACATGGTCGGGCTCGGGACCTTAAACAAGCGCTTCATGGAAGGCAACCGATTAGATGTATTAGTTCTAGGTTTCTGAAAAAAAAAAGAGGAGAAAGAATGATGTGAGATTGAAAAAAACGAGGGAGTGAGAAGTGAGAAAGTGAGTAATGAGAAGGTGAAAAAAAAAAGAGAGTGTGAGTTAGAATGAATGAGAAGAGTTAGGAAATATTTTGAGTGTGATGTTGCAGGAAAAAAGAAGAGTCATAACAGGCCTCACGCTCGTGAGGCCCTCAGCAGCCATCATATGAAATCCAGGCAGGAGTGGCCTTACGACCATGACCCCTCAGTGTCAAGCCCACGAGGTTATCCCCCAAATTTTCCCCAGGAGATGCCTCAGGTCGTGACCTCATCTGTCACGCTCGTGATGCTAAGATGACCTTCATTTCCAACTCAAGGCAGAAAGCATATCTTGGTCGTGACGTATGGAGGTCGCACTCATGACCCTTGCAAAGCAATTTCAGATTTTCGACTAGTCACGACCATGAGGAGATATGTCATGCCCGTGACGTTTTCGAAGACAAGCTAAATTGGGGTTCACGGGGTCTCACCCTCATTTTCACCCAATTCTCTCATGCCCGTGTCTATCTCACCAGCCCAGCTATCGCTATCGACCACCGCTGCCGCCGCCACTCCCGTTGCTGGACGCCATCACCACCGCCCTTTTCGCTGGTAACTCCCCCTTCTCTCTCCTTTGTCCTTTCAAACCTCCTCTCCCTTTTGCTGTGTGTGTTGTGTAACCCTACCTTTCACCACCTTTTCCGGCTAACCTCTGCCGGAAACCGCCACCTTCAACCCTTCCTTCACCGGAAACCACCATCTCCACCCTACCGTACCCTTCACCTTAGCCATCATTAACCTCCATCCATCTCCCTCACCATCTCAACCAACCTCCATTTCCACCATTACTACCTCCCTCAACCACCACTTCAACCACTACCACTCACCTCTTCAAACCAAACCCTTACATCTCCCTCAACTACCCTAAACCCTTCCTAAGCCCTCAACCCTGCTCCATAAGCCTTAAACCTTAACCCTAACCCCTACCATCCACCACACATTCATTCCTGGGGTTCTTAAGTGAGTTTTGGTGCCACATTTCTGGTTCTCCAAGGACAACACTCACAAGAGCCAAGCCCTCCATCTCCTCCAAACATCCAATGACACCCCGTACTAAAAGAGCTCGTGAGCAAGTCGCCCCTTCCTCGTCTTTCGATCCGGCTCCTGAGCACCGGATGGAGACGAGTCAGCTCGAGTATGATACGAGTGCTCGAGTCAACTTTCATGGTAATAAGGCCTTCAAAGCTAAATACGAGGCCTTCAAAAAGAGGAAAATTTGTGTCCCCTATGTCTATCATGGTGACACATGCGATCAATATTTCCTGAAGAAAAGTCTCACAATCCTTTTTGAGCGGATGGGGTGGCAAACCTTCATTAACCTCGACACCCGCATCTACGACCAACCGATCTTGGAGTTCCTTAGCTCCTTGAAGGTCGAAGGGGATGGTCGCTCCGATGCCACCATGACTTTCCAGGTCGGCAACAGGTCAAAGCTCAATCAGAAACTGGGGTTAGCAACGGAAGGGAAGATGTATGACCAGTCTGTCATCTTTGATGAGCAAAACGCCATGAAGGTGATCACCTATCACACGAGAAGGGAGTTATTTCTAAAAAGATTCGGGAAAACCCGTTACCATGACCCATAGCTCTCCAGGGCCACCGATGTCTAGAACCCAGCCGCCCGGTACTTCCACCGCATCATCTCCAAATCGGTCTTTGGGCGAGATGAAAATGACAATCATATGAGGAAAGATGATATGTTCATCATCTATAACGCCCTGAAAGGCGAGCTGGTGCACGACAAGTCGTACATCATGCACCGGCTTGCAAAACCATCAGCACCCTCAACTCGAAATCCACTATCGATATGAGGCATATCATTGGTGCCATCCTCATGCGCACCGGCTACCAGGAGTACTTGTAGAAGTACCGACCCCATTTTGTTTGCGTGTGGCTAGATGGTGCGACCATTTCGCACGTGCAAATCATTCGGGTGCACAAGCCAGGTGTCGTGATAAAAACATATTTTCATGGTACGAAGGAGACCCACGGCTTGATGCTTGACGCTTAGTGGGCCGAGCGGGTCATCATCGTCGCCAACCACGCCAACTAATCGTGTGACATGAGGGATGCCGAGGAGGATGAAGAAGAAGAGGAGGATGAAGAAGACGAGGAGGATGAAGAAAGCAAGGAAGACAGGGAAGGAGGAGAAGAAGAGGAAGAAGAAGGAGAAAAAGGAGAAGAAAAGGAGGAAGAAGAAG
The DNA here is from genome assembly GCA_029582165.1 of Portulaca oleracea. Lineage (NCBI taxonomy): Eukaryota > Viridiplantae > Streptophyta > Magnoliopsida > Caryophyllales > Portulacaceae > Portulaca > Portulaca oleracea. The sequence goes on from CM055889.1 coordinate 25,209,737, forward strand.
AGGGAGGATATGGAGGAGACTCGTGGGACTTCCATGAGTTCCGCCGAGAGCTTAACGATGTCCACTACAACCTCGACCACCTCTCGTTGGAGGTTGGGCAGAATCAGACCATGATCCAGGTCATCCAATCCACCCTGCAAACCCAGAGTTATGTCCTAGCAGATCTCCAGTGCTCCATGCAATGGCTGAACCAGCATGTCTACTACCAGGGCCATCTCCTCAATGACATGGCCTACCAATACTATCAGAGTGGCGATTGCCAACATGCCCTTCCTGGGTGGCATCATCTGGCGTATTCACCTCCACCACCCCCTCTGGGGCCCAGCCAGCAGTAGTCGTGAGTTTGCCCCGCCCCTCCTTATACTCATTAGTTGACTTTTGACATTATCTGCATGTTAAGTGTGTGTGTGTGTGTGTGGAGGGGGGGGGGGGGATCACATGCTCGGTAGTTTGTGCTGGTAGTCTATGTCTTCTGTTCCTTTTCTTCGAGTTAGCTGATTGGCTCAGGCTTGATGTTGTGATGATTGGTTCACATTGGTGATTCTTTGGGTCGATGGATGCATGATCGAGGTTGTCTTGTATAGTTTGGGGGATGTATATTGGGGGAGTGTCATTTTTCTTTTTTCGTGTGTTTTCACTTAGTTCCTTTTGCATCTTTAGTTTTCATTCGTAGTTTCATTTTCTTGGCTTTGCATTTGCATTTTCCATCATGATTTACGTCAGTTAGGTGCATGTATCTAGGTTGCATTTTGTTTTCCTTAACCTTTTGTGTCTTTGTTTCCCCTTTTCATGGACACCGCTTAGAGTCTTACGCTTAAGAAGACCTTCTAGTAAGCTCGTTCCACTCTTCTCTTATTTCTTTCCTCTCCCTTTTTTAATGTGTATATACATCCTACTGCATGCATGTTTTTCTTTCGGGTGGTGCACCCCTAAGTTTTTGTGTTGGAATTATTGGTTGTTGGAGTCGTGTGGGCTCGGGTCACCACCACTTTTCATGTTTTTTTGTTTGTTTTCTTTGTGTGTTTTGACCCCTTTCGAGACTCTACCCTCACAATCAGGACATTGTGAAGTTTAAGTGTGCGTGTGTGTGTGGGGGGAGGGGGGGGGGGAGGGAGTGAAAATCCCTAAAAGGTTTTGCCTTTTCTTCTTTTAGGAGTAGTTTATGCTTTCCTTTATGCCATAGCTGATTAGATAGCTGAGGTAGTTAGGTGAAAACAATCATTATGTGCGTGCCAACCCTAGTCGTAGGTGTGTCTTTGACTTTCGTTATCCCTTTTTACCTTTGCAAAGCGGCAACCTCACATCTTTTCACCTCGAAATCTATTTTCGGAATGTGCTCGACTTAGATAGTCTTAGTTTTGACTTTCACGCTTTTCAGGCTTTATTAAACCGACCAAACCAACAAGGGTTGGTGTGAGTAGAAGACACTCACACCCCTTAAGTACTTCGTTTACAAATGGAGCAACCCAAGTTGGGAAGTAACCCCTTTTCGGAGGGCCGTATACAATCCCGAAAAACCTGGTAATAAAAAGATAAAAGAAAATAAAAAGGAAAAAAATGAGAAAAAGCTTTTGCTTGTCTGTTGGTTCACCAATGTGGTTTGGTGTGGGTGGTTAGCGGCCCCTCGCCTCTTAAGTACTTTTGTTATGTATGGAGAGAACCACGCTGGGAGAGTAAACCCCTTACGGGCCGCGTTCTATCTCGAAATATTCCAACAAAAAAAAAAGAGAATAAGTTGCGAAACCCTCTCCTATGTAACCTGCGGCCCTCACAAGCCAATGGAGACATCAAATAGTTGGAGGTGACGTTTAGTCTGTTAAAGGAATAAAAATCGAGCTTGGATGCGTGTTTAATCGAGGCTTGTCTGTCTTTGCCGGGTTTTGACTGAGAATAGCTTAGAGAACACTAGCACTGTGCACGAGGAAGTCGCTAAACAAGGTTGAAATGGAAAACCGGGAAGATTAGCCCCACCTGAGTCTAGTCTCTTGGTATGTACATTCTAACTGTTTTGCTTGATTAATAATGTTGTTTGATTAGCTTTGGTATAAAGGCAATCATGAACTCCTTCTTTTCCTCTTTTGTAAAAGTTTTTTCACTTTTCTTTTCCTTTCTCTTTTTCTTTCTCTTTCGGATTTTGTGAGTAAAGTTTCTACAAACCTTCACGAGACTAATCTTGTCCATCCGGGCTACTGGGGGGTTTAATGGGCTTGATGCATACGCTAAATGCATCCGTGATTCCTGCGAAAGTGAGTTAGGTGTTTTCCGGTTTTGAGCCTAAATGTATCCCTTTCCCTTTAGGTTTTGATTCGATTCCACGTGTGTTTGTTATTATTTCACTTTATTTTCTTTCTTTTGTAGTTTCATCAGCCTTATGATTCTTGTGGAGTAAAAGTGCGCAAAACGAGGCCAATTCAGGCCTAAATGCAGAAGAGCCGGGATATCCCGAGGAAACCCGGCCTTGGAGAAGAAGAACTAAGCCTTAATCCCGATAATAGAGAAGAAACAAGAAGGAAAACCTTCAGTAGGGGAATCACGACAGTGACACTTGACCTTACGGTCGTGATCCCATTGTTACTTGGCTGCCAAAAGTAGACAGGAAAGAGGCAGTGGACAGAACTAGGGTCACAATCGTGACCATCCTTCTCACGGCCGTGACTCCTCCCAATCTGGGTTCGAGAAGAAGACACTTCGCGGTCGTAACCACCTTTGTCACGACCGTGACACTAAACAGGAGGTGTAGACAGAAAAGCCCTCACGGTAGTGGCTCTCAATTGTCACGCCCTTGAGGGACAACGACCCTTTCCAGCAAGACCAGGCCTCACAGCCGTGACACCCATTGTCACGGCTGTGACCTGCAAGAGGCGCCCCCTCCAGGAGGTACCTTACGGCCGTGACCACCATTGGTCACGCCCGTGAGGAATGCGGAACCTAGCGAAGAAATTCGGAATTCTCCAAGGGTCACGACCGCGACGACCTGTGTCACGTCCGTGACCCCCCTGTTCTGCGGATTATTTTCAGCCAAAACGACTGTATTTTGACCACTTTTGTCACAAGTATATTATGTAACTTTCTGGAAAAAACATTAGCTTTTCATTCCTTGGTTTTACTTTATAATTTTAGGCCTTAATTATCTCTTAAGCCCTTTCTCCTTTGTCCCTCCACTCTCAAACCCTTCTTTGCCCCTTTCCCTAGTCTTTTCTTCTTCCATGGTTATTATCACTTTGATTAGTGTTTTTATTGCTTTGATCAATAGTTTATGTTAGTTTGTGATTGTGATGATCGCTTTAGGTTTAATTATTGAGTTTGAGTTTATTGTCAATATGAGTAGCTAAACACCCCTAGGGTTAAGGGGTGATTAGGACCCCTAATTGGGGATTAGGTATGGATTAGTAGGATTAAAGTGATTAGCGAGGTAATTAGTGTTCCGCCCTAGTTTTCCACTCATAATTGAAGGATATCGGGTACTCGGGAGATTATGGATCCTCTCAAACATCGAATTGAAACTATAGGGTGGTTTAATCGATTCTGAATCCTAACTCTGGCAAGAGGGATTTGGAATTGTTTACTTAGGATTGCGTTCTTATACTATCAAGCATAGTTATTAAAATCCCGATCCTGATTTACGATCCTATGATTTTATGGTCCAAAATCGTCGATACGATTCTACTATTTACACACGATCCACGATCCTACATGGGCTAAATTTCGATCCTAACTTTCCCATAGTTTCGAGTTAGTATCCCGATTTTAACAACCTTGCTATCAAGTACCGTCATGCACGGGGGTGATGACAGGACTCGGGAAGTATGCGTCAATTTACCACTTAGCAAGAGAAATTGACGCTAGCCATCTATGCAATCCTCACACTTAATTACCAAGCATTGATCTCCTCTAAAACCACAATATCTGTGTTTATTCTTTCATTGGGTTAGCCCGATATTACCCCCGAGCCTTTGTTTTCCCTTATTGAGGAGAAGTTATTAGCAAAATCCTTTTCTAAACTGAATCCTCATAACCTTCTTGAGACGTAAAAGGCTGAACCTGAATATTAGGGTCCCAGCTCCTCGAAAAAATACGATCGTTGTTCTATACCCTAGGAAAACGTTAAACAAATTTTTGGGGTCGTTGTCTGGGAGTTGCGTCCCCTGGCGTTCTAGTTAGGTTTTTGTTAGTTTCGAGTTGGTTCGTCCTCGTCGTAGGAGTATGTAGACCCTAGGGCAGTTTGATCTTTGGTTGTTGTTTGAGTGTATGCGTAGGAGGGATCAACCACTTTTTGCCGCTTAACCCCAAGATCGAACGCACTGCCAGACAACCCTCGCCAATACCCGTAGGAGACTCCAGTGACAACTAATGGCTGAAGAACCACCGCCACCACCCATAACTTTGTTGTCCTATGCATCACCAACAACTACCGCGGGCGGCTCTGCCATTGTGCTACACATGCTCGTCGACAACGTTGCCTTCGACTTCAAGCCGTCGTATCTCATCTCAACCACATCGAACAAGCTCAGTTCCACGGCTTGAAGATTGAGAAGCCGTTGGAACATATATGCAATTTCCTAGAACGATGTGGTATGATCAAGATGAATGGCATCATCGACAAGTACCTGCAGATGCGATTCTTTCCCTTCTCTCTGGCCGGGAAAGCCAAGGCATGGTTGGACAACTGTCCGAGGAACTCCTTCACTACCTGGGAGTCCCTCAGCTCTGCCTTCCTGAAGAGGTTCTTCCTGCCTCAGGAAACAGCTAGGCTCTGCACTCTGTTCATGAATTTCAGCCAAAAGCTTGGGGAGTCACTTTACGAGGCTTGGGAGCACTACAAGAGCCTCCAGAGAGCATGTCCCCACCATGAGTTGTCTCCACACTTGTTGACGGGACCTTCTATAATGGGGTCAACCGGGCTACGAGGCAAATGATCGATAACGCATCAAGCGGCCAGTTCCTCAACAAGACTACCGAGGAAGCAGATGCATTGCTGGCGCAGATGGCCGAGAATGCATGTTATTGGGAAAGCGACTCGAGGGATGCGCAAGAGTCATTAGGAGGGGAGAATGTGGTACATTCTCAAGGCCATTGACTGACTGTCTCAAGATATGGTCGAGTTCAAGACATCTCAATAGCGGAAGTTAGTCATGGAGGTGAAAACCTCATCCACACTAGCAGCCATAGGATCCTTGGGTGTGAGATATGCGGCGACGCTCGTGCGCCGTTAATGTACCAATAAGAAGTGGTGGAAAACGAGCAGGCCAACGCCATGTACCATAACAAACCTATCGTACACCACCCAAACACTTGTCTACCCCCAAGGCAACTCGACATACAATCCCCCTGGTTTCCAATACCAGAATCAAAGAAGGCCGCAAAATCAGAACCATGGCCCAAATCAGCAAGCCCCGCCTCATCAAACACCTATCACCCATCAGCCACCATTTATGCAACCAGTCCCTCAATCACCGCCTCAACAGATCACATATGAACCTAACTTCTTCCAGGCGTATCTGAAGAATCAAGAGGCTTTCAACGCCTCTCAACTCAAGTACAATGAGCAACAAGTTTAGCGTAACGAGCAGCTCTTATGCCAGAACGAGCAGCTACAAACCAACCAGAAGCTTCTGGAGACTCAGGTTGAGCAGCTGACTCAACAGTTGGCCCATGCTAGCTTCAGGATACCTCTTCGAAGGGGTTATCGAGCCAGCCCCAACTCAATCTTAAGAGGGGAGCTTAATGCTATCACACTGCGGAGTGGCACCAAGCTGGTAGGCCAAGTCATCCTATGAAGCAGGTCACGCGAGATGAGGCGAGAGTAGAAGAGACCACACCTGATGGGATGGTCGAGGAGAGAGCCTCTAGGAGTGGAGTTGTTGAAAGATCGGCCACGAAGAAAGATCGGAGGAAGAAGAGGTTGATCGAGAGTGAGTCTAGCGAGCCTACTGCTCAGCAAGGTTATACTTATAGGTCGCCTCTTCCATTTCCCTCGAGGCAGGCCAAGGCGAAGGAGAATGCCAACTTTTCCCGGTTCATAGAAGTGTTGAGGAAATTGTATATCAACATCCCATTCATAGACGCCATCAGTGAAGTGGCAACATACAAGAAGTTCCTCAAGGACCTCCTCACAAACAAGAGGAAGGTCAACGATCACGCCACAATTCCTATGACCGCGGAGTGCAATGCTATCATTGATAATAAACCACTAAGGAAGATGGTTGATCCGGGAAGCTTCTCTATCCCATGCTCCATAGGTGATTTGGAGATTAGTCGCGCCCTGTATGACTTGGGGCGAATGTCAGCGTCATGCCATACTTAGTGTGCAAAAGGCTCAACCTGGATGACCTCACCCCCACTTCTATTACTCTACAGCTGGCAGATAGATCCATTCGCCGCCCGGTTGGAATCATGGAGGATGTCTCGGTGCAAGTTGGGAAGTTCTACATACCCAGTGATTTCATGGTGCTTGATATGGAGGAGGATGCACGGATCCAAATCATATTGGGGAGGCCGTTCTTGGCTACTGCTGGAGCCATCATCAACGTGAAGGATGGGACGCTAACCTTCAAGTGATGAGAAACTTGATTCTTTCCTTTTTTTTTCTTTCTATAGTGGGTCAGTTTGGGAAGGTCTATGGTTGCACCGAACAAAGATTTTTCGTGCTACCGTATTGAGTAATAGAGGAGGAACCAGTTGAACAGATTGATATCAACCAACATCACCTAGAACCTGACGAGGTAAGTAAGCTTGAATCTCACATTTTCAATGACTCCTTTGATATACCTGTCAATAATGAGAATGTTGAGAGTAATGTGTGATGGTGTGTTTTATTGTTTTACTGTAGCCTTGAAGTTACTAACATGTGTTGTTGAGTGTAAGAGAGTTCGACCACGTACTCGTGAACGTGGGAAACATTCAAGATTGAGATCAACCTACATGCCTTATCGTACCGTCTACCAGCTTGGATATACGCATCATATCCCTGGACCACTAGACCCACCACTTAGACAGAGTTGACCAGCATATGGCACGTATGTGCTGGCTTTTGATGAGTCTTTGGTGGATTTAGGGTGTGACAGATTTCCTATGACAAACACCATGCCACTGGACTCCTTGACCTGGAGCCGGAAGCCGTGGGATGTAGTAGCTGAGTACAACACTTGGTTCCACAGTATGTCACACCCTTATCTGATCAAAGACGACTACCCGAGCCAGTCCAGTATTGATGATCCATCATCTACGGATTTTGTATGTTTTTTCTTTTTACATTTCCTGAAACTAATTTAATTATTTGTTTGTCTTATATTTTTACTAACTATTTGTTGCTTGTTGCAATGGGCTCATGAGTGGTCAAGACGTGCATGGCCTCTGTATGAGGTGTAGAAAGATATGCTCGACTTGTTGGATCAGTGGTGCAAACACATACATATCCAGGCCCCATCTCGCCTACCACCGGATGACCAGGAGTGATTCCTCTTTATTGTTATGTTTTTATTTTTAGGATTTTAGGGTTGAAACTTATAGGATTTTTATTTAATTTGTTGGACACTGTTTTTTTTAAGAAATTTTTTTGATGGTGTTTATGCATAGCGACCAACTGTTTACTTATGCCTATGTTATTGTTTCTTTTTATTTTTGTTCAGTTCGTTTACCATTATATAAATTAAAATGTTGCATAATTTAAATATCAAACATAATTAGAATGAATAATTGAAAATGTTCACATAACAAGTTACAAATATAAAATATAATTAGAATCACATGTTACCTCTACGAATTTGCTAAGTCTAGCCTAGAAATCAAAACGAGGACCTAAAGGAACATCAAACCCTACAACAGAGTCGTCTCTAGCATGTCTCCATCTAATATCCAACAATGGCAGAGGACATTCGTCTTGCAAGTGAACAAGAACGTAGTGTTTTTTGTAGACACGTGCAAGGGCAACCATATGTTCAGGAGCAACGAGACCAGCCGCAACAGTAAGTGGCAATATAGTCATGCATGACTTTAGTTGTGTGCAGACCGACACCAAGAACAGTTGCGAGGCGGACAAACACATAGTTCAATAAGGTATCTGTGGGAAACAAATCTAAAGGTGTTTCCAACTAATGGGGTAGGTTGCATGCTCCCCACAAATGAGCCCTAATCCTAAACTTCGCTGTTTCCATGGCGTCATTGTACCTGTATGCTCCATCATACCGTGCCAAATTAGCTTGAATTATATTGAGCATGGATTTTTTTACCACTACGCATTGGTCCTGGCCCCAAAAAAGCCTCGGCGATGCATCGGAACCCACAGTTGCCATCAGATACCACATCCGTCCAGCCAACGATATATGGAAGAAAGAAATCAGGAATTTCATTTTCCCTGACCTTCTTCACAAGGGAATCGAAATAAGACATGTCCTAGGATAATGGATCGACAACTATATATGGTTGATCAGTATCCCCAATGACTTCAAGTTGCCTCCAGAATATGTGAAACTTGCCGCGTACAAACTGAAATCTTGAAATAAGAGGTTATTCAACGTACAGGCACATGGAAGGCGATGTGTTTTCCACATCAAGTGATCACACCAGTCCTCCATATTTCTTTTCATGGTCGTCATCTTAGCGTACTCCTCGCTTACCGGGTTTATCGCATGGTGAGATACACAACCATGGAGATGCTTGAACATTCAGGCTTTCTTCATGACTAGGTTTCCACTTCTGGACTGCTCAAGTGCCTTCCTAATCTCGGTTTGTTGGTTTCTATCTAATGATGGCTCGTCTTCCACAACCGATCAAATGAACTTATTTCGGTACCGAGACAGTACTTAAACGTCGAATGTTGGCTTTCCACTCGAGAAGTCGCGGTGTTTCCCATGAGGACAACTTCGTAGGTGTATGCGTGAACAAACTTCTCCTTGTACTTCATCCAAATACTGTTCAGGTAATCAACAACCTTCCCATTTCTCCTAACCCAATGAGACACCATATGCATCCAATTCTTGTCCAACTCAAGAAATGTACTCGAATAAATGATAAGGTGCCACCATGTCTTCCTGAAAACACCCCTTATCTATTATTCTTTCCGCTAGTAAGCTCGTTCACTTTGCTCTCAACATCGTTCCCTACATGCCAGACGCATAATAGGTGAGGAACACTGGGAAATACGCGTCCTATAGCCCATGACAAGGCTTCTTCTCGATCAGTGCTGAATACGTTCGGTATCACACTGACGCGCATGAGATTATGCAGTGTTTAGAGCACCATTCATATGACTCCTTACGCTCGTCTCTTATTATTAAGTATGAAACAAGGAAGTTCTAATTTGTACAAGTCACACCAACTATCTCACAAAATGACCACTTCTGCTTGTTGGTCTTGTATGTACTGTCGATGAGGATAACTTCTGGATAGGTGCGGAGCAGCTTCAACGAGTAGGGGTGGCACATAAAGATTTGTCATAATCGCCTTCATCATCAATGTCGGTCCAAGACAAGTATCCATGCTCATTTGCCAAGTATAGGCATTATTACACGTGTGTCCTACCCTCCATCTCCTCCAACAATACTTTGAATCGATGATCCATCATCTATGTATTTTGTATGTTTTTTCTTTTTACATTTCCTTAAACTAATTTAATTATTTGTTTGTCTTATCTTTTTACTGACTATTTGTTGCTTGTTGCAGTAGGCTCATGAATGGCCAAGACGTGCATGGCCGCTGTATGAGGTGCAGAAAGATATGCTCGACTTGTTGGATCAGTGGTGCAAACACATACATATCCAGGCCCCATCTCGCCTACCACCGGATGACGAGGAGTGATTCCTCTTTATTGTTATGTTTTTATTTTTAGGATTTTAGGGTTGAAACTTATAGGATTTTTATTTAATTTGTTGGACACAACTTTTTTTTTAAAAATTTTTTGATGGTGTTTATGCATAGCGACCAACTGTTTAGTTATGCCTATGTTATTGTTTCTTTTTATTTTTGTTCAGTTCGTTACCATTATATAAATTAAAATGTTGCATAATTTAAATATCAAACATAATTAGAATGAATAATTGAAAATGTTCACATAAGAAGTTACAAATATCAAATATAATTAGAATCACATGTTACCTCTACGAATTTGCTAAGTCTAGCCTAGAAATCAAAACGAGGACCTAAAGGAACATTAAACCCTACAACAGAGTCGTCTCTAGCATGTCTCCATCTAATATCCAACAATGGCAGAGGACATTCGTCTTGCAAGTGAACAAGAACGTAGTGTTTTTTGTAGACACGTGCAAGGGCAACCATCCGTTCAGGAGCAACGAGACCAGTCGCTACAGTAAGTGGCAACATAGTCATGCATGACTCAGTTGTGTGCAGACCGTTACCAGGAACAGTTTCGAGGCTGACAAACACATAGTTCAATAAGGTATCTGTGGGAAACAAATCTAAAGGTGTTTCCAACTAATGGGGTAGGTCGCATGCTTCCCACAAATGAGCCCTAATCCTAAACTTCACTGTTTCCATGGCATCATTATACCTGTATGCTCCATCATACCGTGCCAAATTAGCTTGAGTTCTATTGTGCATGGATTTTTTTACCACTACCCATTGGTCCTGGCCCCAAAAAAGCCTCGGCGATACATCAAAACCCACAGTTGCCATCAGATACCACATCCGTCCAGCCAATGATATATGGAAGAAAGAAATCAGGAACGTCATTTTCCCTTACCTTCTTCACAAGGGAATCGAAATAAGACATGTCCTAGGATAATGGATCGACAACTATATATGGTTGATCAGTATCCCCAATGACTTCAAGTTGCCTCCAGAATATGTGAATACTTGCCGCGTACAAACTGAAATCGTGAACTAAGAGGTTATTCAACGTACAGGCACATGGAAGGCGATGTGTTTCCCACATCAAGTGATCACACCAGTCCTCCATATTTCTTTTCATGGTCGTCATCTTAGCGTACTCCTCGCTTATCGGGTTTATCGCATGGTGAGATACACAACCATGGAGATGCTTGAACATTCATGCTTTCTTCATGACTAGGTGTCCACTTCTGGACTGCTCAAGTGCCTTCCTAATCTCGGTATGTTGGTTTCTATCTAATGATGGCCCGTCTTCCACAACCGATCAAATGAACTTATGTCGGTACCGAGATAGTACTTAAACGTTGAATGTTGGCTTTCCACTGGAGAAGTCGCGGTGTTTCCCATGAGGACAACTTCGTAGGTGTATGCGTGAACAAACTTCTCCTTGTACTTCATCCAAGTACTGTTCAGGTAATCAACAACCCTCCCATTTCTCCTAACCCAATGTGACATCATACGCATCCAATTCTTGTCCAACTTAAGAACTGTACTCGAATAAATGATAAGGTGTCACCATGTCTTCCTTAAAAACACCCCCTATCTATTATTCTTTCCGCCAGTAAGCTCGTTCACTTTGCTCTCAACATCGTTCCCTACATGCCAGACACATAATAGGTGAGAAACACTGGGGAATATGCGTCCTATAGCCCATAACAAGGCTTCTTCTTGACCAGTGCTGAATACGTTCGGTATCACACCGACGCGCATGAGATCATGCAGTCTTTAGAGCACCCATTCATATGACTCCTTCCGCTCGTCTCTTATTATTAAGTATGAAACAAGGAAGTTTTGATTTGTACAAGTCAGACCAACTATCTCACAAAATGATCACTTCTGCTTCTTGGTCTTGTATGTACTGTCGATGAGGATAACTTCTGGATATGTGCGGAGCAGCTTCAATGAGTAGGGGTGGCACATAAAGATTTGTCGTAACTCACCTTCATCATCAATGTCGGTCCAACACAAGTATCCATGCTCATTTGCCAAGTATAGGCATTATTGCACGTGTGTCCTACCCTCTTCCAACCATACTTTGAATCGCTCATTATAAGTCTGCCCGACGTTGACATTACAGTTCGGGAAATTCTGCTTCAACGATGTGTGGATCGTTACAGAAGTGCACCCGGTGTCAGTCATTTCTCGTATGTGGGCTTTCATGTCAGATGTCAAAGGGTGTCCCCTTTGGTGTCCCTCCTCGTAAAGAACGAACCGACGATTGTGAACCCCCTTGTCTCCCCCGTACGATTGGACGACCCACCTTTGTCTCGATCAAGAGAATGCAACTATGACGAACATACACTAGCACAATTTTTTCTTCGTATCTATCTGACTGTTGCAGTCTATCGTACCCACTTTCCCTCTATATCTCCCATAGTGTCTGCATCTTAGATATAACCACACCGGCATGTCATCGTTCTTTTTCTTATAAAATACTCTCACAAATCTAAACTCAATTCCCTTTTGCGATCCTGTCAGCCTATTCATGGAGATCGTCGATCGAATCAAATCACTGATCCGTAGAAAAAAAATATGAATAATCAACACTGTCTCCCCGAAATCCTCAAGAGGAACCTACAATCAATTTTTTTTAAAAAATTATTTCTCGTCATAACATAATATTAATCATAAAAAACACATTATGTAATCATATTAATAATTGATTTCATATTATTAACATATGAATAATCAAATATATATTAATTATAATAATACTAATATAATCAATAACAATACTAATATAATAACAACTAAAATTTTAATAATAATATCATTAAATTAATATTTAAAAAATTACAAAAATAATTCAAAAATTTCACAAATAGCAAACATCTTAAAAAGGCGCTCCAACCAAGGATAAGACGCCCCAAAGAGGTGTCCGACCCTTGGCTCAGACGCCATCAAAGGGCATTTGGGCCAAGGTCCAGATGCCTCTTTGTGGTGTTTCTCACCTTGTTTGTATTTTTTTCAATCGAAAATTTAATCAACAAATTAACAATAAATTTTACCTGTTTTTTATCAGATGATTTTCCACTGTTCATTTTGAAGAGATTAGTATTAAAAAAATACTAAATTTAGAGTGAGAAAAAGAAAATTTAGAGAAAAAAGTGACGGAAGTTGAGAGAAATTACGAGAGACGTAATGAAAAATTTTGGAACTTTTGTAGAAAAATGGGCGACGAAGAGCAATTCCCCCTTTTGGGGGAGGGGGTTGTTTTCCAAATCCAAATAAATAAATGGACAAAAATTAACCACATAAAAGGAGAAAAAAAAGAAGCTGGTACAACGACCTGCTCTGCCAAACCCAAAACCCATCTCTTCTCTATCTCACTATCTGTGCAGGCTTTCACAACCAACACTACCAAACTTCTCTCTCTCTCTCTCTCTCTCTCTCTCTGACGATCAGTTGATCATCAGCATCAGTTTCACGGGATTGCAGGGTGTGGACTAGATTGAAGAAACAGGCTGATAAGTCTGTAAAAAGGTGGGGAAAATACGCAAAACTGGGCACAGTTTTCAATATTAATTGCTGGCCAGAATCAGAAACACTGGGAAATTGCAGTTTCATACAATTCAATTCCTGCCCAGATTTTGGTTCTCCCCCAATTAATTACTCTTACCTTCTGATGCACACATTTCCATTCATATTACCAACCCTCTCTCTCTATCTTTTTCTGTCTCTTCTGGTTTGCAGTTATATACTCGGGATTTGTTCATTTGGACACCTCATTGACTAGCTTGAATCTGAGTCATTTCCCTACCGAGTCAACAGTGAGTTTGTCCGATCCATTTTTTGAGGTTTAATCTGATTTTATAGCCCTTTTCATTATTTATTCCCCACTTTTCATGAACTAATCTTTTTGATCATTCTTTCTAAATTTCTTGCTGTTGCTGGGCTTTTGGAATCTTCTTTCTCTCTCTCCTGATCGATCTGAATTTTTTGTGTCCCCACTCACCCCTTTTTATATTTCTCTATCAAGTTTGTCCTGTTTTGCTCAACTTTGAATTGAATTTATTTGTTTTTGTTTTAACATGGACATAAATCTCATGATTCCAAATCTCTTGCCCCCCTCAATTATCTCGTCCTTTGAGCAATTATAATGATAATGACCTTCACTGAGGGTTGGTGAATTTCTGTTTTATTTTTTATTTTTTTCAGGGTTTGTTCAAATTATGTGCTGAGACCTGACCTGAGAGGTGGAAAGTAGTCCTGAATCAATCATCATTACAGGAAATCATGAGTACCCAGCTTGAGATTCAACCCCGTGAGCTCAAATTTGTTGGTGGGTCAGCTCATCTTTTTGTATAAATCATGTGCCCTTTTCTGATTTAATCATACTTTTCTTTTGAGCCTGAGTTTTGCTGCTAATTACACAAGAACTGCAATTCTTTTCCGCAATCTTAATCTTTTGTTTGTGATAAAGTATATGAGATTACATAGTTGACATCATTCATTTCTTCGTTGCAGTCGAATTGGGCAAACAGAGCAGGTGCGCAGTTCGGCTTACTAACAGAACTGACCAACATGTGGCTTTTAAGGTGAAATTTTGATGGGCTTTTGGGGTTGAATGCTTTGAATATGTCAAGTTTATTCCATGGATTTGTGCTTGCTTTGGAGATCATGACAATATGAAATATGAACAGAAAGGTTATAAACACAGCTCAATTGATACAGGTTAAGACTACTTCTCCGAAAAAGTATTGTGTGCGGCCCAATGTTGGTGTTTTGGAGCCGAGAGAAGCTCTTGAATTTGTTGGTATGTCATTCTAGAACTCCTTTTATATATGTATATATATTTGCTTATGTATAATGGGTTTTGCATCATTAAGATTTCATGAATCTGAGGCCTGAGATTTGGTGTACCAGTCCAGAAAATGAAGAGTTTTCATGGGTTCTAGGTATCTTTGTGGGGGTTTCCAGGCAGAAATTTGCAAACTTTATGTGCTTATAGTTCCAATGTTGAAACCTTGGGAGACCCAGGTATCTGATACCTTGGGTGAATCAAACTAAGCTTGAAAACTTGTAGAACTTATTGAAGACATACTAATAAGACCCTTGAAAATTCCTGTCCAATTCCAAGCACTGCAGGAAAGTTTAAGTGAATACTTGAGGGGGTGCCTATCCATATGGTTGTATTTGCCTTTAAGGCGTATAGTCTGATTGAATTGATGCCGTCAGGAATGACGGAGTGCCCTCTGGTGGTGGTTGTTTAGGCTTGGTGCTATCTGCTTGGTTCTGCTTCTTTGATTGGCTGAAAAATCCATGAACATAGTTTCTACAGACTGCATGTGTATCTTGGCATGCTTTGCAAAACTATATTCTCTAGGGTAGTAAACATTTTACCTTATAGTTTCCACTCACCCTCTCATAACCTTTGAGAAGACATTTGCCCATATATCCTACAAGTTTGCTGCAGCTTCTCTTATCAATCTGTATTCATATGCATCACAGATTAATCGTGTTAGGCTGTTAGCTCTTTATGATGTGAAGAAGCACTCTTGTGCGTTGAGGTTCATAAAATAAACAAAGGTATTCTACAACCACAAAACCAAAACCAATACTCTGAAATCCTGCCTAGGCGGGAAGTGGAGGGGTCACATTTAGCAGTCTTACTCCTAAATTTTGCAATTTAGCGAGACTAGTTTAAGATGACCCAAGATTTGCAAATCGTTCGCTACCTGCTACTTAGCAGAGGAGGCTTAATGGGACATTTTACTTTAGTCCATTACTATCTAAGTTGAAATAATTTTTTTCAACTATCCAGATTATGGACATAAAAGGCATTGTAGAGCCATCTCTTGTGAATTTTCGGAATACTATCTGTTCATATAAGATTGAGCCGGCTATCCCTATATATAATGACAGCCCAAGAGATCTAATAATCTGAATCTTTAGCATACAAGAGAAGATAAAACTATGAGCTAGTGACTGAAGCCGACAGATCCCGTTGCATTTGGGCTGAAACTGCAACTGTTGGTTTAGTGGCATTACTGGGACCTTGTTTGGGGCTTCTCTTGTCGATCTCTATGTTTCACCTAGCTTTACCTAGAGCAGGAGAATTTAACATGTTTAGTTGTTTACAATAACAGTCAGGAAAGGATCACGTTGGTCTTTAACTGATATTTTATCCTTATTGTTAGTTAACATGTCATCGCCACTGATATCTCTCTTTCGCGGTGATGCAGTAATAATGCAAGCACAGAAAACAGGTCCCCTGGATTTGACATGCAAAGACAAGTTCTTGATTCAGAACACAATTGTTCCAGCAGGAACAATGGATGAGGATATAACATCTGAAACGGTAGGAATCAGCACAAACTGAGATCTTGCCAGGTTTGTCACATCTGTTAATATTGCACCTTTGTTGCCATCTCATTTGTGCCGCTTTTTTCACAGTTCTCAAAAGATGGTGGACGATTCGTTGAAGAGAGCAAATTGAGAGTGTATCTTTCTACCCCACCACCAGCTTCCCCTGACTTAACACCCATCAATGGCACACTGAAGCAGGTAGCAATATATGAATTGGTAACTAAGCACTAGTGACCCCATGGCATTAAGAAACTGGTCTTAATCTTGTTGCCTGCAATCCACTTAAGTGGAGTCTTATATGTGGCGTCTT
Organism: Portulaca oleracea; assembly: GCA_029582165.1. NCBI lineage: Eukaryota > Viridiplantae > Streptophyta > Magnoliopsida > Caryophyllales > Portulacaceae > Portulaca > Portulaca oleracea. Next base: position 25,226,199 of record CM055889.1, read on the forward strand.
CTTGGCCCTGCTGTTATGGTGAAGCATTTTCTGAAAGAAGTTTCGTTTAGGTTTTTGGTCATTTTGTCAAAATGTCTGGTTAGAGAGAGTCATTTCATCATGTTCCCTATGGAAATGTCACCCACTTATTACTGTATCTATGCCCGTTCTGTATCACAGGCTGAGGAGCCCCTGATGTCCAAAACTACAAACAATGGAGATTTGAAGCCATTGAAGATTGTAGATGAGCTTGTCATGTCCAAAACTGCAAACAATGAGGATCTCGAGCCAGTGAAGACTGCAGTGGACCATGTTGAGCACAAACCTATTAAGAATGACAATTTCAAGCCAGTGAAGACTGCAGTGGAGTATGTTGTCTCCAAACCTATTGACAATGAAGACTTTAAACCAGTGAAGACTGCCGTTGAGCATACTGTGTCCAAAAATATTAGCAATGAAGAATTCAAACCAGTGAAGACTGCAGTAGAGCAAGTCGTGACCAAGCCCGTAAACTCTGAGGAATTCAAGCCAATGAAGACAGCAACGGAGCATGTGGTGTCTAAAACTATAAACAACAACGATCTGAAGCCAGTGAAGACTGCAGAGGTTGAACCAACTCAGAATGTGAAAGCAGAACTCATAAAGATCAAGAATGTGAAGCGTGAAGCAACCAAGATTATGGAATCAGATGAAGAGAAAGATATTGGGTCAAAGCCTAAGAAGCATCTGGACTTAGTAACCAGAATCGTTAAACCGGAGGTAGTGCTGGAGCCGAGAATTTTAATGAGTGAGGAGGAGCAGAAACTGTTCAGGGATGTTGAAGCAATGAAATCAAAACTACATGAACTTGAGTTCAAGCTAAGCAAGGTCAGTTGCTGCACAAAATCTTGCGTCAATAGCTGTAGAATTGTGTTCCTTTTTCCCCCTTGCTTATTTTCCCCATCCAATTTGCTCTTTGTGGATCTTCCTAAAAGCAAGTTTCATCTCTTCCTAGTATGGTTTTCACTATCTTGGAGTTCCCTTTGCCCTCCGTGATCATGCTATATTCAGCTGTCACAAGAACTCTTTTCCCCTGTGAAAATTTGTTTCACTGCCGGTTTCTGTTGTCGCTCATTGATGACAATGATAATGTTCTATTCTCTCAACCTGCTTGGAGGGAAGTCAATTATTAGAGATCCCTCAAGATGTTCTGACTATTATAAGATTTTGTTTTTTAATGCTCTCTCTCTTTGCTGCTTTTAAGAAGGTATATCAGTAAGCAATAAGCAAATTGCTAAGAGGACAATAATTTAGAGTATTTTTTGTCATAGAAATAAGATGTTTCTGTTGAGATGATGACTGCATTCTGTTTCAGCTTATGCGTGCACTGATTTGAAAACCTGCCTCGTAAATTGTATTTGTGTGCTCATAGCTACTTTATTCTTTAGTTATCATCGAATCGAAGCAAAAAAGAGCCACCTTTTGTTGGTGAATGCAGAGTGCTGAGTCTGAAGGAATGATAATTATACACCTGTATTTCAAAGTTTGTCTATGCCAATTGCCAGGACCTAGATTTAAGAAGCATTGAATTTCCCTACTATTCCAACATAACTAGATGACAACTTGGTAATGCATTGCATTAGTCCACTAAGGCTAAAAAAAATGGTCAATATGTGCAGCTGAATAAGAAAGTGGAGACACTTAGGAATTCAATGTATTTGTACTGCTGTACTGTTCTGGAAGATGAATTGTAAAGTCAGTTGGTTATCATAGACGATTTTAGGTTCATTCCCACCATATACAGCAGACTGCCCTCATTGTGTATAGAAGACGATGGACGACAAACATCTGGTCTCTTGTGGGCTACAACTCACTTATATTGGTACTCTATTTTGCATATGTTGCTAAGTCCATAACCAAGATTTTGTCCTTGTGGGATTCACAGGCCGAAGTGACCATTTCTAAGCTGACGGAAGAGAGGCGGGTTGCTTTTCAAGACAGGGAGTCACTGCAACAAGAGATGGTATTTGTGCTGTCTTTGAGTTTTTCTTTGTTGCCTGTATTTTCCCAATTTTCTCTCTTCAAGGTTCAGAGCTTCAGGCTGTTATCAAACCTCCAGATAGAACTGTGGAGTTCTCTGATAATAAAATTTTGTTATCCTCTTCTGGATTGTACAGGCAATTCTCAGAAAAAGGAAGGCAGAAAAAAGAGTGCACGATGGTTTCCCATTGTTGTTTGTGTGCATGGTAGCAATCATTAGCCTTGTGGCTGGATATGGCTTTCACCCATGAGGCCATGACCAACGAGCAGCAACACGTGAGCATCAAACCCCGTGCTTTTACCTGAGAAAATAGATAGACAACAATGAGGCTTTCCTTCGCCTTAGCTTTTTACAGTTTTTTGGCAAATTTAGAGGGGTAAACATAGTTTTTGTGTATAAGCTTAGCTTAGCTTTTCCAGGTGATATTTCTTGTAAATGACCCATACATCTCTTCTCCCCCCACCTTTCTTGAAATAATGGAATTAAGTAGCAGATACATGTTACTGAATATTGGTTCGTGTGTGGATACTGGATAATGGCATATACTAAAATATATACGTTCTTCTGGAACAATCATTTTATGGATTAATGCATACATTTGTTGCCTATTTATGTGTGTCCCAGATTCTAATGTCCGGGATCCAAGCTGGTTTAGACACTGTAAAAGCTAATAGCATTACACCCGCCAAAACACACCCACCCACCTTGTCATCTTATTGTTTAGGAAAGTGCAAGTCTGAGGGCCTTTTTTTGTGGAATTTATCTCAAGCACCTTATCATTAGCATTCGTCATTAGTTAGCACCAATCAGTGCCAGTAATGAATGATATTGTTTGTAATTGCCTAAGATGAGTTGGGCAGGTGCAAACTGAGCCCTTTTCCTGTCATCTTGCGAGTCTAAGAGGAGCTCGTATGATCCATCTCGGGTCATGTTTGTTAAACTAGTGAGGTCTTCATATGAATCACAACATTGACATCAAGCCTACAGACCTATAGTGCCGTTGTAGGCTCGCAGCAACTCCATATGTAAATATAGCATTCATATCATAATATTTGTTTGTTTTGCATTGGTTTTGTAGGCAACTTTTATAGGGTTTGAATATATAAAAATTCTGCATATTTCAATGAGAGACAAAAGAGCCATGTGAAGCTCCAACTTGATTACCAAGCCCTACCCAGCTGCCTTCTGAGTTTAATTCGTGTACTTTGCACCTAACTCACTCATCCCGCAATGTCTGCTTTTTCCCAAACTTGAACCAACGAAAGCAAACCCTTCAACCAATAATCCATTTCAAGGTGGTGCGCACCAAATATTGATAGCTGCCCACAACCAAAGTATCAAACATTGTCCTGGCACAAAATTCAAAACAAGCTTGTCAATCAACTAATTGCCCACAGAAATAGGGTTTATTCAAAAGGCTTTGAACCCTAATCATTTACAGCAACCCATAAAAACAAACGAGCAGTCTAGAGCTACAAAATCGTGGCAGATGAGTTTCCGAAAGCCCTGAAAACACCGCAGGGCAGGGCAACACAGGATTGATACGTGAAGATACAGGCAAGCAAAAGCTAAAGAATACATTAATTCCAGTCTGCAATAATAATTCCAGGAGCAGGTTTTCCTTTCTTAAGTTGCATAACCCATGTATTAACAGGTGTATATAGTACATGGCTCTCCAGGGTGAGAATGGCAAACCATTTGTTAGCAACTTCTTCTTCCACAGAGGGCAGTTTTGAAACTGTCATAATTTCACTTCTATATCCTGTCAGTCACATTGTGAGTGCTCTGCTCCGTGGGTGAACCAGGGACATAAGGTACAAAACCTCGGCCACCAAAAACAGGGCGCATGAAAGCATTATCAAACTTGCGCCACCAGTAGTGGACGGTGTGTGATGGCCTGTTTAGAAGCATCCGGAGGCTTCCTGGTCGACCAATACCCTGCTCAGTGCTCGCTCCCCGGTTCCCCAGATCAGTTTCTGACTCTTGGTTGCTCCCAAGAAGCAGCAAAGTCAATGATTTGGGGCTCCCCATGTCGTCTGATACTGTACTGTCACTACGCAAATGTTTCCGGTGGGGCAGCAAACACATTATCAGTGGTTTAGTTAATAAACCAAACACCTGCAACAACAACAATAATTATTCTATTAAAACAAATAATCCAACCACAAACAAATATTGATTAACCTCATCTAGTCTGACGGAAGTTGCAGTGTAAAGAATCCAATTCTGGGCAGGAAGAAAGGACTTCAGCATTTCAACTTACTACTGTGCTAAAAAGTACAACAGAAATTGTGCTCGTGATCATGATTGCATTTCCCTTTAGCTGTGTGTGCCCGGACCTTGTAAACTGCATAAACAAGTGAATAAGGTTAGCAGTAACACCCATAAAACTGACTACCATATGATGCACATAACATGATTTTTTTTTTTTTTTTTTTTGGTTTTAGGGGGAAGAAAAAGACTGTGGGGTTAAGCATGACTGGTTATTTTGATCCACAAAACAAAACCACACACAAGTTACTGGTTGATCAGAAGCATGTACAACTACAACTGAATGTTGGGAATGAAAAACAAGGCATACCTTATTATAAGCAAGTGCCATCGAAACAGCACCCCTCATGAGACCAGCCCACCATACAATCACCTACAAACAAGGGAACAAAATACATTACATATTTTGCCATGTATGAATAGACCAAGAGTACTAATTCTGAATCATGAGGGCAATATGCTAACCTGCTGCCGGAAATTGATCTTTTCATTCTCAGATTTCTTGGATAAGTTCGTTAACAAGGATATGGGAAAAACAAAAGCAGCTCGTCCAATCATGACTAGCCCCATTAATATGGAACTTACAGCGACAGATATTCCGGGACTGCATTAAACATCAGGAGCCAAAAAGACAATTAAAAGAGAAACCCCGACACTCATATTAATCATACAAGAACAGCCCCAGAAGATGAGGTTTCATGTATCTGGACAAGGATAACAAGTAAAACTCTTGAGACATTATCCTACCTATCGCTCACAAATCTCCACTTCTCAATATCCAAGGCATCCATACCAACATATAGAAAGATAAAAGTCTCAGCAACAAAAGATAAGGTTGCAAAAGCATGCCTGCACAAAAGAAAAAACAGTTAATAGGGAAGTGTTAGATAGCACACAACTTGTCCAATTTAGGTAGAAAAGTTTCAACCAAAACCAAAAAAAGGAGAAGAAGCTACTGTACTTGGTGGTCACTCTTGAGCTCTCAGTCACATTGTGCCATGTGTAATGAGACATTACAATTCCGCAGAAAAACACTGTAAGAATACTACTCAAATGTAGTAGCTGCAAGAAACAAAAATTGTCTTAGCCCTAAACAAGAACTCCAGATTTCTATGAAACGGGCACTAGCATAAGATGCAAAAAATTCCCTACACCTTAAGAAAAGTCGATTTGTAAGAATGGAACTCCAGCATAATGTACCAATGAAAGCAGACAATATTTGTCGCGAGCAAAAGAATGCAAAAAGAACACCATGAAAAAAAATAAGGATCTAGAAAAAGTGGGGAAATGGATTCATACAAACTTACTTCCGCAAGCATATATGATAGGTAGGCCATAAGCATCATTAGAGCAACCTCACGATCAGTGGAGTGCCTGCAATTAGGACAAGCTTCAGTTATACTGTCATTGCTTTTGTCTTTTTCTTTTCTTTTAGATAGGAGGGGGGCACAAATGATGCAATATGCTTTTGTACTCACATTACATTCATGTGACAAACAAGCACAGCATGGATCCTCATGGAATTTTGGGTAAATCTAATTATATTACACATGCACAGAATCTTAACTTGCTCAACTGAAATTGGAGAAATATGATCACCGATTCTACGTACCCATCCTTCCATACGATATGCTACTTTATGAACATAACGCAAGTGTCATGTATCCTAAGGTTTTGCACATACTTGCATAATAACATTTCACATTTAGACAAAAGCAGGCTAAGCCTACATGTGCATACAATTCCTTCAAGGAGAGGATGCCATAAAGGTCACTTGAAGCCCACGGAAGCTGGTTAACCACAAATTCATCAGGGACAAACAGACCCACTAGACTCCAATTTGCTACTCAGATTCAAGCTTCTAAATGCTGCACGTGATGTTAAATTTATTAAACCTTGCTTAATTGCCCAAACACACAATTGTCAAACAATCAAATCGTATGGAGCTTCACTCCTTGAAAACGCTAAATATTTAGCACCCAATCTCTATGGAATAGTACGAAGCGCATGAAGTTTCCATATTCCAATTTCAAATGCAAAGATATGTAACAATGTTACAATAATTTTGTACGTTTAACTTATATGGCAGGAAAGCAACTCATGCAGGAAAATACTTTTTGTTTCATTTTTGAGGATAAAAACCAGCTCACATAGCTTGAGTCCTCAGCTAAAGGAAACCATAATGAACATATCAATTTTTGACTTCCAACAATTAAGGTTCATCCCATACTCTTGAGTTTTGAGCTTAACATCTACAGACAACAATTAGAATCCAGAAAACAAATGAGGGCACAATTTGACACCAACATCCAGTTGTACAAAATCCAGAGGAAATAACCCATGCTATAACATCAAAATCCAACGAGGGCATACCTTCCAAAATACAACTTCTTGATAACATACGCACTAAGCAAGCCGACCTACAAAGGGGAAAACGTACACCATTCAATCACACATACAGGAAACAGATGGGATAGACACAGAGATGCTGTGAAGCAAATAGAATGAGATGGGCATGTCCTTACAACTACTCCCAGCAGAGTACTTGCTAAAAACAAATACAAGAAGCTGCCAATAAATTGTAAGGGAATCCGGTGGTCAATATGCGAGAGGTCAAAGCTTTGGATAGCATTAAAAAGCACCACAGACGTAGCATCATTTACAACACCTTCTCCAAACACCAGACTGTACAGCAAAGGGGTCTCATCTTGACTAAGCACCTGCTCCATCAGCAGAAACCGTTATGCCCTGTACTAACAAAGACTTGATTACAAAATATCTCACAGATTTGATATGCACTCACCTGCAATGTGCAGACAGAATCGGTCGCGGCAAATGTGGCACCAATTGCTGGAAACAAAGATAGAAACCATTACGATCTCAAGCATAAGGACGCCTACTGCACTTCAAATGATGATAAAACAAGAAGACACATACCCAAGTAGTCACTTAAATCCAGTGAACCAATATCCATGTGCTTGAAGACCTGCATTGCTCCTGTATCATAAATTACAAAAAAAACATTCAGAAACTCCGATATTTAAGTCTTCTAAGTGGTCATCACCCTAAGTGAACCGAACTTCTGAAAGCTTCCCCAACTATGGAGGAGGGAACATCTTAAACACAGGAAGAAACATCTTTCAATTAATGATTGCCATCATCATTTACGACTAGAGCTGGGAAAAGCTCACCCCACACAATTATTGACTCGAAACCGACACGAAGTTAAATGGGTTTGGGTATAGATTTTCAACCCATTTAGTTAAATGGGTTGACATGGTACACTTGTTTAAATAATTGGGTTAGGTTTGGGTTGAGAATATCGACATGAAAAATGACACATTAAACCCATTTAGTAATTGGGTTAGTGAGAAAATTGACATGAGAAAGGATACATTTAACCCGTTTAATTAAGATAATGTTTTTTACTTTTGCTTGGCTTGTTATGCATTGTTTAGCATAGCTTTAACTTGGGTTATGACAAATATTAAAGAAATTCTAAATAAATGAGTTGGTAGATAATAAATAAATGGTCAAAACCCCTGCATTTTGTCTTCCTAAGTTGACATTCATTATATAATATATGTCTGTTAAGCGGTAAATAGGTTACTCAAAGTTGACCTGTTCAACCCATTTAGTTAAATGGGTTAGATTCAGGTCAACCCGTTTATTTCATAAACAGTTCAGGTCAAGGAATTCCAACCCGATAATTAAATGGATAGGTTTCAGGTTTGGGGTTCTTCAACCCGTTTAACTCCAACACGAACACGAACTTGACACGACATGACCTATTACCCAGCTCGATTTACGACAGACGATTGTTGTCAGGAATCATGATTAGTCCACAATGATGCAGTTAAGCAGTATAACATATTCTATCTGGCATAGAAAGCCTAAAAAAAACAAAGAGCTTCCGAGAGGAGCATTGATAAAAACACCCTGTCTGCAGACACTTGGCTCTTGGGTTGGGTTGGTTATCAAAAAACCATAATAGCGATTGAATTAGCTGCCAATCATACCTAGCGATATGATAGTAAAAGACACCAATGTGCCTAGAGCTCCAAACAGCATGATTGTGATAAAGTTACGGAAAAATTGCTTCTTTTTCACTTGAAACCTGAAGAAGAAATTAAATTATTATGTCAGTACTCCATTCACTTGATATTCAAAATGTTTGACAAGTACAATAAAGATACAACTGCACGTGAAGAGGAGCAGCTGCTCATTGCACATCCAGGTCTCTTCTGGAAGTCCATATTCAGATATAAGCACAAAAACAAGGAATAGTCACCCACGAAAGCCTGGTATCAGATTAACGTATGGAGATGAGCAGCCCATAGAAGGTTGAGAGAGAAGCCGATAACAAAAAGCAATCCAAGTGTTCCCTTACATCATGCCCTTAGGTACCACAGAAGATAGCTAAGTTAATCTCAGAATGGCACCACTAAGCACAAACTAAAAGGTTCCTAGCATCAATGCGGGAGCCAACAACCACGATCTGCAAAGGAATGGTTGATCTGGACTTATTGGAATGAGCTACAAGCTACATGTGAGAGTTATCCAAAAGACAGTATTCCAGCATACTGGCTGAACAACTCTTCTCAGTTGTGAACCTAACATGCTCATTTTGATGAAACCATCAACAACCGGTGGCTGGAAATCAGATGGCCATCAACAGCAAGATATGAAGTATGAACACAATTTCAAGTTTCTTTTACAGTAATACATCTTACCTTGACTCCAAAAAAAAAAAAAAAAAAAAAAGAACCTCGTACATCTTTGAACTGAAATATCGATCTGGACCACTTTACCACATGCTTGCATGCAGTTAAATTGATGGAATAATCTTTTCATTGACTCAAAATCACAATCAAAAACAAGTTTGCGAGGTCAATAGCACAAATTTGTACAAGGTTAGGAAACACCATATACTTAGAAGTTGAAACAACTAAATGAACTGCTTTCCAAATTTACTTTTGTTTAATAGATAAGCTCAGCAAGTTACCCCCATAAAACCATAGATAGTATCACAAATTTGCATTAGCAGCAAAATAGAATAGATGGCATAAAGAGAAAGCCCATCTTACCCAGCATTAAATATAATTGGTGGAAGAAGATAAATAAAGAAGAGATCTTCACTGAAGACCAACAAATGCGGACTCTTTCCACGGCTAATCAACAGAATAACAACCCCAGTAGCCAAACCCTGCCCAAAAAAACAACAAACATACAAATTAAGATGTTCAGATTATGAACCCCAACTGTAAAAGTAACCTTAAACGTCAAAATGCCATACAAAAGGCATTATAGAAACACAGTAAGACTTACAATAAGTAGTGCAGTGATTGACTCATTCATCCAACGATTCTCCTCGAGAAGATGACCGATCACAATGCAAGCACATAGCAGTGCCACAAACAGATTCATGGACACCACGGACGCATGATCTGAAGTTGTCAACGTTTGCAATAAATCGCCTACAACCGAGCTTAATCCAAATGCCATCTCTCTTGTCCTCTTCCTTACACCCCAAAATCAGTATGAATTAACCCAGAAATCAGTATGAATTATTACACCCTCCAAAATTCAGATACTTTGTATGATGGGTTATGCAAAATCTATGTCTCCGAGCTGTCCATTCCAAAACCCTCGGAAAATCATAAGCAATACATACTCTGCACATCAGGTATAGCTCATGCATTAACCCCAGAATTAAATTAAATCATTTAACCATCACAACTAAAACAATTCCCATATATTAAACCATCACAAACAAAAATAGAAGCAATTCCCTCGACCCCAGTCTCAAATTTAATCACATAGTAGAATATTAAATTTAAAAAAAGAACGTAAGAACATCACTCATAGGCCATAGCTCTTTTTTTTAACAAGAGTTGACAACTTCAACTCAGAAATAACATGAGACGTTGAAACCTAAATTTTTTATTAAAAAAAAACGGCAGAAACTACACAGAGCACTATAAACATGCAGTTTCTTTAATCAATACATCGACTAATTTCAAAGCAAAAACCTTTTGCCGCCTAAACAACAGACACCCAATTCAGGAGAAACCCCATCAGCACCCCGCCCCAATCCACCAAAAAAAAAACTTTATTTTTTTCGAATTATCTTACCTGCCGAGTCCGAAACGAAATGAACAAAGAAGACATAAACTGTAGTGATTCTGCTCAATCTGTACGTTTGATTCCCTGCTTGAAATTCAGCCACAATTTTTAATTTTTTTTTCCTCCAAAATTCTGGTAAAAAGGGAATCTGAAATTGAAACTTAGAACACCACCTCACAGCACAATGCCGAGATAGGAAACTGCAGGAATCTCGCACAGAAAGAAACGAAGAAAACAAAAGGAAACGAGAGAAATTGATGGGGGAAATATCTGGAATAAGATAGAAGATGGTAGGAGGCCAGGTATTCCGCCAATGAGGCAGAGTAATAAAATATCAAGTTACCAACGAAAGACAATCAAATAAAACAGTAATTAAATAACTAGTTAAAAAAAAGGGAAAAAAAAGAGAGAGAGAGAGAGAACAGATTCATATTCTTAACAGATACGCTTTGTAATAGGTGTTTTAGGGAATCACGGAGACTGGTAGAGTGGCGGGAGAAAGAAGGTAGGAGCAGTGAACAAAAAAGGTTGTGTATGTTCGCTGTATTATCCGTGATCCTGGGCCCCCCACAAATTTCAACCGTCCGATCATCTTCATCTTGATGTTGATCGTACTTTACTGTATCTTTCAAGTTTCACCTGCTTTTTGGATTTTTTTTAATTCGGATGTTGATTGATCATAGACAATACACAATTTATTTGCGAAATTATCGTGAGCTTTCTTTTTTTTTTTTGTTTAATTAGGATTTCTTAATTTCATTTAAAATGTTGGATAGTTTAAACTATCTCCTCTTTTTACTTGCGTAGTCCCCTTTTCATCACAATTTTTTCAACTTTGTCCTTCACCCCTCAAACCCTCTAAACTGTCTCTACATTCATCATCTCCCTCTTTATCACCACCAACTGTCGCCTATCACCACCGCCGCCCACCGCCAAAATAATAACCGAAATTTCAAAAATACTAATAACAATAATAATAGTACAAACCCAAATGATAACCAAAATTTCAAACATAATAATAACAATATTAATAATAATAACAATAATAAGAAAAATAAGAAAAATTATTTTTTAAAAAACTTCAAACATGTCCGGATCGCGACCAAACCATGATTCGAACGCCCTACAAATGCGTATTATTGTTATTATGATTATTATCACTAGCAAATACTCAGATGTTGCCCCAAACTGTTGAACAAATGTTAGAGCATTATTCCAGAAGCTTAAAGTAATATTTATTATACAAAGTGAAAAGCTTCAAAACTATTCTATAGTACCAATATATGCCTAAAATAGTTACATTTGACATACACATTGAAAAATCATATCAAGAATATAATTAAAATTACAATGTATTAAAGTTACATTTAAATGTCAAAGAAAAATATAAAAACATATACTAAATCTATAAAATACAATTAAAAGTTGTTTGTAATAAACACACTCCTCTAAAAGCGTTCACCTTGTTCATTAGATCATGGTCACATTATATCAAGACACTAAAGATTCAGAACTCAAAATATTTAACAATATGGGTTTGCTTCAAAATATACCAGAGATACAACATGATAATGTTAGAATATGGGATTGAGAAGAAGCTTTGAGGCGTGAAAGAATAATAAATAAATGTTATTTAGTTGTCTGCTCCTAAAGCTTCGAGCTCACGTGCCAAGTACCAAGTGCGCCTAATAAGCGCCAAAAGTGCCTCTAGTGCCCTACAGCCCACGCCGCGCAAGCGTGTGCGGTTCAATTCTTTGCATTAAACCTTAACCCAAGCACAGACTAGCCCAGTCCAGAGTCTATTTACTTATAAACTCATATGACTCCTTAACTTATAAAGAGTTATAGGTTATTTTATTTTCCCCATGTGGGACAATAAATAGGAAATCTATTTATATTCTCTAGGAGCTAGAGACAACTTTATTCTATCCATGTGGGACATTTGACAGAATCAATACACTATTCTATCCATGTGGGACATTTGATAGAATCAATACATTTATTCCCTTATTATTTTCACTAACTATTCAACAAATAATACCTTGCACGGTACTTCAAAATTTACTTATAGAACAATAGTTTTATACGTTAAAAAATGCAATTATTGAGATATTGACATAAAACATAAATAAGATCAAACTGATTGAATAAATTTAGTGACAGATATATCAAATAGGCTGGATGATTTTAATTATAAAACTAATACTCATGTGGTTAGCACAAAACAACCTTACCACAAAAAAAATAAAACAAATACTCTATATTATGATATTGGCCTCTATAATACTGGTCATTTAACACTTCATGAATCCAAACCTGAATTAAACTAAGGTCCTATTCTTTAGCTAAGTTAGACCTAATCAACCTAATATAACTTAACTTAACTTAGTTTATCCTTACCTAATCTAACTTAACCCTACTCCCTAAAAATCACCCAAATCAAAAATAACTTTTTAAATCAAAAAGAAATTCAAATAATATTATTTTAATATCAAATCAATTCACTTTTTCAAACACCTATAACATTTTCATTTATTTTCCCAAAAATATTCAAATTTTATTAATAAAATATTTCCACTCAACAACTAACTTAACTCAAACCTATCATACCTTTTCCTATCCTATCATTTCCTTTCGTCTCCTAATCTGACTAATCTAACCCGAACCTAAAATGACCAAAGAACAATACCTAAATCAATTCATGTATAGCAATTAATGTATGTTATGTTTTGTTTAACTTGGAAAAACTTACATGTAATGGACTCGTTAATAATGGAGAAATGGTGATGAGAAGTGTCGAGAGCAGTACAGTAACTCTACTTGGCTATTTACATATATATGATGTAATATCACATACATGTCATCTACTCTTCATATGGGCACATTCTCTGCAGCATCGAATAGCCTATGCACATTTAACTCCCTAATAAATTCATTTAACCCGTTGAGAAATCAAAATACCGTATATAAACAGATAAATGGAAGAAGCACACTGAAGTAGTATCTAACGTTCAAGTTCTAACGGCTCACAAAAGTTGAATAGTAGACTCAAGAACCAACAATAACTCCTTAATAATCCCTTTGACAACTCTTTATAGGGAGATTCTACCATAGTTGAATTTATTTTCAACTATGGTAGTTGAAATGTATAATTGCCCTTAATTTTGCCATAAAAAATTAAAATTAATATATACATTCATTATAGGACTTGTTACTACAAGTAAATCTATATGTTAACTTATAATTTTTTACAAAATTGAATATTTCAAAGGAAATTCAACCATAGTTGACTCTTTTTTAACTATCGTAGTTTAAAAGTGAAAAGACTATTAATTTTGCCATAAAAATTCAAAATCAATGTAGGTTGATCAAAGTAACTTGATACAATAATTAACCATGTTTAGAAGGATATAAATCTTTTTAAAAAATATGATTTATATTTAATAAATGAATGGTATAAAATTTTCAACTACCATAGTTGAAAATAAATTCAACTATGGTAGAATTTTCACTCTTTATAAGTCATCTTGCTCTGGCCATTTCCAAACAAAGAGGGCCTAGATCTTTCATGCAATCTACTATTAAGTGAACCCAACTAACATCTCATTTACTCTATCTCTATCACACAACTTCGTAGACATTTACACATTAACTAACGGGTGATATTAAATGTCTTGCTCCATATAAAATTAATACTTATTACCATTTTTTACCCCAATTTTTTTGACAATTACTATTAATAATCTATTATAAGAAGCTTTGAATGTGTTGCTACGCCAACAATTAAAATTGATACCATATTTAACGAAAGAATCACATCCATTAGGCATATTTTAGATGCCTTTTGTAAATTTAAAAAAATATATATAAGTGTGATTTTCTATCATTTATATGTATTATTATAGTTATAGAAGTCAATAATGTAATTTTTTTTCAATTTAATTTACAAATATATATGTTTTATACAATGACAAAACATTTAAAAATGTGTCTGAAAACCGGTATGGCTGTGTATTTGTCAATTATATGCAAAAATTAATTAATAATTATTTGCAAATTTTATATGGTACTCGATAGATATTCGGATCTTTTAAGGAGTTAATTTGTTTTAAAAATATATCAATATTTATTCTGCAATTTATTATAAATTTTATTAATATTATCATAAAATTCGACTCCTTAAACATTAAAGAATTTAATTTTACGATGGCAATCAAATAACTTTGCAAGGAAGATCGAGAAGATTAATGAATAAACAAAGATAGATATTTAAAAATACTACATGGAATATACTCCCTCTCCATTTCATATTAATTGCCATTCAATTTAATGTTGTGGGTTCTAATATCATTATTTAATTGATAATTTCTTATATAATATTTTATTAACAATTGAAATTATATATTTTTTATATAATATTTATCGTCACAAATCTAATTGTAGTAATTTTATATAAGATGCCATTATATATATTGAAAAATTTATGGTCAAAAACTAAAATTTGATTACATAATTTTCAAATATGACAACTAATATGGAGCATAGTGAGTAATTACCTATGCACACCATCATAATAATAATAATATAACGACAATTAAGATGAGGGTGGGAATTTAATGGAATTTGTCGGAAGGCTTCGTGGAAGTTAACAATTATGGAGGCGTGTACAATGTAGCTTTGTAGTTACTTTTTTAACATCTGCATGGTTAAGAGTCAATCTTTTCTTTCTTTATTTTATTTTATTGTAAATATTTTAAAGGCCGAGATTGATTGGCATATGAAATCTAACGATCACAATATCTTGTACATCCTAAAATTCATCCCAAGGCAGTCAACTTGGTTCTCCAAGTATAATAGTAAGATTATTGTAAGAGTATTGGAAAGATATGTTAATATACATAAATTTATTATTTTATGAGAAAATTCATCCATGGATTGTATATGTAGGTATTTGTATTGATCTTATTAACTCATGAAAAAAGAAAGTGATCTATAAACACCCAATTGGAGAACCTGTCAAAAAACGTGTACATATAAAAAGTTTAACAAACATACCTATATAGAATACTATATTCAACTCACTGATGTGTACAATAATTAAAACAGGTTTTTGGTGTAGTTCATGAGGCAAGCCATTGAATTACAAGTTTACAACTATGGGAAGTTGACTACATACATGAATCAAATATTGGGAACCCTAGCCTTTGCCAGCCTCAGCCCATTGTAAATGTTATTAAAAAAAAAAAGTCATTTAAATGATATTATCCAGTGGTCTCTCGCGGCATGCACACCCATTTATTTAATGGTAAGATGTGAAGATTGAAACACATCCATGCATGAAATGTAAATGAAAACCCCAACCCCCATTTATAATTACTAGTAAGAGCCCCCGTGCAAGGCACGGGCCGGCATTCTTTAAAAAATAATTGACAAAAATAAAACTTAGTCATTTGTTTAATTGAAATTTACCTAAATTTACTTAAATTTTTCTAAATTTTTATCAATTAATGTATGTATTATCTATTTTTATATCAATCTAGCTAAAATTATCCAACCTTACTTTATTCAATTTTAATTTATCAATGGAAAAAGACAACATTAGCTTCTTCAATTCATGATGATATGGTTGAGTAGCTTATTTAACCAAAATAAAAATGTTAAAGTCTCATAAATCAAATTCTTAATTTATAATAGTATTCTCTTGTTCCATATTATTTGTTATGTTAGAATTATTTCAATCCAAAACTTTTAAATTTTGAAATCCAAAAGTGACATTAGACATGGAAAAAAGTCAAATAAGTGACAAACAATATAAACAAAAGAAATATCTTTTTAAACATAAAACAATGTAAGATGGGTCTATTTTTAATGTTTTTTTTTCTAAAAGATACTATAAACTAAGAAGGCATTTTCATCCCCTTAAATAAGACAATACATTCATTTTAAAAAGTAAAAGATTATGTAAAAATTACAAATTAAACATAAACATCAAGCCATCTCGTTCAATATTTTTGTTGCAAAGGACAATGATACACGTCTCTACGAACGAGACTATTAATAATTATCTTATATGAATTTGATTCATGCAATTTAATTACTTGCATTCCAAGCTTCCTGAATTTGATCCATGCCACGTGTGTACTTACCGGCTACATGCAGGTACGTTATGCTTTTCATCATGACTCACGTCAACTCCCGGTCAAGCCACTATTTTAGTTTGAAAATTCTATCATAGTTGAATTTATTTTCAACTATGGTAGTTAAAAATTTTATACCATTCATATATAAAACAATAAATCATATTTGTTAAAAAGATTTATATCCTCATAAATATGGTTAATTATTGTATCAAGTTACTTTGATTAACCTACATTGATTTTAAATTTTTATGGGAAAATTAATGGTATTTTCATTTTTCAACTACGATAGTTGAAAAAAAGTCAATTATGGTGGAATTTCCTTAAACATATTCAATTTTGTAAAAAATTATAACTTAACATATAGATTTACTTATTGTAACAAGTCTTATGGTGAATATATATACTAATTTTAATTTTGAATTTTCATAAAATTAAGGGTAATTATACATTTCAACTACCATAGTTGAAAATATTTTCAATTATGGTAGAAAGAATCTCCCCATTTTAGTTACATATATATTCCTTTTTTTTATCAAAATATTCCTTTAAAATTTATCTTGGCTATAAGCAAGTTGCAAAAAAAAAAAAAAAAATTGTCGCAAAACAAAAAAAACGGACGACACAACACAACAGTTCACCCTTTTTATTCTTTAGTAAGAAATGAGAACAAACTGTTTGCCTTTTTTTTTTTTTTTGAAGCTATATTCACATCCACAGGTTGAGTGGTCTATGTCCATCTCAGTCTAACCGCACCTCAGTGGAGGATCCCAAATAAAATGCATGTTCGGCGTGTTCTTATTTTGCTTGATCTCATGAGTTTTCCTCTCACTGCTAGAAATTGTGGTGTTTTGCGTAAGAAAAATGGCGTAGATTAAATGATCTCAAACCAATATATGTAAATTGGCTTATAATAAGAAGGATATGTAAATATGCAGAAGAAATTGGTGTAAGTTAAAGGTAAACTTACGCCAACTCTTTTTCTCTCTCTTCTTTCACCGTTGGAAAAAAATTTGCTGTTATAAAATGAAAAGTGGCGTAAGTTTGGAAGTAAACTTACGCCACTTTTGATTGTTTTTTTTTTAATTTTTACAAACATGTGGCGCAAGTTAAGACTGGAAACTCATGCCAACTATAAAAAACATGAGATTCCAATCAAAACTTACTCCAAATATTTGTAAAAATAACCCCACCAAAACCCGCCTGCAGTTGTGTCAGAAACGTGAATGTGGCATGAGATTAAAGCGTAGGATTCTCCAAAATCTACGCCAACTTGGAATAAATTACAAAAAAACCCCTGCGCCTTCCTCTACACTCAAACCCTCATCCTTCACAGAGAAAACGCAGCCATTACCGACGAGAAGAGCCAAAAACAACCGCCATATCAGGTAATTTTTTCAATTTCTTTTTGTTTCAGATCTGTTAAATTTTGATTAATATTATGATATAATGACTTATTTTAGTAATATGCTTGTATAAATTGGTTGAAAAAGTTGAGTGAATTTTTTGAATATGTTTAATTTAGTTTTGTTTGAGTTGGTTTTTATTTTAAATCTAGTTTGGTTTAGTGAGAATAAGTTGAAAAATTGAGTAGTTTGTGTTAATTTGTATGAATTATGAGTTATTTTGTTTGTTTAATTCGATTTTTATGTGTGAAAGTTGGTTTATATTGTAGAATTAGTGAGTTTTAATGTGGTTTATTGTGGAATTAGTGAGTAATATGTTAAATTATGTGTGAAAAATTTTGTATGTTTTATATTGTGGATTATTATGTGTGAAAAATTGACTAGTTTAATTTGAGTAATATGTTAAATTTTTAATGTTTTGTAGTAATTAATTTTAATTAAATTTGATTTAATAAGTTGTTTTTTATGTAAAAATATATATATATATAAATATTTGTGATGTAAAGTTTGATTTCGTATTTTTATATAAGTTTAAGTTGATCGAGTAATATGTTATATTTAATATGGTTTAATATTTATAAATAATTTGGTGAATAATGTACTTTGTGCTTTGCTTTTTATGCAATGTAATGTTTAATGTACTTTTTATAAATAATTTGGTTAAGTGATTTTTAATTTTTTTATGTTCGTTGTTACGTTGTATTTTTTTGTGATTTTTTTTTGCGGAAATTAGGACAAGTTAAGTAATTATAATTTAAATTATGATAAAAATTCTTGGTTTTTTAATTAATTAGATGATATTTAATTATATAATCTAATTAATATTATTTTTTTATATTGGAATTTAATTAGTTGAATACATTTTTCAATTTATAACATTAATTATTATAATACATTAATATGATTTTACGTACGTATTAAATATTTTAATAACATTAGTTCAATTATAAGTTAATATATATGATTAAATGGACTCAATAATTTGATGATATTAGTTAAATAAGTTAATATGAATTTACGTACGTATTTAGTACATAATTTAATAATATTATATATTTTATATAACTTGTACTATATATATAGGTGAATAATAATGAAAATGAATTTTAATATTAATTAAATTTATAAATTGAATAGATTCACAATATGGATGGCCCCCAGATCGTCGATGGATGTATGAGAGGTTTGAACCGCGTACGGGGGTTATTAGGCAAGAATGGACTGATGGGAAAGAAATGTTTGATGAATTTGCTATGAGTTCGATACCAGCAACCAATAGGTATTGGTCGCTAAAGTCGGACGCCGTAGACGTTTTATGTTGTAGTGATAGACGAGGGTTTATGGAACGATATTGGTATTGGACGTGCCATGGTGAAGAATTGGGTAACTTTGATGATGAGGATGGAAGCGGTGACGATGCGGATGGTGAGTCAGAACCGACAACTAGTCCTCCAACAAACAAGGAACCCAATGAACCAACGTGCATCGACCGAACGGAAGAGATGATGAATGATTTCATCACGACGAATGAGTCGCCTAATGCATGAGCTCAACAATTCTATGATATGCTTGAAGCTGCTCAACAGCCTCTGTGGGAAGGGTGTGCAACTCATACTTAGTTGTCCACTGCCGTGAGACTGATTAGCCAGAAGTCAAAGCACAATATGTTGGAGCAAGCAATGAATCTGAAGAACTCCAGCTAATTCTGAGGACCTCATCACAGCATCTGCCGAGGACCTCCAGCACCAGCACTGCGATTTTGTTTGAAAGTGTGAGAAAATTAATTTAGGGAAGTATCCACTAAAACCCTAAATAATATTCTCTCCTACTCTTTCTGATTTGATGCAATAACGATTGTTTCCTTCATTCCAGGAACTCAATTTATGGAAAGCAAATCAAGGATATCAGATTTGTATGGAAGATTGAGAAGATAACTCACAAAAAGGAAACTATCCCCACCAAGATCAAGTAGCCGTTGCTGCATCAATATATATACCAGTCGAAGACTTCTCTTGAGATGTGGATTTCCAAGCAAGTAAATCTAAGTAGGAACTTGGTGTGAGAAAGTTCTGAGTGTAGGAATATTGTGAGTTAATATTCTGAGTGTAGCCATAGTTGTAAGTGGTGAGTTTGTGTAACCAGTGAGCATACCGGTGAGGACCTCCAAGGTCGAGTGTGTGAAGTGAGAAGGGTGTCTCACTTTGAAGTTGTTTTCTCTGTCTGCTATTGCCTCTTCTGTGAGGCCTCATTTACAGAAGACACATGCTAGGTCTTCTGTTCCAGTAGACTAATTGAGGACCTCACGGTTCTCACTTAAGTTGAATTGTAACCTCCTTTGTTCTAAGCACTTTTGTCTATTTAATAAAAAAGTATTTTTCATTATATAAAAGTGATATTAACCTAGTTGTGTTGATCAAAGTGCAGAATTATACATTTAACCCTATTCACCCCCCTCTAGGGTTATTTCAATTGATATCAGAACGGGTCCATAGATCTAAAGAGTTTAACAACTCGTTGTAAAGATCATGGCCGACCTTAACACAACCGAAGCTCCCCAAGGATGCTCATGGACAAGAGCGCCCCTCCTCACTGGTGAAAATTACAGAATGTGGAAGAGGCAGATGGAAATATTCCTCATAGACCAAGATGAGGACCTCTGGACTATAGTCACAGAAGGAGATTTCCCTACTCCCACAAAGAAGAATACTGAAAATCAAGATGTCCCAAAAGAAAGAGCTGATATGACAGTCGAAGAGTTCACAATCTTGGGAAAAAATATCCGTGCTTTAAATTTATTATGTTGCAGTTTGAATCCAAATGATTTTGAATGTGTTTCTAATTGTGAAAATGCCAAACAGGTTTGGGAATACTTGGTCACCTCATTTGAGGGTACAAGTCAAGTTAAAGACATCAAACTGGATATTCTTGTCCAGAAATATGAGGCTTTCAAAATGGAAGAGAATGAGTCAATTGAAGAGATGTACAAGAAATTTAGCAGCATTGCTAACCACCTCAAGTCACTTGGAAAAAACTACTTCAATGAGGAACAAGTCAGAAAAATTCTCAGATGCTTGCCAAGAAGAAAGTGGGGTCCAAAAGTTACAGCCATTGAAGAAGCACAAAATCTGAAGGTCCTCAAACTGGAAGAACTCATTGGGAAACTGTTGGCCCATGAGATCCAATTAAGCGACCTCACAGAATCTAAAGGAATCGCCCTCAAAGCAACTCGAAAATCTTATGATGAATCAGATGAGGATGAAGAAGAAACAATGGTTATGTTGGCAAGAGGGTTCAGAAAACTATACAAGAAAAATCCGACCTTTCGAGGCTACATCAAGGATGGACAGCACAGAAAATCAAAAGGTAAGACTCCTTTGAGAGAAGAATCTGACCCTTTTACATGTTATGGTTGTGGCAACACAAAACATTTGGTTAAAGACTGTCCTCACGCAAGAAAGAACAAGGATAGAAGAAACATGAGGCCTAAGCAACAACAACGTAGGGCAATGCTTGCAACTTGGAGTGATAGTGACTCAAGTGAGGACAATAGTGATGTTGATGAGGTTGCGAATATCTGTCTAATGACTCAACTAAATGAGGAACCAGAAATGTCCTCACCACAAGATGAGGTAAACATTGATGACCTCCTCAATCTCTCACCTTTACATCTCGCTCATAAATGTCTACATCTGTTTAAATACTCCAAGTCACTGATAGAAAGGATCAAGTACCTTACCAAGCATGTTCAAAGTCTCAGTGAGGCTAAGGATAATCTAAATTCTCAAAATGACCTCCTTTTCACAGAAAGCAATAGACTATCTCTTGAGGTCAAAGACTGCTATAAAACCATCACTCAATTATCCAATGAGGCATTCACCACTTCTCATCCCTACAACAATTAATTGGCCTTTACAACTCCTCTTTTTCAACCTCGAACTAAATACTTCCCAAATCAGCCTCCCAGAGGACCTCTTCTCCCTACTCCTAAACTGACCCCTCACAGAAAGCAACATCCCAAAAACTATCCTGCAGCTCATGCTCAAAAGACCTCTCGAGGCAACTCTCCCAGATCACCTAAGACCTCAAGGTTCTTTCAAAAGACCTCCCCTACAACTTATGCTCAAAAAACCTCCCGAGAAAACTCTCCTAAATCACCAAAGTCCTCAAGGTTCTTTCAAGTTGATGAAATTTGGATCCCCAGACCTAATGTTATAACTTGTCTATCAAAATCCAAGGAAGGTATAATGTCCTCTGATGCAGGTATACCTCAAAACCCACAGCGACCTATGGTATTTGGACAGCGGTTGCTCCCGCCACATGACCGGAGATCCAACAAAGTTTTACGAGTTGAAAACCAGCAAAACAGGGAAAGTTACATTTGGAGACAAAAGCCAAGACAAGATCCTCGGCATTGGGAAGGTCGGTAAGGACCTCAACAATTCCTTGCATGATGTATATCTAGTAGAGGGTCTAGAGTATAATTTACTTAGTATATCTCAGTTTTGTGATAAAGGTAATAGAGTCAGTTTTGATAAAAATGCATGTGTAGTGTCTTTAGAGTCGCATCAAGTCATATTGCATGGTCATCATTTGAATAATGTTTATGTTATAGATTTAAGTGAGTCTTCTGGGGACCTCTCTTGCCTTAAGGCTGGAACTGAGGAAACATGGCTGTGGCACCGCCGCCTAGGCCATGTCAGCATGAAAACATTACAAAAGTTGCATAAGTTAGACCTAGTCCGAGGTCTCCCGCCTCATAAGTATGAGAAAGATCGGGTTTGTAATGCATGTGCAAAAGGTAAGCAGACCAGAACATCTTTCAAACCTATCAAGTCTGTAACCACCTCAAAATGCCTTAACCTCCTTCACATGGACCTCTGTGGTCCCATTCCTTACAAAAGTCTTGGAGGAAGTTCATATATATTTGTTGTAATAGATGATTTTACAAGATTTACGTGGGTGTTCTTTTTGAAAAGTAAAACAGAAGCATTTGAACACTTCTCAAAACTCTACAAGAAACTCAAGGTCCTCACAGGAAATTCTGTCAAAGCTATTAGGACTGACCATGGAAAGGAGTTCGACAACAAAGATATGTTTGGAGCATTCTATGCAGAAATGGGGATAACTCATAATTTCTCTACTCCAAGAACCCCTCAACAAAATGGGGTTGTTGAAAGAAAGAAACGCACCCTAGAGGACATGGCAAGAACAATTATCTGCGACAACAACCTCCCAAAATTCCTATGGGCAGAGATCATCAATGCATCAAACTACTCTGAATCGGTGCACTATCCGATCTATTCAGAAAAAGACTCCATATGAATTATTCAAAGGGAAGGCACCAAACATCGGTCATCTTAAAGTCATTGGATGCAAATGTTTTGTCCATACCAATGGTAAAAGACCAATCAGCAAGTTTGATGCTCGAAGTGAAGAAGGAATTTTTGTCGGATATTCTTCTACAAGCAAAGCCTACAGAGTATACTTCAAATCTTCAAGATCTGTAGAAGAAAGCATACATGTCATATTTGATGAGGTTGCCTCTGTGGAACAGACCAATATGCCACCTCATGAGGGTGGCAGTGACGATGAGCCTCCTCCCAGGCTCCCTCCTGCGCCTCCCTCCAACATTGTTCCACAAGTCCCTCCTGAGGCCACATCTTCTCCTCAGGCCTCATCATCACAAGAGCCCTTACCTCAGGCCTCTGCAGAATCGGAGATTACTTACAAGTTTAAAGCAGCTCATCTAGCTAATAATCTCCTCACAGATATCACCACAGGTATTTGTTCTAGGTCCTCATTAAGGAATTTTTGTGCTTTTAACGCCTTTGTCTCGCAGATTGAGCCAAAGCATCATAATGAGGCATTATTGGACCCAAGCTGGATCAATGCTATGCAAGAGGAATTGAACCAGTTCAAAAGAAGCTAAGTTTGGTCTCTAGTTCCCAGCCCTCACCATCATCCAGTCATTGGAGTCAAATGGGTTTTTCGCAATAAATTGGATGAAAATGGTGTCATAACCAGAAACAAAGCCAGATTAGTAGCTAAAGGCTACAACCAGGAAGAAGGCATCGACTATGATGAATCCTTTGCTCCCGTTGCTCGGTTGGAGGCCATCCGAATCCTTCTCGCCTTTGCATCATCAAAGAATATCAAGTTACATCAAATGGATGTCAAAAGTGCCTTTCTCAACGGAGACTTAGTTGAAGAAGTTTATGTTGAACAACCACCAGGCTTTGAGGCCATCACATATCAAAATAATGTTTTTCGTCTGCATAAGGCCCTCTATGGGCTGAAACAGGCTCCTAGAGCCTGGTATGAGCGCCTCAGCAAATTCCTCCTTCACAATGATTTCACAAGAGGAAAAGTTGACAAGACGCTATTTATTAAAGAAAAGAATGGAGACTTTATCATTGCTCAAATTTATGTTGACGATAATATCTTTGGTGCCTCACATTCCTCTCTGGTTGAAGAGTTCTCTCACCTCATGAGTGCTAAATTTGAGATGAGCCTCGTGGGAGAATTGACATTTTTTATAGGTCTCCAAATCAAGCAATCTCAAGATGGCATCTTCTTGAATCAAAGAAAATACATTTCGGAGCTCCTCAAAAAGTATCAACTTGATCACCTCAAGCATTCATCAACTCCGATGTCCTCCACTCTGAAGCTTGATTCAAACCTCACAAGTAAACCTGTCTCTGATAAACTATATAGAGGTATGATTGGCTCACTCCTCTATCTAACAGCAAGCTGCCCGGATATTATGTTTAGTGTTTGCTTATGTGCGCGCTTTCAAGGCGCCCCAAAAGAATCTCACCTCTTTGCTGTCAAGAGAATTTTGCGTTATCTTGCAGGAACCAAAAATTTAGGCCTTTGGTATCCTCGACAGACTGACCTCCATCTCTGTGGATACACTGATGCCGACTTTGCTGGCTACAAAGTTGATCGAAAAAGCACCACATGAGGATGTCAACTACTTGGAGCCTCCCTCGTCTCCTAGCAATCCAAGAAACAGACCTCAGTAGCCCTTTCCACTGCTGAGGCTGAATATGTGGCTGCCGGATCATGTTGCGCTCAAATACTATGGATCACACATCAATTGAAAGACCTCGGTCTACGCTTTACAAATGTTCCCATCAAATGTGACAACATGAGTGCCATTCAGATCACAAAGAATCCGGTGCAGCATTCACGGACCAAACACATTAAAATCCATCATTATTTTATCCGTGATCATGTTGAAAAAGGCCATGTTAACTTGGAATTTGTTCCCACTCAACATCAGCTGGCTGACATCTTCACTAAACCATTGCCAGAGGATCAGTTCACCTAGATCTGTCGTGAGCTTAGTTTGCTTCACCTCGATCCTTAATCCTCGAGGCATATGTTGAGGGGGAGTCATTCCTCTGGAGGACCTCCTTCTCCCCATGCACCTCCTGAGGAGGAGCTTCCGTCTGAGGTCCTCACCTCTCTCAGGTATGATCCCTTTTCCCCTCTGAGCAACTGATGTCCTCATCGACCTGCTCAGCCTCCTAACTGCTGCACAATAAAATTGGCCTCATCGATGGTCTGATCACATCCTCCATATGTGTCTCAGCCGTTGATCCTTTTAATTCGTTTACTTATTTATTAAAAACACTTTCCAAACCCTTCCCCACCTTTTTCCCTTTTCAAATCTTCCTTTTCAAAATCTTTTTTACCTTCCCTAGATTCATCCTCTTTCCCCTATTAATTATTCCCTCTCCATAATTAATTGTCCCATCCCATCATCACTTCCCCACCTACCTCTCTCTTTCCTTTCTCTTTTTCAACCGTCTCTATTTTAACTCTCCTTATAGTTTTAATTTTTACCACTTCCTCTCACACCACCTCTCTCAAACCATTTTCCAGAATACTCCCTCTCTCACTTCTAACCTTCACCATGACTAAACGTTCAAACAAACCTACTGCTCCCTCCAGCGTCGCCAAGCGCTTGCGTTCCAGCAAACCTCCGACCACTCCCGACGCTACTTCCACCAACTCCTCCTCCGATGAGTTCACCATCATTCCCCGCCCTGCTCCGCCAACTGCTGGTTCTCAAGAAGCCTTTCGACAGCGTCTAGAGTCCATGAAGCAACACTCTTTTCTCCACT
The DNA here is from genome assembly GCA_029582165.1 of Portulaca oleracea. Classification (NCBI taxonomy): domain Eukaryota; kingdom Viridiplantae; phylum Streptophyta; class Magnoliopsida; order Caryophyllales; family Portulacaceae; genus Portulaca; species Portulaca oleracea. The sequence continues at coordinate 25,252,270 of CM055889.1, forward strand.
GTGACCGAGTGGACATGGACAGTCTCAAAGCTACCAATTTCGCATTTCTTTCCACCTTGTCCTCTCTTGGTTGTGACCTTTTCTTCACTACCGATGATTTCTACTACCCTAACCTTGTGTTGAGTTTTACGCTCGTCTTGAGGACACCTCCCCAAAATCTTCCAAACCCACCTACAAAACCACCGTCTCTGGCCATGAAATTCACCGCTCTGCTCTGAATCTCGAACGCATTTTGGGCCTCACCCCAGACTTTCCAAACCTGCCTTTACAGACATCACAGATGCCCGTCTTGAACTCCTTCAAGCCTTCGGTAAACCTTCCAAAACAAAATATCCTCAATATACAAATCTTCTGTCTGAGGCACGCTGTCTGTACTTTCTCACTGTTCGCACCATCCTTCCAAGAGGAACCTCCAAAGAGACCATCAATGAACCTTGCGCCTCCTTTCTCTTGAATATCCTCAACGACTGTCACCCAGACATGGGGGAGGTCATTATGAATCACATTGTCTGAGCAGATTCTAGTACTACTGGTCCTCTTCCATACTCTAACCTCCTCAACCATATCTTTAAGAAGTTTAATGTTCCTCTCCCGAATGATGAAAAAACCCCAATCTCTCTCTCCACCATCAACATTGCTACCTTGGAGTCTCTCGGTTACCGTCCTCACACTTCCGGTCACTGGATGCACTCTGATGACCTCAAGCCTCTTCGGGCTTCCTCATCAGCGCCATCTATCCCTCACGGCTCTGCCCCTCTCCAAGCACATATTGATCTACTCCAGGCTGACATCCAGACTCTGTAAGCTGAAGTGCGAGCCCTCCAGGAGCTTCACTAGGCCCTAAATTCAATTCTTCTGGAGAGTATCAATGTCTGCTCCACCTTGAAGGACCTGGTTCGACAGGTTAAAACACTCCTCAGTCCACGCACTCCCCCATCTGCACCAGCTATTGAGGCCAATGTTGATGCTTCCACCGTCGATCCCCCTCCCCCACAGTGATTTCCCTTCCCCTCTCTTTTTTAAACTTTTTTTTTTACAAACTCTTTGGCCAAACATTTTGCTACTTTTGTTAACTCCTGTTTCCTTCTTGTCTGAAAGACAAAAAGGGGGAGAAATTCTTGGCCTGTAACCAAAACAATCTGGTGTACTGCTGCTATATTTGTCTTACTGCTACATTATCCTATATTACTGTTGCATGAATGAACTATTATACATACTACCTATACTCGTTGTACATTGAGAATGCATGTATGGAAGAACACTGGAATTTTGTCTTTCAAACAAAAAGGGGGAGATTGAAGAGCTCCAGCCAATTCTGAGGACCTCGTCACAGCAACTGCCGAGGACCTCCAGCACCAGCACTGTGATTTTCTTGAAAGTGTGAGAAAATTAATTTAGGGAAGTATCCACAAAAACCCTAAATAATATTCTCTCCTACTCTTTCTGATTTGATGTAATAACGATTGTTTCATTCATTCCAGGAACTCAATTTATGGAAAGCAAATCAAGGATATCAAATTTGTATGGAAGATTGAGAAGATAACTCACAAAAAGGAAACTATCCCCACCAAGATCAAGGAGCCGTTGCTGCATCAATATATATACCAGTCGAAGACTTCTCTTGAGATGTGGATTTCCAAGCACGTAAATCTGAGTAGGAACTTGGTGTGAGAAAGTTCTGAGTGTAGGAATATTGTGAGTTAATATTCTGAGTGTAGCCATAGTTGTAAGTGGTGAGTTTGTGTAACCAGTGAGCATACTGGTGAGGACCTCCAAGGTCGAGTGTGTGAAGTGAGAAGGGTGTCTCACTTTGAAGTTGTTTTCTCTATCTGCTATTGCCTCTTCTGTGAGGCCTCATTTACAGAAGACACATGCTAGGTCTTCTGTTCCAGTAGGCTAATTTAGGACCTCACGGTTCTCACTTAAGCTGAGTTGTAACCTCCTTTGTTCTAAGCACTTTTGTCTATTTAATAAAGAAGTATTTTTCATTATATAAAAGTTATATTAACCTAATTGTGTTGATCAAAGTACAGAATTATCTATTTAACCCTATTTATCCCCCCTCTAGGGTTATTTCAGAATGATATCATGTAGCTGATGAGCGAGAGTTGTCCCCAGCCGAACCTATTGCCTAAAAACTATGATGAGTTGAAAAAGAAGGTAAAGAAGTTGGGGATGGGGATTGGGTATGAAACAATTGATTGTTGCCTTAGTGGATGCATGATTTACTATAAGGACGATGCTCATCTTATTGAATGTAAATTTTGTGGCCATCCTAGGTATAAGCCACAGAACTCGTCAACCACGACAAAGAAAGGCGTCACCTACAAGAGGATGTTTTACTTTCCCTTGACGCCTAGGTTGCAGCGTCTGTATGCCTCGAAGAATACAACAAGGCACCTGAGATGGCACGTGGAGATCAAGCGCGAGGAGGGGTTCTTTTACCATCGGTCGGACGGCGCAGCTTGGAAAATGTTTGACATCGTGTATCCAGACTTCGCAGAAGAATCGCGAAGTGTGAGGCTAGGCATGTGTGCGGATGGGTTTAGCCCTTTCAACATGAATGGGAAATCATATTCGATATGGCCGATTGTAGTTACTCCTTACAACTTGCCACCTGAACTGTGCATGACAACACCTTACATGTTCCTGACATGTATTATTCCAGGTCCAAAGAACCCAAGAAATAAAATTGATGTCTTTCTCCAACCCTTGGTGGACGAGCTTCAACGCTTATGGGTTGGAGTTGAAACGTACGACATCTCCAAAAGACATAATTTCAACATGAGGGAAGCTTTGATGTGGATGGTGAATGATTTCCCAGCCCTTGGCAAGCTTTCTGGGTAGAGCACACACGGGGCCATGGCTTAACCTATTTGCATGGAGGGTTTGAAAGCCATCCGTTTGAAGCATGGGAGGAAAGCGTCATGGTTTGACTGTCACTGACAGTTTCTTGATAAGGGGCATGCGTGGAGACGAAATCGAAAAGCATTTATAAAGGGGCACACTTTCCCGGATAAAACTATCCCCCCATGTAGAAAAAACGGACATGAGATCTACAAGGAAGTGAAGCATTTCCCCAATGTGACTACCCATGGCGACTTTGTAGTCCCGAGATTCAAAGAGAATGATCATAACTGGAAGAAACAGAGTATTTTTTGGGAGTTGCCATACTAGAAGGATTATGCGGTTCCACACAACTTAGATGTGATGCACATTGAGAAAAACCTTGTAGACAACATCATAAACATTGTGATGGGGGTGGTCGTGAAAATGAAAGATGACGGAAATGCAAGGAAGGACACGACAAACATTTGTGACAAGCTGGAGCTCCATCTAATGCCTGGTCCAAATGGTAAACCCTGCAGCCAAGAGCTAAATATGTTCTTCTTGAGGATAAGCGAAATGTCGTCTGTGAGTGGGCACAACAGCTTCGATTGCCGGACGCTTATGCCTCGAACATCGCGAACTGTATGGATGCAGAAGGTATATAAAAGGTTTCAAAACTTTAAAAGCCATGACTATCATGTGTTCATGCAAACCCTACTTCCTGTTGCGTTTCAGGGACTTCCTGATGACGTGTTGGAGCCATTTGTTCAGTTAAGCCAATGGTTCAAGAGCCTGTGTGCCACAACATTGGAGCATAGTGACCTAGTCCGACTAGACAAGAAATTCAAATAATCATATGCAAACTTAAGACCATATTTCCCCCTGGCTTCTTCAATGTAATGGAACCCTTGCCCATACACTTGGTTCAGGAGGCATTTATCGGTGGTTCTGTTCAATATCGTTGGATGTATCCCTTTGAAAGGTATTTCGGGTGGCTGAAGAAGAAAATAAAGAACAAGGCACATCCTGAAGGATCAATGGCTCAAGTGTACCTCATGTTTGAGATTTCCCAATTCGCATCTACCTACTTTAGCCATGATGTACCGTCTTCCACAAGTATAGGTAGGTGTAATGAAGATGTGACCCTTACTGGTGAAGAGGATCCTACATCATTGGCGGTGTTCAAGGTTAGAGGGAGTCCCGTAGGAGGTGTAAATACGAGGTGGCTCAGTGAGGAAGAGTATAAAGCAACACACCTTCACGTTCTACTGAACTGTAAAGAAGTTAACCCCTACTTTGAGTAAGCTATGGTCACTGCCTAATTAAATATTTTGATTATTGTCCCTTACATTCGTTGATCGATCTCTAATACGGTACTCGCATCCTGTCTAGGTTATTTAAGAATCACAAGTTGACTTCATATCCCAATGTCATGGACACTCAATTGGATCAAATGATTGAAGCAGAGTTCGGTCATTGGTTTTACCAGCTAACTGTGAGATTCGCAATCCTTTCTACAATTTAGAGTTTATATATTTAAATGAAACCCTAAACTATGAACACTTAAGTTAATTACATGTAGGTTACTCCATATGTAGGCAAATTGGCAAGCCTTTCGCTTTTATGACGATGAGCGTCATGAACAACTTTATATGTTAGCTTGTATGCCTTCCCCTAAAGTGACAACCTGGAGTGCATATCGAGTGAACGAGTTTTTGTTTCACACCCAAGCAAGGAGTAACTCAATGGCTTCGTATAGTGTTGGCGCGTATGTCAAAGGCACCGGGGGAGGTGGATTTGTAGATGACTTCTACGGTGTTCTCCAAGAAGTCATCGCCCTAGAATATGTTGGGCCTATCACCGAGAAGTGCGTATTGTTCATATGTGATTGGTTTGACAACACCCATGTATGAGGTGTACGTTCACATAGGTTATGCCCGTTCGTTGAATTGCACAAGGACAGACGATACTAAAAATATGTTTCATATTTGCTGGTTGCGGAACCCAAGTGTTTATGAATTATCCAGCAGGCATACGTGAGCTAACTGGTGGGTTGTGGTTCCAAACAAACCATCATATGCATAGTACAAACAGTACACCCTTCTATTGGCCCTCCAAGATGATAAACCAATGACTGTTGTCTCGGTCAACCCTAACGACCACCCCGTTTCCTAAGTACTCGCAATTAAAGGGGAGTATGATGAGGTTGGTGACATGGACAACATCCAAGTAATAGTGGGTGATAATATGTTGGATGTCTCAAACGAGAACGAGGAAGACGACGACAAGCACGAAGATGATGATGGTGAAGATGATGATATTGACGAGGACGATGAAAATAATGATGATTGTAACTAAGAATGCTGATGAAAATAACAATGATGAATGTAACGAATATATTTGAGTTTAATGTATATTATTTGATTGTGTATTCTAGTTTCCATCCACATATGTTTTCTTGTTATAGTAATGCATGTGTATTTTAGTTTACTATACTTCATATATAGTAATTCTTGTTGATGGAGTTTATGTATGGATGATTTGAAACTAATGGATATTTGTTGATATGTTATTTTACAGTGAATATGATAGGAAGAGAGGAATCTACGCAATAGGAAGATGGAAACTGACGAAAATCTCGTAGAGTTCGGACTCGTGGAGGGGCCTGTCCTAATGCTGGAGGTTCTTCAACCTCCAACCTTACACCACCACCACACCCATCCATTCCATTAACCTCCTACCAACAACAACCAACCCCATACATTCCATCTACCTCATACCAGCAACAACCACCTCCATACATTTTGTATACCTCTAGCTAGACACAACCACCTCCATACATTCCTCGTATGAAGCCCAATCCGTATGGCTATGCTGGGAGCGACTTAAACGCCCTCTCCCAGGGTGTAGACACCTCCACCCTACGTTACATGGAGTACTTTGGGAGCAAATTCATGTTGCCATCTCAGAATAGTATTGACTACTATGATCAGGGGGTTTAGGGTGGTGCCCAAACTGATGAGGGTGGTACCCAAACGGAACAGGAGGGTGCCCAAACCGAAGGAGAGGGCACCCAAACTGAGCAGGGGGGTGGGCAAACTGAGTAGGAGGGTGACCAAACTAATCAGACTGGTGCCCAAGCTGAAGGGGATGGTGCCCAAACTGATCAGATTGGTGGCCAAACTGAAGGTGATGGTGCACAAACTGAACAGACTGATCAGGGGGGTGCTCAAACTGAGTAAGATGGTGGTGAACAAGCTGGAGATGGGGGGCAACAGACGGATGGGGAGGGTGACCGTTATCGTATTGAGGTTGACCCCCCAACGCATGCTCTAAGGTTAGATGATGGGAGGTTGATCATCAAACCTTGTGATGGATCGTAAGTATCAACCTAAACTTTGATTATATATGTTTCTCTGTACTTCTAATATAATTTTTGTATGTGTATTGCCAGCAACAAGCTTTTTAATTATTAATGTTTAAGTGTATGGCCTTACGAGTCATACACAATAAGGGGCATAATGGAAATAGTCAAGCATCACCACAAAGAATTTTGGCCCAAATGAAAGAGTGTACCGAAGCAAACACGTGAAATGTTCTATAACGAGTTCAAGGTAAAACCCTTGCATGATTTGTTCTTTTGATTTTGTATACCCAAGCAATATGTTGAGTATGTTTATATATGGTTCTCCGGCGTGTGGCCGTTGAAATTTACTAATATGAATTGTTGGATGTATATTTGTATATGGTTCTTCGGCGTGTGACCATTGAGATTTATGTGTGTAATTTGAGGGAAATAGTCCATTTATAGGGGAAACTCTGCTGAAATTTTTTCAAATTTGCATTATTTCTATGTATATGTTTCAATTTGAGGCTGACTTGTTTTTATGGTTTCAATGTAGAAAAAATACTCGTGGCAGGAGCAACATGAAGAAGAAATTCGTGACTGGTGGGACCGCCGTGCTCAGAAAATTTCGCGATGCAATCGGCAAAGCAAAGACACGTTGGAAGATGGGGAAAGGGAAGCCTTATTGGATCATCGACGATGGAATTTGAAAATAATTCATCGATCGGTGGTCAGACCCCATATATACCGAGAAATGAAGCAACATGAGCAAGGCGAGGAGGAAGGAAAACGAGAAGGGCCCTCCTTCACACTTCATGGGTCTAATACCTTTCGGTGTCGTTCGAGAGAAGTTGGTAATAATTCGAACTTCATACATAACTTCACATTTATTAATGTTTTTAATAATGTATATACCACAACAATTTAACGTTTGCATATGACCTTACAGAAGAATAAATGGGACTATGACCCTACAGTCTTCGAGCAATTCAAAGCGACCCATACGAAGAAGGGCGACACTCAGTGGGTGGACAACAGGTTCCAGGAGCTTGGCGTAAGTATCTTTGTCATTCACGATTTAAGAATTGATGATGAATTACGTTCACCAACATTAACTTTAATTCACTTATTCCAATTACTATTTAATTTCTTTGTTCACGGCAGGAGAAAATGGAGAGCGAATATGACAAATACAAGAGGGAGAAGCTTGCCAAGCAGGGGGAGGACGGACAACAGCACCCTCTAATCATGACTGAGGAGGAGTTTTGGTTTGAAAAGAATTTAAACACTCGGGGAAGGGTGGTTGGCATGGTGGATGTGGGGGAAGCGATGAAGAAGAAGTTCCCCCACATTGCAGCTAGGAGATGCCCACGACGCCGTGATGATTCCACTCAGTTCGACGTCCGAGCCTCTATTACGGAGATGAACAGGGAGCTTTAACAAGAATTTGAAAAACGCCTCGAGGAAAGAAAATGCTAAATAAAGAAAGAAATGGCGACCCAATTACGGGAACAAGTAGAGGCGCAAGTAAAGGAGCGGTTTGAATGACAGTTAGCAGAGATACAACCTCTCATGCAACAGCAGTACCAGGAACCATTTTATTGGGCATAACCTTTTATGCCTGGATCATCATCTGGAGGCTATGGAGGATATGGCAGAGGAGTGCTTGAGCAACCGCCACCTCCCCCACCATATGGTGGAGGAGGCTATCTGCCCTACACTGGATATGGAAGAGGGGGCTGTCCGCAGTTTCCTGGTGGTCTATATGGGGGATTTGATCAGTCAATTCCACAGGGGGTGCCCACTGGTCGACCTCCTCCCCCCATATATTGGATACCCCAGTCAACCTCCTCCACCATACACTGGCTGATACCCCAGTTTACCTCCTCCCCCATACCTCGGTCAAACAACATCATTTCCCTCGATCCCCCCCCCCCACTCCTCAACTGACCCCCCAAGATGATCAATATACCCAGGTAAATGTTTTCATATAAACATAATTTAATAACTTACATGTTCCAATAATTAATCATGATGGTGATAATCATCAAAATCTTGAAGGTAATAATACTATGCATTTTGTTAATGTTTAAAATGTTGGATCGCAGGTTCCCTTTTACTTCAAAGAACCGATGAGAATGACGATTATCAACAAGGAGACGACGACAACCGAGGACAACAACAGCGAAGAATAGAGTTTATGTAAATATTTTCATTATAATTTAGAATATTTTGAAATTCAAACACTTATTTATTTTGAATTCTCGATTATTATGTACAATATTCATCGATTAAATGTTTGAACTAGTACGTTATTTGAACTTTAATTTATGTTTAATTAATTTTCTAGCCATTGATCAGATTAATTAATTAATATAGTTTAAAGTTAGAATATAATTAATTTGGAATATATTTGCTTATAGTTTTGATGAAATTTTGGAATTTAAACACTTAATATGAATTTTTTGATTATTTTATTTAAATCTTAATTACCTATAGTAATTATAATTAATCAGATTGTCGTCTAGCTACTAATAATCATAATAATAATAACAAGAACGTAACACACACACACACACACACACATATATATATATATATTTGGAAAAACGAATAGTAATTTCATTAACAAAACAAAGAAAACCAAATACAAACTGTGCCAGGAGCAACAGTCCAAAAAAACTGCAGCACCAAGAAACTTAGCGAAAAACAACTAAGCAACTCTAAGCTTTACATCGTTACAAATAATTTGAATCAAAACTGAAATATCTCTAGCCTGGTTGTTATGAATTCAGTTGTTCCTCTCATGCCAAACATGATAAACATTACTAGCAAAAATCAAAGCAAGTTGGCGTTTGTTTTGGGATCTACTAGCAAGCCAAGCTCTCCAATCTTCCCACTCAATAGAAACATAGTAGAAAGAAGAAACCACAGCAGCAGCAATCTGCGAGGAGTAGGAACGAGTAAAGAATAGATGATCATTTGATTCAGCTTCATTACAGCACAAACAACATTTATTAACCCAAGGAATCCCAAATAACTGAAGACGGTCTTGGGTTAATAATCTCCGAAGCATCAACATCCAGAATGTGAAGGTATACTTAGGAATACTTAGTTTATGCCACACCAAAGAATACCACGGAACAGATTCACCATGGTATTTCAGGTACTGGTATCCTTTTTGAATAGAATACTGGTGGCCTTCCTCATTTAGGTCCCTAAAGAGCCCAATTAGCTCATCCCGAACCCTCAGCAAGCGCTTCCAGTACCAACTCACATTTTGCTTCACTTCACATTCCAATATATTCTGTCTTCGAAGATATACATGGTGAACCCACTTTACCCACAGAGATTCCTTCTCCAACATAATCTGCCAAACAAGGTGTCCCAAAGCAGCCTTGTTCCAAGCAGAAGCATCCCTTATACTTAAACCACCTTCCTGCTTGGACAAACAACATTGCGACCATGAGATAGGAGGAATTTTCTTCCCCCTCCCCCCAAACAAAAGTATGGCACAATCTAGTAACATCATCAATCACATTTGATGGCAAAATAAAAATCTGTGATTTTCTCAATCAATAAAGCACAGTCATGTCTATTAAGCCTAGTAGGTTTAACAGGAACACCCAAATATTTGAAAGGCAAAGATCCCCTTCTAAACCCAGTATTCACCAAAATAGATTCAATACATTCCTCATCCATACCAGCAAATGTAATATCAGATTTATTCTTGTTAGGGATCAGGATATTGATACTTGTTAGATCTCCATGACAGAACAGTAGAAGATCATCAGCAAAGCATAAGTGTATAAGTGGCAGAGACTTACAGAATTGATGATACTTGAAATCAGAGTGCATAGCAGCTTCCTTGATAGCTCGACCCAAATACTCCATAACAAGAACAAAAAGAAGAGGCGAAATCCCGTCACCTTGCCTCAAGCCACGCCCACTTTTGAAATAGCCAAATGTACCACCATTGAAGGCAATAGTAAAAATAGCAATGTATATATATATAAACTTATAATGGTAATTACACCGGTATTTAAATTAATTAATATTAATGTAAAAATAAATGATAAATTAAATAATAGAAATATTTATAATATATCTATAATATATGTAGTTATATATCATATATAATATTTGCACATGACAATAATTTTAGTTACTATTAATAATAACAATAATAATTATTAAGAAGAATAATTATATATCACTAAAAACATAACAATAATACTTAAAATCTCACGCCTTTTTACGTGAGATTTCAAAATCTCACGCCACTTTTCAGTCCCATATATAAACCCACCCAATCTGATTTCTTTTTGTTAGGAAAATGTCCTAAAATCACCTAATCTCTTGATCCCATAATTATTTGCATATTATTTAGTTTTCCTTATTATGTTAGGTTTCCTAATTGTATTAGATTCTAAATCTAATTGGAGTGGGAGTCAAGTTAGGTGTAAAGGGAGTTTTTTTTTATATATATAAATAGAGGATTTTATTCACCTATTCACACAACACAACACACAGAGCATTCTTCACCTCTACCCATCCCTAGGTTGTGAGAGTATTTTTTAGAGTTATTTTGCTTTCAGTTTATTCCCGTTGTGCTATTAACCCTTAGAGATATTGCCGTCGATCTCGTTGTGTTATATAGCCCTTTGAGATCCCTCTTGTAATCTGTCCCCTTATACTAGTGGATTATTGCTCCGTTGTCGTCCGTGGTTTTTTTTTCCCGATTTGGGTTTCCACGTATATCTTGTGTCATTATACTCTCTATTTTAATTACTGATCTTGTTATATTTCTTCTCAATTTATACATGCTGATAATTCTCTCTTCCGCTGCAAATACTACACCTGTTATTTTACCTCGATCCTAATAAGTGGTATCAGAGCCTCACAAAGGTATCTGAGCCAAGTCTAACACTTTCCCTCCGAAATTTTTTTCCCTCCTCAATTATTCTTCATCACTTTCCTCTCCCCACATTTTACCTCACCAATCTCACAATCTACTCCCAAATCTCCCATTAAAATTGAAGATGAAGATGAAGATGATGATGAAGATTAAAGTATGAAGATTGAAGTATGAAGATTGAAGATAAAATTTGTATATAAAAGCTAATTATTTTATGGTACTAATTACAAAAATTAACATTAAAGTTGTATTATATTTTAGATAATTATATTTTTAACATTATATGTTTAGGGTTTAGAGTATTTAAATTTTGTTATTTTAATGATTAATTTCATTAATTGTATACATATGTGTGTGTGTGTGTGTGTGTGTATGTGTGTGTATATATATATGTATATGTGTGTGTGTGTGTGTGTGTCTATAGATATATATATATATATATATATATATATATATATATATATATATATATATATATACACATATATATATATATATATACATACATACATACACACATACATACATACATACATACATACATACATATATATATATATAGGGAGTAGATAGAGTGAGAAAGAGTTTTTGGTGAGAATGAGAGAAGAGTGATTAACAACCCTTGGATAATAGATCAATGGTATTGGAAAAAAAAGAACCATTTTCCCTTTAAATCCCAGCCTTCACGTGACCCCATAAGTGAAAAAAAAATGGAAATATGTGGGGGTATGGGAATTGATGCACGCGTGCTTCCTATCCCAAGAAAAATTGAAGAAGTTGGCCGAGGCGCGGAGCTGAGATGAATCACAAACAACTTTTCAACTCATCCATTTACATTTCTTAATTAAACTAACATTTCTTGATGAGCTGCAGGCGTGGTGCTGAGAAGAAGAATTGAAGAATATGATGACCATGGTGATCTTTTGATCACAGTGAACCTGATGAACTTGATGAACATGATGATCATGATGAACCTGATGAACATACATGATGATCATGATGATCACTTGATCACAGTGAACTTGATGAACATGATGATCATGATGAACATGAGGATCATGATGATCATGATGATCACTTTATCACTTGATCATGATTATTAAAAACAAAATGTTTTTCTGGGTTGGAGATAGAGACCAGAACTTGATGATCACTTCGTCAGGACTTGATGTCCATTTAGTTCGAACATCATGTCCTTGTTGATTTAATACGATGCAAGTTTGTTTTGAACTTGATGTCCATTTAATTTACACATGATTTACATTTCATTTGGGCATGATCGATGTCTATTTGGGTTAACCATGATGTCCATTTAGTTTAAACATCAAGGTGAGAACTTTAATCTGAAGAATGTTCACAGTGAACCTGATAAAAATGATGATCATGATGAACACGATGATCATGATGAACATGATGATCATGATGACCACTTGATCACAGTGAACCTGATGTACGTACATGATGATCATGATGAACATGATGATCACTTGATTAATTGATAATGGTTTGGGGTAAGTTCATTAAAAGTATACAATCGTTAATCATGATGAACATGATGGACATGATGATCACTTGGTCAGAACCTGATGCCCATTTAGTTCGAACAACATGTCCTTGTTGATTTAATACGATATAAGTTTGTTTTGAACTTGATGTTCATTCGATTTACACATGATATACATTGCATTTGAACACGATGTTCATTATCTAATAACATGATGTACATTCCCTTATAACGTATTTCATTACCACATACTACAATGTCCATTTCTCTTATGGATATCAAGTTCAAAACAAATTTGCATTGTATTGAACTCAACAAGGACAGTATGTTTGAACTAAATGGGCATCAATGGTGAGAAGGGAGTTCAAACATATTGTCCTTGTCACCATTGATGCCCATTTAGTTCAAACATCATGTCCTTGTTGATTTAATACGATGTAAATTTGTTTTGAACTTGATTTACACATGATATACATTTCATTTGAACATGATGTTTATTCTCTTATAACGTGATGTTCATTACCATATACTATGATGTCCATTTCTCATATGGACATCAAGTTGAAAACAAATTTGCATTATATTAAACTAAACGAGGACAATATGTTTAAACTAAATGGACATCAATGGTGACAAGAACAATATGTTTGAACTCCCTTCTCGCCATTGATGCCCATTTAATTCAAACATATTGTCTATGTTGACTTTAATACAATTCAAATTTGTAATGAAAACAAAATGGACAAAATGGTTAACCCAAATAGACATCATGTCCAAATGAAATAATGTATAAATCAAACGGACATCAAGTTCAAAACAAACTTGCATCGTATTAAATCAACAAGGACATGATGTTCGAACTAAATGGGCACCAAGTTCTGACCAAGTGATCATCAAGTTCTGGTCTCTATCTCCAACCTAGAAAAACGTTTTGTTTTCAATAATCATGATCAAGTGATCAAGTGATCATCATTATCATCATGTTCATCATGATCCTCATGTTCATCATGATCATCATGTTTATCAAGTTCACTGTGATCAAGTGATCATTATGATCATCATGTTCATCAGGTTCATCGGGTTCACTGTGATCAAAAGATCACCATGATCATCATGTTCCGATCAGTTTGGGTGATTTGTTGAAGATGGTTGATAAATCGGCCATTGACAAAGAAATGATCCTCCAACGACAATCACTGATTCAATCCCTTTGGTTTTCCCTTTCTAGAACCCAACGGAAACCACAACAAAAAATTTCAAATCAATCTCAACAGAGTTGTGTTTTACAATTAATAAGATGGATGGGTTGAAGATGTTTATGATCATCCCAAACCCCATGCGCTCCATGAGCCGCCAAATCCACACGCCTGCATAAATTCCCAGCGTTTTTCTCTGGTTTTTTTTTTTCATTTCCCCTCACATGAGGCTTGACAAATAAAGGGAAAAGTGTGTGTTTTTGCTGGCCCTTGATCTCTCATCCAATGGTTAATCTCTTTTCTCTCATTCTCACCAAAAAGCCATTCTCATCCTATCTATTCCAACATATATATATATATACACACACACACGTATATATATACACACACACACACACACACACATATATATATATATGTGTGTGTGTGTGTGTGTGTGTATATATATATATATGTGTGTGTATATATATATGTGTGTATATATATATATAATCTTGATACAAGATGAGTATCATTATCCTAATTTAAAATATAAACTCTAATTTGGCCACTAGAAAATTGAGTTGAGAATACTAGATTTCATGAGAATTGAGAATGAATTGAAAATACTTTCTTAGACAGTAATTTACAATAACAAATCACATAAGGTTGTGTTGAAAAAAGAGGCAAAGAGAGATTGCAAAATTCACATCACACGGAAAGGGAAAAAAAGTTTAAAACTTGCTTTTGACAAGCCTCAAACACGCGCACAACCAACCCAAGGTAACTGCATCTATGTCCACTTACCATTCACACCAAAAGGGAAAAACAAAAATGTTTTAAACTTACTTTTAACAAGCTTCAAACCTACCCAACCTAGCTGCATCTATGTAGAATGCGCTGTCCCTAACCACTCTGTTGCATTTCATTTTATGATTGTCTTTCCAATGAAAAATTCTAACTAAAGTATAAATATTTTTCTTTTCAGAAAACTATTTTTTCCCCCAAAATTCCAGTGGTGTCACTGACTCCTCTACACAACATCAGATCCGCCTCTGCGTTCCATCCCAGCCCCTGTTTGATAAGATCTCGCCCATGTAATCAACTCCGCCACATAAAACTTACCCTCACCCCCTTTTTACTTTCGCTTCCAAAATGGTGGAATTTGGGTAGTATTTGTGTAATACTTTGTTATAAGGTTAAGCTTAGCTTAAAAGGGATTGAAATGACTACTTATATTACCAAGGTGCACCTTCCTTTTAGGAAGCTCACCCGTTGGGAACTCCAGTTAAGCGTGCTTGGTTGGAGTAGTCTTAGGATGGGTGACCTCCTGGAAAGTTTTCCCAAGCAGCGTTAGAGCGAAGACAAAGCACGCTGGAAGGACCCGTGGTGATTTACGGGGCCAGTTGTCGATCTATAAAGTTGTTCTCGGTCATGTTCATGGCCCGGGATGGGCTGAGGCATCATAATTAGGTTTTCAAAGTTTGTGCCACTAAGGACTTTAGGTGGATTAAGATCCTCGAGACTTGGCGAGCAAGCAACGCTATATTAAAATCCTCAAAGTCCCTTAATCCCATACTGCCACCAGCCTTCCCTTGACACATCTTCTCCCACGCAACCTAGTGAATCTGCCTATTCTCCACGTTCCCCCCCCCCCCCCCTAACCGAAACCTACTCACGATACTGCGCATCTCCCCACATAAGGTAGTAGGTAACTTAAACACACTCATCACATAAGACGGGATGGCTTGTAGCATCGCTTTCACCAGAAACTTCTCGTCCCGCTTGTGACAACATCTTTTCTTTCCACCCCCGGGCTCTATTCCATACATTCTGCTTCAGCTAGTCAAAGATCACTTTTTTGGATCTCCCCAAGCATAAAGGCATGTTGATGTACCTCTTATTGCCCTCCATCTCTTTCATGCCCAGAATCTTCATGAGTAGTTGCTTCTGGTTATCTTGCACATTTGCACGAAACATAATCTCCAATATGTCAAGATCTATCTACTGTCCAAACTCCAGACACTTCCTGAAACTCCGTCAAAATAGCTCGGAGGTATGTTGTGTGCCTTCCATGGGCTTGCCCCCTAAAAAAAGGAGGTTGTCGTATGTGAACAACAAATTGGTGACTTTGGGCTCTCCACGATAGATCGTTATCCACTGTAGACTACGTTCGGTCCACACTTTCTGGATGAGGGATCACATACCCTCTAAAACAAAAAGGAAGAGATACGGGGATAGGGCGTCCCCTCGGCTTGGTTGTACATTTCCCACAACTTTTCCAGTTTCATTAAAGGAGAACGTGACAGTTCACATACATTTGATCACCTTTCTGAAAATCAAACCTAGGCTAAACACTACAGTCCGAAGGGAATCAGAGAAATAGAAACCCCCACCTTATGTAGACAACATTGGTGATGGATGAACACTTGACAACACATAAGGAGATTAGTGGAGTCAAATGTGCTCAACTTGTTCAAGGAGATATTACAGATGAATAAGGATATGGTGAATCAGTTTCTGTTTGTCATGTGACTGGTACATATCTATCATCTCTGGTTACAAATGGTTTATCGGAGCAAATTTCAGAATAACTTCCGTCTTCACCAGTAGCGTTATCGAGAGATGGAATGTTTGGGAGCGATTAAACACCATTCAAGATAGACCCCTTGATTCTTCATTAAATAACATTAATCATGAGAACCAGGCACTAAATAATAAATAAGGAGTACTCAGACAACTACCCGCGTGGGTTTAGTCCCAGCTCTTGAATCTTGATCCATGCATTGAGAATGTAACATAGAATGTGCATGTTACAAAACTGGTCATTTGATAGTAACACGTAAAAATGATTATGATTAATAGACTTATGATTTATAAAAAAGGGCAGCCTCATGCACAAAGCGTCCTCCGAGCAGGGAACTTATGATTTATATAAAAAAAAATTAACAAAACAGTGAGCAATTTTATTGAAGCTAAGAACTTAAAGATCTTGATGAAGTTGTTGCTGCGGGCTGCTGCTAAGGGTACTGTCATCAAGCAAAAGGTGATTTACAGATGGAAACCTACAAAATGCAATATCTGCAAAACATTTGGCCAAACCGAATCCAATTTACAAATGGAGTGATAGCACAGATTTGGTTTCCTTGAATCTATTCAGAAACTGACCAAGGATTGGTTCGTCCCCCACCCCCCCCCCCCCCCCAAAAAAAAAAAAAAACCTAAAATGGTCAAACAACAGAAGTGAATAGCATCATGCATTAAAAGAAACACAACAGAATCAGGAAATGCATTCAGAAAGCATGGCATATATTAAAGCTAATACGGAGATAACCTTCTTACCACAGCAATTGCCAGATTTCCAGGGGAAAGCGCCAACCCATAGCATGCATCCGACACAGAAGGAAGCTGCCAAAAAGATAACGAATAGGAATTTGATTAGGTTCATGTAAACAATTTATAGCTGTTGCTTTCTGCAAACCAAGATGGATCTCCAACAAAGTTAAAACCATACAAGGCAATGGGGGAAAAAAAAAAGAAAAGGAGAAACATACATCTGAGAAGCTCTTGCCTAGGTTGTTTGCTGGGATAGAAACTTCAGACAAAGACCCCTTATGATATATCCATCCATGCACGGAGTTATCCTGTCATTAAAACATGTAGTCCTTAATGTCAAAACACATGTTCTACCTTCCTTGGTTCTTCATGTTCCCACCATTCAGATTTCAATTTCTTAGTATGAAAAGAGCAAATTCGGATCATTTTTCTGTTCAGATGCATTCATGTTCTGTAATCTGTACTCCCAACAGTTGAAATAAAAGTATCAAATTTCCACATATAGTAGGCACTAGCTGCAGAGAAAATCTCACAATGATCCGACCAAAACCACTCATAACTAGGCATTCTAATGGCAAGTCTATTATCAAACTCTTACCAGGCTGCAACTATACAAACAGTGTCCATCAAAAGCCCAAGCTAGACCAGTGATCTGAAATAGGTAAACGTCATTTATTTCCTTGTTTAGAAAACACAATGTCAAAAAACCAGCAAAAGGCAAGGAACTTACTACTTGCAGGTGTGCATTATAAGATCCAACTTTGTTAGAGCTCCTAGTCTTTGCATTACATGTCCATACTTCAAAAGATCCAGATCCTTTGCCAGCAGCTAGAAGAACCTTACGAGAAGAGTGAACTGGCACCAAGAGAGAAAGTGCAGAGACTAGGACATTATCACCAATCGTAACCTGTTCCAAATGAGGTTACAAGAATCTAGTAAACGAACCACTGGAAAGGCTACTGCACGTGAAAGCATAAGCCCCAAAATATGCAATATATATTACATGAACATAGAGTTTATACTCCAGAATATCTGCAAGAACAATATATATTACATGCACCTGGAGCATGTATAAATTGCACAAAATATTGTCAGAAGTACCTCACTGAACAAAGAAAATGGAACCCGGCTAGATTCAGACGCCTTTTCAAGATCATTGCCTTCTGCTGCCCAGATCTTCACACTGAAAATTTCATTCTGAGTTAAGATAAATTATAGGAAAAATACATTAAAGGCACCACTTAAAGCATTGATCCACAGCTAACCCACCTCCCGTCAGAACAGCCAGAGGCTAATAGAACCCGAGGAGTGGGACCAGTAGCAAGCAATCCCCAGCTCAGTGCAGTGACCCATGCATTATGAGCTTTTAGCACACCAACAAGGACCATTGTTGTTGGATCATCTTGATTATCAATAGAGTAATGTGGTGGTCTATGGATCCTCCATATGGAAATATCCCCAGATTTTGCTCCCACAGCTAATAGTGCATAGAAGTCGCATGAATTATTTGCCCCAGTTGAAGAAAACTTCAGCACTGGAGACCAAGCAACAACGACAGATGAGAGCATCGAAGAGCGCAAGGCATATTGCTGTGCAGTTATAAGACTTTGGCTGCCATTGACGGGCGTCCTCTTCGAGCGATTACTTCTAGTTTTAGTTGCTGAATCCTTTTGAGTGATGTTCACTTTCTCGTTGCCATGTTTATTAGCAACCATCTGATAAAAAATGAGATCATAAATTTGGTTAAAGAAAACCTTCTATCCGGATTCGATATTTATTTTTTTTTAAAAAAAAGACAATAAAATCCCTTGAAAACAGGTTTACAAACAAGATGGTATGACGTGAGAATGCACCTCAGGCAACTCCTGCATATGTACTTTAACACAGGTGACCTGCCATGACTTTTCCTCTGCAACACACAATGGTGCCAACCTAACATCACTAGGTTTTAATGCTACAGCTTCAGTATCCCCTGTCCACAGAGCACAAATGAATTGCTGAAAAAGATAACTTTATGTTCTTAATGCACTACAACGAAAATAATAATAATAATAACAATAATAATAATAATAATAATAATAATAATAATAATAATAATAATAATAATAATAATAATAATAATAATCACAATCATAATAATAGTAATAATAATAACAATAATAATCATAATCATAATCATAATAATAATAGGAGCCACAACCACGGTAATATACTTTCACAGATATACACTCTTCAAACAGGACGAGTATGTTATTGCTACTGAGGCCATGACATTTAACTAACCATTTTTCTTACTTTTCTAAGATCCTGAGCCTAAGCCAGAAAACATTTTACTCATTCGCTGTTGACATTCTCATCAACTGTGCAGCACGGACACTTCTTTCAACCCTGTGTATCCGTGTCGGACACGTATTGGACACCGACACTCTTGGACGCTCCTCGGATACGTGTCAGACACGCGAAAAAACGTGTCCTCTATATAATTAATCAAAATAAACATCCGACACTTAGAGGACTCATGGTGGACACGCGAATCCCATCCTTCGGACCTTCCGAATCATTGATGGGCATCACATTTTCGGCTAGCCTACTTCCATGGGACATCCTCAACTATGATATCATTTTTTCAATACATCATTGTTCTTGCCAGCTGCTTTATCATCTTACACATATATTTGTCCCTTTCACATAACTTTGTCGCTCTTCGACTAAGTAGTTAGATTTTATGCTTTATATATAGTTTAAGAATTCATAAACTATTACAGAACATTTACTTATTACCAAACATTTTAAAAATAGAATTTGATATTTTATGAAGTACTATGTAAACTTAGGGCACGTGTCAAACTACATGTCGTATCCTTATTCACTACAAGAAATGTGACTTTTACCAACAGGGCCATATCTGTTGGTAAAAGTGACTTTTCTGTTGGTAATAGCTTTTACCAACAGATAAATATCTGTCACAAAATTGTTGGTAAAAACTCCGTTGGTAAAGGTAATACCAACAGATATGTGCATCTGTTGGTATTGTTTAGTAACACCATCAGGTCAAATCTGTTGGTATTGCATATTGCTTTACCAACAGATATGTAACTGATGGTAATCAGACTTTTACCAACAAAATAAATTGTTGGTGTTACAATTTTGGCGCCAAAGTTATCACTTGTACCAACAGATTGTTTATGTTGGTAGTACTGTTTTGGCGCCAAAACTTATTATAATTCTCTTATATCTGTTGGTAATAGTATTATGCACATGTACACATCTGTTGGTAATAATTATATATCCAAACCGTGTATCTATCAATAGTTACATTTTTGCCATTCGCAACCACCTGCTAATTGTAAATGCCTCTTTCAATATATCCCTGTATTAACAAATATTTGTACATATATAAATATTTGTTCCACCTAAAAAGAAGAACAAACCTAAAAATAATAGTCACTTAAAAACATCACATATCATAGAATAACAAATACATTGTCGTAAACACATAGCTAGAATGTATGATTTGAATTTGACATCTTTCTTTCAGACTGGTTTACTTAGGATGGAGTCCAAAGGCTTCCGTCTCTGGCCCTAGGTTAGGTCTCCGCTCCATTGATTCCTGAGAAGGGCCCCTGAAGATATGGAGGCACAGAGCACTGACTTAGTTGAAAGCCCAACATGGATGAGGTTAAAGAAAACTTGCAAATAACTTGTTTGTAACTAGTACATATATAACTAAAAACACAAGTTTAACCGTAATTTGTCCATATATATAAAACTCAAACGATATCATTCTCTTGTTCATCATCATTTCGGCCATCAATATCTTCAACTTCATGTTCATTTTCACTTTCAGCATCATCATCATCAAGCAAATCAAGAAGATCATCCGACAATCCCTACAATAAAATTTATGACAAAAATAAGTTAATGCAACTAATTCAAAATTAAAAAAAAAAAGGAGAATCAACCTAAGGAACATATGCAATTTCTCCTCTATTATTTGACAACAATATAAGAACATGATATATTTCCAATAACATAAATGATACAAGTTATATGCTTGACATATGCCACCCAACAACTTATATAAAACAAAAGACAAGCACAATTCACCAAGGTTAAAACATAGGAATATTGATAGTACGTACCCCGCGTTCTATAATTACTTTCAACAAGTTAGTGACTTTTCCAAGTTTCTTCTCCAAACAGTTAACTTTTTGTTGGCTCTCCTTTTGCTCTTCCTCAATTTTCTTCCTTTTAGCTCGTTCTTCCTCTAAGGCACACCTCTTGGAGTTGGAGCGAGGAACCTTCCTTCCCATTCCATAAGTCTTAGCATAGCCATTCTTATCTTCTCCAACAACTTTTTCAAAAATTTTATCACGAGCGGCTGTGTCCAATGAACCTTCTTCTGCGGTAGCTAGTTCATTCTCCAATGAGATCTGCAAAATTAAGAATATGACAAGATGATGCATAATTAAAGAGGTAACAGAGAAAAAATTTCAATGAAAAATAATAATGTTTAATTGATTCGTTAACCTTTGTTGCAGCTGAAGCATTGTCTAACTTTGAACCCTTCTTAGGAACATGGGTCAGGAACCATGCTCCAAGCTTATCCAACTCATTACCTTTTTCCTAAGTATAAAATATAATACGAAGTTAGTTAAATAAAGCACAATGGATATAACATTAACAAAGTATCATGATACTATCAACAAATGACTATAGTACCTCCTCTTCAGCACGCAAACGAGCAAAGCTCTTCGTCCCAGCATAATGGGCCATCTTTAGTTTCCCACGATTCGTAATGCCTGCTTTAGTTCTTTCCTAATTATTTTTAAAATTATAATGAATTAGTTTTCTTTGAATAAGTGATTCAAAACTAGTTAGACTTCTAATAACTATTACATAATTATTAAATGTTATCATAAATGACATAAATTTACCTTTCCTTTTTCAGATTCCCAGAACTCCACTAACTTAACCCATGTCTCCTTAGGTATGTGATCGGGCTTCTTTGATATTGCTTCATCATGTGTTCTTCCATCAAAACAAGCAACTTTTAACTCTGATTTGTAACCTCTCCAACAAGCATTCATTTTCTCTAGAGCCCAATTGTATGGCTCCTTCCCTTCGGGAAAGTAATATGAACGCTGTAGAGGCATCTCAGTTTTTTTAGTTTTTTTTAAAGCAAAGCACTTGAACTCTAACAAGTATTAAATCATGTTTTATTAATCATCAACCATATGCATACCTTCACTTCTTGCCATATGGCCTCCTTTGCCGCTCGCGGTATCTTCCTCCAATCTTCACATTCAAGTGGTAATTTTCGAGGGTCTCGTGCAAGGCAACCAATCAAAGAGGACATTTTCCTAGCCGAGTCGCCAATAGGTTGTTGATCCTCATTAACTTCAACTTTTACCGGGTCTTTTAAGACCTTCGTCTTGTTATAACCGCGACCCTTCTCATTCTTTTCTTTGGTTGCTCGTATTCGTCTTCTACTTGTCATATTGTAACCAGTTTGAGAAGTATGAACTTCAGTTGACGGAGTATCATGATCGCCATTATCTCCATCTACCAGAACAAAATAATAGAAAAAAAGAAATAGGTCATCCAATTAACAAGAGAAAAAAAGCTTAAAAAAGATTTTTCTATTGGATTCTTTTGTCCTATTAATTAAAACTAGAGTAGATAAAGTTGAATACAGATTGACTAAACTATTCAAAGTTTCCATCTCACTAATAGTACTCATAGATCCATCTCCACTAAATAATAGTACTCATAAGTCCATCAGGTTGATTTCCTCATTAAAACTTTCCGAATAGTTTGTCATGTATATAGGAATAGAGTATACCTATTGAACGTCTTGTAGTAGAATCTCCAGAGCTTATTGGATGACCTTGCCATGATAGAGCATAACAAAAAAAAAAAAAGTAAAAAATGGAAAAGAATTGGTTATTCAAATAGCCCATGAAAAGAGAAAAAGGCTTAAACATGAACTGTAATATAATTCATGATAAAGAGCATGAGTATAAAATGAACCTAGTTGGGATGATAGCAAGACAATTAGTAACTTTAAATAAGTGAAAAATGACAGAAAATAATATACCTATTGAACGTCTTGTTGTAGAATCTCCAGTGGGTTCTTTTTGGTGAACATTGTTCCCCGTTTCTGCACTCGCACTACCATTTGACCTCATTGTTGGATGACCTTGCCATAATATTTGGAAGTGATTTCGCACTCTTAGAAGATTTTCTTACTTGAATGAACTTGCCATAAAAGAGAAAAAGACTTACTTGAATGAACTTGGAGATTTTCTTCAGAACCTGAATCACTAACATTTGGAAGTGATTTCGCACTCTTAGAAGCATCATGTTTTTTAGCATCCAACTTACGCTTCATGTCTTCCAGTAAGTAGTCCATAAAAACAACCCAAAAAGAAGAGTTTTTGAAATAATAATTGGCAGGGAAAAAAAACTGAGTTTGAAGCTAAAGTAGCTTAAACTTACTGTTAACAACATTTGTGCGATTTGTTTGAGAGGCTGGCTTCTCGGAGAATAAAGAACGACGAGTTGAGGTTGTCTGAGGTGCATCCGCATCTGTCCAACTCGTGGCAACTTGACTCTGCCTGTTGGAAGTCAGTTTTCTACCCACTGACTGCAAAAGTTGATTTGTTGATATAATCTTTCTCTTCCTGATAGTATTTTCTGTAGATGCCATAATCTAATGCATGCAAATTCAATTAGTTTTGTCTAATAGTCTAATAAACAATGGTAAAACTAAGGTACAAATTATTTTCTCAAAAGTCACTCAGCATAGTCATTTCAGAAAATTGAAATAAGTAAATGTTCATCTTCATTTAACAACTACAAACGAGATTGAAAACATTGCTAATCAGAACCATAGTCATATAAGGTTTCGTCTTCTTCATCACTGTCACATGTAATGTAGTCAAACTCCATATCAACATCATCATTCTCTTGAATCACATCAATGAACGGTTCATCTAGTGTTAGTCCCTCAATATCCTCTCTAGCATAATTCATTTCATCTTCACGGAGCACATTGCAATCAACTCCTTGAATGAGATCCACTTCCGGTATGGCATCTACTTCCATTTCATACAAATCTATTGGCTTAGTAGCAATTGCTACATGCCAATTTTTCTCCTTTGGCTCACGCACATAAAAGACTTGAATAGCTTGAGATGCAAGAATAAATGGTTCGTTTGTTATCCAACGTGATTTAAGATTAACTTGAGTGAATTTGTATTCATCTTGTTTGACCCCTTTAATTGGATCCACCCAATCACATCGAAACAAGACGACCTTTCTTCCTTAAGGATAACTCAACTCAATTATCTCAGTCAATACACCATAACAAGCTAATTCTCCCTCTTCAGTGATTGAGTTGACCATAACACCAGAATTTTGGTTGACACCCTTGTCGACTTCCTTTACACGCCAGTTGTACCCATTACAACTGATCTTATCCATGGTCTTTATACACATGTCTGGAAATCTACTTAAGTATTTCAAGTCAACAGCTATCTTATCATCAGATGGAAGATGCCTAGAAACCTGAAAAATTAGGATTATATGTTAAATAGGTTGTATATAACTAGTTCACGAATTATGTAAGGACATTTCTTAACACTTACATTGTGGGAAAACCAATTCGGAAACCTCGTTTTATGAATCTCAATTAGGGATTCATCTTCAGATTGAAACTCACTGTTAACCAACTCATAATGCTCTCTGAAATAGTACACAACAGAAGAATAAGAAACGAGAGATATGCTTGAAAAATTTTGAACGACATTTGGATACTCAAACTTACTGTGCATAAGCTTCAACTTCATCGCAATTAGACAACACATAATCATCAGATGAGTCAAGAATTAAGAATTAAGAAAAGGAAATTGAGCGAGGATAGCAAAGGAAATCATCAGATGAGTCAAGAATTAAGAAAATCAGTAATCACCATAGCCCTGATTAGAGTAATTGAGTCAGGGTAGCACAAAAAAAATCATCAGATGAGTAAGAATTACCAGAGCAAACGACTGCGACAGGGGCTGATGGGGACTACGATGGGGACGAAGAGCAGATGATGGTCTGCGACGACGACGAGCAGATGATGGACTGCGACGACGACGACGAGAAGAGGTGGACGGCGACGGCGACGGCGACCGGAGCACACGAGCAGAGGGGGCCGGGGTTAGCGATGAGCGCTGGTGAGGGAGGAAGGGTCGTGATAGGGTTAGGAAATAAGGAGTTCAAAGTTTTTCAATTTTGTTAAGTTTGTGTTTTTGCAATTTTTTAGTGGAATTGGCGCCCAAGTGTTAAAGACTTTTACCAACAGTTTTTTATCTGTTGATAAATCACAATTATACCAACATAAAATATAATTGTTGGTACTATGAATATAATACCAACAGTTCAATTTGTATCTGTTGGTATAAATTTTTTTTACCAACAGATAAATTAGTTGTTGGTAAATTGTTATTAATACCAACAGATATTGAATCTGTTGGTAAATAAGCACTTTTACCAACAGATAATTTATCTGTCACTAGCAATCTGTTGGTAAAAGTCACTTTTTTTGTAGTGATTTTTTCAAAAATTGCATGTCCTCGTGTCCGTGTCGTGTCGTGTCCGTGTCTCATGTCCGAGTCTGTGCTTCTTAGCTCATCAATACAGTGACTCTCCAAAAGTCAATTACTAACTTGTTATTACAGGATAACTGTGGAGCTTATTTTTTTCTTGCATGTAAACCATAGGGTTTTTCACAAGAAGCAGTGAAGTAGACAAAGGATCCAGTTTAATCACGAGTAAGAAAGCGCCATAAAATAGCTATTACTCATAAAAAAAAATGAGTCAAAATTAAGTTGAGTCAAGATAGTACCACTGAATTTGACCAACAGATTGTCATCAGAGAAACCCACAAATACACCTTCAATCCATCTGCAAATACAGGAGAACTATTCAATAAAGACAATTCATAAATTGAGTCATATAACTCAAACATGGTTTATGTCGCAAACTTGAAGCAACATTGACAAGTACTAATTACTAAACCAATCACCACAAGAATTCAGCACATTGGGAACACATCAACACCAAAATCATCAATTCATAATATCAAGAACAATAGAACGAAGCAACACATCCATCAATAGTTTTCCATTAAGTGATCGCTACCGGCACTAAAATTCCTATCTCCTTCATCACTACCTCCAAAAATCTCATTTAACCGTGTCATATGTTTTGCTCATATCGAGTTTTGCGGCCATCCAAGATTTTACGTATCGGATAATTTGTGTATAATGATGTATCTTTTTCATATACATCTTTTCTTTTATTTAATGCATCTTTTGGTCATTAGTACCTTGTAAGGTACTAACGTGTGTACCTTATAATTATTGACGCAAACCACCCATAGATTTGTATCCTATCCCATCCCATCCCATCCCATCTCTCTCTCTCTCTCTCTCTCTGTGTGTGTGTGTGTGTGTGTGTGTGTGTGTGTGTGTGTGTGTGTGTGTGTGTGAGAGTGAGTGAGTGAGTGTGTCCCTCTACCTAATGAATTCGTAATTTCATGCCCATATGAATTAACAATGTAATAGCCCAACTCCTAAGAGGGGCTATTATTGTCAATCTCAAATTTATTAAGGGCGCGCGAGGAAGATACAAAAAAATTATTAGAAATCCTTTTTCAAAATTCTGTAGAAAATTCAGTAGTGTTCTATCTGTAAAATGAACATTTACTAGACTTTTAGCCTTACAAAACTGCAAACGAATTCACAATAAGGAAAAATAAACTCAATGGCCACACGCCGGAGTACATCATGAGCCACACACTCGGATAAATGCAAGAAACAATCTCAAACATTCCAGACTCAAAAAATACAACCCTAACATATTTACACTTGATACATTCTTGAAAGTAAATAAATGCATAGACAGATACATACATAGACATTACATAATTATTGAGAAGTACAAACAGAAACAATGGTGTTAGAGCCTCGATTATGCTCCCTGGTTCACAAGAGCTACATGTGCCCATTGGTTCATGTTTCATTTTCTTCTTCTTTTTTTTTTGTGTGTTTTCATTTTTCATTTCATTTAAATTTTTTGTCCATATTTAATTATTTACAATTTATTGGACTGAAAAAAATATGATTTCTAATGATTTTCTTTTGAACCATAATTATAATAATTTTCTTTTGAAGTTCATTGCATTTAACTATTCAACATTTGATTATTTTGTTATACCTGATATGTTTTTTTTTGTTATGAGCATTTATGTCGGCTGGAGGTTATGAGCATTCGTATTGAAGGTTGTGGATGTTCATCCACTTATTTATAAGCATATAAATTTAAATGTTAAAGATGCATATTTATTAGCATGGTTTATGAATACTTATATACTGATTTATTAGCATGGTTGGCCAATAAATTTAAATGCTAAAGATGCATATTTTATGTTTATTCGCTTATTTTTTGCTTTAATTTTCTTTTGAATTTCATTGCATTTAACTATTGAATATTTAATTATTTTTTAATACTTGATATGCATTTTTTTATGAGCATTCATGTTAAAGGTTATGAACATTCATCTAATGGTTTATAAACATTCATACACTAGTTTATGAGCATTTTAGTTTAGGTTTATGAGCATTCATATATTGATTTATGAGTATTGTAGTAAAATATCAGGTTATGAGTATTCGTTTTAGAAGTTAGGAACATTCATATATTGATTTATGAGCGTTCATATACTGGTTTATATATGAACATTATAGTTTAGGTTTATGAACATGATAGTTTAGGTTTATGTGCATTCATGTACTTGTTTATGAGCATTGTAGTAAAAATGTCAGGTTATAAAACTAATGAAATCATTTTTGTATAATGAATCATCATACAAATTAAGATATTAATGATCAAAATTTTTTACACAAAAATGTAGCCAACAAATAAAAAATGGTGGAGTTAGTATTAAATATTAAAATAATGTTAAATGCTTAATGCAAGGAAAAGAATAAAATCCAAAAAAAAAATAAATAAAAATTTATCTAAAAGTACAGAAAAATTAAATTATAAAATAATAAAAAGATTATAATGAAAATTACAAAGAAATTAAAATTAAAATTAAATTAATGAAAAGTATAATTAAATTGGACTAGAAACTCAAGCTCAAAATAAATTGAAATATTAAATTAAAAGAGAAACCTCATTATATTATTTAAAAAATAAAAAGAAAAGAAAAAGGGTAAGAAGCCCCAGGCGCATAAAGCATCATGAGCCGGGCTCACGATCGTGTTTTGGTTACCTCTAGATACATTCTTAGTCATTCATCTTCTTCGTGAACCTGGAGGGGAAGAGAAAAGGGTAATGAGCAAACCACAACTCAGTGGGTAACTTGTACCTAGAATAACTATTAAGGTTCAAGTTA
Source organism: Portulaca oleracea (assembly GCA_029582165.1). Lineage (NCBI taxonomy): Eukaryota > Viridiplantae > Streptophyta > Magnoliopsida > Caryophyllales > Portulacaceae > Portulaca > Portulaca oleracea. The sequence continues at coordinate 25,280,830 of CM055889.1, forward strand.
CCTATAACAAGAAGTCACCCTATACCCATATTCACTTAGGTATTTAAAGGACAAATCGAACCCTTAAGGACATAATTGAAATCCCAAATCGCTTATCAATCCTTAAGAAAGTGTCTAGGTATGAGTATCCCAATTAAGAGTCTACGTACCCCCATTCGAGTGTAAAAAAGGTGATCTAAATACATTACCCCTTGCTTAAGTGACTCTACAGGCAAAATGACACCTCTCTATTTATGAAAATGGCCAAGAAGCTGTAAGAGGAGTATTCTAAATTTACTGGTATTTAACACCTCACATTTGACACGATTACAAAGTCCCTTTCCCCAAAATATTACTACGTTACCAATAGGTTGCCCATACTATTGCCGATTAGCAGACAACACTTATAAAAACTCAAGCAAGGTTCACATATAAGAGATAACTCTGTCAACAAGTACAACTAAGAGAGTGACGTGGATTCACATAACTATCTTTTAACCTATTTATATGTTATTATGCATTAGGGTCACCTTTCAAAAGGAGAAAGATCAAGAAACTCTGGTTATATTCTTCATACTTAAAAGTAAATAACAACTCTTTCTTAGTTACTCGAACACCTTGGTAACTTAAGTCAATTGAAACTCATCTTTTAAATATGAAAACATAAAGCTTGACTAATGTGTGAAATGATTTATCATATAGAAACTCTATAGATATCAAGGGATAATACATTAATAACCATATTCTTAAACCGGCAACCTTAGAGAGTTGATTCATAAAAGAGAAACCTTTAACTTTATTAAATAGAATTTTTCAAAATGAAACTTAATAAGCATAGAAAAGACCTTTAATCATATCGTTTTTTAGAAAAAAAAAATTGAAAGTAAGAGAATGACATTATTCCTATTAACGTTCATTTGTTAGCAAACCAATTCAATAAAATTTCGTTCCTTTGCGAAATCAATTGTTTCACGTAATCCTTTTTCCTCTTTTGTTTGAATAATAAAATATCCAAATATTGAAATTAATATCTAAAGAGCTTCTTAGTGTCCACTTGCCCTTCCTGTTTGATCGATCGTGTTAGTACCCCGGAGAGTACATGGACTTCTATCCACAACTTGGGATAGACTAAATGCCGGAGTGGGAGCCTATCCCTTCCCAGTTCAAAGCCCATTGAGATGGCTCATCTGATGTGATTTTCAACATAGTTCTTTATTTTTCATCATCATTCGTATGCGTTTAAGGCAATTCCTTGAATCCCACAATTATGGCTAACATATTAGAATTACATCGAAAATCAATTGTCTTTCAAGAACTCAAACCATATGCAACAACCAATAATTAACTAACTTTCAATTTACATTAATTTAATAATTAGAAAGGCTAATTACAACTTACTATGCGCTTGACATCCTAGTTCCAAGTACGAATGTCTCATTGTGCATAGCTATAATCCATATAACATCTATTGATGCATATTACCCTCATAATTAGTCAAATCCATATCATTCTAAAAATAAATCGGCTTCATAGCGTATTGGACATATATACATAACACAAATGAAACTAAATAATCAAGATAGTCAATAATCCTTCATATTTCCTTCATTTAACCCAATAATTCAATAGTGTAAATCACCCTAAACGCCCTCGTCGCATACATTGTCGCAAACAGATCCTCAATGTTCAACAGCTCATCCCAAAGATTTAACCAACTGCCAACTCAATTTCATAATTCAGTTCCGCCATCTTAATATAACTAACAGTTCCAGGCATAATTTTTAGTATCTGAAATAGCCTAAATTAATGAAAATTAATAGATATTACTGTAGACACCGGATTTTGTACCGGTATTAGTTTTAGTTATTTGTAAAAAATAAGCTAGCCGAGTAGTCTAGTGGCATGCAAACCCATTTCTTTCCTAACCCAGAAGCAAGCAAAACTAGCCAATAACACCAGCCCAAACCCGTGCAGGTTGGGCCTGACATTTCCGCCTCCAGCCAAACCCGTCTGGGTTTATTGATTCTGCGGTTATATGCTATAACCCTAAACGCACCCCTAACCTCCCCATTCCACTATAAATTAAACCCTAACCCCTCTCATTTTACACACAACATTATGCTAGAGTATTGACACTAGCATAATTCTCTCTACCTCTTCTCTCCCTTTGCATGCTGCTTCACTAAAGGTTAGAATAGTTATCATTGATGTAAACCATGTAACATATCGAATCCATGTTTCTTTTGTATTTTCAATTCAATATTGTGCATGACTTTAATGTTAAACTTGTGAGATTTATACTTAATTCCCCCTTTAACTTTTTCCGCTTTGATTTAATTCTAGTAGAGTCTATTCGGTTGAATAGGCGGATTTGACAATTTTAATTGTCACATTCAGACCTTACCCCGAATCCATCTTTGGATTCGTAGACCGGAGTCCGTGTCAAAATGGTTTGTTGTTTTTCTCCTAAAAATTCAACTGGCGACTCTATATTCATACTTTGGTTTTTTTTTTCCTTTTTACGGTTTCTTTGACCTAATTTGTGATTAACGCAAAGGTAATCCGTGCGTTCAATCCATGAACCCGTGCGGGTTTATCGTCTCTTTCACTTTCTTTTGCTTCGCTTTTTTATTCGGTTCAATTCGCGATAGCACTTGAGTTAATCCGCTCGGTTCAATTCATGAACCTGCACGGGTTTATCACCTTCTTTTTAATCTTTCCTTTGTTTTCTTTTCTTGTGGGGTCTGCAGCAACGAAACCCGGCTCGGTTCAAGCAATGAACCCAGACGGGTTTCCTTGTGTTTTCCCCTTCTTTTTTTTGTCTCTTTCCTTCTTCTTTCTTAAAAGGTGAATCTCGGGATCACGGCGCATAAATCGATTTGACCTGTCAGCAAATTTATTCTTAAAAGTTCAACCTTATTTAAGGTTAAGCAATCCTAGTCGGCTCCCAATCATTCTTTTAAGTAGCGCTGCGAAAAAGGTTATCAATTTTTCGGGGTCTACAGATTGGCGACTCCACTGGGGACTTAAACTTAAAAAGAGTGTAAAACTTGAAAGAATTAAATTTTAGTGAGTTTTGTAAAAAAAGGGAGGAATTAATTTATTTCACATTTTTATCATTTTTTTAGGCATATTGCATACCAGGCTACTCTTGGGCCTTTATGGCTGGAGAGCGGGAGGTCACTACTTGTGGGATGCACTTACATCGCCAAGCATTTGATCTCTCCTCTCACCCGTGTTATACTCTAAAGATTTCCTTGAAACCCAAAGAGCAACACCCCACACATTTTTCCTTGAATTCCATATAAGGAAAATGCACCGGGGCGAGAACATGTGGTACCCTATTCATCTCCCTAAACCTAGAAAAACCCTGAATCTAAAGCCATGGTTAGGCTCATCCCGCATTTGTATGCCTTGTAAATTAATCCTGTAAAAATTGAGTCCAAGTGTCTAGCCCGATCATGAGTGGGACGTCATTCTAGCCCGCGTAGGATCAAATGAGAGATGGACTGGCCCAAACTCAGACGGGTTTGATGTGCCTGGCCTAGTTGGACTCACTGCGGAATCCTGTCTGTGCCTATTTGAAAGGGAGGAATTACGCTCAAACCTGCACGGGTTTGGGCCTGCTTTCTCCTTCCACATCGGGCCAAACTGCTCGACATCGGCCCAATCCACTTACTATTGATCCTATTCGCCCTTTACGACGCCTTGAGTCGATGTCGATCCGCTACCATCATGCTAAGTCCATATAGAGTTAGGACATGCACTCCCATAAAAGTGGGTGAGTCACCCTTATGTCAGCATGTAGGCGTCATGTCCATGTCCTAGGTTCATATAGGTCTATTAAGTCATGCATGCATTGGGCGGGTGGCGTAAAGGTTCTTTCGAGCACTAATCGGTTTCATGCGAGCAAGATAGCACCATCTCCGAGCCCGCATCCGTGACCTGGCCGGCAGACTTATTCGCAATCCCAATTACAGGCCACCGGCCCAATCCAGTAAATCCAGTGAATCCACCATGTCAGGATCCCTCGCCAACAACCTTTTTGGGGAGAGTTCTGGTGACAAGCAACTTGATGGGCTGTACGAGCGGGTACAGGAAGCAATTACCATTTGCATGGCAGACCAGGAGGACAGAACCAATGAGAAGCTAGAAAAGAAGTTCGGTGAAAATCAACAAACCATGAATGGCGTTCTGGAAGCCATTAAGCAGATCAACAAAAAGCTGGGCATCGAACTTGAGGAAGAGGAAAACTATTATGGTTCCGAATCTGAGGCCGAGGCTGATGATGGGGTTGGAGAGGGTCACCCCAAATCCAAAAATGGAGGCCCAAAACCTAAGTCATTTGGTGAAGTCAGGTCCAAGCTTGTACCGAATAACTCTAGAACTTCGGAGGACCCCTATGTCAAAAAACTTGAAGAGAAGGTCGATATGCTCACCAGAAGGATGATGAAAGCTGATCCGACCTTCACCGACGCCTGCATGGATTTGGCCATCCCCAAACACCATGTATTGAGGATAAGGGACAAGGTTGAGGTGCCAAACATAAAATTTAGGCCCTCTGAAAACCCATCTCATCACTTGGAGGAATTCATGAGGCTGGCTCCCCTCCATAAGGTAGATGAAGGTCTCTACACCACAGTCTTCCCTTCCACTCTAGAAGGTAAGGCCAAGGTGTGGTACCAAAATCTACCCCCGCAAGTCAAGACTAACGCAGATGAGTTATTCAAAGCCTTCATAAGTCATTTTGGTCGCCTGCAGCAAAAGGAGGTCACCGTAGATGACCTAACTTCCATGAAACAAAGGGAGGACGAGTCATTCCTCTCTTATTACGAGCGATGGCAGGCCATGCTGTCCGAAATCGATGAGTTTGTCCCCTTTAGGATGCAACTAAGCACTTTCAAGCAAAGTATCCATCCCCGCATCACACGGCATTTTGGCTTCCAATCCATCAAAGACTTTGAAACCTTAAAGGACTTGTGTGTTCAAATTGAAGCTGCTAACAATGAGAAAAGCACAAAACATTCCGGTTGGAAAGGATCTAGCTCCAACAGGAGGGCCACTAGCGCGCCTAGCCCCCCTCAGAAAACTGTTGAGACTAATTCCATCCAACGAAGGCCATACACCCCGAAGTATGACTCTTACCACCCGCTGGATATGTCTTATGCCAAGGCGTTGGAAAGGCTGGTGAAAAAGGGCATCATCCAATTGCCCCTGCCGACACCTGAGCCTGATGTTAAGCCTCCGAAGTGGGATGGGAACAAATACTGCAATTTCCATCGCTGTCGAGGTCACGACACCGAAATATGCTGGTCTTTGAAAAATAAGATCGAAGGGCTAATCCGGGACGGTGTTATTCCTCCACCAAACCCGTCTCGAAAACCCAACAACAAGGAGAACCCGTTGCCTAATCACACCAATGCCATCTTTTTGGAGAGGAATAGTTTTGATCCGTCGACTCTCATCACCGAAATGGGTCAACCTATCCCAGATATTCCTCCGCTTACGAAGGAACTCATCGTCAACGGCATTTGGGACGAAAGTGAAGAAGAAGGTGAAAGGTCCACTGACCATGAAACCGATAGACATCCGTTGTACGACTCTTCTGACGAGGGGGAAGATGTGGAAGAAGTAACAGTTCCCCAAGCTGCAGCCCTTACTCGGTCCGGCCGCTACTATAATAAAAATGCTACCTTGTCGACGACCTAATCCCAAACGACGGAACCCACCGTAAGATCCTTTCACACAGCTGAAGAAAACCAAGGCCGAAGTCACGATTTGGCAACTTTTGTGTGCTTCGCAGGACCATAGGCAAATACTGCTGGATGCCTTCAACAAGCTCATGGTCCCTACCTCAGCATCACCAGAGGATATCATCTCTCACATCATCTCCGGGAAGCCTACCATCACCTTCGGGGATGAAGACTTACCTGAGGAAGGAGGGTCTCACAACAAAGCTCTTTACCTCACCGCCATGTGCTCTACTCAAACCATACCACATATTCTCGTGGATAATGGTTCGGCCGTCTATGTCATCCATGGAGAACCGCACAAAGTTGGGAGTTCAAAACATTTGACACAAAATCGCTCATTTCGCGCATACGATAACTCCCCTCGCAAGTCGCTAGGATCGGTTGTGCTTCCCATCACCATGGACTACATAAGTAAGAACGTTGAATTCGTCGTTCTTGACATCCCGGCTTCTTTCAATATGCTGTTGGGAAGACCTTGGTTACATGAGTGCAATGCTGTCGCCTCCACCTTACACCAGAAGGTGAAATTAATCATTCAAGGCCAAGTGGTCACGATCTCATGTAAACCTCTCAGTGCTGTTTTTGACCCCAAGAAACCCACACTCGAGATTGAACATAGCTCAGCTGACGAGGAGCTGCACAACTTCGAGATGGTAGCGGCTTTGAGCCAGGATCAAACTCACTTTGACTTCGATCCCTACTCAAACCCTAATATCCATGCTATATTGAGGAAGCAAGGTCATTTTCCGGGGATGCCACTCGGCCGAAATCCCAAGAACAAATTGGCGCCAAATTTCAAAGTGTTCAAGAACAAAGGAAGGTTCGGGCTAGGCTACAAACCAACTAAGGAGGAAGTGAAACTGACGAAGCTAGCCATGGCTAAACAGAAAAGATTGGACAACCCTCCAACCCTATACCAAGTCAAACCGTATCCACGCACTCTTAATGGACAGTTCCTGAGAGAGGGTGATGACTTCCCTTATTACGGCTTCCCAGAACCACATTACCTAAAACCTCAGGGTATCCTAGTGGCAGGATTAGAAATTTTCAATGACTGTGCCGTCACCACGACTGCCACATTCACCCCGCCTAGGAGAAGCCGTCCACCTTTGGAATGGACCCACCTCGCCGGAAGCGGCATTTTTGGAATGCTCTTCGGGCAAGAAGCACGCAAGGAAGAAGTCGTCGATCCAGTCATTGCTGCACTATCCAACCCGAGTTTTGATCCAAGTTTGTTGATCGGAGAAGATGGCGGCCATCGTGAGATCACCTGGATCGATGATGAGGAGAATAAATTTACACTTTCTGTAGGAGAGTGCATCCCCAAAGGTCATAGAGTCGAGTTCTAGTAGTTCTAAGTTGGTGGGGTTAACCCAGTCTTGATGTATCCATTTCTGCATTTAATAAAATGAACATTTCCGCCTACTCGAACTGTTGTGCCAACACTGATAATTAAATATGCTGAACCTTTAAAAGACCAAAATGAATTAACAGAAGCCATGGATGCGTTTGAGGAAAAAGTGGCGATCATTGAAGATACCATAAGCATAAATGTAGGGACGGAAGATAACCCCCGGGAGCTCAAATTGGGTAAGTCCCTAACAGACAAGGAGCAATAGGATTTCACAAAACTACTTAAGGAGTTTAAAGATGTGTTCGCATGGTCGTATGAGGACATGCCAGGTATCGACAGGGAGATCGCTGAACACACCCTTCCATTATATCCCGACGCTAAGCCAGTACGGCAAAGGGCTCGTAGAATCAAACCGGATTGGTCAAAGAAGATCGAAGATGAGGTAATGGAACAGTTAAAGGCCAAGTTTATACGAAGCGATGCACTACCAGTGGGTAGCAAACATTGTCCTGTTCCCAAGAAAGATGGCGAGTAAGGGTATGTGTTGACTTTCGAGATTTGAACAAAGCCACCCAAAAGACACTTCCCTTTACCACATTTCGACGTCCTAGTAGACAACACTTGCGGCCACGAGCTTTTGTCCTTCATGGATGGCTACGCAGGGTATAACCAAATCAAAATGGCAGAAGAGGACATGGAAAAAACATCCTTCACCACTCCATGGGGTACGTAATGCTACACCGTAATGCCTTTCGGCCTAAAAAACGCAGGGGCCACATATCAGCGCACCGCGAATACCCTTCTCCACGACATGATGCACAAGGAGGTAGAGGTGTACGTGGATGACATGATCGTCAAATAAAAAACCAGGGAAGAACACCTCCCTAATCTTCGCAAGTTCTTCCTTCGATTAAGGAAATACAACATGAGGCTCAATCCCCGAAAATGCGCATTTGGGGTTACATCAGGCATGTTGCTAGGTTTCGTGGTCAGTCAGCGCGGGATCGAGGTGGACCCATAAAAAATTAAGGTAATTCAAGAGATGAAACCGCCTAAGACAGAGAAGGAAATTCGAGGTTTCCTTGGTCGTGCACAATACATCAGTCGGTTCATTTCCAAGCTCACTATGACTTGCGAACCACTATTCAAGAAGCTTAAGAAGGGAGTAAAGGTGGAATGGGATGATCAGTGTCAAGCAGCCTTTGACAAAATCAAAGAGTACTTGACCCATTCCCCTGTACTAATGCCGCCGGTACCAGATGAGCCTCTACTCCTTTACCTCATAATAACCAGCTCTGCGATGGGGGCTATGTTGGCTCACCAGGTAAAAGGGAAGGAGAGTGCCATCTATTACCTCAGCAAGAAATTCGGTGACTGAGAGTCGATACACCAACATTGAAAAAATGGCTCTTGCATTGGTTTGGGCAACGAAGAAGCTTCGACATTATATGTTGTCACACACAGTGCATGTGATCGCTGATTGCAACCCAATCAAGTTCATCATGGAGCAACCCACGATCAATAATCGCATAGCTCGATGGGTAGTTATGTTATCAGAGTTCAGTATAAAGTTCGTGCCTCAAAAGTCCATCAAGGGAAGAGCCATCTCAGACTTCCTGGCAGACTTTCCTTGTCAGGAACCTCCAAACACTAACCTGGAGTTCCCAGACGAAGAAGTCTTTCATGCGGACGAGATCACGTGGGAAATGTATTTTGATGGTGCTTCTAACCAAATGGGATGTGGCGCAGGGGTTCTCTTAATATCGCCTGAAGGGGAACATCATCCCGTTTCTGTTAAACTTGAATTCGACGCGACCAACAACGCGGCTGAGTATGAAGCTTGCATCATCGGATTACAAGTAGCATTAGTTATAGGAGTAAGGCACATCAGAGTGTTTGGTGACTCTAGCCTTATCATCAATCAAGCCAAGAACACCTGGAAGGTCAGAAATGAATCTTTAATGGCTTATCAACGCCGGTTGTTGGACTTTGCGACGCAATTTTAGCTCATTTAATTCAAATACCTTCCTAGAGATAATAATGAGTTGTCAGACGCCTTAGCTAAACTCTCCTGAATTATGGCTATTCAAATAGGAATTTAAGTCTTTCCTATAACGATGAAGCGGCGACCGGCCACCTATGTGTACTCCGTAGAAGAGCCCATCGTGACTTGAATGCATGGTTCTTCGACATTTATACGCATCTTGAAGAAAGGGAGTATCCGTGAGGTGATTCTAAAGGACAAGAGCGATCGGAATGATGGCGGCACAATCGGATCATTCACGATCGACTTTACAAGAAGACCGCTCTGAGCATTAACCTACTTTGCGTTGATGCCAAGTCGTGAAGAGTTAATGACCTCCATACATGGAGGAGAGTGCGGACCACATGAATGGCGGAATGTTAGCGAAAAGATTCAAAGGCGGGCTATTTCTGGTCCACCATGGAGGCCGACTGTCTCAACTTCGTCAGGAAATGCGCCAAGTGTCAGGAATATGCCAATTTACGACATCAGCCATCTTCCTATCTCACTACATTGACATCCCCTTGGCCATTCTCAGTCTGGGGAATAGACATAATTGGGAAGGTACATCCAACGGGCACTGGAGGACACGAATATGTATTGGTAGCCGTTGATTACTTCACCAAATGGGTAGAGGCTGCCTCTTATGCAAAGCTCACCTCGAAGCATGTGGCTAAGTTCATTCTGAACAATATCATTTGTAGATACGGTGCCACGAGATCATCAGTGATAATGGGAGCCATTTCAGGAAGGAGGTTGAAGCATTGTTGGCTAAATATAAGATCAAACATCACAAGTCCTCGCCCTACAGGCCCCAAACTAATGGAGCGGTAGAGGCGACCAACAAAACCCTCGCAGGAATCATTAAGAAGATGGCAGTAACATACAAAGATTGGCCTGATAAGCTTCCTTTCGCCTTATGGGGATATAGAACTTCAATTCGAACAGGAACGGGAGCAAGTCCTTTTGCTTTGGTCTACGTAATGGAAGCAGTGCTTCCGGTTGAGCTCGCCATACCATCACTCCGCATACTTGCTGAAAGTCAACTACCGGTCGAATGGGCTAGGGCGGATATGAAGAGCGACGCTTGTTGTGAGAGAAGGCTTAGAGCCTTACACAACGTGCACTTGTATCAAGCTCGCATAGCTAGGGCTTTTAACGGGAAGGTTAAGGACCGGGTTCTTGAGAAGGAGATTTAGTGCTTAAGGAGATGAGGCACCCATTCAAGATCCAAGGGGAAATTTGCGCCAAATTGGAAAGGGCCTTATGTCATTAGACAAATCATCGGGAGCGGCCGCTTAGTCACCACGAAGGAGAAGAATTAATACCCACCAACTGGACGGTTGAAGAAGTTTCACGATAATGGTCGAATCGGCCAAGCAACTAGAAGGGGAATTTCTAGACACTTGGCCGTACCTAGGCGGGTTTGGGTCTCACGACGGGCCACATTCAGGAGGAAACCCAGGCGGGTTTGGACCTCGCCAGGGGCCACATTCAGGAAGTAACCCAGACGGGTTTTGGGCCTCAGATTGGAGAAAGCTACGACTCAAACGGGCTCGGGTCGCGTACTGGGTTTCAGTTTCATAAATTGTGCAAAAGAAAGACTTCGTTGTAATAACGCCTACTATTACTATTTATAAAGGAGAAATTCATTACAGTACTTGGTCTTTCGAATGAATATTGCAATTACTCTAATTGTAACAAATAAAGGTTCAGCTAAAATATTATCAAAAAAAAATTAAAAAATAAAATAAAATAAAAAAAATAAATTGGCACGCAGCTTCAGGCCTGTTTCATTTTCTTCTTATCGGCAGACTTTGGTCCAACCCGGTCTCTTTAGTGCCACTAGTCCCTCCCTCAGTGTCCTTAGGACGGTACCTCTTCTTCCCATTCTCCTGAGCAACCGCAGAGGCTTTTCCTTTTTCAACAGATGTATCAGTGCTTTTCGGTATAGGAGCCCGAGGCTCCTTCGTCACAACCCCGGGAAGTGACGGGCCAAGCCTGTTCTTCACATCGGTTTTAGGGCCCAATCGATCCTTCAGCGGTGATCCAGGGACCCAAGCGCAATACATCAGCCTTAGGGACCTATCTATCGCGGCGATTCTCTTCATCTAGTTTCCTCGGCCCTCTTCGTTACCACTACGGCGTCAACCGATCTTGATAACGAGAAGTCATTTGGACACATGCGCTTTCGAGGAGCACGAATAGTGGGCGTTTTCCCAATATTTCACCAAGATTCTACAATACTCTTCTTGAGATGGAGTAACCCGGGGCATCATGAGTTTTGTCGAATACGTTGCCTCAACCCCATTTGTCTCATGCCCGCTCTGGGAAGTAGAATGTCAAGTGTGTGTCAAGCTTGCAACGCATACATAGGGTTTCTTTGATCACAAGTGAGGTACTCTGGAATGTGCCAATTTTCAATCCACCACTTTACCACGATCTCTTCAGGTATCTTTAGCAGCTTGACCCATTCGATTCTTGATCGGCGCCGGGATACTTCCTCTTGCGTGAGAATTCGCCAATTTATTGCGATTCCGCCTTTTCGACTGTGCTAAGGTGCTCCATTAACCAAACATGCGAAAAAGTGGTTTAATAAGTTCGCAAACCAGACGGGTTTCTTTGTTATCTGTAAAAAAAAACAAAAAATAAAGAAAAAAAAAGAAAAAAAAAAGAAAAAAAACGTGATTTACCTGCAGAATAAGGGGGCTGCCTCGGTAATCGTGCTCCGGGTCCTTGTCATCAAGACACATCAACGTTTCTCCCAGAATCACCGGTACAGGATTGTAACCACGAGCCATATCCTCTACCATGTGGATCAAATTCGCGGGACCCGTCCTTCTGCCGCCGTGGTAGAAGCAGAATTCCCCCAGCATGCATAACACCAGGGCCATCACACGTACCACGGGCCCGTACTCTAAGGTCTCAGGGGCTTGGAAGTATTCCACTATGGTTTGGAAGTGCACCTTATCCCCTATTATCGCACTCCCAATTACTCTAGAGGGAAGGCATAGCAGCTCTTTATATTCCTTCCTCGCATCAGTAGCCAATGGAGGCACTACTGATGGAGCATAATGATTCGTCCCAAGGATAGAAGACCATTCTTCAGGCAACGGAACCAATTCCCGCATGTTAAATCTAAACACATGGCATTCCTTATCCCAGAAGGTTTCAGCAGCACGCAGGAAATCCCAATCTATCTTTACTTGCCTCAAACTTAGCAGAGACGTCAGCTTATACCTCCCCAATTCTCTCTTTTCTTCTTTGGACAAGGTACTCATCCAAGTGGCTAACTTTTTTTCGAAAGCCATGAGGTCGAAAGGACGGTTTTGTTAGGGCAGCAAAACCCAGACGAGTTTGTGGTGGGGCGAAAAGGCAGCGGCGCCCAGACGGTATGTGATGGTTTGTGGTGGCAGCGAAACCCAGACGGGTTTGATGCTGAGTTTGTGGTGGAAGAAAGGACAGCGGCGCCCAGACGGTTTGTGTTAATGTGTGTTGAAGACATTGGGGAGACATATATTTATAGCGAAACCCAGACGGGTTTGCTGGCCCAAGCCCAAAGAAAAAAAAAAGAAAACAAAACAACTATGTAACCTAGACGGGTTTTTGGGCCTCCATTGCCCTGTTTCTCGACCCAGTTTCTGTAGGTAGAACTCCTATTGGGCTTGAACGTCAGACGGGTTTGGCCAACTTTTGGATTCGATCACGAAGCCACTTCAACTCTATTTTGGGTCATAATGCGGGTCCACAAGATGGTTATATGTCTTCGCCGGCCCCGAAACTGTAGTTCGAACTTCCTTGTAACTTTAATTCTCGTTTTTTATTTTGGTATTTTTCGTTTGGGGAAGTGGGAGTAATCCCACCATGTAGATTGCATATCGCATTGCATTATTGTGCATAAGGGTACATGAAAATAGAAAAAGTGCATTACGTAGCATCATCATTGCATAAGCATCACATCAGTAGTTCGCACTAGTGCATAAAAAAATAAAAAAAATAAAAAAACCTTATTTCGTCATTGCATTGCATTGTCCTAAGTGCATAATAAAGAATCATACATAGCATTACATAGGTTCGTTGCATAAAGACCCTGCATGTGCATCATTCTCAATCCTCATCATGCCAGACCTCCGTATCGCCACCACCACTAGCGCTATTAGCCCCATGGGCTCCGCTTCCACCAGCTCCAAAGTAAGTGTCCCACTGGTAGTAGGAGGAATCTACCACCTCTGTATCGCCACCTGAGCCAGATAGGTGCAACACTTCGGTACTGCCTGCATTAAGCCAAGAGTGTTCTGGAACCTGCCACTCTTGATTACCTCCAGGCCACCCCTGTGGAGCAGGCCAAGAAGATCTTCTGCGGGCTCGGGCGGACCATCCCGACCATTCTTGAGTTTGTGTTCCCCCATCCGGGCGTTCGAGGCGGCTCCAACCTCCTTGCGAAGGAATGCGGTACAACAGGTTGGGGCGGAAGCGATGGCGTCATCTGCGAGGGCACGGTTATACCCCACAGATGCACCCGAATCACTGCAAAGCACCACGGTAGGATCGACCGCCGCAAAGGAAGTGCCATAACCTAAATCCACAGTCGGTGCAGGAGACGCAGGAACATAATCAGGCATTTCATAAGGGTACTGAGGCAAAGGATGAGAGGATTGACGCCTAGACCCCGAATGATGAGATTCTGGAGGGGTACCCAAACGTAGTGAAATGCCTTCCTGCTCGCCACACACAGCTCCACCAATAGCGCTAGACTCGGAGCCTGTCTCCACCACAAAGCTGGGGGTACCGCGACGAGAACCGCGGCTCCGACGAGAATTCCCATGATCATGAGACCTCACCTGATGCTCGTGCTCACCTAAAGACATGGAGGATATCTTTGTTCTCCATGCATCCGTGAAAGTCATGGCCGAAACCCGTGTCTCCGTAGTGAGAACTGGTTGAATGACTATCTTCAAGTAAAATACCTTTCCCACGGTCATCGTGAGCCGGCATGCCCATGCTCCGCCTACTCCTCTCCCCGTGCCGGAGAGCGACCGCCCCCATAAGATCGTCTCGCGTCGGCCATGAAGGAAGAATGTCGAGGAGGGTCCCTCTGCTCCGACCGGCCACGAGGCACGTGCGCATCTGAATGGCGAGGAGGATCCACAGGACGAGACTGTGCATCATCATCCACGTTTGCGTCCCCAACCATAGAACCCGCAAGGTCTTTCTCACGAGCCCACTTGAGTGTGAAGTAATTTTTGAGGAAGCCTTTTGCCTGTTTCCATCGCCAATGCACAGAATGAGGAAAATTGGTCAAAGTTTGAGCAAGTTACAAGTAAGCAAAGAAAAAGGGGAATCACCTACCGGCTTTCCCAGGATCTTCTCTAGTTCCGGTTTGATGTCCTCACTGGTCGCCCTCGGGTAGCCGCAAACCGTGTCCCCAGAATTGCTCTGACTCTTCTCGTCATCCTCGCAATAGGGCCCCAACTACAACAAGCAAAGAAATGGTCATATTAGGCGATAAAAGAAGGAACGTGAAAAGAGCAAATGGAGGTCTTCTTCCCCACCTTTCTAAAGGCCAGGCGGTCCCGATATTGTTCCCATTCCTCCCGAGGTGGTGATGCCATTGATGCATGATTAGTGTACCAGGAACCCCTCTTAGCTGCTGCAAACGCCTCGGCATGCAAGGCTCGCGGATCATTCATGGTCTCAGGAGGGTCTGATGGTATTATCCACATTTCATGGCCTAGGGTTTGCCTCGTGAGTCTCTCACCAAGACTCCAGACCCAACCGGACGGACTCTCCATCACCAAGCGCAGGCTACTATCCCTATGCGCCGCATTTCGTGAGGGAATAAAGTCTTGAGGAATCTCGAAGCCAACCCAGGCATTCCAATTAACATCATCATGCACAAGTAAAGGAAACATAAGCACCAAGGAAATGCAAGAGAGATTATATGAAAGATGTGAACTCAACCTCTTCAAGGTGATCCAAGATGCGGCGCAACTCATCTAAACTCCCAAACGGTTTCTTCTTTTTCTCAAGGTAGTTTTTGTGCCACCGTTCTGCGGCCGACACTGCCTTGACGTGTCGAGTAGGGATAGTGAATCCCTTAATGTACTCATACCCCCATACCTGCAAATATGTCAATACCGAGACTCACGATCTAAAAAAAGGAGAATTGCATATAGAAAGGAAGCGTCTCGAAGATTACCTCGAGCACCTTCCACATGCTCGGACCGCTCATCTCCCGCGGGCTCTCCGGTGCAAAGAATGGGCCCACATCAGCGCCAGGCCGAACACCAATGCGAAGCCAACGAATGAAGTTAGCATATGCAGCCTTTGCCCATTTCCGATGAATGACTTGTTCTAAATCAAGGAGATTCTTCATCCAAGTCAGGTAAACATCATCCCCTCGATTGGCGAACATCGTGGCAGAGATGAAATATGCCAGGAAAATGAAGCGACGCTGAAACTCATCCATATGAGTGAAGTTGACAGAAGTGATGACATCCTCGAAGGAGCCATAAGAAAGCTTCATCTTTCGACCAAACCGACGCCGTTCAAGCACAGGTTCTAATAATTCCATCACCTGATCCGGTACAACAGGGTCAAACTCGATATCTTGACCACCCGAGCGTAGCCCGGTAATCATCACAAAGTCGACGGGGGATATGGCCATCTCTCCTACAGGGAGGTGGAAGGTGTTGGTGGAGTCCCAGAATCTCTCTGCAGCGCCGCCCATCACCCGTGGTGTACTAGGTTCGTGCCTTGACACATTTCGGAGAGGTCGAATCGACTCTTCTAAAAGTGCAAGCGCCCAATTATCTTCATAAAATGCTCCACCACCTTGATTGGTTTCGCATTACCACGATTCGAGGGAATCTTCCTGAGGATCCACCATAAAAAATTCAAAAAGGAGGCAAGTCCCTACAGCAACTATCAAGTGATCCCTAGTTTAGCAAAAGCTAAATTGAACTTCCACTAAATTGGGGGCTAAAAAAGAGGATCATTCGGCCCAACCCAACGCTAAATTGGGGGCTTCTCTCGACCAGCTAAATTGAGGTTTCTTTGTTTCGGCCGAAGTCGGCCAGACGGGTTCACGCAAAAAAAAAGGGGGGTTGTTTTCCAGCCCAACCCAGACGGTTTCATGCAAAAAAAGGGGTCGCTTTCCAGCCCAACCTAGACGGGTTTGCGCCAAAATAAAAGAGTTTGGGCCACTCCTCTTCGTTCTAACCCAGACGGGTTTCATTCAAAAATGGGTTGGGTTCGTCCTAACCCAAACGAGTTTCGTTCAAAAATGGGTTAAATTGGGGGCTAAAAAAAGGATCACTCGGCCCAACACGAATTGGGGGCTTCTCTTTTCTCGGACTGAAGTCCAACCCAGACAGGTTTGGGCCACTCCTTTTCGTCCTAACCCAGACGGGTTTGGGCCGAAAAGGGAGGGGTTGATTTCGACCGAAAAAGGGGTTTGGGTGGAGTTTAACTTTTCTCCTCCAAGCCCAACCCGGACGGGTTTGGGTCACTCTTTTCCCCCTCATTCAGTTGCAGCCCAACTAAGACGGGTTTGGGTTTGCTATGCGCTCTATTCTAAAAATCGGCCTATCATCCTCGGTTCTCTAAGGCCCGATTTAAGCAATATGGGTAATCGACACAAATTACTTCATTATTTTTAGCTAAATCAACAAGCTAGAATTAAACATTTCTACTTGCAAATTTATGCTATAATTAAGAGCAGAGTCAGGAAGAAGACATTACCCGGACATGTGAAATCTTGTGCCATACGTGATTCCACGGTTCAGGCACGATTCAGCCAGTTCCCAACCCGGCCTAGAGTCCATGCTTTCGGAAGACATTTCATGTGCCCGGTTGTCGTAGGGTTGAACAGGCGGATCTCTAATTTTTTTAACCATTGCTTCTTAGCTAGTGAATAAATGATTTTTGAGCAAGGAAAGGAAGTGGAAGAGTGAGATGCATGATTAGGGGTATGGAGAGGCCCCTTTTATAGGAAAAGTGGTTGCATGCACACCACACAAGTAGCCGGGCCCGTGACATTAGGATCATGGAAGGCATGCATTGGCCGAAGATCTATCCTAAAATCACATGAAGCTTATCCTAAAATCTAAAAAAAAATAAAAAAAAGGGGAAACGCAGACGGGTTTGCTGCTAGGCCCAAAATTCTGGCCCAAACTCGCCGCAACCTGAAAGGAGCTAAAAAAAAAAAGGAAACGCAGACGGGTTTCCTGCTAGGCCCAAAATTCTAGCCCAAACCCGCCGCAACCTAAAAGGAGCCCAAACTCGTCGCTGCAATCTCAGGCCCAATGCAGGAACCCAGACGGGTTTGCTGCCTGAAATAGGCCCAAAGTTCAGGCCCAATGCAATTCGAGCATTTTCCCATGAAGCAATGGCAAACTCAAGCCCATTTCCAAGAGCTAAAGCACGACTGACAGGTAAATTTTTTGACTCGCTCTGATTTTCAGATAAACTGATGCCCTCCATTCTCTGTTTTGCAGAACAATGCACAAAATACGTCGGTCGTCAGGCGGCTACAAAAAGACGAACTCATCTTCAGCGGCCGTCATCGGGCCCTCACAATGCGATGACACCCTTTTCAGCACAGAGACACAAGTCCCGCACTTCACGGCGAAATGAAGCACGTCACCTCGGTCCACCTCACGGCGAAATGAAGTGGATCACCTCATCCTCCTGGCATGCTTCACGGCGAAATGAAGCACGTCACCTCGGTCCACCTCACGGCGAAATGAAGTGGATCACCTCATCCTCCTGGCATGCTTCACGGCGAAATGAAGCACGTCACCTCGGTCCACCTCACGGCGAAATGAAGTGGATCACCTCATCCTCCTGGCATGCTTCACGGCGAAATGAAGCACGTCACCTCGGTCCACCTCACGGCGAAATGAAGTGGATCACCTCATCCTCCCGGCATGCTTCACGGCGAAATGAAGCACGTCACCTCGGTCCACCTCACGGCGAAATGAAGTGGATCACCTCATCATCACGGCATGCTTCACGGCGAAATGAAGCACGTCACCTCGATCCACCTCACGGCGAAATGAAGTGGATCACCTCATCATCATGGCATGCTTCACGGCGAAATGAAGCACGTCACCCCGATCCGCCTCACGGCGAAATGAAGCGGATCGACACCGACCAGCTTTACGGAAGAAACTAAGCAGGTCAACCCACACAGACACAGGTCTTGCACTTCACGGCGAAATGAAGTACATGACTTTGATCTACCTCACGGCGAAATGAGGCAGATCAATTCGGTCAGCTTTACGGAAGAAACTAAGCAGGCCAACCAACATCGAAGCAGGACCAAGCTTCCAAGCGTCAACGTCGAGCAGCTTGATTCATATCCAAGATCATCAAGACTACTTTGATCATCGTTTTACTCAAACTCGATCAAAGTGGGGGCTATCTGTAGACACCGGATTTTGTACCGGTATTAGTTTTAGTTATTTGTAAAAAATAAGCTAGCCGAGTAGTCTAGTGGCATGCAAACCCATTTCTTTCCTAACCCAGAAGCAAGCAAAACTAGCCAATAACACCAGCCCAAACCGTGCAGGTTGGGCGCGTACCAGACGCACCAAACCCGTGCAGGTTGGGCGGATCTCCAGTCTCGCCCAAACCGTGCAGGTTTATTGATTCTATGACTATATGCTATAACCCTAAACGCACCTAACCTCCCATTCCACTATAAATTAAACCTAACCCCTCTCATTTTACACAACATTATGCTAGAGTATTGACACTAGCATAATTCTCTCTACCTCTTCTCTCCCTTTGCATGCTGCTTCACTAAAGGTTAGAATAGTTATCATTGATGTAAACCATGTAACATATCGAATCCATGTTTCTTTTGTATTTTCAATTCAATATTGTGCATGACTTTAATGTTAAACTTGTGAGATTTATACGTAATTCCCCCTTTAACTTTTTCCGCTTTGATTTAATTCTAGTAGAGTCTATTCGGTTGAATAGGCGGATTTGACAATTTTAATTGTCACATTCGTAACCTTACCCCCGAATCCATCTTTGGATTCGTAGACCGGAGTCCGTGTCAAAATGGTTTGTTGTTTTTCTCCTAAAAATTCAACTGGCGACTCTATATTCATACTTTGGTTTTTTTTTCCTTTTTACGGTTTCTTTGACCTAATTTGTGATTAACGCAAAAGGTCATCCGGTCTGGTTCAATCCATGAACCCAGGCGGGTTTACTGTCCTCTTTTCACTTTCTTTTTGCTTCGTTTTTTTTATTCGGTTCAATTCGCGGATAGCACTTGAGTTAATCCGGCTCGGTTCAATTCATGAACCCAGACGGGTTTATCACCTTCTTTTTAATCTTTCCTTTGTTTTCTTTTCTTGTGGGGTCTGCAGCAACGAAACCCGGCTCGGTTCAAGCAATGAACCCAGACGGGTTTCCTTGTGTTTTCCCCTTCTTTTTTTGTCTCTTTCCTTCTTCTTTCTTAAAAGGTGAATCTCGGGATCACGGCGCATAAATCGATTTGACCTGTCAGCAAATTTATTCTTAAAAGTTCAACCTTATTTAAGGTTAAGCAATCCTAGTCGGCTCCCAATCATTCTTTTAAGTAGCGCCGCGAAAAAGGTTATCAATTTTTCGGGGTCTACAGATTGGCGACTCCACTGGGGACTTAAACTTAAAAAGAGGGTAAAACTTGAAAGAATTAAATTTTAGTGAGTTTTGTAAAAAAAGGGAGGAATTAATTTATTTCACATTTTTATCATTTTTAGGCATATTGCATACCAGGCTACTCTTGGGCCTTTATGGCTGGGGAGCACAAAAGCGTTGGTTTAGGTTGTAAAACTAGGAATCAGTCCCGAGAGCGGGAGGTCACTACTTGTGGGATGTACTTACATCGCCAAGCATTTGATCTCTCCTCTCACCCGTGTTATACTCTAAAGATTTCCTTGAAACCCAAAGAGCAACACCCCACACATTTTTCCTTGAATTCCATATAAGGAAAATGCACCGGGGCGAGAACATGTGGTACCCTATTCATCTCCCTAAACCTAGAAAAACCCTGAATCTAAAGCCATGGTTAGGCTCATCCCGCATCTGTATGCCATGTAAATTAATCCTGTAAAAATTGAGTCCAAGTGTCTAGCCCGATCATGAGTGGGACGTCATTCTAGCCCGCGTAGGATCAAATGAGAGATGGACTGGCCCAAACCCAGACGGGTTTGATGTGCACAACTAGTTGGACTCACTGCGGAATCACATGCATGCCTATTTGAAAGGGAGGAATTACGGTTCAAACCAGACGGGTTTGGGCACATTTCTTCTCCTTCCACATCGGGCCAAGCTCGATCTGCGGCCCAATCCACTTACTATTGATCCTATTCGCCCTTTACGGCGCCCCTTGAGTCGATGTCGATCTGTCGATCATCATGCTAAGTCCATATAGAGTTAGGACATGCACTCCCATAAAAGTGGGTGAGTCGCCCTTATGTCAGCATGTAGGCGTCATGTCCATGTCCTAGGTTCATATAGGTCTATTAAGTCATGCATGCATTGGGCGGGTGGCGTAAAGGTTCTTTCGAGCACTAATCAGTTTCATGCGAGCAAGATAGCGGACCATCTCGAGCCCGCATCCGTGACCACAAACCGGCGGACTTATTCGCAATCCCAATTAGCCACCGCCCAATCCGATAAATCGGTGAATCCACCGTATCGGGATCCTCGCCAACAACCTTTTTGGGAGAGTTACGTGACAAGCAACTTGATGGGTCATGCGGCAGGAAGCAATTACCATTTGCATGGCGGACGAGGAGGGAGAACCAATGAGAAGCTAGAAAGAAGTTCGGTGAAAATCAACAAACCATGAATGGCGTTGGAAGCCATTAAGCGGATCAACAAAAGTGGGCATCGAACTTGAGGAAGAGGAAAACTATTATGGTTCGAATGCGAGGCGAGGCTGATGATGGGGTTGGAGAGGGTCACCCCAAATCAAAAAATGGAGGCCCAAAACCTAAGTCATTTGGTGAAGTCAGGTCCAAGCTTGTACCGAATAACTCTAGAACTTCGGAGGACCCCTATGTCAAAAAACTTGAAGAGAAGGTCGATATGCTCACCAGAAGAATGATGAAAGCTGATCCGACCTTCACCGACGCCTGCATGGATTTGGCCATCCCCAAACACCATGTATTGAGGATAAGGGACAAGGTTGAGGTGCCAAACATAAAATTTAGGCCCTCTGAAAACCCATCTCATCACTTGGAGGAATTCATCAGGCTGGCTCCCCTCCATAAGGTAGATGAAGGTCTCTACACCACAGTCTTCCCTTCCACTCTAGAAGGTAAGGCCAAGGTGTGGTACCAAAAACTACCCCCGCAAGTCAAGACTAACGCAGATGAGTTATTCAAAGCCTTCATAAGTCATTTTGGTCGCCTGCAGCAAAAGGAGGTCACCGTAGATGACCTAACTTCCATGAAACAAAGGGAGGACGAGTCATTCCTCTCTTATTACGAGCGATGGCACTCCATGCTGTCCGAAATCGATGAGTCTGTCCCCTTTAGGATGCAACTAAGCACTTTCAAGCAAAGTATCCATCCCCGCATCACACGGCATTTTGGCTTCCAATCCATCAAAGACTTTGAAACCTTAAAGGACTTGTGTGTTCAAATTGAAGCTGCTAACAATGAGAAAAGCACAAAACATTCTGGTTGGAAAGGATCTAGCTCCAACAGGAGGGCCACTAGCGCGCCTAGCCCCCCTCAGAAAACTGTTGAGACTAATTCCATCCAACGAAGGCCATACACCCC
The DNA here is from genome assembly GCA_029582165.1 of Portulaca oleracea. Taxonomy (NCBI): domain Eukaryota; kingdom Viridiplantae; phylum Streptophyta; class Magnoliopsida; order Caryophyllales; family Portulacaceae; genus Portulaca; species Portulaca oleracea. Next base: position 25,302,730 of record CM055889.1, read on the forward strand.
GAAGTATGACTCTTACCCCCCGCTGGATATGTCTTATGCCAAGGCGTTGGAAAAGCTGGTGAAAAAGGGCATCATCCAATTGCCCCTGCCGACACCTGAGCCTGATGTTAAGCCTCCGAAGTGGAATGGGAACAAATACTGCAATTTCCATCACTGTCGAGGTCACGACACCGAAATATGCTGGTCTTTGAAAAATAAGATCGAAGGGCTAATCCGGGACGGTGTTATTCCTCCACCAAACCCGTCTCGAAAACCCAACAACAAGGAGAACCCGTTGCCTAATCACACCAATGCCATCTTTTTGGAGAGGAATAGTTTTGATCCGTCGACTCTCATCACCGAAATGGGTCAACCTATCCCAGATATTCCTCCGCTTACGAAGGAACTCATCGTCAACGGCATTTGGGACAGCGAAAGTGAAGAAGAAGGTGAAAGGTCCACTGACCATGAAACCGATAGACATCCGTTGTACGACTCTTCTGACGAGGGGGAAGATGTGGAAGAAGTGATTCCCAGTGCGGCCCTTACTCGGTCCGGCCGCTACTATAATAAAAATGCTACCTTGTCAGCAGCGACCCCTAATCCCGAAACGACGGGAACCCCCCCACCAGAAGATCCTTTCCTCACACAGCTGAAGAAAACCAAGGCCGAAGTCACGATTTGGCAACTTTTGTGTGCTTCGCAGGACCATAGGCAAATACTGCTGGATGCCTTCAACAAGCTCATGGTCCCTACCTCAGCATCACCAGAGGATATCATCTCTCACATCATCTCCGGGAAGCCTACCATCACCTTCGGGGATGAAGACTTACCTGAGGAAGGAGGGTCTCACAACAAAGCTCTTTACCTCACCGCCATGTGCTCTACTCAAACCATACCACATATTCTCGTGGATAATGGTTCGGCCGTCAATGTCTGTCCATGGAGAACCGCACAAAAGTTGGGAGTTCAAAAACAGCATTTGACACAAAATCTTGTCATTGCTGGCAGATCTGATAACTCCCCTCGCAAGTCGCTAGGATCGGTTGTGCTTCCCATCACCATGGACTACATAAGTAAGAACGTTGAATTCGTCGTTCTTGACATCCCGGCTTCTTTCAATATGCTGTTGGGAAGACCTTGGTTACATGAGTGCAATGCTGTCGCCTCCACCTTACACCAGAAGGTGAAATTAATCATTCAAGGCCAAGTGGTCACGATCTCATGTAAACCTCTCAGTGCTGTTTTTGACCCCAAGAAACCCACACTCGAGATTGAACATAGCTCGGTGACGAGCCGCACAACTCGAGATGGTAGCGGCTTTGAGCGATCAAACTTACTTTGACTTCGATCCCTACTCAAACCCTAATATCCATGCTATATTGAGGAAGCAAGGTCATTTTCCGGGGATGCCACTCGGCCGAAATCCCAAGAACAAATTGGCGCCAAATTTCAAAGTGTTCAAGAACAAAGGAAGGTTCGGGCTAGGCTACAAACCAACTAAGGAGGAAGTGGCCCGTGAAGCTAGCCATGGCTAAACAGAAAAGATTGGACAACCCTCCAACCCTATACCAAATCAAACCGTATCCACGCACTCTTAATGGACAGTTCTTGAGAGAGGGTGATGACTTCCCTTATTACGGCTTCCCAGAACCACATTACCTAAAACCTCAGGGTATCCTAGTGGCAGGATTAGAAATTTTCAATGACTGTGCCGTCACCACGACCGCCACATTCACCCCGCCTAGGAGAAGCCGTCCACCTTTGGAATGGACCCACCTCGCCGGAAGCGGCATTTTTGGAATGCTCTTCGGGCAAGAAGCACGCAAGGAAGAAGTCGTCGATCCAGTCATTGCTGCACTATCCAACCCGAGTTTTGATCCAAGTCTGTTGATCGGAGAAGATGGCGGCCATCGTGAGATCACCTGGATCGATGATGAGGAGAATAAATTTACACTTTCTGTAGGAGAGTCTGTCCCAAAGGTCATAGAGTCAGGTTCTAGTAGTTCTAAGTTGGTCGGGGTTAACCCAGAGTCTGCTGATGTATCCATTTCTGCATTTAATAAAATGAACATTTCCGCCTACTCGAACTGTTGTGCCAACACTGATAATTAAATATGCTGAACCTTTAAAAGACCAAAATGAATTAACAGAAGCCATGGATGCGTTTGAGGAAAAAGTGGCGATCATTGAAGATACCATAAGCATAAATGTAGGGACGGAAGATAACCCCCGGGAGCTCAAATTGGGTAAGTCCCTAACAGACAAGGAGCAATAGGATTTCACAAAACTACTTAAGGAGTTTAAAGATGTGTTCGCATGGTCGTATGAGGACATGCGGTATCGGCGGAGATCGTTGAACACACCCTTCCATTATATCCGGCGCTAAGCGATGCGGCAAAGGGCTCGTAGAATCAAACCGGATTGGTCAAAGAAGATCGAAGATGAGGTAATGGAGCGATTAAAGGCCAAGTTTATACGACGATTGCACTACCGAGTGGGTAGCAAACATTGTCCCCGTTCCCAAGAAAGATGGGCGAGTAAGGGTATGTGTTGACTTTCGAGATTTGAACAAAGCCAGTCCAAAAGACAGCTTCCCTTTACCACATTTCGACGTCCTAGTAGACAACACTTGCGGCCACGAGCTTTTGTCCTTCATGGATGGCTACGCAGGGTATAACCAAATCAAAATGGCAGAAGAGGACATGGAAAAAACATCCTTCACCACTCCATGGGGTACGTACTGCTACACCGTAATGCCTTTCGGCCTAAAAAACGCAGGGGCCACATATCAGCGCACCGCGAATACCCTTCTCCACGACATGATGCACAAGGAGGTAGAGGTGTACGTGGATGACATGATCGTCAAATCAAAAACCAGGGAAGAACACCTCCCTAATCTTCGCAAGTTCTTCCTTCGATTAAGGAAATACAACATGAGGCTCAATCCCCGAAAATGCGCATTTGGGGTTACATCAGGCATGTTGCTAGGTTTCGTGGTCAGTCAGCGCGGGATCGAGGTGGACCCATAAAAAATTAAGGTAATTCAAGAGATGAAACCGCCTAAGACAGAGAAGGAAATTCGAGGTTTCCTTGCTCGTGCACAATACATCAGTCGGTTCATTTCCAAGCTCACTATGACTTGCGAACCACTATTCAAGAAGCTTAAGAAGGGAGTAAAGGTGGAATGGGATGATCAGTGTCAAGCAGCCTTTGACAAAATCAAAGAGTACTTGACCCATTCCTCAGTACTAATCACGCCGGTACGGATGAGCCTCTACTCCTTTACCTCATAATAACCAGCTCTGCGATGGGGGCTATGTTGGCTCACCAGGTAAAAGGGAAGGAGAGTGCCATCTATTACCTCAGCAAGAAATTCGGTGACTGAGAGTCGATACACCAACATTGAAAAAATGGCTCTTGCATTGGTTTGGGCAACGAAGAAGCTTCGACATTATATGTTGTCACACACAGTGCATGTGATCGCTGATTGCAACCCAATCAAGTTCATCATGGAGCAACCCACGATCAATAATCGCATAGCTCGATGGGTAGTTATGTTATCAGAGTTCAGTATAAAGTTCGTGCCTCAAAAGTCCATCAAGGGAAGAGCCATCTCAGACTTCCTGGCAGACTTTCCTTGTCAGGAACCTCCAAACACTAACCTGGAGTTCCCAGACGAAGAAGTCTTTCATGCGGACGAGATCACGTGGGAAATGTATTTTGATGGTGCTTCTAACCAAATGGGATGTGGCGCAGGGGTTCTCTTAATATCGCCTGAAGGGGAACATCATCCCGTTTCTGTTAAACTTGAATTCGACGCGACCAACAACGCGGCTGAGTATGAAGCTTGCATCATCGGATTACAAGTAGCATTAGTTATAGGAGTAAGGCACATCAGAGTGTTTGGTGACTCTAGCCTTATCATCAATCAAGCCAAGAACACCTGGAAGGTCAGAAATGAATCTTTATTGGCTTATCAACGCCGGTTGTTGGACTTTGCGACGCAATTTGAGCACATTGAATTCAAATACCTACCCAGAGATAATAATGAGTTGGCAGACGCCTTAGCTAAACTCTCCTCCATGATTGCTATTCCAATAGCAATTTACGACTTTCCTATAACAGTAGAGCGGCGCGACCAGCCCGCCTATGTGTACTCCGTAGAAGAGCCCATCGTAGACTCGAATGCATGGTTCTTCGACATTTATACGTACTTGAAGAAAGGGGAGTATCCCGCTGAGGCTGATTCTAAAGGACAAAGAGCGATCAGAATGATGGCAGCACAATACTGCATCATTCACGATCGACTTTACAAGAAGACCGCCTGTGCATTAACCTACTTTGCGTTGATGCCAAGTCAGCAGAGGAGTTAATGACCTCCATACATGGAGGAGAGTGCGGACCACACATGAATGGCAGAATGTTAGCGAAAAAGATTCAAAGGGCAGGCTATTTCTGGTCCACCATGGAGGCCGACTGTCTCAACTTCGTCAGGAAATGCGCCAAGTGTCAGGAATATGCCAATTTACGACATCAGCCATCTTCCTATCTCACTACATTGACATCCCCTTGGCCATTCTCAGTCTGGGGAATAGACATAATTGGGAAGGTACATCCAACGGGCACTGGAGGACACGAATATGTATTGGTAGCCGTTGATTACTTCACCAAATGGGTAGAGGCTGCCTCTTATGCAAAGCTCACCTCGAAGCATGTGGCTAAGTTCATTCTGAACAATATCATTTGTAGATACGGGGTGCCACACGAGATCATCAGTGATAATGGGAGCCATTTCAGGAAGGAGGTTGAAGCATTGTTGGCTAAATATAAGATCAAACATCACAAGTCCTCGCCCTACAGGCCCCAAACTAATGGAGCGGTAGAGGCGACCAACAAAACCCTCGCAGGAATCATTAAGAAGATGGCAGTAACATACAAAGATTGGCCTGATAAGCTTCCTTTCGCCTTATGGGGATATAGAACTTCAATTCGAACAGGAACGGGAGCAAGTCCTTTTGCTTTGGTCTACGTAATGGAAGCAGTGCTTCCAGTTGAGCTCGCCATACCATCACTCCGCATACTTGCTGAAAGTCAACTACCAGAAGCTGAATGGGCTAGGGCCAGATATGAAGAGCTGACGCTTGTTGACGAGAGAAGGCTTAGAGCCTTACACAACGTGCACTTGTATCAAGCTCGCATAGCTAGGGCTTTTAACAGGAAGGTTAAGGACCGGGTTCTTCGAGAAGGAGATTTAGTGCTTAAGGAGATGAGGGCACCCATTCAAGATCCAAGGGGGAAATTTGCGCCAAATTGGAAAGGGCCTTATGTCATTAGACAAATACTGCCGGGGGGAGCAGCCCGCTTAGTCACCACAGAAGGAGAAGAATTAATACAGCCCACCAACCTGGACCAGTTGAAGAAGTTTTACGCATAACAGGGTCGACCGAATCGGCCAAGCAACTAGAAGGGGAATTTCTAGACACTTGGCCGTACCTAGGCGGGTTTGGGTCTCACGACGGGCCACATTCAGGAGGAAACCCAGGCGGGTTTGGACCTCGCCAGGGGCCACATTCAGGAAGTAACCCAGACGGGTTTTGGGCCTCAGATTGGAGAAAGCTACGACTCAAACGGGCTCGGGTCGCGTACTGGGTTTCAGTTTCATAAATTGTGCAAAAGAAAGACTTCGTTGTAATAACGCCTACTATTACTATTTATAAAGGAGAAATTCATTACAGTACTTGGTCTTTCGAATGAATATTGCAATTACTCTAATTATAACAAATAAAGGTTCAGCTAAAATATTATAAAAAAAAAATTAAAAAAATAAAATAAAATAAAATAAATAAATTGGCACGCAGCTTCAGGCCTGTTTCATTTTCTTCTTATCGGCAGACTTTGGTCCAACCCGGTCTCTTTAGTGCCACTAGTCCCTCCCTCAGTGTCCTTAGGACGGTACCTCTTCTTCCCATTCTCCTGAGCAACCGCAGAGGCTTTTCCTTTTTCAACAGATGTATCAGTGCTTTTCGGTATAGGAGCCCGAGGCTCCTTCGTCACAACCCCGGGAAGTGACGGGCCAAGCCTGTTCTTCACATCGGTTTTAGGGCCCAATCGATCCTTCACAGTGATCCTGGGACCCAAGCGCTGCAATACATCAGCCTTAGGGCCCAGCCTATCTATCGCAGCAGTTCTCTTCTGTCTAGTTTCCTCGGCCCTCTTCGTTACCACTACGGCCGTCAACCAGTCTTGATAACCAGGAACAGTCATTTCAGACACATGCGCTTTCGAGGGAGCACGAATAGTGGGCCGTTTTTCCCAATATTTCAGCCAAGATTCTACAATACTCTTCTTGAGATGGAGTAACTTCGGGGCATCATGAGTTTTGTCGGGAATACGTTGCCTCAACCCCATTTGTCTCATGCCCCGCTCTGGGAAGTAGAATGTCAAGTGTGTCAAGCTTGCAACGCATACATAGGGGTTTCTTTGATCACAAGTGATGTACTCTGGAATGTGCCAATTTTCAATCCACCACTTTACCACGATCTCTTCAGGTTTCTTTAGCAGCTTGACCCATTCGGTTACTGATCGACGCCCGGGATACTTCCTTCATACGACAGAAATTCGCCAACGCTGTTGCAGATTCCGCCTTTTCGACCAGGCTAAGGTGCTCCATTAACCAAACCTGTGCGAAAAAGTGGTTTAATAAGTTCGCAAACCCAGACGGGTTTGCTGTTGTGCAGGTAAAAAAAAAGAGAAAAAAAAAGAAAGAAAAAAAAAGAAAAAAAAAACGTGATTTACCTGCAGAATAAGGGGGCTGCCTCGGTAATCGTGCTCCGGGTCCTTGTCATCAAGACACATCAACGTTTCTCCCAGAATCACCGGTACAGGATTGTAACCACGAGCCATATCCTCTACCATGTGGATCAAATTCGCGGGACCCGTCCTTCTGCCGCCGTGGTAGAAGCAGAATTCCCCCAGCATGCATAACACCAGGGCCATCACACGTACCACGGGCCCGTACTCTAAGGTCTCAGGGGCTTGGAAGTATTCCACTATGGTTTGGAAGTGCACCTTATCCCCTATTATCGCACTCCCAATTACTCTAGAGGGAAGGCATAGCAGCTCTTTATATTCCTTCCTCGCATCAGTAGCCAATGGAGGCACTACTGATGGAGCATAATGATTCGTCCCAAGGATAGAAGACCATTCTTCAGGCAACGGAACCAATTCCCGCATGTTAAATCTAAACACATGGCATTCCTTATCCCAGAAGGTTTCAGCAGCACGCAGGAAATCCCAATCTATCTTTACTTGCCTCAAACTTAGCAGAGACGTCAGCTTATACCTCCCCAATTCTCTCTTTTCTTCTTTGGACAAGGTACTCATCCAAGTGGCTAACTTTTTTTCGAAAGCCATGAGGTCGAAAGGACGGTTTTGTTAGGGCAGCAAAACCCAGACGAGTTTGTGGTGGGGCGAAAAGGCAGCGGCGCCCAGACGGTATGTGATGGTTTGTGGTGGCAGCGAAACCCAGACGGGTTTGATGCTGAGTTTGTGGTGGAAGAAAGGACAGCGGCGCCCAGACGGTTTGTGTTAATGTGTGTTGAAGACATTGGGGAGACATATATTTATAGCGAAACCCAGACGGGTTTGCTGGCCCAAGCCCAAAGAAAAAAAAAGAAAACAAAACAACTATGTAACCTAGACGGGTTTTTGGGCCTCCATTGCCCTGTTTCTCGACCCAGTTTCTGTAGGTAGAACTCCTATTGGGCTTGAACGTCAGACGGGTTTGGCCAACTTTTGGATTCGATCACGAAGCCACTTCAACTCTATTTTGGGTCATAATGCGGGTCCACAAGATGGTTATATGTCTTCGCCGGCCCCGAAACTGTAGTTCGAACTTCCTTGTAACTTTAATTCTCGTTTTTTATTTTGGTATTTTTCGTTTGGGGAAGTGGGAGTAATCCCACCATGTAGATTGCATATCGCATTGCATTATTGTGCATAAGGGTACATGAAAATAGAAAAAGTGCATTACGTAGCATCATCATTGCATAAGCATCACATCAGTAGTTCGCACTAGTGCATAAAAAAATAAAAAAAATAAAAAAACCTTATTTCGTCATTGCATTGCATTGTCCTAAGTGCATAATAAAGAATCATACATAGCATTACATAGGTTCGTTGCATAAAGACCCTGCATGTGCATCATTCTCAATCCTCATCATGCCAGACCTCCGTATCGCCACCACCACTAGCGCTATTAGCCCCATGGGCTCCGCTTCCACCAGCTCCAAAGTAAGTGTCCCACTGGTAGTAGGAGGAATCTACCACCTCTGTATCGCCACCTGAGCCAGATAGGTGCAACACTTCGGTACTGCCTGCATTAAGCCAAGAGTGTTCTGGAACCTGCCACTCTTGATTACCTCCAGGCCACCCCTGTGGAGCAGGCCAAGAAGATCTTACTGCGGGCTCTGGGACAGACCATCCCGACCATTCTTGAGTTTGTGTTCCCCATCCAGACGTTCGAGGCAGCTCCAAACCTCCTTGCGAAGGAGTAACGGGTACAACAGGTTGGGACGGAAGCACTGATGAGGCGTCATCTGCGAGGGCACGGTTATACCCCACAGATGCACCCGAATCACTGCAAAGCACCACGGTAGGATCGACCGCCGCAAAGGAAGTGCCATAACCTAAATCCACAGTCGGTGCAGGAGACGCAGGAACATAATCAGGCATTTCATAAGGGTACTGAGGCAAAGGATGAGAGGATTGACGCCTAGACCCCGAATGATGAGATTCTGGAGGGGTACCCAAATGCAGTGAAATGCCTTCCGCCACACACAGCTCCACCAAGCGCTAGACTCGAGCCTGCCTCCACCACAAAGTCCGGGGTACTGACGAGAACCGCGGCTCCAACGAGAATTCCCATGATCATGAGACCTCACCTGATGCTCGTGCTCACCTAAAGACATGGAGGATATGCTGTTCTCCACAGACCGCTGAAAGTCATGGCCGAAACCCGTGTCTCCATAGTGAGAACTGGTTGAATGACTATCTTCGAGTAAAATACCTTTCCCACGGTCATCGTGAGCCGGCATGCCCATGCTCCGCCTACTCCTTTCCCGCGCCTTTCGAGAACAGCCTTCGCGCCCATAAGATCGCCTCGCCGGCCATGAAGGAAGAATGTCGAGGAGGGTCCTCTCGCCCGACCGCCACGAGGCACGCGCGATCCGAATGGCAAGGAGGATCCACAGACGAGATCGCGCATCATCATCCACGTTTGCCCCCAACCATAGAACCCGCAAGGTCTTTCTCACGAGCCCACTGAGTGTGAAGTAATTTTGAGGAAGCCTTTGCCTGCTTTCCATCGCCAATGCACGTAATGAGGAAAATTGGTCAAAGTTTGAGGAAGTTACAAGTAAGCAAAGAAAAGGGGAATCACCTACCGCTTTCCCAGATCTTCTAGTTCCGCTTGATGTCCTCACCGTCGCCTGGTAGCCGCAAACCGTGTCCCCAGAATTGCTCTGACTCTTCTCGTCATCCTCGCAATAGGGCCCCAACTACAACAAGCAAAGAAATGGTCATATTAGGCGATAAAAGAAGGAACGTGAAAAGAGCAAATGGAGGTCTTCTTCCCCACCTTTCTAAAGGCCAGGCGGTCTCGATATTGTTCCCATTCCTCCTGACTGGTCGGCGATGCCATTGATGCATGATTAGTGTACCAGAACCCTCTTAGGCCGCAAACGCCTGCATGCAAGGCTCGCGAATCATTCATGGTCTCGTGAGGGTCTCGATGGTATTATCCACATTTCATGGCCTAGGGTTTGCCTCGTGAGTCTCTCACCAAGACCTGCACCAACCTGACGGACTTCCATCACCAAGCGCAGTTACTATCCCTATGCTACCGCATCCCGAGGAATAAAGTCTTGAGGAATCTCGAAGCCAACCCAGGCATTCCAATTGACATCATCATGCACAAGTAAAGGAAACATAAGCACCAAGGAAATGCAAGAGAGATTATATGAAAGATGTGAACTCAACCTCTTCAAGGTGATACAAGATGCGGCGCAACTCATCTAAACTCCCAAACGGTTTCTTCTTTTGCTCAAGGTAGTTTTTGTGCCACCGTTCTACGGCCGGCACTACCTTGACGTGTCGAGTAGGGATAGTGAATCCCTTAATGTACTCATACCCCCATACCTGCAAATATGTCAATACCGAGACTCACGATCTAAAAAAGGGAGAATTGCATATAGAAGGGAAGCGTCTCGAAGATTACCTCGAGCACCTTCCACATGCTCGGACCGCTCATCTCCCGCGGGCTCTCCGGTGCAAAGAATGGGTCCACATCGCAGCCGAACACCAATGCGGCCAACGAATGAAGTTAGCATATGCACTTTGCCCATTTCCGATGAATGACTTGTTCTAAATCAAGGAGATTCTTCATCCAAGTCGTAAACATCATCCCCTCGATTGCGAACATCGCGCGTAGATGAAATATGCCAGAAAATGAAGCGACTAAACTCATCCATATGAGTGAAGTCGATGTATGATGACATCCTCGAAGGAGCCATAAGAAAGCTTCATCTTTCGACCAAACCAACGCTGCTCAAGCACTGTGTTCTAATAATTCCATCACCGATCCGCATAACAGGGTCAAACTCGATATCTTGACCACCCCAGCGTAGCCCGGTAATCATCACAAAGTCGACGGGGGATATGGCCATCTCTCCTACAGGGAGGTGGAAGGTGTTGGTGGAGTCCCAGAATCTCTCTGCAAGCGCACGCCCCATCACCCGTGGTGTACTAGGTTCCTGTGCCTCGACATTTCCGTAAGAGGTCGAATCCCGACTCTTCTAAAAGTGCAAGCGCCCAATTATCTTCCGCAAAATGCTCCACCACCTTGATTGGTTTCCGCATATTACCACCAGTTCTGAGGGAATCTTCCTGAGGATCCACCATAAAAAATTCAAAAAGGAGGCAAGTCCCTACAGCAACTATCAAGTGATCCCTAGTTTAGCAAAAGCTAAATTGAACTTCCACTAAATTGGGGGCTAAAAAGAGGATCATTCGCCCAACCCAACACTAAATTGGGGCTTCTCGACTCAGCTAAATTGAGGGTTTCTTTGTTTTCCCCAAGTCCAACCTGCACGTTCACGCAAAAAAAGGGGGTTGTTTTCCACCCAACCTGCATTTTCATGCAAAAAAGGGGTCGCTTTCACCTCAACCTAGACGGGTTTGCGCCAAAATAAAAGAGTTTGGGCCACTCTCTTCGCTCTAACCTGCACGGTTTCATTCAAAATGGGTTGGTTCGTCCTAACCCAAACGAGTTTCGCTCAAAACGGGTTAAATTGGGGCTAAAAAGGATCACTCGCCCAACACGAATTGGGGCTTCTCTCTCGGATCAAGTCCAACCTGCATGTGGCCACTCCTTTCGCCCTAACCTGCACGGCTCAGTAAAAGGAGGGGTTGATTTCGACCAAAAAGGGGTTTGGGTGGAGTTTAACTTTTCTCCAAGCCCAACCCGGACGGCCTGGTCACTCTTTTCCTCATTCACTGCAGCTCAACTAAGACGGGTTTGGGTTTGCTATGCGCCTATTCTAAAAATCGCCTATCATCCCTGTTCTAAGGCCCGATTTAAGCAATACGGGTAATCGACACAAATTACTTCATTATTTTTAGCTAAATCAACAAGCTAGAATTAAACATTTCTACTTGCAAATTTATGCTATAATTAAGAGCAGAGTCAGGAAGAAGACATTACCCGGACATGTGAATGCTTGTGCCATACGTGATTCCACGGTTCAGGCACCAGTATCGACGGTTCCCAACCCGGCCTAGGAGTCCATGCTCGCCGAGAAGACATTTTATGTGCCCAGTTTGTCGCATGGGGTTGAACATGCGGATCTCTAATTTTTTTAACCATTGCTTCTTAGCTAGTGAATAAATGATTTTTGAGCAAGGAAAGGAAGTGGAAGAGTGAGATGCATGATTAGGGGTATGGAGAGGCCCCTTTTATAGGAAAAGTGGTTGCATGCACACCACACAAGTGGCCAACCGGCGGGCCCCAGCATTAGGATCATGGAAGGCATGCATTGGCCGAAGATCTATCCTAAAATCACATGAAGCTTATCCTAAAATCTAAAAAACAAATAAAAAAAAAGGGGAAACGCAGACGGGTTTGCTGCTAGGCCCAAAATTCTGGCCCAAACTCGCCGCAACCTGAAAGGAGCTAAAAAAAAAAAAAGGAAACGCAGACGGGTTTGCTGCTAGGCCCAAAATTCCGGCCCAAACCCGCCGCAACCTGAAAGGAGCCCAAACTCGTCGCTGCAATCTCAGGCCCAATGCAGGAACTCAGACGGGTTTGCTGCCTGAAATAGGCCCAAAGTTCAGGCCCAATGCAATTCGAGCATTTTCCCATGAAGCAATGGCAAACTCAAGCCCATTTCCAAGAGCTAAAGCACGACTGACAGGTAAATTTTTTGACTCGCTCTGATTTTCAGATAAACTGATGCCCTCCATTCTCTGTTTTGCAGAACAATGCACAAAATACGTCGGTCGTCAGGCGGCTACAAAAAGATTTAACTCATCTTCACCGGCCATCGCCCTCACAATGCGATGACACCTTTTCAAAGACAGACACAAGTCCCGCACTTCACGGCGAAATGAAGCACGCCACCGTCCACCTCACGGCGAAATGAAGTGGATCACCTCATCCTCCCGCATGCTTCACGGCGAAACGCACGCCACCTCGGTCCACCTCACGCGAAATGAAGTGGATCACCTCATCCTCCCGCATGCTTCACGGCGAAATGAAGCACGCCACCGGGTCCACCTCACGGCGAAATGAAGTGGATCACCTCATCCTCCTGGTATGCTTCACGGCGAAATGAAGCACGTCACCTCGGTCCACCTCACGGCGAAATGAAGTGGATCACCTCATCCTCCCGGCATGCTTCACGCGAATGAAGCACGCCACCGGTCCACCTCACGGCGAAATGAAGTGGATCACCTCATCATCACGGCATGCTTCACGGCGAAATGAAGCACGTCACCTCGATCCACCTCACGGCAAAATGAAGTGGATCACCTCATCATCATGGCATGCTTCACGGCGAAATGAAGCACGTCACCCCGATCCGCCTCACGGCGAAATGAAGCGGATCGACACCGACCAGCTTTATTGAAGAAACTAAGTAGGTCAACCCACACAGACACAGGTCTTGCACTTCACGGCGAAATGAAGTACATGACTTTGATCTACCTCACGGCGAAATGAGGCAGATCAATTCGGTCAGCTTTACGGAAGAAACTAAGCAGGCCAACCAACATCGACGCAGGACCAAGCTTCCAAGCGTCAACCAAATTTAACAGCTTTTGATTCATATCCAAGATCATCAAGACTACTTTGATCATCGCTTTACTCAAACTCGATCAAAGTGGGGCTATCTCAGACACCGGATTTTGTACCAGATTAGTTTTAGTTATTTGTAAAAAATAAGCTAGCCGAGTAGTCTAGTGGCATGCAAACCCATTTCTTTCCTAACCTGTATAAGCAAAACTAGCTAATAACACCAGCCCAAACCCGTTGGGTTGGGCCCGTGACATTTCCGACACCAAATTTCAAACTCCGTCTGGGCCCGTGACATTACGACACCACCAAACCCGCCTGGTTTATTGATTCTCAGCTATATGCTATAACCCTAAACGCACTCTAACCTCCCCATTCCACTATAAATTAAACCCTAACCCTCTCATTTTACACACAACATTATGCTAGAGTATTGACACTAGCATAATTCTCTACCTCTTCTCTCCTTTCGCATGCCGCTTCACTAAAGGTTAGAATAGTTATCATTGATGTAAACCATGTAACATATCGAATCCATGTTTCTTTGTATTTTCAATTCAATATTGCATGACTTTAATGTTAAACTTGTGAGATTTATACTTAATTCCCTTTAACTTTTTCCGCTTTGATTTAATTCTAGTAGAGTCTATTCGTTGAATAGGCGGATTTGACAATTTTAATTGTCACATTCAGAATCCTTACCCCGAATCCATCTTTGATTCGTAGACCGAGTCCGTGTCAAAATGGTTTGTTGTTTTTCTAAAAATTCAATCGCGACTCTATATTCATACTTTGGTTTTTTTTCCTTTTACGGCTTTTGACCTAATTTGTGATTAACGCAAAGGTAATCCGTCTGTTCAATCCATGAACCCAAAGCGGTTTACTTTCCTCTTTTCACTTTCTTTTGCTTCGCTTTTTTATTCGGTCAATTCGCGAATAGCACTTGAGTTAATCCGCTCGTTCAATTCATGAACCTGCACGGTTTATCACCTTCTTTTAATCTTTCCTTTGTTTTCTTTCTTGGGGTCTGCAGAACAAAACCCGGCTCGGTTCAAGCAATGAACCTGCACGGTTTCCTTGTGTTTTCCCTTCTTTTTGTCTCTTTCCTTCTTCTCTTAAAAGGTGAATCTCGGATCACTAAAGCATAAATCGATTTGACTGTCACAAAATTTATTCTTAAAAGTTCAACCTTATTTAAGGTTAACCAATCCTAGTCGGCTCCCAATCATTCTTTTAAGTAGCGCCGCGAAAAAGGTTATCAATTTTTCGGGGTCTACAAATTGGCGACTCCACTGGGGACTTAAACTTAAAAAGAGGGTAAAACTTGAAAGAATTAAATTTTAGTGAGTTTTGTAAAAAAAGGGAGGAATTAATTTATTTCACATTTTTATCATTTTTAGGCATATTGCATACCAGGCTACTCTTGGGCCTTTATGGCTGGGGAGCACAAAAGCGTTGGTTTAGGTTGTAAAACTAGGAATCAATCCCGAGAGCGGGAGGTCACTACTTGTGGGATGTACTTACATCGCCAAGCATTTGATCTCTCCTCTCACCCGTGTTATACTCTAAAGATTTCCTTGAAACCCAAAGAGCAACACCCCACACATTTTTCCTTGAATTCCATATAAGGAAAATGCACCGGGGCGAGAACATGTGGTACCCTATTCATCTCCCTAAACCTAGAAAAACCCTGAATCTAAAGCCATGGTTAGGCTCATCCCGCATCTGTATGCCATGTAAATTAATCCTGTAAAAATTGAGTCCAAGTGTCTAGCCCGATCATGAGCGGACGTCATTCTAGCCCGCGAGGATCAAATGAGAGATGGATCGCCCAAACCTGCACGGTTTGATGTGCTCGCCTAGTTGGACTCATCGCGAACTCGCTCGCGCTCATTTGAAAGGGAGGAATTACGCTCAAACCTGCACGGCTTTGGGCCGCTTTCTTCTCCTTCCACATCGCCAAACTGCTCGACATCGCAACACCCAATCCACTTACTATTGATCCTATTCGCCCTTTATGACGCCTCGAGTCGCTGTCACCCCGCTACCATCATGCTAAGTCCATATAGAGTTAGGACACGCACTCCCATAAAAGTGGGTGAGTCACCCTTATGTCAAGATGTAGGCATCATGTCCATGTCCTAGGTTCATATAGGTCTATTAAGTCATGCATGCATTGGGCGGGTGGCGAAAGGTTCTTTCGAGCACTAATCGGGCCATGCAGCAAGATAGCATCATCTCCGAGCCCGCATCCGTGACCCACAAACCGCAGACTTATTCGCAATCCCAACTACAGCCACCGCCCAATCCAAGAAATCCAGTGAATCCACCATGTCGATCCTCGCCAACAACCTTTGGGAGCGCTCGTGACAAGCACTTGATGGGTCAGACGAGCTGGTACAGAAGAATTTACCATTTGCATGGCATCACTGTGAGGACGTAACCAATGAGAAGCTAGAAAAGAAGTTCGTGAAAATCAACAAACCATGAATGGCGCTCGAAGCCATTAAGCATCAACAAAAGTCGGGCATCGAACTTGAGGAAGAGGAAAACTATTATGGTTCCGAACTGAGGCCGAGGTCGATGATGGGGTCGAGAGGGTCACCCCAAATCCAAAAATGGAGGCCCAAAACCTAAGTCATTTGGTGAAGTCAGTCCAAGTCAGACCGAATAACTCTAGAACTTCTGAGGACCCCTATGTCAAAAACTTGAAGAGAAGGTCGATATGCTCACCGTAAGGATGATGAAAGTCGATCCGACCTTCACCGACGCCGCATGGATTCGCCATCCCCAAACACCATGTATTGAGGATAAGGGACAAGGTTGAGGTGCCAAACATAAAATTTAGGCCCTCTGAAAACCCATCTCATCACTTGGAGGAATTCATCAGGCTGGCTCCCCTCCATAAGGTAGATGAAGGTCTCTACACCACAGTCTTCCCTTCCACTCTAGAAGGTAAGGCTAACGCAGATGAGTTATTCAAAGCCTTCATAAGTCATTTTGGTCGCCTGCAGCAAAAGGAGGTCACCGTAGATGACCTAACTTCCATGAAACAAAGGGAGGACGAGTCATTCCTCTCTTATTACGAGCGATGGCACTCCATGCTGTCCGAAATCGATGAGTCTGTCCCCTTTAGGATGCAACTAAGCACTTTCAAGCAAAGTATCCATCCCCGCATCACACGGCATTTTGGCTTCCAATCCATCAAAGACTTTGAAACCTTAAAGGACTTGTGTGTTCAAATCAAGCCGCTAACAATGAGAAAAGCACAAAACATTCGTTGGAAAGGATCTAGCTCCAACAGAGGGCCACTAGCGCGCCTAGCCCTCGTAAAATCGCTGAGACTAATTCCATCCAACGAAGGCCATACACCCGGTATGACTCTTACCCTACCGATATGTCTTATGCCAAGGCGCTGAAAGCCGTGAAAAAGGGCATCATCCAATTGCCCCGCCGACACCCGAGCCGATGTTAAGCCTCCGGCGGAATGGGAACAACATCGCAATTTCCATCACCGCCGAGGTCACGACACCGAAATATGCCGGTCTTTGAAAAATAAGATCGGCGGGTTAATCCGACTGTTATTCCTCCACCAAACCCGCCTCAAAACCCAACAACAAGGAGAACCTGCCTAATCACACCAATGCCATCTTTTCGAGAGGAATAGTTTTGATCCGTCGACTCATCACCGAATGGGTCAACCTATCCTGATATTCCTCCGCTACGAAGGAACTCATCGCCAACGGATTTGGGACAAATAAAGTGAAGAAGAAGGTGAAAGGTCCACTGACCATGAAACCGATAGACATCCGTTGTACGACTCTTCTGACGAGGGGGAAGATGTGGAAGAAGTAACAGCTTCCTAAGCCGCACTCTTACTCGGTCCGCCTACATTATAATAAAAATGCTACCTTGTCAAGAATGACCCCTAATCCCAAACGACGGAACCCCACCGTAAGATCCTTTCTCACACACAAGAAAACCAAGGCCAAGTCACGATTTGGCAACTTTGTGTGCTTCGCAGACCATAGGCAACATACCGGATGCCTTCAACAAGCTCACGGTCCCTACCTCAAGATCACCAGAGGATATCATCTCTCACATCATCTCCGGGAAGCCTACCATCACCTTCGGGGATGAAGACTTACCTGAGGAAGGAGGGTCTCACAACAAAGCTCTTTACCTCACCGCCATGTGCTCTACTCAAACCATACCACATATTCTCGTGGATAATGGTTCGCCACAATGTCCTGGCCCACGGAGAACCGCACAAAAGTTGGGAGTTCAAAACAAAGATTTGACACAAAATAATCGCTCACTACAAGATACGATAACTCCTCGCAAGTCGCTAGGATCGGTTGTGCTTCCCATCACCATGGACTACATAAGTAAGAACGCTGAATTCGCTGCTCGACATCCCGCTTCTTTCAATACGCATTGGGAAGACCTTGGTTACATGAGTGCAATGTCGCCGCTTCCACCTTACACCGTAAGGTGAAATTAATCATTCAAGGCCAAGTGGTCACGATCTCAAGTAAACCTCTCAAGGTTTTTGACCCCAAGAAACCCACACTGAGATTGAACATAGCTCACCGACGAGGAGCCGCACAACTTCGAGATGGTAGCGCTTTGAGCCAGATCAAACTCACTTTGACTTCGATCCCTACTCAAACCCTAATATCCATGCTATATTGAGGAAGCAAGGTCATTTTCCGGATGCCACTCGCCAAATCCCAAGAACAAATTGGCGCAAATTTCAAAGTGTTCAAGAACAAAGGAAGGTTCTGGCCAGGCTACAAACCAACTAAGGAGGAAGTGAATCGACGGTTAGCCAGCCATGGCTAAACAGAAAAGATCGACAACCCTCCAACCCTATACCAAATCAAACCGATCCACGCACTCTTAATGGACAGCTTCTGAGAGAGGGTGATGACTTCCTTATTACGGCTTCCCGCAACTACATTACCTAAAACCTCGTGGTATCCTAGTGGCAGGATTAGAAATTTTCAACGATCGCGCCGCCACCACGATCCGCCACATTCACCCCGCCAGAGAAGCCGCCCACCTTGGAATGGACCCACTCACGGCGGCATTTTTGGAATGCTCTTCGCAAGAAGCACGCAAGGAAGAAATCGTCGATCCACCATCACCGCACTATCCAACCCGAGTTTTGATCCAAGTCTGTTGATCGGAGAAGATGGCGGCCATCGTGAGATCACCTGGATCGATGATGAGGAGAATAAATTTACACTTTCTGTAGGAGAGTCTGTCCCAATGGTCATAGAGTCAGGTTCTAGTAGTTCTAAGTTGGTCAGGGTTAACCCAGAGTCTGTTGATGTATCCATTTCTGCATTTAATAAAATGAACATTTCCGCCTACTCGAACTGTTGTGCCAACACTGATAATTAAATATACTGAACCTTTAAAAGACCAAAATGAATTAACAGAAGCCATGGATGCGTTTGAGGAAAAAGTGGCGATCATTGAAGATACCATAAGCATAAATGTAGGGACGGAAGATAACCCCCGGGAGCTCAAATTGGGTAAGTCCCTAACAGACAAGGAGCAACAGGATTTCACAAAACTACTTAAGGAGTTTAAAGATGTGTTCGCATTATCGTATGAGGACATGCCAGGTATCGACAGGGAGATCGCTGAACACACCCTTCCATTATATCCCGACGCTAAGCCAGTACGGCAAAGGGCTCGTAGAATCAAACCGGATTGGTCAAAGAAGATCGAAGATGAGGTAATGGAACAGTTAAAGGCCAAGTTTATACGAGCAGTGCACTACCCCGAGTGGGTAGCAAACATTGTCCCCGTTCCCAAGAAAGATGGGCGAGTAAGGGTATGTGTTGACTTTCGAGATTTGAACAAAGCCAGTCCAAAAGACAGCTTCCCTTTACCACATATCGACGTCCTAGTAGACAACACTTACGGCCACGAGCTTTTGTCCTTCATGGATGGCTACGCAAGGTATAACCAAATCAAAATGGCAGAAGAGGACATGGAAAAAGCATCCTTCACCACTCCATGGGGTACGTAATGCTACACCGTAATGCCTTTCGGCCTAAAAAACGCAGGGGCCACATATCAATCAAGACCGCGAATACCCTCTTCCACGACATGATGCACAAGGAGGTAGAGGTGTACGTGGATGACATGATCACAAATCAAAACTGTGGAAGAACACCTCCTAATCTTCGCAAGTTCTTCCTTCGACAAGGAAATACAACATGAGCCTCAATCCCTAAAATGCGATTTGGGGTTACATCGTGCAAGTTGCTAGGTTTCGTGGTCACCAACATGGATCGAGGTGGACCCATCAAAAATTAAGGTAATTCAAGAGATCAAACCGCCTAAGACAGAGAAGGAAATTCGAGGTTTCTTGGTCGCATACAATACATCACGGTTCATTTCAAGCTCACTATGACTTGCGAACCACTATTCAAGAAGCTCAAGAAGGAGTAAAGGTGGAATGGGATGATCGTCAAGCAACCTTTGACAAAATCAAAGAGTACTTGACCCATTCCTCAGACTAATGCCACGGCATCGATGAGCCTCTACTCCTTTACCTCATAATAACCAGCTCTGCGATGGGGGCTATGTTGGCTCACCAGGTAAAAGGGAAGGAGAGTGCCATCTATTACCTCAGCAAGAAATTCGGTGACTGTGAGATTCGATACACCAACATTGAAAAAATGGCTCTTGCATTGGTTTGGGCAACGAAGAAGCTTCGACATTATATGTTGTCACACACAGTGCATGTGATCGCTGATTGCAACCCAATCAAGTTCATCATGGAGCAACCCACGATCAATAATCGCATAGCTCGATGGGTAGTTATGTTATCAGAGTTCAGTCTAAAGTTCGTGCCTCAAAAGTCCATCAAGGGAAGAGCCATCTCAGACTTCCTGGCAGACTTTCCTTGTCAGGAACCTCTAAACACTAACTTGGAGTTCCCAGACGAAGAAGTCTTTCATGCGGACGAGATCACGTGGGAAATGTATTTTGATGGTGCTTCTAACCAAATGGGATGTGGCACAGGGGTTCTCTTAATATCGCCTGAAGGGGAACATCATCCCGTTTCTGTTAAACTTGAATTCGACGCGACCAACAACGCGGCTGAGTATGAAGCTTGCATCATCGGATTACAAGTAGCATTAGTTATAGGAGTAAGGCACATCAGAGTGTTTGGTGACTCTAGCCTTATCATCAATCAAGCCAAGAACACCTGGAAGGTCAGAAATGAATCTTTAATGGCTTATCAACGCCGGTTGTTGGACTTTGCGACGCAATTTGAGCACATTGAATTCAAATACCTACCCAGAGATAATAATGAGTTGGCAGACGCCTTAGCTAAACTCTCCTCCATGATTGCTATTCCAATAGGAATTTACGACTTTCCTATAACAGTAGAGCGGCGCGACCAGCCCGCCTATGTGTACTCCGTAGAAGAGCCCATCGTAGACTCGAATGCATGGTTCTTCGACATTTATACGTACTTGAAGAAAGGGAGTATCCCACGAGGCTGATTCTAAAGGACAAAGAGCGATCAGAATGATGGCAGCACAATACTGCATCATTCACGATCGACTTTACAAGAAGACCGCTACAGGCATTAACCTACTTTGCGTTGATGCCAAGTCAGCAGAGGAGTTAATGACCTCCATACATGGAGGAGAGTGCGACCACATGAATGGCAGAATGTTAGCGAAAAAGATTCAAAGGGCAGGCTATTTCTGGTCCACCATGGAGGCCGACTGTCTCAACTTCGTCAGGAAATGCGCCAAGTGTCAGGAATATGCCAATTTACGACATCAGCCATCTTCCTATCTCACTACATTGACATCCTCGCCATTCTCACCTGGGAATAGACATAATTGGGAAGGTACATCCAACGCACCGGAGGACACGAATATGTATTGTAGCCGCTGATTACTTCACCAAATGGGTAGAGGTCCTCTTATGCAAAGCTCACCTCAAGCACGTGGCTAAGTTCATTCCGAACAATATCATTTGTAGATACGGGTGCCACACGAGATCATCGGTGATAATGGGAGCCATTTCAGAAGGAGGTCAAGCATTGTTGGCTAAATATAAGATCAAACATCACAAGTCCTCGCCCATGTGCCCCAAACTAATGGAGCGTAGAGGCGACCAACAAAACCTCGCAGGAATCATTAAGAAGATGGCAAGAACATACAAAGATTGGCCCGATAAGCTTCCTTTCGCTTATGGGGATATAGAACTTCAATTCGAACAGAACGGAGCAAGTCCTTTGCTTTGGTCTACGGAATGGAAGCAAAGCTTTCCACTGAGCTCGCCATACCATCACTCCGCATACTTGCTGAAAGTCAACTACCGTGGTCGAATGGGCTAGGGCCAGATATGAAGAGCTGACGCTTGTTGACGAGAGAAGGCTTAGAGCCTTACACAACGTGCACTTGTATCCAGCTCGCATAGCTAGGGCTTTTAACAGGAAGGTTAAGGACCGGGTTCTTCGAGAAGGAGATTTAGTGCTTAAGGAGATGAGGGCACCCATTCAAGATCCAAGGGGGAAATTTGCGCCAAATCGAAAGGGCCTTATGTCATTAGACAACATCGCTGGGAGCAGCCCGCTTAGTCACCACAGAAGGAGAAGAATTAATACAGCCCACCAACCTGGACCAGTTGAAGAAGTTTTACGCATAACAGGGTCGACCGAATCGACCAAGCAACTAGAAGGGGAATTTCTAGACACTTGGCCGCACTTCAGCGGGTTTGGTTCTCACGACGGCCACATTCAGAGGAAACCCAGCGGTTTGGACTCGCCAGGCCACATTCGTGAAGTAACCTGCACGGGTTTTGGGCCTCGATTGAGAAAGCTACGACTCAAACGGGCTCGGTCACAGATCGGGTTTCAGGCCATAAATTGTGCAAAAGAAAGACTTCGTTGTAATAACGCCTACTATTACTATTTATAAAGGAGAAATTCATTACAGTACTTGGTCTTTCGAATGAATATTGCAATTACTCTAATTGTAACAAATAAAGGTTCAGCTAAAATATTATTAAAAAAAAATTTAAAAAATAAAATAAAATAAAAATAAATAAATTGGCACGCAGCTTCAGGCCTGTTTCATTTTCTTCTTATCGGCAGACTTTGGTCCAACCCCGGTCTCTTTAGTGCCACTTGTCCCTCCCTCAGTGTCCTTAGGACTGCACTCTTCTTCCCATTCTCCCGAGCAACCGCAGAGGCTTTTCCTTTTCAACAGATGTATCAAGCTGCAGATAGGAGCCCGAGGCTCCTCGTCCCAACCCCGAAGTGACGGGCCAAGCCTGCTCTTTCACATCGGTTTAGGGCCCAATCGATCCTTCATGATCCTGGGACCCAAGCGCCGCAATACATCAGCCTTAGGGCCCACCTATCTATCGCAGAGCCTTCTTCTGCCTAGTTTCCTCGGCCCTCTTCGCTACCACTACGGCCACAACCGCCTTGATAACTGTGAATAGTCATTTCGCATACACGCGCTTTCGAGGAGCACGAATAGTGGGCCGTTTTTTCCAATATTTCACCAAGATTCTACAATACTCTTCTTGAGATGGAGTAACTTCGGGCATCATGAGTTTTGTCTGAATACGCTGCCTCAACCCCATTTGTCTCATGCCCGCCGGGAAGTAGAATGTCAAGTGCGTCAAGCTTGCAACGCATACATAGGGTTTCTTTGATCACAAGTGATGTACTGAATGTGCCAATTTTCAATCCACCACTTTACCACGATCTCTTCGTGTTTCTTTAGCACTGACCCATTCTACATCGATCGACGCCCGGATACTTCCTCATACGACAGAAATTCGCCAACGCTGTTGCAGATTCCGCCTTTTCGACCAGGCTAAGGTGCTCCATTAACCAAACCTGTGCGAAAAAGTGATTTAATAAGTTCGCAAACCCAGACGGGTTTGCTGTTGTGCAGGTAAAAAAAAAAGAGAAAAAAAAAGAAAGAAAAAAAAAGAAAAAAAAAGAAGAAAAAAAAAAAACGTGATTTACCTGCAGAATAAGGGGGCTGCCTCGGTAATCGTGCTCCGGGTCCTTGTCATCAAGACACATCAACGTTTCTCCCAGAATCACCGGTACAGGATTGTAACCACGAGCCATATCCTCTACCATGTGGATCAAATTCGCGGACCCGCCCTTCTCGCCGTGGTAGCTGCACTCCCAAAGATGCATAACACTGTGGCCCTCACACGTACCACGGGCCCGTACTCTAAGATCTCAGGGGCTTGGAAGTATTCCACTATGGTTTGGAAGTGCACCTTATCCCCTATTATCGCACTCCCAATTACTCTAGAGGGAAGGCATAGCAGCTCTTTATATTCCTTCCTCGCATCAGTAGCCAATGGAGGCACTACTGATGGAGCATAATGATTCGTCCCAAGGATAGAAGACCATTCTTCAGGCAACGGAACCAATTCCCGCATGTTGAATCTAAACACATGGCATTCCTTATCCCAGAAGGTTTCAGCAGCACGCAGGAAATCCCAATCTATCTTCACTTGCCTCAAACTTAGCAGAGACGTCAGCTTATACCTCCCCAATTCTCTCTTTCTTCTTTGACAAGGTACTCATCCAAGTGGCTAACTTTTTCAAAGCCATGAGGTCGAAAGGACGGTTTTGTTAGGGCAAAGAAACCTGCACGAGTTTGTGGTGGGGCGAAAGGCAGCGCTGCACGGTATGTGATGGTTTGTGGTGGCACAAACCTGCACGGGTTTGATGCCGAGTTTGGTGGAAGAAAGGACAGCGGCGCCCAGACGGTTTGTGTTAATGTGTGTTGAAGACATTGGGGAGACATATATTTATAGCGAAACCCAGACGGGTTTGCTGGCCCAAGCCCAAAGAAAAAAAAAAGAAAACAAAACAACTATGTAACCTAGACGGGTTTTTGGGCCTCCATTGCCCTGTTTCTCGACCCAGTTTCTGTAGGTAGAACTCCCATTGGGCTTGAACGTCAGACGGGTTTGGCCAACTTTTGGATTCGATCACGAAGCCACTTCAACTCTATTTTGGGTCATAATGCGGGTCCACAAGATGGTTATATGTCTTCGCCGGCCCCGAAACTGTAGTTCGAACTTCCTTGTAACTTTAATTCTCGTTTTTTATTTTGGTATTTTTCGTTTGGGGAAGTGGGAGTAATCCCACCATGTAGATTGCATATCGCATTGCATTATTGTGCATAATGGTACATGAAAATAGAAAAAGTGCATTACGTAGCATCATCATTGCATAAGCATCACATCAGTAGTTCGCACTAGTGCATAAAAAAAAAAAAACCTTATTTCGTCATTGCATTGCATTGTCCTAAGTGCATAATAAAGAATCATACATAGCATTACATAGGTTCGTTGCATAAAGACCCTGCATGTGCATCGTTCTCAATCCTCATCACGCTGCACCAGATCGCCACCACCACTAGCGCTATTAGCCCCATGGGCCCGCTCCACCAGCTCCAAAGTAAGTGTCCCACCGGTAGTAGGAGGAATCTACCACCTCAGACGCCACCGAGCCGATAGGTGCAACACTTCTGCAGATCGCCGCATTAAGCCAAGAGTGTTCTAGAACCCGCCACTCTGATTACCTCCAGCCACCCCGTGGAGCAGCCAAGAAGATCTTATCATGGCTCGACGCACCATCCCGACCATTCTTGAGTTTGTGTTCCCATCCGCACGCTCGAGGCAGCTCCAAACCTCCTCGCGAAGGAGTAACGGTACAACAGTTGGGACGGAAGCACCGATGAGGCGTCATCCGCAGGGCACGGTTATACCCTACGATGCACCGAATCATCGCAGCACCACGGTAGGATCGATCGCAGCGAAGTGCCATAACCTAAATCCACAACATGCAGAGACGCAGGAACATAATCAGGCATTCCATAAGGGTACTGAGGCAAAGGATGAGAGGATTGACGCCTAGACCCCGAATGATGAGATTCTGGAGGGGTACCCAAATGCAGTGAAATGCCTTCCTGCTCGCCACACACAGCTCCACCAACAGCGCTAGACTCGGAGCCTATCTCCACCACAAAGCTGGGGGTACCGCGACGAGAACCGCGTCTCCGACGAGAATTCCCATGATCATGAGACCTCACCTGATGCTCGTGCTCACCTAAAGACATGGAGGATATGCCGTTTCTCCATGCATCGAAAGTCATGGAAAACCCGTCTCCGTAGTGAGAATCGTTGAATGACTATCTTCAAGTAAAATACCTTTCCCACGGCCATCGCGAGCCGGCATGCCCATTCCGCCTACTCCTCCCCGCGCCTTCGAGAACAGCCTTCCGCCCATAAGATCGCCTCGCCGGCCATGAAGGAAGAATGTCGAGGAGGGTCCTCTGCTCCGACCGCCACGAGGCACGCTACGCATCTCAATGGCGAGGAGGATCCACAGACGAGATCGTGATCATCATCCACGCCAAGGCCCCCAACCATAGAACCCGCAAGGTCTTTCTCACGAGCCCACTTGAGTGTGAAGTAATTTTTGAGGAAGCCTTTAGCATGTTTCCATCCCCAATGCACCGAATGAGGAAAATTGGTCAAAGTTTGAGCAAGTTACAAGTAAGCAAAGAAAAAGGGGAATCACCTACCGGCTTTCCCAGGATCTTCTCTAGTTCCGGTTTGATGTCCTCACTGGTCGCCCTCGGGTAGCCGCAAACCGTGTCCCCAGAATTGCTCTGACTCTTCTCGTCATCCTCGCAATAGGGCCCCAACTACAACAAGCAAAGAAATGGTCATATTAGGCGATGAAAGAAGGAACGTGAAAAGAGCAAATGGAGGTCTTCTTCCCCACCTTTCTAAAGGCCAGGCGGTCCCGATATTGTTCCCATTCCTCCTGACTGGTCGGCGATGCCATTGATGCATGATTAGTGTACCAGAACCCTCTTAGTGCGCAAACGCCGCATGCAAGGCTCGCGGATCATTCATGGTCTCGTGAGGGTCCGATGGTATTATCCACATTTCATGGCCTAGGTTTTCCTCGTGAGTCTCTCACCAAGACTGCACTCCAACCGGACGGACTCTCCATCACCAAGCGCAGGCTACTATCCCTATGCGCCGCAATTCCTGAGGGAATAAAGTCTTGAGGAATCTCGAAGCCAACCCAGGCATTCCAATTGACATCATCATGCACAAGTAAAGGAAACATAAGCACCAAGGAAATGCAAGAGAGATTATATGAAAGATGTGAACTCAGCCTCTTCAAGGTGATCCAAGATGCGGCGCAACTCATCTAAACTCCCAAACGGTTTCTTCTTTTGCTCAAGGTAGTTTTTGTGCCACTGCTCAGACATCGCCTTGACGTGTCGAGTAGGGATAGTGAATCCCTTAATGTACTCATACCCCCATACCTGCAAATATGTCAATACCGAGACTCACGATCTAAAAAAAGGAGAATTGCATATAGAAGGGAAGCGTCTCGAAGATTACCTCGAGCACTTTCCACATGCTCGGACCGCTCATCTCCCGCGGGCTCTCCGGTGCAAAGAATGGATCCACATCAGCGCCAGGCCGAACACCAATGCGAAGCCAACGAATGAAGTTAGCATATGCAGCCTTTGCCCATTTCCGATGAATGACTTGTTCTAAATCAAGGAGATTCTTCATCCAAGTCAGGTAAACATCATCCCCTCGATTGGCGAACATCGTGGCAGAGATGAAATATGCCAGGAAAATGAAGCGACGCTGAAACTCATCCATATGAGTGAAGTCGATGTATGATGACATCCTCGAAGGAGCCATAAGAAAGCTTCATCTTTCGACCAAACCGACGCTGCTCGCACGTGTTCTAATAATTCCATCACCGATCCGCATAACAAGGTCAAACTCGATATCTTGACCACCCCAACAGAGTCTAGAATCATCACAAAGTCGACGGGGATATGGCCATCTCTCCTACAGGAGGTGGAAGGTGTTGGTGGAGTCCTGCATCTCTCTCGCAAGACGCCCCATCACCCGTGGTGTACTAGGTTCCCAGGCCTTGACACATTTCCAGAAGAGGTCGAATCCCGACTCTTCTAAAAGTGCAAGCGCCCAATTATCTTCCGCAAAATGCTCCACCACCTTGATTGGTTTCCGCATATTACCACCAGTTCTGAGGGAATCTTCCTGAGGATCCACCATAAAAAATTCAAAAAGGAGGCAAGTCCCTACAGCAACTATCAAGTGATCCCTAGTTTAGCAAAAGCTAAATTGAACTTCCACTAAATTGGGGGCTAAAAAAGAGGATCATTCGGCCCAACCCAACGCTAAATTGGGGGCTTCTCTCGACCCAGCGCTAAATTGAGGGTTTCTTTGTTTTCGGCCCGAAGTCCAACCCAGACGGGTTCACGCAAAAAAAAAGGGGGGTTGTTTTCCAGCCCAACCCAGACGGTTTCATGCAAAAAAAGGGGTCGCTTTCCAGCCCAACCTAGACGGGTTTGCGCCAAAATAAAAGAGTTTGGGCCACTCCTTCGCTCTAACCTGCACGGGTTTCATTCAAAATGGGTTGGTTCGCCCTAACCCAAACGAGTTTCGCTCAAAATGGGTTAAATTGGGGCTAAAAAGGATCACTCGCCCAACACGAATTGGGGCTTCTTTCTCGGATCAAGTCCAACCTGCATGTGTTTGGGCCACTCCTTTCGCCCTAACCTGCACGGGTTTGGGCGAAAAGGAGGGGTTGATTTCGACCGAAAAAGGGGCTGGGTGGAGTTTAACAATTTCTCCAAGCCCAACCCGACGGGTTGGGTCACTCTTTTCCCCTCATTCACTTGCCCAACTAAGACGGGTTTGGGTTTGCTATGCGCCTATTCTAAAAATCGGCCTATCATCCTCGTTCTCTAAGGCCCGATTTAAGCAATATGGGTAATCGACACAAATTACTTCATTATTTTTAGCTAAATCAACAAGCTAGAATTAAACATTTCTACTTGCAAATTTATGCTATAATTAAGAGCAGAGTCAGGAAGAAGACATTACCCGGACATGTGAATGCTTGTGCCATACGTGATTCCACTTCCTGTGCACCAAGATCGACTTCCCTAACCCGGCTTAGAGTCCATGCTCACGGAAGACATTTCATGTGCCCAGTTTGTCGCATGGGGTTGAACAGGCGGATCTCTAATTTTTTTAACCATTGCTTCTTAGCTAGTGAATAAATGATTTTTGAGCAAGGAAAGGAAGTGGAAGAGTGAGATGCATGATTAGGGGTATGGAGAGGCCCCTTTTATAGGAAAAGTGGTTGCATGCACACCACACAAGTGGCCAACCAGCGGGCCCCAGCATTAGGATCATGGAAGGCATGCATTGGCCGAAGATCTATTCTAAAATCACATGAAGCTTATCCTAAAATCTAAAAAAAAAATAAAAAAAAAGGGGAAACGCAGACGGGTTTGCTGCTAGGCCCAAAATTCTGGCCCAAACTCGCCGCAACCTGAAAGGAGCCAAAAAAAAAAAGGAAACGCAGACGGGTTTGCTGCTAGGCCCAAAATTCCGGCCCAAACCCCGCAACTCGAAGGAGCCCAAACTCGTCGCAATCTCGTGCCCAACGCAGAACTCGACGGTTTGTCACCGAAATAGGCCCAAAGTTCAGGCCCAATGCAATTCGAGCATTTTCCCATGAAGCAATGGCAAACTCAAGCCCATTTCCAAGAGCTAAAGCACGACTGACAGGTAAATTTTTTGACTCGCTCTGATTTTCAGATAAACTGATGCCCTCCATTCTCTGTTTTGCAGAACAATGCACAAAATACGTCGGTCGTCAGGCGGCTACAAAAAGACGAACTCATCTTCACGCCGCCATCGCCCTCACAATGCGATGACACCCTTTTCAAAGACAGAGACACAAGTCCCGCACTTCACGGCGAAATGAAGCACGCCACCGTCCACCTCACGGCGAAAATGAAGTGGATCACCTCATCCTCCCGCATGCTTCACGGCGAAATGAAGCACGCCACCTCGTCCACCTCACGCGAAATGAAGTGGATCACCTCATGCCCCGCATGCTTCACGGCGAAATGAAGCACGCCACCTCGGTCCACCTCACGCGAAATGAAGTGGATCACCTCATCCTCCCGCATGCTTCACGGCGAAATGAAGCACGCCACCGTCCACCTCACGGCGAAATGAAGTGGATCACCTCATCCTCCCGCATGTTTCACGGCGAATGAAGCACGCCACCTCGGTCCACCTCACGCGAAATGAAGTGGATCACCATCATCACGGCATGCTTCACGGCGAAATGAAGCACGCCACCTCGATCCACCTCACGGAGAAATGAAGTGGATCACCTCATCATCATGGCATGCTTCACGGCGAAATGAAGCACGCCACTCGATCCGCCACGCGAAATGAAGCGGATCGACACCGACCTTTACGGAAGAAACTAAGCAGATCAACCCACGCATACGTGTCTTGCACTTCACGGCAAAATGAAGTACATGACTTTGATCTACCTCACGCGAAATGAGGCGATCAATTCGGCCACTTTACGGAAGAAACTAAGCAGTTAACCAACATCGACGCAGACCAAGCTTCCAAGCGCCAACCAAATCGTAACAGCTTCCGATTCATATCCAAGATCATCAAGACTACTTTGATCATCGCTTTACTCAAACTCGATCAAAGTGGGGCTATCCAGAGACACCGGATTTTGTACCGGTATTAGTTTTAGTTATTTGTAAAAATAAGCTAGCCGAGTAGTCTAGTGGCATGCAAACCCATTTCTTTCCTAACCTGTATAAGCAAAACTAGCCAATAACACCAGCCCAAACCCGTGCTGGTTGGGCCCAGACATTTCCGACACCAAACCCGTCTGGTTGGGCCCAGACATTTCCGACACCAGCCAAACCCGTCTGGGTTTATTGATTCTGCGGCTATATGCTATAACCCTAAACGCACCCCTAACCTCCCCATTCCACTATAAATTAAACCCTAACCCCTCTCATTTTACACACAACATTATGCTAGAGTATTGACACTAGCATAATTCTCTCTACCTCTTCTCTCCCTTTGCATGCTGCTTCACTAAAGGTTAGAATAGTTATCATTGATGTAAACCATGTAACATATCGAATCCATGTTTCTTTTGTATTTTCAATTCAATATTGTGCATGACTTTAATGTTAAACTTGTGAGATTTATACTTAATTCCCCCTTTAACTTTTTCCGCTTTGATTTAATTCTAGTAGAGTCTATTCGGTTGAATAGGCGGATTTGACAATTTTAATTGTCACATTCGTAACCTTACCCCCGAATCCATCTTTGGATTCGTAGACCGGAGTCCGTGTCAAAATGGTTTGTTGTTTTTCTCCTAAAAATTCAACTGGCGACTCTATATTCATACTTTGGTTTTTTTTTTCCTTTTTACGGTTTCTTTGACCTAATTTGTGATTAACGCAAAAGGTAATCCGGTCTGGTTCAATCCATGAACCCAGGCGGGTTTACTGTCCTCTTTTCACTTTCTTTTTGCTTCGTTTTTTTTATTCGGTTCAATTCGCGGATAGCACTTGAGTTAATCCGGCTCGGTTCAATTCATGAACCCAGACGGGTTTATCACCTTCTTTTTAATCTTTCCTTTGTTTTCTTTTCTTGTGGGGTCTGCAGCAACGAAACCCGGCTCGGTTCAAGCAATGAACCCAGACGGGTTTCCTTGTGTTTTCCCCTTCTTTTTTTGTCTCTTTCCTTCTTCTTTCTTAAAAGGTGAATCTCGGGATCACGACGCATAAATCGATTTGACCTGTCGGCAAATTTATTCTTAAAAGTTCAACCTTATTTAAGGTTAAGCAATCCTAGTCGGCTCCCAATCATTCTTTTATGTAGCGCCGCGAAAAAGGTTATCAATTTTTCGGGGTCTACAATTACAAGGGGACAAAAATCACCCAAATTGATTCAACCAATTGGATACAAAGGGCTTTTGATTCGGGCTTGAGTCGAGCCATCAAAGAACCCCTAACCTTGCCTAAGAGGAGTAGCTTGACCACCTTGTGCCGCTCCTCAACTCAAGACCACCAAGATTTTGTCGGCTAGCTACCGCCAATCCTTTAATTTTGTGTTCCTCACTCTCCTGGCTATGACAGGGCAGATGGACCCTAGCGACGTCGTCGCCCTTCCCGTCTTTATGTAGCATGCGGACGAACGTTGATGCCCGCCACTGCCTCCCATCCTGGTAAAAAACAATAAAGCAAGCTACAAGAAACCATCGATCCTGGTAGACTCCTCCTAGACTTCCACTCTTTCTGGCCTCTCCCGAGCTTTGAAGGGAAGAAGAAGGGCTTTGTTGTCTTGCGTTTGTTTTCCCAGGAAAAATAGAACAGAGAGTCCCCACCCCTTTTATTTTTTTATTATTATTCCATCCATAAGACACTAGCCTCCCCCCCCCCCTCTTTTTTTCCAATTGATTAACATAATACTAATGGGCATCATCCTTATCTCACTGCTTCCTCTACTTTTTCCCTTCTCTTTCCTAATTCTAATTAACATTTAACTTGTAGTTTAATTACATAAAATAGAAAGTTGATCAATTAATCCTGTAGATAAATAAATATAGTCAGTCATTTCAAAGTAATTAATCTAAATAAAACATTCGGATATTATATTCCTTATAAAAGTTTTGCTATCCGAAACTTCAAAACTTGGGTGTAACACAACAATGTCAAGGTCATGTTGATATTCATAAGACTCATCATGCAATAAAAAAGAGTAATCACTTCTGTTTTAAAACCTTTCTAGAGAATGGTTTACGGAATGTAGCCTCCATCTCATCAACTCTCTTTAAGTGTCTACTCACTCTATTTAGGTATCGAGGAGAAAAACAACTCAAAGAGGGGCAAATAAGTCAGCATTACACAACCTTTAGCTCTCACTTTATAAAACCACGAATACATTTAATTCAGTTCAAAATAACGACGATCGAGAATACAACCGAAGATCCAAGAAAGGATTTGCACAACCTTAGGGAAAACAATAAAAACAACCAAAAGGTTAAGAGACACTCACACTTGAGCAAGGATAATGTAGTTCACTCAACTAAGCAAGACATACATCTACCAAGAAAATTACATAGCATTAATCTATGAAACATTGATAGGGAAAGATTAGTAGTAGCAATTTATTACAAGCAATGCTAGAATCCTTTAGAGAATCAAAAGGGAAAACCAAAGATAGTTCACTCAGATGTCACTCATGCTTGGATTTCTATAACCATTTTTAGCTTCTCTAGAGTTTTTATGTAGATATGAATCATGCAGTCTAAAGTCCTCTTTCGTTCCGATTGATCCAACTAAGGTTTACTCCAACTACAACATAACTCAAATTTAATCAGTCCCAGCTTGGAACAATATATAATAAATAGTGTAAAGAACAACACAGATTTCCAGAATGGTGACTTATGCCAAAAAAAACAAAGTACCTAGTGGTACAGTAACACATAAAGTATGTCTCAGCATGACTCCTGGAGTTCAATGTACTTGTACACTTTCTAGGTTCAACCCGAGCTTCTATCTTAGCAAACAATGACATTGACATGTAAAGTTTGTGTTCGGATTGCAAAATAGGTGCAGGTCTGGTCGAATCCTCGGGGAGCTAGGGACCTTGTTCTCAACGTTTAAGTTATAGAGTCGGGTTTAAATAGGAAAATAGGTTCAGGGATTTGATTTTTCGCTAAAACTACGGTTGAACTAAACAAACACTAAACTAAGCAAACATGAAGAAAGACATGCTCGGTGCTTAATCGGGCAACCTAACAAGGACCTAATCCTGGAATCAAGTAATCAAGGATGATCAACTCGACTCTAGGTGTGGATGTTGCTAAAGAAAAACCACTCTAGGCCCTTTCCTCCAAGAGGAATCTAGATTAACTTTATAAGTTTCATTATTATTTTCATAATGATGACTCTTAGGAGTTAAGGTTGCAACTATCCTTGTTAGGATCGAGGTAAAAGATAGGCTAGTATATGCAGCAGAAGAGAAAATTATCAGGATGTATAAATTAGGCTATCTTTTACCTCGATCCTAACAAGTGGTATCAGAGAGAGGTTTAATCTTTTTCCTGCCTAATTCAGGATGTCTGCTGTTAAGTTTGATATTGAGAAGTTCGACGGTGTGATCAGTTTCAGTATCTGGAGAGTTCAAAATAATCTTGATGAATTACCTCCATTATTATTGATCTAGCAAATTTGGAGGTTACTATTGAAGATGAGGATAAGGATATTTTGTTGGTTGTTCCTTTGCCCCATTCATACAAGAACTTTAAAGAGGTCATGTTATATTCTTCTGAAACCTTGTCATTCGAGGATGTCAAATCTAATTTGATGTCTAAGAGAAAATTCGATCTTGAAGTGCGTTCTGGTAAAGCTGAAGGCTTGATTGTTAGAGGTGAAACTATTAATGATGGGGGTTCTAGTGATAAAGTAAGATCGAAGTTTAAAGAGGGTTCCAATAATACCTATTCTACAGCCTCCACGCAAGGCGGTTTTTATGTTCTACAGGGTTCTACTACTACAGGTTCTACAACCGCTCTACAACCTCATCTCTTGCTAAGTTCAAGGGTGACTTGAACTCAGTTGATGCTCATCACATCTGATCGCCCTTCGGGGCTTTATGACGGTACTGGAGAATTTTAGTCCAAGGTGGAGATTTTCAGGAAAGTGCCCTAAAATCACCCAGTCTCTTGATCCCACAATTATTTGTTTCCTAATTGTATTAGGATATTATTTAGATTTCCTTATTATGTTAGGTTTCCGAATTGTATTAGATTCTAAATCTAATTGGAGTGGGAGTTTAGTTAGGTTTATAGGGAGCTTTTCCAATAAATAGAGGGTTTTATTCACCTATTCAAACACACAAAATTGAGAGCATTTTTCACCTCTACCCATCCCTAGGTTGTGAGAGTATATTTTAGAGAGTTACTATTTTGCCTTCAGATTATTCCCGTTGTGCTATTAACCGTTTGAGATCTTACCGTCGATCTCGTTGTGTTATATAGTCGTTTGGGATCTCTCTTGTAATCTCTCCCCTTATACTAGTGGATTATTGCTCCGTTGTCGTCTGTGGTTTTTTCCCCCTTTGGGTTTCCACGTGTATCTTGTGTCACTATACTCTCTATCTTAATTTCTGATCTTGTCATATATATTCTCAATTTATACATCCTGATAATTTCCTCTTCCGTTGCAAATACTAGGCCTTTTATTTTATCTCGATCCTAACAATCCTAATTAAACCCATCCACACTTTCATGAGGATGAAGCTAATAATTGTCCATCCAAAGCTTCAAATCATGTGTTGTAATAGGATTGATGACCAATTAGTCACTAAACCTCACAATCAGATGAAAACAGAGGGGATAAATACCCAATGCTAAGAGAATCATCCTATCTCACTAATCCCTTGAATTAGGCTCCTATTTGGGGCCCTAAACAACTCCCTAACCTAAGAGAAATCTAGCCACTAATCATCATGAAAATAGCAAAATAAGAACAATCATAAACCTAGACATGATACTATGTCAATAAATAAAATAGACTTCAAAACTATTAATTAAGGACATAAACAAGTAACTATGTAGTAAAATAAAGAAAGAGTTACCTATAAGAGAGACTGAACCTTTAAAGTGGACAAGTAAAGCGCTCCAATGTAGAAGATATGAAGCTACTATTAATACTTGATGAAAGATTAACTTTTTGTAATAATTTGAATAGGAGTCCACTAAATGTTTGAGAGAAGAAAGGGAGAAAAGTCTATCTAGGGAATAGTGCTAAGTAGAATTCCTATACAATAGGAAAAACTGCTCCGTTAATTTTATGGCTAAGATTATATACACGACAAATTGGACCAAATCACAATCATTTTGGCCCTTAATTATATATGGAGTAGATGGGTCACGAGCGTGACCACCTTCTAACAGGGGAGTTATGGTCGTGGCCCTCCTTGGTCACTCTCGTGACTTCCTTTTCTTGTGGAAGGGACAACTCTTCCCAAGAAGGTTACAGGCGTGATCTAGGGTGTCACAACCGTGACTCCTGGGTTCTTCATGATTTCTAATTCTTTGCTCAATCGTGGGCATGACTGTGTCCAAGCCTTTGTCGGGATTTCTTTCTTCTTGGGGGTTACGGTCGTGACCTGCAGAGTCATGCTCGTGACCACCTTTTGGTTGAAAGAAGCTTGGGGTCTTCAGGGGTCACAATCATGACCCGCTGTGTCACGCTCATGACCTTTGTTCTTGAGCCTATCTTTTTAGGGCACTTGGTATCAAGATCCCGACATCGATTCTTGCCCTTTAGCCTCGGTTCTTCTCAGATGTCTTCATCATTTCTAGCATGGTTCTTTTATGTCCGAGGTTTAGCTCGTTACGTCCCGTTTTCACCTTTTCGTCACGTTTGGTTATTTATAGATCAAAACATAAAAGAAAGGACAAGCAAACATAAACTAACATTTTATTGACGAAAATGAGTAAAAACGTAAGGTTAAAAGGCATAATTTAGGCTCAAAACCAAGCCTTAACATCCCCTTACCGCACACACTTAAGCTTTTGCTCATCCCGAGCAAAGCACCAAAAAAAAAAAAAAGAAATACAGAAAAGAAAATAAAGCAAAAATAACTAGCTCACTTTCGTAGGAATCGTGGTTGCATTTAGTACATGCAACAAGCCCTTTAACCCTCCCCCTCCCCCTCTTCCCCCCACTTTCCTTGTAGCCCGAGTCGACGAGTGTGGTCTTGTGAGAGTTTGTAGAAGTTATACCTCAAAATCCAACAAGGAAAAATGAAAAACAAAGAATAGAAGGGAAGGGAAATGAAAATCAAAACTATTTACAGAAGAAAAAAAGGGAAAGAAGAAGCTTATATTTATAACCATGTATCAAATCACTAAGATAACTTCAATACTTATTTACAAATGACTGATATGCACACTTCAAGGGCACTCTCGATGGTAAGGCCTAGCGTTCATGTTTTTCACTTCACGTAACTTTGAAAGCTATGGGGTCCTCGCGCTCAGGTGCCAGTGTGTCGTAATTGTGCTCAAATAAACCCCAACTAGGCCGGTCAATCCTAACTACCCATGCATTCCTGCTCAATTATTACCCAACTCACAACGTGTTATCCCCAACCCGATTCGGTGTCGCCCTTGACTTGGTGAGGGTCGCAGGTTATATCGAGCAGGGGGCTACACTTTTATTCATTCATTTTTTTTCATACTTTTTTTTTCATTTGTTTGCTTTTCAACATTTTTTCCTTTTTGTTGGCATATTTCGAGACGTGAATGGCACAAATAGAGGTTCACTCTCCTAAGATCGGTCTTCTCCATACACATGTAAG
Organism: Portulaca oleracea; assembly: GCA_029582165.1. Taxonomy (NCBI): domain Eukaryota; kingdom Viridiplantae; phylum Streptophyta; class Magnoliopsida; order Caryophyllales; family Portulacaceae; genus Portulaca; species Portulaca oleracea. The sequence continues at coordinate 25,339,376 of CM055889.1, forward strand.
GTACTTAAGGTGCAAGAGCGTCATCCCACTCATGTCAGACTAATTTTGGTGAACCAATTTTTTCACATTCTTTTTTTTTTCTATTTTTCGCGTTGGTGATGTCGAGATTATGCTACCAAGCGTGGACTTCCAATAAATATGCTTCAATCAAAGATTTTGTTTCTTTTTTCATGATGAATAGGGAGGGGACATGACACCCTCACTAAGCAACAACTTACCCAAAAGAAGTACTTACCCAAAGGATAATCCCCCTGCATTGCAAAAAGTATGCAAACAATCATCTAAGGAGATTAGGGAGGGGCGGTTATAGTGAGATTATAACGTACCATATGATATATATGACATAAAGAGATACTGTATGCCATAGGCAATGCGAAGATAATTCAGGGTATCATTGGTTTGAAAGTATTATGTTAGTTGGATGATAACTTAATATAACGCTACTAATTATTATTTTTTGTTACACGCATTATTCTCAGTATGAAGTGTAAAGAGAGGTTCTAGTGACAAAGTGCGATGCTTAAGGCTTATGTGACTGAGTGGGATTATTGTTAACTAAGGTTTGACCTCCAATTTGTGACGATCACATATAATCGATGAAATTGATATGGGTTGTTACAAGATCATAAATTTCCTGATCGAAATCATTTCTCCAATTTAAATGTACGTGTTTTATATTATTTTTTCGGTCGCACGCCTCATTCTCAGTATGAAGTGTAAAGAGAGGTTCTTGTGAGAGAGTGTGATGTTTAAGGCTATGTGGCTGAGTGGGAGTATTGGTGACTAAGGTTTGAGCTCAAATTTGTGACGACCACATAATCAATGAAATTGATAAGGGTTGTTACATGATCATAAATCTCCTGAAACCATTCCTCCAATTAAATGTATTTTATATTATTTTTTTGGTCGCACACCTCATTCTCATTTTGAAGTGTAAAGAGAGTTCTAGTGACAGAGTGTGATGTGCAAGGCTTATGTGGTTGAGTGAGAGTATTGTTGACTGAGGTTGACCTCATATTTGTGACGACTACATAATCAATGGAAGTGATATGGGCTGTTACAAGATCATAAATCTCCTGAAATAATTCCTCCAATTAAATGTGTTTTATACTCCCTCCGTATTTTTATCTATTATTTACGCTTTTTGATGTTCATTTTAATCAATAATTTCTCACATAATATTTTTTATAAAAGAATATGATCGATATTATACTTTTTCAATAGTATTTTTTTTATTCTGAATCTAATGATATCAATTGTTTGATGAATCATTATATATACAAATTAAGATATTAACGGTAAAAGTTTTTGACACGAATACCTATGCGACACTTAAATAAAAACGGAGGGAGTATTATTTAAGGGGATGATTATGGGATTAGGGAGACAGACAACACACATAACAATTTCCCAAATACTCTCTGTTCTTTTTACACAGTCTACCATTAGTGAGACTCGGCTTAGTGGCGTGGTAACATTCTAGCAACTTTGGTAACCACCGAAAATTGATCCTTACTAATTTATACAAGCACAACTTGATGGCAGTCAAATTCAACACTAAGATTAGTCCTTTATTTACTAACACATCATTTCTAGCATAACTCAGAAACACATGACGTAGAGTAGTTTTCAAAAAAAAAAAAAAAATACTTCTCTCTTCTTGTTTAATAATTTTGGCAAAAAACATTGAGCTCTAGCTAATTAGCTAATGAATTGAGAACGTACAAGATTAATAAATAGAGTGGTATAATCCAAGGAAGTGGCTGCTGATGAAGAATTGACACTCGTGCTCAGTCGAAATCACTTTCAGGACAATGGTTCCATCACACCATGGTTGTCCCTCAACTTATTGTGTAGAGTAATTAGGTCTCTATTTGTTGGATATATTTCAAGAGTATAAGTTAATTATATAGCCTTAAAAATTATATATAACAAGTATATAAGGATCATATATAAGTGAAACGGCAAGAATATGATCAACACGGGTGAAACTGGAATCAACACGGGTCGTGTTGGCTTCCAGAGAGCAAGCAAGAAAAATGTTCCTGGGCTCAACACGGGTCGTGTTGCACCCAACACGGACCGTGTTGGAACCCAGACAGTTTTAAATGCTAACGATTATATGATTTTGTATAATTAGTGTTTGATATTGTTATTAAGCACGATTATTATGAGATTGCAACAGCTATATGACTTGACTTGGTTAAGGTCATATTAAGGCCATAATCTCTCAATTAAGACTCTTGATTGTCCTTTGACTAGGGTATCCTAAGAGGGTGGAATTCTCCTATAAATAGCAGACATTCAAAGCTATTTGAAACACACCATTCTAAGCTAATCACAACCTCATTCTTGTCTAGACTGCAGCTATACTTGAGTGATTCAAGTGAGAATCTACTTCTTGAGTGTTACAAGAGCTAAGTTTTATCCCTTTGAACATTTACGGTATAGTAAATAGTTCATAAGGGAAGTGAGTACTAGGCCACGACTCTTAGCGTTATCCAAGCGAGTTTCCATTGTCATATATATATACCGTTTACTCCCTTTCCTCCAACAATCTTAAGAACTATTTAGGAATGGCCTCGCTTCGTGATATGTCTAGCAATTTCCAAACGTTAGAGCGCTTTGAAGGAGTGGATTTCCGACATTGGCAAAGCAAGATGCATTTCTTGCTAACGACTCTCAATGTGGCCTATGTGCTTAACATTGAGATTTCTCCCAAGGTGAATCAAGAACCTTCGGCCGAGAAGGTGACAACCGAGGAGTCTCCAAAAGAAGATGCAACCGCCAAGATTTCCACGGGAGATGGAGGCAAGGAATAAGGAAAAGACAAGGTGCCCATGGAAGATGCGGAGGCTACTCTACAAAGGCTAAAGATGGAGAATGACGACTACATATGTAGAGGATGCATTCTCAACGGGATGAGAGACACCCTCTTCGATGTTTATCAACATGTGGAGACGGCGAAGAAACTTTGGGAGATGCTTGAGGCTAAGTACATGTCGGAAGATGCGTCAAGTAAGAATTTTCTTGTTAGTCAATTCATGAAATTTAAGATGGATGATAATAGGAAAATTCTAGATCAATTTTAATTATGAGATTCAACGTATTTTGAGTAACTTAAAGCAACACAATTTGAACATGGATGAATCTATAATCGTATCCTCTATTATTGACAAGCTACCTTCTTCTTGGAATGAGACTAAAAGAACTCTTATGCACCGGAAAGAAGCTATGTCTCTTGAAGGTTTGGCTAACCATCTTCGGATTAAAGAGGAGTTACGCCTACAAGATGGTTCCAAAGAGAAATCTAAGGTCCATATGGTGCAAGACAATAAGGGAAACAAGAATAAGAACAAGAGCCACAACAAATCTAGCAAGGGAATTCAAAAGCCTAAGCAAGTTTGTTGGGAATGTGGAAAACCGGGGCACACAAAGAGAGAGTGTTTTCAATGGAAAAAGAAGCATGGTCTTTTGAACAAAGATACATCTAAAGGCAAGAGTTAGGAAAAGGAACCCAATTCCTTTGTAACCATGATTAAAGATCATATTTATATGGTATCCATTGATTGTAATGATTGGTATATAGACTCGGGTGCGTCAAGGCATGTTTGCATTGACAAGAGTTTATTCAAGACTCTCAAACCGGCGGATGATGGTGTGAAACTCTACATGGGCAACAACCATCCGGTGAAAGGTGAAGGCATTGGGCAAGTGGAACTTATTTTCACTTCCGATAAAACTTTTCTTTTAAATGATGTGTATTTAGCTCCGGAAGTTTGTAAGAATCTTGTATCCGGTTATCCCCTTAGCAAGTTTGGTTTTATGCAAGTTTATGATGGAGATAACTATGTACTTTCCAAGGGTGGGACTTTTGTAGGGAAGGGATATGCTTATGGGGAGATGTTCAAATTGAATACGAAAAGTAATAAAAATGGCATGATTTCCGGTTATATGCATGTGTCTATTTTGAATAAGTCTTTTCTATGGCATGCTAGATTAGGACATGTGAACTTTTCAAAGTTGAAGGAAATGTCTAATCTAGATTTGATTCTTAAGTTGAATGATGATATAGAAAAGTGTAAGACATGCATGCTTAATAAAATCACCAAAATTTTATTCTCAAGTATAAAAAGAACTTCTAAATTGCTTGATTTAATTCATAGTGATTTAGGAGATTTTCATAGTACACCTTCTATAGGTGGTAAGAAGTATTATGTGAAATTCATTGATGATTATTCTAGATATTGTCAAGTTTATCTTTTGAGTTCTAAAGATGAAACACTTGAAAAGTTTAGAGTTTACAAAACTAGAAGTGAACTTCAATGTGAGACCTTGATTAAAATTTAAGATCCGATAGGGGAGGGGAATTTTATGATCCAAAGTTTTTCCAATAAACGGGCATTGTACATGAGACAACCGCCCCGTATACACCACAACAAAATGGGGTCGCGGAAAGGAAAAATAGAACTTTAAAAGAAATGGTGAATTCTATATTGTCTAACTCCGGTTTAAGTAATGGATTTTGGGGTGAAGCCATATTAACGGCTTGTTATATTTTGAATAGAGTTCCATTCAAAGGGAATTCTAGTACCCCGTATGAGTTATGGAACAAAAGAAAGCCAAGTCTAAAGTATTTCAAGATTTGGGGTTGTAGGGCCATTGTAAGGGTCCCGGAACCTAAGAAAAGAAAGTTAGGTGAAAGAGGAATTGAGTGCATCTTTATAGGCTATGCTCAAGATAGCAAAGCTTATAGGTTTTTGGTGGTTGTGCCAAATGAGTACATTTCGGTGGATATCGTAATGGAATCAATACATGCAATTTTTTCTGAGACTAGGTTCTCTTCAATTCCTAGACCTAAAGATATAATTCAAGATATTGTTCCTCTAATTGATCCTCAAGATGAAAATCATGAGGGTATATCCATACAGGATAATCTTTTGAGTCATGATGTTATTCATGATGAAGAAGATGAAAGTATTGAATTAAGAAGGAGTAAAAGATCAAGAAAACCAAAAGATTTTGGTTCGGACTTCTATGTTTATTTAGTAGAAGGTTCAAGGGACTCAATTGAAAGTGAGACTCTATGTATGTACAACATAGATAAGGATCCTAAAACTTTTAAAGAAGCTATGAAATCTCATGATGCTTCTTTGTGGAAAGAAGCGGTACAAGATGAGATTGATTCTATAATGGAAAACAATGTTTGGATATTGGTTGATCTTCCTCCGGGAAGTAAACCAATTACCTCTAAGTGGATCTTTAAAAGAAAAAGAAAAGTAGATGGTACCGTTGAGAGGTACAAAGCTCGATTGGTTGTAAGGGGCTTTACTCAAAAGTATGGTATTGACTACTTTGATACATATGCACCGGTAGCTAGGATAGCTTCAATACGTGTATTGTTGGCTTTAGCTACTATCCATAAGCTAGTTATCCATCAAATGGATGTCAAAACGACATTCTTGAATGGTGAGCTAGAAGAGGAAGTGTATATGGAGCAACCCAAAGGGTTTGTTGTTGAAGGTCAAGAAAAGAAAGTTTGTAAACTTATAAGGTCCTTATATGGACTTAAGCAAACACCTAAGCAATGGCATCAAACGTTTGATGAAGTAGTGCTTTCAAGTGGATATAAGATCAATGAATCAGATAAGTGCATATACTCTAAGTTTGAGAATGGAAAAGGGGTGATTATATGCCTATACGTTGATGACATGTTGATCTTTGGGACCGACATGGAACAAGTTAATAAGACCAAAGAATTTCTATCCTCAAAGTTCTCTATGAAGAACATGGGTGAAGCGGATGTAATTCTTGGTATTAAGATCATTAGAAATAATGATGGAATAAGTTTATCTCAATAGCATTACATTGAGAAAATATTAAACAAGTTTGGAGGTGATATATCCGGCAGTAATACCTTATGATTCAAATAAGAAACTAGAGAAAAATTTGGGTTCTCCGGTTAATCAACTTGAGTATGTTAAGTTGATAGGAAGTCTCATGTATGCTATGACAAGTACAAGGCCAGATATTACTCATGCAGTTGGCATGTTAAGTAGGTTTACGAGTAATCCGAGTAATATGCATTAGTTTGCAATTCGGAGAGTATTAAGATATTTAGCTGGTACTAAAGGCTATCAATTCGCCTATAAGGGAGAACCTTCGGTATTAGAAGGATACTCGGATGTGAGTTGGATTAATAAAGGAGATTTCTCCTCTACCAGTGGTTGGGTGTTCCTATTAGGAGGTGGAGCGGTTTCTTGGGGATCTAAGAAACAAGCTAATATAGCGGATTCCACTTTGTCTTCGGAATTAGTAGCATTGTATGTTGCTTGTAAGGAAGCGGAATGGTTAAGGAACTTATTATTGGAAATACCGGTTTGGTATAAGCCAATGGCTCCTATCTCAATTCATTGTGATAGCAAGTCTTTTCTTGATGTTGTATATAGTCATGTCTACAATGGCAAGTCAAGGCATATTGGTTTAAGACATGCTTACATACATCAACTTATAAGGGATGGAGTAGTGACTTTAAGTTATGTCAAATCAAAAGAAAATATAGCCGATTCTTTAACCAAAGGATTGACTAAAGATTTGATAATAAGTACTTCAAAAGGGATGGGTTGTAGCTCAAAGAACTACTAATTACAACAAAGACTCAACTTTACGAATTGGAATACCACCAATTTCTAAAGTTCAAATGAGTACGGAGTTGTTTAAATTAGTAGGAAGCATCGTTTTTATCCAAGGTCAAGTGATGCTTAGGAAATCTGTAATGATAAGAGGTTGAGTAGTAATACTCTTAATAGACTTTGTGGAAAGCCTAATTACAGGGGTGGTATAATTACAAAGGCTACCTATGTAAGTGTAATGTGTGGCCGCATAAAGGAACTATGAGCTAAAGTTCCGAAACACTTACGAAGGATAAGGACACAAGGTCGGATAATAGTGTCAAAGGTATTTACACTCAAGATTTAAAATGTATGTGTGTTATGAGTATAGTTGGTCAATATAAATCCAAAGTTCAAAGTTATGTCTACTTTGTGATTTGGATTCAATTTTGGCTCATATACACTAATTGAAAAGTTCAAAGAGTAACATACTTTTCATTAGGCATATGTTTTGTGGGTTCTTTGGTGATTACAAGTTAAGGTATATCTCAAATAGCGGGGGTAAAAGCTCCTTAAGTAAAGTTATTTGAAGGGTTTTATATACTCTTGAAATAGCGGGGGATTGTTGGATATATTTCAAGAGTATAAGTTAATTATATAGCCTTAAGAATTATATATAACAAGTATAAGGATCATATATAAGTGAAACGGCAAGAATATGATCAACACGGGTGAAATTGGAATCAACACGGGTCGTGTTGGCTTCCAGAGAGCAAGAAAAATGTTCCTGGGCTCAACACGGGTCGTGTTGAAAGAACACGGGTCATGTTGCACCCAACACGGACCGTGTTGATCCAACATGGACCGTGTTGGAACCCAGAACAGTTTTAAATGCTAACGGCTATATGATTTTGTGTAATTAGTGTTTGATATTGTTATTAAGCACGATTATTATGAGATTGCAACAGCTATATGATTTAACTTGGTCAAGGTCATATTAAGGCCATAATCTCTCAATTAAGACTCTTGATTGTCCTTTGACTAGGGTATCCTAAGAGGGTGAAATTCTTCTATAAATAGGAGACATTCCAAGCTATTTGAGACACACCATTCTAAGCTAATCACAACCTTATTCTTGTCTAGACTATAGCTATACTTGAGTGATTCAAGTGAGAATCTATTTCTTGAGTGTTACAAGAGCTAAGTTTTATCTCTTTGAACATTTACGATATAGTAAATAGTTCTTAAGGAAAGTGAGTACTAGACCACGACTCTTAGCGTTACAAGCGAGTTTCCATTGTCATATATATATACCGTTTACTCCAACACTATTTTGGTGTAATTGTTATGACTGTGTGCAATATATACTTACGTTTACAAATAGAAGACCATGGAAACATTTGATAATGAAATTAAACTCAATAACACATTAGTTCATCTTAATCGTCATACTCTACTGATCCTAGTGACTAAAACAAAATGTCATCTGCTACACTACATATATATGGGTTACATCTCAGTCTATTACATCCAAGTCTACCCTAGTTCATCTTAATCGTCATACTCTACTGATCCTAGTGACTAAAACAAAATAGAGATAGAGATAAAAAAAAAAAAAAAAAAAAAAAAAAAAAAAAAAAACATATTCTATATATCTTCTAGTCTAGGTAAAAGGGGTAAACATGCAATAAATATTCACAGCAAATATGAGTATATAGCTCTATCTCCAAGGTCACCTAGCTAGCTAGCAAGGTATTAATTCTCTCTGTGGCACTCCGAATTTGATGATGGGGATCGATGGTATTGATGATGGACCCACACGCCCTTCGTTCCCTGCCAACATCAAGTACTTATCCTTCCTAGTGAGATTAGTGCACTCGAACCCCAACGCACCAGCCAGTTGTTTCTGAACAAGATTAGCCACCTCGAAGCTCCTTCTCCCACCCCCACAAGTCTCCTCTTTTGGTATTTTCCCAAGCACATTAAGGTAGTAACAGGGTGTAGGGTTCATCAGGAAGAATATTGGGTCCAGCCACTTTAACCCACTTGCTGTGGTCCCATAAAACATGCTCACTTTTGTGTTTATTGCCACTGGGACTATCTCATCAGCTAATTCAGCAAAAAGTGAGCTGAACCGCAGCAAATATGGCTCCCTACAAGTTGTCCCTTCCGGGCAAACTACTAAGTCACCTTCACGTAGGAGTTTCCCCATGACGTCCGCGTCCTTTTTCCGGTCCCGGGTTAGCCGGACGGTCCGTAAGGGTGCCATGATCTCAGACATTCTGCTTAGGCTGTAGGTGACCGCGGTCAAGGGCTTGCGTAGGCACACCCCTAGGAAGACCGGGTCTAGGAGGGTCCTGTGTGTGCACACGTATAGGACATGACCCTTGTGGGACTCTTCGTGTGCCCTAATGTAGGGTTGCTTAGGGCTGTTTGGGGTTGTTATTCCTTTGGTTCGTACCCTTACCCCGGTAAAATGGCCCAATACCATGCCAAGTTTGTAGGGTAATGCAATGCCAACAAACAGTCTGAAGATTGCTAGGAGTATCCCTAAGGGGAACCATATGAACATGCAAAGTGAGGCTGTTGGAGTTGGTAGAAAGGCCAATCTTCCATCGTGGAATATCAAAGGTTTTGGGTATTTGTCTCTTGGCAATTTCGAACTACTTGTTCCATTAGTAGTGTGTTTTTCGTCTTCTTGCTGGTTCACCACATATGCCTCCTGCACAAAAGTGAAGGACCACATCCATTTTTAATCAATTAATTGACCCAAAACAAACTTGAAAAGTTAAGATGAATTTAATTTCTTGTGTTTGGTCAAAAGGAGATTGATCAAGAAATTTGTCAAATGCACAGTTTATGAATTACTATATGGAGGTAAAATTGCAAACTTACAATACATGGCCAAAACCAATATTTAATACTCTGATACATAGGTGAATATAATAACTGAAGTTGGTGGGACTTAGACATACATAGGTTTACTTCAACAGTACCATTAATTAAATATACCCATACGATGCAAAAGAGGAAAACGAAGAGGAAGTCCAGGAATTCAAAAGGGCTATTTAATTTATTTCAATTAGAGCTCTAGTTAGTAATTAATGGCAAAAAGTACGTAACCAAATTTATTTGCTTATAAACAACAAAATAAAAGGAGAGAATTTACGACTAAATTGAATTTATCAGTATTTACTTAAATTTATTGAAATTTACCAAAGCTTGCGAAAAAATACCAAAGTTAAAAAAAATTTGATATTTTAGAGCAAAAATTAGTAAAAATTATCAAATTTTAACTTTGACACACCAAAATAGAAGAGAGCGTTATTCATGCTTCATGTTAGACTAAAAAGATCCATGATTAAGAAAAGTATATTTATCTTCACCTTGCAAGAAGATAGAAAAAGATGATCAACTTGGGTTGAATTTCCAATGCCAACATCAGGAGTTTGATCTCCAAAATACTCCTTTAGAGCCTTATATTTAGCAAGCAAGCCAGGGGCACTAACAAGGCCAGTGAAGTAATTTCCAAAAGTTTGCAACTCAGACCCAAGCACATGATCCACCTTCAAATACTCCTTAAGGAACTCTTCCACCATGACCCTTGGGACACTTGTGAATACCACTTTTGACCTTGCCCTCACCACAGCTTCAAACACATACAAGTTAATCTCCTCGAGAAAAAACTTGGGCAAAACAGTCCTTTGAACACAATCCAAGGCCTTCACCTTCATCCCACAAAATGTTACGAAAATCATAACCTTCAGTTGAGCTTCATAGTGAAGAAGCCACAAAACAGGACACAGAAGGAGCAACAAAAAGGCTCTAATCATGCTCCCACCTTCAAAGGCAACCAACATGAAATAAGGGAAGAAATTGTACTGGGATGTTATCAGTGTCCCGTTTATGTCGAAAACCAAACTGTTGACATATGAGGGGAGTAAACTAAGGTTGTTGGGGAAATTTGGGTACGAGGGTGGAAGAGAAATTTGTGGGGAGTAAGAGGGCAGTTTCAGAAATGGGTTTTTAGAGAAAGGGAGGCCATAGTTTGTGACTTTGATAGCAAGTTTGTAGCAAGAATAGCCCAGAAACTGGTAAATTAACCATTCAGCTAACCTTGAAAGCACAGCTGGGAACACCATGGTTCCTTACGTTACGTTGTGGTTGGATCAAATTGAAATTTGGGAAGAGCTCAGCAGGTAAGAGAGAGTGGAGTGTGAAGGGGGGGAAAGGCCTGCAGAGGGAATTTATAAAGAGAGAAGAGAAGGGGATAGAGAGGGTGATGGAAAATGAATTGAAATTGAAGTTGACTGGAAGCATTCGGTTAGCCACACTGCATGCATTAACTGTGTTTTTTATTCTTTTCGGCTGGTTGCGTGCGATATTGCATGCACAGTAAATACTCATAATTTATGCTCCATTTTCATTGATATTATAAGGGTTGTTTCATGAACGAGTAATCATATGCGTTCTGTGATACAAGTCACGTACTCCATGTTAACTGTGGTATTTGGAAATTGTGTAATCAAACTTAAAAAATTTTGACCGTAAATTTCTCAATATATACAATAAGTTGCTATATAAAAATACCACCATTAGATCTGTAATGAAAAATACTATCATAAAAATATAATATTACAATTGTTAATAACATATTATGCAAGAAATTATCAATTAAAGAATGATATTGGAGACCGTGAAAGTCAAAACTATGACAATTAATATAGAACGGAGGGAGTATATTAGAGCATATGCAATTCAAAATTTCATCAATGGAAATTTTTAGTTTCTCTCTCCCAATTGTCATTCTCTCTCTCTCCTAGTTGGCACACCTTCTCTCCTACTTTTTTTTCATTCCTTTGAGTTATGGAACTCTCTCACACGAATGAAGAAAAAGTAGGACAGAAGGTGTGCCAATTAGGAGAGAGATGATAAAAATTCCATTGTGAAAGTTGTACATGATTTCTTATACTCACTGCCCCTTCCAAAATATTTGTTAGTTTTTTTTTTTGAAACAAAATATTTGTTAGTTTAACTAAATTTAAATGGTTGATTATTTACAAATTAAAATGAGTTATAATATAAATTTGTTATCATTAGAAAAATACTTTAATGAAAATTACAATGATCTGGCGTTAATTTTATACTAATTCATTGTAGTTTTTGAATAATCAATAGTTAAAATATAATCAATTAAGCTGGTCAAAGGGATGATCAGAAGGTTAAGGTGGCCAGACGTGCGAAAAGTGTGAAAGTTTACAATCTTGAAGATATTAAAGCTAAGATAGATCGTATGACTGAGATTATTGGCAATGATATAAGTGTTAGAGTCATTGATAATCCACCAAAATGAAGTTAGTGATCTTCAACAGCGTGATTGGGTTGTGATAGTTTTGGCAGTACTCGTTGGTGCGATCGTTCTTGTTGTGCTATTTATTTGAGCAGTGTTTGGTTGTAACATTTTCTTTTAGAATTGGTTGGTTGCTGTTTATTATGCGGTCCGTTGTACTCTATTAACCTTTAAGTCTTTGGGTTATCAATAATAAAAAAAAACCATAATTAAATAATTATTAATATGAAGATAAAATTGGCACATTATATCGGCCTTTTTTAAAAAGAGATATAGTTTAAAACTCTATTTGATGATAAAAGTAAAGCTAATTAAAAACTCTAAGATATATATAAAAAAAACTTAATTAAATCCGCAATATCAGATGAGTTAGCTAGTTTACGATATAGTTAAAAGAAATCTAGGTGTTCTTTATTTAGATCATACTCTGCCTGCGAGGTTATTGATTTATTGTCTACAAACACGCATGAGATGAATGATCCTTGTATGGTCGTTTTAATTAAATAACTTGAGGGCATAGCCCATCTACTGCACCCTACAACAGGTAGTTAAATTTTTTCACACTTTATAACACTACGATTCATTGAAATTTGGGTTTTATGTACGGCTATACCTATTAAGCCCTAATATACAGTAGGGTTTAACCTAAAGGAATAGCCGCCTATATATAAGGCTAGGCTAAATTAGGTTAATAGGTTGACACTGATAATGGATAATCAATAGCCTCCTTATTCTCAATATCGCTGTCTCTCCATGTCTAGCAAGATCTTTGTGCTAGGGTTTTAGGGTGTGAATTCACTGGTGACTCTAGTAGCCATCATAAACCACTCATGATGTTCGTGGGCAGATAACGACATAAACGATCCTTCCACTTCCACGTGAAAGTTAATCCTATTTATTCTCTAACAAAAATGATAAAAGCAATAATTTATATTGGGCAGCCAAATATATTTAAAGAATATTACTTAAGGTAAGGGCGTAAGGCATATTTTTTTTTTTTTAAAAAAAAAGAATGGAGTATAAGCTGTATTTGTACTTCACTAGCATAGTTAATAGGACATATTGTTTGATCATGTCTGATGTGTGAAAAAGTAGTGGATCAGTGGTTGTAGCATTTAAACTGTACGTAACGTGTGCTATAAGTATGATATGATAGATCTTTCGTAATCACCGGATCAAATGTGATGGCATCTTTATTAATTTCTTTTAAAATTTCTTTATATAGTCCCAACTTCAAATGTGATAGATTTTTCGTAAAATTTCTTTAAAATAACAATCCCAACTTTATAAATTGGATAGCGATAATTTCTACTTTCAGTTTGTATTCTGGTGGTCCAAAAAAAATGTATTGTAATGGTACCAAATCCACCTTCACATTCTTTTTATTTTTTTAATGTCTACCTCATATTGTTTTTGTTTTTTTTTTTCGTTCTTGCCACCAGAGAGGTAATGAATTGTAGTTGTTAAAACATTTTTAAATTATTTTTTTGAGACTTCGAGTAATTATTATGATTTTCTAAAAGGAATACAAATAAAAAAAAAGTTGAAAAAAATTGAAATCGTAGTAAAGTGTTATACTAAGTTTTGAATCAAACACAACACAAAATCTATGATATTTAGGGTATACTCTTGATGATCTCCCACTATAATACAATTTTATTTTTTTTGGACCACCAAAATACAAACCGAAAGTAGGGATTATCACTGTCCAATTTGTAAAAGTTGGGATTATTATAATCAAATTTTCCTATATATATATATATATATATATATATATTTGTTTTACAGACATTTTAAAATATATTTTATCTGATAGGGTAAATGACAAATGGATGATGATTTGATGATGTAGGTTGGATTCAATTTAAATAAATTGGCATAAAGTCTGATGTATTTATATTTACCTTACTCAATATTATAAAAAAAAAATTTCCTAAGTGTTTTCTTTATTGTTTATGGACAAGCACGCTGGAAAATCATAATCTTACCCTATAAAACCTAATATACCACGTTGGACAAAACTGATTATAGTTGAATCTAAAAAATGGATTTTTCCTATCTTCTCCTGGAAAATATTCTAACCTAAGTTTGAAATAATAATTTGAGTCTAGTATCTACCATTCACCATCTATTATTTTAGTATGTTTCCTTAGTTCAATTTCTTCCATACCTAGTCGAGTTTTGTCAAAAATTGCATTAATTTGAGTTTGCCTTGGAGTTGGAATATGAGAATTGGAAATCAAATTTCTAATTGTATATTCGTAACTTAGGGGTTTAAGTAGCTCCAACATGAATAACATAAATGTATTATAATTTCAATATCAGTTTTGACCTTAGTCCTAAGTTTGGCATAAATCGGGAGAGAAATTCAAATATTTGAAGAAAAAAAGAACGTAACATGGGTATTTTATTTATTCCATAAACTTTAAGGTCCTTTTTATTCATTCTACAATTTAGGATCCAAAAGATTAATGTTGAAAAACAAATGTTTAAAAAATTAATTACCTTATACTTTAAGATTCAAAATGCAAACAATCCGTAAATTGGGCATAGCTTAGCTAGCTTAAATTCACAACCTCAGTTTGCTAGTGAATCTTCTAAGTTTGAGACCCATATCCTCATCTATGATGAGTTTGAAGAGGACATGGAACAAAATAAAGATGACATTAAACATGTAATGCAAAAAATTGCTCGGGGGTGCCATACATTCCCTAAAACTGGCTACTTGGGGACCTCATTAATTTTTTTCACTCTTTGAGGACCAAATTGTTGTCAAAACTTGCTGGTTGGGACTTTTCCGACCAAAAGTTATGAAAATCCAGTGAATTTAGCCGGAGTCAGCACAAAATGGATTTAGATAGATGAATTGACAAAAATAACCCTATTTGGCTCCATTTTTTTTTCTTTCTCTCTCCTCCCTTCTTTTTCTTTCTTCTTCTTCGGGCAAAATAACATCCGGCCGCCACCCATATTTTTCCTCTTCTTTCGGCCCGCCGACCAACACCCTCCACCCTACTACTGCCTCTTCTTTCATTCTTTCTTTCTTCCTCTTCTTTCTTCTCCTTCCCCGCTGCCGCCACACCCTTAAACCCTACCACCCCTTTAAGCTCCCCTGTAACCCCCAACCAAGCATCGTATTCCACCATTGACGCCCTTCCTCGACAAACCGAAGCTTCTAGAAGCATCGGCGATGGATGTCGAAGACGAGATTCGACCTAAGCAAGGGAGTTGCCGCCGGGAAAGCGAGCGAGGAGAGAGAATTAGGGTTCCGACAACGATTGATGTCGTCGACTCCATTGAAATCCCTCTTCTGATTGCCGGAAAATCTTCGTTTTCTAGGTTGATTTTCCATGTGTGTTTCTTATACCATCATCACCATCGTTGTTGTTGTTGTTGTTGGTCGAGAAATGGCGAGAGATTAAGTGGGTAAATATGAATTTGGGGGGATTTGCTACAATGGATGTTTTCGAGGGTTTTGGGAGGGTTGGCCAGCCAATTTTAGGGTTTTGGGAGGAGCATTGCTACGATGTGGGCTGAGGTTAGGAAGCTTAAAGATGGGTTCTTTTCTTTTTTGTGTCTTCTTTAGTTTTGGGTTCTTTACTCTGAGAATTCTTCATCTCAAAACCAAACTCATTGGGATGAACCTTGCGGTCGCCACCTTCAGCAACTCAACCACTGCAACCACCTCTAATTCAACTTCACCTCTCAATTGTTTCCCTCATTAGTGGCTGATTGTTGGTTAGAATAGAAGATGATTGTAATCTAATGTAAATTTTGTTGGATCCAATTGTTCTATTTGGCTATTGTTATGGATTAATACTAGAGCAATGGATTCGATTTGGTGCTCATTGTTCTGTTTTGTTTCCCCTCTCAATTGTTCTGTTTTGTTTGGCTATCTTGCTTATTATTCTGTAGAATTGCAGACTATAATGTCCAACAATATGTTCATACAATTGCCATATAACCTTCTTCCTATTCAATACAGTTCACTCAAAGCATGGTAGTTGGCTAAACTGCAAAGAGAGAAAATTTGGGTGGGGGGTTAGCAAATCTGTACTAAACAAACAACCCAACTGTTTTCATTCAAAGTCACCCACTAAACAAACAACCCAGAATGAATGAAAGTGAAGAAGAAGAAGAAGAAGAAGAAGAAGAACAAGACAGATTTCAGCGGGGAAATAAAAGGGGCTAACTGAACCTTTTATTCATTAGTCAAGGAGTAAAACTGACTTTTTATTGATTCCGGCTGTTTTGGTCAGAAAAGCCTCAACCAGCAAGTTTTGACAACAATCTGGTTCCCAAAGAATAAAAAAAATAATGAGATCCCCAAGTAGCCAGTTTTAGGGAACAATAGTAAACTTGTGGTGTTAAAATTCTAAGATTATGAGGTGTAGATGGTTCAAATTAAGTGTTGATGGAATGGTAGAAAGTTGGGTAGGTAGTTCATGTCAAGTTGCGAAGAAAACCTGATCAATTATTATGGAGTCACCAACTCAGGAACCCGAATATCTCGAACAAATTGTGTATGTTGGGACGCGTGCAACTATAAAGTAGTGGGGGCGCTCTTTATTTAAGGAACGGAGTTTGTAAAGGATGCCAACATTAAATTTGTGTCAACGGTCGTCCTAAATGACACCATTCAAGACAGAGACGTTGACCTTCAACTGTTCAACAAACCGCACAGGTCTTAAAAATAAACTGCACTTTATCATTTACGGACTACTTAATTTAATTTAATTTAATTATGGTCCTATTTGTAATTGTTAGTATAGTCAAGATGTTTAAGCTGCGCACTCCCTTCTTTTTATGTATTATTTATGATTTTCAGTGTTAATTTTTAATTAATAATTTCTAATATAAATTTTTTATAAAAAATATAATATCATACTTTTTTAATAGTATTTTTATTACGAATATAATGATATTAATTTTTTATGATAAATCATTATACAAATTAAGATATTAGTGGTCAAAGTTTGCGACACAAAACTTCCTAACCGACAGATAAATAAAAACGGAGAGAGTATTTATTATCGATAATGCCTATCAATCAAAATATTACTGCATATTTATAGAATTTAATCATATCATTTAATTTTATTTGAATATATAATAATATATTCTTAATTATACAACAAGACAATTAAAGCCTCAAGACTCATATCATATTCGTAAAAATAATTAATATTAACTTTATTAAAGATATGACACTTAATTTCATAATTATATGAAAATTGTGTGAGTCTTGGGCAAGAAATGATATGGTTGACTTATATTCTCACCTTTCCATTTTGTCTTTTACATAGATATCCAAACTTTATAAAAACTTTAACCAATGATTTTAACATATATAATATTTTGTTTATGGCAAACAACATATGTAATGTTTTACTATACAAAAGTACCTATTATCATTAGATTCATAACGAAAAACTCTATCATAACAATATGATCTTGTAATTTTTTAAAAAAATATTCCATGAGATCGAAATCTTTAGTCAAAGGTAGACATTGAAAATCATGAGACAATGTGACAAAAAATGATTTGGAGGTACCTATCTTTTTGTGAAAATGATTTCTAGGACCCTATATTTTGAAAATTAATTTTGAAGTCCCTCTCTTTATGTATTAATAATTATCAGGACCCACTATTTTAATAAAAACCTATTAAAAGGGGTAGTAAATTTTTATATTTATAGAAAAGGGTATAAAACAAGGACCTTTTATGCAAAAATATGATTTTTTTTTTTTGAGATTTCTATTAAAACATGTTAAAATAAACATTCTTAACTCTTTTATGATAATTTAAATGGTATCAGTTATCACAATCTACTACTTATACCTCAAAAATTGTATTTTATGTGGTTATAGGCTCACCATGCTTAACAAAAAAAATTAAACTTAACTAGAGAATTTTGACTGATATCTTAACGTAGTTGTGTTGGATCGTCAAATTATTAAAGTTATCATAAGCAAGTACAATTTTTGAGGTATAAGTAGTTGATTGTGATAACTAATACCATTAAAGTTATCATAAACAGTTAAGAGTGTTTATTTTAACATATTTTAATAAAAATCTCAAAAAATCCTATTTTGCATAAAAGGTCCTTATTTTAAACCTTTTTCTATAAATATAAAAAGTTAATACCCTTTTTAATAGATTTCTATTAAAATAATGGGTCCTGATAATTATTAGCACATAAAGAAATGGACTTCAAAATTAATTTTCAAAATATGGGGTCCTAGAAATCATTTTCACAAAAAGATAGATACCTCCAAGCCATTTTTTGGACGATGTGACAAACAAAATGGAAATGAGAGAGTATACATTACCACATACAAACTATATAAAGTTATATATATTTATATCCATAATTTTTAAATGTACAAAAGGTGTGTAAAATATCTCTAACGAATATGGTTCATTCAACTAGGGTGTCATTTATAATTATTGACATATCTAACACATTTCCCTGTTCTTTTGTACGGTTGGCTGTGGTATGGCGCGATGCGGTGTGGTGAAATTGTGGTGCATGTGGTGGAATTGTGGTGGGTTGTGGTAAGTTGTGGTGAGTTTTGTTTTTAATAATATTGTAAATTGTGAAAAAGTAATTGGAAAAAATGAAATGAAAAAGTAATTGGAAAAACTTGATTGTGGTGGGTTGTGGTAAATTGTGGTGGTTTGTGGCAAAGTGCGGTGTGTTTGTGACACTGCAACCAGCCGATCGCATAAAAGAACAAAGCCTTCAAACTTCTTATAATTGATAATTAATATAACTAACTATCCATCAAAACATTGATGTCAATAATTAATATAACTAACTATCCATCAAAACATTGATGTCAATAATAATAATTAATATTAATAGGTTAAAAAGTGAGACACTTAAGTAGTTTATAAGGTTAAGACATATATCATCACTACTCTTTACTACTCTCTCCGTTTCATATTAATTGACACTTAAACTAACTTTTTTTTGTTTCAAAATAATTGTCACTTTTCATTTCCTAATGCCTAACTTAATTATTTTAATTTTAATAATTATGTTAACTTTTTACTTTTCCAATTAATAAAACTATTCATACTCACATTCTCTCACTACCCACATCTTGATATACGAAAAACACCTTGGAAAATAGTAATATTAAATTACCTAGGTAGTTTTTTTAGTTGAACTTTAATGGTACTACCTCCATCCCATTTTATTTGTCCATCTACCTAACTCAAGAAAACCAATGTATATTGAGAATTGAGGTAAAAAGTTTGTAATTTACCCAAATTACTCCTACTTCAATTGAAGATAATAGTTGTTGGAATTGTAAAAAGTGATAGATGAATCTATTAATTAGGGGCAGAAAAGAAATTATAGTTGTTGAGATTGTAAATGAGACAAACATTTTGGAACAAAGAAGTTAGGTAAAAGGACAAATATTTTGGGACGGAGGTAGTATATGCAAAATTATGAAATTTGACAATTAATTTGGAACGGAGGGAGTACCTCCGTCCCAAAATGTTTGTCACTGTAAGTACTAACTTCATTCACTAGTAAAATTTGGGTGATTTTAACGACTGAAAAATAGCGTCTGTTAAATGATCAGACGCTAAATCAAAGAAATACAATTAAAAAATATATATAAATTGTAAATTGGCGTCTGTTTGTCTATAACAGACGCCAACATGTCAGTAAAAAATAACCCTTTTTTTCATATACAACGGATGAGATTTTCAAATTTTTCTTTTTTATTTATTGAAAAAAGTGGCGTCTGTTTGGAACCAAAACAGACGCCAAAGACCAAAAGGCGTTTGTTTTGGTTCCAAACAGACGCCACTTTTACAATAAAAAAAAATTTAAACGCTACATGCAATTAATGGTCTCGACTGCAGTGCACAATTGGCGTCTGTTAACCATAAAAACAGACGCCAATTTGAATTAAATTAGAAAAAATGTAAAACCCCGAAAAATTCGATTATTATTACCATTAAAATTTCTGACGTGCGTTACTTTCCATCTGTTTATATGAGTTGTTATCACACGGACCTTTTAGGACCACGAGTGCGTTCGTTAGAATTTTTAGAGTCTTAAAAATATCAGTTAGAGACTTTTTGGATATCGGTTAAAATTAACTGGGATCAGTTGGTAAAAATCGTTTAAAGAAAGGTGTTGTTTTAGGAAAAGATTAATTTTGGAAGGGTGTTACTAACACCTAGGTTTAATTTGTACTAATTTTACCCTATTTTCTCTCTCTATAAATACCCTATTTGGATCCCTACCCCAATAATCAAATACCCTTCAGCCGCAATTCACATATTTTATACTCTCTCTCTTCCCTCTCTCTCTCTCCTCCCTTTCTCCCTGGGCTTCACCCCGATGCAACCAACACCACCTCACAACCACCAACCACGCCACCACCAAGTCTCCCTCCTTCCACCAGCTGCTCACCGCCAACCACCTTCCCCCTCTTTTCCGACCACCGCAACGCCGACTGCCGGCCTTTTTCCGTCACCTCGCCACCGATCGACGCACCACACCCTCCTGTCGTTTTGGTTACGCCCGATTACTTCGGCGCCTCAACCACCGCCTACAGCACCGACACTCCCACCAGGTCTCCGACGACGAAGTTGAACGCCGACCGTTCCCCTCCCGGCGAACCACCGAGCCTCCGTTTCACCTCGTTCAAACTTGGGCTTGCTTTGCTCGGGTTTTGTACTACTGACGCCCCGTCACCTACGACGCTCCTCATCTGGCAACCGGAACTCCGACGACACCCCCAGCCACCCGACGTCGACCGCCAGCACCACCACCCTCCCTTTGCTTCTCTTGATCAGTATAATCTCTAACCCTATTTTTTGATTAGTTTTATTCTTGTTTTTTTTATTATTATTACTATTACTATTATGATTATTATCAATATTATTTATCATAGGTCAAATAATCTATTTTGTGATGTGATAATATTATGGTGTAAATATTATTATTATTATTATTATTATTATTATTATTATTATTGTTATTATTATTATTATTATTAAGTTTCCATAAGTTATTAAGTTTCGTGTTATTATTATTAAGTTTCATAATATTATTATTAAGTTCCGTACGTTTCATATTATTATTATTAAATTCCAAGTATCATTAGTTTTCATATTAAGTTGATGTATTTATAAAGTTTCCATGAGTTTATTAAGTTTCCATATTATTTTAAAGATTCATATTATTATTATTATTAGTTTCATGATTTTATTTTAAAGTTTCATGTTATTATTATAGAGTTCATGTTATTGGTTTCATGTTATTATTTTAGATTTCATGTTATTATTATAAAGTTTCTTATTATTATGATTACTATAAAGTTTTCTGAAAGTTTCATATTATTAGTATTAAAAGTTTCACATTATTAGTATCAAAGTTTCATATGTCTTAGTATTAAAGTTTCACATACTTTGGTATTAAAGTTTTTATAAAGTTTTCATGTTATTTTATGGTAATACGAATATTATGTTCCAAAAACCCTACGAAATATTATTATTAAAGTATTAGTATCGGGTTATGGTTTAAATGTGTTGTTCCGATTTTATTTTACCTTTAGAAAATGTGTGATGTGATGTTAGTGTTTTCATAATAGTTATGCTCGATACATGGTTAACTAACTTATAAGAAAAGGTTAAGGTTGTGGTATGGTACGTAGGATTTGTGCGTAACTAATTATCGTAGAGATCGAGTTTTAATTTTAGAAGTTTATATTCGAATTCTAGGTCCAAGCGAGACAACGCGATAGTTAGCTCCCGTGTGTAAGTGATTTCAATAAAGAGAAGCTATCAGGTAATGTCTATGTCCTAATCCCCTTTGGGTGCTCTTTACTTGTTTTATTGATTTCGGAACATGCATCCCGAATGGGACTTTATCTGAAACTTGACTGTCTTTTTCGTTTAAGAAAGTTTTGTTCCTTGATTCATAAAGTATGGACAGTCCTTTGGTATTTGTGTTGAAAGTGTGTTGGTTTGAAATTGTGGATTGGAAGTATTTTGGTTTCGGAAACTTGGTTAAGAGTTTTGATGTTTAAAATGTTGATTTATTACTGGAAAGAGATGGACATGCAAACCTGATTAAATAAAGGCTATGAGTATAGTGCGGGTTCGGGCAGTACTCCCCAAGACCAGGTAGTTACCTGTGAGGGAGACTGTCAAGAGACCAGGAGATGCCTGGTATTGTGGATGTGAGTTAGGCGCTGATCAGTCGAATAGAAATATTTGTGCGAGTCCGTGGGACTCCGAAAGAAAGAAAAGAAAGAAAAGAAAAGAAAAGAAAAGATACGAGTTATGCGCTGATCAGTCGAATGAGGTTGTTTATGTGAGTCCTTGGGACTCCGAATCATGTTCTGCGAGTCTTTGGCTCCGAGGGGCAATACGGAAGCCTCGCCCGCTTTAAAATATGGAAACAGGTAAGGTTGACTGGTTAAAGATATTTTGAAAGGTTGACTCGTTTCCCCTTCCCTTAAAATATGTTGAAATGAATTGTATAATGTTTTGATTATTAGGGGTAGACATTATTGAGGTTTCCCCCCTCATGTTGTGAATGTTTTGTTTTCAGGTGAAGGTCAGTTATGTGAAGGGGAAGGGCACTAGGGTGAGGACGTTGGAGTTAGCCGTTTTGAGAATAAAGTTTAGTTTATGTTTAGACTTGAAGTTTGGTTAATGTTGAGTTTATGTTGTTCTAGAATTCGAAGTTCTTTTCGTTTGATTAATTTGAAGTTCGTAGTTTGATTTATTAGTCTCTTTCTTGCCTTATATTCCTTCGGGGATACGGCAGTAACGCCCAAGTAAATAAAATGAGTAAAAAGAAAAAAAAATGATGAGTCTTCCGCTGTTAATGTTAGTCAACCTTTAAGTTTGACCGTTAAGTTTAGAATTAAATTTTCGGGGCGTTACAGAATGGTATCAGAGCTCTGGGTTACGACCTAGTAGCTCCTAAGTTTCTATTAGGTTTAGTTAGAACTTAGGAAGCTAAGACCGGAGTGTGAGAGTAGGTGGGATGGGTTGCACCGTTTTGATTAATTCATCTTGTTATACTAATGTGTTTATGTTCAGCATGTGACTCGAATTATTCTGTCTTCATTGCAAAATGTTATGCAGGAAGCTAATATTATTGGAGTGAGTATAATGTTATTTAGTTACAATTATTATGTGGTGAAGCCCTATGATATTGTTGTCCCTATGTATTTGGCTTAATTGGATGAAGCTCGAAATTATGCCTTTTGGGTATTATCGGATGAACTAGGGTGATTTGGGTTGACTAAGAATGGAGAATGATGAGCAACATAAAGAGGTGATGTGGCATGATTGCCTCTAATTATTTTGAGCAGGAAATAGATGGTGTAATTGGTGGTCATGAAGTGTGTGATTCTGAGATGGAATTGGAAATTGATATTGAATAGGGAATTGAGTGAGTGCTTGGGAGGATTCTAGGGTAAGTGGGGTTTAGAATTGGATCCTTTTATATTGGGGATAAGAAGATGGTCTCGAGGTAGCAATTTAGATTATGCGTAGCTCTATCGAGATTCCAAGTCTAAAGTAACACTTTTAAAGAAATAATGGGGGTTAAAGATTGATCTTGAAGCAGAATAATTAAGGTTGCGATCATGTAGGTAATTATAAGTTCAATTTGGTTTTGGGTATTAAGTGAATTAGGGACAATCAGTAACATTGAAGAGCATATAGACCTTCCTTTAGGGTATTGAGGTTTGTTGAAGGGCTTTTAAGTAATATAGGGATTGCGCGTAGTTTTGGTTGAGATCTTGGCTTTAAAGGATCACTCACAAGGAAAAGAAACTTGTTTAGAGATAATAAGTTGAAACAGAGATTCTGAAGGATCGTATGTGCAAGCTGACCTTTGAATGGCGATTTGGAGATTTTAAACAGGGGTGAATCAAATTTTGGTTTTAAAGTATCAAGGCTAGGTGAATACTTTTGTGGTAAGGCTGAGCTGAACATGATTTTGAGATATGACACTTATAAGGATTCCAAGCTATAGCATGAAGGTCTTCGAAGCAAGGAATGTGAATAGTTGTGTGGAAGGGGAAAAAAAAAATTTTGTGTAATGGTTGAGTGTGTCTTGCTTTTAAATCTGTTTAGTTCAATCGTTATTATATTACCTGCAAGATGCAAATGTGAAAAAAAATGATGATTAGATAGTTACGAATGCAAAATGATTATTTCTTGTAGTATCGGTCACTCAGGGATGGGATCAATTTGATCTGTAACTATTTGATATAATCTCTTCTCCTCTTAAGTTATTGATATGAGTATTATGATGTATTTTACGATTCTAAGTTTCATCTGTAGTAACTTGCATACTGATATATTTATACCTGTGAGTTTGTGTACTTGATTGTCCAGGTTTGATGATATGCCTTTTAATTATGAACGTGCGAATGAAGTAAGTCGATCATCTGTGAAGTGGGTATAACCCATGAGGAAATCTGCAAGAGGTTGATGCGCACAACTTTGTTTGAATCTCTGCTGACTAAGTTCTGTCTGAGTATCATTTGAATTGGACTGTATGAATGTTATTGAGAAAACCTGTGTGGGGTTGAGCAATCCGTGGGTTTGTACCTGATTAAGTTGTGGAGTATCATTTAATTGAGTTCGTTTAAATATCGTATGTTTATTATTGAAATCTCTTTCCTGCGATTAATCAACTCTGTTACTGGTAACTCTTGTTATCTAGAACTAATAGGGGGAAAATTATATCAGATGGATATTAGGTGCCTAGTATGTATGTATTTGATGAGCTATGCAAAGTGCTTGATCATGTTTTAGGTATTTATATGTGAATTACATCGATTACCGTTAAGAGAAATAAATGATTAGATGTACAAGGGAGGTTGTCATCTAACCTTGGTCCTTATACTTTTATGCTTGAAACATGCGACATGTTGGTCTTTATCAAAATCAGTGGTTCTAGGACAGGTTTAGTGATAAAGAATGTTTTTAATGAGGTAAGTACATGAAACTCTTAAGGTTGCAGTTGGCTATAGTCGGATTTTGAGGAACCATTAAAGTTAAATTAATATTCTTGAGGAAATAGCAGGTTAAGCTTGCTTCCTGTTTGGGGTGTTAAACGTTATTGTGTACCGATATTCGAGTTTCGAGGACGAAACTCCTTTTCGATGGGTTGAGAGGGTAATAATATGTAAGTGTTAGTTTATTGGGAATTTGCAAGTTAAGTAAAAAGTCTTTTGGCAGGATTAAGTGACTTGGAGTTAAAGAGTGACTTACAAATCAACTATAGTGTTGGTCATATCTTGGGTAATTATAAGTAAGCCTTTTCGGATTTGTATCTATCCCTTAACGCCATCTTAACAACCAGTGAGTGTTTTCCTTCCGTTTAGGCCACAAGGTCGTATAGTTCCAAATACTCAAGTCCCTGCTTAGTTGCTTACATTATCACTTTAATCTTCCCTTGTGTCTTATGTATCGTTCTCCAACAGTAGGAATCCCCTCTTAGTCTAGGTAATCGAGCTTAGCTTCTGGTCATTTTATAGGAGAAAAGTTTGAGGCTTATTGGAATGTGGAGACATCAAGTTAGTATTTCGATGTGTGGAACTATTTGCGAGGACTCCTCTTTCTCATATGGTTAACAAGGTTTCTTAAAGAGGTCATATGACTCGAATGTGTGCGGTTCTCAAATAATCTTGCAATGTTGGTATAATTGTGATATTGATGGTGGGAAGGAAGGAGCTTTACAATTTAGTTAAAGGAATACTGAACAATTTGACATTTCTTGAGGAATTGTATGAATTGATTCCGGAATTTCCGCTATGAGTTGTTATCTTGGGCTGACATATGGACACTGTTGAGAAAGTACCAGTATTTTATGTGATCTTACACCCAGAAGAAGGAAATTGATATTAGTTGGAGATACGTGGAGCATATAATATCTTGGGTGTTCGTGGTTAGTCATCTGTGGGGGGTTTTTCTAATCAAACTATTATATAGTTTAGAAGGTCGATGACGAAGATAGTTAAGGTAATGCTGGGTTTAGGCTTGATTATAAGTTGGCTCTAATTAAGGATGCTCAAGGTGAGAATGATTGTAAGCTGCTCTTGGAAAATTATCATATGTTACCATGGATTGGAAACAGCTAAGTGCTCCTCGATTTAGCGTGTGAACCTTTATCGTGTCAGGATTCTTGCTCATCATTTGGGAGGTGCATCTACTAGTTTCATGTTTGGTCACAGTACGAGAGCTTTCTGCTAGAGTAGAAGTAAGCGTTGTTTGATGGTGGCCTCTGTTTAAGTTTCGGGGACGAAACTTCTTTTAAGAGGGTAATGATGTAAAACCCCAAGTTTTCGGTTAGCTGCACTGTTAGTTAGTTAGCCACTCGATAGGCCTAAGTTTAAGTTTCGAGGATGAAACTTCTTTAAGTGGGGAATGATGTAAAACCCCGAAAAATTCGATTATTATTACCATTAAAATTTCTGACGTGCGTTAGTTTCCGTCTGTTTATATGAGTTGT
The DNA here is from genome assembly GCA_029582165.1 of Portulaca oleracea. Lineage (NCBI taxonomy): Eukaryota > Viridiplantae > Streptophyta > Magnoliopsida > Caryophyllales > Portulacaceae > Portulaca > Portulaca oleracea. Next base: position 25,365,853 of record CM055889.1, read on the forward strand.
TATCACACGGACCTTTTAGGACCACGAGTGCGTTCGTTAGAATTTTTAGAGTCTTAAAAATATCAGTTAGAGACTTTTTGGATATCGGTTAAAATTAACTGGGATTAGTTGGTAAAAATCGTTTAAAGAAAGGTGTTGTTTTAGGAAAAGATTAATTTTGGAAGGGTGTTACTAACACCTAGGTTTAATTTGTACTAATTTTACCCTATTTTCTCTCTCTATAAATACCCTATTTGGATCCCTACCCCAATAATCAAATACCCTAGTTTTTGTCATCAGCCGCAATTCACATATTTTATACTCTCTCTCTTCCCTCTCTCTCTCTCCTCCCTTTCTCCCTGGGCTTCACCCCGATGCAACCAACACAACCTCACAACCACCAACCACGCCACCACCAAGTCTCCCTCCTTCCACCAGCTGCTCGCTGCCAACCACCTTCCCCCTCTTTTTCGACCACCGCAACGCCGACCGCCGGCCTTTTTCCGTCACCTCGCCACCGATCGACGCACCACACCCCCTCCCCTGTCCAGTTTTGGTTCTGCCCAGTTACTTCCAGCCCCGCCGCCTCAACCACCACCTACAGCACCGACACTCCCACCAGGTCTCCGACGACGAAGTTGAACGCCGACCGTTCCCCTCCCGGCGAACCACCGAGCCTCCGTTTCACCTCGTTCAAACTTGGGCTTGCTTTGCTCGGGTTTTGCACTACTGACGCCCCGTCACCTACGACGCTCCTCATCTGGCAACCGGAACTCCGACGACACCCCCAGCCACCCGACATCGACCACTAGTCACTGCCAGCACCACCACCCTCCCTTTGCTTCTCTTGATCAGTATAATCTCTAACCCTATTTTTTGATTAGTTTTATTCTTGTTTTTTTTTATTATTACTATTACTATTATGATTATTATCAATATTATTTATCATAGGTCAAATAATCTATTTTGTGATGTGATAATATTATGGTGTAAATATTATTATTATTATTATTATTGTTATTATTATTATTAAGTTTCCATAAGTTATTAAGTTTCGTGTTATTATTATTAAGTTTCGTAATATTATTACTAAGTTCCGTACGTTTCATATTATTATTTTTAAATTCCAAGCATCATTAGTTTTCATATTAAGTTGATGTATTTACAAAGTTTCCATGACTTTATTAAGTTTCCATATTATTTTAAAGATTCATATTATTATTATTATTAGTTTCATGATTTTTATTGTCACTAACTCTACGGAGCAACAAGCTTTATGCGAAGCTTAAGAAGTGTGAGTTTTGGTTGGAACAAGTAGCGTTCTTAGGACATGTGGTGTCTAAGGAAGGAGTGGCAGTAGACCCTCAAAAGGTGGAGGCCATCACCAAGTGGCCGACACCGAAGAATGCCACGGAGATTAGGAGTTTTCTGGGTTTGGCAGGGTATTATAGGAAGTTCGTGCAAGATTTCTCAAAAATCGCCACCCCGTTGACCAATTTGACTCGGAAGTCAATAAAGTTCGCATGGTCGGAAAAATGTGAGCAAGCATTCCAGGAATTGAAGAAGAGGCTTACCTCGGCCCCTATTCTTGCCTTACCTCAAGGGAACGAAGGTTTTGTTATCTACAGTGACGCATCGCATGGTGGATTGGGTTGTGTGCTCATGCAGGAAGGGAAGGTGATTGCATATGCATCCAGGCAACTGAAGACGCATGAGAAGAATTACCCCACTCATGATCTAGAGCTGGCAGCAGTGGTGTTCGCGCTTAAGATTTGGAGGCATTATCTGTATGGAGTGCACTGCGAGATATTCACAGACCATCAGAGCTTGAAGTACCTTTTCACACAGAAGGAGTTGAACCTCAGGCAGACAAGATGGTTAGAGTTTCTGAAGGATTACGATGTGAATTTCCAATATCATCCCGGGAAGGCAAATGTAGTGGCTGATGCCCTGAGTAGAAGACCGTATCCTGCTATAAACCACTTGATGACGATGCCGCACGAGTTGTGCGAGGAGTTTAGGAGATTGGAGATTAATGTGGTAACACCTGGGAGGAAAGCTGTATTGAATGCCATGGAATTACAACCTACTCTAATGGAGGAGATCAAGAGAACCCAAGAACTGGACTTACAGCTTGTCAAGACACGGGAAGAAGTGTTGCAAGGGAAAGCCCCTGGCTTTGTGATTCACGAAGACGGTACATTACGGTTTCATAACCGCATTTGTGTACCCAATATGGAAGAGAGTGAAAGGAGGATTCTAGAAGAGGACACAATACGCCATATTCGGTGCATCCAGGGGAAATAAGTTGTCTGAGGATCTTAAGCAGATGTTACGGTGGAGTAATATGAAACGAAGTGGCGGACTTTGTGGCGAGTGCCTTACATGCCCCGAGTCAAGGCGAGCATCAACGACCGGTAGGACTTACTGCGGCCGTTAGACGTCCCGAGTGGAAATGGGATTCGATATCAATGGATTTTGTGATAGGTCTACCAAGGACGGCGGAAACACAATGCAATATGGGTGATTGTAGATCGTTTGACCAAGTCGGCTCATTTCCTAGCCATCGCCAACAATTGGTCCCTAGATCGGCTAGCTCGCCTACGTAAGGGAGATTGTAAGGTTACACGGAGTACCAGTTCTATAGTCTCGACGAGGATACGATTCGATGCGGTTTTGGAAAAAATTACAAGAGGCGTTTGGCACAAAGCTCAAGTTCGATCTGCTTTTCACCCGGCTACGGATGGGCGGGCAGAAGGACCATCCAAACCCTCGAAGATATCTGCGAGCATGCGCTTTAGATTTCAAAGACTCGTGGGATGACGAGTTGACTCTCATTGAGTTCTCATACAACGATTACCATGCTAGTATAGGGATGTCACCCTTCGAAGCTTTGTATGGAAGGAAATGTAGAACTCCCCTATGTTGGCAGGACATCGATGAAGCTCTAACGATCGGACCGGACCTAATACAGGCCACTACTCAGAAGGTTCGAATCATTCAAGACAAGATGAAGGCAGCACAAAGTCGACAAAAGAGTTATGCTGACAAAAGGAGAAGACCTCTAGAGTTTGAAGTAGGGGAATACGTGTTTTTGCGAGTTTCACCTACAAAGGGAGTCATGAGATTCGGCCAGTCGGGGAAATTGACACCAAGGTTTATCGGGCCATATCCAATCTTGGAACGCATCGGAGAAGTCGCCTACAAGTTACAGCTGCCAGGAGAACTTCCAAGAGTGCACAATGTTTTCCACGTATCACAACTCAGGAAATACGTTCCGGACCTGACTCATGTGATTGATCCCAAGCCACTTCAACTGCAAGAGGATCTGAGCTATGAAGAGCAACCGCTAGAGATACTGGACCGTAGAGAAAAACAGCTTAGGAGGAAAGTAGTTCCCTTGGTAAAAGTACGATGGGCGAATCATACCACAACGGAAGCAACCTGGGAAACAGAAGACGAAATGAGGAAGAAGTACCCTCACTTGTTCCAAGACTAAGGCGCGTCAAGTTTCGGGGACGAAACTTCTTTTAAGAAGGTAATGTTGTAAAACCTCGAGTTTTAGGAGGAATGGAACCGTTAGTTTCCTTACCGGACCGTTAGGGTTAAGTTTAAGTTTAAGTTTCGAGGACGAAACTTCTTTTAAGAAGGTAATGATGTAAAACCCCGAAAAATCCAACGATGTTGACCGTGACGTCGTTAATAGAATAGGTTTGACCTCGTTATTTACTGTTGTTCGTAATGTGTTTATTTATGCTAACGCTTGAGCTCGTAGGACCGTTGAGGGACTAACAAGGGTAGAATAGTAATTTATGCGGGTTAATATTATTATGTGATTAATTACATGGATATTATTTGTTATGTGATTATATGATTATTAAAATTAATATTATTATTACTATTATTAGAATTATTGGATTATAGAAAAATCAGTTTTAATTGTTTTAAATGGGTTGGGTTTGGATTAGATTGGGTTAATTTGGGCCTAAATGTGTTTAGTATAAAAACCCCCTAAACCCCCCTCTCAAACCCTAATCTCTCTCTAAACCCTAAAACCCTAGCTCTCTCCTCTCTCCCTCCTCTTCCCCCTCTGCGTCCATTGACCAGCAGCCACCGGCGACCACCCCCGCCGCAAGACCACCACCGCGAACCTCTCCCTCTCTTCCTTTCTCTTTCTTTTCCCTCTCTGCTCGCGTGCACCCAGGCGGTTGCCCAGCCACCAACCACCGACGTTGCTCGTGCCGCCGTCATCACCACCGCCGCAGTGCACCGCCCTGCCCACCGGAGTCGCCGTCGCACGAAGGGAGCAACCGCGACCTTTCTTGTTTGTCGCCGTTCGAACCTCGCCAGCCACCAAACGCTCGCCAGCCACCAACGCTCCACCCACCACCCTTCGTCACCCCCAGCCGTCGCCTGTCGCTGCCCAGTCGCCGGACCCCTGCCGACCGCCGCCCAGACCCGCCGAGAAAAACCCTACGTAAACCCTAACCCTAACCTAATATGTTCTAACTGATTCTCTCCTTTTCTTTTTCTTTTATTTTTCTTGTTTTATTATTAAAATCTGATTGTATATATTTGTAATTATTATTGTTATTAATTTCTGTAATTTTTGTAATTAGGGGAAATTAATTGTAATTAGTTTCTTGTTGTAATTATGTGTAATTTCCTAATTGTTATGTGTAATTTATGTTATAAATTGTAATTAGATTTAGGTTGTAATAGTTGGTTATTAGGGTTGAAAGTGATTCTTTAATATTCGTTATATTCTTTACATGAATCGTTTAGACCACAATATTATTGTATGTACGAATTTGGAAATTTATTACTTAGGTTAAATTCTTGAATGTTTAGTTGTTAAATCGTTATGTTCTTTATTGTTTCTTAAAAGAAAATCTTGTTTAAGTTGCTAAATAAATTATGTTGACTTAATAAAAGTATAATTCTTGCTTAGTAATTCTTGAATAGTAGTTAAGAAATTTACATATTGATCTCTTTTAAAAGTTATCCATGATTAAGTTGTTAAGTGAATTAGATTTGTTTAACTATTAAAAGATCAATTTTGTTAGTAATTCACGTTTCTTGTTAAATCTTGATTCTTGAAAATTAATTAGGTTTCTTGTTTCATTAAGTTAAATATTATATGATCTTTTATTTTTCTTAGGGTTCATTCATGTTTAATTCATGTTTAATCTTGATTAAATAATTTAGGTTGGTTGTTTTACTAAGGATTCGATTCTCGTTTATTAATTCATGATGCTTGATTTAAATCTTGTAAAAGAGATTAGTAGTTTAAATATTGTATGCACTTTATTTTTTATTCATATGTTCTCTTAGTCTTTCTTGAATCTTGATTAAAGAGACCCACATGTTATAATCATCCTTGTTGATTCTTGGAACCTTGAATTAGAATAATGTAGAATTCTTGTTAAGATAATGTTATAATTATATCATGCATGACTTTAGGGTTAGTGACAATAGTAAAGTGGATTTCCATGTTTTATAAATTTGGTTTAAGGTTAAAAAGTGTGATGTTGGATTTTAGTTAGATTAGACTAACTACCTTGGACTCTAGTTACTATTTTAAGCCCAAATTAGAACCCCAAGACCGATTAGTAAAAGTTAGAACCGAAATAACTAAATTATTAAGAACCGGAAGTGGGACAGTTTCGTTAGTGTCTAAAGATCGAGTCACCACGGCTAGTGTAGTTACCTTTTGATCAAACCCTTTGAACTGGAGGTTCCCTTAGATGTTAGGAACCATAGGAATTTTACGGATTGAACGTTTGATTTGTATAGCCCGAGTTATAACCATTTTACCAGAACCTGTCAGAACTGGACCAATGGGGGTGTTTTTGGAGTCCTTCGGGACTGAGTTGGGCTTAACCATCAACATAGAAGTTTTAGTAGACATCCCGAGGTTTCCGAAAAGTCCAGAACCAGCCCCGTAGGATGTCGGGAAGTCGAGTTGTGACTCGTTTTATGTGAACGTTATAATCTGTCCTCTGCTTGCTTCCTTTTTATAATAATTGTTGAGTGAAAATAATATGTGATTTTATTATGTGTTTTCTTGGAGGTGTTAAGTGTAATTTCGTAAATGATAGGAACCTAAGTGTTTCTAGGGGATGGGTTAGGTAGTTAATAGTTAATACTAACTTCGTTAGAACGCGTTTTGATTAGACAATTACTTTTATTCTAGGCCCGAGTTAGTGCGAGACGTTAGTGAGCTCAAGTGTGTTCTTCTTTTGCTGTGCTGTGAAGTATATCAGGTAATTGTCTATGCTCTAATCCCCACCGGGATGCTCTTTAAATGTGTTTGATGTTTTATAATCTATTTTGAGAATTGCATCCTGAAAGGGGACTTTTGTAGAAATACGACCATCTGTTTTGATAATCTTTTTGATTCGATTGTGATTTTGGTTTACTTGAGTTGAAAAATTGGATGGTCTTTTATTCGAAGTTTTGTTAATGGTTTTGATAACTTGGGATGGTTTGACTTGAGAGTCGTGAGTTGAGTTTGAATATTGTATAAATAATTCAAGTGGAAACGTTAAGCGGGTTTCGGGGGATAACCTGTTGTGCAGGTGTAACAACCTGCAGGGTTATGGACCAGGAGATCAGGGCTTCCTTCCCTGATATAGGATAGTATTTTGATGCCTTTGGTAGGCGATATTATTTATGCCTTTGGTGGGCGATGTTCTTGATGCCTTTGGTAGGCGATGTTCTTGATGCCTTTGGTAGGCGATATTATTTATGCCTTTGGTGGGCGATGTTCTTGATGCCTTTGGTAGGCGATGTTCTTGATGCCTTTGGTGGGCGATATTATTTATGCCTTTGGTAGGCGATGTTCTTGATGCCTTTGGTAGGCGATGTTACTTTAAGGGATTTGGTATCCCCCCCGCACATTAAAATATGGATTGGATGAGTTGAGGAAAACAGTTAAGGGTTAAAGGTTTGTAAAACGTTTGATTTGATCCCTCTCCCTAAAATGAATTGAAATGAACTTAAACTGTTTTAAACGTTAGGGGTAGACATTATTGAGATTTCCCCCTCATTTTTGAAATGTTTTGTTTTCAGGTGAAGATCTAAATGTTGGGGACGGGAATTAGAAGTGAGGACGACGAGTCTAGAAGTCCTTAAATCTTTTTATTTTGTTTTCGTTATGATGTCTTAAAGTTGGTTTGAGTTGTTAGTAGTTACCGTTAGCAGACGGTTATGTTTTCCTTTCTCGCCTTGTGTTCCTTCGGGGATACGGCAGTGACGCCCAAACTGAATTTGAAAGTCTTCCGCTAAGTTTTGTCTGTTAACGTTAGTTTGACTTTGACTTTCTATAATTGAATTTGCGGGGCGTTACAATTTTAAAGTTTCATGTTATTATTATAGAGTTCATGTTATTGGTTTCATATTATTATTTTAGATTTCATGTTATTATTATAAAGTTTCTTATTATTATAATTACTATAAAGTTTTCTGAAAGTTTCATATTATTAGTATTAAAAGTTTCACATTATTAGTATCAAAGTTTCATATGTCTTAGTATTAAAGTTTCACATACTTTGGTATTAAAGTTTTTATAAAGTTTTCATGTTATTTTATGGTAATACGAATATTATGTTCCAAAAACCCTACGAAATATTATTATGAAAGTATTAGTATCGGGTTATGGTTTAAATGTGTTGTTCCGATTTTATTTTACCTTTAGAAAATGTGTGATGTGATGTTAGTGTTTTCATAATAGTTATGCTCGATACATGGTTAACTAACTTATAAGAAAAGGTTAAGGTTGTGGTATGGTACGTAGGATTTGTGCGTAACTAATTATCGTAGAGATCGAGTTTTAATTTTAGAAGTTTATATTCGAATTCTAGGTCCAAGCGAGACAACGCGATAGTTAGCTCCCGTGTGTAAGTGATTTCAATAAAGAGAAGCTATCAGGTAATGTCTATGCCCTAATCCCCTATGGGTGCTCTTTACTTGTTTTATTGATTTCGGAACATGCATCCCGAAGGAGACTTTATCTGAAACTTGACTGTCTTTTTCGTTTAAGAAAGTTTTGTTCCTTGATTCATAAAGTATGGACAGTCCTTTGGTATTTGTGTTGAAAGTGTGTTGGTTTGAAATTGTGGATTGGAAGTATTTTGGTTTCGGAAACTTGGTTAAGAGTTTTTATGTTTAAAATGTTGATTTATTACTGGAAAGAGATGGACATGCAAACCTGATTAAATAAAGGCTATGAGTATAATGCGGGTTCGGGCACTACTCCCCAAGACCATGTAGTTACCTGTGAGGGAGACTGTCAAGAGACCAGGTGATGCCTGGTATTGTGGATGTGAGTTAGGCGCTGATCAGTCGAATAGGAATATTTGTGTGAGTCCGTGGGACTCCGAAAGAAAGAAAAGAAAGAAAAGAAATGTAACGCCCCGAAAATTCAATTATAGAAAGTCAAAGTCAAACTAACGTTAACAGACAAAACTTAGCGGAAGACTTCAAATTTAGTTTGGGCGTCACTGCCGTATCCCCGAAGGGATACAAGGCGAGAAAGGAAAACACAACTGTCTGCTAACGGCAACTACTAACAACTCAACAAACTTAAAGAATTCATAACGAAAACAACATAAAAGGTTCAAGGACTTCTAGACTCGTCGTCCTCACTTCTAACTCCCGTCCCCAAAGATTTAGATCTTCACCTGAAATCAAAACATTTCAGAAAATGAGGGGGAAATCTCAATAATGTCTACCCCTAACGTTTAAAACAGTTTAAGTTCATTTCAATTCATTTTGGGGAGAGGGATCAAATCAAACGTTTTACAAACCTTTAACCCTTAACTGTTTTCCTCAACCCATCCAATCCATATTTTAATTTGCGGGCGGGATACCAAATCCCTTAAAGTAACATCGCCTACCAAAGGCATCAAAAACATCGCCTACCAAAGGCATAAACATCGCCTACCAAAGGCATCAAGAACATCGCCTACCAAAGGCATCAAGAACATCGCCTACCAAAGGCATAAACATCGCCTACCAAAGGCATCAAAATACTATCCTATATCAGGGAAGGAAGCTCTGATCTCCTGGTCCATTACCCTGCAGGTTGTTACACCTGCACAACAGGTTATCCCCCGAAACCCGCTTAACGTTTCCACTTGAATTATTTAACAACATTCAAACTCGACTCACAACTCTCAAGTCAAACCATCCCAAGTTATCAAAACCATTAACAAAACTTTGAATAAAAGACCATCCAATTTCTCAACTCAAATAAACCAAGATCACAATCGAAACAAAAGATTATCAAAACAGATGGTCGTATTTCCACAAAAGTCCCCTTTCGGGATGCAATTCTCAAAATAGATTATAAAACATCAAAACACATTTAAAGAGCATCCCGGTGGGGATTAGAGCATAGACAATTACCTGGTATACTTCACAGCACAGCAAAAGAAGAACACACTTGAGCTCACTAACGTCTCGCACTAACTCGGGCCTAGACTAAAAATAATTATCTAATCAAAACGCGTTCTAACGAAGTTAGAATTATCTATTAACTACCTAACCCATCCCCTAGGAACGCTTAGGTTCCTATCATTCACGAAATTACACTTAACACCTCCAAGAAAACACATAACAAGGTCACATATTATTTTCACTCAACAATTATTATAAAAAGAAGCAAGCAGAGGGCAGATTATAACGTTCACATAAAACGAGTCACAACTCGACTTCCCGACACCCTACGGGGCTGGTTCTGGACTTTTCGGAAACCTCGGGATGTCTACTAAAACTTCTATGTTGATGGGTAAGCCCAACTCAGTCCCGAAGGACCTCAAAAACACCCGTCTTTCCCATTGGTCCAGATCTGACAGGTTCCGGTAAAACGGTTATAACTCGGACTATACAAATCAAACGTTCGATCCGTAAAATTCCTATGGTTCCTAACATCTAAGGGAACCTCCAGTCCAAAGGGTTTGGTCAAAAGACGACTACACTAGCCGTGGCAACCCGATCTTTAGACACTAACAAAACTGTCCCGTTAACGGTTATCAATTAATTTGTTATTTCGGTTCTAACTTTTACCAAACGGTCTCGGGGTTCTAATTTGGACTCGAAACAGTAGCTAGGGTCTAAGATATAAAGTCCAACTCAACTTAGGTCCAACAATTAAACTTGTAGAAGTAAACTTAATTTAGAAAACATGAAAGACCCTTTAATAACTTTAATAAAACCTAAGGTCATAAAAGAAATAAAAATTACTTAAAACATAAATTACTTGACCAAGATTTTAAAGATTAAAGCATGGATTATTTACAAGTAAGTTATAACAAGAGGAAATAATCAAGGATTAAGAATTAATAATCAAGAATCGAATTTAAAGAACATGTGAATATTTAACTAACGATGCAAGAATTTCAAGAACTACTAAAGGTGGTTAACATGTGGGTTTCTTTAATCAAGATTCGGAAAAAGACTTAAAGAATATGTAAATAAACTATAAAGAACATATAAACATTTAAACTTCTAATTAAGAATCCTAAACAAAACTAATTTCTTTTAAACAAGATTAAATCAAGAACCAAGAAATAATAAACCATAAACTCCACCTAACTTATTTAGTCAAGATTAAACATGAATTAAACAAGAATGAACCTAGGAATTAAAAGATCATATAATATTTAACTTAAAGAAACAAGAGACCTAATTAATTTTCAAGAATCAAGATTTAACAAGAAACGTGAATTACTAACAAAATTGCACTTTTAATAGTTAAACAAATTTAACTCACTTAACAACTTAATCATGGATAACTTTTAAAAGAGATCAATATGTAAATTTCTTAACTACTTTTCAAGAATTCAAGATTTTATTAACAAGATTTCAACTTCTAGTAGGTTAACTAATTTATTTAACAAACTTAACAAGATTTACTTTTAAAGAACAATAAAGAACATAACGATTTATAACTAACATTCAAGAATTTAACCTAAGTAATAAATTTCCAAATTCGTACATACAATAATATTGTGGTCTAACGATTCATGTAAAGAAAATAAAGAATATTAAAGGATCACTTTCAAACCTAATAATCAACTATTACAACCTAAATCTAATTACAATTTATAACATAAAATTACACATAACAATTAAGAATTTACACATAACATAAAATTACACCTAATTACAACAAGAATTACAATTACAAATAATTTTCCCTAATTACAAAATTACAGAAATTATAAACATAAAAATTATAAATATATAAATCAGATTTTTAATAATAAAACAAGAAAGAAAAAGGAAAAAGAAAAGAAACAGAAAAGAAATAGAATCAGTTTAGGGTTAGGGTTAGGGTTAGGGTTTACGCAGGTGTTTCTACCGTCTGGGGCGGCGCGTGGGTCCTGGATCGGGCGGTGTCGACGGCGGCACGAGGGGCGGCGGTCAGAGGCGGCGACAGCAGGGCAGCCGTGGGTGGCGATGGTGGCGTGGTCGAGAGTCGCGGTGGTGGTCAGAGTCGAACCCAACAACGATACTTCGTTTCTTCGTGTCTGAGTGGGCGTGCGGCGGTTTCCGGTGATGACGAGGGTCGACGGTCGGGAGTCGACGCGATGACCAAGGTGGCGGTTGGTGGCGTCGCGGTGGCAGGAGGCGAGAAGGAGCGACGAAAAGAGACAAAGTAAGAGAGAGAGGGTCGGTTGCGGTGGTGGGGTGGCGAGCGCGGCGGCAGCGTGATGCATGGCGGTTCTTGCCACAGAGAGAGGGAGAGAGAGAGAGGAGAGGGGAGAGAGTTGGAGGGATTAGGGTTTGGTTTAGAGAGAGATTAGGGTTTGAGAGGGGTTTAGGGGGATTTTTATACTAATACCCAATTTAGGCCCAAAAACTAATCCTAATCCAACCCATTTAACAATTAAAAACTGATTTTTCTAAAAACCTAATAATTCTAATAATAGTAATAATAATATTAATACTAATAATCATATAATCACATAGCAAATAATATTCCCGTAATTAATCAAATAATAATATTAGCCAGCGGAAATTACTATTCTACCCTTGTTAGTCCCTCAACGGTCCTACGAGCTCAAGCGTTAGCATAAATAAACACAAACGAATAATAATAAAACACGAAGTCAAACCTATTCTATTAACGACGTCACGGTCAATATCGTTGGATCTTTCGGGGTTTTACATCATTACCTTCTTAAAAGAAGTTTCGTCCTCGAAACTTAAACTTAAACTTAACCCTAACGGTCCGGTAAAGAAAACTAACGGTTTCATTCCTCCTAAAACTCGAGGTTTTACATCATTACCTTCTTAAAGAAGTTTCGTCCCCGAAACTTGACGCGCCTTAGGCTTGGAACAAGTGAGGGTACTTCTTCCTCATCTCGCATCGCTTCCCGGGTTATACATTTGTAGTATGATTTGCCTACCGTACCTTTACCAAAGGAACTACTTTCCTCCTAAGCTGCTTTTCCCTACGGTCTAGTATCTCTAGCGGCTGCTCTTCATAGCTCAGATCTTCTTGCAGCTGGAGCGGCTCGGGATCAATCACATGGGTCGGGTCCGGAACATATTTCCTGAGTTGTGACACATGGAAGACATTGTGCACTCTGGGGAGTTCTCCCGGCAGCTGTAACTTGTATGCGACTTCCCCGATGCGTTACAAAATTGGGTATGGCCCGATAAACCTTGGTGTCAACTTCCCCGACTGGCCGAATCTCATAACTCCCTTCGTGGGTGAGACCCGCAAAAACACGTATTCCCCTACTTCAAACTCTAGAGGTCTTCTCCTTTTGTCAGCATAACTCTTTTGTCGACTTTGTGCTGCCTTCATCTTGTCTTGAATGATTCGAACCTTCTGAGTAGTGGCCTGTATTAGGTCCGGTCCAATCGTTAGAGCTTCGTCGATGTCCTGCCAACATAGGGGAATTCTACATCTCCTTCCATACAAGGCTTCGAAGGGTGACATCCCTATACTAGCATGGTAACTGTTGTTGTATGAGAACTCAACGAGAGTCAACTCGTCATCCCACGAGTCCTTGAAATCTAAAGCGCATGCTCGCAGCATATCTTCGAGGGTTTGGATGGTCCTCTCTGTCTGTCCATCTGTAGCTGGGTGAAAAGCGGTGCTGAACTTGAGCTTTGTGCCAAACGCCTCTTGTAACTTTTTCCAAAAACCAGACTGAAATCTGGTGTCTCTGTCTGAGACTATAGAACTGAGTACTTAGGTTTGACTTAGGTTTCGTCCCCTGAACGCCTTTTTACCTTGATTAAATTCAGAATAGTTCAGTGAATATTAGTTTGTTTAGTTCTTGATTGTGATTAGAGTTAGATTTAGTTGATTCAAAACAAAAACCCGATCGGCTTAGCGATCAACTAGAAGGCTAGTTCAGTGCGTTGAAAGGAAAAGTCCCTGTGGGATCGACCTTGATATTTGCTACACGTACACCCGTGCATTTGCGGCCTATCAATGATCAACATGGAAGTTTTTAGATTTCTCTTCCAGCTTTCCATAGACAGCTTATATACCCCAACCCGATGAGTACAACCGGAGTTATGACTCTTCGAATAATTGATGTCAGTAATGGGCAATTTAGCTGCAATGGCGAGGAGAGTCGTGGGTAAGCTCCTTCATCTTCCTTCTTCCTTTGTTCTTCCTCCTTGTTCTTCTCTCGTATGGGTGTGGATTCAGGAAAATTAGGGTTATGTTCAAACAAAATTGCAATCTTTCACCTTTTGGGTTGTCGGATTTGAGAAAAGTGTACAATTTGATGTTGTAAAGTTTTGATTTTTGAAAAAATGTCTTGTACACTGGTTAATTAGGGTTTTGGGTGATGGAAAATTACTTAATTTTTATGTTATATTGTCAAAATTGGCACTTGATTTTCGTGGATGGTTTGTTTGTAGAGGACACAAGGGGAATGGAGGGATTCAACAAAAGGTTCAATTGGGTGAATGGCAAGTTTGTTTGCAGACTTTGTGGTGCCGGTGGTGTGCTGAAGGTGTTAAGGAGCGAGTAGAACCCTGGTCGTATCTATGTTAAATGCCCCAGCATTGGTTTTGGAAAATTTCTCATCATAAATACCCATTAATCGGCTCGGGGATCGACTCGTATGTGACTAAGGAAAGATCCCAGACAACTTCTATCTTCTTGTTGGAGGGGGACTCGAGTTCAATGGATTTGTGGCCCTTTTTCTTGCGGAAAAGACGAGAGAATGTGTTGAGTTTGAAAGACGTAGAAGATGATGAGTTTGAAGGGTGTGGATGTTCATCTCCAAAGCTGATGGTGAATCCACCTTGGCCTAGCTAGTTCTTACCCCAGGTGACTATAATTAGAAATTGCTGTTTTGGTGAGGAAAGGAGAAAGATTTTGTAGACACAAACTACGGCATTCTGGAGTGAAGGACTCAGATTTAGATTTGGTGGAATGCTTTGATGGGGGTAGCTTGGACATGTCATTTCTGATACCCTCATAGCATGTTCACTCAAGCAGGTTACCATGTCATTTCTGATACCCTCACATCATGTTCACTCAAGCAGGTTACCATGTCTTTCATTGTAGACGGACTCAGACTGACAAACAGACAGAGAGAGAGAGAGACACAGAGAGAGAGAGAGAGAGAGAGAGAGAGAGAGAGGAAATTAAGGGAGGTGAAGACTAATCATGCGATTAATAGTAGAAAGAAAGGAATTAGAGTGGGTAATGAGAAATAAGGCCACGAAGTCCAAGAGGTACCATTGTTTTGCTATGTTTCGACAATCAACGCAACACTAGGAGATCAGCAGCAACTTTCTGACATCCAAGCAACCGCCGTCGAACTTCGATCACCACCCCAACCACTTCCTTCTCTTGATGAAGATTTTCATAAACTTTCGATTGAATAGTGTTTGGTTCAGTGGTAGTTGGCATGCATTGAAGAAGGTAATGGAGAGACCTTCGTTTTTGTTTGAGCGGGCAAAAATAAGGGCAGCATGGCCTTTTCACAACCATCCCCAAGGGCATTTTAGTCTTTTCATGGATTCTGGTGAAAAATGGCCGGAAAGGCACCTGGGAGCCATTTGTTTGACAACTTGGTCCCCTTTGAGTGCATTAAAAAAATGTGGTCCCCCAGGAGTCAGTTGTTAAGAATGTATGACACCTCCCAGCAAATTTTTGCAAATATGTGTGTGTTAAGATAACAAGTGATTGAGCTTCAATGAATTACTCCCTCCATTTCATATCAATTGTCATAATTTTGACTTGCATGGTCTCTAATGTCACTCTTTGATTGATAATTTCTTATATAATATGTTATTAGCAGTTGTAATATTATACTTTTATGATAGTATTTTTCGTTATAAATCTAATAGTAGTAATTTTATATAGCAATTCATTGTATACATTGAGAAATTTATGGTAAAAAATTTTTAAATTTGATTGCACAATTTCCAAAGACGACAATTAATATGGAACGGAGGGAGTAATCTTTTAGGCCCTATTCTGTGGTTGAATTATTTTCAAATTTGGATGGATAGGTCAGGATAAGTTAGGATATGTTGGGATAAGTTGATATAAGTTACTCCCTCCTTCCCATATTATTTGTCCTTTTAGACATGATTTAGAAAATAAAAAAAACTTTCACTATACATTAATTCATCTCATTGAAAATGTAAAAATGTTGAATAAAATGGTGAATAAAAAGGAAAAATTGAAGAAAAAGATGTAATTAATAAGGTTAATTTGATAAATTAGTAATCAATGTGTTATTGGAATTATAAAATGACAGATATTATGGAAAAAAGAAAGTTAGTTAAAGTGACATATACTCCCTCCGTCCCTTTATGATCGTCAAAATAACTAACTTTACAAGTCCAATGCTCATTGGAAATATAGTAAAAAATTTCTTCAAAGACAAATATACCCTTCCACTAATATTGATGCAAAGAAAGGAATAAAGGAGAATTTTAAAAGGTAAATAAACTCAAATTCATTAATTAAAGGTAATTTGGGTATTTTAATTATTGGAATTGTAAAATTGACAAATAAAAAGGGACAACGTAGTTAGAAAAATTGGCACTCATTAAGGGACGGAGGGAGTATAATGTTTATTTGGGAAATTGTGTAAGGTTTGAATAAGTTTGGATAGGTTGGTTAAACCTAACCAAAGAACATATAATAAGAACATCAAATTTTGTATAAGAAGATTTTATGCAAGTAACTTACTTTAAAATTATTTATTTAACAAATAACTTAGTTTGATAATAAGCTCTCAAAAACACTACAATTTTCGCCAATAAAAGTCTGGTCATTAGGATTCAAATCTTAGGGAAGAGGATAAACATTTATAGCTAGAGTACCATTAGAGTATTATATTCTTGTTGGATGTTAATTTTGGTACTAATATTTCATAGTAACTAATAGCAAATTCTACAAATCAAAGATATAAAATGAATGTCATACTATCTATAATAAAACAACTTATCAACTCTATACTTTTCACACGTAGTTTTATTTTTATGTTTTACATTTTTGGGAGAATTTTAACTTTATAAACCAAGGGGCAACAACTCTAGACATAATATTTGTTGATTTACTTAAAAGTTCATCGAACTTAGCAAATTATTAGGCTTAAGAGCTTTAAATAATGAGATGATTGTGAAAAGTATTGAAGAAAGTTTAAGAGCTAAACAACAACAATGAGAGTCTTATAGACTTCTTGTTGTTGTTATTAGTTTTTGTATGACATGTTCATAGTGAGCTTGATAGTAGTTGAATGTTTTCTATTTTTTAGTTGAACGTATAAACTGTTAATTTTATATTGAAAAATTGGATCGTAGTACACTGTATTTTAAGAGTTTGTATTGTGACGAGCTGTTAAATTTATATCATAATACACCAAAATGTAGAGCTGTTGGATTTCAGTACATCATCATCAAGTTGGTAAAACCAACTTTGTGGATTGTCTACATGACACAACCACCAAGTTAGCGTAATACAATTAAGAAATTTTGATGTACTGAAATCCAATAATAATATTTTAGATTTATTGTAATCCAACTATCGTAAAGTTTGTTGTACTGAAATCCAATAACGATATTTTGGATTTATTATAATCGAACTATCATAAAGTTTGGTCTATTGAAATCCAATAATAAACATACCATGCTGACAATATACCGAATTAGCTTTAGCCAATTTAGTGGTAGTGCATTGAAATCCAACATTTTTATATTTTGATGCATTGTGATATAAACTTAAGGAAAATTGGATTCTAATAATATGAACTTTTAACCATAGTAGACTAAATAATATGAACTTTAGATTTGTTTCTAATTAATATGAACTTTTGCACCATAGTAGACTAAAAAGTACGCCACCGGGTTAAGTTGAACTTAACTTGGTGGCGGGATGACGTGGCGGCGGAGACACAACTTTGACTTTCTAGATAAGCCTCCCTCTCTCTCTTCCTTCCTCTTCATCATCCCCACTTCTTTTTTCTCTCTCTAAAAATCTCAGATCCCCCCTTTTGTTCCTTCATCTTCTTCAATCCTCCCCCTCTCCATTTCTTAACTCCAGCTACTACTCAAAAATCATGTCCACCATTCATGGTAGAGTACAAAAAGCATCGAGGAACTCTAACTCTAGGACTTGGTTACTTCCGGACTAACATAGGAAGAAGCCTAGAAGCCCAGAAACATTTTCTGATTCCTCTGTCTTTCCAGATTCTCCTTATACAAGTGACATATTTGGCGACCCACTTGTTCATCCTCGAATAGGTGATGCATATCAGGCGGAGATTCCTCCTATATTAAGTGAATCTGAGCTTCTTCATCTGATGATGAATCCAGCTGACCTTCAAAGCATAATTGAGTCTTCTCATTTATTTACGATGGGACTTTCTATACCAGTGATGTGGTTAGACCTGGAAAATGGGTCCATTGGGTCGGGTCTGAGTCGGGAGAGGTTGGGTCGGGTTTGTTTGGGTCAGTATAATTTGGATCGGGTATGGGTATGGGTATGGGTATGGGTAATGTTCGGGTTGGGGCAGAGTCCGGGTCAACCCATTTGAGTCGAACAAGGTTTGGTGTGGGTAAGGTTCGGTTCACATCAGGTTGTGATACTTCGGATCAGTTCAGTTATGGGTCGGGTCAGCTACGGGTTCAATGGTACATATCAACCTCGGGTCGGGTGAACCTCAAGTCGATTAAGATTCAGGTTGGGTCAACATCGGGTCGAGTAAGATTCAAGGCAGGTCAGCATCAGGTCAAGTGAGATTCGGGTCGGGTCAACCTCAAGTCGAGTAAAATTTGGGTCAGGTCAACCATTGGTCGTCCAAAGATTCAAATTGGGCCAATCTCAAGTTGATTAAGATTCGAGTCGGGTATAATCGGAATTGGGTAGGAGTCATATGAAAAAATAAATGTCTAAAATAAAAAGTTAAAATACTAATTGAACTTAAACTTACCATTACTTGGTGGACCCATTTTTTCAAGTATGTAGATTTTTTTACTAGTTATTTTGGAAACCACATTAGCATTATTTCAAAATATAGGCTTGTGGTATGATTTTCATGAATGTTTGAATTTGTAATTTTACTAGAAATTATTAAAGAGCAATAAAAATCAAATATACAACTATCGGTTCAGGTACAATTTGGGTTTGAATTAGTTTGGGTCGATTCGAGTTGTTTATGTTTGAATTTAATTAGGTTCGGGTATAATTAAGGTTTGAACTGATTCGGGTTTGGGTCATTTTTATTGGGTCTGAATGGGTTCGGGTTTGAGTCGGTTCAGGTTTAGGTCGGTCTATGTCTACTTCGGTGCGGGTCAACAATCGGTTCAGGTACAATTCGGGTTTGGGTCGGCTATGGTTTGGTTCAATTTTCCCGGGCCGGCCTCGGTTCAGGTTTGAGTTGGTTCAGGTTTAAGTCAGTTCAGATCTATTTCAGTGTTGGTTAAAATCGGGTCATAGGTTCGGTTCAGTTCTGGGCCGGTTCATTATAGGGTCTTGGGTCATTGTCTGTTCAATGTTTCGGTGGTCGGTTTAGGTTTGGATCGGGTCTTTTTGGAGCGGGTCTCGGGTCAGTTTTGCCAGGTCTATGGGTATGTAACCAGGTTAAAGATGAGATGATAGACTCTACAAATATGCCACTGAGATCTGAAATCACAACAATGAATTCAGAGAAGAAAGAACCCAATGGCAAAAGCAATGCTTGTAATCAGATGCCCGTCACCAATGTGTATAGCCTAGTTCCTGGTTTGACTCCTGGAGTGACTTTGAAGCCGATTGTTTCCTTCTTGGGTTATAGATGTTTGGGAAGAATCTTCTTCACATCAAGGGGTTTATGGATGACACGAAAATGACAAGGAAATGGAGAGGGGGAAGATGTTCCAGATTGTAATCTCGAATGAAAAATATAGCTCCATGAGCAGAAGCTCCTGTCATGATAAATCTGGCGATGTATTGGTGATGCGTATATAAGGAAGCTTGAGTAGTAAAGTCTTGTGCTATGAATGTATAAGCAGGTAAAGAGTACATGTGTTGGGCTACCAAGGAAGTTACAACCCCTAAAGAGCCTAAAGCAAGTCCTAATTGAAAATGAATCGAATTGTTGATTGTGTCATAAAGACCTTTATGCCCACGTCCCAATCGTCCTCCTGGAGTAATATATGCTTCTAAAAGATCTTTGATACTGTGCCCAATCCCAAAATTCGTTCTATACGTATGACCAGCAACAAGAAAAATAAATGCAATAGCTAAATGATGATGAGCCATATCAGTTAGCCATAAACTTTGTGTTTGCGAATGGAATCCACCAAGAAGGGCTAGAATGGCAGTTCTCGCTCCTTCAGAGGTACCAAATAAATGACTGGTTGAATCGGGGTTTTGAGCATAAAAATTCCACTCACCTGTAAAAAGAGGACCTAATCCTTGAGGATGTGGTAATATGTCTAAGAAATTATTCCATCGAACATACTCTCCCCTAAATCCGAGAATAGCGACGTGAACTAAATGTCCTGTCCAAGCCAAGGAACTTACTCCAAAGAGTCCTGACAAGTGATGAAGAAGCAAAATGGATACGAGATTTTAAGAGAGAGAAAAAAGAAATGAGGATGGTGAAGAGGAAGGAAGAGAGAGAGAGAGAAGGGGGCTTTATCCGGAAAGTTAGCTGACATGGCAAAGTCAACAGATCCAAGCGCGTGCCTCCACCGCCACGTCATCCCGTCAACTTAACTCAGTGACGTACTATTTAGTCTACTATGGTGCAAAAGTTCATATTAATTAAAATCAAATCTAAAGTTTATATTATTCAGTCTAAAATGACCAAAAATTCATATATTAGAATCTAATTTCCCTAAATTTAAAGTATCACTTATTACCATCTAAATATTTAAAATACAGCGTAATACGATCCAATAATACTTGAAAGAATAAGGTGTGAAATAATTGGATGGACCAAAATGCCCTGCTTACATTCGGTGGTGTAAAGACGTTATCTGTTGTTTGGTTCCAGAAAGCAGCCAATATCCAAACTAAACCAATAGAAACCACCCAAATGTGATGCCACATGCCAGGCAATGCAATTTTCACTTGTGCATCAGTGATGATCAGTCTACAGACTGTAGAACATCATCATAAACCCTCCATGACCATGAATTCCTCTCCTCAAAATCTCTGATCCTGACTCTTTCTCTCTCTATCTCTAGAATGGAGACCATTCTCTCTGCTTCCACCTTCTCTCCCCTCCTGAATTCACCATCTTCATCATCTTCATCAAGGCTTCTCCTCTCCCCCTCTCTCCAACCCAGATCACATTCCCTCTCCTCAGCAAAACCCATCAATTGTTCCCTCAAAACCCTATCATCTTCACCTCAAAAACAACCATCTTTTGCAATACCCACAAGTTGGTTGTCCCCAATTCATCATGGGTTAGCTGCTCTTGCTCTGTCTCTGGCTCTTAATTTTTCACCCATTTTGCCAACTTCCCTTGCTGGGGCATCTGAGTTTGATGTCATCAATGATGGACCTCCCAAAGATACCTATGTTGTTGATGATGCTGGGGTTCTTAGTCGTGTTACAAGATCTGATCTTAAACGCTTGTTGTCTGATTTGGAGTCTAGGAAGAACTTCCGCATCAATTTCATCACTCTTCGTAAGCTAACTGTGAGTTTTTTTTTTTTTGCTGTTCTTCTTCTTACTTGATTTTCTGCTTCATAGTTGGAATTTAGAGCCTCTGGAAGTAAATGGTATCTAGATTACATTACTAACATATCATATCTGTGTTTATCATCATTCAACTATATGGCAAGTACCCCATTCAATCAAAAGTTTAAACCGTTGGTTTCATGGTGGAGGAATGGGATGTATCTTGTATGTATGATGAGCATGCATTGCTGCCTCTATGGAAACTCCCTTATATTTGAATTATGAATGTGTATCTTGTGTAGGAATCCTATATTAGGCTTGTCTGACCACATTGAATCTATGTAATGTACTGCTTCGAGTGGGATTGGGTTAGGTTGAATTCTTTCTTTCATTGTATACTGCAGAGATTTCCTTGATGTTTGTTAAGAAATGCTTATAATTTAATGAACCATTGATTTTGAGTCCTGAATAGTAAAGAAACAGCCTCGAATGCTAAAGTCTTGGTGTTTGATGCACAGAGCAAAGCTGATGCATTTGAGTTTGCTGACCAAGTTTTGGAGAAATGGTATCCAACCCTAGAGGAGGGTGACAACAAAGGGATTGTTGTGCTTGTCACGAGCCAAAAGGAAGGGGCAATCACCGGTGGACCTTCATTTGTCAAGGCTGTTGGAGATGAAATCCTTGATGCTACTGTCTCAGAGAATCTCCCTGGTAACACATCCTAATGCAATTCTGTCTTTTGTATCATACATGGATGAATGTTCTGTTCTGTTCTCTTCTGTTCTCTTCTTTCACTGCTGTCCTAGCTTCGGCCTGCTTGGCTTTCAGACTGTGTGTATCATACATTGATGTTGATCATGCAAACCTTTAGGATTCTGGTATTTCAGACTTGACGCTAGCAGGTAAAGCCTTTGGGTTTTGACAAAGATCTATGATTCAAATCCGCGTATATTGCCGTTTGGGCCACCTATGCTACCTACACAAAAACATGAAAAAAAAAAACCTTTTTTGTTTCCAATCAAATCAGTAAAGTGCAATCTTTGGTTGGATGTTGGATAATCATCCTTCATGGGAATTGTTGAATGTAATAACATTGCAAATTCTATTTTAAAAGATGCTAAAAAATTGGTTACAAAGAAATCCAGATTGCCTTAACCAACAGAAAAGAAGACATTTCAGATTTGATTTTATGATCTAGGAATGAGGATGAAGTATTGTTAATTCTGAAAACTGTACTTGCAGTATTGGCGACAGAAGAAAAATATAACGAAGCAATCTATACAAGTGCGAAGCGTTTGGTTGCTGCTATTGATGGGCTTCCTGATCCTGGTGGTCCAAAGTTCAACGACAACAAGCGGGAGTCAAACTTTAAAACAAGGGAAGAAACAGAAGAAAAACGAGGTCAATTCAGTCTTGTGGTTGGAGGCTTGTTGGTCATTGCATTTGTTGTCCCTATGGCACAGTACTATGCTTATGTCTCCCGGAAATAGGCGATCTCTTTTAATTCAGCTTCAAAGGTAACTTGTGTATCTTTCCTGTAACTACATGTACAAACACAATTGTATCTGGATATCTTTGACCTTTGTAAGATATTCATCATTGAGGAACTTTCTATCGAGAAGAATGAAGAAATTTTCCCCTGTATGATTCCGGTATGTGGCCTTTGTGCTCGAGGTTGATGAATTCATAGAGTATAATAATGTCTTTGGTCTGAATTATTCTTCATTGATCAATCAATACAAACTAGATTACATGTCTACATAATGGTTTTAGAATTTGAGCTTCAATAGAAAAGGCATTTTGTCTGAGAAAGGTGGATCAGAATATTTTCCCGTAAGAATTTGTGAGGCGACATACTGGTTTGCTGCTTCTGTGTAATGAATGCCATCCCAGCTTATATATTCGGTGCTGTCACTGCATCCGTTAGCTGTAACCGCGGTTCCATTTATAACTCTTGTTTGCCCACAAGGAACCCGACTATCATAGTTCAGAGGAGGGCCCCCATAACCACAGCAAGTCATGATCGGCTGTTCAAAACCTGCAAAATATTTGGGGGTTGTTCCTTTTAGCAGCGAGTCATAAAACAAGATGAAAATGAGCTAGAATTACGTGTAATTTGATGCCTAGTTGCTTACCATATCGAGAATAATTAGATATGAGATTTGACTTGATTTTGTAGATGTTGACGTAAGTTACATTTGCATCAGCAAATTGCCCCTGCAGTTTTTGGCAGAGAGCATGAAGTTGCAGATTGAAAACCTGAGCTGCCTGGTTGTGTGCACTGACACACCCTTGTGCATCTAGTTTTGAAGGATCGGTTCCGAATTTGGCTACATTTTGAGTCAAGCATCCGAGTGGGCCTGTATTGTGAATCCAAAAGAACCTTGCTCCCTCATCATACAATTTCTGAAATACAAATCAAATCAGTATAAGAACAACTTGGTGATCAGTAAAAAAAAAAACAAATGCATGAAATCGAAGCAATATATGAGCTTTACCTTAATCCCAGATTCAAATTCTTGCAAAATATATGGAATTGAAGCAAGAACCTGATCCAAAGACTTGGAGTAAAACGCCCCCGCTAAATCATTCTGGCCGATATCAAACATATAAAGAGCTTTCCCGAAGAAATCGTCTGATGGGATGTACTTATCAAACTTTCTACCTGTCGAAACCAATAATAGCAATCAGAACTAATTCAATTCTTAGTTTGAAAGCATTTAATAGAGTTGAAGTACTCTTCACTCTTCAGATAGTAAAATACATACTTTTGGATAAATCAAGGACTCGGTTTTTGAAGCGATGAAACTGAGCCACCTGAACCCCAAATGAGAAAGGACTAACTGATGCTGCAGTGGCTTGAAGAATAGTTGAGCCAGCCACAGCAAAATTACAACCCCTTCTAAAAACGGGTGCCCCAACCGAATCCAAGTAAGGTCTCAGAAATGGCAGGTCCATTGCATCCACTGCAGACACACAGCCAGAAATCTTCTCAGTTGGAAACTTGTGCAAAGACACCATCAGAAACTTGGGATATTTGAGAATATAAAAACTTTCAACAGAGAAATGGTACTTACAGAGAAAATCTACGATCAAGCGACCATCACAATATCGTCCATTAGGTTTCTGAAAGTAAGTCTGGCCATAAGGAGGGGTATCGGCAATAGCTTCCAAGCCAGAAGCGGCAAGATCACCGGTGTCTGAATTGGAGTCCCCGAAGTTGAACACAGCCGGGTAGTTAAAATCGATGGATTTGGCAAAAGGGATGCATAATATGAAGATGGAAAGATGGAGGGAGAGCTTGGTGGTGGTGGCAGCCATGGAAGAAGGTGGAAGATGGGATGTGACTTTCCATTTCAACAACTGCATAACAAACCTTATATAGTATTTGTTATTGGGATGTAAGACCAAGTCTAAGGAAGGAGTAAAGGAATACTATAAACAAAATGGTTGGTGACTGTTGAGTGACAATCAAACCCCAGGAAGAGCTTACTTTCAAACTTGCCAATCCAACACAAAAGCCTTCCCTCTTTTTTTGCTCAAATCACAAATATGCCCCTGCCCTTGATAATCATATAAGGTGGATGATTAGTATTACCTCCGTTCCTAATTATTTATCAATTTTTCTAACTACTTTGTCCCTTTTTATTTATCAAATGCCTAACTTTTACAATTTCAATAATTATAATACTGATTTTATCCCTAATAAATAAACTCTTTATCTCATTCCAATGTTATTTTTAAGGGTATTTTTGACAATTTTAAAACTTTTCACCCCATTTCCCATGTTTATTGATTTTGATGAGTTAGTTGTTGTGACATACAATTAGGGACGGAGGTAATAGTTCTTATGTTTTTTTATAATTTTTTTAATATTGAGATTAAGGTCATTAGTTATGAGTTATCACTAAGCTAGTTTAGTGGCACCAACTCTTTTTTCCCCTATATCTCATATGACACCTTCGCACCATATGTTACTACGCGAATTGTATTTTTATGGTGATCTCTTTTATGAATATGAGGGTGATTATTAACTAATAATTTATTTGCAGTGACTCTCACGAAAACTATCAGTTAATAAGTTATTAGTAATCATCATATGGTAAAGTCATTAAAATATTGTTTTTCCCAACAAATTAATTTTGACAAAACTTTACATTTGCCATAAAAAGACGAATGGCTGGATTAAGAAAGATTAGATTTATGAAGATGGGTCGAACAGTTGATTCAAGGAGTTTAGACCCTTTACATTGGACTGTTGAAAAATAGCCGGCTTGAATGTTTATTGCAAGGATAGTTGATACTCGGATGAATGAGAGGCGTGGAAGCTTGGAGGTCATTTGAGGGTTGTCCATTGAGTTTCAAGGTGGAGGGTTGGTTGCGGCATGCAGAGGGAGCAGGATGGTTGGGCTAGGTGGTCAGCTGGTTGTCATTTAGTGCCCTGGTTTCTTCCATTTGTCTTTGCAAATCATCGGTTTCTTGCACAAATGTTGAAAAAGATGAGGTAGAGCAGTCTCTCTCACAAGATAAGGGGTCACTTGGATAGCTAGGAGTCGAGGGTGAAACCCATCTCTCCTTAAGACATATTCACTAGACCGCGAATATACTTAAGGGTAAAACCTAACTTCATGTAAGCAAAGTTACAAGATCTCTCAAGAACTCTCAAGAATGTTGTTGCAGTTCAACACCTTAGGAGTGTGTTGAAACTCTCTAGGAAAGATAGATAGAAGTGAATAAGTGATTGAGGTGGTGCGGATGAATGAAATTCAGCCACTATTTATAGGGGTTTTTGGAGGATTCAAACCATTCAAACTTGCCAAAGAATGAAGCAAGATCTTAGGGCATTGTCTATGGGATATCAATCATCATTAAGGGATTGATCTTGATTGAGAAATCAGTCGAGAATAATCTCTAATGATGTCCCAAGCAATTAATACCCGAGGCAGAAATCAAGGGATTTCGAAAAGAATCCTGACTGGGCATCACCACGGTCCGTGCTGGACCACCACGGTCCATGGTGACCCAGTGCAACTTTTCCTTGCTCTCTGGACACCAATACGACCCGTGTCATACATGGTGTAGAAACTGTCATACCTTGGTTATGTAGCAAGTAAGGTATTTCTGGTTAGGTAACCAAGGTTCTTGGTGAGTTATGTGGCCAAATATGTTGGTGAGGAGTTGTGTAGCAAAGCCTTGAAGTACTAAAGCTTTGTGAGTTTGATATCCATTGTAATCTGTCATGTTCTTCTCCGCCTCATCTGTGAGGCCCCTCTTCTCTGCCTGGTCTGTGAGGCCCCTCCTCTCTGCCTCATCTGTGAGGCCCCTCATTACAAGCCTCGTCTCATGAGGCTCAATGTAAATCTCGTCATTCTTGTAAGCAGTCATCAAAGACCTCACTGTCCTGATTCTGCTGAGTTCCTTATTCTCCTCTATTTCTTTTGTACCTCAAGCTTATCTAATAAAGAAGTATTATTCATTTCAATCAAGTGCTATTAACGTCCTTGTGTTTATAAGTGCAGAACTCTGTAACAAACCTATTCACCCCCCTCAAGGGTTATTTCACCTGGCACGGTCCGTGTTGGGTCTCTTTTGCTTGTTAAGCTAGATTTTAGACCTTTCCGGTTCATCCTAAGCTTATAACTTGTACCCTTATGCCTAACTCTTGAAATACTCCAACAACAAATAGCCCTTGGTGTATCAAGGAGAAACCCTCCGACAATCAAGTAAGTTTGTGTAATAGCTTTCCATAAAGTTCTAGTGAAATTGTTGTCATTGTTCACGAACAATTTTTTTGGAACGACGAGGGGATGAAATAGACATTAAGTCATTTTGCAATCCAAGGATGTGATTTCAAGACATTAGATCGCATGGCTTCCCCTTTGTTGATTTTTTTTGGAGAGTATTTATAGGCTAGTGACAAAGGCACTTTAAACTTTTTACGTTTGCTAGGGTTTTCATTGACTTTGGGGGTGTGGAATGTACCATGGAGGTTTGGGTTGCCTTTCTGGATGTGAGCTAGCCCATTTCATGCTAGAATCGTAGCCTAATATTTAGATTACGTTAGAGTAAGATGAAAATAATGTGTTGTCTTATGTACTGTCCATAGTTATTAAACTCCCGATCCTGATTTACGATCCTACGATTTTATGGTCCAAAATCGTCGATACGATTCTACTATTTACATACGATCAACGATTCTACATGGGCTAAATTCCGATCCTAACTTTTCCATAATTTCGAGTTAGGATCCAGATTTTAACAACCTTGATACTGTCACATTAAAATCACCCAAATACCACTTTTATAGGAGTATATTTCAGTATTTCACCATAACTCTAGATTATGGAATTCTAATATTTTTGTTTTCCCAATAAGAGTTAAGAGTAAACTATATGTTGTTTACAACTCAGACAATGTTCTCTGTGCGGTAAGTTTCATTGGATTCATTGTCAAATTTGTGCAATAAGTTTCATTGGATTCATTGTCAAAGTTCAATTTGAAACTAATACAAAGATACAACTTACAAGTCCTTATATAAAAAGGACTTTTATAATTACGAGAAGCAAGGTACTATATTAAACTAAGAAATTTTTTCATGAATAAGGACTTGGACCTTAAAAATTTTCTTAGTTTAAAAAATATATATAAATTCATTAGCTGGCCCATTTCATGAAGATCGTGGATTTCAAACGGGTATTAAACTAAGAAATTTTTTTTTAAAAAAAAAAATGTTGAATGAGAAACTGCAAAAATCCAAGTACTTATTCAGGAAAATACAAAACTATAGAAATTCAGCACTCACTCCATTTCTTACTTTTCACGGTCTCCACTGAGAAATAAAGTGATCTGCTCCATCATCATATTGAAAAACTGGATAAAGACTAATGTGAAAATAACATGCCCAAATCTTGTATGTGCATGAAGCGGGGCAAAATGACGTTGATAATTCTGCAACAAGGGCATTTCAATAATTCAATTGCTATGTACAAAATTCGCAGTGTGAAAAATAATCAGGAATTTAAAAAACTTGAAAGCAAGCTATCTTACCAGTATCTGTTTTGTTGTCTTCTACGGGTAGCAATGCCAAGTTTGTATTGTCCTGAAGTTGGCCTTTTTTTTTGGACAGAATTTAATTTAGGCCTTAAATTAGATATACCATTTAATCCTGAATAAAACCCTGCTAAATTAAGGACTTTTCAAGGCCACATTCAACATCTTTTTCCCACGTACATGAGAAAAAATTGTGCTCTGAAAATATAGTAACATTTTAGATAAGCAATTGCCATATTAAACCCAGATTTCACACATATTGGTTTACGAACAGATACGTAGAAAGAACCTCCACCCTTCTCATTCTGCATTTTTCTAAGACTGTCAAGCATACAATATACTAGGAAGCATGTTGCCAAAGAGCAAGGGAGCTGAAGACACCTGATATCATATCCCACAAACTTGCGTTCTCAGCAGTGGCAACCTTGGCCTTGAGAGCTTTATTCTGCTTCTTTAGCTGAATACAAGGTCAAAACACAAGCACAAAACAGATAAATGTAACTAACATTGAGCTTCTTTTGGGTGAAAGCCTACAAGTTAGTTATGGATTGCTAGAAAATTTGTTGGGAGATAAATACGCCCCAACACACATAAGATCCTTCTTACCTCTTCCACAGTGACGAGAAGTTCTTCTACAGCTTGTTGCAAGGACGAAATAATCTTTGAAGAGATGTCATCATAATCTGATTCTAAGTCTTCAGTTGAATTTGGATCAAACATGATGCCCTCTAGTATTAGCAATTCTTGAAGCAATTCCACTTCCTCGGCACCCATTCTGTCCCTCAGCTGAAAGGGGTATGTTTGGATGACCAAAACCATAGCTTAGATTTGATTCATAAAGGTGCATAAACATAAACCATTTGTTTAAATGCATACCTTGTTCAAGATCCTCTCACATTCTTCATCTTTGTGTGGAGGATTAGCCTCTTGTGTCTTGCTGGTTTTATCTTCCGGAGGGGCAACAAATGGTAGAGCTTTTATATGTTGTGCTCTGTATCATTTGGGACACAAAATGGTAGCCAACCTTATTTGAATTTTGAAAAAAATCCACAAACACTTGTATTTCAAGCTTAACAAGAAGGCCTTCATCGTTTTGATACGACCAAGTTTTCAAACCAAATAATAGCTCTGGGAATAACCTTGCACCAAAGCGAAGGGTAGATAGAGTCTCTGAAGCATTCGATGGGCTAGGTGAACAGCAACATAGCAAAGCCATTCGGCAGCTACCTCCCTGAAAGATAATAGTAGTTTGTCTATCTAAATAGATATACTTATAGATGTACACATATAGGATGATGATATTCAGTGGAAGGACAGAGAAGGAAACTATAACCAGAGCATCTTGTAGCATTCGCGTAAGCTTTGAATCGCGATATGGGATATGGTTTGATTTGCTATGTGGACTAGATGTCAATGCATATACAACTTTCCCCAATGCAGTTAAGGATTTGTTAATGGTCTTTGCCTCTTCAAGAAGTTTCCCTTCAGCTCCTGTTTTTCCCACTTTCTCAGAACCCGCTAAATCCACAAGAAATAATTTCCCCGTTTCGGTCCTGTAATTAGATTGCACATTTCAAATATCTTTTGAGAGCTTTTCTTAGTAGATAGTTTGCACTGTATGGTGAAGGAAAACCAAATACCTCTTCTGGACAGGCAACTCCTGCTGCACTGTGAATATGTAAACACAATGACTTCTGCTACTCGCCATATTCATCTCTTTTGGGACCACAGTTGGAACGAAATGCGTTACAATGTGCCATCTGAGGTCTGTAATTTTGTCCTAACATCAAAAACTACACTAACAAATAGAAGGTAGAAACTAACGTGTTTCTCCAACTGCGCGATTAGCAATTCCTTTCTGCATTTTCAAGACTCCAAATGAGAAAATCCAAGAATGAATTGTGGTAGTACTAAGATACGGACATATGTTTATCGCTTGAAACTCACAGATAGGACTTCCAATGCTTCAGCAGGTTCAAGCACAGGGATCTGATGTGTAAAGAGTCAAATACAGAAGATATAAGAATTCTGAAGACTAAGAAGTAGAAGCCAAGCTTCATAACCAAATAAGCTAGGATTGGAAGCATGGCACAAGTTTCACTGCTCAGTAGGAGGAATCTGCTTTGAATCATAAAGATGCTGCTTCAACAAGTACAAATAATTGGATCTTGTTTCATGTCAGTTAGTCTTCATATACAAATACATGATGGGTTAATTTCCCGTCTGGTGCAAATAATTTTTGGCCTTTGGGTCTCTGGAGCACCAAAAAGAAAAATAATATATTCAAAATACATGGAAGACAGGGTGCAACAATACAGCGCTGCCCTCCAGAGGGGATGAGTCAATATGAGTAGCTTTGTATATGATCAATCAAGTCAATTGTCAAGTAACTAATCATCAGTCCGAATTGCTACAATACATTTAGTTATAAGATGCTCAATAATTGTTAAGTAATCTGCATTAGAGTTCATTCATGAATAATAAGCTTACCTCAGTCACTCCAGGCAGCATAATCCCTTGTGATTTACTTTCCTTAATCTGTATGTTATCTTTGGACAAATCAAACAGGTCCCTGTCAAACACACAAATCATAAAAACAGTTCTTATTTTCCACTAGAAAGAAAGCCTCATTCCCACGCCAAAGAACATTACTCTCCACTGCACCAACCTAACTTTCTCCATGTAAATCTCAACCTGCAGGATTTAGAGAACTTGTGAAACTGGTATGTCCAGAATCAGGGATAAGGCTAAGTGCAATAAATATGCACAACTTAATACCATTGACAATTTGACAGAATATGTGGTTGCTTCACTTGAAGAACTGATCATCTCAAAAAGTCCCCCTATCACCCTTGGAACAAGACCTTTCTTTTGGTCATTGCGCTCATTGATGCTAGGTCCCTGATTAGAAGATATGTCAGTGAGATCTGTACAAACGTCACTGCCATGTACAGCAACTTGAAAGACATCTTATCACCTCCATGCTGTAAGTCTTCCCTGCTCCAGTCTGTGGTCAAGTATTAAGATCAGCTTGAACAAGCTTCCTAAAAGGCTAATGTAAGTAATGCGACGCTTCAAAACATCTCATTCTGCAAGTTGATAGTGGACTGCTACTGGATAAGTCTAGCTCAAAGTGTCTTCCAAACAATGCAAGATTGTTCAGAGCTTTCATTCATTATCACATTGTTCAGAAAATTGCTAGCACATTTTTGGTCAATACAACCAATGTGGCTACAAGCGACTTCCAGACTAGCAACACCACTAGACAATATGCTCCTTCAAACAATAAAAAATGCTACTCATGCAAATCAGAGTGCATGTAAAATGGACACGTTTTCAGCTGATCTTGATAAACTTATGCGTATTACATACTCGAACTTTGCAGAACCAGAACCGACTTCAAACATAAAAACAGCAGCAGTAAAACTGAAGTTCAAGAACCAAGACAAAATCTATAAGACCAAATGTTTGCTTGTTTATAACCTGCTTGTGTTTTTCAACCTATAATTCGGGGTGGGGTTCACCGATCACTCTGCAAGATTACAGATCACACAGAAGCCATCACGGAAAGCATTGACCGAATGTACGTTACCTGACCATAGGTGATGATTGTCCCATTGGTTGCATTCACTGCATCTGCCACATTGAACATTGAGAAACAACATGCTTATCAGAATATCTGTGTTAAAAATTACACAGCCGAAAGAAGAAACCGATTGACAAGCAATTCATCAAACTGAACCAATAAAGTTTCTCTCATCACAAAGCACAAAAATCTATAATAGATGCAACTGTTAAAGAGCTCTTTCTCAAAGAGCAACTCAACTAACAGCTGATAGCTTTCTATATTTGGTAAATACAGCTCTTACTGTCTTTGCAACAAATTTGACTTGTCTTTTATTTTTCATAAGCTGATTAATCTGAAAATATTTACCTCGAACAATCGGCGAGGCTAAGAATTCATATACATTGACTTGAGCAGAATCCTCATAGAAAACCCTATCAAAGTTGAATAGCAGATCTCCATCTTTCTCATCCTTGAAATTCAGTCCATCCAGAAATCAATTTTAACGCTAAATTTAAGAAACTTGCAATTTTCTCAGCAATCATCATCCAAAATTTTAGAGAAAAAAACCTTTAAATTGAAAGATTCATCGTCGATTCTCTGAATGCTGACGCTATTGCCATGATCTCTGACCTCGTTGGAGCTCAACGGCCTAAATCGAGCACAAACTACGACCTTCGACATTTCAATTGCACTGCTTCCAGAATCGACCGAAAATGACAGCAAATCAAACAGAGGTAGTGCGAAAATTCGTTCGTCGATTCATCATATGCAAAATTTCCGAAACTCAATAGATTGAAACTTCCGGTCGAAACAGAAATTTAACCAGCGTATTTTAGGTTATTTTGTGCAGATTAAACAAGCAATGACATGAGGAAGATTGAATGGAACTCAGTCGATGGCTGTTACTTACCTCCAAAATGTTGAAGAATTTGCAGGGAGAGAAATTGAAGTTGGATATTCAAATGGTAGAGAGCAGAAACATCTAACAAAATTGGCGGGAGGCTTTATAGTGGGAGTTTCTATTGAGGTTACTGGAATGTGACCCCAAAAAATTATTGCTTTTTTTTAAAAAAAAAAAAACAAACAAATAATATTTGAAGGTAAGGACAACTAACAATGTAAGAGACTGTAGACATCAAAACTTGTACCAGCATAATCCCAACTCATCAAAATTAGTAAATCACTTGGGCCAAATGATAAATGGGTCATTGGGCCCAAAAGGTCAAGAGCTTGAGCCCAAGAAGTCAAAACAGGCCGGCTACATTCGTCAAAACCCCCTGGGTTTTAATTTTCAGAGGACAAGCCCGCATAGAAGCAGGCCCAAAAGTGCGCCCCGGCCCAGAGAGCTCAAAACCCGCCTAGGTTTTGAGAAGAATAGCAGACGTCGTCGTTTTGTGCCATGTCAGCGATCCGCGTGGTAGTCAAATTAAAACCCGCCTAGGTTTTAATTGTTCTGGCGTCAAAATCTGCATGCATGTGTAAACACCAAATGTCCACAGCATGCAATCCCATAATCATAGCCCCACGTGGTTGACTTCCCCTTGACTTCTCAAAACCCGCCTAGGTTTTGATTCTCGGAGGGCATGATTTGTGGGGTATGTTCACCTTGGTTTCCCTCCAAATCTCTCACTTCCTCACCTATAAATACCCGCTCCATTTCACCCTCATCTCACCAACTATCATCATTATCTTACCTAAAACTCTCTTAAACTTTCTCCACTATATCCATTCTTATCTCCTAATATTATCATAATCACTCTCATAATCCCCACGCCACTCCTATACCATTCACCTAAATCATCCTTCATCATCCTATTCGAGGTCATAACCGGGGCTAAGTCAAGGAATTCGATCATCACATTCGGGCAACCGACATCAAACAAGGTTTCCTTTTGTCATTATTATTGTTGTATTTATCCTATAATCCATTCTTTAATTCCTTTACTTGCACATATTTTGTAAAGTAAAAACCGCATTTTATATTGCATGTTTGAATAATAACTTCGCGAAATTAATCAAACTTCTTCTCGCTCTCTTTCTTTCAATGTCGATTTTAGTAGAGTTTGTTTTATAACAGGCGGATTCTAGAGTTCTTATAGCTCTCGAATTCGTAACCTTAGCCCCGAATCTAGAAATCGGGTTCGTAGACCGGAGTCTTTCTTTTCTTACCTTATGGTTTGTCAATTTCCTTAAATCGGCTGGCGACTCTTTACATTTTATAAATTCGTTTAATTGTTTAAAATATTCATTTTTTGCATAAAATAATTAAATGAATAATTTGTTTCATTTCCTTCACTAATTCAAGGTTGGGTCCGAAGGAAATGGGCCAGAAATCAATAAAACCCAGGCGGGTTTTATTAATTTCAACCCATCTCTTTCTGATCCGAGGATGCAAGCGGCCCAACCCAAGAGACGTCAAAACCTAGGCGGGTTTTGATAGTCTCTGGTGGCTCGTTTGCTCCTTATTGGGCCTGAATTTAGTGATTGAGCCCGGATTAAATTATTGTTAAATTATTTTGTGTAATTTCGGATAATTTAAATAATAAAAAAACGAGTTTATAAATAAATAAAGTTTCATCACCCCGAAAACGAATTTTGAAAAACAACCTTAGTCGGCTCCCGATCGTTCAAGTAGCGCATCACGGGAAAAGGGTCACTTTTTCCGGGGTCTTACAGAGACCTTTCATTCTACCTAGAGAGGGGGAATGGAATACAAAGTATGATAATACAAATTAAAAGAAAGATCTCACTTCAATTAGCAAAAAATTGGTGGGAGGTGTCATACATTTCTAACAACTGACTAGAAGGGGACCACATTTTTTTAATGTACTCGAAGGGGACCACATCTTCAAAGAACTGGCTGTTGGGTGATTTTCTGACCATTTTTACTGAATTCCGGCAACATATATATGAAAAGACAGAAATACCCCTATGTTTTATCAAACAATTGCTGGGAGGCGCCATACATTTCTAAAAACTGACTGGACGGGGACCACTTTTTCCAGACCTCTTCTTTGTACTCTCTCCTCTCCCAAATATCAATACAACTCAACCTGTCAAAACCAATAAACAAACCAATTTCTTCTCCTTCTTCTTCATTCGTCCACAACCGACCACCAGCACAACCACCAGTCCAACCGCCATCAACGCCACCATCACTTAATCCGGCACTCAGCCACCACCGAGAACCACCACGACTATTTCAAATCAAACCACAATCTAAGTTTGACACAACCACGCGCAAAACCCTCTCTTCATTCCATCAGCATGTCAATTTCTCAATCTGTTTTTTTTTTTTGTTTTGTTTTTTTTTTGGGTCTTAACTCAACCCATCAAGACCTAATATTAAGCAAGCAAGGAGA